>BSBM01000756.1:3422500-5897500 GCA_027924585.1 Larix kaempferi
TTCATTTAAGTATTCATGGGTTTTCAGAACTCTCTCATTTTCAATTTTAAAGTTCATTAATTCGGTTTGTAAATAGTTTACTGTTTGTAAAATTTCATTATTCACATTATTATTCTCACCGTTAAGTTCAACCCAAACAGGTGGGGTAGGGGATCATCTTCCATCCATTTATTCCTCTGGTTTAGTAAACAAAATTCTTCTATGCACGAAAGAAAAAAAACATATAAACAACATTAGTTTGATCATAACATCGATGGAAACCATAAGGCCAAGTGTCGTAAACCTAGGATCTCATACCACAATGTAATGTACCCTAAAATACTCAAATTTTGAAAAAAAAATAAAATTTCGCTATACTTAATGAGAGTGAGTGATATGTATAATTTCTTGGATATTAACAAAATATTAAGGAAATTCTTACATTGATAGTATATATGTATATATATATTCCTACTATGATCAATATTTCCCTATCTAGTTGTCATAATTAAATTCCAATTAACAATTAAATAGCTTATACATATATTATTATGTATACAACTCTCCAACACTGAGCTAATATATATAAAGAATGTTCATACTTATAACCCCAACTATATAACAACAAATTTCCCAATGATAAATGCAATTTATTCATATATCTAACAACCATTTTTCAACATAAAACACATATAATGAATATAGAGATCTATTTATATTAAACAATCTCTTTCAGAGGAGAATTTATTACTATCATACGAATGCTACATAATTCTTCCAAAATATTATGAGTACCATCAAAATTATCGATTCATAAAGTCATTAATAGAACACAACATGAGAGCATTGACCTAAATGACTAATGCCTATGTTTACGATCAAGTGCAGAAGTAATCGTTAGTTTAATCCTAATCTCTGAACATACATTTCATTTTCAATTCACACAATATTTTAATATTGTGACATATTTATGGGGGAGTCGGTTATCAAAAGCATTAACCCCGAAATTCGAGGGAAATAATGGTGTGACCCATACATAGTTTTGACAACCCACATCGCATGGCTTCTGACCTCAACACTAGATCGAAATCAAAACACAAACAGTACTGGATCAAGCGATCCCATACCAACCCAATCTTTCAAGGCTAAAATTTTTTAATTTTTAAATCTTCATAATTAGCAAATCTTATAACTACAGCAAGGGACTGGCTGTAATGCAAATGCGAGATAATATTGCGGAGGATTTTATCCTAGCTCGACACGATCTTGGAGATCAAGAATCTTTTCCATCGCTATAATAACACAGGATACTCTGAAGATCTTGGTTTGTAAGTGGATCAAATCCACCCAAATATCAACCACTGTTTGATATTATAGCGAGATCTCATTAATATACACGAAATACATTCTAATAAAAACGACGATCAGTTATATTTACCATTTTATTAGTTGACTGTAACCCATAGAGATTTGATTTCCTCTATTAGTTAATTGTTTATATATATACAGATTCGTCTCATTTCGATGAGGACTCTGTTCGATACGACCGCATAGTTTCCAAATCAAAGCATTGACAGCATATCTATGCATTATATATAAAATATCTGAAACAACAACACAAAGACTTAATTCAATTAAAACGATACCAAACTCACTCATCGCATACACCCATAATAAGGTTTTTTAACAAGACTCTGGTCATTTCCAACTTATATTTACATTCACTCCACAAATATCATCAATAGAATTATTGTTTATGCTACCATTATACCAATACCCAAATAGCCGACGGCCTAATTAACAACAATTTCCAATTCACATTCCTTACTAATAATAATAGAAAAAAGAAGCATATTCAAATAGCGTTACTTACTTGAAAAAAAGAAATAATACTGGCTACTTGGAGAATCAACTCCTCCCAACCATAGGAGAGAGCAACTTGTTTGTTTTCCCAGCTCCACCCCAGAGTTGGATCACCGCCACGCACTAGAATTCTTAAGCAATCGCCTCCTCACGACACTCTCTCCTAGAGTCTGTAACAAGCAAAGGAGGACTTATGAAAAGAGAGAACCCTCAACACCATTCCTCCATGCACAACATGGTGTCCCATGCTATTTCAGTGCAATATTATATATAGTTTTTCCGAGGTCTTGTGCCATCTCAATCAAATCTCCAATCAATCCATAAATCCCTATGATTTAGGATCTTGTCTGGTTGTTAAGTTTTAGGTTGGATTTGATTGGTAAAGATCTCTCTAGATTGTTTACACATGTTCTCTTGTGCCATGGTGGTGTCCACTCATTTAGTTGAACTCTCCAAGTACATTTTCCTTTTAAAAAATAAAAAGAATAGTTTGTTGTGCAGTGTGTCACTTTGTGTTTCTGAGTTTTAATAACTCTTGTACATAAAAATAATTGTCACAATTAATAATTCAAAAATAAATAATAATAATAATTTGGGGTACCACACTTCTTGGGTTATTCAACCCCAAAATCATTAATGTCCATGTTTGTTTCGACCTCATAGAAAGGCTCCTAGTGCTTGGTGGATTGGCTCCTGGGCAATATCTAAAATACTTAGGTTTGGCATAGTTTAAATGTCGCTTGCATGGGGAAAGGAAAATTACTAAGCACCTCTTTTGCTTTGTTAGGAGAACTTGGGAATAGGCTTTTAGCTTATATAGCTAGCTTCTTCTTTCTCCCATATCCTAGAATGTGGGCCTTTTAGCACACAAACTTGCTTAATGTAGCTTAATGTGTTGAGTTCATTGCAACATGACAAATGGTCAAAGTTGATATCCTATATTAAATTTGGAAAATAAGAAATCAATGATTGTGTAAGAATATGCAACAATGCATTTTGCATGATGGTTACCTAATTTGTGCCCTATAGCAATTGCAAATGAAACTATAAATAACCAAGGTGAAGATGGGAGTGTTGTATTTGTGTCCACTATTAGAATTATTACTACTTGAAGGATGCACCAGTAGCACGAGAGGAGGTTACACTTTCCATGTATTTGCGCTTGTCCTTGCATGTTTTTGGAGAGGAGCACCCATCCAGTGAAGGGTTAGTAAGGTTTAGCCATTCTTGCACATTTTTTTATGCGATCTAGAGGCTCGTATGTCGATGAGATCCACTTTATATGGATTTGGTAGGTGGTTTTCACCATTCTTTGTATATATCTTTTGATAGAGAGGCCAGATTAGTAACGCAATACCTATCCTGACTTATATAGCATATATAACTATGTTTAGGTTTAAACTCTCATTTATAATTAAGCGTGCATATGACCATGCACTTGCGACCTAGTGCTAAACACCAAGTGGTGTCGAGATGTTGAGACTATGGTTTAATTAAAGCACTTATATGACCCGACATTACCTTAACGTGTGTCACATTGAAACCATTCCAATCCAATAGAAATACGTAAAAGTAAAGTCAAAGGGTTACTCGTCCTTTATTTCAGGAAGGAAAAATAAAACCAATCCATAAATTTAATTCTATCTTTATATTTTTAATTCTAATTGTTATAAGAAATTATATAAAAAAAATACATAATATTTGAAGTATTTAATAAAATTTAGCTAACTAACTAAGAACTTATGAATTGTGTAAATGTAATTTTATGTCCCCATTTTCCAACAAATAGACTTTTAGGCGTATATTAGTTTAAATTCTAGGGAAGAAAGTCTATTGAAGTGTGAAATAAAGTTAAACTCTAGCGTATAAGATTGTTTACTACACATTTCATGTGTTACAAAAGAAAGTGAAATCCACATGAAGCTACACAATAGACAAAATCAATAGTAGTTATTTTTCTCTTTTTCTTTTTCATTTTAAGCAATCATTTCAATCAATCAGAGCGACTATGTTGGCATTGATTACTTAGAAGATTGACTGATTAGATACTGGAAGTCTACTTTATAGAAACATAATTCAAAAGCATGGCATAGGCATGGATGATAATTAGATAATAAAGTGTTGTTAATCACCATAAAAAAAGTAAGGGTGATCAATAAATATTTATAAATTTAAGAAAAGTGTAAGAACATAAATTTGTTAAGAATTTTTATTGTTCCTATGACTATAAATGTTTTTATAGTGTATCAATGTTATGTTTGATTTTTTGGATTGATTTTTGCTTTTTTTTTCTAAAGAAAAAAGCATATTCATTGATCATTAAATGAGCATCGAATACATTCCACAAGTGCATAAAGCACAATTGAATACTATAAAAACTTCATTATAAAATTTCAAACTTCAAAACTATTATCAGCAAAGCCTCAAAACTTTTAGAAAATTTAAAATATGTTCTACATGTAAAAGTCCATACTTTTCCAGCTTATCTCCTGAGTATCATCTCTTTTTGATAGAATTTTGCATTTTCCATCTTCTTCAAGTAATCCATCTTTAGATAAACCGTCGGCCACCTCATTTTGTTCTCTATATAAATGAACAAACTCCACCATTATGAACTGAGCCACCAGTTTGTCCAAATAGTTGCCCAAATTCTGCAGCACATGATTGTTCAAAGTAATTTCCTTCTTCATTCTTTTAATCCATAATTCAGAGCCACCATAGATCCGTAAAGTATTGACAGAGAGCTCTTTTTCCAACTACAATAGATATCTCAAAGCTAACCCTTCATCCCAGTTATTTGTTCCTTCCCCTCCATTTGCTTGGAAGCTAATCTCCTTCCCTTCGAACTTCAGCAAACCACCCAACCCACACCTATTATCAACACAAGCACCATAAAAAAATCCCACTATGTCATCCTCTTTATCAGTTAGATCTTTAAGTTTTCTTACCTTCTTTTTTCCCACCGGTCCTAGAAATAGTTTATAGGTAGAGAGAACCTAAGTAATAACCACGAAGCTAGGAATGTTATGATCTTCAAAAACTGACTGATTCCTAGCTACCCAAACATTCCAGGCCACCAAAAATGGTAGGCATTTCAGCATTTTCAGCTTTGGTTCGTCATACCAATATTTCAAAAAACAGCAATATGACTCACCTTCCCCTAAAAAACTCAACTGAATATTTAAACCCACGCCTTTCCATACCTGTTGTATAAATGGGCACTTTAAAAAAAGGTGTTCAGCATCTTCATCATCCTGTTGACATAAACTACATCTATCCTGGCCTGCCATATTTCTACTTTTTAATTTGTCCCAAGTTTAATACCTTGCCCTTCAGAATCAACCATATCAATATTTTTCATTTATAAGGAGCTCGAGACTTCCATAGTTTGATACCCCACCAAAGTGATTCGAAATTTTTGTTAAGCCAGATAGTTTTGTATGCATCTTTAATAGTATACGTACCACCAGCCACACTTCCCTGCCACTGAAGCTCATCCGAAGCATGTCCCAACCTAACAAAACCTCTTTTTAGCTCCGCCGTCCAGGAATTCCAAATCTCTGTCCATGTTGTTGGCAGCTCCAGTTCATCTGCTATCATCCAATGCTGAGCCAGACCATTCCCAATAGTTGCAACATCAGCTAGCACCGTAAATCCATTCTCTGCCAGAAAAGATAAGAGGTCCAAAGGAAAAAAAGGAATCTTTTAACTCCCAAATAAAAATCGTTGCCAATTGTTGCCTCATGTCCGTCTCCCACATCCCACACCAGCCTCTCCCCTATGATAGCGAGTGTTGCCACAATATCCTTCGAGAATAACAACCCACCCCGACTACTGTTACTAGGTTTACGAAACCAATCTAACACAGAAACATTTCCCAAATATTTGAAGCGCAGTAAAGATTGCCACTTGCCTTGCTTAGAAATGAACTACCAGACCGATTTAGAGCCCAAAGCTTTCCCAAACGAGGTTAGATCCTTAAATCCCCAACCGACCACCTCCTTCGGTTTGGATATTGAATCCCAGGAAGTCCAATGTAAACCTCTGTCATTTTTACCCAGCTAGAGAAACTTGAAAAATAATTTCCTAAGAGAATGCAGTACCCCCTGTGGGATTTTAACATTAATCATCCAGAAGACAGGAATTGCACTTTAAATACTAGTAATAAGCACCGCTTTACCTCCCTTAGACCAGAACCGGTTGCACCAAAAGTGAATTCACCGCTCCACCTTCTCAATAAGCCATTTCTAGTCCACAATACCATAACAATTCGGCTTCAGATGAAACCCCAAAGATTTGAAGCCCTCAGATAAAAGGTGAAACTCCATTGGCACAATATCCAAAAAGATAAGCAGATCTGCATCATCTATATTATGAAAATAGTAGGCTAATTTATCCAAATTCACTTGCATACTCGTAGCCACACTGAACAGCCATAAGAGATCTTTAATGACTCGAACCTCAATAACAGAATTTCCGAGGAACAATAGGGCATCATCCACAAAAAATATATGGGTAAAATGAATGTCACCAAACCTTAAACCTGTGATCAGATCATTATCCGTAGCCTCTATGATTAGTCGGCTCAGACCATCCATAACTAATAAAAACAAGTATGGAGATAACGGGCATCCCTGCCGAAGCCCTCAAGCAGGAGTAAAAAAGCCTGAGGTTGCCCCGTTAATTAAAACAACAACTCTGATAGTTTTCATACATGACTAAACCCAGCTGATAAAGGGTAATCCAAACCCTGTTTGAATAAGAACCATTTTGATGTAAAGCCAACTAGTTCGATCATATGCCTTAGAGAGACCAACTTTCATAACCTTTGTCGGTAAGTTCCAAGTTTTAATTGTATGGATGCATTCTTGGGCACTCCCAATCGCTTCATGTATGCATCGGTCAGGTAAGAAACCAAATTGCTCTGGTGTAATGTGCCTAGCCAGAATTGGTTTGATCCGTTCAGCTACTAATTTTGAAATCACCTTATATAAAGCATTGCATAATGAGATGGGGCGAAAATCCCCAAACGTCTTAGGCTCATCCACCTTAGGAATAAGTGCTATAAATGTAGCATTGATATAGGGTAATAACTTACCAGTCACCCTATTCTTCTCAACCACCCGTAGAAGGTCATCTTTCAGCATTTCAAAAAAATCCATGTAAAACTCAGACATCCATCCATCAGGCCCCGGGCTACGATCTTTCTTATGCTTGGAAAGAGAAGCCAACAACTCTTCCATAGAGACCGACACATTAATAACATCTAAATCTTCCTCTGTAACCCACATGTCAAACTTAGTTACAATAGTAATCATTTCTGGTAAGTTAGTGCCTTCAGGCTCTCTATAAAAATCAAAGAAGAATTCCTCACCTCCTCTAGCCAATTGGCCAAAACCCCCAATCTTCTCGCCCCTGCTATCCTTTAACTCCCAGATAGAGTTAATCCTTTTCCTATAGTTTATCATCTTATGAAAGAAACCTGAATTTTCATCCCCCAGTGTCAGCCATACTGCCCTACTCTTCATCCTAATATCAACTTTTATTTCCAACAGAAGCAAATTCCTACTTTCTTCCAGCTTTGTCAAATCCAATATCAACTCCTCCCCCAAAGGCCCTTCCAGGATTGATTTTTACTATGTCAAGATTTAAATAGGATCAAGTGGCTACTCCACTCATCTTCGGGATTGATTTAAAACTTAAATTATTAAAGCTTAAACAAGATCCTGAAAAATGAGTGGAGTATCCAGTATATGTGGTAAATCATTTTAAAATCTTGACACCGTCAAAATAGAGAAAGATTAAACACAAAATTTTCATTGAGTTTGATAAAGTTTTTAAACTCCCATTAAGTTTAATTAAGTTTTTAGTTTTTTTCTTCCACTCAAAAAAGTGAATACTTTCTTTATTCGACAAAACACATTTTACATGGCCATAATCCTCTTCATATTCTATGCATGGTTTATATCCTAAAAAGTTCATTACATACTCTATCATTTTGTATAGTTCATTACATACTCTATAAACATAGATTCATTTGTTGTATCTAATGATGAGCTGGTGTAGTGTATATTTCACTAAGTAGTCATCAGCTCACAACTCAACGAATTTTGTATAGTTCATTACATACTCTATAAACATAGATTCATTTGTTGTATCTAATGATGAGCTGGTGTAGTGTATATTTCACTAAGTAGTCATCAGCTCACAACTCAACGAATTGATACTTTCTTCTTTCATGCATTAATTCAAATTTATGTAAAAAATAAATAAAATCCAAGATCAATTAAAGACACCCATACAATTTAAAATTTTGGACCTCCTTTCAAATAAAAACTCAAAGCTTTACCATATCATTTTACGTTTCCCTTCGGATGCTTCGATTTGTGATTATCGGTAGTCGGTAGAACTTTATTTGACCGGTAGTGAATTATTCACTGAATAAATAAGAAGAAATGACACTTATTCAATTTATAAAAAAATTAATAAATGTCTGATAAGGATTTAAATCATAAACAAAATAAATTCTAAAAATTAAAAACAACATCCTACAAAAATTGCACAATCCATTATATTTATATTCTGTTGCGCTGCCCTAAATTGCCGACAAAACCACCGTTTTTCATACATAGATTTCGTCGTGATTTTGTCCCGAATTATAGTTTGATGTTTCGTTCTTACCATTCATGATTTACCATTCTTAAAGAAAACCCAAAACCAATCTAAATTCCATATAATGAGAATTAGTGCTGTTTAAAAAAATTATTAAACTAGCAACAATCACATTAATGTGTTTAGAGAGGTTTAAATTTAGTACAAATTATAAGAGAAAACATTATCAATATGCAGAACACATTAATATTATTACTATGGTTTTTGCTAATAACAAATCGTACATAGAATATCTCCAAAATATTAATAGAATAATATTATTTAATTAATTATAATATTATAATTAATTAAAAATCATATCATTTAATAAAATAATATTAATAAAATGATATTATTTAATCAATTAATAATATAACAATTAAAAATTAAAAATAATATCATTGATTATATTTTAATTAATTAATTATAATATTATTAATTATATCATATTATATTATTATATCAATACGGTATTTAATAAAAATATTATCATCATGATTATTAACCATCTCAGATTAGACTTTCAGTGGGGCACTGGTTTGTTTGGGATGTGTGCTCTCAATTGGCACATGAACTGCAAGAGTCCTCCATATCTACTTGCGGTGGTCTCTTGGGCTATTTGACAAACTAGGAATGAAGCTATGTTTGAAGATAGGACACCTAACTTGGTGAGTTCAAGCAACCGAATCATGTTAGTGATAAAAGATTACTACTCTATATCTGATAAGGATAGTAATAGACATGTTAGTTCTTTCACCATATCACATCATAGACCGATTTTTTTTTTTGATGGGTTGGCTGTCAATGGCTTTTGTGCTGTGGGGGGAGTGATTCATATTAGCAAGGACCATTATTACACTCTAAAGATGAACTGTGGAAGGGGCACCAACACAAAAGTTGAATTACTTGTGCTTTGGAGCGTGATTACTGTTTGTTTGGCATTCGGTGTTCGTGAATTGACATTTTTTGGAGATTCAAGGGTGACTATAAAATGGGCACAAGGAGATTATAATCTAAATGTGATCTCATTATATCAGTGGTGTTGCAAAATAAAGGAAAAAATTCAACATTTTAAGGAGATTACTTTTGATCATATTTATCATTAGCATAATTCGATGGCAGACGCACTTTCTAAAGATGCATATGATGGCGAGGAGGGGTTTATCAGATGGGAAGAATTCCAGGAGTCTCAAAGTACAGATTCTAGCATTGTTAATATTTTTGAGTACTAGTTTTTCATATGTATTGACTGAAGATGCACTGTATTTTGTATGCAGACTAGATTAATGTTACTATGTCAAAGACGTTCTCTTGCATATATTTTGAACATAAGTCCTTGTTTCGACTTAGATATTTTTGTACTATTTGATTCACTTAATATGAATACCAATAATACGATTTTTTTCCGCTGAAAAAAAAATCAAAATAATAATTTAATATTATTATTTAATTGAAAATAATATTATTTAAATATTTATAATATAATAATTAATTACAAATAATGTAATTTAAATATTAAAAAAATTTAGACTATTTTTAACTAAGTATTATATTTTTTTTAAATGTTTAATTAAATTAAATAAATTTTAATTAATTAAATATTTCAAAAGTAATAAAATAATTAATTAAAAATAATCTCAAAATTATAATATTATATTATAATTTAGTTAAAACAATGATGATACATATGAATATTAAAAACTAAAGTTTATATATATTGATAAAGTAATATTGCTTATTTATTATTTATATAATAATTAAATATATTATTTAATTAAACTTATATAATAAAAATAATTATAAAAAATTACTTAATTCAAAATAATTTTATTTAATTGATATTTTAGTATAATATAAAAATTATTATATCCATTTTATATAGAGATATTAACAAATAGTATAATTTAATTAAAAAATATTATTATTTAATTATGATATTATAATTATATATTAGTAAAAAAGTAATCATGTATTATTATAGGAATATAGTATAATTAAAGTAATATAACAATGTATTCATAGTCAATTTCCACTAGCTCACTCGGTTAAGGTGTGGGTCTCGTCAGCAAGGCGACACGAGTTGATTTTCCCTCAGGGGTGACTTAGTTGAGAGGTAACACCAAAAAACCCAGTCAAGATGAGGTTGGTGCAGTCCACGCCGAGTGCATTCCCCGGGTGATTTTGATGGCTTAGATACCTCTAGTTCATGCTTTCTCAAACCATGGACCACTCCTGCAAGTCAGGGAGATTCAAGCAAACAAAATAAAACAATGTATTGATAAAATATTAATATTTAATAGAAAATAATATTATTTTATTATATTTTTCAATATTACAAAATAAATATAATGAGAAAATATTATTTAATTTAAAATATTATTATTTAATTATAATAATATATAATAGTATAAATTATATAAATGAAATTCTATTAAAATTCTATCGATTAATGTCGTAATGTGACAAAACCCTTGATGAACGTCATAATGCAACATTACCCTTGATAAACACTGCAATGTGACATAGCCACTAATGGACATCGAATGTAAAATTATTAATGTGTCACATCTTGGGAATTGTCAGTGTATCTCAATTTTTAATCCTTAATGAATGTTAAAATCGAGCATAAAACTTTGTCATACTAGGCATATAACCCTTGATCAATATCGCAATGTGACATAACTCTTGATTAACACCACAATGCAACATAACACTTCAAATACATCACAATGTCACATAGCCCTTAATGAATGTCGAATGTCACATTATTAATGTGTCACATCTTGGGCATTGTTGGTGTATACCATTTTTTTATCCATAATGAATGTTGGAATGGGACATAACGCTTATGTCAAATAAGACATAACCATTGATCAATGCCCAAAGCAATAAAACCCTTGATGAATGCCACAATGCAACATAACCCTTAGTGAGCATCAAAATGCGACATATCCATTGATGAATGTCACAATACAACGTAACCCTTGATAAACATCACAATGCGACATAGCCCATGATGAACGTTGAATGCCAAATTATTAGCATGTCACATCTTTAACATTGTTGGTGTATATCATTTTTTAATCCTTAATGAATTTAAGAATGGGACATTGTTTGTCATATTAGGTATGTAACCCTTGATCAATGACGCAATCCGAAAAAACCCTTGATGAATGGCTTAATGCGACATAACACTTGATAACAGAGCCCTTGATGAATGTTGAATTTCACATTATTAATGTGTCATGTCTTGGGAATTATTGGTGCATAAAATATACCATGGAGGAATGTCACAATCCAACATAAGCCTTGATGAACGCCACAATGTGATAGAACCATATTATGTCCAAATATGACATAGTCTTTGATGAACGTTGCAATGTGATACTAAGGAACATAACCAAAATGCAACATGAGGTCATGGAGGAATGTCACAGTCCAACATAGGCCTTGATGAATGTTGTAATCCAACATAGCCCTCGATGAATGTCGCAATGCGACGAAACCATTGAGGAATATCGCAATCCAACAAAAGCCTTGATGAATGTCGCAATGCGACAAAACCATTAAGGAATGTCACAATCCAACATAATCCTCGACAAATGTCGTATTCAAACATAAGCCTCGATGAATGTCACAATGCGACAAAAACAATGAGAAATATTATTGTTTTAAAAAAATTATTAAATTAAGAATATTTGTTTTCTCAAAAAGAGTGTAACAATTTCAATCCCCATTTTGGTGGGGTGCTAAAATGGTGAAGCAATTTGAATGCATGAATTTTATTACATGATTTGATGTTTAAATTAGGAATACTTGTTTTCATAAAAATATAGTAACACTTTTAAGTCCTATTTTGATGTCGTGGACTGGTTAAAATGATTAACTAATTTAAGTTTTATTATTATTTTTAATTTATTTTATTAATAAAATTATACCTATAGGTGTTTATATTGTAGAATTTGGGATTGAATAGTATCTATGTTTTTCTTAGATTTGCACAAGGATGAGATAAGTGTATTGTCCAAATTGATTTTATGGCAATAGTTCCAAATTCGAAATAATTAATTATGCATCTATAACGGGTAGTTCATGACAGACAATGGATTATTACAACTACGCATGGAGAAAAAGTAACAAATAATTTGTTGGTGGCACTTAACCTGTGGCCTATCAATGTTTACCAACAACAAGTTAAGTGGTTATGCTAATATATATAGATCCAATCAAACTCCTATTTATATGCAACATTTAAATTTGATCTTTAGATTATATTGCAATAAACTTTAAGAGTTATCCATGCATAAAATCAATCTGACAATACATTTGTCTCATCCTTGTGCAATCTAAGATAAACATAGATACTAATCCACCCCAAATTCTAAGATATAAATACTTATCAATATAATGATGGTAATAGTCATTTTAATTTTTTGAAATTTGTTTCCACTATATATTTTAAATAAAGTCATCTATCTCCTTTAACTTATTTAACCAAACATTAAATACATATAATATAAAAGGTGAGTGGAATGTCTTCTCACATATTTATGAAAACATATCTTGAATACAATCATTAAAGGATTCATTATAAGAATTCTATATTCCTTTAGTTAGAAGTGTTAATAACTCAATGTTACTTTTTAAGTTTGCTAACTATTAAAAATCTTCAAAATAAGTATGAATAATAAATAATAAATGAGAAGTGTTAATAACTCAAGGTTACTTTCTAAGTTTACTTTCTAAGTTTACTAACTATTAAAAATTCTCAAAATAAATATGAATAATAAATAATAAATGAGAAGTGTTAATAACTCAATGTTACTTTCTAAGTTTGCTAACTCTTAAAAATCCTCAAAATAAGTATGAATTATATGATGAATTTAATGTTAAAGAAGAGTACTTTATACATGTAAATAGATAAGCGTCCATAATAATTAATTTAATATTAATTTTGATATTATAAATAAAAATAATAGTTGTTGATTTTTAAATTTATTTATAATTCACATCCATCTTTAATAATAAAAATATGTTCATTAAATAACTATAATTTAAAAATAAATACACCAATAAATATTTAATTAAAAATACAATGTATTGACATTTTATAATATATATATGAGATTTATAAATTGTATTTTTATGATAAATATTAACCACTTAGAAAACGTTAGCAAAAAGGTCGAAGATAAATTTTAACAACCTAAAAAACGTTGGCAAAAAGGCCCACCTCACGTAAGAATTCATCAAATTCTCTTTTGCAGGCTGCAGCGGGTTCTGTATGCAATATTCCACTTTAAGCTTTGTAGTTTTGCAATTGTCCTCGTCGAAATTTGCTGCGTTTCGTCGATCACAGGCCTTTGCCTTTGTTAATAGTATTCTATATATCATGTACACTGTAATATGTACGAATGTCATTCTGAGAGCAGTATATTAACTAAAATGCTTCCAACTCATTGGAATCTTGATAATTTGGAGTGTTTAAATTGAATTTAGGTAGAGCATTTAGTATAGTATAGATAATTACTATTACTAAAATTACAAAATTGTCAAAATAATAATTCCCATAAACAAATTTGACTGATTTAAGTGGGGCCTTTTAGTTGTATTTTATCATAGTGTATTTATTGTATTCAGATATCATATGAAGATTCTGCTTAGTAATCTGCGGTTTACAGCTTCATTTATGGAACAATCTACGGGACTTGTCTTATTTCCCTGCACATGCATCGAAACAAGGAACGGACCAACTGTGGACTTTATAGTACTTTATATGACATTGCCCCCCATTTTCAGGGATGGATTTCGTCCTGATTTTTAGCCACATTATAGTTTCAGTAAGGTTAGTTTGATGGGGCTGTGACTGGGGGAAGGGGTATTAGCGGGGTTGGTGTGGTGTTACATTTTAACAATTTTATTTCCTTTCAAATCTATTTAAATTTGGGTTTTCGTACAAATACCCGCAGTGAATTGTGTGTTCTCTGGCTTCTATTATATTTTGCTCTGTCCAAGCAAGTTACATCTTTCGTAATTATGGGTGATTCTTCTTCCATAATATCATGGGCATCGGGCACTTCCCCTCTCAATGTGTTGTTCCTCACAAATTGGTTGGATGTGGTCAGGAACTTCATTCATGACTTTCAGTATATTCACTTTGCCCATGTTTATCGCTAGGTAAATGTGAAGGCAGACATGCTTTCCAAGCTGGCCATGGACTCCTCGACTGGTATTATCTTGTGGGAGGAATGGCATGAGGACCTTATCTTCTCCCGGATTTGCATTGGATCTGATTCATATGCTTTGGTATTTTTTGTGGTTTTATCTGTTCTATATGTTACTCATATGATTATATGCGGCTTTATATTGTGTAGGTTCATAGTCACTCTCCTCCAACTCCTTGTTGGATTTTTTATCCGTTTGGATTTTGCGGCTTTATACTTTTTGCTATCTAGGTCTTTGGCTGTTTTGGACTTATATTATATGTATTTATGACTTTAGTATGTCTCATATGGTATTTTGATTCTATGTCACATGGGGACCGTCAGTTTGGACTTGATATGCTGCTGGGGATTAGATGCTCTGTTTTGGCATCCTTTATGATATTTATGTATGGATCTTGGTATAGATCTTGGTTATATGTGATTGAGACTTAGGGCTAAACCTGTGCCCATATTTGATATGATTCACATACCTAGATGCTTTGTTGTTATGATGTAATTGGACCTATTTACTATTTCGCGGTATTAATAGTAAGCTATATTTTTCCTTAGAAAAAAAAAAGATTAGTTTCATTCTCGTTTCTCACCATTCATCGATTTACTAGTCTTAAAACCCATGCTTTTGTGATTTTGCAGTCTTCAAACCCAAAACAAATCTGAAGTTCAAAAAATCAATGGTAATTGAGAAAATTTGCTTTTTCAAAAAAAGGGTTTGCAATTAATTTATTAATATTTTTAAAAAAATACGTTGGCAATCGCGGAAATATCAAGCTCCACGTATCCAGTTGAAGAGAAAAGGTCAACCTCAGAAATCCACAACGGTCGTAGCATTTCTAAGTGTTGTAAATGCGGGTTTTTAGTGCCTATTTGTTATTTCAGTTTTAAGGTTTTTAGTATTAAGGACTTTCAGGTTGTAATGGTAGTAGTAGTTAGCTGGAAAGTAATTTTCAATTTTCAGGCCCTCTGATGATGTTTATTACATTTTGGTCTTGTAATTTGGAACTCTGGACTTCTGTTTCACTTAATTTTATAATTTTATAATTTTATATAATATTTAATTTGATATTAAAAAACATATCTAAGTGGATTTAATGGTTGAGAATATGGGTTTCTTCAATTATTTTTTATTAGGGTTTGGTACCTTTGTAGTTACATAATTTTCTTGTCACACAAAGAAGGGAATCTATACACCAAACAAGGGAATCTCATACATCAAATTGATGTCTCGCTTGATTGTGACCTTAAAAATATATTAATAGTATTATTATTCAAAAATTGCATAGTATTGATTTGTGGGATATAAGCAAAGATTGAGAGTTCTAATTCAGACTTGGTTCAAAGAAAAGATAAAGATGTACGGGATTGTATTTGAGTTCCATTTTTTTTTTTTAATGAGGCTTAATGATATAATATTTCATAAGTTGAGTGCACTTGTCTCATCTTCCACCAATTTGGGAAGAGTGTAGGGAAGAGTATCCTTCCACTTGTCTCATATTCCAACAAGACCTTTCCTTATCCACCCCAAATTATTAAATATAAACATTTACTAGTGAAAACACAACTCAACTTAGAAATCAATATGGTTCATATTAGATTTCTTCTTATTCTTTACAGTAAGAACATAATTCCCTAGAAAAAATAACATAAGGTGAATCATGACATTTATAAATAAATTGAAATTTGATACAAATTAAAATAAAATTATCTATATATAAAAAATTGAATAACCAAAATTTATAATAAAAATATATATATATTTTAAAAATTAACTACAATACTCTTTTTCTTTTTATTTGAACCTTTTATAATTGAATAACCAAAATTTATAATAAATATATATATATTTTTAAAAAATTACCTACAATTCTTTTTCTTTTT
The DNA here is from genome assembly GCA_027924585.1 of Larix kaempferi. Taxonomy (NCBI): domain Eukaryota; kingdom Viridiplantae; phylum Streptophyta; class Pinopsida; order Pinales; family Pinaceae; genus Larix; species Larix kaempferi. The sequence goes on from BSBM01000756.1 coordinate 3,439,093, forward strand.
ATTTGAATCTTCAATAATTATTATGTGTATACTTTTTCAAATCTAAAGCAATAATATGCCCCCTTAAAATTCAAATAATTATTTTTCATTTTTATAGATGTTTATATCTTAGAATTTGGAGTGGACTATCATTTATATTTTTCCTAGATTGAAGGAGAATAGGACAAGTGTATCCTCTAGATTGATTTTATGGTCGTTATTCAAAATTCAAAATAAAGAACTATAAAAAAAGAAATATATAAAATAAATGGTACTTGATGCATAGCTAACTCGTAGCTCATGCATGAATAATAGGTAGTGACAAACAACCCATTTAACTAAAAAATGCAACATGTAATTACAACTAAGAAATTAAATAGTTATACTAATAAGTTATTACTTCTAAATATTATTGTTGAATTTGAGAAATTAAATAATTTTGCTAATAACTTATTACTTCTATATATTGTTGTTGAATTTGTCTATTTACATGTAAACTTTTTCAAATTAAAAAAAAAACATCTTTAAAATTTAAAAAGTCCTTTTAAATTTAAATAATCCCTTTTCAAACCGGGGACTTCATTATTTAAGTTATTATTTCTTATATTATGTTTTGAAAATAATTAAAGTTTAATATTAAAATTTTAAAATAATATTGAAATATAATATTAAATAAAAATTATCTTATAAGAGAAAATCATATATATAAATATCTTTTTAAAAAGAAAAACATATAATTATAAAAAAAAACCATTAAATAGAACATGTATCGAAAGAGAAAATAACTAATAAATTATTGTATATTATTTTGGGAGGAATTTTGTGAAAATCAAATGACTGATTCAGGTAGTTTATATTTTCTCGACTGATCTGATGATATTTGCCAATGACATTGATATGTCTGTTTTTTGGCTTATGATGTATATTTGTGCTTACAGAAATACTCTTTTCATGAAAGGAAGTTGCTAGTACAGTGTTAATACTGATATCATGTATTATTTGATTCAAAAGTGAATATCAATAGTATGTTTTTTTTTCGCGAGAAAAAAACTAGTAAATTGTTGTATTATATGTAAAATTTATTGATTAAGTAATTCTACTTTAAGTTTAAGATGTTTGGATTCTCTATAAACACCATTAAATACAAGTTGTGTAGAGATTGTGGAACTGTATCCAATGGAGAGATTGAAATTATTTTGTTAGGTGGGGAATTTGGGCGATATCTTATCATTTTTTTCATTTTTGTTACGAACGAAAAAATGTTGACCTATTAGTGAGTTATTTATTCATATTTAAATAAAATGTATATATATTATTTAGGTGTTAGGTTTTTAACTAGAAATCCCAACACATAATTTAAAAAAAATAGATACGTATTTTGTTTCCTAACTTATGACCAAAGCCTTAGGATATGGTTAAAGAAACGTAGATATCTTAAAAAAGCCTTAGGAAATGGTTAAAGAAACGTAGATATCTTTTTTTTTCTTTTTTTCACAGAAAAATATAACTTACTATTAATATACGAAATAGTAAATAGGGCCAACTGTCAGAAAAGTCTTACATCACTACGCTACCCTGTAGCAGATGTGTCATATCTAAAAACAATGGCCACAATGCCATCAACATCATGTACGGGGAAATCATAAAGAAGACCAAATGTTCACACATAAAAACATGAACCCCTCCCGTAGGAGAAACAGGTTCAGCAAAATATCATAAACCATCAGTGGGTCCCATCAAATAAAAAGATCTCCAAGAAATCATCTGTCCAGACTGTCAAATATCCAAAAATAAAACAGCTGTGTCTAGTCGACACAGACAATAATGCCGCAAATAGAGGAAGTATACAAAATGTCAAACAAGTAGTTGGCAACAGCCTCTAAGAGATATCTGCACAAAGAAACTAACAGCATATGTAAGAAAACTACCACGCTAATGATATCCTCAAAGCAGCATAAATACAAAAATAATAATAGAGCAGAAAATCAAAACCAAAGCAGAGGATGAGAGCCCTGTGAAAACAACGTGTCCGCCCGCCATTCCTGCCACATGATGGTCCCAGGTTCAGAGCTAAGGGCCCTTTTCGATAGCATGTCCGCCTCCAAGTTCACTTCACGGTATATATGGGCGAAATGTATGTAATGAAAGTCTTTAATCAACAGCAGGGCCGCTTTCATCCAGTGCTGTAGCAACATATTATGTAGAGTAGTTTTGCCGCTCGCCCAGGAAATGACAGAAAGTGAGTCACCAAATACCACAAGTTCTGGGATTTCCCGCAATCTAGCCCAGAAAAGTAATAACCAAAGAGCACATATCTCACTCCTGGTATTAGAACCACCACCCAGATTAAGCCAAAGATGGATGGAGATAGCATTAGACAGGTGTATAACGGCACCGGCACCACCCCCCCCCCGGATTGTAAACAGCAGCTCCGTCAAAGAAACCACATGGGAAGGTCAGCACCGGAGGGGCCAAACGATGATTTCTATCCCGTTTGTCACTGTCTCCAGCCAAGCCGCATATAGATAGAAATTCGTGGTGAGCAGCCAGAGTTTTGAAGCCAATCCCCGCCAGGAAAGGGACCCGATTCTCAAATATATATTTATTTCGAGTCTTCCAAACCTCCCAGATCATAAAATATGGGAGTTCTCTGAACCCAAGATCAAGTTTAGACCAAGCTACAAGGCAATCGTTAAGAGAGCTGAAGTTCCAAGGAAAAGATATACCTACTCTGCCCGCTATAAAGGCCCAAAGTTTTTTGATGAAAGAACAGGAGGTAAAGAGGTGATCAACCATCTCCCCCTCAGAGCAACATAGGGTACACCATCCCGGGCCACAGATTCCACGTCGACAGAGGTTGTCCCATGTTAGTATCCAGTTATTCAAAGCTAACCAAATGAAACATTTTATCTTCAGTGGCAAAACAAGTTTCCAGAGTGTTTTATCCCACCATCGAACCATAACTTGTGTCCCAACGAATATTGCATCATATGCCATCGCCGCAGTGACCTGCCCGTCCGCCACGTCCCATGACCACACAATCCGGTCATCGACGTCAGAGAGTCACATGTTAGAAAGATGCAGAGGCCTGATATACTCCTCCCATTCCCGCTTCCAAGAACCTATAAGACCCATCTGTTCGGCCGAGATCCACCGGGGACGGTCGACCCCACCCCAACCAGCAACATGTGCTAAGGAGAAATATCCATTTGCATGGAGATATGACCTCAGTTCCTTCGATAATGTGTATCGCAGTGGACCACCAATGAAAGGATCAAGGCCCAGTCTTATGTCGCGTCCATTGCCAGGAAGCCAAGCAATCCATTGAGCAATGATCCTGTATGCACCCAGTAGACCGTTCCAGATATTTGAGACACCCATAGTCACCGGGCGGTTTAAACGGAACCATTTAGAAACCGGAATGTTACGCAGGTATTTGGCTCGTATCATCTCTCCCCAAATCGATGGATCAAAAAGTGCATGCCAAAGGCTTTTTGCATGAAGGGCGGTAACAAAGCTATCTATGTCCTTTATGTTCCAACCACCCATATGCCATGGCCGTGCCAAAATCTGCCATTTTATCAGGTGAAATTTCTCCAGTATTCCACCACCTGTCCAGAGAAAACTAAATATCTTCCTTCTAATGATTTTCAGAATGGTTCGAGGAATCTTGCACAAAGAAAACCAATATACACCTAAATTCTGCAGAACTGCTTTTACCAAAGTAAGTCTGCCACCCAAAGAAAGATGCCGATTGTTCCAGCGTCCCAGTCTCAATTCAAATCTTCTAATAAGCCAGGACCAATCATTAATCAAGTATTTTGAAGGTTTGATGAAAAAACCCAGATATTTTGTACCAGCATCAATTTCCTTAAAATTTAGAGGCATGAAGGAACTGATTGACTGCTGGACATCCTCAGGCAAAGAGTTTTTCAAGAAACGTAGATATCTATAAAGCTTAACATGAGCAATTTCCCCTCGGGTGTATGATTAAAGAATTCATCAATGATAGAAGAAAACATGTGCACCATGTAGTATTTATTACATGAGTGTTAGACCTCAAGTCTAAATTCACGTCGCTTGGAGTTCCTAGAGTGCTTCTCACCTCCCTATCTTGGTTTTCTTCCTCTATCCCTATTGCACTCTTCCTCTATCCCTATTGCACTATGTACCGCGTGTCATTGTTGTTGGTTTTTTTTTTATTATATATGTTGTTTTTTTATTATATATTGTTTTTTATTAAATAATATTTATATCATATCGATATTGAATATCATCCAAATAAATATATGAATAATCAAGATCAAAATTTGTATCCATCCGTTTGAAAACATTTTAGGGATTGTTTGTAAGAACATTTTGGACGTCTGACATTAAGTGATCATCATTGTCAAGTTAAAGCATAGGATGCAATCCAATATTTAGATGGTAAAAGTGATTCTCCTCTTTTCCTCATATTTATTTCTTTTTTCTTACATCTTCTTCATAATGTTTAAGAACATTGTTTTCAAGCAAAATATACTTTATAGGCCCTCCTCTTATATTTAATTTAATAAGAAATGATTACCTTTCTCTTCATGTAACCAATAAGTAACATAGCTTCTCGGATTGACTTGGAAGTATATATGGATCTATATTTGACTCATACCAAGTAGTATTACTCATGGTAAATCCATTATCATGATCAATAACAGTGCTTTGATCACCTTGAAGCAACAATGTGTACCACCTAACATTAAAAATAACTACTTTAAAGGATTCAAAGTCTCTGACTAACAACGAAAATTTTAAGAACCCTCCTAAATTTATATGTATAATAAATGGGCGAATCCCCGTGTTACAAAAGAAAAATTGATAACTATTTTTATCAATTATATAATATGTATATATAATTTCAGGCGAATCTTTTATGAAATTATATAATGTTGTGAAATATTGGTGAATCAGAAAACTAGGGACCCATTCTAGTTGGGATAGACTCCCTATGACCTATTGGCCTTTTTTTCTTTTCCATGAATGAATTGTCACCTTCCATGGAAAACCCTTCGACGATTTTATTGCCAATTTCTAGTGAAAATGCATTTATCTCACTTTGATCACTAGAGGAACCTATTCTATGATCCATTATATGGATATTAGATGCATTTTCACATTAGTTGAAATCTCTCTCCTTGACAGATAACTCAAAAGAGAACATAGCTTCTTGGATTGAGGTTTTTGAAAGTATGATAATGCATCCCTCTATCTTGACATTTTCTTCCCATGATCGATACTTGATATCTCACTAAATATTCTGCATTTAAAAATTTAAATTGATCTTGAAATAAATGAAACTTGCATGAGAAAAATAATATAAAATTAATACAATTCCTACTAACTCTAGAATCTTTGTATGTATTTATATTTCATATTATTTTAATACCCAGAGAAATATTCTACCAACACTCTTCCATACATGTTATAATACCCAATTACTTATTTATTTACATTCTCACATATTCATCCTTTAACTACCACTTCAAAAAATGTTTATAAGAGGTGAAGTACATATTATATCAAATCATGGAAATAGGTGGTATATAAGGTATTGAGATTCATGCAATTACTTTATTATCCTTAATGTATTTAATGAAGGAAACGATCAAACCTTCATAGGGATGTAATATATCATTATGGGATGTGAAGGAATGTTGTGGAGGCCATAATATAAGCATCGGAGAAGATGCAATATTAAAAATTGAATTATGGATTGAAGTCACCCTTGGATTGAAGTTAACCTTTGATTGAATCCAACTATGGATTGATGTCAACCTTGGATTAAATTCAACATTGGATTAAAGTCAATGTTGGATTGAAGTTACCTGTGGATTGAAGTAAACCTTGGGTTGAACTCATTCATGATGCAACCATAGTCATCCAAAGTCGACCATGAAGATGGATTAAAGTCACCCTTGGATTGAAGTAAACCTTGAGTTGAACTCATTCATGGTGCAACCATAGTCATCCAAAGTCAACCATGAAGAAACCATGGATTGAAGTCAACATCCTTGGATTCAAGTCAACCTTGAGTTCAACCTTTGATTCAAGTCACCCATGGATTGAATTCAACCTTGGATTGAATTCATCCTTGGGTTGAAATCACCCTTGGAATGAGGACAACTATAAATTGAAGTCTACGTTGGATTGAAGTCACCCTTGGAATGAAGTCAACTATGGATTGAAGTCTACCTTGGACTATTGTCAACCATGGATTGAAGTCAATCTTGGATTGAATCCAACCTTTGATTGAAGTGAAATTTGCTTAAAGTTCAACTATGGATTGAAGTCAAATATGGATTTAAGTCAAATATGGATTTAAGTCAACCTTCGCTTGGAGTCAAACTTGGATTGAAGTTAATCTTGGATATAAGTCAACATTTAATTCAACCTTGGATTGAATTCAACCATGGATTACGTAATACCCCATTTTGACCATTAGGATATATTAGATTTTAATGTAAATATTGTATAGATGTGATGTATGTTTTCCTAGCGTGGAGCTCAAGGCCAAGGCCCCACTAGTGGAAGCTCGAATTTTATTTAAAAGGCAAGTATTAGACATTATGTTACCCATATGCTATTTAGCCACGAAACATTGTAAAAATGATGTAAATAAACATCATGCAATAAAATACCAAAACTGGCTATGGAGGCAACGAATGAGAAGGGGCCATGTGTATCCACTAGGGAGTGGTGAGGGGGTTGTGGGATTGAACCTTAGGTTGCAAAATGTCATCTTGAGAACCCATTTGACTTACCTTGCTGGCATTTAATTATGTTGTAAGGAAGTGGTTGAAGAAAATAGTTCATGGCTTCAATGGAGCTGGGTAGCCTAGAAATTTGTATGGAAGAGTATGGGCTCTGTTTCCTTGTACCAGAAGTCACTCTACCTCATGGGAGTTGCTTCTTCCTCATTCCCATTCCAATGTGGAGGAAGCCAGCATGAATTTTCATCCAAAAACGAATTGCTAGCAGTGAGCAAAACCAGAAATCGCAACTTTGCAAGAAGCCACATTTTGAAGAGCCATAAATGCCCAGAATTTGTATTCGATAGTGAAATCCAATGGGTGATCCAGAGGTATGAACCTTGGGGTGAAATTGAGAGCATTAGCTACCTTGAAATCCATTGGAAAACCCAGTTTTGATAGCCCAGAAACCCAGTGACAGGATTGATTTATTCGTTGACAGAATGGTGAGAAATCCAAGTGTGGATGTTTGAACAGAGGATTGGATTGCTTGAATTTAGCTTGAGATGTTTGTAGCTCTGTGGTTGAGCTCATTGGCTTAGAATCCTCTTCCTTTTCCTATTGCATGCTTGATAAACCCAATTGTGTGTTGGCTTAGCATGACTGTTTGAGTGAAACCATGACTGTGAGTGACCCCATCTAGTTCCTCCTTAGTGGATACACAGCCCAAATCGAGGGTGATCTCTCAGCTAAAAGAATACAGGCTGGACAAAGATCTATGGTTGGGTGGAACGTTGCTCTCACATAGCCAGTTGTTTGGACAGCTTCATCTTCAAGATAAGTGTTCTCCATGATTTACATTATATGCATTATGTGTTTTGCAGTGTGTTAATTCTGAATGTTAATTTCCCATGTTAATGAAACGAAATTATTGTCTTAATGAAATCGACACGAAGTATGTGCATAGCATGAGTACGAGACTGAATTCTCTGCATGATGAACAATCATATGCATGTGTTAGATATGATGATGCATTTCTATTTGTGTGCTTGCAAATATGTTTATTTCCGCTGTGTTTATATTGAATATGAGTCTACACACAGAAGTTTTTAATTGTTATGAATTTATGAGTAATGTATGGGGCTGAGATTGTCAAATGAGCCCAGTAGATTGGTCACGTTTCCTTCCTGGTATCGGATCGATGGATGGGGACGTTACAGATTGTAGTCAACAATGGATATAAGTCAACCCTTGATTGAATTCACCCTTGGCTTGAAGTCATCCATAGATTGAAGTCAACCTTGGTTTGAATTCAACCCTTGATTGAAGTCACCCTTGGCTTGAAGTCAACCTTGGTTTGAATTCAACCATGGATTCAAGTCAACCTTGTTTTAAAGGACCAACCTTTGATTAAAAGTCAACCTTGGATTGAATTCAACCTTATATTGAAGTCAACTATTAATTGAAGTTAACCATGGATTGAAGTCATTAATATCAATATTACTAATGCATTGAAGTCATCCTTGACTTGAAGTCAACCTGATGTTGAAGTCAACCATGGATTGAAGTCAACCTTTAATTCAACTTTGGATTGCAGTCAACCCTGAAGTGAACCTTGGATCAAAGTCACCCATAGATTGAAGTCAACCTCGGATTGAATTCAACCTTCTAGTCCACCTTAGATTGAAGTCACCCATGGATTGAAGTCAACATTGGATTGAAGTTAACCTTGCATTGAAGTTAGCCATGGATTGAAGTCAACCTTAGGTTAAAGTCAACATTGATTTGAAGCCAACTATGAATTGAAGTCAACCTTGGAATGAATTCATCGATGAATTGAAGCCAATCATGGGTTGAAGACAACTGTGGATTAAATTCAACGTTGGATTGAAGTCTACCATGGATTGAAGTAAACCTTGGATTGAATTTAACCCGGGGTTGAAGTAAACCACGGATTGAAGTCAACTTTGGATTGAAGTTAACCTTTTTTAAAAGTAAACTATGGATTGAAGTCAACCTTGCTTAAATGTCATTTATGGATTGACGTCAACTATGGAATAATTTCAACCTTGGATTGAACTCAACCATTGGATTAAGGTCAACCTTGGATTGGAGTCAACCTTGCTTAGAATTCAACCATGGATTGAAGTTAACCTTGCTTCAAAGTGAACTATGGATTAAAGCCAACCATGGTTCAAATTTAAGCTTTGACTAAAGACAACCATGGATTGAAGTCATTAATGTTAATATTATTAATGTATTGAATTCAACCATTGGATTGAAGTAAACCTTAGATTGAAGTCAATCATGGATTGAAGTCAACATTGGATAGAAGTTAATCTTGGATTGAAGTCAACATTTACGTCAACCTTATATTGAAGTCAACCTTGGATCGAAGCCAACCATGGTTTGAAGTCAACCATGGTTTGAAGTCAACCCTAGATTGAATTCAACCATCATTGAATTCAACCTTGGATTGAAGTAAACCATACTCAAAGGTCAACCTTTCTTAAAAATTAACTGTGGATTGAAGTTAACCTTGAATTACAGTCAACCTTAGATTTAACTCGACTTGGGATTCAATTCAACCATGAATTGAAGTCAACCTTGCTTAAAAGTCAACTATGGTTCAACCTTGGATAGAGTCAACGTTGGATTAGATCAACCTTGGATTGAAGTCAACTATGGATTGAAGTAAACCATGGATTAAAGTCATTCTTGGATTGAATTTAACCTTGGATTCAATTCAACCTTGGATTGAAGTCAACTTTCGATTGAATTCACCTTGGATTGAAGTCAACCTTGCATTGAAGTCAACTTTCGATTGAATTCAACCGTGGATTGAATTCAGCCTTGAAGTCAACTTTATATTGAACACAACCATGGGTTGAAGTCAACCTTGGATTCAGGTAAACCTTGAAGTTAACCTTGGATTGAAGACAACCTTTCTTAAAAATCAACTATGGATTAAAGTCAACCTTGAATTATAGTTGACCTTGGGTTGAAGTTAACCATGGATTGAAGCCAATCATGAATTTCAAAGTCAGCCTTTCTTAAAAGTAAACTATGGATTTAAGTCAAATATGGATTAAAGATAAACTTGGATTGAATTCAACCATGGATTGAAGTCAACCTTGCTTAAAATTCAAGTATGGATTGAAGTCAACCTTGGACTATTATTATTTATAAATTGGCGGAAACCATGGTTCAAAGTTAACCTTGCTTAAAAGTCAACTATGTATTGAAGTCAACTATGGATTGAAATAAACCATGTAGAAATATGGTAAAAATAATTAAGCATATATTATTATTAATTATTTAATTTTTATTTATTTATTTATTATCTATTTATTTATATTATTTATTTTCTATGTTTTCATTTATAAATATTTTTATAATAATAATAATAATAATTCACTAAACATTCTCTCACACAAGCCTAGCAAGCTATATTTATTAATAATATGGCTTATATATGTGAATGTATATCAACTACTTTTAAATGTGTAACCATAATTGATATACTTTGATTCTGTATATAAACCATATTATAAATATGATTTTCTAATTTGAAATATGTGATAAAAAATTTGATAATATATATATATATATATATATTATAACAAAGTGAAAAAGTGTTTAATATCCAAACTAATAAATTAAATATTTTTATTTTCTAATTAAAAAAAAAAAATCTACATTGTAAATACATTTTTTCAATCCCAATGTACTATTTCATTCTAAATTTACTAAAATATGTGTTAAATAACTCATTTGTAGTAAAAGGTTATATATATATATTTTACTTCATATATTTTATAATAATATTATTATGTTTTATTTGTGGTAAAAAGTATTTAGTATCTACAACCAAATTAATCAATTAATTTATTTTTATTTAAAAAATATATAACAATTTAAATTGTACATGTGTTTTCTAATTTTAAATTTAATAAAAGAATTATTAAATAACTAAATTGTTTTTTATAAAAATATTGATAAACATATTTTGTAATTTCAAACCAAACCAACCTAATTTGTAATTTTAAATATAACATTTTGATAAAATAAATATAAATAACCTTTTATAAAGCCTATATATAAGATTATTTGTCTATCTATATGATGGTCTTATATCTTCAACATATTACAAAGTAGAGTAGAGAACGGTCATTGACGCCCATATAGAAGACAATACATAAAGATAATTCGTTAAGATTATTTATATAATTGTTCAGGAGTGTATATTGGATTCATGTTTAAATCTTATCATAAAGTATGCTCAACTATGTTCAAACATGTTTAAGTTTGTTAGAAGGTAGTCTATGGGTGTTTTGATTGTGGAAATATTAAAAAAGTATTTGAGATTTATGTAATATTTATGACTAGTTTTTGTTAAAAAAAGACTATAAAAAATAATGTTATTTAAACTTTTAGTTAGTTTATTATATATTAATTGTAGCTCATCATATTTTAATTATAAATTATAAGAAAATGAAATTGTATTATAACTTGTGTCCTTCGCTATAAGATAATAATTATATCAAAATACTTTAAAGGTAGAGTGGAGAACCCGGCCAACTAAGATTATGCATATATAAAATGATTATCAAAATACTTTGAAAGTGTAGTGGAGAACCTACTTTCTTTATAGTCGACTAAGATTATGTAAATATAGCATGATTGCATCCAATCCGACCAACTAAGATTATGTATATATAGCATGATTATCAAAATACTTTGAAGGTGTAGGGGAGAACCTACTTTCTTTACAGTCAACTAAGATTATATTTAATATAGCATGATTGCATCCAATCCATCACAAATTATAGTTATTGATTACATCCCATCCATGACTAATCACAACCATCAAGCCTACAGTTTTTATTATGGTTATTGTATGACTCAGCATAATCCTTAAAATATGGTCATAAGAGTAACTCCATTACCTTTTCCATATCTTTGCTAGTCACACTTGTTGCTCCAAGTATTCAAGAATGTAAACGGCATCTCATAAATTTGGGGTTGGCATGAGGTAGAATAATATATAGTTTTTCATACATTCATGAAATATCTGACAAGAAAGTGTTATTGTGTTATTAAGAAAACAAAATAAGAATGATTAATAAGTATTCATAAATTTAGAAAAAATGTAAGTTAAGAAGAATATATATACTACAAGTTAAGTGTTATGAATAAGTTATATATTATTTGTTTTTCATTGTGTTATCCATGCATCGCATCAGTTAACCATACATTAACTAAGAATTATCCAAGACTTTCATAGTTCAAAGATAATAAATATAATAGTGAAGATTGATAGACTGTCACTGTGAATAGATTCATATGACTGTCACTCACAATGCCAAGATTTTAGTTTTAATATGCCAAATGGAAGAAGACGTCGTTGATCAGCTTGAGTCTTGATAAGACTTCACAACATCCGTAATTTGGAAATCGTTACTTTGATGGGTGGTACTTGAAAATATGATTTCTATTTTCAAGGTTTATAAAATTTGTTAGACTTATAAATTCAATTATGATCCCAACGTTTAGTTTCCAGCTTGCGTGCAATAATTGGTTTATGAAAACAAAACCATCAGCTTCGGCAAAGTAAAGTTGTACACAAAATCCCTCTGCATTGTTCCAATTCACTGAATCAATGGCATAGATGGAGGAAAAGGAACCTGTAAGAATGAATTGACAGAGCCGGGTCCCATGGAGGGCATTGTTCCAATTCACTGAATCAATGGCATAGATGGAGGAAAAGGAACCTGTAAGAATGAATTGACAGAGCCGGGTCCCATGGAGGAATTTGGAAGGATGAATTGACAGACCACCCTGCTACCGACTGAATTTGCATGTGTAGTAGCGTTGTCCTCGTTGATTGGAAATGCCCACCTCACCGAATCATCCATCTAATTCTACAAGTGGCCACTGTGATGCATACCATCGAACTAATGTTTAACGGATCGATGGTATTTATCGTACTCTTTTCTAAATTGCCGACAAAACTACCGTTATTCAGGGATTCATTTCGTCGTGATTTTGGACGGACGACATTACAGTGTGATGTTTCGTTCTCACCATTCATGATTTTACCTTTCTTAAAAGAACAAAACAAATCTAAAATCCACAAACACATAGAGAATTACTGATGTTTAAAAAAATTATTTAATAAGGAATATTTTTTTTAGTGTAACAATTTCAATTCCAATCTTGGTGGGTCGACTTGCGTCAGTCCCAGGCTCCCAGCCCTTCAAGAATGTGGAGTGTATTAATAGCACTGATCGATACCATGTGCAATGCCACTCTGTAGTGTCTTTATCACGTATTATCGTATTCAGATATATCATATGAAGATTCCACTTAGTAGTTTGCTGTTTACAGCTTGATTTATGGAACAATCTACGGAACTTGATCTTTCCGTGCACATGCATCGAAGCAATTTCATCATGGTCTCAAGGAACGGTGGACTTTATCGTACTCTTTGGCATTATAGGCATTGCCCCGCACTAAATTGCACATAAAACTCCCGATTTTCAGACATGGATTTCGTCTTGATTTTGGCTCAGATTATAGTTTTACTCAGGTTAATTTCATTCTCACCATTGCCATTCTTGAAACCCATGCTTTCATTCTCAAACATGATTTTGCTGTCTTCAAACCCAAAACAAATCTGAAATCCACAAAATCAATGGGAATTGAGAAAATTAGGGTTTGTAATTAATTTATTAATATTTTAAAAAATACCTTGGTAATTGTGGAAACATCAAGCTCCATGTATCCAAATGAAGAGAAACCAGCCACCTCATAAATCCGCAGATGTGGCATTCTTAGGTTCTAAATGCAGTTTTTTCGTCTATTTGTTAGGTCAGTTTTTTAGGGTATATAGTATTAAAGATTTTCAGTTTGTAATGGTGGTACGTAGTTAGATGGCTAGCCATTTTCAAGCGTTGTGATGATGTTTGTCAGATTTTAGTCTTTTAATCCTAAATTATATAACCTCTTTTCGACTGTATATTTACAACAATTTAATATAATTTTCATATATATATATAGATATATATTAATTTGATATTAAAAATTAAATATGTCTTAATCGTCAAGATTATGTGTTTTTTCTGTAAGGTTATATGCACACCCAAATGAAATTAATCTTTAAGGTCACCATTATAACCCTTGTCAGAACCTTATATACTTTAATTGTTAGCACTAGGGGGTTAGGACTTACAAGAGGTCTCATATACCAAATTGATGTCTAGCTTGACTATGACCTTATAAATAGATTATCATTATGATCATCATTATTATTATCATATCCTAGATCCTCCAAATTTTGCTTAGTATTCATTTGTGGGATATAAGCAAAGGCTGAGTGTTCTAACTAACACTTGCTAAAAGAAAACATAAAGATTTGTGGGACTGTATTTGAGTTCGAATATCTTTTTGAACGAGGCTTAATGATATATTGTTTCATAAGTTAAGTGGATTTTATGGACAATGACTCTATTGTTGAATGGTAGGTTCTTCACATTAAGAACAATGATAACTACTAGTACAACCACTTAACATGTGGTTGGTGAATACAAATATGCCACAAGTTAAATGCCATTATTTTGACAATACACTTGTCTCATATTCCTACAATTTGGAAATAGCACCCTTCTACTTGTCTCAATCTTCTTACCACCTAGGAAAAGACAACACCCAATACACCTTAGAAATCAATTTGATAATCTACTTTAAGTTCCAATTTATGTCTCTCTCATTCTTACACTGAGAAAAAGATTCCTTATAAAAAAGCATAACATAGGGTGAATCATTTAATGCACAACCATTTAGAAATAAATCAAAATTTAATTCAAAATTTTATATAAAATAATATTTCAAAAAGAAATTATCCAAATAAAATAAAAATATTTTAAATAGTCAAAATTTATAATAAGAGAATATATTTAAAAAAACTAATCTACAATTATTTTCTTTTTATTTAACCTTGAATAAGTATTGAAGTTGTCTAATTTGTTTATTGTACACCTTTTCAAATCTAAAGTAATTAATGTCCATTGTTGAGGACCTAATAATATACATTCTTAAAATTTAAATAATCCCTTTTAAAGCATTCCAATATTTTTAAGTTATTATTTTTTAAATAAATTAATATTTCAAATTAAAATTTCAAAATAATATTTAAATATAATATTAAATAAAAATAATCTTACAAGGACAAAACCATCAATGTATATATCTTTATGAAAAGAAAAACATAAAATTAAGTAAGGATTTCACTAAGTTTATAAGAATAAACCATTAAAAGAGACATCTCTACAAAAAGAAAATGACTAGTAAATTGTTGTATAATATGTAACATTTATTGGTTCTAGGTAATTTTACTCCAAATTGTTAAGATGTTTGGATTCTCTCTTGAAACACCATTAAAAAAATTCTAAATAAACAAAAATACTCAAATCTAACATATAAAATTTCAATAACATTTTTATATTCTTCTAGTGAAAACATAATAAAATAAGTTAAAGATTATACTTCATGTTAATGTCATGTTTTGTCACATTTTCCATAGTTGTGTGGAGATTGTGGACCTATATCCAATGGGGATGGTGAAGTTATTTTCTTGGGTAGGGAATGTGGGCGATGTCTTATCATTTTGTCATTTTTTTCACAAGAGGTTAAAGGGAAAAATGTTGATCTAATAGTGAGTTATTTATTCATATTCAAATAAAATGTACATATTATTTAGTTGTTAGGTTCTTAACTAGAGATCTCCTACAACATATTTTTCAAAAAATAGACACATATTTTGTTTCCTAGTTTATGACTAAACGTACTACTCTAGATGAAAGTCTTATGATATGGTTAAACAAACTCTTAGACCTCTAAAGCTTAAGCTAAGAAAGCTCCCCTTGGGTGTATGATCAAATAATTCGTCAAAAATAGAAGAAAACATGTGCACCATGTAGTATTTATTACATGTGTTAGAACTCAGGTCTAAATTAACTTCGATTGGAGTTGCTAGAGTGATTCTCACCTCCATGTCTTGGTTTTCTTCCTCTATATCCATTGTGTGAAATTATAGAACACAACAAATAATAGAGCTCAGAATACCTCACAATGAAAAGAATGAGCAGAAAAGATGAATCACAGTGAAAATTGCAGTGAAATGAGCAGTAAAATTAATTATGCATTGGAACTCGAATGGAAACATAAATGTGTGTTATGATCCATTAATCAGTATAGTCAAAAGAAATGTTACAATGGAGATAATTTGATTATCCTAGGATAATTTGAATCCAATTTTGTCTAGCATAGGAACTATCACCACTGAAGTGCTTCGGAAGTCCCAAACTAAACTCAACGCAACTCAACCAAAATCGAATTAACTAAAGATATTGTCAATTAACTGACGAAGGAAGGCGCATTAGTGAGTTATGCATGCAAAGTAGATGAAAAAGAGTGTATTAGATCACAATCAGTGGTGATCAGAGTTAAAAACCCCAGTAGAGTTCAGGGACTAAGGTGGACTGAACTAGAATAGAGCGTTGGCTCCTAAAATGTAGGGAACTGACTCTAGTGGGCCTAAAATCATGCACGCAGGGTGCATTAGGTGGATAATGGGTCCTAGATGACATATTCACATCATCAACTACTAGGGAAAGGTAAAAAATGCTAAGTAGGACAAGGATGGAGTATTAATTATCCTAACAACCCCCCTTAATCCAAACTTGGACATCCTAGGGCCTGGTTACTGAGACCAAAGGTAACCCATACAATCAAATAAATGATCAAAAGAATTGTTCATGAAACTAAGGAAATGGGGAAAACCTCATGGGAAAAATACCACCCCTCAAAAATGAATAGCAGGGAACTCAAGCAGCTTTCACACCAAGTAAAGCTCTGAGATAGGAAAATCTCTTCCGAGTGAAAAAATTTGTGAAAATGTCTGCAATCATCTCCTCTGTAGGAAAATAATGGAGTGAGATGGTCGTGTTGTGCATTAGCTCCGTGATGTAGTGCATGTGAACCTCAATATGTTTGGTCCTTTGCTTCTGAACTGAATCAATGGAGATCCTTATGGCACTTTGATTATGACAAAAAGGGTCTAATGAAGGAGAAGTGCGAATTCCAAACTCTATAAAGATCCCATGTAACCAAACTTCTTGAATAGCTACATTCACATCCCTTCTGTACTCTGCTTTTGCTGAAGAAAGTGCGAGTGCTGCTTTCTTCTTGCTTGACCAGCAGATTGGTCTTGATCCCAACATGAACACATATCCTGAAGTAGATTTCTTGTCAATGTTGTCTCCAGCCTAGTCTGAGTCAATAAAACCAACCAGATATAACTAAGCACCAGTAGAATCATGTATACCAAACTTTCTCGTACATTGCACATAGTGCAAGATCCTCTTTGCTTCCTTCCAATGCAGCTCATGTGGCTCCTGCATGTACCTAGCCCGATAGATTGGTTTCCTTTTACATGGGATTTGTATTACTATCCAAAAAATCTCTTCTAATAACATCCACCAACGGGCGACATCATTACACAATAATTTATTGTAGACTTCATTGCATTGTTCTATCCATATCTTCATCTAGTCAAGATTATTTGCAACGTCTAAATGCATTGCATTCCACTGTCCACTACCTTCATAAAGAATAAAAATATATATTTAATGCAATAATCAAGATTAAAAATGTATGTATGAGATAGTAATTACAATAACAGTGAATACCTTTCACATTAATCCATATTCCCTTCCAAAACAACACGTCTCCAAACTGGTTGGTGCAATTGACATCCTAAAGGAGAGGCACATTAATATCACCCACTACTTGGGGTAAATAGTTTGTAAAATACGCCGTGGATAGAAATACCATATATACATCAATAATTGAGCCCTCTAAACAAGATCTTTGTCTAAAAATGTTTCCAATTCCTTCAAATGCCTTTCCACCAACCACATCATCCTTGTGTTTGTGGGCACACATAATTCAATATGCTGAACTAGGTGTATAAGGTAATATTCTTGCACATTGAAAAGATGTGGAGGTATATAAATTAGAATTCCACACATTAAATAATGAATCTCTCTCTTCCAATACTTGATATATGCTTTGTGGAATTATTTCGATGGCCACCATCTAAAAGTGTAAAGAATTTTTTTGTCAACATAAAATTATATAATTCAAGTAATTCCAAAGTCAAAAGTTCTACAAGCAAAATTTTCAATTATAAGTGTTTACTTACCTCATGTACGTGCCTAGCTCATATATAAATTGCTTTATGTTATCGTCAATTTTTTTTGGGAGAGCAAGAGGTTGAACATATTGTAACAAAGAAAGAAGTATTAATGTCAAGTTGATTAGAAACAAACGTGTTTTCCTAACAAATAATGCATATATCACATGATAATAACTATTATAAATTGTCAATCCTTAATAAAGGTATGTCAATCATGAGATTTTTCCCCACCAAAATGACATTTTTTTAATATATTATTCATCTTCAAAGAAAAATTATTGTAAAATTTAATTGTCAATATAACCTATTTTAAAACATCATTATCTTGCTATGTTAATAACCATAGAAGATTGGTTGTTTTTCCATTAATATAACAACCAGCAAAGATCCATCTTATACTGAGATCTATCAAGCACTGAGAAGAATCCAATTTCTTGAGGTGAAATTTTATTTTATCTTAAATGTTTTACACATTAAGAAAAAATTTACACCTCAAGATATTTGATACGTGCTTCATATATCTAAGTTTAAGATGAAACCAATATAATTTAATCTTTTTTGGTTAAGGTGACATCATTTGCATTTTTATTTATTTTTTTATGGGAATGACATGTTACATAATGTTACACAACATTACATGTTACAACATCTCCCCCATACTGGGTTGTAGAGCACCTTGCTACTCTTAGTGCAATGAGTCAAATTTTGCGTTATGTTGGGCTCATCAATGTCACTAATGGATTTAGAAGTTTTTTCCTTATTATTCCTCCCACCTAAAATTTTCCATAAGCATTACATTAAATTCTTTCCAATATGAATTGTGCGAAAGAAATAAGGTACTTATAGGTGCTCATAGTAGGGAAACCAATTGAATTGGATGGATTTTAATTTCAAACTTCATGGAAACCCACCATGGTGACCTTAGAGAAACATAAATGGAAATAGGGTTTATATTAGATTAAACAAAAAATTAAAAAAAGTAACAAATATGGATATTTTGAAACCAATAGCTTACTATTGTTCTTCGAATATGCCATTTTCCATAGTTGGACATCATTCTTCATGGTTTTTTTCCACCCTCTTTCTTACCATTAAAGAGACTTTTTTCGATAGTTCAATACCCATCATTCTTACGGAGGAAATGCATATACTCATTATGAAAATCCTCCAAAAATTCTTAAACGTATATATATTTTTATAGAACCACATAGTCAACATGCATATTGACCCTTTGTTTGAATCCATGTAAGATATAGAATAATGTTAATAGAATAGAAAAATATTAAAAAAATCCTGAGTAATAAAGGATATATACACTTACATTGCAAATTTAGATATTAAAAAAGGTGTTAGCCTCAACACATCTTGAATTGTCTATGTGAGTATTCATTGAATTGAAATTGCTTTTGACCTATTGGTTTGGAGATGTCATACATATTGATGGAAGTACATAAGGCTCTATATTTGACTCATACCAAGTAGTATTACTCGTGGCAAGTGCGTGAAATGAGCAGTAAAATTATTCATGCATTGGAACTCAAATGGAAACATAAATGTGTGTTATGATCCATTAATTAGTATAGTCAAAAGATATGTTACAATGGAGATAATTTGATTATCCTAGGATAATTTGAATCCAATTCTATCTAGCATAGGAACTGTCACCACTGAATTGCTCCGGAAGTCCCAAACTCAACTCAACTCAACTCAACCAAAACTGAATTAACTGAAGATATTGTCAATTAACTGGCCAAGGAAGGTGGATTAGTGAGTTATGCATGCAAAGTAGATGAAAAAGAGCGTATTAGATCACAATTAGTGGTGATCAGAGTTAAAAACTCTAGTAGAGTTCAGGGACTAAGGTGGACTGAACTAGAACAGAGCATTGGATCCTAAAATGTAGGGAACTGACTTTGGTGGGCCTAAAATCGTGCACATAGGGCGCATTAGGTGGCTAATGGGTCCTAGATGACATATGCACATCATCAACTACTAGGGAAAGGTAAAAAATGCTAAGTAGGACAAGGATGGAGTATTAATTATCCTAACAACCCCCCTTAATCCAAACTTGGACATCCTGGGCCTTGGTTACTGAGACCAAAGGTCACCCATACAATCAAATAAATGATAAAAAGAATTGTTCATGAAACTAAGGAAACGGGGAAAACGTCATGGGAAAAATACCCCCCCTAAAAAACGAATAGCAGGGAACTCAAGTAGATTTCACACCAAGTAAAGATCTGAGATAGGAAAATCTCTTCTGAGTGAAAAAATTTGTGAAAATGTCTGCAATCATCTCCTCTATAAGAAAATGATGCAGTGAGATGGTTGTGTTGTGCATTAGCTCCGTGATGTATTGCATGTGAACCTCAATATGTTTGGTCCTTTGCTTCTGAATTGAATCAATGGAGATCCTTATGGCACTTTGATTATCACAAACAAGGTCTATTGAAGGAGAAGTGCGAATTCCAAACTCTATCAAGATCCCATGTAACCAAACTTCTTGAATAGCTACATTCACAGCCCTTCTGTACTTTGCTTTTGCTAAAGAAAGTGCGAGTGTTGATTTCTTCTTGCTTGACCAACAAATTGTTCCTGATCCCAACATGAACACATATCCCGAAGTAGATTTCTTGTCAATGTTGTCTCCATCCCAGTCTGAGTCAATAAAACCAACCAGATAAAACTGAGCACCAGTAGAATAATGTATACCAAACTCTCTCGTGCATTGCACATAGTGCAAGATCCTCTCTGTTTCCTTCCAATGCAGCTCATGTGGCTCCTGCATGTACCTAGCCACAACACCAATAGCATATGATAGATATGGTATCGAATGTGTGAAGTATAACAAGCTGCCAATTAGTTGTCTATACAAAGTGATATCAACCAAGGGAGTAGAGCCACCTTCTTCCAGTCTGATGCCAGATAGGAAAGGAAAGGTTGCATCTTTGCAATCAGTCATGTGGTACTTTTGGAGTAAGTCAGATGCATAACTAGACTGTGAAATCATGATCCTTGAATCATTTTGAGTTACTTTGAGGCCAATAAATTGTTTCAACAATCCTAGATCTGTCATGGAGAAGGCTTTACTCAAAGTAGACTCGATGTTCTTAAACCCGGTAGATGAACCATTGGTGATGAGCAAGTTATCAACATAAAAAATATCAATAGTAGGAAACCTCCCTTCTACTGCATGTAGACATTGTAGTCAGATTTGCATGTCTCGAACTTTTGTGACAGTAAGAAAGAATCCATCTTGGCATAGCATGCCCTCGGGGCTTGCTTGATCCCATGCAATTATATCCTTGGCCTGCATACCAAGGATGGATCATCATTGTACCCCTCTGTCACGTCCCCATTTTGACCCCCTTTTTCATTAAATCGTAAATGATGTAAATATTGATATTTAATCATGTTGAGGAGATCAAGGCCAAGGCCCCACCATTGATTTAGCGTTTTATGTATCGGCAATTAAAAATAGATGCCTATGGTTCTTGTGCTAGATAGGCACAATGTAAATTAAGACATCATGTAAATATGAATTTTAATGAAAAACCCACAACTAGCTATGCAATGCAACAAAGAGATGGGGGCATGATTCTACAAGGAATAGGGAGGGAAATTATTCAAACCCTTGAGCCAATGGTGTTAATCCATGTGTCAATGAGAAAACCCATAAACCACCAACTACCCATTTTGGGTTAGGGACCCAATCATTTAATTCTTCCAGAAATTGGTTGAGGTAGTTAATGCCTTGGGAATGAAGAGGTATGGCAGCCAATTTCGTGCATGGGCAAGCCATCAACCTGGGAATTCGTATTTTTGCTTCTTGGGAAAGAAAACACCCACGAAATGGTGCCCAAAGCCATTCTAAACCCACAGTCTTTCCTCTCTCACGCAGTCTGAACTTCTATGTCTTTCCTCATCACGTTTTTACCAATTTCCTGCATTTTTCCATAGCTGGGAGCTCGTTTTTGTGTTGCACAGTGGCTGGGAGAAAGGGAGTCACGTTTTGGGGGTTTATAGAGGTCGTTTTTGCCCCAAAATACCCATGGGCGTTTTTCTGAAAACGGTTTTTGCTCTCCAGGGTTGAACCCTAATTGCCATTTCGTTTTTGGGTCTTCCCACATTTTCTGGGTTGGTAGAAACCCCATCTTTGGGCATCTCACTGTAAAAAACGTTTTTATCATGCCCAATAATTGTGGTTCTGCTGTTATGTGCATCCCTGCTTTGGTTTGAATCTGTGAGCAAGAGATTTGGAGTGGTAGTGGACAGAATTGGCTTGATAAACCTAGTGGGAGGGAAGATAACTTCTCAAGAAGATCAAGGGGGCTGGCTACTCTTCTATGCACACCTTAGACACTCTAGATTGGAAGGTATGGCCTGAGCGACTATGCATTGGTGAAGGGAATACTTCCTTGAGTGGGGTGTGTAGGCATTGTGGGTGCCAATCTAGATATATCTTGTAGAGGTATCCCTGGCTCTGTGCTTGAGCTCACTAGCTTAGCAATTCTTCCTTTCCATTTCCTAGCAGCCTGATAAACCCAATTGTAGATTGGCTTGGCTCATCTTGGTGTATGATTGGCTATGTGTGAGTCTGTTGTTCCCTGGTTCCTTGTAGAAATCATGCCCAGTTCAGGGGTGGTAGTTGTATCAAGAGGTTGATAAGCACAACTAGCCTATGGTTGGGTGGAACGTTGCAGATGCATAGCTGGTTGCTTGGGACTACTTAATTATAAGATAAGTATTCTCTTGTGTTAACTTTGCATTTATTTATTTGATGAATATCGTGAATGTATGATGGATGTGTTACCAAAATTATTTCCGCTGTGTTTTTCTTATAATTATACATGTCCATATGTTCTTTTGTATTATGTGAATGCTTATTTAAAAGCTCATGGGGCTAGATGCCCGGTTTTAGCATCACGATCCTCTCCATCGCACTAGTATGATGGGAGGGGACGTGACACCCTCAGGATGTTTCATATAGATCTCTTCTTATAAGTCACCATGCAGGAAGGCACTCTTGACATACATGTGATGTACCTCCCATAGTTTCGAAGCTGCAATGGAAAAAACAAGTCTCACTAAATCCATTGTTGCTATAGAAGTGAATCTCTCATTGTAGTCCAAAACCTGAACTTGTGAGTACCCCTTTTCAACCAACCGAGCCTTATACTTGGTTATAGATCCACTAGATGAAATCTTTGTTTTGTAGATCCATTTGCACTGAACTAGCATTCTCAGTGGGGGAAGAAAGACAAGATCCCATGTCTCATTGTTCTACAGTGACTTATATTCTTCTTCCATGGCTTGCTTCCATCGTGTATCATGGAAATCCTCTCTAAAAGACTGTGGATCAGACCCTACCATCATGTAGCACCTCTTAGGGAGAAGTGGATCTGTATGGCATAGTGTAAGGTTTGCATCTCAATGCTAAGATATGGTTCTTTTATCAATTCATTCCTTTGTGTCCAGCTATTCAAAAACATTTTAAGGGTTGTCTGTAAGAACATCTCGGATGTCTCACATTAAGTTAGATCATCAATATAATAATCACTATCAAGTTGAAGTGTAGGTTTCAATTCAATATCTAGATGGTCAAACTAACCTTCCTCTTTTCTAAACACTTATTTCTTCTTTCCTACATCTTCCTGATATTGTTCACAAACATTTTCTTCAATCAAAATATAGTTTATAGGCCTTCGTCTTAGATATAATCTAATAATAAATGTCCACCCTTCGCTTCATGTAACCTATGAGTAACATAGCTTCTTAGATTGACTTGGAAGTACATAAGGCTCTATATTTGACTCATACCAAGTAGTATTACTCGTGGCAAGTGCGTTATCATAATCAATAATAATCCTTTGATCACCTTGAAGCAAAAATTTGTACTACCTAACATTAAAAATAACCACTTTGAAGGATTCAAAGTATATTTTCAATATATCTTCCAAATAGCCATAATACCTCAAATCATGTGAGACAAGATGTATGTTACCCTAGTGGAAAACATTAGCAACTTGAAATAATGTATTTATCCAGTCATCATTTCTTTTATTATTATCAACCAATTGTGTTGAGATATTTTCTATTATTACACCACATATATTTGTGTTGTTTCACCTTTATGCTCACCATGTTATAAATGCATTGTTATAAATTAACAATTATATAATATGAGAGACAAAAAAGATCACCAAAATGGAATTAAAATTTTAAAAATTAAAGGGAAATGGTTACAGTTTTATCTTTTTTCACCATACGATAGATTGGTTTCCTTTCACATGAGATTTGTATAACTATCCAAAAAATCTCTTCTAATAAAATCCACCACCGGGCAACATCAGTACACAATAATTTATTGTAGACTTCATTGCATTGTTCTATCCATATCTTCATCTAATCAAGATTATTTGCAATGTCTAAATGCATTGCATTCCACTGTCCACTACCTTCACAAAGAATAAAAATATATATTTAATGCAATAATCAAGATTAAAAATGTATGTATGAAGATAGTAATTACAATAAGAGTGAATACCTTTCACATTACTCCATATTCCCTTCCAAAACAACATGTCTCCAAACTGGTTGGTGCAATTGATATCCTAAAGGAGAGGCACATTAATATCACCCACTACTTGGGGTAAATAGTTTGTAAAATACACTATGGATAGAAATACCATATATACATCAATAATTGAGCCCTCTACACAAGATCTTTGTCTAAAAATGTTTCTAATTCCTTCAAATGCCTTTCCACCAACCACATTGTCATTGTGTTTGTGGGCACACATAATTCAATATGCTCAACTAGGTGTATAAGGTAATATTCTTGCACATTGAAAAGATGTGGAGGTATATAATTTAGAATTCCACACATTAAATAATGAATCTCTCTCTTCCAATACTTGATATATGTTATGTGGAATTATTTAGATGGCCACCATCTAAAAGTGTAAAGAATTTTTTTGTCAACATAAAATTATATAATTCAAGTAATTCCAAAGTCAAAAAGTTCTACAAGTAAAATTTTCAATTATAAGTGTTTACTTACCTCATGTACGTGCCTAGGTCATATATAAATTGCTTTATGTTATTGTCAAATTTTTTTGGGAGAGCAAGAGGTTGAACATATTGTAACAAAGAAAGAATTATTACTATCAAGTTGATTAGAAAGAAACATCTATTCCTAATAAGTAATGCATATATCACATGATAATAACTATTTTAAATTGTCAATCCTTAATAAAGGTATGTCAATCATGAGTTTTTTCCCCACCAAAATGACATTTTTTTAATATATTATTCATCTTCAAAGAAAAATTATTGTAAAATTTAATCGTCAATATAACCTATTTTAAAACATCATTATCTTGCTATGTTAATAACCACAGAAGATTGGTTGTTTTTCCATTACTATAACAACCAGCATAGATCCATCTTAAACTCAGATTCATCAAGCACTGAGAAGAATCCAATTTCTTGAGGTGTAATTTTATTTTATCTTAAATGTTTTACACATTAAGAAAAAATTTACACCTCAAGATATTTGATACGTGCTTCATATATCTAAGTTTAAGATGAAACCAATATAATTTAATCTTTTTTGGTTAAGGTGACTTCATTTGCATTTTTATTTATTTTTTTATGGGAATGACATGTTACATAATGTTACACAACATTACATGTTACAACATCTCCCCCATACTGGGTTGTAGAGCACCTTGCTACTCTTAGTGCAATGAGTCAAATTTTGCGTTATGTTGGGCTCATCAATGTCACTAATGGATTTAGATGTTTTTTCCTTATTATTCCTCCCACCTAAAATTTTCCATAAGCATTACGTTAAATTCTTTCCAATATGAATTGTGCGAAAGAGATAAGGTACTTATAGGTGCTCATAGTAGCGAAACCAATTGAATTGGATGGATTATAATTTCAAACTTCATGGAAACCCACCATGGTGACCATAGAGAAACATAAATGGAAATAGGGTTTATATTAGTTTAAACAAAAAAATTAATAAAAGTAACAAATATGGATATTTTGAAACCAATAGCTTACTATTGTTCTTCTAATATGCCATTTTCCATAGTTGGACATCATTCTTCATGGTTTTTTTCCACCCTCTTTCTTACCATTAAAGAGACTTTTTTCGGTAGTTCAATACCCATGGTTCTTGCGGAGGAAATGCATATACTCATTATGGTAATCCTCTCCAAAAATTCTTAAACGTATAGATATTTTTATAGAACCACATAGTCGACATGCACATTGACCCTTTGTTTGAATCCATGCAAGATATAGAATAATGTTAATATAATAGAAAAATATTAAAAAAAGCCTGAGTAATAAAGGATATATACACTTACATTGCAAATTTAGATAGAAAAAAAGGTTTTAGCCTCAACACATCTTGAATTGTCTATGTGAGTATTCATTGAATTGAAATTGCTTTTGACCTATTGGTTTGGAGATGTCATACATATTGATGTAATCCCATAACTTTAAAAGTTCATTAATGTATATCCATATTCATAACTTGGTGCTTACTTAATAATTTTAAAATAGAAATAATTAAGTCCTTGTACATTCAAAAAATGTAAAACAAAATCCCTTGCGACGGGTGTTGCACCCTCATGAGAATCTCCTCCTCATGCCTCCATGTGTGAATAACTATAGGCTATCCATCCCACCATGAAAAATTAATCCCATTGTATGGCGTCATAACAATTTAACCATGGCATTCATTTTCCCTCCCTCCGATTGTACTGTAGTTAGATCCCATCGCGGATGGATCAAACTTGAAACGAGAGAGTTCATCTCTCCACCTCATGCGATGTACCCTGGTTAAAATCCCATACTTGGGAAGTAATCATGGAAATATTTGGCATCCTTTCCTTTTTGGAGGAGACCCAAATCAAGAAGGCATAGAAAGAAAGGGAAGATAACCTAGTATCGGCATTGACCTGCCATGCTCTTCTTCATTTTTGAATTCTGTAACTGGTATCATATGTATATATCCATTCGATTGTCCAAAATGGATCGCATTAAAAGAGTGGCCCAAAAAACTCCTCACAACCCTAAGCGAACTCACATGCCCATAGTGCTCGAGGAATAGAGATGCGAAAAAGCTAGCTTTTGTGGCATAGTCAAACCAACAATGAAGGCACATATTCAAAGGATTCAAGACAGAATTGAGTGAAGGTTCGAGGTTTCTCGGATTGAGAAATTGGAAGAGGAGTTGGGTCAGCTAGAGGACAATCCCCATAACACCGGCACAATGGAAACAATATACTCAAAAACATTTCCCTTGCTCTAGAAGACCAAAACTCTTATGGGACATTTCATAAACTATAGTTCCCAAGGATTTATCGCAGAGGATTATAATGGTTTAAGCCTCTTGGACAAAGTGGGGCATCTGGAAACTTGGTTACATCAAATTCTCCAAAACCAATATGAGTCTGATGCCAAGCTCAATTCCTTGTCTTGTGAGCTTATCGGAAAAATATTTTAGTGCAGAGTTATTCCCTCCAACGTTGGGCTTATCTATTGCAAGTAGCTGACAACAGAGCATACCAGCAAGGTTTGTGCAAACCCAAAGGAAATAGAATCCAAGGTAGTATCGATTATTACTATTTCGGATGACACATAATTCTTCTCTCTACAACAATATTAGATTTTTTAAATACAAGAATGGTCATTCTGTTGATGACATGAACTTAATGGATTTTCATTTTGGTTTAAAAGTCCCATCCTGTCAGGCATTAAGATTCTATGTTTTCAGTTTTAGGACTTTTAAAGACATGGATAGGCCTAGCTTCAGTAGTTTAAGTTCGGTTAGCTTCAGTAATATCAATTAGAACTGGATGTTATTGTTCGAATTTTGGAGAGGTGACTGGTATAGGTTTTATTTTGGAAAATTAGTCACCTTAAAAACTGTAATTTCCTTCTTGAAAATATAAATCATTGCCTATATATTCCTTACAAAAAAATGTAACAAAAAGCAATGTAATTGGTTTCTCATGTAAGTTAACGTTCCTAAAAATAAATACCTAGAATAATTAATGCCAACATTATCTACTTTCACTTGATTCATATCTAAGGAGGAAGTCTGTTGTTTATAACAAAAATTGGCCAAATTGAGTAAATGGAGTTAATATTTTCAAATAGATTGACACCAACAACTATCATGGAAAGTCTAACATAATTATTTTTTTTGTTTAAAAACAAACCATCTTTTCTTAATGTCGTTAAATGCAGAATCATCTCCACGCATTTACATAACTCCTCTTCACTTCTCTTCTATTCATGATATTCCATAAACTATGCTATGGTTTTTCACATATACAATGGTTGGAGATGTGGAATTATGGGGATATGATGAATAACTTTGTAGGGCGATTTATTTCTTAATTGATTAAATCGATAGATTCTACTAATGACACATTTAGGGTATTCAAATTGTGTTCTATGTTGTCCATAACATATAATATGATCGTTAGAACACACATCAATTGTGTTATACTTTTATCCTATATCTTTCAAAATGGCACACAATTCTCAATAAGTGCAAGGTAAAGTATTTGATGGTGGTAGGAGAATATCACATAATAATATACAATAAGTGCAAGGTAAAGTATTTGATGGTGATAGGAGAATATCACATAATAATATACAGGGAAAAACATTAATATACTAAATAATGGATATAAAGTTATAATCACAAAAAAATATAAAAAAAAAATTAGATATAGAAAAATATTGCACACCTTATCATATTTTCCATACACGTGTTTGAAATACCATTTAGTACCTTCAAGTTAACCAACAACAAAGAGTAGAAATAATACTTGTCTTTGAGTCTTTGTATAAGGGTATGTTATATGCCTCATCAATAGAATATATTCATTGATCTGATCCATGAGTACATTCTCATCCATGGAAACAAAGATACCTTGGATCAACATACTTACCCCTTCATTCTCAATGGTATCAGTTCCATTTTTGTCGATAGTATTGGATTCAATTCTATCACCCTCAACATATCTACTACAAATTGTAGCACATGGAATTCCAAGCATTGGACCTCTTCTATTTTTAATAAAAAATAGAAAAATATAATTAGTATCAAGAAAAATTCTTAGTGGCCACTTAGTAAAAGTGAGAAATGATACCATCTTGTAATTTCACTTAATAAATAAAAGTTGAAGTCTAAATTTCTTTGATATATTACCCTTAGAAATCTAAATTAAATGTTCTAGAGATTCTAGAATATTATGAGTTGGATTTCATATAATCTAAGTCATACACCTCATTGTTGAGATAATGTGGTTGCTACGATTAAGAAGGTTAGTTGATATTGGTTGCTAGAATTAAGGAAGTTGGTTGTTAAAATTACAGAGTTGGTTGACAGATTAATCAAAGGAAGTTGGTTGCTAGAATTAGTGAGTTGGTTGATAGAATCAAGGAAGTTGGTATCTAGAATTGGGGATATTAGTTATCTCCATCAAACCATAAAAATGAGTACAATATTGGAGGATAAGTTAGGACAATACGCCAAGGAAGTTGTGTGATGAAGAGCCACAAGTGAAACCAAGAAGGAGAGAATGAAAATAAAACAAAAAGTATTGACCACCAACGTGGAAGACTATAGTGATAGTATTGTACATTGTTGTATAGGGTACATTAGTTTCTTATATTTCTGTGTAGGAATATTGTTTCTTTTTAGTAGGTTGTAAACCTCAAGTTGAAGTCATGTCCTTGTAAGTTTGGTTATTAAATGATAAACTTATTTGAAGGATAGAATTCTTGTGTGTCGTGTTTATGCTTCTATTATTCATTTTATTAAAGAGAAACATATGACAATAGTCACTTAAGTCCTATAAATTTACAGAAACTTTCCCAACTCTCTCTCTCTCTCTCTCTCTCTCATTTCCATGACATATTTCATTCATGTGTTTTCGTAAAAGTTCATTTTACTAATTTCATGGAAAATTTTCATGTATTCTCTTGTCTTACCTTGGCATTCAAACCTTCTAGATATGAACCCTCAAGATATTGGTCATATGTTGTGTAGAAGGATTCCAAGGGAAAATTCCTTAACTCCTATATTGATGATATCTTTATATTCTTCCCAATTCTATATGTAAACAACAATGGTAAGACAATGGAATAGCTAAAATATATATTCACTAGTGAACGTGTTGAGAATGATGCATAGTGCATATAAAAATATTTGTTAATACATATGATGGTGCGTCCCAGTAACAATTGTGTGTGTGTGTGTGTGTGTATGTAGACCACAAAAACTAAGCTTTACTATCATCTCATCTTATCTTGTGTATTTAGTGCATTGTATAAGGAGGTTCCCCCCTACAATAATCTCTTTTATTCATTCTTAAGGTGTGGATTACTTTCTCTGTTATTTTACATGCTCTTTTGGGGAATTTGGTGCATAAGATTTTGTATTAGAGCTTGGACTCTTCCAAAACAAGTCACCTTGCAATTTTCTCTATAACCCTTTTTATGGGACAATTCAGTCAAAGAAAATAGGATGGGAAGCATAGGACATATCAAACTATATGTGGTAATATTTCCATATCCTAAATCATTGCATGTATGGATTTATACCCTCTATTCTAGTGAATATCCAACAAGTTATTGACAAGCATTCCAAGGCATTTGGATAAATTCTTAAAGGACTTCCACCTACTAGATATCATGACCATGATATTCACTTGCAACTAGGTAGTGTACCGCTTAAAAGTAGACCCTACAGGTACCCATATGCACAAAAGAGTGAAATTGAAAAAATGGTTCAATACATGTTAGATGCATGCATCATTCAATCTAGAAAAATTTCTTTCTCTGCACCTGTTGGTTCCTATAATTGTCTTTGAAAAAACCTAACTGGCCTTATACATTAATTGTCAATCCAGGGTGCATCTTTTTATTTGAAGGTTATGTGTAAGGTTTATGTAGGCTACAGTTTACTATTTTAGAAGTGGTCATACAAAATGATCACACAACTGGAAGTAAAGGCACCTTGATCAAACCATTCTTATCTAGAAATGAAATCACACTTCTGAAGTAAAACCACACAACTATAACAACACTATACAAAGGTAAATGAATGATTCCTAAAATACAACACACTATTTTAGAATTAAATCACACTTGCTTGTTTTGAGAAATCATAACAAAGTAATATAGTAACAACAATGGAAATCGCCTATAATAGTGATCGCAAATAACAACTAAGAGGTAATTATGCAAGTAATAGCGGTCATGAATAACATCTATAAGTTATCACTATTATAAGTAACAATAAAAACAACTAAATATTACTAGTAAACACACCAACCAATTCTAAACTAACTACTTAAAAACAAATGATACAATGGAAACACCTTCTCAAGGAAGGAGGCCCTTCCTCCTCTGATCAGGGATATTGGAATACTTCAAATATTAAACACCAAAAGATACATGAACTGACATACTCCTTTATTATCAAAATGGAATATGAAATTACAATAGTCCTATGTTCTAATATATTCACTTTCCTAACTCCTAACTCACAATATAGATCATCTATTTGTACATATTATGAATATCAATCTCTCCAATAAGACATTGGAACAGTCTTGAGTATCTCTGATTCTGAAGCTCGTTCTTGACAATAAATATCATGATGATAAATTACATATTCAAGCTATTGCAACTGTTTACAAAGAAATTATCTCATTGATCCATAGATTGTTACAATAGGAAGACATATCCCTTACAATGTGGAATGAATCAAGTCTACCACATTTCATTGAAATTATGATCACCACTATACTCGAGCATCGGTTGAAGACCAAATGCTCTAGTACCAGTAAAGCTTCAACTATAGTGGAAACACCTATGCTCGGGAGTAACAACAATGGAAGTAACAACATCCAAAGTTATGCAAGAGTAGCATCAGAACATGTAGAAGAGTAATAGCATCCAAAAACTACCATTATCGATTCTACACAAACATTCTATGAGTAGTCTCAATTAAGCACTAAACCCTTCAATAACCTCATTATTCATTCAAATAACACAATATATAGATAAAGTTGTAAATTAAGAAAAATCATGGTATTATGAGTGATTTAATGTCAAAAGGATGGAAAAAGGGTTCAAATATATTTGAAATGAGACAAAAAGGATAAGAACAAAGAGTACATTCCCTACACCCAACATCTCCCCCCAATTGAAGGCACTGCATGTCCACATGCAATTGTAGTCTATCTAAGGTGTAGATTTTCCTAGGAATATGTCTCATGTAGGATGTTGAGTCGATAAACATCTATTTTTTCTTCTTGAGAAACCATATAAGGGTTGATATTTCTCTATAGACAACCAAATTAAGGGTCAAATTGGAATTTTAGG
This sequence comes from Larix kaempferi, assembly GCA_027924585.1. Taxonomy (NCBI): domain Eukaryota; kingdom Viridiplantae; phylum Streptophyta; class Pinopsida; order Pinales; family Pinaceae; genus Larix; species Larix kaempferi. The sequence continues at coordinate 3,471,487 of BSBM01000756.1, forward strand.
CCAATCCACTTGGGCCTTCTTTGCTCAATGCACTAAATATATATATTTAACCTTCCCATAGCCCTTTCGAAGTTTGGAAAACCAAGGGATCCCCATGGTCTAATTTCTAAGTTGGACATTTCCCATATTTGTCGGATTCCGTTCAAGGTTGTAGATGCATGCTCATTGATACATTGTACACATTGAGATAAAACATATGTCTGGATACCTACAACTAGTCTTGAAAATTAAGGAGATCTGATAATTGGAGCTTGATCCCTGATAAGATCAAATGCACTAGCAGGATTTGCCCTGATTACTAATTCACTTGTATCATATTTCTTTGCTATAGTTTTCAGATCCAGCTTTCATTTAATCTGATTGAGAAGGTAATACATAAAATCTCGTAACTAAAGATATCCAATGTAAGGCACAGGGTTAAACTTTCTTTCATGAGGTATGTTAAATGCATGAAAATAAAACTCACATAAAAATGTTGTGTAAATAGATCACTATCATAAAATAATTTCCTAGATGAATTGGAATTAGTGAATTGGCAGGGCATATCATTAGCAATGGTTGAGATATGGAAAATAATGAACTATTCTTGTAGGAACAGGGCATACATGGTGGAAGGTCCCTTACATCCCAATAAGTATTGGACTAATGAGCACATTTTGTGCTTCTCTTCTACCCATTTCTGGAATTGGTTCTTCTTATCCTTAAATTTTTGTTGGTCCTATTTTCATTGTTCCTTCTCCATTGTGTAGAGGTTAGTTATTTTCCCCTCTTTTCTTCCTTACTTATAAAAGTATGTTGATGCTCCTGAAGAGGAACCAAACCTTGCTGATAAGACATTGCCAACATTTTCCATTTGCAAATGTTAGCTTGTAAGAGCATGGGAGAAGGGAATTCATAATATAAACCCCAATCTCCCTTGTTTTTACTGATGTCTATCTAGAAACTTCCCTAAAATTTAGGTCTATAGGAACATACCCAACAGTTATGAATATATCCTCCCAAATGGAATAAGTCGCTTCCTTCAATTTCTTGGTTTCTTTTTCTTTTAGGAGAGAAACCCTCCTAAATGTAAGTTAGTAGTGTTGGAAAGGGTATCAATGCATGAAGCCTAAGATAGATCCCTTATCCAGTCTTTTAATTCCCTAATCTCTTGTTTCAATCTCAAATTTGTATGCTTTAAACTTGTATCTTGTTTCACCAAAGAGGGATGTTTCCTCTTATCTTTCATAGAACCCAATGTACTTGTTTCTCCTTCCATTTCCACATTTTCCTTGCATTGAATTGACTCTTTTTTGCATGGATGGACAAGTAGCAGCAAATTCTCCTTCTTCTCTTTTTATTGAGTTTGGTTCTTGTGTAGAAACCATGATATATTCTACGATTATCTCTTGTGGAGTAGCAATAGGGTTTTCCTCTCATCGAGGTGCATCTTCATCATTACTCATATCCTTTATGTCTGGTTCTTGTGTGGCAGTCATATAATTTTCTACAACTGTTTCAGGAGAAGTAGTAGTAGTAAGGTTTTCATGTTCAGAGTCCTACATAACAACATTGGCATTATCTATTTCCTCCATTCTTGGTTCTTGTGTAGCATATAAAGGGGTAATGATGGGAGGTTCTTTCTCTGTCGGAGCAAGACCCATTGACCTAGTTCTTCTCCTTGGGAAAAATGCCACAAATTCTACAATTGGCCTCTTCCTACTTTTTAGTGTAGGGGGCATTGATAATTGTTCTTCCTCTATAATCCAAGGTCGATACGCTTCCCTTGGAGGATTTTATTCAATAATATCTACAACGCTATCTAATAGTGGTTACCCAGGATGAATAAGATTTGGTTCATCTTCAACCTCTTTTGGGTCATCCTCTTGATCATTCTCTTCTTGAATTCCTTCTGCTTCTAATGTTCCCCCTTTTTCTCTAGTACTCTCTTCCTCTTTTCAATTTTCTCCTTGTTGTTCCTTTGCTTCTACTCCCTATTATTCCTTTGCTTCTATCCCTTGTTGTTCCTATGTTTCTGTCTTTTCATGGCCCTGTATCCTTCCTTGATTTCTTCTTCAGATTCTTTCGGGAGACCCATAAATTGTCTCCATGTCGTTTGATTATTTGTCACAGCGTCGAGGACCAATAGCTTAATCAAGACATGGTTCATTATCACTTATGTTCGGTGCTTAATGCCTCTCGTATACCGAGCCATAATTTTGAGGGTGTGCAATAGGAAATATGGCATGTTCAATATAAATTGATGTCTTAAATGAGATAACAATTTAAAATGATATGCAAAAAATTCCTGGTAGCATCCCTCACATGTAATGAACTTCTGGACAAAGAGATCTATGTCCTTCCATGGAGAAGGTAGAGATTCATGATCATATCCTTTACCTTTATGTTTCAAGACATCCCTCCTCTCAAAACTCTTCTACTACTTGTAGGAGGGTAATTCTGCATCCAAACCAATGTTGACCTTCTTCGGAAAATCCTGTTACCTGTACTATAACTTCCTCTATCACTATAATTAGAATCCCCCTCACTGTAGAAAATTCTTCATCTAGGTTGAGTGAAAATCCAATACTATACCTTTGTCAAAATCCTATAGTATTTCAAAATACATTTTCCACCCTACATTATGGAATACCTAGTATGCCACCACATCCCTACGAAGCTACTCTATTGATTCAGACTCATGTTGAACTATTGAGCCTAGGTGTATACACTCATTGTGACTCAAAATAGTTATGGACATGAAATATGTTCAAGCCTGTGCATGTGAGTAGTAGCATAAATAACAATATAGTATTTTGAATTGGGTTTAAATTAGGTAAGTTTCTAGCAAGCTTCATGGTTTTAATCGGGAAATCATGGCACCATACTCCCCCAAACTAATTGGTTGGATGATTGTGACCGACTAATGTGAGAAAACGAGACAACTTAATCCATAAATCGTAATCATTTTTATGAAATAATGAGAAATTAAGGGATGGTCCTACATGATTCGACTTACCATAAATGTTCATGATGACAATATGATCAACAGTTAGAACCCATTGATTTGGAGATGGCCATAATGGATATATGACATTAGTGGCGGAGGTGTCGTAGCTCCAATGTCAAATCATTTTATGTTGTCAAAGAATAATGGAGGTGTTATTTCTGTTATATAGTCAATGTTATGGAACATATTTAACCCTCGACCATGGTGGACATTAATATGGTCCATTTGAACACTATACTTTGTTATCTATACTACCTCAAACCGTTTTGCTACCCCTACAAGCCAAAAGTGAGGCCATATTTGGGTCGTTGCACTACTATATACGAAAATGGTTTAATTGTTGTATGCTCATTTTCATTTCATCATATTGTTTTATATTTGTTGTTTTTTGGGTTTGTTTGCTATTTCTGTTATATAGTCAATGTTATGGAAAAAATTTAACCCTCGACCATGGTGGACATTAATATGGTCCATTTGAACACTATAATTTGTCATCTATATTACCTAAAATGGTTATGCTACCCCTACAAGCCAAAAGTGAGGCCAGATTTGGGTCATTGCAGTTCATTAAAGTTTAGTATTGTATCGAAGGTGGGTGATATTCCTACTAAGGTAATGACTTGTCTGGTCATAAGTATTTTTCAGGATCGTTTCTCAGGCTATATTTTAATTCAAATTTCACATCAGAATCTATATATGAAGTTTGAGAATTATTTATTACAAGATATCAATGCTCATTGGTGAAAAATCCCAAAGAATTCATTGAATTGGGGCTAAACACCTACCCACAAGCTGGTTTTGTGGTGCAAATCCGAGAGTTGATGTAATCACATGTTCCTTCACTCCAGTACTAACATGTTAGATGTGCCTGTGTCCTTCAATGGATACTTGTGATTGCTGTCTTTTGATGTCTCCATGATTGCAAGTTCACTTAAAACCCAACTGGCATATCATGTTGAGGGTTTCGTTCCATGTTAATATGCTTGTTTTAGGGTCAAACAAACTGCGGTTTCAACACAATTTGAGATGTTGCTAGATTTGTCTATTGCCATTATTTTTCACTTTTAGTATTTTTTTTATTCATGCCATTCATTGTTTCATCCTTCAATTCATTTCTTTAGAGAATGCTCGATTTTTTCAATCTTTATTTTTTCTTTGAGGGGTTATTAGTTTCAACATGCCTTTTCTTAGAGAATATTGGTTGTTGATGCAGTATTTGACTATTCTTTATCACCTGAACCCCTTTAACATGCTCAAAAACTATTTTGATTGATTGTCTTTATATGCCCCCTCTCTACAATTATGCCCTAGGGTTGATGTGAAATTTACATCAAAAGTATTTTGTTGCTTTGTTGACTTGTGTAAGGCCTTCAACTCAATCTTGAGAGAGGCATTATTTACGAGGCTATGAGACATGGGAAACTCTGAGACTCTTTTGGCTGCCATCATGAGACTCTATGGCTTAGTTATTGGGTGACTCCACATTGCACACACCTCTCTAATTTCATTTGGAGCACCATAAGAGTCACACAGGGTTTCCCTCTCTGTCTGTCCCTTTTTGGGATTTACATATACAAGTTGGAGTCTCTTCTCAAGGAACACATGCAGGAGAGCAAAAATTGTCTCCTACATCACATATTGATATACTTTCCCTTATTTGCTGACAATGTGGTCCTCTTAGCATCCTCCCTCGAAAATATTGAAAAGCATGTTGATTCCATGTCCAACATTTTTTATCTTAGATAATTGGTGGTTAACCTTGTAAAACTAGGGAATTAAATCTTTACAATCTGGAAAATTTGATTATTAAACATGATGCAATTTTCAGAATTTGAGTGAACAAAATCACTTTCTAAACGAGTTACAGGATGATCTATTTCAGGGTTTAGGTCACTGTAAATCTGATTTAAAGATGCATAAATAAAGTATAGAGTTGTAGTTGATTTAGATCCCAAGAAAATTAATCAATATTTTCAGCAGTACTTGGGCCTAGTTTAATTCTGTTTAGGACTCTTTAAAGATAAATTCCAGAATTTAAACCAACTTAAAACAAGCCTAAATGATGATACTAAATCTGTAATGAAAACCTAGGCTTAAGAAAATTGAAATCTAGAAATGATATTACAACAATTTAACCTTCAGATTTCAATGCAAAAAACATAAAATAAAATGGAAAAATTTTGTTTTTTTGCATGGTGGTTGATGGGAGAGACTAGTGCCTTCAATGTTGGGGAAAATGGGGTCACAAAGACAGATCCTAAAGGGTTTCTCTTCTAAGTTTCTAGATATGGTGACTTCGGAATTAATTAGATTTATAAGTAATGTGGTTAAATTCTCAAATGGAAATGGGTGGGTGAGTGAATCCACATGAGCCTCTTAGAAATGGGAACCATACTTGTTTTGCTAATCATGAACATGCATCCAAGGAATGACATGATATGTTTCAGGTCACTGCAAGAGAGGATGTAAACTCATATAGCTTATGCATTCATATATTTTTTCCCTCAAAGGATAGTACTCGAGCTTTGACGCACTACACCAAAACGTTTGGATTGACAGGGAGGTCAGTCAATTATTTAGTTTAAATGGTATTAAATTAAAGCATTTGAGTATCTTTTGTAGTGGCTTACAAATACATTCAAGCTGAGAATAATCTTGTAACTGCAACTATAGTGAAACCAAATAGAATCTTTTTTATGTTTTTACCTGATTTGTTTTAGTTTGGAGTAAAAAATCTCTCTTTTATACCAATTAAAAAGTGACAAAATAGTTATATTCGAAGGCCAATTGTATTCTTTGAAATATTCCGTTCAACCTGTGAAAATGGAATGGGTTACCAGATCTTTAGACATTCGGAACAATATCAAATAGAGGGCCTTCTAGCCAGAGCAAACACTTTACCCTAGGATTAGTCGGCAACAAGGTTGTTGCAAATTTTTTGAGCCGCATAAACCCTTGTTGCTTGAGGGCATGATGGATGGCATTATGGATTTGAAGTTTTGATCCATCCCACCATTATTTCTCACCCTTGTTATGGAAATTTTAGCAGGAATAGCAAAGATCTGGAGTACTCTTGCACTCTTTGGAAGAGTACAAGGCCCCTTATGGAGCCAGATGTTTCCACCCAAAATTGTAGGCCCATTTTGGAACTTTTGGAAGTTCCTCTTAAAAGTATCATGATGCATATTAGGGCCAGCAGTTTGCTTCTTGCTATTTGGTTTATGTTCAGTAGGGGAGGTTTTCTTCAAGGCTGTTCAGTACCTTTAAAATTACAGACTTCCAAGTGATTGTGAACAACACTAAATTTTATTAGGTGTATTCCAGTTCTTAGAAGAAATTAGTGATTGATGGAGTGTTGTTCTGAAAGGAGATTTCCATTGAATGACTTTGTTTAAATTAGGTAAAACTACCCATAGAAGAATCTTTCTATTGAATCCCAGAGTGAGAATGTTCAGATCTTAAATGAAAGAAATCTTGTAGGTGTATTGATTATAGGCATTGTAGCAGCAACTGTACTCTAATTAGTAGATGTCCATCATCTCTCATGGCTGCCACTTCAAAATAAATCTTTACTGTTTCATTAACTTTGATATTTGTCCCTAATATTGGTGATTAAACACTCTTTATCCCTGCATTAGTGGCAACTTAATATTCAAGACTCAAGAGGACTTTTAAGCTGATGTTTGTAGATTAGAATCTATGCATGTACATGATAAGTGTTATCATGGAAGGTGATGCCGACAGTATAACCCCGCAATATGATTAAGATAGAAACCTCAGATTATAAAGATAATATAAAAGGGCCCTAATTTCCTCTAATGGACAAACATTAATAACGGTAGTTGTGTTAAGAAGGTGAATATTGGAGAAGATGTTGGTCTGGTTTTGTTTCAGCCATGGTTACAATAGATCTTGCTAGAGTCCGTTAATAGCTTATATCCAGAATAGGGCCAACAGGGACTTGTGATCAAGGATCTACCCAAGGACAATAAATCTCTAGCATCTGAATCTAAACCTGCTAACACATAACCCATCATTGAAAACCTAGATGATGAGCCCATTCGAGGTGATCTAGATCATGAATCAAGAAGTATTAGATAACAGTTCCACCCCAGTTTACATCTTAGGCATTCAACTACCATAGATCTTCAATCACTAGGCTTGAGGTTGTCTATTATACATCTTCATCTAAAGGGATAATTGATCCAATGCAATAATGGAAGCAGAACATCATAGGAAACATAGCTTTGCTGATATTGAGAGTTGCTAGGGAAATTAGTGACAAGATGCATGCAGAATGTAACAAACATCAGTATTTACTATTTTGTTAACTTTTATAAGAAAATGCTTCCAACTCTTGTTTTGGGGTTTGGACTCATGTTGTATATGATATCCCTATTCATCTTTAAAATTTTGGAAATCTATTGATATTTTGCATTGTATGGACATGGATTTATTGAATATCAATGGAAAACGTTTATTTTGATTCAAAATATGTGTATATGTTAATTTTTTGTAGTGGCAGACATTTTTCCGATTTTTTCCCGATCCGATTCAAAATCCTCGCTCTTGTGCCTTGCCCATTTTTTGCTGATTCCGAGGGAAATGGCAAATTCAATGAAATTTGGGAAACATGTCCAATAGATCAAGGCTGTTGGGAGGAAACAATAATGGATAGTCTAACTTCACTTTTCCTTCCTTGAAGTTCATTCACATTCAAACAATAGGTAGAATTCCCATCATATAAGGGTTGTCTTGCAGTTTTATTAGCATGATCAAGGGATGCATTCACCAAGGAAACGAAGTGCTTGAATGCTTTTCTCATGGTAAAACAAATCAATGGTCAAGGTGTGAAACCCTTAAATGTAGAACACCCAAGGTAAAAGGAAAGAAGGTGGCAACTATATGAGACTAAAAAGGGGATTATGGCCTAACATGAGGAGTGCCCCACCGTTTTGGGCACATATCCCTAAAATTTTGTTATAATAAAAAGGGAAGCTCCTCACTCGAGGAAAGGATTAATGAATCCCCAAAAAGCTCTTTCACATTATCCTGTCCCTATTTTGAGGAGTTTTTGTTAGCATAAGGAGAAGCGCCCAACCTAGGAGAGACATATCACAGTCTTGAGTGGATAATCCATGATTTGATGGAGGTAGTTGACATCTTGTAAGGATATCCTAGCATGGAAGGAATCCAATGAGTTTGCTAAGCAATATTTTAGAACAACCCATTTTGAAGAGGGTGTTTTGGCAGCAAGGAGCAACTAGGACATTCCATAAATCCTAAGGAAACCATTCACTGCAGATCATTCAGGTTTCAAGGGAGGTGTACCATCTTTTGGAAGATTTGGTTAGCATACCATCCCTCATGAAGACAAATGCAAGCAAGAGCTTTTTGGCACATTCTTCAAGGCCAAAGAGAACCCTAGAAATGAGGAACACCCCTATCTTTATGGAGATCTGTTGAACTATTTTAGTATTTTATCATTATTCCTTGGAGAAATGAATGGATCTAGAATTAGCTAAAAGTATATTTTATTTTTTTCCGAGGGAAAAGTGGATCTAAAATCCACTTTTTTTTGTCGCAGGGAGATTGAGCTAAATATAGTATAAAAGGATGGGCTCTCTCCATTGTTGGGTATGGTTGGATTTGTGAGGAGATCCCTTACAAGCCTAGTTGAACATCTTGTAGGAGGAGGAAGTCAAGGGGAAATATTATGTGAGGTTTCCATTATTCTTATATTTTCTCTTGGATGATTAGGGTTTTATGCTAACGTAGTCATTGTTTCATGCTATTGGAAATAATCTCTAGAGAGCGGTTTTGCACAATGTGATGAGACTAGGGTTGAGGTTCTTAACCCTCCCTAAGTCTTTGATGTAACTTTGAATCTTTAATGACATTTATGTTGTAATTTCATATTGGGTGTTTGCACATTTTAATGGTTCATTTAATCTTATGGGATTATGATTAAAGATGCAATGTATTTTGTTGGGATGTTCATTCTTTAGAAGGTTGTTCTATTTTGTTGGTTTCCATTATAGTCTCATGTTATGGTTGTCCTTCACTAGTTATAGTTGCACGCTATTTATTAGTTGTTAGTACATGGTTGTGATGGTGCATCTTCTATTAGGGCTCCCACTTACTCTTATGCAAATTGAAAATCCACTTGGACTAATTATGGCACATCCTACTATGGCTTAGTTATATAATCTTCTCCATTTTCTTAAACCCTCTTTATTCATATTCCTTGACCCCATTACCCTTTGGATCGACTTTGGTTTTGGTCCACCATCCCGTTTAATTTTATGTTTCATCTTATACCTTTCCTTAGGGACACCCCCTTGTGCTAGAGGATCCAACCTAAAGTCAGAGGAAGAGCTGCTATGGTGATAGTGGGCAACATCCTTCCTTAGTTCCCCTCAGGCTGCACTCATGTCTCAGGGATTTCTCACTTGAGTGCAACCTTGGGAAGTAACACTATCTATTGAAATCCATGAGTTTTATTAAGGGTGATAGAAATTAGAAACCATAACCCTCACAGTAAACCAAAGATACCTATGATTGTAAAATCTATAAAATGACATTAGAATTGTTGTAGTTTATCAAACTGAAGCAATCTGAGATTCCGATTCAAAATGCTTCAGATTTATTTTAATGTACTAAGTGCATCTTTGTCCTTTATGTATCGTACCATGGCTACCATGCAACATCATTCAAATTTCATATTACAAATGCAAATAGAAACCTGTGTGTAATCTAGGGAACCATAAAGCAATTTGAGAGAATTCTTCTCAAGATGGTTGTTGCCAATGCATGTGAATGGAAGCTATAAATGGAGCTAATGAATATATCCATCATCTGAGATATGGAGCCATTGTAGGAATCATATTACTGCAAATATAACAACAGAATCAATTTTGAGGCTCAGGTCAAAATGTTTACCTGTGCAACAACACTAGTGAAAAAAAGTACAAGATTTTAAAAAGCTATATATGCACTTCTTGCTAATATATTTATTCATTTTGCATGTCATAAGAGTTAAAAGGTAACTGACCACATGAATGCATTGCTTTTTAATGAAATATGCTATTTGCATTACCTTTCAAAGCTTCTTCATGACTGCAACATTGTGCTCATCTTATCTGCCGTGGAGATGACAAAGAGTTCTCTAAAGTCTTCCATCCATTCCATCAAGCACACCTAACCAAATTCTCTTTAAAGGTGGTAATTGGGATACAAATGCATTCTATGGTCGGTATCCAACTCCACTCCCTCGGACATGTCCATCCAAACGCAAAGAGATGTATCTTAAAATCAAATTTTCCATCTTGTTAGAAAAATACTCATAAGTAGGAAGATGCCACAGTTTGTAGGATCTTCCTAGGAGAAATGTTTAATTAGAAGTTCTAAATGGACACTCACACAGAATGCTTTTCTGCAACATTTTCCAATGACTTTTGTTCATTCAACCACCTGCCAAAACCAAAATAAATGGAGAAAGAAGATCACTTTGGTTAGACCAACAAGAAAAGTAAGTAAAATCACCAATCCCTATATATTAACTCATTGGATCTTCTTACTTTGACCATTCTGAAGTATATATGGGAGTCAACTGCCATAGCCTTTTTCTTCTACTAATAGAACGTAGTTGTTCATTATCTTTTTCGTCATTTGAATTAGAATCTGCATTTAAGTCCTGTAAGTTACGTACCAAACCATCAGTGGCAAAATAGACCACCCTCACTCCTCAGTTTAATAAATCATTGGTGAAAGGTTCACTAATTCTAAAGGCCTCTTCAATGAAGGAAACAGGTCCAGCAACTATAATGAGATGGGAAAATCCTCTTAAATCGCTAATAGGAACAACCTCCTTCCCATTAACTTTTAAATTCAAATTAGCAAGGGTTTCTTCCCTTGATAGCTTTGCTAGTTGTACATTCTGTGCCTTTAGTTCCCTTGTATAGAGAAATGCAAACAAGGAAACTGTAGCCAAGTCAATACCTAACCCCTTGACGATCTCTGGAGCTATATCTACATTTGGAGCATTTCTCAGTGCAGCAATCAGACGAGATAAGGCAATCAGGCCTCCAAGACCCCCACTTTCTATAAATGCAAGATAGAAAAACATCCTGATAGTTCGAAATGGAGACAGAACTTCACTTCTCATCTTTGATGCAGTACTGTAGATGAGAATAAATTCAATGTCAGAATAAGCCAAAGATTGGTGAAAGATCTATGTGAGCTTCATGAAATTAGCACTGCGCTAGGTGACATATGCATGTAGACCTACTACAATATTGCAAGAGGGTCAGAACTAGACAAACTTTCCCTTAGAATTGAAATACCATCATGGCTTATGAAAAATTAAAGTTACAAATGAGAATGCAAGGAGAAATACAGGTGGATAAATGGATTGTAAGAGACATTTGGTGGAATGCACTATGGTGGGTTCATATATGGCATCGTATCCAGAAAAATACAGTTGGTTCAATCGTAAAGAGTCATCCCAGTATATGTAACATCAATTGTTCCATGTTTGACTCATTTAATTTCATTAAATTATCATTTTGCGTAAATTATGGTGGTAGCCACGCTTGGATTCATGCTAGAGAGAGGGACTGAGCATTTGTCACCAAATGCACTTCCCAGTAATGGTTGCTTGTGATGACCTTCACGTCTCTCTAATTAACCAGCCAAAGATGTTGCTTGATATGGAACACATTTACCAAAGATATATCCAATACTTAGCAGCTGAATAGTAACTGCCAAAGCTAAGCACATATTTTCATTTCTTTCAACACAAGATTCTCATCTTCTCCTTCATCAAATTTTCTTGTATTCCTATAGTCATTTAATTTGGCTAATATTCAATTATCTTGTTGGCTAGACAATACATGAGTTTGTTTAAATTCCCTGAACATAAGTTGCACGTTATGCTGCTATTTCTCGAGTATATTTGAAAAAATAAATATGAATACACGTGGCTGGTTGTCCTTGATCCCTATTTAGTTCATTTTATACTTCCAAATTACAACATTAAAATGTTATTATTAACAGGTATATATTTAAGTAAAACCCCCAATGAAGGGAAATGGTAAACCTCAAAACGTCAAAAGAAAATAGTATGATAGGTAAGATTCCAGTGAAATTCCAACCCTACTCCTAATGATCCAAATGGATTCTAATGCCCTCTCACAATTTGTTTTTTTTTAAATAAAAATAAAACACGTCGTTATAGCGACGGTTAGAAGCTAATACTTGGTCATCTGGTAAGGATGATTTGTCGCTATAGCGACGAAAATTTCGTCGCTATAATAAACTAGCCGTCGCTATAGTGACGGTCACTTGGAGCACCAAACGATGAAATTTCTATACAAGCAATGAACAATCTGTCGCTTGTATAGCAATTTTGTCGTTTGGTGCTCCAAGTGACCATCGCTATAGCGATGGAAACTTGGAGCACCAAACGATGCAAATGTTGTACAAGCAACGGACTGTACCTCGCAAATCCATCGCTTGGTGCTCTAGGGACCATCTCTATAGCGACCTTAAACTATCGCTATAGCGACGGTTGAAGGCCGCTATAGTAACACTTCAGGCATCGCTATAGCGATGGTTGAAGGTCGCTATAGCGACACATGAAGTGTTGTTATAGCAACAGTTGAAGGTCGTTATAGCATCACTTTTGTCGTCTCTATAGCGACAGTTGAAGGTCGCTATAGCGATGCCTGAAGTGTTGTTCTAGCGACGGTTGAAGGTCGTTATAGAGACGCTGTTTTATTTTTTAAACACACCACATTTCATAGCTTTTGTGTCGCTATAGTGACGAACTGTGTAAAGTGTTGCTATACCGACGGAAAATTTTCCATGAAAAAAAGTGGTCAGGTTTACCGCTATAGCAACGCACAAGTGTTTCAATAGCAACGATTTTCCGTGGGAAAAATGTGCACATGTATTAGTGAGAAAATTCCTTGAATTATGGAAAATAAAGTAATTCACTTGCATCGTAGGAATAATAGTAAACCGAGCTTTAATAAAGGATAAATCAGGTTATACACAACACAAAAGAGGAGTTGACAATGTGGAAAGTGAAGAAAAAAAAAGAAGGCACGTGCTAACATAGTAATCACAAGAGAATTATCAATCAAAGCGTATTAGTACAGAGCATCTTTACAAAAAAAATATTCATTAATCCTTTTGACAACACCGTCAACTATCATTCAACTTATATCTAAGATATTCAAGGGTTAGAAATTGTTTAATAAAACGTAGGGTTCATTATGCTAATTACACAACTTTGCAGATAACAAGGGGTGCTCTTTAATAATAAAAAACATTCAAAACAATTAATACACTATGTTTTGGAAATAAAATAACATAATTCCATCCTGTATGCATTTTATTACAACATTCTCCTTTTACAGTCCCTCATGGGCAAGGAAACCCCTAACAAAATTTAGGAAGTTAGCATACAGCCTAAATCCGTTGAGCAAGGAACTTCTACTAAGCAAAGGACCCAAGTGTAGGGCCTATCATTTACCGTTACCATAGAGAATGGAAGGAAAACGACCAAAGGGAGGCACACCAAGAGTCAACAAAATTACCTCTAAATCCAAGATAGCTGGACTACTCTACTTACCAGGAAAAGTCCAAGCCAAGCTACGCTTAAATCCCGCCTTTGTTTCCATGGGAACCTACAGACACAAATTTGAAGTTAAAATTTGTAACCCTGAGATAAATTACAACTAAAAACAATAGTTTAACTCTTGTGCTGTGAGAAAACTTACCCTGTGCAAATTAACCTCATCCTTTCCTCTAGGGCGTTGGGGGCCACATGCTCGCTGCTGTTGCAAGATTCAAGTTATACCCTTCTAGGTGCAGAGGTCTTTTGCCTCTCTGGTTGAGACACACTCAGGAATGTAGTCGAATGAAGGAGGGGTGCTTCTAGCACGCTCCAAACCCTCCTAATTCCGAAAAGTAGTAAGCATTAAAGGTATTACTAACAAGTATAGACATGGCATTTCAGAATAAGAGAAGTCTTAATTAATCCTTTCATCACGCTCGAGAATTAATCATTAATACATGCTTTAAATGAGTAAGCCCCGAAGAGAGTAATACAACATGTCACTAAACTTATTGAGGTTAGTTCAAAGTATAAACGATCATAATTACATAAAACAACGAAAGAAATGTATTTTCCTTACCTTGTAAATCTTAAATGGGTTCAATAAACCTTGTGTGAAGTTACACACTAAGTTGAAAACCAATTATGGAGATTACTTGCAAGAATGTGGGAGTGGTTATCCTTAAGGATAAGTAAGCAAGGTTCCACACTAACACCGAGCAAAACCCTAACTCCTTCACTAAGCAAAACTCTAGCTGCGGAGATGGCACAATAACACCATTTTCGGCGGTTGGAGGCATGCTGTGGGGGGTCCCCTAGCTCAAACCTGATGTTCCAGATCCATCAGTATCGATGGATTCATGACCGGAGCTACAGTTTGGGTGCTACGGGCATCTTGGTCCGACACCCCGGGGCCATTGAGGGACACTTTGAGGAATTTCTCTAGGGGCACGGAACCAAAACCGGTGAGCGGACATGGGTTCTGTCATCTCCCACACATGCCTATGGCCATTGTGGACATGTCCACGGTGGCCACGCATGCCCGGGAGCCTTTGGATGAGAAATGACCCCTCTTGAACAATATTCAAAAGGCCTTCACTGAGCAAAACCCTAGCTCTAGAGATGGCACAATAACACTGTTTCCGGGGGTTGACGGCACAATCTGGGGGGGCCCTAGCTCAAACCCAGTGTCTCGGATCCATCGGAATTGACAGAATCACGATCGAAGCCATAGTTTGGGTGCTGCGAGCATCTTGGTCTAGCACCACGAGGCCATTCAGGGACACTTTGAGGAATTTCTCAGGGGGCACGGAACCAATACCGGCGAGTGGAATTGGGTTCTGTCATCTCCCACATGTGCGTATGGCCATTGTGGAAATGTCCACGGTGGCCACACACGCCCGGGAGCCTTCGGATGAGAAATGCCCCCCTTGAGCAAGATTCGCATGGCCTTCACTGAGCAAAACCCTAGCTCTGGAGATGGCACAATAACACCATTTTCGGGGGTTGGATGTACGCTATGGGGGGGGGGACTAGCTAAACATCGGGGTCCTAGATCCATCGGAATCGAAGGATTCATGATCAGAACCACGATTTGGGTGCTGCGGGCATCTTGGTCTGGAACCCCGGGGCCATTCAGGGACATTGTGAGGAATTGCTCCGGGGCCACGGAACCCAAACCGACGAGCGAAATTGGGTGCTGTCAGCTCCCGCACATTCATAAAGGAGCTTTCAAACTACCATATAGGACATGTCTTAGGTTTGTTTGGATCCTATAAAATATTCTCAAAATTGGACACTCAATTAAATTACATGCCTACCTAATATTATAGTGGTAAGTCCTCTTTGACAAGACTTTCCCTGCATTTGAATTGTCAATAGTGGATGGCTCATAAGGTTTCAAATTATTAACATTCAACATTAAGAAAATGCACATTCATATATGGATTTTCCTCAACAGTCATATAGCCACCCCATAATAATAGTATTGGTTTTCCTTGTTAATAGCTGCTAGTATATTGCAGTTGACCTAGATAGTTATCGTGTGATAGGCACTATAGCTAATGTTGTCAACCAAATATAATGGTGAAAACCCTAGTTCATAAAACTTAGGTCTAGATAAGAACATGTTGATATTTGCAACGAGAAGCTTGAAATAATAATGCATGCATGGCCATATAAATTTGTTTGCAACATAAATTTCATATTTGATATTTTCTTACAATCATGAATTGAGACATGGATCAATTGTAGTGGTCTTGAATTTAT
Organism: Larix kaempferi; assembly: GCA_027924585.1. Classification (NCBI taxonomy): domain Eukaryota; kingdom Viridiplantae; phylum Streptophyta; class Pinopsida; order Pinales; family Pinaceae; genus Larix; species Larix kaempferi. Next base: position 3,487,368 of record BSBM01000756.1, read on the forward strand.
GAGTTGAAAGAAAAAAACACATTAAGACACCTTAGTGCAAGAATATTTACTATACCATATTAATCTTAAAACATAGTAGAAGAATACATTATTGATCCCATAACTAGTGTAAAGTGGTACATTTATAATCATATGGAGGAATATAAGTGTTCATTGACATGTAATTATCACTTCCCCCATATTTGACTAATACATTATTTTAGTGGTTAAGGTGGTCAAACCAATTCCATGCTTATGTTAATTTGGTTGCATCAATTACAACACCAATACATTAGTTCTTTAGTTCAATGAGATGTTGTATGTGTTTCTTTTTCCTCCACCTAGACCAATAGGAACACCATTTATATCTAGGAATTGTCACTACATTGTGAAAAACTCTGAGGAAAAATAGAAACATAGTCGACAAGCTTCCAAAAATTCAAGAACCTTATGCATCTCATGTCCTTCTTACCATAATTTTATTATGGGCTTCCCAATTACTCTCATATTTGAGACTGGGTGTACTCATACTACTACTCTTAGAACATGATATTAGATCAAACATATAAATAAACTACAAAAAAATTATGAAATGTACACAATGGTTTTTTTAAGCATGATTTATAGTATCCCATCCTTGAAATCTTCTAACAACTCCCTAAGAGAATATGCACTTTTTGCATGATTGGGTCAAGTACTAAAACCCATAAATCTTGGGACTGTGGGTGGTGTGTCCATGTCAAGCATTGAAAAACACACATGTAGGATCTTACGGAACTCAATTTTGATGCTTGGTTTAGTTTTTATCCCCGAATGAAAAAATCACCAAGTGTCCCTGAAAGGATTTAGGATGTGACCTCCAACTCACCATAAAATGATGATTGTGGCTCGTATCATTGAACCATTGACTCCATTGGGTCTTTGATAATACATTCAATCCAGGGGGACCTTTCTCCCATGGGTCCATCACCTAGTGCTTGTCTTTTTTATTGATCTCATGAACTAGGGTTTTTCTCAATAAGTGACTATGAACTTCTTCCATGATTGGATCAAGTACTAAAAACCCTAAATATTGGGACCTTGGGTGGTGTTCGCATGTGAATCATGGAAAAACACACATGCACCATCTTATAGAATTCAATTTAGATGGACATATATGTTTTTATGCCCTAATGGCATAATCACCAAGTGTCCTTGAAAGGATTTCAAAGGTGACCTGCAACTCGCCATAAAATGATGATTGTCATTCGGGTCAACAAAACATCAAATCCATTAAGTCTATGATACTGCATTCCATATAAGGGCACCTCTATCCCATGGGTCCATCACCCTATGCTCATCTTGTTCATTGACCTTAGGAATGAGGGTTTTTTTCAATAACTCACTATGCACATTTTGGATGATTGGGTCAAGTACTGAACCCCTCAACCTTGGGACTATGGGTTGTGTTATCATGTTGGTAATGGCCAAGCACACATGTAGGATCTTATAGAATTCAATTTTTATGCCCTAATGAAATAATCACCAAGTTAGGTGGCGGCCTGCAACTTGCCGTAAAATGATAACCGTGGCTCAGATCGACGAACCTTAAACTACGTTGGGTCCATGACAATGCATTCCATTAAGAGGAACTTATCTCCCATGGGTCCATTACCCAATGCTTGTCTTTCTTGATTGATCTTAGGAACTAGGGTGTTCCTATGTAAGTGACTATACACTTTTTTCATGATTTGGTGAAGTATTGAAACCCATTGACCTTTGGAGTGTGCCTGGTGTGTCCATGTCGAGGATGTCCAAACACACATGCAGGAGCTTATGAAACTCAATTTCGATTCCTGGTTCAACTTTTATTCTCTAATGACAGAATCAGCCATGCGTCCCTAAAATTATATAGAAGGAAACCTACAAGTTTCCATAAAATAATGACAGTGGATCATATCGATTACCCATCAAATCCGTTGGGTCCATAACAATGCATTTGATCTAGGGAAACCTCTCTCATGTGGTTCCATTTCCTAATGATCATCTTGCTCATGGATATAAAGAACTAGGGTTTTTCTTAGTAAGTGAATATGCACTTATGCATGATTGGGTCAAGTACTGAAACCCCTTGACCTTGGTATTGTGAGATCTTCTTTAATGACATGAGATTATTTTTTTTCTTAGTTTCTCTTGAAAGGAGAAACTAGGATTAGCATCATGTGAAACGATGTTTGTTTGGAGATGGAATGAGCCATATAATGACATCCGTGGCTTGGATCGAAAAAATGTCGACTCCATTGGATTCAGGACATCAATATAGTGCTAGGGGTGTCCCTCCCCTCCGGTCTCATGGCCCAGGTGTCATCTTGTAGGTCCATTTCAGAAACTAGGGTTTTGCTCAGTAAGGGAGTGTGCAATTTTTGCACATTGGGGTCAAATTTGAAAAATCATCGACCGGGCACTTATGGCTAGCATTCCTAGCTGGACCCTTCCTAGATACACTTGCAGGACTCCCAGGAACCCGGTTTTGTTGCACGGTTGGAATTCTATGCCCCCGGTAGGTATCCATTAGGTGTCCCTGAAGGCCTTTTGGATGCGAGACAGAACGAGCCATAGAATGACGACCGTGGCTCGGATTGAAAAACCGTCGACTCCGTTGGATTCAGGACATCGAGATAGTATTGCGGGTGCCCCTCTTCTATGGTCCCATGCCCTAGGTTTCATCTTGTAGGTCCATTTTGGAAACTAAGGTTTTGCTTAGTAAGGGAGTGTGCAATTTTTGCACATTGGGGTCAAATTTGCAAAATCATCAACCAGGCACTTATGGCTAGCGTTCCTAGATGGAACCTTCCTAGAAACACTTGGAGGACTCCCCGAAACCTGGTTTTGTTGCACGGTTGGAATTCTATGCCCCCGGTAGGTATCCAATAGGTGTCCCCAAAGGCCTTTTGGATGCGAGATGGAACAAGTCATAGAATGACGACCGTGGCTCGGATCGACAAACTTTCAACTCTGTTGGATTCAGGACAGCGGGATAGTGCTAGGGGTTCCCCTCTCCTCTGGTCCCATGGCCTAGGTGTCATCTTGTAGGTCCATTTTGGAAACTAGGGTTTTGCTTAGTAAGGGAGTGTGCAATTTTTGCACATTGGGGTCAAATTTGCAAAATCGTCGACCGGGAAATTATGGCTAGCGTTTCCAGCTAGAAACTTCCTAGAGACACTTACAGGACTCCCCGAAATGCATTTTTGTTGCACGGTTTGAATTCTATGCCCCCGGTAGGTATCCAGCAGGTGTCCCTGAAGGCCTTTTGGATGCGAGATAGAACAACCATAGAATGTCGACCGTAGATCGGATCGACAAACCGTTGACTCCGTTGGATTCGGGACATCGAGATAGTGCTAGGGGTGCTCTTCTCCTCCGCTCCCATGGCCCAAGTGTCATCTTGTAGGTCCATTTTGGAAACTAGGGTTTTTCTCAGTAAGGGAGTGTGAAATTTTTGCACATTGGGGTCAAATTTGAAAAATCGTCAACCGGGCACTTATGGCTACCGTCCCCAGCTGGAACCTTCCTAGACACACTTACAGGACTCCCCGGAACCTGGTTTTGTTGCACAGTTGGAATTCTATGCCCCCAGTAGGTATCAAGCAAATGTCCGTGAAGGCCTTTTGGATGCGAGACGGAACGAGCCATAAAATGACGACCGTGGCTCGGATCGACAAACCGTCAACTCCGTTGGATTCAGGACATCGAGATAGTGATAGGTGTGCCCCTTTGCTCTAGTCCCATGGCCCAGGTGTCATCTTGTACGTCCATTTTGGAAACTAGGGTTTTGCTCAGTATTTCTCCAGAATTTTTGTTGTTTGGATATTAATATAATTTATGCGGATTATATGTAGTTATTATTATCAATACTGATGTATTTCCCAGTATGGCTGAGATTGTAACTAGTTTTGGGGGGGTTTTGAAGCTATATTGGACTTGATGTAACTTTCACATTTTCTTTGATTCACAATAATAGCAAGAAAATGGTATTTTTTTCTCTTGAAATATATATATATATATATATATATATATATATATATTTATTTTAACTTTTTAATAAAACAAACTAATTGTTTTTTTTTGAAAATATTAAACTTAATTTTTTTTCAATCTCTAAAATTAAATAATTTTTTAAATCAAATTTAATTTTTTAAATCAAAATCTAGATCCTTATACGATCAAGAAAAAATTATCATGAATGCTGCAAGTGTTATTTTAGAGATAAGTATTACAAACTTGTCATGCTTATTGATCTATTTCCAACTCTTCCACTTACCGTACACATCAATGGTGGCACAATTCTATTTGGAAATGGGAGGTGCCATTAAAAATCCAATGTTTCTTGTGGATGGATCTTCATAATAAACAAAGAGGCTAAATGGCCTAGACTCCAATGAGCATGATGGAGACAATGGTGACAATGAGCACAATGATGACGATGGTAATAATGGACGTGAGGATAGATATGGTGATGGTGACAATGATACAAAGTGCATTAGGTTGATGGTGGATGATGGATTATTTATACCATATTTGAATTTCCACCTGTCAGCCAACTCATGGTCTCTCTCATGCAAGAACATCAATTTTACTAATTGTTTATGGGGTAATCTCGTGACCTATTAAAATGAGTTAATAGTTATGTTATCGATTGTATGTGATTCCACCATTTAAAAATAGAATAAAATAAATCATGTTCTTAATGAATAGGTAAAGGTGAATTAGAAGCACTTTGGCCCAATGATGTTATGTGGGAAATAGAGGATGCCATGAAAAAGGTGTACCTAGTTCGGTTTTGATCTCAAGCTGCATTGAAACCAATGTTATTCCAAAGGGGAGGAGATTCATGTAATACCTTGTTTTTGACACATGGAATGTGTTGTATCAAATTGTGTACATATCGTAAATGGGTTTGATCCATGTAAGCTAAAATAAATGACACCATGTGTAAATGTTGTAAATATGCATCTCAGGGCCAAGCCTCGACTAATGAATGGCTAGTCATGTAGATGTTGTAAATACACTTGTATGAACGATGTGGTAGGCTTACCACAATGAAGTCAAATCTATGAAAATATTAATGTTATAATGTAATATATAGCAATCAAAGATGGTTGCAAAGACCACAGGATGGGTTGTGATTCCACTGGAGAATAAACATAGAGGGATCTTATGAGAAATTAATTGTCCATTACCAAGTTTCATTCTAAGAACTCCCACCTTTTCATCATGTGCCTTCAATAAAGTTCATCCACTTCCTTTACCTGTGAATCCAATCATAAATTCATGTGGAATTTGGTGAGGAAGTCTACCTTGTGTAGTTATGCAAGCTTGGGAAAAGTAAAATTAGTTTGTAGAAGTGTGTGGAGTACTTCATTCTCCTACCTCAATGGGGATCATTATCCCATTATTCTCCAATTCTCAAGTTCATACTTTCCGCTCCTTATGTTGTATTCTCTATATTTGTTACCCATTAACCCAATTTGAAAATGACAGAATTAGTAGTATAAAAGAGGAATTTGTAGATGTTGGGGGGAGAGAGAGAGAGAGGGGTTGTAGATGAACATATTAAAGCTTAGGAAATGTAGAAATTCTTCACCCGTTGGTTAATGTTTCTCATTGGTTTCATAGGAAACAAGTTTTATTCTTTATCTAGTTATTTCCTAAAATAATTTATTGGATTTGATTGTTTCTACCTATACTAAAGACCATTGTAAGGGAACAATATCCCTAAGGGATTATTGAGTAGAGAAAGAGCATATCTTCATTGTGTTAAGTCGGGTAGTGGAAGAGAGTGCTATGATTTTTTATGGTTGGATGAGTTTCCTAGAGTACTATGTAGTCAGAATATTAACTTAGTTGTGAGAGAACTTGTCTTGGATTCAAGTGAACTTGATCTCCAAATAAAAAAATGGTCCTCCCAAAATCACCTTCGTTTTTATTCAGGGTTAAAATTGCATCTTATTTGAAATATTGGCCTTAATAATTGTTGTCGTTGCAATAAAAACCCTAAAATGGTGCTCTAGGTTTCATCCAAAATCCCCATGACATACATTTGAATCCAAATCATTATACGCATAAATAAAACAAAACTCGAACAAAACTATATATAAATCCATGAGATAAAACCATAGTGGAACAAAACTCGAACAAATATATAAATTTTCAAGCAAATAGTGGAACATGGTTCCCAATGTACATACGATGGAAACTCGTGCCCTGTACAAAATCCGACAGCTCATGTCATAGATCCAAAATACATGGCAACTACTGTCCTATACAAAATCCAAGAACACGTGTCGTAGATCCAAAATACATGGAAACCCGTGCCGTAGATACAAAGTACATGACAACTGGTGCCCAAAGGTGCCACATCGTGGCTAATGTAGATAACATGGTGTGTCAAGCATTGTGACCACCCCAGTCAATCCATGGTGCATCTCCAAAATCGATCTTTCTCTTCTTGGAGCTACTGCTACCTCAGGTCTTCTTTCGTCTAGGAGTAGACCGTCTCTCCACGATTTGAAACAAATGATATAAGGTACCATTAGTTTCAATCATTTGTAACATTTACCACATTTATAAAATGTATTTAAAATTCAAATATTAAATAAATCACTGCTAATGCGAGTGGGAGACGAGAAGGATGTGTCCTAGATCTGCTGAGCCTCTCTGCAATTCCACCATACAACATTTACGACAATAATTTCATTGAAAAATAATAATTGCTTAAATTAATTTTGGTTAATGCATCAAAACATTTTCATAAATTAACTTGATTATCACCGTGAACACCTCCGACAATGGACATGGCTGAGCTTCTGGGATAGCATGTGGAGCAGTTGGTTGGACAACTTGCTCCGATGAAATCATGGGGGGGGCACAGATGTAGATGGAGGAACTATGGTTGCAACCACAGTAGACACATGGGAAGATGATGGAATAGTAGTTTCCACAATAGTGGCGGGAACTAGAGATGATGTGGTGGAAGAGGACGTGGTGGTATGGGGTGGACGATAAAGCCCTATCGGATGTACAATAGGGGGTATCGACCCAAAAGGGATAGGGGGAATGTTGAGGTATGGTGAATGGGAGGTCGATTCTCGATAGAGGGAGGAGGATGGATATAAGGGAGCTTGTGGATGAAGGGGAGAAGCTGGATGGAAGGGGGGGCATGGACGAATGGGGGAGGATGGATAAACGGGGGGCGCGGATGAATGGGGGAGGATGTATAGATGGGGGAGTGTGGACGAATGGGGTAGGAGGGACGGAGGGGGGAGGGTGGATGGAAGGAAGGGGGTGGACGGAGTGAGGGGTCTGGATGGAGGAGAGGGGGGCGACTCATGGGAGAGGGTGGAAACATGGGACTAAAGAGGCCTCTAGCTATTGGCAGCCCCTGCATAGAAATTTATAATATCATATTTTAGTAAATAAAAAACAAATTAAACCATAGTAAGTCATAACATTTCAAATTAAAAGTGTGCTTTTAAATACACATCGTCCCTGTGTATATGGTGATCTACCGACCCCTAGCGGAGATGGATGGTCATCGTACTGCGTGCATACCTGTGGACACCAAAACACATGCACGTTATAAACATATTAAACCAGTAATTATTCAGTCAATCAAAATATTAAAAAATATTGTACGAACTATCATCATGTATGTCATAAATATAAATACAGAAAAATAGAAATGCCATAAGTAATAACAATATTGTGTGGGGTACTGAAAATAACTCTGTGTGAGGTGCCACAATCTCAGTTGCAACTGCCATTGCTGCATCCAGGTTGGGAGATGTTGCGTTCTCCCATGACGGCATGTCAGATCTAAATAGATGTACATTGAAATGATAGTTTAAGTCAAGCACACATACTTTAAAATTACTTTACAAATTATCAAGTGATGATTGAAAACACATTAAAAAAAGTGCTAACCTGCTCCATATAGCAGCCCTCGATCGGGCCAGGGAAAGTGTGCCCGCAATGGGGGAAAATATGTGGCATTGTCCCCGTCGAACTAGAAGGCCCAACATGTCTACCATCGGTGAGAGGTCTATCCTGACTCTGTCCTGAAGGCCCTGCACCTGCGTGTCTATTAGGGTCATCCTATCTCTCCACTGTAGTAGCTGCTACAAAGGCAATGTGTCTAAGCAGTCCCCGTGCAACACTCCTCATCACACCCTCGATCTGATCAAGTTTGTGGGGTAATTGAGGCAGTTGGGGAGAGGGGTTGGGCTCGCACCTAGGAGCTGGTGGACCTCTTAGTGGGTTCCTCCTAACAGTAGGTCGATCTTGGGCAGATCCACACCCAACACCCTAGAACTCGATTATGTCAAAATAATTGACATGTAAACTAAGCACAAAATCAACCCACATTTTCCAAAGGAAGTACTGTGGAGCCTCCCTATTATTGCAGGGAGGTTTATCATAAACCATGAACCAACTATGCATCGAATTGTCCCTCCATGGTTGGAAATGACACCAATCTATGCATATACGTGGCTTTCTATTCTCCGGTGGTTGTTGTGTTCTTGGATCAGTGAACATACTGTACAATTGGGACTTTGTAATATTCAAATATTTTATTTTCTCTCTGGAAATACCCGTGGAATAATACTCCCGCATCCTAGCTCTATATCCAGTCATGTCAGTCAATTGGCAATGTGCATGAATGAGGGAGTCAATTGAGCTCTCAATTGAGGTGGCAAGGGACACTCGAGATGGTTCCCCTGTGTTTCTTAGATCTTGAGTGTGCACTCTCATTTCATTTACATAATGGTTCAAGTCATCTTGGTCAAAATTTGGTTGGGGGTTTTGATTTTCTTGGGCATTTGGATTTTGTTGAGGGTTTTCATTGGTTCCAAGATTAGTGTTTTCTTGTGTACCACCGGACTCCATGTTAACATTTTGGTCATTCATTGTGTGAGTTTACAATCTGCAATTGAAAATTACTCTATTGTTTTAATAATTTGGGAATTATTACAAATTTAATAAACAAAAATAATGAATAAAATGAAAAAAGAATGGAATTTACCTATCCAATTGACTTGTTGACGAGTTGGTGGATGGATTTGGATTGTTTTGGAGTGGAAATGGTGAGTTTGGTGGCTTGTAATGACGCACACGCGGAGAGGGAGTCGCGCTCGGCTGCAAATGGTGGAATGACAAAGACGCTGCCTTGTTTTTTTTGTAATTTTTAACAGGAGTGCGTGCACGCATCTGAGTGCGCACGTGCCAAAAATGTGCACGTGCAAAAGCGCGTGTGCGCCTCGGTTCGGTACCGAACCTAGTAGCGCATGCATGCACGTTATCTTTTTCTTCCTGCTAGCGCGACCATGTTGCAACACTTTTGAGGAGCAACTTTGTGTGCCCGCCCTAAAGTTTTGTGAAGATATATTGAGAAATTTCAATAAACACTTAAAGCCACATCCTCATCTTCTAAACATGTCTGCAATCATAAGTTCTAAACCATTTGAACTTATATGATGACAATGTGTTCATGTTTTTCCAATTACATATCTACTAAAGCATCAAAGGCTGCACAATGAAACTTCCCACACTCTATTCTATAATTGCACCAAAACTGTTCCTTTACTACTCCTATTATATAACAATTCAGCTAAGGGTCTTTCAAATCCAGATCATGTTCAGAATCTTGTAAGACTATTCTACGTTTTAACATTACTGGAGAAACAACATAGTTCAAAAAAACTTGCTAATCACACACACACATGTATATATGTAAAATACCCCTTTTTGCTGAAAAAACATTTTATGTTGGAAACATTATGTTAACTTTTATTCTAAAGTTTTATATTGGACAAGTGTCCAAGGATGATTGTAATTGCACAATATTTTATTATTAAATAAATTAAATAGGAGACAAACACCTAAGGAGACTATTGAAAGAGTGTTTACTGACCCACTAGGTGGAATGGAATCTGGGGTAGAAGGCAATGGACAAGTGGCAGCATCATGATGCAACTAACTAGCTGTTGCTATGGGACAACTCCCTTGAAATGTGGTCATAGTGCCCTAGAAGGTGGGACTGGAGATAGAGGCTCATTTATTGAAAACTGACCTCTAAAGACCTAGGCAGTCTATATAAGAGCCATCGAATTATGAACTAAGGTTCATCACTTTTACTGACGAGGTAAATTACCTTGGGGTTTTGTTGTGCTTGCACCCAAGAGATTTGATGGGGGGATATGATGAGTTTATGATCATGGTGTAAGTTTTCCTGTTATCCTATTGAGTGCAGAAGTTATACTGCTGAGTGCAGAAGTAATATTGCTGAGTGCAGAAGATATACTATTGAGTGCAGAAGTAATGTTGCTGAGTGCAGAAGATATACTATTGAGTGCAGAAGTTATTTTACTGAGTGCCTTGCTTCTACCCAGAGTCCATCTACTTAGTGGTTCCGTAAACAAGCTCGGGGGTCCAAAGGAAGCAAGTAGTTTGGCTACTTCTTCTAGAGAAGGTTGGGAGGAATAGGCCTCCTTGGGTGTTTGTCATTCCTATCTTCATTTACAGGTTATACTTGTCTTTTATAATTATAAGTAGTTCAAATTTATATCTGCAGCTATTAATTTATTGTTTATAGGTTATCATCATACAAATGCATTTATTTTAGTTTCTGACCTAATTAGGATTCTGTATAATAATGATTAAGTAAGATGAATTGAATAAATATTTTTCTCTGCATTTTTCCCCATGTTATCTTTCTGCATCGTACTCTAGTACAGAGAAGGAGATTAAATAGATGAATGAATGATAGGTAGAATTCCAATGAATGAATATTTTAACATTGTTGTATTTCAATAATATTTCTTTTAGTGTACTTCTGTAATACAATTTATATGATTAGACTCGGGTGTTAGAAATAGCATTCATAAAGTAGACATTGTAGTAGTTCTGTTATAGGATGCATATGATAGGTATTCTTAGATTCTTTTCTCTCTCAAAAACAATATAATATTACATTCCATTTTATCTTTTTTTTAATAATTACATCTTAAATAGCTGCAAGGATAAATGTAACATAAACTACAACATTTTATTTCATTTATACTTTGGACAGGAATAGTAAAATCTAGAATTTATGCTTTTCCATGTTTTCCTAAAAACTCATATTTTGTTCTGTATTATGCTCTATTTCAATAGTAGAATAAGAAAATAGTTACGATTTCATTACATAGCTACAAACAAAAACATTGATTTTGGATCACGACCATCACTCAAAATCGACGGACAAGGACAACAAGTGAAGCTTTCAACATCATAAGCTTTAGTCGCAAAAACATTTATTTTATACACTCCTTAGGATTGAATAATGAGTATCTCGGCATCAATATGGGACAACAGTATCACAAATATTTTGAAAACCATTAATTGAAAAAACACACGGTTTCTTGACTTAGATGTCTACCTTAAGAGCTAGAAAATTGTTATCAGGACAACAAAACTACTATCAAGAAACCATATGTTAGGGTTTGACCACTTAGCACAAGGCTAAACCCTTGGCTCTCAAACTATTTTCTTAAAACACAACAGATTGCAAACGATAAGTTTCATTTTCTTTTACACAAACTGGAGCATCACTCACGGTCTCAACCACATAAACACCATAACGTATGAAAACACAATTCTTTTATTTCACCAAAGACAGTAGAAGGGTAAAACCCTGTTCTCAGTTATTTTTTTCCTTTACAAATTTTTACTTTGAAAAACAACACCATAGAAACAACGACGAAGGGGTCGAGGATTTCATCCTCAACAAGCTTCCAAACAACTCACAAGTATTTCGATGAATATCACTCCTCAGAGCCCAAGAAAAACACGAAGTCTCAGCAAAGAACACATGAAGTTCCAATAGTCACCTAACCAGAGTAATAGAGTAACCACCGAAGCTTACCAGTCTATTTGCAGCTGCCAGTTATCAAAACCTAAGCTGGGAAGTCATTTGACGAAGGGACCTACCATTTAAAACAAATTGTGGTCAAAATGAGTTTTTGAAAGAAGTCATTACATGGCGCAATATTAATAACTGAAACTCTTAACATAATGGAAGAGACAAGGTTCGAACCCGAGAACATTACCTTTTATTGATCTTCGGAGCAGAATGCCATAGCCACTGCAAAACTGTATCCAATACCCTACCACCGAGTGCAACGAAGGATGGAAGAACAAATCTGAAAGGCTATCACTTAGCAAACGAGGAAAGCCGAGTAATGGAGCAATCTACACGTAAAACTGTCACTCACCCTGGAACCCTTGCAACCCAATCTATTACTGTAAAACTCTCACAGGAGTATCAGCCCTTAAAACATCAATAGGATCCAGTTAAACATCATTAGGTCACATTTTTGAACCGTGGAAACTCCAAACACCTACTAATGAGACCCGAAAGGCTCTCGGCCTGTCGGCCTCTCCAGAGAGTCACTCCACACTACAATGAATGACAAAGATCAATAACTTCGAACATAGCGGAGGTTAGGGTTAGGTCCCAAGCCCAAGACTGTGTTGATCAATGGTGGAGATCACCCGAAGGGTATCACGTACTCCCAAGTAACCACCATAGTAAAGACACCATTAATGACCCTTGCCACCAAGGAGGACAGCTAGGATAACTCTGAAACCTTAGCACTTACAGCTCGTCACGTTGTTTGACTCACCACCATAACTTCACGTGCCTAGCACTACGACAGTATCCACGGAGATATTCCACTGAATCGATGGTTGGAGTATTAAATGAAAAGGTTAAGCCAGAGTGCCCGCCAGCATGAAATCATCATGATGTTAATTCTTACCCATCCTTATAATGTATCGGTTCTTTTGTAAAATGCACAACCCTGTCATGTTATAACACCTTGTGTTAGGACAAAGTTGTATTAGTTTCTTTTGCTAGGAATTCATTATGTTAAGGGTCACGGGATGCACACACTGTATGTGTTAATCATTGTTCATAGGACATTACATAAAGCTTATATATATATATTTCGATATAGTATCAAAATTAAATAGAAATTTTCATAAAGTCAATAGTTCAAATAGCACTTACATAAATTATTGCATATAATTCTTAGGTTCTAGAGAATACAAAGATTTTGCATATAGATATTGCACATTAGTTGCACTTAGCCACTACACCTAGGATTTGTTTGTATATCTTTATAATTTACATTAAATAGAAAATCATGATAATAATATATCGAGCCTATCTATTGTTGAACAAAGTAATAAAAGGGCTAGTATAGGATTGTGAATATTATAAACTGACATACTTCTTGTTTGAAAGACTAGGCTAACTGAAGTTTCTCACCCAGTGGCAATTTCGACATTTTGTCTCTAAGACCATTAAGACTTTGGAGATTACTGAAAACTGGTTAGAAACTCTTTGGTCACACGTCGTAAACAATAAAGCTCTTACCTATAATCTGTGAAAAGGACGATTCAAATGCTTTAGCACGAATGCTAAGTAAGCCTCGGGGTACCCTTGAGACCCCTTCATCATCAAACATAAGAACAGTGGTTAACAGTTATAAACTTTATATTGCTGGATCATCAACGTAAGTAATGTAAAAATACAGTTGAGTTAAGAATAGCATCGAAGCGTAGATATTAATTAACTTGTCGCAAACATTACACTTTTGACCAGCACAACATTTAGTACAACAAGTCGACATTTAAGCATTTATTACATTTCCGCACAGTTAGATTATGCATTAAAAGCTATATTGAAAAAATTTAAATTTTTGTAAATTTTGGGATGTTACAATATATATGATGTATCCGATAGCTTTGCGTCAGTTTATTGTGCTTGTGGAAATATATGTTAAAATTCAAGAAATACCCCTGGACATATACATAATTCATTTGATTAACTATACAATCGCAATCATATATAGAATTTAAGAAAGAAAGCAAAGTTTGATACAGTTTAAGATTTAGTGACGTTGAATATCCCACTCCTCATGTTGGAACCACACCATAAGGATTTTATGCATCTTAACATACTTGTAAATAACAAAAAATTGGAGGTCAATGCTCATGTTAGCACTCTGTCATAATGATTTTATGCATTGATAGATACTTGTAAAAACATAAAACATCGATAATTGTTAACGCTTGATATGAACACATTGTTTTCAGTTAATTCCATATGTCCTCTACGTATCCACTTAGCTTTATTTAATTCAATTATTTGAAAGGAAATTGTTGAATCCATACATAGTCGTGTACTTCTAAGCAAAAGATCATTGCATTTTCCATTGCTTTTACATAAATAGTCATGGAAGCTACTGTTACACGTATACTTTCAATTGTTTGAATTTACTTTGTAGATGTGTTTAGGTTTTGATTGTTGTTACTATGCTAGCTCAATGCCCCTGCAAAAAACAGAAATGTGCACTGTTAATTGCTTCTGCAATATGTTAATGTTGATGCTTAAATATTCAATTATTTTAAAAGACACTCTAACAACTAGTGGTCACATTTGACTACTCTAACAACTAGTGGTCACATTCTGTTCAATTGTGCTGAAAGTTTCAGTGCAAATTGTCAAAATTCAAAGGCAATGTTAAGTTTCTTTCCCTATGTCAGGGAACTGCATTTGCAAATTTTACTTTCATGCTCTGTCATGAACATTGCCGCATGTGGCTCTTGTTAAAATGATTAACTATTTTGAGTTTTATTATTTTTTAAATTTATTTTATTAATAAGATATAGACATATCCAAATAACCTCCTATTTATATGCAACATTCAGATTTGATTTTTGGATTATGTTGCAATAAAATTCAAGTAATATATAAATTGTATGTGCCCATTTATAATTGGTATAATTGCTTATGTTGTGGCAGTGAATATCAATAAGACACAAGTTAAGTGTCACAAATAAGTAATAAGTTATCATAATTGGTATAACCGCTTAAGTTGTGGCCATGAATATCAATAAGCCACGAGTTAAGTGTCACTAATAAATAATAAGTTTTCAGTTACTTGTTGTTTGACAAGAAACCCCTTATCCATGCATTAGTTACCACTTATCCATGCATCAACTACCACTTACTATTATATATTCTTTTTTCTTTTATAATAGTTTATTTCCAATTTTGAAGGATTGCCATAAAATCAAACACTTGTCTCATTTTCGTGCAATCTAGAAAAAGCATAGATACTAATCCAATCCAAATTTTAAGATATAAACACCTACATATAATGATAATAGTCTCCATATTAATTTAAATAAATAACTCAAAACTAATGTCTAACTAATGAATGGTTACAAATATATTCATAACTAATGAATGGTTACAAATATATTCAGTACAATACTTTTATATAAATTTTAATGTTAAACAATTCTATATAATGGTATAAGATGGTTATCATAACAAAAGCGTTATTTATTTTTGAATTTTTTTTCCAGTATATATTTTAAATAAAGTCATCTATCACCTTTGACTTATATAACCAAACATTAAATGCATATAAAAAAGTGGGTGAGGATGTCTTCTCATGAAAAAATATCTTGACTACAATCATTAAACAAATGGTAAGAATCTTATATTCCCTTAGTTAGAAGTGTTCATAACTTCATGTTGCTTTCTTAAATGCTAGTTATTAAAAATCCTCAAAATAAGTATGAATAAATGAGTTATATGATGAATTTAATGTTAAAGAAGAGTACTTTATACATATAAATATGACAGCTAATAATAATTAATTTGATTTTAGTTTTGATTTTACAAATAAAAATAATGGTTATTGATTATAAATAGATGAGAGTTAATAATAATTAATTTGATTTTAATTTTGATATTACAAATGAAAATAATAATTGATTTTTAAATTTTGATAATAATTTAGTACCGTTGCTCTTGTTGAATGGAATATAGGCCCATCATTTTTTCTGTTGGCGCAGGTTGCAACAGAATCTATATGCAATATCCCACTTTAAGCATTGTAGTTTTGCAATCGTCCTCGTAGAAATTTGCTGCGTTTCGTCAGTCCCATGCCTTTGTTAATAGTACTCGATATATCATGTGCACTGCAATATGCAGGAATGTAACTATGTAATGTCTTTATTGTATTCAGATATCATATGAAGATTATGCTTAGTAATATACTGTTTACAACTTCATTTATGGAACAATCTACGGAACTTGTTCTTTCCCTACACATGCATAGAAGCAATGTCATGGTCTCAAGGAACGGTGGACTTTATAGTACTGTTTTGCATTGTAGACATTGCCCTGCACTAAACTGCATATTAAACTCCCCATTTTCAGAGATGGATTGCATTGTAATTCATTGAGCAAATCTAATTGCTAGATATTGTAGGTCAACACACAAAACATCAAAATTTTTCTTGTGTGTAGTGCTTGAAAATGCCTTTTGCACCATTCACCAAGCCCTTATCAATTGCATGATGGCCTATAATCAATTCAATTAGCATATCTTTCTTAAGTACAATTGCAAAAGGCAAATGCATTGATCTATGTTCAAGTGTTGTTTTGTCAATCACATTGATTTTTTTATCATGTGTCAATAGCATAAATGCTTCAGCTTGTAGGTCTTTTTATTTATTGTACCAAATATATCATATGACACATGGTCCTTTTCTTATTTTGATTATTGTATGTGTAGATGAGTGGCAGGAAGCATATTCTTCTAAACAAATTTGTTCGAGCTCAAATGGTCGACTTCTATATTTGTGTATAAATGAAGCACACAGAATGCCTTCAGAATCATAGGGCTCTTGTTTCAATAACAACGGTTTTTGAAACACATATGTTAACCTTTTCCTCTAGTCTGGTGTTGATAAAGAATATTTTCCTTGAAGATGAATGCATAGGCAATGAAGTCATTTTCTTTGTCAATAGAATCAAAGGCTTGTATGCTTGGTGATTTATTGATTTCGTTTTCAATTCTTTTGTTGAATATTTCTTCCTAGTCATTATTAATCACAATGCCTTCATTTTTGTAAAGTGTAGTTGTGCATTTAAGTCCTTAAGAGCAGTCATCACATTTTTTTAATCGGACATTTCAACATAGATAGGCATTTTTATATTCCAATTTTCTTTTTAGCATGACTCATATTGTCATAGAGTTAGATAAGCTTGTAGGAAGTGTCGTTTGAACTCTATCCAAATTAGCTCGGATATTAATAATTGTTGCAGTGAGCTTGATTTGAGCCCTTTTATAACCAAGTTGTCTTATATGTGCAAAATACATTCTCAGTGATACTAGTCATTCTCATGGGGTCAAAATTGCAACAGATGGTACTTTGTCATTATGGCGAATTTGAGAAGGAGATGCGTATGTATTCAATTTCCCATTAGATATTGCCCTTTTGCAAAATTTACAAATTTAATCATTTTGCAAGTAATGACTTTTTTCTTCTAACAAGGAATGATCTAAACATCAACATGGTTTGCTTCTCAATATTTAGAATGTCTCTTTTGAATTCCAAACAATCACATATAGAACATGCATATATTGGTGTGTCCTGAATAGATTCCAGGTATGCATGAATTGCTTTGGTTCCTTTCTCATAGTATTTCTACTCTTGATTTCTAAATTTTCCTTATTTCCATATTTGTTGTTTTAATCGATGCAATCTTTTGAATTGGTCAACATTGATTTTGTACCGAATTTCTTGTATAGATCAACTAGCATCCTGTTGTAATTGTGCAATATCTATGTTTTGTTTTCCAAATTCCTTTTGTCGACACCATTTGAATCATTTTCTTTCTTTGTATTTGTGTTAATCTTATTAACATTTTCTAACTTGATATCTACATTGTTTATTGCACTTTGTTTTATGCTTTGATCTATTGGCTATATTTGCAATTGTCTAATAAAGCATGGAAGTTGAAGTTCATTGTTATAAGAAAAACAATTGAACCAATGTTTGTAGGAGTTTTTTTAGCAATAGTCGAAAATAGGGAATTTTTTAAGGATTCTAGAATTATACTTAAGTATAATATTCTAGGCAATTATTTTGGATTAAAAAAAACATATATATATATATATATATATATATATATATAGTTAGGCGGATGTTAAATATGAAACCTACAATTTACTACTAAAACTTGTAAATTTTGGGGAATATTTTGATAAAAAAAAATATTTTATTTAAATATATGTGATATTAGAGACTAAAAATGAGCAAATAGCGAATTTGATTTTTTGAAAAAAAACTCAAAAAATAGCCAATTGATGAAATTTCTCTGCTAAAAATTACCGTGGTCGAAAATAGCAATATGATGAATAAGAAACAATGTGCATTAGATATACTAATTTATCGAAGAACCATATGTTGGATGGAATAGGAAACCAATTTTTTTGAGCTTAACATTCCAAATGTGTATATTAACATTCAAAAATTCACATAGCCATTGTATTGCAAATTCATCCACCTCTATGTTACCCTGCCTATATGGATTTGGAATCTCCATAATGTATCCTTTCCAATTGGAAATCAATGATTTGTCTAACTCTCTGTTCATCAAGATCTTTATGTGGGCATTTGGTTCCTCTATGTTCATTTGTGACATAGTTATTGTAAAATGTTTGTTCAAATGCTTTTCTAATGCATGCAAATTGAACAATGTTGTCAAGCTACAAATGGATTCAAGCTACAAATCATGGCAATCAATAGTCATAGGGATAGCAATGCAAATACCTTGTTGTAATAGTTTCCGTTCAACAGATGCCAAGTTAATTAAGCTTTCTAAATTTTGGTTTTTTCAAATGCTTTCAGGAGGGACCCCAGAGATATTTTCCATAAGGTTGATGATTTATATGATAAGAGTGGTTCAAAGTGGCTAGAGGAAATATTTTAGTCATGGAACATAAGGTTATAGCTATATTTTGTATCTATAGAATTGAACTAAAGGTATTGTGTCTCTTTTGTGAGTGATCAGTCTCTACATTCCATTTGATGCAGAAAATATCACCCTATAATCCATCTCCATTATGGCCATTATATTGTGATGCAAATGATGAAATTTTGTTCAAGTATGTATAAACATCTGTTACATCAAATCTAATTCTGTCAAAAAATCAATACTCAATTTTGTTTGCATTGAAAACTAAAACAGAGGATCATTGTGCTATAAAAAAGCACAAAAGTGATTGATGAATCCTTCTCTTATCTCTATTTATGTATAATGGAAATGAAATAGAATAGCCAAGGAATCAAACAGACAATTTGGACTGCTTCAAAAGAAAAAAATTGCAAATAGAATAACTGGAATCTGGCTAAAGTGTGATCAATTTGTTGTATGTTTTTGTTCTAGATGCTAAATTGACTTGTTTTGCATTGACATAGTGTTTCATCAAAAGCTCGTTTCTTTCTATCTATAGATGTCATTGTACCAGTATCCATGCATATAGTAAAGGTAGCTAGATAAATAACCTAGGCAAGTGCACCTTCCATGTTGTCAACTATAATATTTAGTTGTAGAGATAACCAATATTGTGACATAGACATATAAGATGATAAAGAACAAAAACAAAAGCGAACAAACAAGGAATTGTATACATTGTTTTGTTACTATGTTAGTTTAGAACTTCTGCTTATATGACTATAGATTGAAATCACACTACACAAATAAACTATAGGAGAGGAAGGCTAATGCACTATAGGCTCTCTCTCTCTCTCTCTCTCTCTCCCCCATATATATATGTGTGTGTGTGTGTGTGTGTTCTAGTATCCTTGATGCAAATTTACAATAAGTAGTTTGTTTTTTGGGTTTGGAAAAAAGTAATTGAGTATCTTATTATAGAAATTTCTCCTTTTCAAAGGAATATACACTTCAATAGTATTTAGCATCGTTTGACCAATCATAATAGCACAAATTCCAATGGAAAACAATATTTTCTATCTTTCATGGCTAGTAGCTTTCACAATACAATCACCAAAGATGTATTTTTGCCAAGCTAAGAAACCCAAAACATATTCTATTTCTATTGCAATTGATAACCAATATGTACACTCTAGGAATAGGTTGTGGTGTGACCTATAACTCACATCACCATAAGTACCATGATGATGTAATTTATTTTGGTAGTTGCTTCCCTCCTTTGACAATGTTGAAAATAAACAAGGATTACGTTATCAGTATTGTCAAAACTAGGCTTGATATCTCTGAAAAAAACGTTTAAAGGGGATTCTTGGTCCAAAACCAAAAAATCTAATGGTTGATAGATATAAAGAAAGTATGGGTTTGCACTACTTCAACTTACAACTAATACTTTATTATTATCCAAAGAACGATAACAACCAAGCAACGTTATGTTACTTATAGACAGAAAAGCTAAGTATGAAGAAACACTTTATCTAACAACCATACAAGCAATGATATATTGAAAAACATGCGAGAAAGTAATAGAAACCATCTAAAAAACTTTAAAAAAATCCTAGAGATATAATATATTATGCTAGCTGATAGTTATAAATTCCATATTTGTTTCTTTGCATAATTTTCCCATGGTTTCTAGCAATTCGCAATTCAACTAATATGCAAGATAGCTACATTGTTGCTAGGAAAACATAGAACTACTTAATTCCCGCTACATTTGTTAATAAACACTTAGTTCTGTTGCATTTTCCCATGGACAAATAAACTCTAGAAAAAAAAAGTAGCATATCATCCTACTTACATATCACATGATCGTAAAGCCCTTAATGAAAAAAAATTCTTTTAGGATTGGTATGTTTTGTTAGGAAGTTTCTAAATATATCTTTTCCAAAGAAAAAAACGGGAATCAAGCTTATTTCCATTGCAGTCGATAGGAAACACATAGATCTTGGTAGGAGCTTGTGTTGCTACCTATAATTAACATAGCCATAGCTCCATGACGATGCAACTCTCTCTTTTGTGATTTCTAGCTTTTCTTTGACCACATCTATCTATCTATCTATCTATCTATATATTGAATTCTAGTGTCCCTGATGAAAATTTACAATATGTAGTTTGTTTTTTTCTACGTTTGGAAAAAAGTAATTGAGTATCCTATTATACAAATTTATCGTTTTCGAAGGGATATACACTTTAATAGGCTTTACCATTGTCTTACCATTCATGAGAGAAATAATTCCAATGTAAAACAACATATTTGTTATCTTTCATGGCTAGTAGCTTTTACTAGACATTTGCCAAAGATGTTTTTTTCCAATGTAAGAAACACAAAGCAAATTCTCTTTCTATTGCAATTGATAACCAATAGGTAGACTCTTGCAATAGCTTTTTGTGTGACCTATAACTGACATCACCTTATGCACCATGATGATGTAATTTTCTTTGACAGTTGCTAACCTCATTTGACAATGGCCAAAATAAACAACGATTATGTTGTCAATATTGTCAAAAGTAGGCTTGAGATCTCCATAAGGAACTTTTAAAAGGAAGTCTTGATCCAAAACCAAAAAAATTAATTGTTGATAGATATTAACCAAGCATGGGTTTTCATTATTGCAACTTACAACTAGTACTTTATTATTAGCCCAAAATGCTAAAAATCTAACAATGCTATGTTACTTATAGGAAAAAAACCTAAGTGGGGAACAACACTTTATCTAACAACCGTACAAGATATTCTATATTGACCTATGCTATATTGAAAAAAAATTCCCTAAAGTAATAGCAACTATCTAAAATACTAAAAAAAACTTGAGATATAATATATTATTCTATTTAATAGTTATAAATTTCAAATATGTTTCTTTGCCTAATTTTCCCATGGTTTCTAGCGAGTAACAATTCAACTAATATGCAATATAGATACATTGTTGCTAGGAAAATATAGAACTGCTTAAGTCCCACTGCAATTGTTAATAAACATTTAGTTCCAATGCATTTTCCCATAGACAAATAGACTCTAGCACAAAAGGTAGGCTATCGTCCCATAGACAAATAGACTCTAGCACAAAAGGTAGGCTATCGGCCTAGTTACAATTTACACGACCTTAAAGCCAATAATTACAAAGTTGTCTTTTGTGGCTAGTATCTTTTGTCATGAATTTTCCAAATATATATCCGCCAAAGGAAGGAAAAAATGGGAAGCAAGCCTATTTCCATTGCAATCACTACGCAACACATAGATCTTGGTAGGAGGATATGCTACCACTATAATTCACATAGCCTTAAGCTCCATGAAAATGCAACTATCTGTTGTGATCGCTAGCTTTCCTTTGACAAATGTCACAATAAACAAATATTATGCTATCAATATTTTGAAAACTAGACCTAATATCTACAGAAATAACTTTTACACAACATTTTTCCTTTGACGGTTACCAAAATAAATAAAGGACTATGCTATAGATATTCTGAAAACTATACTTAAGGTCTACAGGAATAACTTTTACAGGGCAGTCTTGACCCACAACAAGAAAATTCTAATTGCTCATGGATCCAAGTATGTCATTGTAATTGACAAGCAACAATTTATTATTAGCGAAGAACAAAAACACACACACACACACAAAAAAAATTCCACCTTACTTGTAAGCATACAACCTTCATAAGCATACAACCTTCATGGGAAATAACATTTTACCTAACAACCATAGAAACTATGCTACATTGAAAAATATGCTAGAAAGTAATATTTCATGGGAAATAACGTTTTATCTAGCAACCATAGAAACTATGCCACATTGAAATACATGCGAGAAAGTAATAGCAACCACCTGAAAACTAAATAGGAACTTGAAAAATAATATTTTATGCTAGATGCTAATTACAAATCCCAAATGTGTTTTTTTTCCAACTTTTTTATGTTTTCTAGCCTACATACCCAATCACTTAAATCTACTTTTCATAATGCACATTTAAAACTGTTTAATGTAGGGACATCAAACTATAGGGAACCCAATGTTTGCAAATATTCACACCCATTATGGAGTAGGGACTAATGCAAAATGCGACTTTGCCACATTCCTACTACACAAGGACTAATAACTAAAATCTAAAAGAAAAAAGCTAATTCTCTGCATACAATTAGGATATTTCTACCCACCTTTTATACATAGTTTATGTTTTCCAATGGTTCAATTGGGAATATAAACAAGGCTTCTCATATGCAGGATCTTAGATTGGAACACACGACCAATGATTGCTTTAGGAGATGCACAAGACTTAATGTGGTACCCAAAAAAACATTATTATTTTGATTTAATATTTTTAAAATATTCTTATGTAAGAGTTATTAAAACTCAAAAACATAAAGTGTTACTTTGCACAACAAACAATATTCTTTTTATTTTTAATAAAATAAATGGCACTTGGAGAGTTCAGCTAAATGAGGGGACACCACCATGGCACAAAAGAACAAGTGAAAGCAAGCTAGAGATATCTGAACCAATCAAACTCAATCTGAAACTCAACAACCAGACAAGATCCTAAATCATAGGGATTTAAGGATAGATTGTATATTTGATTGGGATGGCATAAGACCTAGGAAAAAACTATATATAAGATGCACTAGGATATCATGGGATGCCATGTTGTGCATAGAGGAACGATTTGAGTGTTCTCTCTTTTCATAAGTCCATCTACTTGTTACGGACTCCGGAAGAGTGTGTCGCGAGGAAGAAATTGCTTGTGTTCTGGTGCATGGTGGTGATCCAGCTCGGGGGTGGAGCAGAGTAAACATCAAGTTACTCTATCCTATGGTTGGGAGGAGACGACTCTCCAAGTAGCCATCTACCTTCTTCTTTTAAAGTAAGTATAAGCTGATGGTTTAAATTTTATCATTTTCCGGTTAATATGTATAGAATGAATTTTGTTTTTATTCAACCATGGCGGCATGTGTTAAACCTTGACTTATGATTTTGTTTTCATGAAAGAGTATAATACCTGATGATAGATTTCTAGCTTTCAGTAGTATATCGAAAACCGTATGCTTATTCCTTTGAAATGCGGTACTGAATGGATCTACTAGTTTAAGTATATGACAACTATTAGAAGAATTTCGTATTGTACTCTAATCTGTATGAAAGGTTCTGCGCATGGATTGAAAGCCTGTATAGTTTTATTTTAAAATATATAGCATGCATTAACGCTCAGATCAGAAATATTCGAGTGTACACTTCGGTTTTACAAACTGAACACATTGTTTACTGGGCGTGCTCTGTATGAAAGGTTCCGCGCATGGTTTTGAAAGATTTTATGATTTTATTTTAAAGGTTTTGCATTAGCGCTCAGATCGGAAAGATATGAGTGCCTTCTTGCACCCTCAGTACGACTTATGCTCGGATTTCATGTTTGTATAGTCTTGTTATTTTTAAAGTATCATGTATTAACCCACAGATCTGAAGGATCCGAATATGCATGACGATTTGAATATACCAATCGTAATTCATATTTTATTGTGCATACCCTATGAATCTGAATGCGCACTATGACTTGAATATACCTATCAATATATATATATATACCCGTCTTGGAAAAGAAATGAAACCGTTCCATATGATCGACTTCATTTAAAACTAATTCATAAAGTGTTAGGAACCCATGTCTTTACTTTGTTAGTATGTTGTTGTTGGACGCATATGCTTTGTAAGTCGCCCGTAGTATTGTTGATCCATAGTTTGTAGTGGCCCATGGTTTTGACCCATAGTATTGGAGCCTAGACTTAGTATATAAGTGTGTGTTGAGACCTATGAAGGCACCGTGAAGTTATTTGTATTGAGCTTGCTCATAGGAGGTTGCCCCCTCGAAGTGTCCTGTGATCAATATAAAAGTGATTCTGAGTTCTATCATTTCTACTATTTCGCATATTCGTATTAATTAATTGTTGCAGGTGCATCACATCTGGTATCAGAGCACTTTCTTGGGCTCGCTGGGTGAAATTTCAGCGAATTTTCTTTTCGCATCTGTTGCCGGTTCGGATTTGGGAATAATCCCTATCCACTTAACTGTGGGAAGTACTTGGGAATAAGCCCTAAAAATCATTGTGAGGAGTACCACAGGAACCCCAAAGTAGTTGGCCCATTGAGAGGACCTGCCAGCGAAAAGGACAACGACCCCTACCTGATTGACTAGTTCCCACCCGTGAGGTAAACCAAGAGCTGTCTTTTGTGGCAAAGCGGTTATCAGTTTTACCTGAGTCGTGGAGTGAGGGGTATTGCCCCAATACGCAAGCCGTCAGACAGCATTGGTGGCCGAGTGAAACCCCTGAACTGTTAGGAAGCTGCACATACCTGGGGTCCATATCTACTTTCAGCTGAACTATTGTCGATCACTACTGCGCCGTTTCAGATCCATTTTGCAAGTCGTTCCAGACCCAACCGTTTTCAATCCATTTAGCGTTGTTCCAGATCCCTTCCGAGTCGTAGCTGCTCCAGTCTGGAAAAAAAGGAAAGAAAGATATGGATCATTTTTTTGTCCATATCTCCCTTGTTTTCACTCTGTTTCCCTTGAAATTTTTGGGGAACCCCTGTCATCCCATTCTGCATATTTCATTCCTGAGGACCCTATCCCCAATTCCCCTTCCCAAAGCCCGAAATCCCACATTTGTCTAATTTTAGGGTTTGCCATAACTTCCTCAGATTTCACCCAATCACCTTCAAATTTTACCACAGAGTTCCTTTCTGAATTCTACTTCTTTGTCCCCCTCTGCCAAATTTTCCCATTCTTTCACCCCGCTTCTGAAATCCTCATTTTTGCTTCCCTATCTAGTTGACAATGTCCAACACCTAGTCAAACCCCAATTACCCTTCAGATTTTTTCCCAAGTCCAGATTTTCCCTTACTGAAGCAGTTTCTGTTTTTGTTTTCCTACCTAGTAAAAAAAAAAAAAAACTCCTGGTTATGGTTGTCACCCGTGCAGGAGCAAAAACCATGGAAGAAGCACTTGCAGCCATCCAAGCCAAACTCCAGGATCTGGATGAAAAATTTCTCGGCCTCCACCTTGAACATTCAGCTATGAACAACAAACGACAGTCCGAGTCTTCATCAGACAATGGGTTCTCTTCTTCCAACAATCTCCGTGGTTCGAAGCTTGATTTTCCTCGCTTCAATGGTACTGATCCAACTGGATGGATCTATCGTGCAGAACAGTATTTCAGTCTGCATAATAATTTTGATATCAACAAAGTTCCGCTGGCATCCTTTCACTTGGAACAGGAAGCTCTTCAATGGTACCGTTGGTACATCAAGGCTCATCCAGAGCCCAAATGGTCAGACTTTTGCCAGCTCCTTTTGCAATGATTTGGTCCTAGTTCTTTTGATGACTTCACCGGAGCCCTCACTAAACTTCGCCAAATTGGCACTGTGAGAGAGTATCAAACCGAATTTGAGAACCTAGCCAACCACACTGAAGGATTGTCTGATGACTTTTACCGGAGTTGTTTTATCAGTAGTCTAAAGGATGCCATCCGCTCTGAGGTCAAAATGTTGTGTCCCACCACAATGATGGAAGCCCTAGGGTTGACTAAGTTGGCAGAAGACAAGATTGCAGCCCAACAACGCTCCAAGCCCACTTTTGTTCCCTTCCGAAATATGGGTTCTCAGCGACCACCTATACCGCAGGCTCCTCGACCGACTCCTATCAAGCGTTTGTCTGAAACAGAGATGCAAGCACGCAGAGAAAAGGGGCTTTGCTATAATTGTGATAAGAAATTCACTCGGGGACATAGATGTGTTCAACAAAAGCTCTATCTATTGGATGTGGAGTCTCCGCCTACCTCTGAAATTGGTGACGAAGATCCAGAAACACTGGATGCTCTGGTCGACATTCAGGAACCGCCTATTGACCCTCCGTCTCAGGATGACCAGCCATAGTTATCTCTCCATGATTTAGCTGGAATCACCACCCCCCAAACAATGTGGGTCAAGGGTTACTTCAAGAAGCTTCCTCTTACAATACTCATTGATTCTGGTAGCACTCATAATTTCATTGACCCTCGGATCGCCAAACAAGCTGATTGTTTTATCCATCCTTGCTCCAACTTTGAAGTCATGGTTTCCAATGGGGGCACCTTACCTTGCAAAGGGAAGTGTTGAAATGTGCGTATCTCTATGGGATATTATACCTTACGCTCTGACATGTTTGCCTTGGCCTTAGGCGGATGTGATGTGGTTTTGGGCGCTCAATGGCTACGCACACTTGGCCCTATCTTATGGGATTTTGTTGAACTTTGGATGCAGTTTTCCCTCAATGGACAAAAACACACATTGACAAGATTACAACCAGGTTCTCTCAGCATCATCAGTTCACATCGCATGGAAAAACTCCTCAAGAAGAATTCACATGGTGTCATCGCTCAGATCCATTCCATTCAGATGCAACCATCAGCGGTCTCCACTACTCCTTTGGATATACAACAAATTCTGGATCGATATACAGGTGTCTTTGCTGAACCAGTGGGATTGCACCTTCCAGGCCAGAAGACCATCGCATTCAGCTCCTTCCTGGCAGCATTCCTCCCAAAATCAGGCCCTATCACTACCCATTTCACCAAAAAACGGAGATTGAAATGCTCGTTTGGGACTTATTGAAGCAAGGTATTATTCGCCCAAGCACTAGTTCCTTTTCTTCTCCAGTTATTCTTGTCCGCAAAAAAGATGGTTCATGGTGCCTCTACATTGACTTCCGAGCACTTAATCACCTCACCATCAAGGATAAGTTTCCAATTCCTGTTGTTGATGATCTTCTTGATGAGCTTCATGGGGCTCACTTTTTCTCCAAGTTGGATCTTCGTTATGGGTATCATCAAATTCGGGTTCATGAGGATGATATCCCTAAAATAGCTTTCCGCACACATGATGGCCATTATGAGTTTTTGGTCATGCCCTTTGGCCTCACTAATGCTCCTTCCACATTCCAGGCCTTAATGAATAAAATATTTCGACCCTACTTGCGGAAATTCATTCTGGTATTCTTTGATGATATCCTCATCTACAGTAAAACATGGGATGAACTTCTCCAGCATCTGGATCTTGTCATGCAACTTTTCTCTAACCATCATCTCCATGCCAAGCAGTCTAAATGTGTGTTTGGACAGAAGGAAGTTGATTATCTCGGGCACATTATCTCAGCACAAGGGGTTCGCGTGGATCCTGCCAAAATCGATGCCATGAACAATTGGCCGCATCCTCAGACACTCAAGAGCCTTCGTGGTTTTTTGGGGTTGACTGGATACTACCGCAAGTTTGTCAAGGATTATGGGAAGATTGCAGCTCCATTAACTGCTCTATTGAAAAAGGATGCTTTTACATGGACACCTACTGCTCAGTGTGCATTTGACAAACTAAAACAAGCTATGTGTACTACACCTGTGCTAGCTATGCCCAATTTTTCCAAGCCCTTCACTATTGAGAGTGATGCTTGCGACAATGGACTTGGTGCTGTTCTCCTTCAAGATGAACACCCCATTGCATTCACCAGCAAAGCCCTTTCAGGTAAGAATTTAGCTGCCTCTACCTATGAGAAGGAAATGATGGCTATTTTGCATGCAGTACAGAAGTGGCGCCCATACCTATTAGGGAATCATTTCTGCATCAAGACTGATCATCAGAGTCTGAAATATTTCTTGGACCAGCGTATCTCCTCCCCGGCACAACAGAAATGGGTTAGAAAACTCATGGGTTATGACTATGAGATCACTTACAAGAAGGGTAAAGACAATATTGTGGCAGATTCTCTTTCTCACACATTTGATGCCCAAGGTTCTCTTTCTGCTATTTCTATGCTTGTTCCAAATTGGTTGAAATCTGTTCAACAGGGTTATGTCAATGACTCTTCCTTATCTCAAATCATCCAACGCTTGACCAACAACCCTTCTGCTGTACCACATTACTATTGGGATGGTGCTTCTATGCGATACAAGGGTCGTCTGGTGCTTCCCCAGAGCACAGATCTTCAACAAGCTGTCTTCTATGAAATCCATGCTTCTCCATCGGCAGGGCACTCTGGGTTCCTCAAAACGTATGAACGAGCACAGCGTAACTTCTTTTGGCAGGGCATGAAAAGGACAATTCAACATATGGTGGCCGAATGTGATACCTACCAGTGCAATAAGGGTGAAACAACACTCCTTCCAGGATTGCTTGAACCCTTTCCCATACCTACACGGATTTGGACAGATATTTCTATGGATTTCATTGAAGGGCTCCCTAAATCTGGCGGGAAGACAATGATTCTCGTTGTGGTTGATCGCCTCTTCAAATATAGTAATTTTTGTGTTCTCAGCCATCCCTATACAGCCTCCTCCGTTGCTCAAATTTTCCTGGACCAGATCTTTCGTCTTCATGGCATCCCTTCTTCCATTGTCTCGGATCGTGATGCGACTTTCACCAGTCATTTTTGGACAGAACTATTTCGCCACACTGGCACCAAACTGAAGATGAGTTTAGGGTATCACCCACAAACAGATGGTCAGACTGAAATTATCAATAAATGCTTGAAAACTTATCTTCGTCGCTTCACATCGGAACAACAACATCAGTGGGAAAAATGGCTTCCTCTCGCTGAATGGTGGTACAATACCTCTTACCACACCGCCTTTAAAATGACCCCATATGAAGTAGTCTATGGTCAGGCACCTCCAGCTCCTCTTCCATACACCCCCACCAGTTCACCAGTTCAGGAAGTTGACACGATCCTTCGAAACCGCGATCAGATTCTTCACATTTTGCGGGACAATCTTCACATGGCAAGAAACCGCATGAAGCAACAAGTTGATCAGCACCGTTCTGAGCGCACTTTTCAAGTCGGTGATATGGTTTTTCTTCGTCTCCAGCCGTACAAACAATCCTCCTTGAAACTCAAAGGGATTCATAAGCTCGCTCCAAAGTTCTATGGGCCATATCGGATTCTTTAGAAGATTGGGTCCGTTGCTTATAAATTGGAACTTCCTCCTTCTTCCCGCATTCATCCAGTCTTTCATGTCTCTTGTCTGAAGAAAGTTCTTGGCACCAACATCAGTGGACAAACGATTTTACCCGAACTGGATAATGAAGGATCCATCCTTTTGGAGGCAGAGGCCATCCTCAATCGGCGCACGCGTCAGCTTTTCTCTCGCTTTATCACAGAGGTCTTAATTCAGTGGCACGACATGCAACTAGAGGATGCTACATGGGAACCACTCCTTCAGATTCAACAACAATTTCCACATCTAAAGATTTGAGGACAAAGCTTTTTTTAAGGGGGAGGGGATGTTAGGAACCCATGTCTTTACTTTGTTAGTATGTTTTTGTTGGACGCATATGCTTTGTAAGTCGCCCGTAGTATTGTTGATCCATAGTTTGTAGTGGCCCATGGTTTTGACCCATAGTATTGGCGCCTAGACTTAGTATATAAGT
The DNA here is from genome assembly GCA_027924585.1 of Larix kaempferi. NCBI lineage: Eukaryota > Viridiplantae > Streptophyta > Pinopsida > Pinales > Pinaceae > Larix > Larix kaempferi. Next base: position 3,517,698 of record BSBM01000756.1, read on the forward strand.
GTGTGTTGAGACCTATGAAGGCACCATGAAGTTATTTGTAGTGAGCTTGCTCATAGGAGTTTGCCCCCTCGAAGTGGCATGTGATCAATATAAAAGTGATTATAAGTTCTGTCATTTCTGCTATTTCGCATATTCGTATTAATTAATTGTTGCAGGTGCATCACATAAAGAACCGATGAAGCATTTCAATTCTTGCATTGATTATGTTTTCAAAACCATTGGCTTCTATCGGAGTATTTGGTTGACATAATGTAACTGTAAGGGGAGATTCTTGGTTTCTTGAGTATGGATTTACCGCGTTTAAACTTTGAGATTCTCTTTGCATACAAAGATACAATCCTTCGAGAATTGCTTTATGGTATTCTGCAATCATTTATTTAGACGCATTGGCTTCTATCGGAGTATTTGGTTGACATAATGTAACTGTGTGGGGAGATTCTTGGTTTCTTGAGTATGGATTTACCATGTTTAAACTTTGAGATTCTCTTTGCGTACAAAGATACAATCCTTCGAGAATTGCTTTATGGTATTCTGCAATCATTTATTTAGACGCCGGGTTAAACTCTCAGTGACTGTGTAAAAAAATTTGTGTATTAACTTTTGTTTCTTTTTGGAGTTTTAACTGTTGTTTGGATACCCCATATTGTTGCTAGTGATTAGTGGTGTGTACCATAACCTACCCCCTAAATATTGTGATAATATCATGGTTGATAAACTCTCAGGGTGCACCGATGTTATTCCTTTTGCAGTGTTTTCTACTTGACAGATCTTCGGTCGTATCCCCCTCGGTCTTGCTCGTTGATTTAAAAACACTATGTTCCATTTCATTTGGATGTTCCACTTGGAGTCAAAACTTAGAGTCGAGTTGAGTTGCAAACTATCGTCTTCTAGTAACCTGGCTCAGTTGTAGTTTGGTTCTTCTCGGTATAGAGGCACAAGTGTCCAAACTCCTTTTTGTATCCACAACCACTACTCCAACTATCTCTTATGGATAGAGAATTTCTTATCGCAGGTTGTGAGTACTGAGATAAATTAATGAGTACTGAAATAAATAATGAGTACTAAAATTAAATAGTGAGTACTGAAATAAATTCTGATTACTGGAATAAATGTATGACTTGGGTCTACGACCCCTACTTATTTCATCTCATTAACTAAGTTTTTGTTACATAAATAGTTATGTTTTCTTTACTCAGGATAATTCTTTTTGACATGTGGATGGAGTACCCTATGGTGTTGTGATTACTATTTTTAAATGTGTCGAGGTTAGCTAAATGAAAACAGTTTATATATTGTGATTCCTTGCCCATGAATGGGTAGTAGTTACGAAGACATCCTCTTTATAGATAACGATATTTTAATAGTTCATTGGTGTTAACGTACATATATGCAAAGGATTGTCATTTAACTTGTATGCAATTCTTTTTAATAGATGTTCAATGGATAGATGGTATAAAAGAAAGATGATTGAGTTGTGGTTATAATATTATATGAGAAAATTAAAGATCATGCTTGGTGCATAAATATATATTTATGTGATTTAAAAGTGGTCGGTCTTATAAGATTGTCTTACTATTTATGAAAAGTAATAGAAATAGAGATGGTAAACATAAGATAGTGGAACCTCATATAAGTAAATTATTTAAAGAAAGAAATTGAGATATATCTTACTTACCTATGGTAACCCAATAGTCTCTCTTGTTATTAGGTGGAAGTGCATTAGTAACTATGTGCATGAACTATAGTTAGATATAAATGGCAGTATGGTGAAAAAGCTTGTATATTATTCTTTTTATGCTAGGATATGGTAGAGGCACTTACTATATCTTGGATAACATTCTTACAATTAAAGACAACATGAAAATTGAAAATTCAGACCTTTTAAATTTGATAACTAATGTAGATTAGGAAAGTTAGATAGAATAAGGGTATACTTTTTATTTTTATTTTTTATTTTTTTGTGCATTTTGGACAAATTAGAGGTTCGTGACATAAGGTATCAGAGCTTAGGTTACGACACTCATCCTATGGTGTCCACTAAGTATTATGAAAAATAACGTTGTGTATATGTTGTTCATCTTTTTCCAAGAGGAAATTTTATGTTACTAAAAATAGAGGAAGATATGGCTAGAAGACGATCCCCTACCCCACCTGTATGGGTTGAACTGAATGATGAAAATAACAATGTGAAAAATGAAATTCTACAGACAGTGAAAGACTTACAAACTAAATTAATGAACTATAAGACTGAACATGAGAGGGTACTGAAAGCCCAAGAAGATTTAAATGGAGCCCTACTATTTAAACTGAATGAGACAACTAATGATAAGGGGAAACGTAAAAGAGAAACCTCATCCTCTGACTGCCCCTCTTCTGATGAAGTCCCTTCATCTAGTGAATCAGAATATTCTAGTGACAATTCCGAGAAAAGACATACAAATAAAAGAAAATATAAAGACGAATTAACAGGAGAATTCAGAAAAATAAAACCTCCTACCTTTGACAGCGAAGTCAAAAATGGGGAAGAAGTTGGGGATTGGATTTCTGGGATGAAGAAGTACTTTACTGTGTACAACTATTCCGACTCAATGAAAGGAAAAATGGCCATCTTCAATCTAGTCGGGAAGTCTGAGATTTGGTGGCAAGATTTAAAAAGAGCAAAAAGGATTAATGATAGAAAAGTAAGTTGGAACTGGTTTAAAAAATAATTTAAAAAAAATACCTCTTAGAATATTATTATGAAGAGAAAGCTAAGGAATTTTACGAACTAAGACTAGGATCCATGTCTATGCATAAATTATGCACAAAAATTTTATTTCTGTTAATATGTGTGCTTTACCTAAACGAAGAAAAACCTAAAATTCAGATATTCCTAGGTTGCTTACCTAAATTTTATAAAGACAAATTGGAGTTTGATGAACCAAAAAATTTGTATGAAGCAATGAGGAAGGCCAAGTTAACTTATGATCAATCTAAGAGTAAGAATAAAAGCCCTTATAACTTTAAAAAAAAAGCTGGCAGTAATTTTAAGAGAAGAGAATTCAAACCTTTCAATAAACATAAAGGTTTTTAGATAAATAATTTTAAATATAGACAACAAACAGTAAGGATTGAATAGAAACAACCCATGAGAACTGTTGAGTATATAGATAAATTCCATAATAAAAAGAAAGAAGAAGTAAAAAGAGAACCTCTGCAGTGTTGGGGGTGTGGGGAGAGTCATTATTATCGGGATTGTCCTCATAAGAAGGATAATAAAAAAATTCACACAATCCGAGAAGCAGCCACAGTTGGAGAGGTTTCTCAGAATATACCACAAATTAGTGCTGCTTTGGACAACCATCAAGCGGATTATCAACCTTCTATGATCGAGGTAGATGGTAATATCCTTGGAAAACCTATTTCTATATTAATTGATTTCAGATCTACTTTAAGTTATATTTCTCCTAAGCTAATAGATTTATGTAAAATAGAAAAATATTCTTTTGAAAAGTCGTGGTTAGTACAATTAGCCACCGGTACGAAAATAAACGTAACTAGCTTTATTTCTAATTGTGAAGTTTATATGCAAAATTTGATTACAAAAGTAGATCTGGATACTTTTCCATTAGGATCTTATGATACACTAATTGGCATGGATTAGATAGAAAAGCATAGAGTTGTACTAAATTGATTCGAGAAAAATTTTAATTGCATTGATGAAAATGGTGAAAGTAGAAAGGTTAGAGGGATTCCAAAAAAAGTGCTTACTAGAAAAATATCTGCTTTGCAATTAAAAAAGTGTACTAGAAAATGATGTAGGTTGTTTGCTGTACACATCACCGAAAATAATGATGATAAGACAAAACTCAGTTTAGAGAATATCCCTCTCTTAAACGAATTTAAATATGTCTTCCCAGAAGATATACCTAGGGTACCTCCGAAGAGGGATATTGACTTCACCATTGAGTCGGTACCTGGACCGGTACCCGCCTCAAAGGATCCTTATCGAATGAACACACCTGAGTTGGTGGAACTAAAATTATAGTTACAATAATTAATAGATAAAGAATATATAAGACTGAGCGTCTCTCCATGGGGAGCACAAGTTCTGTTTGTTAAAAAGAAAGACAACACACTAAGGATTTGCATTGATTACAGACAATTAAACAAAATGACAATTAAGAACATATACCCTCTCCCACGCATTGATGATATCTTTTACCAAGTATGGGGAGAAACGATATTTTCTAAAATTTACTTGAGGTATGGATACCATCAATTAAGAATTAAGCCTCAACGATGTTCATAAAACGAAATTCAGAATGAGGTACGAGGATTACGAGTTCTTGGTTATACCATTTGGATTGACCAATGCTTTGATCGCGTTAATGCGTTTGATGAACAATGTCCTCCATAAATACTTAGACAAGTTTTTAATAGTGTTTATTGTTGACATTTTAATACATTCTAAAAATGAAGAAGAACATAATGAACGCCTAAAGCTAGTCTTACAAACCCTTAGGGAACATAAGTTATATGCAAAATTTAGTAAATGCGATTTATTTCAAGATAAAATTCAATACCTAGGTCATGTGATATCTAGGGAAGGCATCTCTGTAGACCCAGATAAAATCAAGGCAATCAGTGATTGGCCAGTCCTTAAGGATGTAACCGGGATTCGATCCTTTATGGGGATCATGGGTTACTACCGTAGGTTCATTGAGGGTTTCTCCAAGATCACTTACCCAATAAATTCACTCCAAAAGAAAGGAACTAAGTTCACATGGTCTAATAAATGTCATGAAAGATTTGAAAAACTTAAACAACTATTGACCACCACACCTATTCTAATAATAGAAGACCTGTACAAGGACTTCGTTGTATGTACAGATGCCTGCTTAGAAGGGTTGGGTGGCGTACTAATGAAAGAGGATTATGTAATAAGTTATGAGTCAAGAAAACGTAAACAACATGAATGTAACTATGCAACCCATGACTTGGAACTAGCTTCCATAATACATTCATTAAGGATGTGGAGACACTACTTGATAGGGGGAAAATTCACCTTGATGTCGGGTAATATAAGCAAAAAATATTTAATTGATCAACAAAGCTTAAATGCTCGTCAAGAAAGGTGGTTAGCCTTCTTGAGTGAGTGTGATTTTGAATTTAAACACATTAAAGGAAAAGAGAACAAGGTGGCAGATGCCCTGAGTAGGAACGACATCCAACTTTGTTCGACTGCTTTTAGCAGTTATAAGACAAATCTGGAAGATTTGATAATGGATGCAGTTAAAAATGATGAAGAATAGAAGAAAATTAAAGAACGGTTAGAAAAAGATGTTAATGGAAATGAACCCTCAACTTACTCCATAAGCTCATAAGACTTATTAGTCTATACAAATCAGTTATACATACCGGATTCAAAAGAAGTTAAGCAATTAATCATGAACGAGTTACATAAGAAACCATATTTCGGACACTTGGGATACCAAAAGATGATAACAAAACTAAGAAAGAGCTATTATTCGCCTAAACTGAAGAACGATGCTGCAAATTACCTAGCTAGATGCATTGAATGTCAACAAGTAAAAACATAACATCAACATCCTACTAGGTTACTTCAACCCTTACCCATTCCAGAATGGAAGTGGGAGATAATAAGTATGGATTTTATAATAGGACTACCTAAAACAAATAAACAACATGACTCCATAATGGTAGTAGTTGATAAGTTTAGTAAAGTTGCACACTTTATACCTGTAAAATCCACTTTTAAAGCTATTAACATAGCCGATATTTGTATGAAAGAAATATTCCGTTTGCATGGTATTCCGAAAGTTGTGATTTCTGATAGAGATGCAAAATTTATAAGTAACTTTTGGAAATCCTTGTTTAAAGGTCTAGATACACAACTAAACTTCAGTACAGGGTGGGGCAATGTCTCATGTTGCCATTGTCTAGGGTGCGACACTGTCAGTACGAAGGGAAAAAAATAACTTTCGAGGAGCTTCTACAATCAATCCCTCGTGGACAATCATCTCTTCCTATTTGGGTGGATATCAACTGAATTCCTAAACCTTTGGGATCCTTCCCTATCCTTCTCCCCTCATCCTCTCATCTCCCAACTATTCCATTGAGCTTATAAATACAATCCCAATCTCATGAAGGAGTATGTGGAATCCTTGATTTGATAGCCAAATGTTGGAAAAATTTTGATAGTTCCGTATTGTTGTTTCCATTCCTTGATAGTATTTCTTTTGGAGAAAGGGAAGCAAGTTGAGGCAAAAAATGAACCTTTGGGAGGAAACCTACAATTACAAGTCTGTTTTTTGCATCTCTCTCTCTCTCTCTCTCTCTCTCTCTATTGTTTATTAATACAATAAATGCATTTCCTTTCCCACAATTACTTGTTTATGGTTTTTGTTGCACTTGTCCTTGGTTGTATGCATAAGTTCTATGTAATTGCACTTGTATATTTTATTCTATTATCTTGAGCAGGTGTTCAATTAAGATTGCATTGGAGTGGAATATTGAAGACTGAAGTGAGGAAAACCTTCAGATCATAGGTTATCCTCCTATCCAATTGCATTCACATTTTTTAGAACTTAGGGAAATATTTTGTGTTTATGTCTACTTTTTTCTAGTTTAACTTGTCTAAACCAAGGAGGTCAGTTTGTGTCCACACTTACAGACTTCTCATGTTGACCCTTTTCCTTCTTCACCCATTGTGTCCTCTTCCATTTATTCTTCCTCACCCAGTGAAAACCTTAATTCTAGTAACCAGGAGGCTAAGAATAAGAAGAAATGGAAGAACATGAAGAAGAAAAATAAGCAAGGGGGAAATCAACTAGCCAATGTTAATCAAGCTAGGAGTGTTGATAACACTGAGAATCCTAAAAACACAAGTCGCAAACCCAAGTTCCCTTGCATCCTTTGTAAGGGTGATCACCTTCTTAACCATTTACATGGTATTCCAAAGGTTTTAGAAGTGTGGTCTTATAATCCTCAACAACCTATCTCACCAACCTCTACAGGTCATGTTGGTGATGGTCCATTTACTAGTGACAATAAGGTTGGGTGTAAAATGGGTAAAGTCAAGTTTCCATTTAAGTTATGCAAGGGAAGTAATTATACTTACATTTTCCATCATATAGTGGAGGCTTCACAATTGTTGGAAGACAGTTCTATTTCCCAACAACAAACTTTAGTTTCTTCCCAAGAGTCCTCCCCTACCTAACCTATGGTTGATGAAGTAGTCAATACAAATTGATCTTCAGCTGAACCCACTCTTCCCTCAAAGAGTGAATCGAATTCTATTGATGTTTTCTTTATCAGTTTACATTTTTCGGGACAAGTGGGAATTTCACCCATTTTGATGGAACCCCCTATAAGTACCAAGGTCGTTTCCTTTGGTTGGAATAGTATAGCAGAACCTCGTCTTCCTTCAAGTATTCCCTTCCAGATAATTGTGTGAGTTGCTGATAAGGACATATATCACTCTATCATAGATGAAAGGGATTCTGTTAGTATTTTATCTTCAATTGCTTGGAAAGCCATGGGTTCTCCTAAGCTTGTGCAAGCCAGTAATCATCTACTAGATTTTAATAGAAGATATAGTGAACCTTTAGTGATCCTCCTTGAGTTGTCCATCACCTTAGGAGAAAAAATTGTCTACATTGATGTCATGGTGGTCCAAGACCCCTTGTATTTCATTTACTCTTTGGGCAAGATTATTTCTATGCTATTAAAGATGTTGTGTCCACACTTTTTTGAGTGATGAATTTTCCCAATAATGGGAGCATAGTGACCATCGATCAACTTTCATTTTTTATTCCCAATCATTGTATGATTGTTGACCATATGACTTCCCTAAATGTTCCTTAAGTTCAAGTGGTATCCCCTCCACCATAGGTTAATTATGTGTCTTATTTCCCCATGCCTTCAACTACTGCTGAGAAAGAGCCTCTCATTGTATGCTCAACTTCTCCCAATTTAGATCTCGTAGTTGACATATTTAACCCTTCAATGGGGGAATTGGGGCTTGATCTCCCCCCTATTACCCCTATCAAGTATCTTGGCATGCATTCTTTACAGAGTATCATTCTTTCATCCAATGGAGACCTCTTGGAAGCCATGTCCAAGGACCACGAGCATAGTTCGATTTCTATGTCAAGCTCGTTAAAAAATGAAACAAATATTTACGAGCATAGTTCCCTTTCTGAGTCAATCTCGTTAAAAAATGAAACAATTAATTATGAGCATAGTTCACTTTATGTTTCAAGATCGTTAAAATATGAAACGGATAACTATGAGCATAGTTAGTTTTTTTTTGTGTCAATCTTGTTAAAAAATGAAAGAGAACCCCCTCCAATTAGGCCAAGTCTACCACCCAATCTAGTACTTGAACCTTTATTTCATTCGCCTATGTCACTTGATCCTGTTTCTTCCTCTCTCTTTGTTGAATATTTTCCTAGTAGTAACCAAGAGTATAATTGGGTGAAGCGAAAGAGTTATTGAATGAAACAAAGCTTGGGGGGCATGTCTCCAGGCTCTGGCCATTATACTAGAGTTAAGTCTCTAGCTTTTGCTGATCATGATGAGGAAAAAGTTCCAACCTTTGGACATCATGTTTGGAGAAAAATCGTTAAAGGGTATCACCCGAAGTACCGACCTCTGGATATCATGTTGGGAAGAAACCCGCCAATGGGCATCGTATCGAGCACGGTTTGTTTTTGGCTCGACCACCTCAATCATAGTTCATTCTCTATTTCAAGATCGTTAAAAAATGAAGCAAACACTCTGAGCATAGTTCATTTTCTGTTTCAATCTCATTAAAAAATGAAGCGGACATTTTGAGTATAGTTTATTCTCTGTTTCAATCTCGTTAAAAAATTAAGTAGATGTTCTGAGCATAATTTATTTTATGTTCCAAGCTCGTTTAAAAATGAAACCCCGAGCATAGTTCATTCTCCATTGCAAGCTCGTTAAAAAATGAAGCATATACCTTGAGCATTCTTCTGATCACCTATATTTGAGCTCGTTAAAATTTTTAAGAGGTTTTGAGACTACTTTTTACTTTTTTGTGCTCTAGTGGAAACATGAAAAATATTCCAAGTGCTTTTGATACCATAGTCATGCTCACTAAAAGTAAGGAAAAGGTGTGTCTATCGAGTATATGTTTATCTCTTTATCCATCCTCGCTAGACTATTTACGGAAAAGGAACTGTGATGATTTTACTTTTTACTTTTGTCATAATCAGTTATCAACTATGACAAATTTGTCTTTTGAGTGATATTTTATCCCTTTTTTGACCTCGTGAGACTAATTTTACAAAAATAAACTTTACGGAGTTTTCTTTAAGCACTTTTCAAACACCTTAAATGTGAAAAGTTTGCCGAGTGAACTTGTCTTTTTCACACTCATAAACGTACTTGAAAGGATGTCTGTTTGGTGATAGTTTACCCCTTTTTCAAACCATTTGGACTATTTATGAAAAAGGTATACTCTAGTCAATATTGACTAGAAGAGTTCTCTCTCGCAATATTTTACTCTTTTTAGAGTGAGGAGACTAACTTTTAAGAAAGAAAACCATTTGGAGTCTTCTTTTGATATTTTTCAGACCCTCAAATGTGAAAAGATCACCAAGTTTACCTTCGTTGGGCTCGATAAACCAAACACTGAAGGAACCTTATAGGACAAAACCCCTCCTTTCTCAGGTTGGAAAAACATGAGATTGGACTCGTCCAAAGGATGAGCTATAATGAGCATCTGTTATCCTCCTCAAGCTCATTAAAAAACAAAGAGGTACTCATCAATCATGATGGGGAAAAAGTGGGAAGGGATATGTATTTGAACCTGTATTAATGGCAACGAGTCACTATTGAACATGACATCCTTTTACCATTTTGGTCAAGGTTGGGAAATCCCCTTGCCTCTCATTGGTCATATTCCTCCATAAGTTTACTCATTGGTTTTTAATCCTTGTTGAGTCAGTGATTCTAACACAATTGTCATGTGAATATGTTCAAGAGAAGCCCTCCATTGAGTTGAACCTCATTGTGTCAAAAGAGAGTCAACCTAAAAGCCTTCTTTTGCGTCGGCCTATTTTGCAATCCTTAATCCTTCTTTCGTGTCAGTCATCCTTGATTCAGTCCTAAAGTCACGATGTACTTGAAATCACTTCAAAATCCTTTGTTTCTGTTTCATGTCGATGATGAGGGAAACATCATGGCGCTCCTTCGAGGAGTCTATTCTTGTCGACTTCAACACATTATCCAAGAATTCGACTTAGAATGTACTTAGTTCCTTGGACCTGCATGCCTCAATGGAATTTTTCCTCACTTTCAACAGTAGGATTACATCATCGACCTATGATTGGAATATTCCACTGAGTGTTCGACGTCATCTCATCAATTCACATTCGAGGGAATGTACTAGGGTACCTTGGGAATCATTAACATCAATGATGATTACCCTCGCACTTGTTAACAGTATACCTCAAAGACTAGTAATCAAGTGGTTTCTACCATGTTCGACGCCAAAACATCTATTCACATGGATAGAATCATACCATTCGAGATCGGGATGAATACCTTGGGTTTTGTTGTGGGAATTTGCTTGTATTATTTTCCTTCCCCAAGTTGTGATGGAGTATTTTATGTATGTATCATTGCATAGATCCACAATGTATGTCCGGTGGCTATGCTCAAATTTGAGTCATTATGACATATATCTACAATGTATATATGGTAGATATGTTCAAATTTGAGTCTTTTGGCATGGATCTATAATGTATTTTGGTAGCCATGACTTGTATTACTTAACATGGATCTGCAATTTATTGGTCGAAATCCATGTTATGAGTCATTTGGTATACACGTCTCAGAGGTGAAAAATTATTGTACTGTAATGCCTTGTTTGTTGTTGTAATTTTTTCGACCAATGGGTGGCTTTCCTTAACACTCATCTGACAGAGTATTTCAGCTATCATTCCTCTCTATATTTATTCTTAATGGGGGGAATTTTTTACACGTAATTTTCGTCATCATCATGATGGTGGATAATCTACCTTTTCCATTGCCACAACCCATGAAGAAGATGCAAAAGCCTACTAGAAATATGAGAATCATGAGGAAATTCTCTTTGAAATCCCAGTTTGAGAGAGTGTCATAGGTTTCTCTCTAAAAACATGTGACAATCTCTTTTTTCGTAGGTTACATCACTGCAGGGTGTGAAAGTGTCTCATGTTTCCTTTTTCCATGGTGCAACACTGTCAGTACGAAGGGAAAAAAGAGAGGAGATTCTAGAATCAAGCCCTCGCGGACAGTCATCTCTTCCTATTCTGGTGGATCTCAACCGAATTCCTGAATATTTGGGATCCTTCCCTATCCTTCTACCCTCATCCTATAATCGACAAACTATACCATTGATCTTATAAATACAATCCCAATCTCATGAAGGAGGATGTGGAATCCTTGATTTGATAGCCAAATGCTAGAGAAATTTTGATAGTTCCGTAGTGTTGTGGCCATTCCCTATTAGTCTTTCTTTTGGAGAAAGGAAAGCAAGTTGAGGAAAAAAATTCACCTTTAGGAGGAAGCATACAATGCCAAGGCTATTGGTTGTATATATCTCCCTTTATTGTTTATTAATTTACAGTAAATGCATTTCCTTTCCCACAATTACTTGTTTATGGTTTTTGTTGCACTCCTCCTTGGATGTATGCATAAGTTCTATGTAACTGCACTTGTATCTTTTATTCTCTTATCTTGATTAGGTGTTCTATCAAGATCACATCAGAGTGGAAGATAGAAAACTAAATCGAGGACAACCTTCAGATCATAGGTTAGCCTCCTATCCAATTACATTCACATTTTGAGAACTTGGGAAAAGAGTTTGTGTTTCTGTCTACTATTTTCTAGTTTAACTTGTCTAAACTAGGGAGGTAAGTTTGTGTCCACACTTACAGACTTATCCGTAAACAATTATGAACCTCCTCTCCAAAACTTCTTAAACATATAGATATTGTTCTAGAACCACATATTGGACATGCATATTGACCATTTGTTTGAATCCATGCAAGATATATAATAATGTTAATAGAATAGAAAAATATTAATAAAAACTTGAGTAATAAAGGATATATGCAATTACATTGCAAATTTACATAGCAAAAAAAAGTGTTTGCCTCAACGCATCTTGAATTGTCCATGTTAGTATTCCATGGAATTGAAATTGTTTTTGACCTATTCATTTGGAGATGTCATACATATTGATTCCAACCCACAACCTTAAAAGTTCATCAATATAACCATATTCCTAACTTGGTGTTTACTTAGTAATTTTAAAATAGAAATAATTAAGTCCTTGTACATTAAAAAAATGTAACAAAAAAGTGTAATTGGCTTGTCATGTAATTTAACATTCCTAAAAATAAATACTTGGAAGAATTAATTCCATCATTATGTACTTAAAGTAAAGTATTCAATGGTGGTAGAGGATATTAGCTAATAATCTACAGAGAAAATTAATATACTAAATAATGGATATTAAGTTATAGTCACAAAAAATATTTAAATATATATATATATATATATATAGAGAGAGAGAGAGAGAGAGAGAGAGAAATATTGCATACCTTATCATATTTTCCATACACATGTGTTTGAAATACCATTTACTACCTTCAAGCCAACCAATACCAAAAGAGTAGAGATAATACGTGTCTTTGTGTCTTTGTATAAGGGTATGCATGCCTCATTAATATAATATATTCCTAGATCTCATTCATGAGTATGTTATCATCCATGGAAACAAACATGCCATGGATCAACCTAATTATCCCTTCATTCTCAATCATATTAGTTTCATTTTTGTCCATAGTATTGGCTTCAATTCTATCACCTGCACCGTATCTACTACAAATTGTAGCATATGAAATTCAAAGCATTGGAGATATTCTCTTTTTAATAAAAAATAAATAAATATAATTAGTATCGAGACAACTTCTTAGTGACCACTTAGTAAAAGTGAAAAATGATACCATCTTCTAATTTAACATAATAAATAAAAGCTAAATTCTAAATTACTTTGATATCTTAGACTTAGAAATCTAAATTAAATGTTCTAGATATTTTAGAATATTAGTGAGTTGGATTTCATATAATCTTAGTCATGCACCTCATTCTTGAGATAATCTGGTTTCTAGAATTAAGAAGGTTAGTTGATATTGGTTGCTAGATTAGTCAAGGAAGTTGGATGATAGAATGAGGGAGTTGGTTGATAGAAGCAGGAAGTTGGTATCTATAATTGAGGATATTAGTTATCTCTCTCAAAGCATAAATAGAAGTACAATATGGCAAGGAGGATTAGTTGGGAAACGACACCAAGGAATTTGTGGGAGGAACACACAAAAGTGAGTCCAAGAAGGAGAGAATGCAAATACCAGGAAGAGGATTGACCACCAAGGTGGAAGACCACAAGTATAGTATTATACAGTGTTGTATAGGGTTCATTAGTTTCTTATATTTTTTATATGTATGCATATTATTTCTTTTTAGTAGGTGGTAAACTTCAATTTGATGTGTCCTTGTAAGTTTTTATTATTAAATGATAAGTTGATTTCAAGGATAAAATTGTTTTGTATTGTGTTTATGCTTATGTTGTTCATTTAATTAAAGAGAAACATATGAAAACAATCACTTAAGGCTTGGAAATCTACACATTCTTTCCCAAGTCAGTCAGTCTCTCTCTCTCTCTCTCTCTCTCTCTCTCTCTCTCTGTCACACACACACACACACACATTCATTTCCATGGCATATTCCATTCATGTGTTTTAGTAAATGTTCCTTTTAGTAATTTCATGGAAAATTTCATGTTTTATCTTGTCTTATATTTTCATTCATGTGCTACATCCAATGGACTACACACACATACACACCAAAGAGACTTAGCTTTACTATCATATCATCTTCTCTTGTGTATTTAGTACATTGTACAAGGATTTTTACCCTAGAATGGGATTCTTATTCATATCTTTTATTCATTCTTAAGGTCTGGATTACTTTCTCATGGTTATTTTACATGCTATTTTGGGGAATTTCATGCAAAACATTCGGTATCATATCTTGGACTCTTCCAAAACAAGTCACCTTGGAATTTTCTAGATAACATTTTTTATGGGATGTTTCAGTCAGAGAAAATAGGTTGGGACACATAAGACATATCAAACTATATGTGGTAATATTTTCATATCCTCAATAGCTAAAGGTATGGATTTATACCATGTGTAATTTAAGGTTTCTGACTAGTCAAAAAACTAGTCTCAAACATGCATTCTAGGTAAAATTGCTAATTCCAAAGCTTGGAATATCCAATTTGAGTGAGACTTGTTGAATATGAAAGAATACAGATAGTAGTATTTGTAGTACAATTTTAAGGTCTTTATTCATTAAAAGTGTGGAGTTGTACCCTGTTGAAGGTAGGGTTTCTGACTAGTCCAAAAACTAGTCTCAAATAGGTGTTCTAAGTAAAACTATTATATCTAGAGCTTGATAGATATAAATTGAGTGATACCTATTACATAAAAAAAGATGAATCAGAGTAATTGTAGTAGAAATTTCATAATCACATCGAACAAATTGGATACATTGTAGGTCGTAACCTATCTCTCTCATGAATAGGAATAAATAATTAGTTTTGGGAAAGTTACCATAACTTTTACTTGGCATATCAGGATTAGTTTATACCTATGGAATTGTGGAGAAGACATACCAGGATACTATATGACAAAATTTTAAAATTGGAGAGGCTGAAATTGCATATTTACCTCAGTTGGAAGGTCGAAAAACAAAGCAGTCTCAAAACTAGGGTTTTTAAAGGTATGTTAACTTGAACTTGCATAATTTTTAATTGGAATATCTATTTCTAGTTATTCAAAAGGTATAATAAATAGTAAATAGAGAAGAAGTACAATAAATATCATTGGGATCAAATTGAAAAAGGTGTAGCAAAAATTTCTACACCCATTAAACCTCCTGAAAGCACAACCATGACTTAGGAATAAAATGAAGAAATGAGACACAAGCTGTCCAAATTGAAGGAATTGAATGCCAATTTAGTTAAAACTTTCCAATTGTTACACCGAAAAAGTGATATAGAAAAAGAGTTGAAAAATAATATTGAAAAAGATGGTTAGTAAAGAGGACCTCGTGGAAGTGGATAGCAAAGCGGATGTCAATGAGACAGTCATAAAAAAGGATCTCAGGTACATGGACACCAAATAGAATCTTAGGAAGACAGTCGAAAAGGAGGATATCGAAGTGATGAAAAAATAAATTTTGAATGTGATGAGGCCTGGAATTCCTCATAATTAACATCTTAAAGAAGAGGAGAAGGAGAATAAGAGGGACTTGTCCCAATCACATATTGAGAAAATTAAGTAATAGTTTGAGAATAAGAGGTTTGACTCCCCAAAATTTGATTATTCATCGCATCATCATCGGTTCAAATCTGGCTAAGAAACTAATTCATTCCCAGTATTGATATGAGAAATTTTTATGGCAATGATCCAATAACAAAGATATTGCAGATGGAGAAATTCTTCAAACTACACCAAGTTCCAAC
This sequence comes from Larix kaempferi, assembly GCA_027924585.1. Lineage (NCBI taxonomy): Eukaryota > Viridiplantae > Streptophyta > Pinopsida > Pinales > Pinaceae > Larix > Larix kaempferi. Next base: position 3,533,308 of record BSBM01000756.1, read on the forward strand.
TTTACAAAAGGTAACTATTACATCCTTATATGAAGAACCTAATCAATTTTTCTAACACAGATGACTTTGTGACCATAAAAAGGACTCTATTATCTCCTGGACTATACTTATGGAAGAATTGATAGCACATTATGGGGATATTACTAGGAACTCCTTCTACAACCAAATGATAAATCTCAAGCAAAAAGATCTAGTTTCATGACACATTAAGCAATTTCGAAAGCTGATTCTCAGAGTGAAGCATATTCCCGAGGATAATTTGTTGGATCTCTTTATGGGAACTCTAAAAAAAATCATTCAACATGAGGTACATCTCTTCGAACCTAAATCATTGTAGAATGATTTTAGTTTGGAAAGGAAAGTTGAAACTAAAAATATGGCTACTACAAGGGTTACTACTAAAACCTATAGATAGGGAAGTGTTTCCACTCCCAATCATAATAAACCTACCAGTTTGATGCCTCAACAATTAGAGGAAAAGAGAGAAAAGGGAATATATTTCAATTGTGACAACAAGTACAGTAAAGGGAATAGGTGCAATGGGAATAAACTATTATACATAGACTGTGATGAGTAAGATTATCCAAAACCAAAACAATATAAATAGTTAGATCTAGAATATGCTACTTCAACCATATCTTGTCATGCACTGGTCAGAATTACGGCCCCTCAAACACCCATGATAAGAATATATCAAAAAGAAAAAGGTAACATTGTTGATTGATTTTGGTAATATCCATAACTTCATTAATTGAAAATTAGCCAAAATTTTCAATTTATTTGTATATCCAACACCAAAATTTCAAGTAATGATTACATATGGAGGTACCATAAATTGTTCAGGCGAATTCCATAGTATTAAGGTTACTATGGAGGAATATTTATTGGATAGTCCAATGATTGCAATCCAAATGGGTGGTGTTGATGTTCTACTAGGGGTCTAGTGGCTACAATAATTAGGAAAAATGACTCTAAATTTTTAGGAACTTTTCATGAGATTCTCTTCATAAGGAAAGGAAATTAAATTTAGAGGAATTCCAGAGAAAGCCTCTAAAGTGATAAGCTCAAATAGCATTAAAAATTGCTAAAAAGGGGCATTATAAAATAATTACACAATTGTGCTCACTAGATGTGAAAATATCAATGGCCTCTATTCCAATATATCTCCAACAAATTATTGAAAAACCTTCCATGGTATTTGGAGAAATTCCTAAAGGAATTCCACCTACTAGAGATCATTACCATGTTATTCACTTGCAACTAGGTAGTGTACCACCTAACATTAGACCCTATAGGTAACTATATGCACAAAAGAGTGAAATTGAAAAAATGGTTCAAGACATGTTAGATACATGCATCATTCAACCTAGATAAATTTATTTCTCTATACCAATGTTTATGGTTCGTAAAAATGAATGTTCATCGTTTATGTGTCTCGACTATAGAGAGCTCAATAAGATGACCATAACAGATGAGTTTCTTATTCCTATGACTGATGAATTACATGGAGATATTTTCTTTACCAAGTTGGATCTTCACGATGGATATCATGAAATCGAAATGAGGAAAGGAGAAATTCCCAAAAAAACCTTCAAAACACATCAAGGTCATTATGATTTTTTGGTAATTCCATTTGGCCTTACCAATGGACCTTCCACATTTCAAAGCTTCATGAATTTTATTTTTAAACTATTCCTAAGAAAAAGCGTGCTAGTATTTTTTGATGATATACTAATCTATAGAAAATTAGTGTAGGAGCATGTACAACATGTTGAAAGGGTCTTAAAACTATTGGAGGAGAACCAATTATATTCAAATCCTTCTAAGTGTGCATTTGAGGTTCAGGAAGTGGAGAATTAGGACAAATTATATTCCAAGCCTTCTAAGTTTTCCTTTTGGGTTTAGGAAGACTTATGATCATTGACAATTTCGATGTCTATTAGGATTGTTTTTCCAACTAACTCTATAGGGACTTTCTGGAGAAGACCCTGAGGTTGGGAAGTGCAGCCATTATAAGTGTGTAACATCATGAGGGATAGTACAAGTTGGGGGATGCAATATTCTTCCGATCATGAGTTGACATGATGCAGCTGGAGGTTCCTTCATTGGAAATGCACCGATGAATCACCAAGTTTTGAACAATAACCTTGATTTGAAAGGCTACTGATGAGGGCATTCATGGTTCCACTTGATACAAATCGAATGTCATGAAACAGGATTCGAATTAGGGTAAGTTTCTCCTAGAGCTGACAATAAGGATTTACGCTATGCATAACAATTCCTAAGAACTTCCAGTGTAGACATGGTGGTGGGAAATTGTGCCATGTTGTCCGCAATGCTATAGTTGGGAGAAACTTGAACATTGGAATTATTGCCAATGTAGTGAAAAGGAAACTTATGGACTTTGGGAATCCCATTGGTGGGTGGTAGAGGTAGGTGCAAGGATTCGTCGACCGGAGTTGATTATTTCCCCTTATCGGTAGTGGAGGTTTTAGTGGCCGAACTGTATTGGTTATGTCGTGTTTGAAGGATTACATCGACAAACAACATAAGGAGGTGTTGGACCCTATAGTCATGAGGTTGAATTGGTGAAGCTAGTGGGGGTGGATAAGGCACCAAAGGTTGTCCTATAACTACCCCCTGTTGAGGGAAGGGGTTTTGCAACACCATTGGTTACCTTTGGGTGGGATGAGAAGGAGATAGATTGGATTTCCTCTATGGGGTAGCAGTTTCTTCTCATTGGTTAGCCTCCTTTCATGGCCTGTGAGCCTTATCCAAGTGAGAGAAAATATGAGTATAGTGCCCATAGACATAAAAAAAATAACATGGATAGTTATTCCATAACTAAGAATTTTTTACTTGCTTAGGCAGTTTGTTGTGGTCCTGATATGGGGGGTTTGCTCTAGTTTTATCAAGTGGGTTAGGGGGTTGAACCCCACCTCCCTGACATTGGTTGTTCCCTTTGTTATTTCCCTTATTATTTTTATTTGGTTGTTCTTGTTCATTATTGGGTGCAGGTTGGGTAGGCATATTCTATTGGGCATATACTTTCCCATGAGGAAAATGGGGAATAATAGTGTGTGGTTACACTGGAGAAACTAGTGGAGGGCTAGGAAAAGGGAAGTGCAGGTTAATGGATTAAGGAACTTAAAAACCGGTAGAAGCATCACCACACATGGATCCAATACAAAATGGCCCATGAACTTGGGGGATTGAGGCAGGCGACGAATAAGAGGTTCCTCATTCTTTTTTACGATGAAGCACATGATAAATCGAGGTCATAACTAGGTCTGGCAATAGGGCCTAATGAGGACACACAATGTTAGGATTATTACCATACAGGTAACCACTCTCTAGGGGAGGGTAAGGTTCATATAGATTTGGGAGTGATGCGATAGTGACGATGAAACCATATGCAACATGGGATTCCCCTGGTGGGTATTTCCAAGTGAAATCTCCACGAGGGCCATCGAGGATGATTGTGTATAAATGAATGAACTATGTGTAAATCATGTCATATTGTTGAGGATATATTCTTCCTTAGTTTTTGGTTGTACAGAATCCATGTCCTTGGAAATGGTAGGGAGGAGGGATTTCATAAACCAATCTAGAAAAATCCTATCATCGAGCTTGATATTGCATAGACTTCTGCTTAAATGCCGCTCATGGATATGATTCGTGATGTTTGTGGAGGAATTTTGTCAGCATGATAAAAGGATTTCTACACCATCGTCGTAATGGAATGGTAACTTGAAGAATTACAAAAAAGTGGAATCCAAGGACACAAATTTCGGATGTGTCCCATGGGGTTGGTCGATGTACCACTTAGAAGCAACACCAGTCAAGGTTATTTGAAACAGACACAACCTAATGGAATCATATAGAATTTTGTTCGAGGAGCACCATAGATGAAATGCTATGATGTGTTTTTGGGGGTCTTCACCATCCTTCCCATAGAAATTCAAAATGTACAACATGATTTTGGTAGGAATGGGAGGCCAGTTGGGATCATGACGAATCAGATTGTTCGTCAGCTTCACCAAATCAGGGAGGTTGAGGCTAGCCATGAATGGAAAGCTTGAAATAGTGGATTATGTTGAAGGAATAACAATAGTTTTGTTAGTGGCTATGGTCATGGGGACTCTATCGATAGTTCCCCCTCCCATCAGAGGGTTTCCTCCAGTGGATCTACCTCCAACGGTTCCCCTACTTAAAGGTTTTAGGATTCCACCACCAGATGGGGGAATATTAACAACCATGGTGTCTCCAGTGTGTGGAAGTGTAGGTGATCCTAAATGTGAGGATTTGGAATCAAAAGACTTAGAGAATTTCTCTAATGACTGTGTAGTGTGTTGAATTGAGGTTCGACGTGAAGAACCGACTGTGTGGTGTAAGAAACCGTACTGGGGGGGACTGAACTTGAAGTCTCCAAGATTACCCCAGGGGAGCTATAGTGACAGATTACTAGATGAAAACAACTCAACAACACAAGTTTATGGTAGGTTAATCTTGAATCGAAAAAACTTATACTATATAAAAAGATTCAAATCAAACAACAAGTGCAAAGTGTGTGTAACCAGTGATCTGATCTAGCAGAAAATAAAAGAAAAATCGACAAGAAAAATCCTATGAAAAAAAAAGGACCCACTAACCTAAGATATATCTACATAATCAAAAAGAAAAAAGCACCAAATAAATATTCCTCAAATTGTTTTCTCTATGTGGTCATCACCTCCCCATTAGACAAAAAGAAGTAGGAATCCACCTCGAGCCTTCCAATTACTAGACCACAATAGGGGATAAATCCTATCTAGACCCAGTTAGTGAATACCAAAAGAAAATTTATAGATCTAGGGCTGCAACTGACTCTGTTTGTCCCAAGTCATCCCCCACCGAAGGGGATGGACTCTTGGTAAGCTACCTAAGAAGAAAGGATTCTAGGAAACCTCATTCTAAGACATGCCAGAATGAGTATTCCATAGATTTAGTCCAAAGGTAGGGTTCTGGATGATCTTCAATACTGAGTGGGGACGATGCACTACCCATCCCTCTGGTTCTGGTCTTGTCGTTTACCCTCCTAAGGGAGAGTCTCACCCCATAAATCGGGTTTTAACCCTGTCTGACAATACTAGAAGATTATGTATCGCTAATAGGAAAACCACTATGTTTCAGATGTATATTGAACAGGGGAAATTATTTGGATTCCTATCCGTAAGGTCCTAACCTAACTACAATATTCTTTTGACCCTAAAGTTGGGTTAATTGTTGGAGTCATTTTCCAACAATGCATCATTTATTTGGGCTTAACAGCCTAATTTACCACTTATCCTAACTATTTTGACTCAAATATGTGCTTACATCATCAACATATCATCATTTTCAGTCAAATGGGCCTCCTCCTTCATTCAGGGAGCCAACTCGGTCATCAATTTCAGTTAACTAGGCCTCCTCCATCATTCAAGGAGCTAACTTGGGTGATTGACATGACTAAAGCGCCCTACCCAGTCCAAATGGAAGCATTTAATATTAAATTGAGCTAACTAGAGTCAGAAAGGTTCCCTCCTACCAGATTTGACCTAATTTGGTGTAATTTCACCTAAAAATCAGTTAACTGAAGTCACAAAGGAACCCTCCCCTAATTTTGGGCATTCAATTGAGTTTCAACCTTAGTTAGACTCAGTTTGACAATTTCAAAGTCTGTTAGAATTAATTACATTGCAATTAAGTGGTTAACTGATGTGTCGAGTGGTGTTAACTGACAAGTAAGCCACTCTCATGCATTCAATTCGAATTACCTCTCTAGGATTCAAATTGCTTGGCTATAATTGCCATTGTTTTACATTGTAAACATATCCCGAGTTAATGATAATGTCTCTATTATTGCAAACCTTTTGCACTAGTGTTTCGACACTCAATTTGTTATAAAGATCTGCATGCATCTCTTGTAACTATTGTTCTTTTTTTCTAGATCTGTTGTTCTTGAATTTTACAGAGTTTTACATGGATCTAAGATGAAGCTTGAGCAAGATCGCTCAAAATTATTCCAACACTACACCAGAAGCGGAAAGTTTTCCACATAAATCATGGATAATTGTGCATCTGGTTTATCAAGCTTGCTTGATAGGCTATGCCGGGACTGATGCAAATTCAAAAGCCTCCTATTTCATTCGCTATAGCTCAAGATGGACTCTTCTTCAAAGAATATTCTTACCCCTTTCAATTATCGTTAATGGAAGGATGATATAGATATAGTATTGCGCTCCAAGGGACTCTATAGAGTCATAATGGGCACAAAACAAAAGCCTAATGTAGCTATAGAGAACTCCAAGTTCTTAAATAAGCTTAATGAAGCTTATGGTTTCTTATCTCTCAATATTTTGAAAGACCTTCTTTTCCATCTCAGTAGATTGAAGACTCCGAAAGAAGTATGGGAACAACTTGCCACACTATTCGGTAAGTAGGTTGAAATGAGGGCTTATCAGTTAGAGAAGGAATTGATTTCCCTAAATCCTGAAAATTTTTGAAACCATTAATGAGTTTTTCACCAAGTTCAATCATTTCGTGCTTCAGTTGAGGAAATGTGGTGTCGAGAAGAAGGAGCATTAGTTGATTCTCTCAATCCTTTCAAAATAGGGAGCATATTATTCAGTGTTTGTCTCTACCTTTCATTCGGGAAAACTCACCACTATGAATTGGAAGATGCCATCCTTGAATGCATTCATCGAGTCCTTAAACAAAGAGCATGGAAAGCTTGTTTAGATGGATTCCATGAGATCCTCCAAGGATCAAGCCCTGTTTGTTGGAGGACCCAAGGCTATGAATGCTAAAGGAAAGAAAAAAAAGAATGAGAAGACCAAGTTTGATCATTCTAAGCATAAGGAGAAGACCAGGTAGCCAGATGAGCCCTCAAGCTCAAGAAAAACAAGCAAAATGGAAAGGTGAAGACAAAGTGTTCTTACAGTGGTAGGGTATTTCATCCTGAAATCCCATGCATGAAGAATACTATTGATCATATGTCCCTTCTCTTGGATAATAACAATATCACTCTCCCAAATGGTGCAAGGAAGAAGGATAATGGATACCGGAATGATCATCCATAAAGAGGTCATGCACTCATGGCAAGTGTTTCAAATTCAAAATATCTTCTCATATAGATTTAGGAGCTTTGAATCACATGGTTGCAAGAAAATACTCTTTCTCATCATTGGAATCCGACAACTACATCTCCATCCACATGGGAGATGATTCACAAATTTCATCGAAAGACAAAGGTACAATTCACTTAGAACATGGCAATTTTTAGAATGTTATGTATGTCCCTTCTCTAGATTCGAACCTGCCTTTTGTGTATCAAATGACACATACTGTTTTTCCGAATAAGGTTGTATTCATCCCGAATGATGTTTAAATTTCTGATATTACCACTGGAAAACTCATTGCAATAGGCAAGGCAAATCATGCTACAAAAACATATGATTTTTCCCAATTTTTTCCATATTCAAAGCCAAGTGCCCTTCTGACTCATGGAAATGAGGTTATCTGGATATGGCATGAGAGGTTTGGACACCTTAATTACAATTATTTGCAGTTGATACAAAATAATTCCATGGTTGAATGACTTCTGAACATTAAATCCTCAAAAGGGATATGCAAAGGTTGCATTATTGGAAAGCATCCTGAGCACAAGTTCAATCGAGGAAAAGCTAACAGGGCTTCTATTTTTTTGGGGCTGATTCATAGTGATATTAGTGGTCCATTACCAAACCCCTCCATTAATGGCTCAAGGTATGTTCTCACATTCATTGATTACTTTTCTAGGTTCACATGGGTCTGCTTTCTCAAGAACAAATCGGAAGTGTTTGAAAGGTTCAAGAATTTCAAGGCTTATGTTGAGACTACCAATGGGAGAAATATAAAAGCTCTCGGATATGATAATTGTGGATAATATATCAAAAATAAGCTACTACAATTTTTTGCGGAATATGGAATCCAAATCCAGCACATAGTCCCCTACACACCTCAGCAGAATGGTGTAGCGGAGAGGAAAAACCAAGCATTGAAAGAGATGGCAACATGTATGCTTGATTCGAAAATTTTTGGATTCAAATATTTGGGTTGAGCTCATGAATTCTAATGAATAAATTCATAACATATTTCCACACTCATCCGTCAGAGGTAAAACCCCATTCGAAGCCTACACTGGTCACAAGATTGATGTGTCCTGTCTTAGGATTTTCGGGTCTACTACATGGGCTAGAATTTTGCTTGAGAAGAGAAGATATTTGGAACCACAAAGTACTGAGTGCATCCTAATTGGATATGCTTAAGAATACAAAGGATAAAAACTCATGGATATCATATCCAAAAGAATATTTATCGAGAGAAGTGTCCAATTTGAAGAACCGCTTCATGATCTACAACTAGTGGAGGAAGAAACTGTCAAATTGCTTCCTCTTTCAAAAGATATTCGGGAGATGATACTAAAATTTTATGTTGTGATATCCATGAACATGAAGAATCAGGTTCAGATTCAAATCCATATGAGCCCCATTAGTTTCCAAAGTGGGCAGAAAAGACTATCACATATGTCGGTTCCAACATTGGAAATCCTGTCGACCCAAGGAGAACCCGAGCAGACTTTCAAAGAGAAGGTATGTCTCTTTCATATGCTGATCCATTGCTTTATGAAAAGTGTTTTTTGATGGTTGGTTTAGATCCTAAATCATACTGCCATGTCAACTGTGATCTGAGATGGAAAACCACCATGGATGAAGAGTACAATTCTCTTCAGAAAAATGCAACATGGGACCTAGTTTCAATTCCATCTGGGATGAATTTGGTTCAATGAAAATGGGTCTACCGAACCAAGGTTTCCGCTGATTGTTCAACTTGCAAATACAAAGAAATTTTGGTGGAAAATTTTTTCTCACAGGTCCAAGGTTTGGACTACACAGAAACGTTTTCACTGGTTGCAAAAATCGACTCAATCCAGTTAGTTTTGGCAATTTCTGCATCCAAGCACTGGGAAGTGCACCACATGGATGTGAAGAGTGATTTTATTGATGGGGATCTTCAGGAATATATTTACATGAAGCAGCCTGAAGTTTACATATCATATCTGAAACTTGCTTGCAGATTAATAAAATCATTGTGTTGGAACATAATTCCCATCTAGACATTGGTTAATAATCCTTGCATAAGGTTCCAAGTGTTTAATGTAAGTTTTTCCATGGTTTGGCTTCATAGTTCCTAGACTAGGGGGTTTTTCCACATATTAGATTAGTGGTTTTTCATTATAGCCAATTTTTTCCACAAGTGTTCCCATTTCCTTATCCTGGGGAGTCAAAGGAGCCCGACTTAATGCATTTAATGAGGCAGGTGCACCACTTCCCTGCTTTATGGGATAATTTTGGACCAAGGATGCTTATGCACTAGAAATGGTCAAATTGCTCATTAATGATCACTACCAAAGCCCTAAACCACCTAATTCAGCGTCATAATGATTCCATCCACATTTAGTTACTTTCCTGACTTCCTCGTGGTCCTCATAGGTTCATTTGACCTCATTATGGCCTAATACAAGAGATACACTTGGCACAATGTCATAGATTGGAGGAATTACTCCACTAAGACTAGCATTAATGTGAGCTACTCAAATTTCCACTATGCCTCTCAATTTTGTCTCTTGAGAGAATATATATATTGTACACATGTTGTTGAACAATAATATAGTGGAAATAAAGCTCAAGAGTGAATTTCTCTAGTTTTGTCTCAATATTCTTCTTCTCATATTTTTCTGCTATCTCTTAAAACATTCTAAGTGAAGTTGTTATTGAATCTAGATCTATATATATGTTTGGCCCGTCACATGTATTGGAGTCAAGAGCTGTGATTAGTGTGCATTCCAAATTTCACATGGTAATAGAGCTAGACCGATTCAAAGCAATTTCCATATTCTTTCTTGAGTATTTTCTGCAGGTCTTTGTCACCACCAAGAGTGCATCAACAAATTACGGATTAAAATAAAGCCATGATTCTTTGTGATGAACGTCCAACAATTAAATGATGAAAATGCACGATATATCCGAAATAGCAGAACACAGAAGAGATTTATTAATCACGGGCCACTTTGAGGGGGAAACCTCCTTTGAGAAAGCTCAATACAAATAACTCATGGATGCCTTCATTGTCCTCAACACATACTTATATACTAAGTCTATGTGTCCAATACTATGGATCAATACCATGGAACATATAATACTACGAGACGACTTACAAAGCATATGCGTCCAATACTATGGATGAATACCATGGAACATATAATACTATGAGATAATACAAACAATGGATCAATACCATGGAACATATAATACTAAAAAATGACTTAGAAAGCATATGCGTCCAACAAAAATGTAATAACAAAGTAATGAGAAGGGTTGACATAGGTTTCTAACATCCCCTCCCCCTTAGAAAAAGATTTGTCCTCAAAGCTTTAGATGTGGAAATTGTTGTTGAATCTAAAGGAGTGGTTCCCATGTAGCATCCTCTCATTGCATTATGTGCCAATGAATTAATAACTCTGTGATAGATCGAGAGTGAAGCTGACAAGTGCGCCTATTGAGGATGGAATCCAACTCCAAAAGGATGGATCCTTCATTATCCAGTTCTGGTAAAATATTTTTTCCTTTGATGTTGGTGCCAAGAACATGCTTTAGACAAGAGACATGAAATACTGGATGAATGCGGGAAGGAGGAAGTTCCAATTTATATGAAATAAACCCAATCTTATGTAGAACCTTATATGGCCCATAGAAATTTGGAGCGATCTTATGACGTCCTTTAAGTTTCAGGGAGGATTTCTTGTAAGGATGTAGACACAAAAAAACCATATCACCTGCTTGCAAAGTGCGCTAAGAAACATTGTTGATCGACTTGTTGTTTCATTCGATTTCTTGCCATGTGAAGATTGTCCTGCAAAATGCGAAGAATATGATTTTGGTTTTGAAGAACCGTGTCAACTTTCCTGAATTGGTGAACTGTTGGGGGTGTATGGAAGAAGAACGGGCAGTGCCTAAACATAGCCTGCTTGATGTGGAGTGATTTTAGATGCAGTTTGGTATGAGGTTTTGTACCACCATTGAGCGAGATCGAATCACTTTTCCCACCGATGTTGTTGATCAGAGGTGAAGCAATGAATATAAGTTCCCAAACATTTATTGATAATTTTAGTCTGACCATCTCTTTGTGGGTGATACCCTGAACTCATCTTCAGTTTGGTTCCAGTGTGGAGAAATAGTTATGTCCAAAAATGACTAGTGAAAGTTGCATCACAATCCGAGACAATGGAAGAAGGGATTCCATGAAAACGAAAGATCTAGTCTAGGAAAATTTGTGCGACTGATGAAGAGGTATAGGGACGTATGAGGGCACAAAAATTCCTAAATTTGGAGAGGTGATCAACCACAACCAAAATCAATGTCTTCCCTCCATATTTAGGGAACCCTTCAATGAAATCCATAGAAATATCTATCCAAATCCGTGTAGGGATGGGCAAGGGTTCGAGAAATCTCGGAAGGAGTGTCGTTTCACCCTTGTTGCGCTGGAAGGTATCACATTCAACCACCATCTATTGAATTTTCCTTTTAATTCCCTACCAAAATATGTTACGTCATGCTCGCTCATAATTTTTGAGGAACCTAGAGTACCCTGCTGATGGAGAAGCATGGATTTCATAGAAGATATCTTGCTGAAGATATGTGCTCTGGGGAAGCACCAGACGATCCTTGTATCTCAGGGAAGCACCATACCAAGAGTAATGTGGTACAACAAAAGGATTGATGTCCAATCGTTGGATGATATGAGATAATGAGGATTCATTGACATAGCCCTATTGAATAGATTGCAACCAATTTGGAACAGGCATAGAAATAGCTTAAAGAGAAACATGGTCATCAAATGTGTGAGAAAGAGCATCCACCACAAGATTGTCCTTACCCTTCTTGTAAGTGATCTCATAGTCATAACCCATGAGTTTGATAACCCATTTATGTTGTTCTAGGGAGGAGACTCATTGTTCCAGGAAATATTTCAGTCTTTGGTGATCAGTCTTATTGCAAAAATGATTCCCTAATAGGTATGGCCACCACTTCTGTACTACATGAAAAATATACATCATGTCCTTCTCATATGTAGAGGCGGATGGATTCTTACCAGAAAGGGATTTGCTAGTGAACACAATGGGATGTTCATCTTGAAGGAAAACATCACCAAGTCCATTGTCACAAGCATCACTCTCAATAGTGAAGGGCTTGAAAAAATCAGGCATAGCTAGAACAAGTGTAGTACACATAGCTTGTTTCAGTTTGTCAAATGCACACTCAGTAGCATGTGTCCATGTACAAGAATCCTTTTTCATAGAGCGGTTAATGGAGATGCAATATTCCCATAATCATTGAGAAACTTGTGGTAGTAGCCAATCAATCCCAAAAAACCATGAAGGCTCTTGATTATTTGAGGATGTGGCCAATTTTTCATGGCATCTATTTTGGAAGGATCCACGCGAGCCCCTTGTGATGAAATAATATGCCCAAGATACTCTACCTCCTCCTGTCCAAAAACACATTTAGACTTGTTGTAGGTACAACATATCCCACGTTTTATTTAAAACATGGGAGCCCCAAATTTTTATATGCAAAGGTAATGATTAAATTACATGGTCAGTTTGAAGTTTTTCATCATGCTTTTATTGCTTTGTTATGATTTGATTAACATAGTAATTTACCTTTTTCAAAATGCCTTTGATTTTGTGTGTTTTTTGTGAGTTGCGGAAAGCTTTGATTTTCCCAAAAGTTGACTTTTTCTGCATCCTGCAATCCGCAATCCGCGATGAGGATTGCGGAAGCTTGGTTTTTGGTTTTGAATTTTTTTCATTCCGCAATGCAGATGGCGGATGCGGAATTGTTTTTCAATAATCGTGGTTGTTTGCACCCGCAGCCCATAACCCACATTGCAGATTACGGGAAGACATTTTGACATATAGTTTTGCGCTTTGCATTTCCGCAACCCGGAACCCGCAATTGCAGATTGCGGATTGTGAAAGAGTCATTATATTTATTAGTGTGGTTTTCATTTCCGCAACCTGCAACCCACAATTGCAGATTGCGAATTGCGGAAACTTCTGTTTTGTTTATATTTAAAGTTGCGATCCCGCAACCCGCAATTGCGGATTGCGTATTGCGGAAAGGATGTATATATTTGCAAAATAAATGCCCGTGATCCTTCTCCCACATCCTGCATGTTTAATCTTAACTGTTGGTTTTCCTTGATCCTATGGTTGATATTAGGTTGTTTTGATTTGAATAACTATTTCGGTTTTCTGTTTTTCTTCACCAATTTCCAAATTTCGATCAGGTTCTTCGCTACGATTTTCACCTTCGGCCAAGCATGAAATGAAAAGTGACAAATATCCATCCATATTTTCTGAAGGGAAATAACTTCAGCCTCTTCAATATCATGAACCTCTCTCGGCACCTTTTAAAGCAGATGTTCTGGATGACATCACTGGTCGTGAAAAGGAATACTTTGAGATTCAACCCAGGTACATACGACTCCCTCATAAGAAGAGAAGTAAAGTCATTGAAAAACATGTTGACCAAGACGATACAATTATCCGAGTTTTATAATCAATTTAGCACCTGCCACCACACCAATCCCCTTGAAGGAGGGACAAGTGGCCGATTTTTTTGTTTTTGAGGACATTGTCGATCATCTTGAATCTTCTAAGAAATATTTTTTGGTTCCCCTGACATCGGTCGCAGACAATTAATAGATTGTTGTTATCTTTCACATTTCACTACAGGATATTTCCCTGGATGTATGCAATGAAATATTTTGGGGAATTTTTTGAAACACTTAGTATTAATCACTCATGGAGGCGATTTAGGAGTAGAAGTTGATTTTGTAATCCCTATTCTATGGGAACTTTATCATTTGTAATTATTTTGCAATTATTATTTAAAGAGTAGACGTATCATGGGGTAGATGGGGAGAAAATCTACAAAAGAAAACTGGAGATACTCTGATTAATGAAGATATTGTAATTCTTGCAATTTTGAGCTAATATAGTTAGTTTTCTCTTAATTCCTCTTTTGTCAATTTATCAAATTTCTTTGATGAATGTTGATTTTTGCTTTTGTTTATTAATCAATATTGTTTAATCATTGCAATCAATAACTCATGCATTGATCTACAGTTTGGATTTGTCTCGATTTCTAATATGTATGCATTTATGTTTTAAATGAATTTATTTAATTAAAACATTTATCTATTTCTGCAAATGATTAACAGAAATTATTAAATGAATGTTAATTTTTCAATTAGCATTAGAGCTATAGGGTAACCTTGCATGTGCCTAATCTTTAAACTATTATCAGTTATTTTTCATTGCCTTATTGTATTTTGAAGTAATAAGAAAAGATCCAATTTTACATTTTTGTTAGGCTGGTGAATGACTTATATAAACACAAACCAAGTTATCATGCACACAATCAAAACGCTTCCTTTAGATTAGATCTGACTTAGTTTAGATTTTATTTAAGGTAAATTTGTTCTAGTTTTAGATCCACTTCAGAGTTAGGACACTTTGACCTTCCCACACAAGAAGACAGATCCTTTCAGGATCAAATCCTACAAGTGCCAGCGGAGGCCTTTGTATCTGTGGGAGTTAACTACACCAAACAGGTTGGGGATAGAATTGCTCTTGCGCAGATCCTTTTGAAGCCTTTTAGTTTGGGTTTTCACCCTCTATTGTTAGCCTTGGAACCCATTCCAGCAGCCTACACACCCGGGGCTTAAACAAATGGCGCTAGAAGGACGGCCATCTGACATGTAAGGTCATTTCAGCTATTTTAATCATATTATTTTATAATGGATTCGACCCAAAAATATGTATTTAGTAGTTTTTCTGCCCAATAATCCGTATTTAATTTTTTTTCTAGACAAATCAGTTTTCATTTTAAAACATATTTGTTGAAGCAACTGATAGAAGTAAAGTTCGATGGTGAGGGAGAAATATTAGCACAAGAACATGCTCTTCGATTTACCTATAATTGTTTTGTTAACAAAATTTTGGATCAGGATGTTTTGTGCAGATTTTTAGCCTTCACATTCGAAGGAAGAATCAAAGAGTGGTTTGTAACCTTATCTTTTGCCTCTGTCCATTCTTTTAAGCATTTTCTATATTTGTTCATACTTTCTTTTGGACATTACGACTTTGTTAAATTATGTAATGAATGGAAACAACTCACTATAAAAAATGGTGAATCATTAGAAGATTTTGCAATTAGAACTTTTAATCTCTATTGTAGATTCCCTTTAATAGATCGTCCTATGATACTTGAATGGTTTCAGCACACTAATTATGTTTCACATGAATCTGATCAATTAGTAGATGATAAATCTGAATTATACATCGATAATCAGCCACCTCTTGGTTTAGATTTGCATGAAGAATCTAATGATATAAAAATTGTAGAAATGAATTCCTTCTCTTTCTTAGATATGGATCATAATCAATATGATTATTTAGGTGATTTAAATGTTGATATGCCCATATTTGTTTCACATGAAAGTCAAAGTTTAACTATTCATGAAGGAGATTATTTTTCCATAGAAGATTCCTCTAAAGTAAAAGAGAATAGTTCTAATCATAATATCGAACAATCTTCTTCTAGCATAAGTAAAGAGCTTCAAGATTATGGTATTCATTATTCTGTTAATCCTTTGATAGATCTTGAGTCAATTAATTGCTCTAAAATTTGTGATATGTTTCCCCAATTACCATTTTCTGACCTAAGTGATTCTATAGGGAAGCATATTTCACGAGATCGTTATACTACGTTAGAAGAAGAAACACATTCTGATTTGAAACCTTTCATACATATCCCTTTTGAAGATAAAAACTCTCTTAAGGAATCTCGATCTGAAAATATTCTACTTTTAAGAGATGAATTTCATACACTTATTTCATCTTCATATTTTTCTTTGTATCTTGATCTATTTGATAACAATGACATCCAATCATATATTTCAGATTCTAATTCTCCATTTTTAAATCTAAAAGAGGTACAAGTTAATTATGAAATACATGAAGAAGATCAATAATATTCTTATCTTTATCATCAATCTATTTTTTCTTGTCATTCTTCTTTGTTGGAAACGAATGATATTTCTAAGGGTAATTTTCAGAATTTTTCCTTTTATGATTCATCATTCAATGAAGAAACATTTTCTTCTTACAATCGATTACTTGATGGAGATGATTCTTATGAGAATGTTAATGATACTAGTTCTACATTTATAACATCTCATATATTTAGTTCTTCTGAAGTAAATGCCCAAAGACAATTTGATCTCTTTGGGAATTTCCAATTAAATCAACCAATTTATGATGATTGTTACGATAATAAACTAGAACAAATTGAATATGATTTTGCTGATCTTGTTCAAGAAAATATTTCTAAGAAGAAAATTGTTCAAGAAGAAGTTTTGGATTCTTATAATACTAATGTTGATTTTATTTCAAATAATCCATTTCATTGCATAAATATTTCAAACTCTTTCTGTCATTCTTTTGATTTTCATTGTACATACCATAATTGAGTTGTTGATTGGCTTGAGAAATCTTTCTTAGCAAGGTTTCATCATTATGGTAAAAATCTGTTTTCCTTATTTGTATATAAAGATGGTAAGGCTCCATTCTCTTTATTTGTACATAAATATCATTTTATTTGCTTTAATGCATTCTTTTTTCATTTGTATTTTCAAGCATTCATATCATGCTTTCTGATTATTCACTTCTTCTTTTTTGCAGATTTTCATATGCTTTCATGGTTGCATTGGAAATTCGATTATATTTAGTTTTTGTTTACTTTTTAGAGTAGCGTAAGAGTTGGTGTAGAATAGATTAGTTTTGATCATTTCTTTAATAATTAGATTACTCTTTTGGTTTTCTTCAATAACATATTTGCGACGACAAGCCAAGTTCAAGTTGGAAATGATGGTTCTTCAGTTGCATTCAGGGAAGCATTTTTATCCTCTTCCACTTTCTATTATTCATGCTCTCACTTATTATTTTATTAGTTCAATGCATTCATGTTTGATTTATGTCTTTAGTTTTAAATTATAATGATATTTTCATGAAATGTTTTGAATTAATTCTTTTCCAAGTTTTAAGAGCAAGAATATTTTGATAAGAAACAAAGTAATTACTATTAAAACATCTTCATTTCACACGAATTTTGATCTTTCCTGGATATGCACTTAAAAAAGAAGAAGAAGGAGTTTTTACATATTTTGTTATCACAAATTGCACACAATTTAGTTTAGTTTTATTTATTTATGCCTATAATATTTAATAAAGAAATGCCTCATTGTCCTAAGCAACTTTATGTGACAAATAACATTATTGATCGTAATTCTTCAACCGAAGGAGAATACATTTATTCTAAGGTTTTTATTATAATCAATTCAATTAATCGATTCAATATAGTATAATTACTCTCTTTACAATAAAAAATTCTTTCGATTTTACAAACACGACAACAAATCCCTCTTTTATTCGCATAAGGCAATTTGTTAAGGCCTATTTTTACAATTATTTTACATTTATTTTAATTGAGTTTTCTAAATAAAGGGGCTTCAATTGGCTCAATATCTCATGTGGTGAATAATACTTTCAATCAAAGATTATTTTCTACCAGAAAACTTTAAACACATATTCTTCCACATGATTTATTAGTCATAATTGTAAAAGCCTCGTTTGCTTTAACTTTATTTTGATTATATCACTTTTCATTTCACTTTCAAATTGTTTGATTAGGATTGGATTTCTTAGTTTGATAATAATTTGCATCAGGGCAAAAGATTGAAATGTTAAATATCGAAAAATTGATTCCAATTATTCTACAAATCTTTATTTTGAATCATGTTGTATTTATCAAACCTTTTCTAAAAATTCATTGATAGGGGATTGTTGATCCTTAGTTAATAATATTTTGGGTAAGTTAGTCATTTCCAAGCTTGCTTTTTTGGAGTCTTATATGTGAAGGAATCTTTTCAAGGTGATTTTCAAGAAGAGGCTATCCATTTTCCTGTGGTGGAACACTTTCCAAGTTTTACCTTCATACATAAACTTAGCTGCATTGATTATCTTTCTCCTTTTAATGATCACAAATCAATACACAAAGCTATTTTTAACTAAATTATGCAATTATGTTCTAATTGGATCCTTCTTTAGGAGCAAATGAGTGGGGCTTGCATTGTATCATCTCAAATCTCTTAATGCCATCCCACTCTCTTAAGGAGTATAGTCGCTTCCCCATCCATTAAGTAATCTCTTATGAGATTAACATTAAACATAGCCCAATCATTTTCTTTAACATCTCTAGGAGTGAGCTAGGAAATAAGAGGTCTTATCATAAGCCGACCTTCTCAAGGTCATGCCTTCTTATGGAATGACTTTATCAATATCTGGTCACCAAGCCAGGATACTATCTTGTAGCCACAAAAATGGTTGCAATATGGGGGGTCTCATCACGAGCCAGCTCGCTCATTAGCTATAATTTGGTGTGAATGACACTGTCACTATCTGATCACCAAATCAGGACAGTGGTTTCCATTTTCTTTCCTAAGATGCAAATCTTTAACAAGGATTGATAAGCTTCACATATTTAACTAGTGGATGGGATAACAGCAACTTATTGGGTTAAAAAGTAACTTTGTCGAGGTTATGTACGATTGCTGGCAGCAAGGCCATGCATGTGGTATTAGTGGTAAAATATTAAGATAACATCTTCTTTTCATCACAAATTGTTCATTTGGAACATTTTTCAATGAAGAACATAGTTTCAATTAGTATTTTTCTTTGCATTCCAATGGATAGTTAGAAGGGCATCATTAAAAATCAATTGCAGAGGAAAGATTTATTCTTATTAAAAGTCTCATCTTTCATCTCCTTATACATGTACAACTGCTATCTGTGAAAATCCTCACAGCAGATCTAATAGATGATGTATACCTCACAAGAAAGTAATTGATTAAGCAAGAAAATAGAAGAAGAGTGGTCAATGTAGTATACTGAGCAACAAAATAGTAATACAATAGAACTCGGATAGAAGCAAAAATACTTCACACGTACTAATTCATTAATCACAAATTGAAAAATAAATAATACAATGCATGAGGAATTCGAATGCCTAAGGTGGCAATTTGAATTAGCCTTCATGGAGTGATCAAAAGATCACTGGAGTGTCATCGGGTGACAGCTGGTGTCATCGGAACACAACTGGAAGTCTTCATCATCATCAGTGGAGTCATCAATGCTCAAGTAACTGTCAACCATCAGTCAAAATGATTCTGGTAGGTGTAACTGAGTGTAAACTGAGGACGACTGGACTGGTAGGTGAAGAAGGGCGCCTTTCTCATGCAGTAGGTGAAAGGAGGGCACACTAAGCTCTAGGAGGGTTAAAACTGAGTGGAAAGAAGCTCCGGGGGCTAGCTAACTGAGGGCTAGGTGCTGGGATTTATGACTGGGATGTATGCAAATGCATGCAAACCCTAAAAGTGCATGCATGACTGAAAATGCAAAGGATGAAAATGCTAGTAGGACTAGGATGGAGTATAGGAATATCCTAACGCCCCCCCTTAATATATTTTGGGTCCTGGTAACTGAGACCAAAGGTCACCCAATACAATGAATAATAACAGTCAATAAACCAAGGAAATGGGGAAAATTTCATGGAAAAAATACCCCCCCCCTCAAAATAGACTGTAAGGAACACACAAAAACTAAATGCTCCAAACTCAAGCAGGTGTGATGCTTGGTCATATGTCTGGAGCTATATTCTTCTTGGTAAGAAGTCGATCATGCTCAGAAAGCATGTGATTGTACTTGCTCTTCAGATCGAATGTGATGAGAACAAATTCAAAAGTATGAGCATGATCCTTGAACCTGTGATTCGAATCAGCTGAGGTAGGATCAAATCTATGAATATGCAAATAGCCTTTTGTCTTCTCCTTCGAACCATAATAGGTGATCTTATGCCAAAAAGAACCATCAAATCTCAGTAATTGCTTGGAATCCAAATCAGATCCAAGACTTGAATCATGGTTGCTTAAGATCTCCTTTGAACCATTTGAGGTGAGATCTAAACCAGTAAGTGCATGAAAAAATTTCCCAAGCGAATGGCAATGGCCATTATCTTCAATAAACTTCTGAGATCATGAAAGAATGATCTTACAGTAGTAAATGATAGGTGGTTTCTTGGAATCCAAATCAGATCCAAGGCTTGAATCATGGTTTCTTGAGATCTCCTTTGAACCATTAGAGGTGAGATCAAAACCAGTAGATGCATGAGAAATTATCCCAAGTGAATGGCAATGGTTTCTTGAGACATCCTTTGAACCAATAGGGGTGATATCAAAACCATGATGTGCATGAGAAGTTATCCCAAGCGAATGGCAATGGCCATATTATTCAATAACCTTCTGAAAGCATGGAATAATGATCATATAGTAGTAAATAAGAGGTGATTTTTTTAGGAGAGCGAATGCATTACCTCCAATAGCTGATTTGACCTCCAAAAAATTCAATAGATCATGATGCATACCAACAGACTCTGGTGCAATAGAGGATTTAGGACCTTCTACAATATCTAGAGTGTGAGTTGGCACAGAAAGAGAAGAAATTTGGAGCATGAGTGTAGAATCTACAAGTTCTTCTTCTTTGTGGACAACTTCAATATGAGATGTGTTTGATACTTGTTTATGATCAATGAGATCATCAAGGAGGGCGAATGCATCACTTTGCTTGCTCTTGAAAGGGTTTGGACCAAATCCTTCATTCTATTTGTCAAATATTTCATCCAGATGGGCCGCTAACTCTTTTGGAGTTTCAACAATATCAATGATTTGGTACAATATGTATTCAGGCAAAGCAAGCATCATTGATCCAAAGGCTCTGTCACCTTTATTTAACCAATCAATCTCCTCTTTAGAGGATTCGAACTCTCTTTCAAAACAACAGTCAAAGAGATCATGGATCTTCAAATATGCTATCATTTTTGGTTTCCATTCATCATAGTTGAATGGAGAAAGAGGAGGGATTTCTTCTGAATTCATTGAAGCTGTAGAAGACCTACAAAAACAATAGAGAATATCTGCAACTGCTACTGCTGCATAGATGCAGAAACTGCTACAACTGCTGCACTCGAAATATTGATAATAACCTGCAAAAAACTATCAGGAATGGAGATAAACAATACTCTCAACATGCTTTGATACCATGTGAAAATCCTCACAGCAGATCTAAGAGATGATGTATACCTCACAAGAAAGTAATTGATTAAGCAATAAAATAGAAGAAGAGTGATCAATGCAGTATAATGAGCAACAAAATAATAATACAGTAGAACTCAGATAGAAGCAAAAATACTTCACACACACTAATTCATTAATCACAAATGGACAAATAAATAATACAATGCATGAGGAATTCGAAAGCCTAAGGTGGCAATTCGAATTAGCCTTCATGGAGTGATCAAAATATCACTGGAGTGTCATCAGGTGACAACTGGTGTCATCGGAGCACAACTGGAAGTCTTCATCATCATCAGTGGAGTCATCAATGCTCAAGTAACTGTCAATCATCAGTCAAACTGATTCTGGTAGGTGTAATTGAGTGTAAACTGAAGACAACTGGACTGGTAGGTGAAGAAGGGCGCCTTTCTCATGCAGTAGGTGGAAGGAAGGAGCACTAAGCTCTAGGAGGGCTAAAACTGAGTGGAAAGAAGCTCCGGGGGATTTCTAACTAAGGGCTAGGTGCTGGGATTTATGGCTAGGATATATGCAAATGCATGCAAACCCTAAATGATGCATGCAAACCCTAAAAGTGCATGCATGACTGAAAATGCAAAGGATGAAAATGTTAGTAGGACTAGGATGGAGTATAGGAATATCCTAACACTATCTTTTCAAGGCAGAGATAACTGCTTCATCCCAGGATGTTGCCATTTGTTGTAGGCAGCACAACATATCCCATTTTTATCAATAAAAATGGGAGACCCACTTTTATTTCTTGTTTGTATGGATTTTCATTTTTATACTTCACCATTGACTTGGTTATTTTCCTAGATCTTTGGTATTATTTGGATTGTTTCCATTCTTATTGATCTTTAGCTTGTATTTGATTTTTGATCCATTTGAGATGGTTCCATGATCTTGGTGGTAAACTTACCATGTTGTCCTACACATTCCCCACTAGATTTGGTTTTCATTGCATAAGATGATCATTCAAGAGGATGGCTGGTTATTACTTTCATTCTGGGATTTTGATTGATTTTATGGTTTCTTCTTTAATGATTTTGGATCTTGCATTAGTATGATATTTGAGCTTGATGGAGTTTTATTTCAACTTTTGCATTTCCAGAATCATAATGTAAATATTGTAAATAATCTTAGTCTTTGGGTTATTTGCTTATATATTTTTAATGTTTAGTTTAAGCTTATTGAAATCTTTTAAATATTCATAGTCATGCTTTGATTTCATTAAATTTCTGTGTATTTTATTAAATCCATATATTAAATTTATACACAATTTGATTTTATGAAAATTAACAAAAATACACATGTTTTAGTTTGTATGAATTCTAATTTATCTAATTTTTATGAGTCTTTTGTTTTATGATTATTTGGGAATTAGTGGTATTAAAGTTTAACATTTATGAATGTAAGGATAGTTTGATTATGGATAAGTTTTTCCTTCTCAATAAGCTAATTTGATCTTGAAAATAAAATTTATATTTTAAAAAGGATTTTCATTTATTATTGTGCAAAATGAAATATTATTATTCTTTTCTTGGTTTTCTATTCTTGGAAAATGATTATGTTAGAAATCTATTTATGGAATTTATTAACTCTCCTATATTATGGGAGTGATTCTTTTCCTATATAAGTAACTTGTTTCCAACATTTATTTTCTTAAGAATTAACTTGTAAATGGTTTTGATTTTCACTTCTACGTTTTATGTTTTAATGATATTTTTTTTCAATATTGGATTTTCGTTTACTTTGTAAATATTTCTAGATTTTTCTTAATCTTGTATCCATTGTTATTTCCTTACTTCATTCAATATTTATTTATTTTTTTGCATTTTTCCAAGCTTTCCGATCATTTTTATGCTTTTTTTCTAATTGCGGAAATTTTATTTTTTGTTAAAATTTCAATCTTTCCGCAATTGGAGATGCAGAATCTTTGATAAGGTAAGGTAAGGTTTTTCTCATTAAAAATTTAATATATGCGGATTGCCGAAATCACTTTTTCAAATTTTTACTTTTTCATTTCTGCATTTTCTGGACCCTAAGTTTATCTTATGCTATGTTTTAATTTAATTTTGGGTCCGTAAATTTTGGTAATTTAATTTTTACTTAGGATTTTAATTTTGGTTTTGATTTTTTTTTTCCAGATTTTGATTTGTTTAACGATTTTGTTGGGAATATTTTTTTTGGTTTTTTTGTTTTGTTTTATTCTTTTAGAAAATAATTAGTATGAGATAATGGATTTAATTATTAAATGGATGGCCATAATTCACCCAACAATGAAATCAACAGCTACTGAACATTAACTTCTGGGAGCAATATCTTGAGATTTATAAATCCAAATCAAACCCAAGATAGCTCGTTGGAAAGCTGGAAGGATGAGGGGATTTGGATTAGATTTATCTATTTTTATTATATTTTAGTTTGCTAATGAATTTTTATTAATTTAGATTTATTTCATTAGTTTTGAAATGATGTTTTAATTTATGTTTTTGATTGTACAGGTGGATTTGGATTTGGAGGAATCAAATTGAAGAATTTACATCCCAAATTTGGAGTGATCAAAATGTGCCAAGTGGAAAGCAGTGATATTTGGACACGATTTCTAGAGTGATGAAGATGAATCTAGAAAATACGAGACATGGGTTTTGTGCAGAATGTGCCCTAATAGTGTTACATGGAGCAGAATCCTCGAAAAGTTCTTCATTTGGGAGATCTGACTAGTTTTTCAAAACGGAATTTCTCAAATTTTTCTCATAGACAGATTTACTAAATGGAACAACTCAGCTAGTTAGCTCAGCAATTGGGGAAAATGATCTTATCTTTTCCTGTCATTTACTTTGCATAAATACCAACCTTATATGATCTGAGAGGGGGGGGGAGGCAGTCTCTGCAGAACAGAAGGATTGTAATTTTTCTGCTAAACTATTTTCTGTGTATTTTTACTTGGAAGAGCTAGACTAACGAGGCACTGCCTGGAGTGGTTGTTGATCATCAATTTTAAGCTTTGTAAATGTTTTTATGGAATTGAACTGGTGATACGAACCTTTCTTTCCTGTAGTTATTCTTCACATGTTCATCTCTGTTTAATGAGATGTTTCTTTTTGTGCACATTTGAATAATAATCAGATTCATTTTTCTGCATTCATGTAGTTCATTTGTAAATCTAATTATGTTTAATGATTGCAGAAACGATTCCATGTTCAAACAATTTTAGCATAGTGAAGATAATGTTTTTATTCCCATGTTAGAATTGATGTGCTAACGACGTTAATAATTTAAAATTTTCTTTTTAAATTATTGACGATCCAATCATTCTTTTGAACATTAAAACATTCTCTCCATTTTAAAACATTTTTGCTCCCGGGAGAGGTTATTAATTTAATTAACATTTAGATAGATTAGTATTTTAGTTCAAATATGTATTTTTGTAACTATAGAATTTATTCTAATAGTTTCAGAATTACTAATTGTAGATTGCTTTTAAATCACATTTAGGATTAGTTTCAGATTTAATTCAAAGTCTCCATTTTAAGGAGAAAACTTACAAACTCAAAGAGTGCCAATGGAGGCCAAATATCCATTGGAGTTAGCTACACCAAACAACTTGAGGATAGGGTAATACTTGCGTAGGATTATTCGAAGCCTTCGGCTGGGCTGTCTCCCTTACATTGTTTCCTGGGGTGCTTCCAGCACAACTGAGGCTTCAATAAGACTGTTTGGCATGGAGATGAAGATCAGAAAAAAGTTGCATTACAAGATACAGATGTTGTAGATTCTCATCCCATGTTTTACTATATATGAGGATATCATCAAAGAAGACAAGAATGAATTTCCACAAGTAGGGATGGAATATTTTATTCATCAATGCTTAGAATGTTGAAGGAGCATTAGTGAGGCCAAAGGGCATGACCAAAAAATCATAGTGGCCACCATGTGTGCAGAAAGTTGTTTTAGGGATATCATCGTCATGAACCCAAATTTGATGATACCCAGAACGAAGATCCAACTTGGAGGAAAAATGAGCACCATGAAGCTCATCAACAACAGGAATTGGAAACTTATACTTTATGGTGAAGTGATTAAGTTCTCGGAAGTCAATGCAAAGGCGCCATGACCCATCTTTTTTTCAGACAAGAAGAACTGGTGAAGAAAAGGAACTAGTACTAGGGCGAATAATACCTTGATTCAGTAAGTCCGAACGAGCATCTCAATCTCTATTTTTTGGTGAAATGGGTAGCGATAGGGCCTGATGTTGGGAGGAACTCTTCTAGGAAGGAGTTGAATACGATGGTCTTATGGTATTGAAGGTGGAAATACCACTGGTTCAACAAAGAAACTTACATATCTATCCAAAATTTGTTGTAGATCCGAAGGAGTAGTAGAGACCACTGATGGGTGCATCTGAATCGAATGGAGCTGAGTGATGACACCTTGTGAATTCTTCTTAAGGATCGTTTCCATGCGATGTGAACTGATGATGCTGAGAGACCCTGGTTGTACGCCCATCAATGTATTTTCTTTCCCATTAACTGAAAACTGCATCCAAAGTTCAGCAAAATCCCATAATATGGGGCCAAGTGTGTGTAACCATTGAGCACCCAAAACCATATCACATCCTCCTAAGGCCAAGGAAAACATGACGAAGAGCAGGTTATAATATCCCATAGATATACGCACATTGCGACACTTCCCCTTGCAAGGTAGGGTCCCCCCATTGGAAATCAAGTCTTCGAAGTTGGAGCAAGGATGGACAAAACCATCATCCTGTTTGGAGATCCGAAGGTCAATGAAGTTATGATTGGTACCATAATCAATGAGTATTGTAAGAGGGAGATTCTTGAAGTAACCCTTGACCCACATTGTTTGTGGGGTGGTGAATCTGGCTAAATCATGGAGATATATCTTTGGATGGTTTTCCTGAGACGGAGGGTCAACAGGCGACTGTTGAATGTCGACTTGAGCATCTATTGTATCTAGAGCTTCTTCACCAATTTTGGAGGCAGACAGAGAATCTACATCTAAGAGATAGATATTTTTCTCAACACATCTATGTCTTCGAGTGAATTTCTCATCACAATTATAACAAAGAAATTTTTATCTACATGCCCGCATCTCTGCTTCAGACAAATGCTTGATAGGAGTTGGTCGAGGAGCTTTGGTGGGAGGTCGTTGGGAAACCATATTTATGAATGGAACAAAGTGGATTTGGAGTGTTGTTGGGCTGCGATCTTGTCCTCTTCCAACTTAGCCAACCCTAAGGCTTCCATCATTTTGTTTGGACATAACATTTTAACCTCAAATCGGATTACATCCTTTAGACCACTGATTAAAAAACTCCTGTAGAATTCATCAGGAAATCCTTCTGTGTGATTGGTCAATTTCTCAAATTCTATCTGATACTCTCTCATAGTGCCAATTTGTATAAGTTTAGTGAGTGCTCCTATGAATTCATCAAAAGCACCATGACAAAATCGTTGCAAAAGGAGTTGGAAAAAATCTGTCCATTTTGGCTCTTCATGAGCCTTGATGTACCAACGGTACCATTGAAGGGCTTCATGTTCCAAATGAAAGGATGCAAGTGGAAATTTGTTGTCATCAAAACTATTATGCAGACTGAAATATTGTTCTTCCTGATATATCCATCCAATCAGATCATTACCATTGAAGCGAAGAAAATCAAGCTTCGGCCCATGAAAATTGTTGGAAGAAGAGAACCCAGTGTCTGTAGAAGAATATGGTTGTCGTTTATTGTTCACGGATGAATGCTGAAGATGGAGGCCGAGAAATTTTTCATCCAGATCATGGAGTTTGGTTTTGAGGGCTACAAGTTCTTCCTCCTTGTTTTTTGCTCCTGTGTGAGTGACAACCATAACCAAGAGTTTTTTTTTTGAATAGGTATAAAAACAAAAACAAAAACTTATTTAGTAAAGAAAAAATTGGATTTGGGAAAAACTCTGATGGGTAATTGGGGTTTGACTAGGTTTTGGACACATTCTAATGGACAAGGAAGCAGAAAATGGGGATTTCAGAAGTGGGGTGAAAGAATGGGAAAATTTGTCAAAGAGGGACAAATAAGAATAAATAGGAAATGAACACTGTGGAAAAATTTGAAGGTGATTGGGTGAAAATCGAAGAAGTTATGACAAACCCTAAAAATATACAGTTGTGAGATTTATGGCTTTGGGAAGTGGAATTTGGGATAGGGTCCTCAGGAATGAAATATGCAGAATGGTATTTAAGGGGTGTTAGTGAATTTTCAAGGAAAACAGAGTTAAAACAAAGAAGATATGTCGAAAAAACATTGGTATTGATTTATTTATTTATTCGGAATGGATCTGCAATGGCTCAGAATTGATCTGCAACAGTTCTGGATAGATGTAATCTTCTATTTATGAGTTGGCAGTAGATATGGAACACCCAAGTATGCGTGGCTTCCTAAAGGTTCAAGGTATTTACTCAACCACCAATGTTGTATAACTGTTTGTGTATTGGGGTAGTACCCCTCACTCCATGACTCAGGTAAAACTGATAATCGATTTTCCACAATTGACAGCTCTTGGTTTAACTCACGGGTGGGAACTAGTCAATTAGGTAGGGGTTGTTTCCCTTTTCGTTTGTAGGTCCTCTCAATGGGCCAGCAACTTCGGGGTTCCTGTGGTACTCCTCAAAATGATTTTTAGGGCTATGCCCAAGTACTTCCCACATTTAAGTGGATAGGGATTAGTCCCGGATCCGAACCTGCAATTGAAAGGAACAATACAAATGTGAAATTTATTTTTGGAAGAAATTCCACCCAACAAGCCAAAGAAAGTGATCTGATACTAGATGTGAGGAACCTCCAACAATTAAATGATGAAAATGCGCGATATATCAGAAATAACGGAACACGGAAGAGATTTATTGATCGCGGACCACTTCGAGGGGGAATCCTCCTTTGAGAAAGTTCAATAGAAATAACTCATGGATGCCTTCATTGGCCTCAACATGTACTTATATACTAATTATATGCGTCCAATACTATGGATCAATACCATGGAACATATAATACTATGGGATAATACATACTATGGATCAATACCATGGAACATATAATACTACGGGACGACTTACAAAGCATATGTGTCCAACAACAATATATGAACAAACTAAAGAGAAGGGTTGACATGGATTCCTAACATTCTCACACCCTTTAATTACTTCGAATGGAAGGTCCACATGATCATCCAAATTCGAAGTAAGGGTCTTTATAGAGTCACAATTGGGCTTTAACCTGAGCCAAATGTTGTTTCTCAAAAAGCTAAGTGGTTCAATAGGCTTGATGAAACTTATGGTTTGCTTTGTCTCTCTGTCTCTCGAGATCTCCTATTCCACCTTGAAAATGATTCTACACGAAATGAAGTTTGGATCAAGATTGAGTCATTATTTGGGAAGCAATGTGGAATGCGATGTCATCTATTGGAGAATGAGTTGATCTCATTGAGTCCAAGCAATTTTGAAACCATGGAAGAGTTTAAATCAAAGTTTAAGAACCTAGTGCTTGAGCTCAAACAGTGTGGCATTAAGAAGAAAGAAGAGAAGCTAATACTTTCCATTCTATCTAAAATGGGTCTTGACTACCCAGTATTTGTCTCTCCATTCCACTTATTTCTCCTCTATGTCTTCTATTACGAATGTTGAATATGGGTTGTTTATTGGTGATCATAATGCACCTTCTCTAGAAGAGGTTCTTCTTCATATGAGAGTATCGGTTCGAAAGATGGTCAAGGAGAAGTTTGGAAGTCAAGTGAAGATCTCTCATTGCTTCACACTCTTTTGCTTCCTATGTATTCCTACACCATGAACAGCAGAATTTCTTCAAGTTCATTTGAAGATGGAGAAGCCTTAGCCATCACATTGGCACATTTAGGACTCTTGTTCCACCTTCTTGGAGTTGATTACAACTCTCTTGGTTTGATTTTGATGAATCCGCAGCCTTATGATTCGCTTGGGGTCACTTATTCTCAAGCATATAAAGTCTCTTTTGGACCCGGAACCCTAGTTGGTTCAAAGACCAAGTCTGAAGAGTAGCCTTCTCTCTACTACCAATGTTACTCATTTGTTCTACATGGCTTCAATTTCCATCATGCAACTGTACATGTACATGATCTAGTTGAGCGCAATCCTCTTCTTACCAAGCATAAGGTTACTCCAGACATATGAACAAGTTCACACATACTTGTGTTTTGGATTAGTTTATTTTTGGTGTCCTTCATGTCCATTTTAGAGGGAGGATTTTCCCCAAGTGGTTTTGCCTCTTTCCTCACTTACATGGATGAGTAATGTAAAAGGTGACCATAAGCCTTTGTTGCTATGGCCCTCATAATAATTTCCTTTGCTCACAACCATTTTGGCTTGAGGGGGGACATTGTAACATAATTACCATCTAGACCTTGGTTAATAATCCTTGCGTAAGGTTCCGAGTGCTTAATGTAATTTATTCTATGGTTTGGCTTCATAGTGCCTAGTCTAGCGAGTTTGTCCACATATTAGACTAGTTGTTTGTCATTATAGCCAAGTTTTTCCACAAGTGTTCCCATTTCCTTATTCTAGGGAATCAAAGGCACCCTACTTAATGCATTTAATGAGGCATGCACATCACTTTCCTATTTTATGGGATAAGGTTGGACCAAGGACACTTATGCACTAGAAATGGTCAAATTGCTCATTAATGTCCACTACCAAAGCCCTAAACCACCTAATTCACCCTCATAATGATTCCATTCACATTTATTGACTTTCCTAACTTCCTCATGGTCCTCATAAATTCATTTTACCTCATTATGGCCCAATATAGGAGTTACACTTAGCACAATGTCATAGATTGGGGGAATTACTACACTAAACCTAGAATTAATGTGAGCTACTCAAATTTCCACTAAGCCTCTCAATTTTGTCTCTTGAGAGCATATATATTGTACGCATGTTGTTGAACAATAATGTAATGGAAGATCAATCCTTATGATTGTTTTTCTCTTATGTTCTACTTAATATTTTCTTCACACTTCTTCTATTTTTCTGTCTTGTTTGGTAAATTCTAAGTGAATCTTGCTCTAGTAATCTAGATACTGTTAATTTTGAGCATCAATTCAATCTGATCTAGGATCTTAACCGAGAGAATAACATGTACAACATATCAATCACAAGAAGCAATCACAAGAGACAATAGACACACAGAGTTTCCTTAGGGAAAACTATAAAGGTGAAAAACCCCAATAACTTACTCAGAGATAGATAGAGCAATGATACAAAACCCAAGCATAAGAGATAGTCTCCTAGCAACAGATTCTCCTCCTCCACTAGTGCGCCACTATCTAATGAGTGTGTATGTGAGAAGTGAATGATCAAATAGAGTGCCTCCCACACTCTATTTATACTTGACTTGAATTGCCTAATAACCTTTAATAGGTCGGCCTCAACTTAACCACTTAACATAATGCTGACAGGGCCGACCCCCAATAGGGTGGTATAATAACCCTTTAACCCACATGACTTATACAGGGCCGACCCCATCAAGGTGGTCTAATAACCCATCAAGTATAAGTTACGACACTTACAATATAAATGACAACACTTCCGTATAAAGGAATAATACCATCTCTATAGGAGTACAATATACATATGTGAAATACATTTTGAAGTTACAAATACATCAACACTCCCTCTTAACTAGGAAGGTATTTCTCGAAACAGATCTGCTAGCACAAGTCTTCTTCTTTGTATCATCGTCACTGCTGCTACTATCTCAATCAATCTCAAATATGCTCGTCATAGGAATTTCTACAGAGCCAGCCCTTTTTCATACTAGATGTAGGTCCACCACATGCAGGTCTTCATCATCTACAGAGCCAGCCCTTTTTCATGCTGAATGTATCAACATCTATAGAGCCATCCCTTTTTCATGTTGGATGTATCAACATCTATAGAGCCAACTCTTTTTCATGCTGGATGTAGGCCTAGCCTCCATGTAGGTCTTCATCATCTCTACAAGCAAGGCATCAAGTAGGTACACCTCAGGACTGATTACACTGCCTCTGCAAAACCTGCAAGATCTCCCATGATTGATTACACTGCCTCTACAAAACCTGCAAGAGCATCTCAGGA
Source organism: Larix kaempferi (assembly GCA_027924585.1). Classification (NCBI taxonomy): domain Eukaryota; kingdom Viridiplantae; phylum Streptophyta; class Pinopsida; order Pinales; family Pinaceae; genus Larix; species Larix kaempferi. The sequence goes on from BSBM01000756.1 coordinate 3,564,823, forward strand.
CTGATTATATGCCTCTGTAAAACTTGTGTACCATACTGTCACCTCATCATCTTCAGATCACCTCATAGTCCACGGAGCACAACCCAGATGCACATCACATAACACTTACACCCACCAGCATGGGAAGACACACTTCAACCATCCGTGAAAGGCTCAGCACTTATATATATGCCATGGGAAGACACACTTCAACCATGCAAGAGTGGCATCGCACTTATATCCATAGCCATGGGAAGACACACTTCAACCATGCTAGGAATAGAACAACACTTATATCGCAGCCATGGGAAGACACACTTCAACCATGCTTTAATGGCACAGCTCTTATATCACAACCATGGGAAGACACACTTCAACCATTCTAGAATGGCACAGCTCTTGTATCGCAACCATGGGAAGACACACTTCAACCATGCTCAAATGGAACAGCTCTTACATCAATGACCATGGGAAGACACACTTCAACCATGTCGGAATGGCCCCAGCACTTATATATGCACCATGGGAGGACACACCTAACACCATGTGAGAATGGATCATGTGCATATGTGTCTCCGGACTCATCACTTCCCCTTGGAAGGAATCTTGATCTGAATTACACCAAGTCTTTCTCTGAAGTACTCAAACTTCACTCTGGCCAGCGGCTTGGTCAACACATTGGCTATCTGCTCATCCATCACAACATACAGGAGCTTCACTGCTCCTCTCTGCACCATATCACTGATATAGTGATATTCGATATCGATGTGCTTCAACCTGTCATGGAACACGGGGTTCTCATACAGCTTCACACAACTTTGGTTGTTACAAAAGATACCAGTAGCATCCAACATGAGATCAAATAACTCAGACAGTAGCTTCCTTAGTCATATTGCCTCACAACTAGCCGAACAAGCTGTGACATACTCTGCTTCGGCTTTACTCAAGGCTACGCAGGACTGCTTCCTTCTAAACCAAGAGATCACACCTGATCCCATACTGAAGCAACATCGTGAAGTTCTCTTCCTATCTACTGCATTGCCTGCCCAATCTGAATCAACATAACTCTCCAAGTTAAACTTTTGATTCGCCTCATACTTGAGCCCTTAGTCAACTGTACCCTTTAGGTACCTCAGAATATGCCTTGCAACTATCAGGTGAACATATCTCAGATCTGTCAAATACTTGCTCAAGGTGTTCACCGCAAACCAGATGTCCGATCTTGTATTCATCAAGTACATCAAGGACCCAATCATCTGACGATACATCGTGGCATCAAGCGGCTCAGATGAAGCATCACACAGAAGCTTCAGGTTCGATGCCATAGGTGTGGCCATGGCCTTGCAGTCCATCATCCTGAACCTCTTCAGGATCTCTACTGCATACTTCCCTTGTCCAAGGAAGATCCCATCTGCACTCTGCCACACCTCCATGCCTAGAAATTAATGCATCATCCTGATCATCATCATAGCATCGTCCTGATGCATATCATCCAGAGCATCATCCTGATACTCATCACATATGATCATCCTGATCATCATCAATGCATCCTCTTGATGCATGTCATCCAAAGCATCATCCTGATATTCATCACACATGATCATCCTGATCATCGTCACTGCATTGCCCTGATGCATATACATATACATGATCCAACTAATCATACAAAGCATCCAACTGATGCATATCAATATACATGATCCAACTGATCATACAAATCATCCAACTGATCATACAAAGCATCCAACTTATGCATATCCAAAGCAGTAATTGGAGCATCGTCCTGATGCTCATCACACAGCGCTTACATCCATAGCCAAGGGAAGGATCCTCCTCTCACCATGATTCAAATGGTTCCTGCAAATGTGTCCCATCACTTCTTCCTCGAATTATCTTCAATAGATAGTTTTCTTTGAACTTTGTTGCTGGAACAAATGTTGCAGTTCTTCTTTTGTAGGTACATGGTCTTTCCTACAAGACAAGTTCAATTGCATGATTAGAAACATCTTATATATTTCAGAACAAATTCTTACTCCTAAATACATTTGTCATACAGTCATGCAATTATCTTAGCCAATGCTTTAATACAACATTTATCCGTATCCCGTAACTTTCTAGATGCCTTCCAGTCTCTACCAGAACATTGTTAAGAGTGTGCACAACTCCCAACATGTCAGCAAAGAGGTTTCATTCTAGATAAGTAGCAATGGAATGTTGTACTATGCCATAGGACACTTACGGATTACATGCGTATTAGTAGTATACTGTTCATTAATGCAATTATTCTAATATTCATAATACACAACCTAAGTCTAGGAACATAAGTATATACATCTTTGAATAGTATTATTTAAACAATCAAATATACAAGAAATGACAATTCAAATACTTATCTTTGTTTGTTTGTTGGGTGGACTCCCTCTCAATCTTTGTTTCCTTGCAGGAACTATTGGAGTGTGCTCCCTCTTGATCTTTGCTTCCTAGATTACCTGTCCTTGAACTTATATCCATCCTCGATCACTATGCATGCTTACTAGTATCATCATTGTGTTATCCTCGATATCTCATACATAACCATACATTGATTAGTATAATCTTAATACTATCAAAACAAAATAATCTTAAGCATGTATAGTCATGATCATTTCAAACACAGATCATAAGCATTATTATTCAAGGTTTATATAGGACTTTTTTGGTTATTCATATCATTAATCAAAGTAAGGAACATAATATGCATAAACCCTGGATTACTCAAACTTGTAACTTCATGAGTAATCATTATCAATCATACAAAATTATAAGGTCCTTACATAGGGTAGGATTCTAACTTGATATAGGAAAAACATACCTGGTCATCATATTTGCTAGTTATGTCTAGCAATGTTTTCTTGTTCTCTTCAATGACCCGCATAACTCATAATTTAACCATTGTAGAACCAAATTATACATACCTCTATGTGATCCATGACTATGGATGAGTCTTTGTCTTCATGTCATCATGGTCTTGATCTTGAAATTTGATTTGTACCTTCATGTTAGCGGATAACATTCTCCTCATACAACACCACCGTGCATTAGTACAATCATAAGTGTCATAACCCTAATCAATGAATGTCTTCTATCATGCATTCATACTTTTACTAGGGTGATAAGACAAGTCTAAAATTAAACAACATTGTTACTAAACTCAATATCATGAATACAATCATATAATAAACTTAATCATGAACAGATTTCAAAACATACCTATAAATCATACCTGTCAGATTGCTTGTAGTAGTAGTTGTTGTTGTTCCTTTTGTTCTTAGGACAATCTGAGGAAAAGTGTCCTCTTCTTGGTATGTGTTGTGAGAGCTTGATCTTCATCTTTCTTCTTGGGCCACAAGCCGAGCTTCGCCTTGTGAGCATTCCTCCCATAGTCTACTGAAAGAGATCAATTTCTTTCTTGCACAAATTCCTTGGATGAAGGAGTCCCGTGAACTAGGTAGGCCATTCAAAGTGGTCATGATAATTTCTCCATTCTCCACCACTTCATCCATAGCTTTAAGTTTTTCCTTGATTTGAGAGACCTTAGAAAAGTAGGATTGAAGGGTCTCTCCATTCTGAAGCTTTACCCCTTTCAATTGGTTATGCAGAGTCATCTTCCAATGTATGTTCTTTTCTTCAAACTACTTAGTCAAGGAGTCAAACATCTCCTTAGGTGTCTTTAGGGAAGACACATGGGGTATGAGATGGTCTTCAGCAATGATCCTCTTATCCTTGACCAAGTTCTTATTGTGTAAGGCCTTAGCCTCTTCTCCCTATGGAACTGGAACCTCTTCACTTATGTAGGTGTCCAATTCACTCTCTTCTAGAATCAACCCAATCTTATACTTCCATGCTCGGAAGTTATCAGCCCCTCCAAGATTATCCTTAAGCTTGGTGTGGTGAGACATCTTTAAAGAGTACTTCAAATGGAAATAGAAAATATTTAGGTCTTACCACTTGATTTACAGAAATCTGGATCTGGAGCTAGATTAGGGTTTGTCAGAGAAACCCTAAAAATTCAAACTTTGAATTTCAAACTTCTAAAAGGATAGAAAGATGCACCTTGATAAGCTGATCAAGTTGGTATACTTAGAATTTGAAAACTATAAAGTTTCACCCCTCAAATTTGCTTTTCAAACTTCTGGATTCACTAGGGAGGACCCTGAATTAGGGTTTCATTTTCTCGGAGCTTCACCCATCCAAAAAGTTTGATCTTGGTCTCTAAACTTCGATCATTATACCAATCCAAAAACCCCAATAACTTCCTCAGAGATAGATAGAGCAATGATACAAAACCCAAGCATAAGAGATAGTTTCCTAGTAGCAGCTTCTCCTCCTCCACTAGTGCGCCACTCTCCAATGAGTGTGTATGTGAGAAGTGAATGATCAAATAGAGTGCCTCCCGCAATCTATTTATACTTGAATTGACTTGCCTAATAAAATTTAATAGGTCGGCCTCAACTTAACCACTTAACATAATGCTGACAAGGCCGACCCCCAATAGGGTGGTCTAATAACCCTTTAACCCACATGACTTATACAGGGCCGACCCCATCAAGGTGGTCTAATAACCCATCAAGTATAAGTTACGACACTTACAATATAAATGACGACACTTCCGTATAAAGGAATAATACCATCTCTATAGGAGTACAATATACATATATGAAATACATTCTGAAGTTAAAAATACATCAACAGATACACCCGTGACACATATATAATTTGGCACTTTGTATGGTTTAAAACAGGCAAAGACGGATTCCTTTCTTCCGTCGCAAAACTTTGCGAGATGCAAATCAGATCCGAATGTATATCTACAGCAGGATGAAGGTAATTTTCTAATCATTCTACTTTATGTTGATGACTTATTGATTACAGGAAGCAGTCTTTCTTCGCTCGGCACAATAAAAACCGCTTTACACCAAGCATTTGATATGAGTGATTTAGGCCTGCTGAAGCAGTTTCTTGGTCTCGAAATCACTCATAATTTTTATGGGATCATGATTTCTCAAACAAAATATCCTTTGGACCTGCTAAAGAAGTTCAATATGGAAGAATGTAAAGTTGCACCATTCCCATTCCTCTCAGGAATCCGTCTTGAGGATGGTGATTCTACACCATTGGTGGATTCTACACTCTACCGGTAATTGATTGGTAGTCTTTTGTATTTGACACACTCTAGGCCTAATATTTCTTATGTCATGAGTATTTTTTCAAGGTACATGAAGCAACCCCATGAGATTCACTAGAAGGAATCCAAAAGGATCTTGCATTATGTGCAGGGTACGAGACATTTTGGAATTCACTATGTTGTATATTTCGATCTTGACTTTGTTGTTTTCACTGATTCAGATTGGGCAAGTGATAGCATTGATCAGAATTCCACTTATGGATATGTTTTCATGATTGGAACAGGGCCTATTTTTTGATCAAGCAAAAAGAAGGATTCCATTGCCTTATCTTCAGCAGAGGCAGAGTATTGAGGAGCAATCAATGCTTGCATTCAGGCAGTTTGGTTGTAGGGTATTCTGGCTGAGTTTGATATTGGTGGGACCACTTCTATTGTCATTTTTTGTGAAAATCAGAGTGCTATCAATATCTCGACAGATCTAGTTCAAAGACAGAGGACCAAGCATATCGATATCCACATGCACTACATCCGATAGCTCGTACATGACATAACCATTTTACTGCAATATTTCCCTACAGAAGAGAAAATTGCAGACATATTCACCAAGAGCTTCACTCAGAAGAAGTTCTCTTACCTCTGTTTGTAACTGTTGGGGGTGAGTTCTACTATGGCGAGGACAGATTATATCCTTCAGTGTTCACTTTGAGGGGGGGTTTTCTTTCCCAGTAGGTTTTTCCCTCATTCCTCGCTTAGATTTTTTGAGCATTTTTTGGATTATTTCTTTCCCGGGTGACCTATGGCCTTTGTTGTCGAGGCCCTTTTATTATTTTATTTTACTCCTCCACATGATATTAGCTTAAGGGGGTGGTTTGGAGTTATTTTCCAACAACACATCATTTATTTGGGATTAACAACCTAATTTACCACTTATCCTAAGTATTTTGACTTAAATATGTGCTTACATCATCAATATATCATCAGTTTCAGTAAACTGTGCCTCCTCCTTCATTCGGGGATCCAAATGGGTCATCAATTTCAGTTAACTGGGCCTCCTCCATCATTCAGGTATCCAACAGGGGTTATTTTCATGACTAAAGCGCCCTAATTAGTACAATTGATGGCATTTAATATTAAATTGAGCTAACTAGAGTTAGAAAGGTGCCCTCCTACTAGATTTGATCTAATTTGGTGTAATTTCACCTAAAAATCAATTAACTGAAGTCAGAAAGGTGCCATCCCCTAATTTTGGGCATTCAGTTGAGTTTAAACCTTAGTTAGACTCAGTTTGACAGTTTCAGAGTCTGTTAGAGTCAATTACATTGTAGTTAAGTGGTTAACTGACAAGTAAGCCACTATCATGCATTCAATTCGAATGACCTCTCTAGGATTCGAATTGCTTGGCTATTATTGCCATTTTACATTGTAAACATATTCTGAGTTAATGATAATTTTTCTACTACTGGAAACCTTTTGCACCAGTGTTTCGACACTCAATTTGCTGTAAATATCTGCATGCATCTTTTGTAACTGTTGTTCTTTTTTTCTGTATATGTTGTGCTTGAATTTTACATTAATGTATGTTCAAGTTAGGGTTTATTTTAAGGATCTACTTGATGGAATGAACCAAGCAATAGTTTGAATTAGGAAGCATTGGTGTGTGCATTGGAGACGTGTACAACTAAAGTGGAGAAATTAAAATGCTTAAAAAGAGATAACAAGATTCCAATATTAAGCTAGAATTTTCTTGAAATAAAAAACATCTCAACATAATATGGATATGATTAAGCATCTAATATTCAAAGCATGCATAAAAATGATAGATAACCAAAATAGTCTAAAATTGTAAAGATTAGGGAAATGCCTCATTCTAGCAAATTAAACATGCTCTAAACAACTAAAACTGGTCAATTATCTAACATAATCGATTTTTCATGAACAACTTAATGAAACAAAAAAGATGCATCTACATGCAAAACCAAATAGAACTGAAAAGATGGAAAATACTCAAGTCTAGAGGGAATTTTTCTTCGCCAATCATCTAAAACAAGAAAGCAAGAAAGGATGCTATAGTAAGTGAAAAAACTGTAATCAAAACTAGTAAAGGGGACTATCAACAAGCATGGGCTAAAAAACTGAGCCTATTTGCACAGAAAAGAGAGAGAGAGAAACTGAAAAATATATTGAGGAAAATTGATTTAAAGAGTAGTTCACTCTTTTCAAAGGAAATTAAGTGACCCAGGTTGCACAAAATAGGCAAACATATGTGACCCAAAATGAAAAACTGGATTTTCGAACTAGGTTGCACAGTTCAAAGAGAATAGTGTGAATTAGGTCATGCAAAATTTGCAAAATGGTGTGATTAGAGTGAAAAAGATGATTTTTAGACTGAGGTGGAACTTCTTGAAGAAAATAGTGTGACTTAAATCGTTGCAAAAGGCTAGACAAGCGTGAACTAACGCAATAAAATCAAGGGTGAAGATCCTAAAAACAACTCTAAATAGTAGCAAACAAAAAAAATCAACTAATCAAATAGAATAAAGAGGTCAAACAGAGGTCGAAAAGGTTTGTTAGACACAACTAGAGAACGATATAGATCATTCCCCAGTATGGTCGCAAAAAGCTATAACTGGTGTTTTCACACCATCCTGTGCAAAAGAGCACCTACTTGCTGGAGTTTTTACTTTAATTCAATGTTAACTAGGATATTTAACTAAAAGAATAAAAATCACAGCAAAACACAATAGACACAATAATTTTCTTCAGGGAAATCATAAAGGATAAAACCCCACAACTTCCTCAAAGATATATTCGTCACTAATACAATATCACAAAATGGAAAACCCAACAATAGGAAGTCTTCTACAAGTCTCTCTTCTTTCTCCTCAACGAACTTGTCTTTGTTAAATTTTGAGCATTAATTCACAATAATCTAGGATCTTTACTGAGAGAATAACATATACAGTATATCAATGCATGACAATCACAGTAAGTATGACAAGCATCACAAGAATCAAAAGCATAAGAGACAAGAGACACAGAGTTTCAGTGGGGAAAACCCTAAGGTGAAAAACCCCACAACTTCCTCAGAGATAGAGAGAGCAATGGCTCAACCAAAGTACAACCAGAATACACTGAGATAGTCTCCTAGTAGCAGATAATCCTCCTCCTCACTAGTGCGCCACTTTCTGAGTGAGAGAGATGTACTTTTCTGAATGATCTAAATAGAGATCACCTAATCTCTATTTATACTAACATGTTTTCCCAATGACCTTATGGGGCCTACTTGTCTAGCTAGGTACATCCACATTATAATATACATTTCAGGGCCGACCCCACACATTGTGGTCTAATAACCCATCAGCAAGTACACACACTTGCGACACTTGTCAATCCACATGACGACACTTCCTTATAGAGGAATGACACATCTCTTATAAGGGTACAATAAATATATATAAAATACACAGATGAAATACATTCCGAAGTTACATATACATCAACACTCCCTCTTAACTAGGAAGGTATTTCTCGACACATATATGCTAGACAAGTCTTGTTCTCGGGATCATCGTCATCGATTCATCATCATCATCATCGTCACTACTGCTGTTATCTCAACCAATCTATGAATCTACTCGTCATAGGAAGTTCTACAGAGCCAGTCCTTTTTCATACTGGATGTAGGCCCACCTCCTGCAGGTCTTCATCATCACTGGCCACACTGTGGAATTCTCAGGACTTATTACGTGCATCACAAAACTTGGCTGCAGCATCCCAGGCTATTACAAGCACACAACACTACCTGTAGGATCTCCCAGGAGCACATTACATGTGACCCATCACAAAACTTGGCTGAAGCATCCCAGGCTGTTACGAGCACACAGCTCTACCTGTCGGATCTCCCAGGAGCACATTACATGTGATCTCACCACAAAAACTGGCTGAAGCATCCCAGGATGTTACGAGCACACAGCTTTACCTGTCATATCTCCCACGAGCACATTACATGTGGTCCACCACAAAATGTGGCTGAAGCATCTGAGGCCTTTTTCGTCCTGTCCAAATCTCCCAGGAGCAAATTACATGTGGTCATGGTAAAACCTGGCTGAAGCATCTGAGGCCTTTTTCATTCTGTCCAGATCTCCCAGGAGAAAATTACATGCCATATGACAAAACCTCACAAGACCATCTCAGGATGTTACGGGTACACAACTCTGACCTGAAGATCTCCCAGGGAACAAATTACATGTCCTCCCAGAGCAATGTCTCGAAAGAGCATCCAAGGCTGTTATGGGTACGCAACTCCAACCTATAGGATCTCCCAGACATGCTCATCTGCACAACCTGATCCATGGCCACAAAGTATCATCTGATACTCATCATACATCATCCTAATGTACACATGATCATCCTGATCATCATCACTGCAACATCCTGCTGCATGTCATCTGGAGAAGCTCGTCATCCATGATCACCTTGATCATGCAATGCATCCATCTGATGCACACCAAGTATCTACCTGATACATATCATCATACACAGTGTATCCTTCTGATAAATAGATACATGATCCACACAATGTATCCATGAACATACATGATCTACTTGATCATACAATGTATCCACTTGATGCATATACAGATACATGGTCCAAGCATCCAACATGATGCATATACAAAATACATACAAATGATCCAACTGATCATATCCAGCATCCAAAATGATGCGTACATACATATAAATGATCCAACTGATCATATCCAGCATCCAACATGATGCGTACATACATATACATATAAATTATCCAACTGATCATACAAAGAAGAAACTAGAACATCATCCTGATGCTCATCATCCAGCGCTTACATCCACAGCCATGTGAAGGATCCTCCTTCCAACATGCTTGGAATGGCTTTAGCAAATGTGTCCATCACTTCTTCCTCGAAGTGTCCTCGATCTGAAGAACACCAAGCCTCTCCCTGAAGTACTCGAACTTCACCCTGGCTAGTGGCTTCGTCAGCACATCTGCAATCTGCTTGTTCGTCGCAACATACAGGAGCTTCATAGCTCCTCTCTGCACCATATCCCTGATATAGTGATATTTGATCTCTATGTGTTTCGACCTATCATGAAACCCTGGGTTCTCAGACAGCTTCACACAACTCTGGTTATCATAGAAGATACCAGTAGCATCCAACGGGAGATCAAATAACTCAGACAGTAGCTTCCGTAGCCATACTGCCTCACAACTAGCTGAACAGGTTGCAACATACTCTGCCTCAGCTATACTTAGTGCTACGCAGGACTGCTTCCTGCTAAACCAAGAGATCACACCTGATCCCATATTGAAGTAGCACCCAGATGTGCTCTTCCTATCTGCAGCACTGCCAGCCCAATCTGAATCAACATAACCCTGCAGGTTAAACTTTTGATTTGCTTCATACTTGAGCCCATAATCCACTGTACCCTTCAGGTACCTCAGAACATGCTTTACAGCAACCAGGTGAACACTCCTCGAATTTGTCAGGAACTGACTCAATGTGTTTACCGCAAAGCAAATATCTGGTCTCGTGTTCATCAGGTACATCAAGGACCCATTCATCTGACGATACATAGAGACATCAACCGGATTAGATGAAGCATCACATAGAAGCTTCAGATTCGATGCCATAGGTATCGCCATGGCCTTGCTATCCATCATCCCGAATCTCTTCAAGATATATACTATGTACTTGCCTTGACCAAGGAAGATCCCACCTGTACTCTACCACACCTCCATACCTATGAAATAATGCATCATTCCCAAATATTTCATATCGAACTCGGCAGCAAGCTTCCTCTTTGTATCACACCAAGTTTTGGGAGCTTGCTACAAGCCATACAAGGCTTTCTTCAATCTGCACACATGTGACTCCCTGTCAGGTCTTGGGAGTGCATCCCAAACATCTTCTTCATGATCGACAAATCATGGCATTCCATTTCTTCATCCCAAATCCTGGGAACTTCAATATCTTCAATAGATATCTTTGTTGCTGCAACAAATGTTGTAGTCCTTTTGTAGGTGAAGATATATGGTCTTTCCTACAAAACAAGTTAAATTGCATGATTAGAAACATCTCATAATTTTCAGAACAAATTCTTTACACATAAAGAAATATGTCATGCAGTCCTGCAGTTATCTTAACCAATGCTTCAATACAACATTTATCCATGTTCCACAACTTTCTAGATGCCTTCCAGTCTCTACCAGAACATTGTTAAGAGTTTGCACTACTCCCAACATGTCAACAAAGAGGTTTCATTCTAGATAAGTAGCACTGGAATGTTGTACAGTGCCATAGGCCACTTACCCATCACATGCATATTAGTAGTATACTGTTCATTAATGCAATCATTCTAATATGCACAATACATCTCCTAAGTCTAGGAACATGAGCATAATATTATTTAAACAAACAAAATAGGCAAGAAATGATAATTGAAATACTTATCTTTGTTTGTTTGTTGGGTGGACACCCTCTGCGTCTTTGCTTCCTGGCAGGAGCTGCTGAAGTAGCTTCTTCTACACCTTTCTGTTGTGGAATGTAGGAAGATGGTCAACTCCCTCTGAAAATTTGCATCCTTGCAAGAGCTACTGGAGTGTGCTCCCTCTTGATCTTTTCTTCCTAGACTACCTGTCCTTGAACTTATATTCATACTTGCTGACATCAATCTTCTTGAACCCTGGAAAGTATATTCTGTAAGCCTTCGAGTTTTCACTGTAACCCACAAAGATACCCTTCTTTCCTGAAGGATCTAGTTTAGTCCTCTTTTCCTTTGGGACATGAGTGTATACTGGACAACCAAATATTCTGAGATGGCTGACTTCAGGTTTCTTACCAGAAAAGATCTCTTCTGGTGTCTTGTTGTCCAATATCTTGTGGGGTGTTCTGTTCTACACATATACAGTTGTTCTAGCTGCTTCTGCCCATAGATGCATAGGTAGATCCTGGTCATGCAGCATTGCCCTTGCTGCTTCCATGATTGTTCTTCTCTTCCTTTCTGTAACTCCATTCTGTTGAGGATTATAAGGAGCAGTCAACTCCCTCTTAATCCCTGAATCACTACAAAGCTTCTTGAAGTCAGCTGAGGTGAATTCTCCACCATTGTCAGATCTGAATGTTTTGATCTTCTTGTCAATTTGATTCTCCATCAAGGTTTTGAATTCCTTGAACTTATCAAACACCTCATCTTTGTTCTTCAAGAAGTATACCCAAGTCTTCCTGGAGAAGTCATCAATAAATGAGACATAGTAAACATACCCACTCAGAGAACTGGATGACATAGGACCACATACATCTGAGTGGACGATTTCCAGGATGTCTTTTGGATTTCTTTCACTGCTTGGGAAAGCCTTCTTAATGTTCTTACCTTTTGCACATCCTTTGCAAACACCTTCATGTTTGGTCTTGATTTCAGGAAGACCTTCTACAGCCTTTCTTGCAATTGGAAGTGCCCTATAGTGCATATGAGCAAGTCTTTTATGCCAAAGTTCACTTGGCTCCATGGATTCATGCACCATGGCATGTTCAGGTTCTCCCTTCAATTTATGCAATCCTCCCTCTTGATCTCCAATCACTACTGCATCATCTATGGTCTTCCCCTTTGGCCACATTAGGACTTGGCCATCCACAAATGAAACCCTCATACCTTTTGCATCCAATGCAGAGATGGAGAGTAAGTTCTTCTTGAGCCCAGGTACATAAAGGACTTCTTTCATCTTCAAAGATTTTCTAGAATCTAGGTTGTAGGAGGCTTCACCACTTCCTTTGATTGGGTATTGATAATCATCCCCAAGTTTTACCTTATGCGGTGATTCATGTTCAGATAGATTCACAAAAGATTCCTTAAACCCAGTCATGTGTTTGGAAGCCTCACTATCAATCAAACAATCATTACAACCATGGGAGATGGTACCTGTGAGAGCAGAGATCAGAACATACTCTTCTTCACTTGATGAGTTATCATCACTTTCTTCCCTAGCCTTCTTCTTGGGTGGTTCATCATCCTCGGCAGCATGAGCATGAAACCTTCTTTTGCTGCCCTTCTTCTTCTTGTTGGAGTTGTTGTTGTCCTTCTTGTTCTTGGGACAATTTATGGCAATATGTCCTTTCTCATTACAGGTGAAGCATATTCTTCTTTCTTTGAAGTGATGTGAAGATTTCTTGGAGTGAGATGGCTCTCTCTTGGACTTCCCTTTCTTGGTGTGAGCTGTGAGAGCTTGATCTTCATTCCCTATCTTTTCTTCTCATGCCACAATCCTTGCTTCTTCTTGTGAGCATTCTTCCTGTAGTCTACTGAAGGAAATTAACTTCTTTCTTGCACAGATTCCTTGAATGAAGGAGTCCCATGACCTAGGTAAGCCATTCAGAGTGGTCATGACAACTTCACCATTCTCTACCATTCCATCCACTGCTTCTAGTTGTTCCTTGATATGGGAGACTCTTGAAAAATAAGATTGAATGGTTTCTCCATTCTGAAACTTTACCCCTTTCATTTGGTTCCGTAGGGTCATCTTCCCTTCAAATAGCTTGGTCAAAGAGTCAAACATCTCTTTGGGTGTCTTTAGAGAAGACACATGGGGTATGCGATGGTATTTGATAGAATCAACAATGATTCTCTTTGCCTTGACCAAGTTCTTCTTATGCAATACTTTAGCCTCTTCATCCTCTGGGATAGGGATGTCTTCTTTTATATATGAGTCCAACTCATTCTCTTCCAGGATTAACCCAATCCTATACTTCCAAGCTCAGAATTTATCAGCCCCTTCAAGCTTATCCTCAAGCTTGGTGTGGTGAGACATTTTAAAGAGTACTTCAAATGGAAATAGAAAAGATTTAGGTCTTACCACTTAAAATGCTGAAAACTGGATCTGGTCCCGGATTAGGGTTTGTCGAAAAAACCCTAAAAATTCAAAATGTGAATTTCAAATTTCTGAAAGGATAGAAAGATGCACCTTGATGAGCTAATCAGCCTGGTGCATTCAGAATTTGAGATAAGAAAAGCTTTACCCTTGAGATTTGTCTTTTTGTCCTCCCAGGTTCACTAGGGAGAGCCCTGAATTAGGGTTTGAGTTTCCCGGAGATATACCCAGCCAAAAACCTCGATCCAAAGCTCTAAACTTCGATTTTTGCAAGGAGCTTCCAGCTATGTCTTCAGATTGCAGAAATTCCTATTTTTGTGGAAACCCTAATTTTTAGGGACAAATTTGAAAAAGCTCGGAATTGAATTCTGATTGGACAGATAGATGCGCCTTGATGAGTAGATTCAATCTACTATACTGCTTTTCCAAAATCTGTGGAGAGAAACCCAATAAACAAGAAACTCAAGTTTCTATCACTGCAAACTGTCTTCTTCTCAGGTTAGGTCTGATACCATGTTAAATTTTGAGCATTAAATCACAATACTCTAGGATCTTTACTGAGAGAATAACATATACAGTATATCAATGCATGAAAATCACAGTAAGTATGACAAGCATCACAAGAATCAAAAGCATAAGAGACAAGAGACACAGAGTTTCCGTGGGGAAAACCCTAAGGTGAAAAACCCCACAACTTCCTCAGAGATAGAGAGAGCAATGGATCAACCAAAGTACAACCAAAATACACTGAGATAGTCTCCTAGTAGCAGATAATCCTCCTCCTCACTAGTGCGCCACTTTCTGAGTGAGAGAGATATACTTTTCCGAATGATCTAAATAGAGATCACCTGATCTCTATTTATACTAACATGTTTTCCCAGTGACCTTATGGGGCCGACTTGTCTAGCTAGGTACATCCACATTATAATATATATTTCAGGGCCGACCCCACACATGGTGGTCTAATAACCCATCGGCAAGTACACAAACTTGCGACACTTGTCAATCCACATGACGACACTTCCGTATAGAGGAATGACACATCTCTTATAAGGGTACAATAAACATATATAAAATACACAGATGAAATACATTCCGAAGTTACATATACATCAACAGTATTCTCTCTCTTGCTTATGAAAACTTGAGTGAGTGAGTGGTGTGTACAAATGAGAGAGAAAGATCTATATTTATACTTTATGTTTGGGCGACCTAATTCCCAATTATGTCGGTCTCACTAAACCTGTCTGGGCTTACCTGTCCTAGGGGGACTTAATAATACATTTTACATTTGACTTTAGGGGATCTAATGCCCCGACTTACAATGGAGGTTTTACTTCAATGACCTTGCATGACTAAACATAATAATTCCATCCCCGAATGGAGGAAAAACATCTCTGACGAAGGTACAATAAAAATACAATAATAATATAATAATAATAATAAACAAAAGAATATCTTCTGAAGTTACACCGTTACAACAACACTACTAAGGGTTGTGCAGACCTTAGTAGAATTTCAAAGAAAAAATAGAAATAAATAAAACATAAATATTAAAACTAATCTAATATGCAGTCATAATTATACTAAACAATATTAAAACAAATCTAAACTAACAATTCAAATACATTGTTTAGCAGAAAACCTTCATATGATAGAAGCATTTAAAGAATCAAAGAATTGTGTATTGAATTATAAGGAGTAGAATCACCTCATAAGAAGTATCATAAGGGGTCCCTATAGCTGTCCAAGGGAGGGTTTGTTTGGTTTCCTAGCAGTCTGTGATCCTTCGACCACATGTCAAGATAGCGATCTCCATCAAGGTGCGATGAGAACAAAAGAGGTTGGCTTCAATATTAGGGAAATTTGTGCAGAGTGATGGCTTCAATGATGAATAGAGAAATATTGTTCAATGGGGGACATTGAGGGTTCATTTATAGGCTTAGTTCATGGCTTTGGGGATAAGGATCAGGCAATATCTTTTTTTCCTGAACCCTCTCCCAAATTTGTGCTGAGTCAGATTCCATGCCGAGGTTTCCTCTTTTTTCCAGGGAAAAGCAGGAAACAATCAAAATTTATGCTATGATCCAGGTCACCCTTTCTCTGAGCTTTTATGCCTCTTGGGTCGCTCATTTTGAGATTTTTTGTGCAACATGGGATGTTCGTTTCCTATGAATATGAGCAACATGAACTTAATGTGGCCTCTTTTTGTGTTTGAATTATATTTTTGGATTTTGCAATGCCTTGTCTAGGTCCAATGGGTGGAATGATGTAGAAATGAGCTAGAATGATGGTGTATTTAGGTGATCGAGTGATGACATGGCTAGTGGACAAATTTTAGGCATTAACAAACTTGAATTCATTTCCATGAAACTCTCCACCATTATATATCCTCAACACCTTTATTTTAATCTTTGTCTTATTATCTACAAGAGTCTAGAATTCTTCAAAGTTATCAATTACCTTTGATTTATTTCTGGGGAAAAAATTCTATGTGTTCCTTGATGTATTAACTCTAAAACTTCCTTTTCTCTTGTAGCACTAGATGCAAATCATACCCGATTCTATTTTTCGTATATGCAATATTCACAGGGATCAAAATATTTTGTGTAATAAGACATACCTTTACCATGTAATTCTCAAAGTTCGTTCTCTCTAATATGTCATACTATTTGATGTCATAGCATTGTCTTTTATCTAGAGATAGTATGGGTACTATCTTCTTTATTTCCATGCTCATGAACAATAGAAATATTACACCTATCATTGATAGTGCTTCCTAATATCTTATATGAACATCCATTCAGGACTCCCCTCATAAAGACCATTAATCCTTGAACTATTTTGCATGTTTATTTTACAAATGCACTATGTATTCCTACATCAACCATATTACTAATGGATATCAATTTTCTATCTAGCTTTGGAATGTGTTCAAAACACCAATGAGAGTTATAATCCATCCATCCTTAAGCAACAACTTAAATCTTCCAGGTCTTAGGATTCTGGTTGTAGAGTCATTTCCTAAGAAAACATCAATCATGTTATCCTTCTCAAATTCAAATTATTACTCCCTATGAGGAGTCATATAAAATGATGAACCTAAGTCAATGTTACATACATCACAATTTGAATAGGTATCTTTAGAGGGTAGGTACAAATAACCTCCTTCTTTTATGGAGGCATTCACCTCTGTAGAAGGGTAATCATCAAATCTCTTTTATTTATCAACATCTTACATAGGATCTCCATACTATTGTCTCCACATCAAGATGAATACCTGCGGAAATATAAACCAAAACATTTTACATTTACAATCCCTCTTATAATTCCCATCTTTACCACATTTCCAATATTTCCTCAAATATTTTCCTGGATGTTTGTATATCCACCCTTAAGACATGTTTTCATTTCTATATTTGGGACAACGTATAAAAAATAATGTATTCATGATATGACTATCCATGGTTTTTTTCCTCATTTCCTCTTATAATAGAAAGGACACTATATTCTCAAACTTTAATGTGGTTTGAGTAGCACTACCAATCACTACAATTAGATTCTCCCAGTAATCTAGAAAAGAAGATAATAATGTATTTCATTTATCCTCCTCCTCCATCTTATTATCAACGGATGCATTTTGACTTACCCGAATATTAAAGACATTTAGATGGTCTATCTATAATTTTTTATCATCCATCCTAATATTATACAACTTATTTTGAAGAAACAACTTGTTTACTAGGGACCATGACTAATATAAACTCCCTAACTTATCATACACCTTCTTTGCACTATCTTCTCCAATCACATTCAACAATACCAAATATGATAGGAAAAGGAAAAGCGTACTTCTGATGTTTCTTTCCAAATTCCCCTAGTCTTCTTTCACCATAGAAGTAGCTTGTGTAACTAGATCCCCAACAATGCAATGTTCTCAATCTAGAAGAAGATATTCCATGTTGAGCTTCCAAAGCTCAAATATAGTACCGTTAAATTTCTCAATCTTGATTCTAGATATTCTCTCCATTCTATTTCAACACACGAATCACGACTGCAAATATCTCACTTCATCAAGGTTTATCATATACCCATGATACCCTCGTTGTATTAAACGAGCCTAACCCTTAGAATCAAAGGAATCCCCCTTAATCCAATAATCAAGATTTGATAACACATGTAATTTTTAAACATGTGAAGTGAGACACAATGCATATAGATTCTTAACCAAAATAGATATTAAACAATGGAACACATATAATACACATAGATTTACCTGGAAATATTAACCAAGAAAACGAACAAAACTTGACGCCGCACCTCTCACTTTCTCATTGTTTTTTATTAAGTATTTAGAATAAAATATTTAGGTATTTCACAACATCCAAATACCTAATCCATTTACTTGAATTAGTTTAAACCTCAATTTCTTAATCATGATTAAATTACATATTTCCAAAAATATAGCCCAAGAAAATTTTCCAAGAACTGCCATGAATCACTCATTAGTATCTATTCCATTAAGAAAGGGGAAGCCACCCATCCCTTGAAAACCCCCCATCCATTCCCAGTGGATAAAAATAGACATACTCATAAGACTTTAACTATAGATATTGTAGGGTGACACGTCACACATGCAAGGAATAAAACATATACATAACAACCATTGCACAAAATGAAGTTTCTATGGCCCTAGTCCACAAAATAGGCCTCGAACAACCACATATTGATAGATTATTAGCTTATTAGTCAAATATGGGAATCATTAGGAGAAGTTGCAAAGTATCATTGCTATTTAGGACTTTTCCATGGACAATGAAGGAAAATAAGGTCATAGGATTTAAATTAATCTTCTAGGAGTCATGATCCATTAATGACACCTTGAACCTCCACACAAACCCTCAATATGGAATCTAACCTCTTAGTGACATATGGGAACAATTATAGTGTAATAATGAATGGGTCTCAAGATATTAACAATCATTGTCGAAGAATATAAAGGGTGTTAGTACATAAAGGAAAGTTTTAAGGATTGTTGTCCATGAAAAAGAGCGTGAACTGCTATAAAGAATCTTTATTGGGGATGTTTGGCCTTGTGTTAGGGTATGAGTTCCATTAGGAGATGTTGTGTGGCATGTATGGGTATGTGGTCTTGTCCATAGTAGGAGGAGGAAATAAAATGCCTCAAGTCCTATATAAATATTTTAATGGTTTTTCCATGAATGTTTCCCCAAGGTACTACATAGGCCCTCTAAGAGGGATCTTTAACCTCTAAATGGGATTTTGTTCCTATAAAAGGATTTACAAACTAGGAATGCATCTTGGAGAAAAGGTGCATCATTTCATGCAAGAAAATGAGGTCATGAACCACTATACATGCCATTTAGAGGGGATATTTAGACACCAAATGGGATACATATTCCATTAGGGTATTTGATTCACCAAGGATGCATATCAAGGCCTTGACCATGGTCATATTGGAACCATTACAAGGTTCTTCACATTAGATGGTTCATAAGACACAACCCCTAGTTTAGAGATAAAAACTAATGTCTTAAGTACTAAAATATTTTTTATGGTCCATGGACCATGCATATGGTTTGAAGCCACTTCCTAAGCCTTGTAAAATAAATCACTACTACACAAGTATAATATGGATATCATTAAGAGATTTGGAACAATACCAATTGGTCTTATGGAACTAACATACTAGAGTATATGCACATTTACCTAGTAAATATTTCCCTATGTTTCATAATACATGTATGAGGGTGCACTTGATCCCATTCAATCCAAGATATTCTCTCTTAAATGAGAATAATATTATCTTAGAAAAGGGTGTACCTTCCCTTGAGTCATGCTTTAGTTACACTTTAGTTACACCAGTGGAGTCTAATTATTCATGCCCGCCATGGGATTATAACCAAGAGAAACTAACTACCTTGGAATCATCACCAAGAGGACAATTTCATGTGCATGAGTCTAGGAGGGTGCATCCACTTGTGCATACCCTGTTAACTGATGGTTGTATGGCTCCTTAATGAAGACTAGGTGGTATATTACTAGTGTTTGTGTTAGTGCATGCCCAAGAAATCTATAGAAACTTAGCTAAGGAACATTAGTTCACTATTTTGAGTATATATCATGTAATTTTATCATTAATTCATGTGTAATATAATTCATTCAATTCTCTCTTCATTCTCTTTGGTCTCAAGATTTCAATTCTTGATTAGTTTTCTTCTTTGCAACTAGATTCATTATGCAAGTTATTCAACAATTTCACATGGTATCAGAGCACAAGAGCTTGTAAGGAGAAGCACATACTTTATTTTGCAGGTAAAGGATTGGATTGCACATAGAGAATGGACCAACCTCCATCAATTATCCTTACACCATACAATGTGTTTGAGTGGAAGCATAAAGTTCTCCTTCTCCTCAAAAGAAGAGGACTTTACTACATCACAATGGGAACCAAAACTGATCCATATCTTGATGTGGAAAATAATAGATGGTTGAATTAGATGGATGAATATTTTGGATAACTATATTTCTCACTCTCTCCCAACCTCAAATATCACACCAATATTGAAGATTCTACCAATGAAGTATGGATCAAGATGGAAATCCTCTTTGGTAATCAAGATGAGATGAGAGCACATCAGATGGGGAATGAACTCAACAATTTGAGTCCAAGAAATATCCAATACTTATTTTCACAAAATTCAAATAATTCTCTCCCATCACAATGTGAGGCAATGCATCGGTTCAAATCACTCATTTAGATAAGGGAGAACTCGTTATAGATCCAATTCTCATTGATGAATATCTCACCAATGTCTCTTCAATTACCTCAGGTAACATTTCAGATTTGCATGTAGAAGTTGATACCATGGATGAACAAGTTGTTGTAGATCCAACAATCATACCACATTAGACAACAAAATATTCATGTAGTAGGTGATCTAGTTGGATATCCAAAAAACATATGGTGGACCCACACACATTATCTATTTGGTTAACTAACAGACAAAGGATGGACCCAATCACATTCTCAAATTTCTCCTCATGCACTCCCTACTAAAGATTCATTGATTCCCATCCATAGCTACATGGTCAATACAGGAGATCCACAGTCGTCTTCAAAATATGTAGCAAATCCACATTACGATACTACTAAGAAGGATGAGCATAAGTCCCTAATGAGGAACCAACATTAGAAACTAGATCCCCTACTACCTGGTAGGAAAATTCCATGGATCAAGTGGAAACATCCATCGAACTTGGTAAGGAATGAAATTTAGAATGATCATGGTTCAAGATGATTGAAAAAGTCTCTTCTGCATCAGGGGTGCCACATCCCCAATCCCCTCAGTGTCCTTTAGAGTGATGGGGGAACAACCTGGAGTCACCTGCTAAATTTTTTCTTTTATAAATATCTCTGCTCCTACACATAGCCGCAAAGATCTTCGGTCTGCAATCCGTAATCCATAGTTAGAAGTTGGAAGTCGGAACTGTGGATTTCTAATTTGATGAAATCACACCTCTGACTTTCGCAATCCGCAATCCACAATGCGGAAATCGAAATTTGGAACCCAAAAACTCCACCTTGTCGAATCATGCCTCTAAATTCCGCAATATGCAATCCACGATGCGGAAGTCAACAATCGGAACCCCAAAATATCAACTTCGAAGAATTGCTCCTCCGACTTCCGCAATCCATAATCCGCCTTGCGGAACTTGGAAGTCGGAACCCCAAAATATCAACTTCGAAGAATTACTCCTCTGACTTCCACAATCCACAATCTACCTTGTGGAACTCGGAAGTCTAAACCCCAAAATCTCAACTTCGAAGAATTGTTCCTCCGACTTCTGCAATCTGCAATCCTCATTGTGGAACTTGGAAGTTGGAACCCCAAAATCTCAACTTCGGGGAAAAATCACCTTCCGACTTCCGCAATCCACAACCCACATTGCAGATTCGTAAAGTTGGGTCCACAATGTATAATTATGAAGGTTTCATCCTTCGACATCTACAATCCATAATCCGCATTGCGGGTTCAGAAGGTCAGGATCACATAGCCCTGCTACTGCCAACTTCCCAAGCGGATAACTTTCTCATCCTAAGGCCATTTTTGGAAAATCTAGTACCATTGGAAAGTTCTCAACGAGCACTATGCAATGGTGTGATCCTCTGCCACATATGAGAAATATGAATTCGTCATTTTTCCAACTTAAGCATTTCCCCAAACTTCCTCAATACCTATTTACCCTTCTACAAGGAGTTCTGGTTGCACTCTGCCATGGCTTCCACCCTCATCTGACCCACAGAGGGATCGTTACACACAATTGAGGTTTCCTAATTCCTTCCCCAAGTTCAAGTGATGTAATGTAGTCCATTTAGAAGTATGTGCAATGCATAACTAACATGCATAATGGAACTAAATCTGACCCATGCATCCACAACATGCAATATTAACAACATATTAACACAAGTAAAATGATGAAACAATAACAAATGAACCATCCTCATGGTTAGAATCATACACAGACTTCCTACTTATTAATTCCATATGATCATTTCATTCAATTTTACTTGAAATAACACTTAACATAAAATAGGAAGTAGCATCATTCAGAACCACATAAATCACTTATCTTATAAGATGAACTGTCCAAGCAACTGGCTATGTGAGAGAAACATTCCACCCAACAATAGGTATCTATCCAGCCTATATTCTTTCAGCTGAGAGACCACCCCCGAGATGGGATATGTATACACTAAGGAGGAACTAAACAGGCTCACTCACAGCTATGGATTCACACAACAAAAATGCTAATCCAACACACAGTTGGTTTTATCAAGCATTTAAGGAAAAATGGAGGAGGATGCTAAGCCATTGAGCCCAGCCTCAGAGCTATAGGCCTCTCAATTCACACTCAGACAATCTTAGCACCCACAATACCTACCACACCCAACACAAGGAAGGTCCTCTTCTCTTCTGCACAGTGCCTTAGGTGCCCCTTCCCTCCAATGCTCTTAAGGGTGTGCATATAAAGGTCCAAGCTGCTTATTCCTTAAGACTCTAGAATTCACTCGGTTTATCAAGAAACCCTATCTTCTGTCATATTCCTTCTCTGTCATTTCCACTTGGATTTTCTCAATTTCTATGGCCAAAGTGACTCTATCCCGCAGTTGGGTTCTCGAATATTAAAACAGGGTATTCTCACGGGTTTCTGATCATCTCACACTCTATAAAATTTCCCTAGGGTTCAGACCGACGGATCCCCTACTAGATTGAACTTCCCACACGAATTTATGGGTTAATTCGGCACTCTAAATCGGGGTTTTTCACAGAATCATGATTTCCTTCTTCTCTTCACCGCTCGTCTCTCTATTCCCCTCCAAACTCCAGTTTCTAGTCCCTGATGGAATGGGGATCAGAGAATACAAATTCCTAGGGGTAGAGTGACTTGTAGATCAAGGAAAACAGAGCCCCATACCCTTCCATCAAAAATTTCAGGGTTTTCCCACACTCTATCGACCTCATGAACAGTTTCTTCAACCACCTTCTGCAGCAGAATTAAATGTCATCAAGGAAGGTCAAAGGGGTTCTAAATATTACAGTTGGTAGTCTATAGCTCAATCCCACAACCCTCTCACATCTCCCTAGTGGATACACATGTCCCTCTCTTATTAGTTTCCTCCATAGCCATTTTTCTTGGTATTTTTATTGCAATGTTAATATTTACATCATTTACAATGTCCCATGGCTTAATATCACATGGATAACATAATATAAACTACTTTCCTTTTACATAAAACTTAGCATCCACTAGCGGGGCCTTGGCCTTGAGCTCCACACTAGGAAAACATACATCGCATGCATATATTATTTACATTGAAAGCAAATATGTCCTAAGGGTCAAAATGGGGACATTACATTTCCCTCCCCCTTAGAACAACATTGTCCTCGGTGTTCTAAAAAATGAAAAAAAATGGGAATGCCTGTCTCATGGAATCCTCCATCTCCCCTGTAGCCTCATCGGGACTAATTTTCTTCCATTGCACCTTCACCTGTCTAATAGCTCGGTTCCAGAGCAATCTGACCTTCTTGTTGAGCATACGCATAGGATCCACTTGGAACTCTCCCTCGGGTTCCACCTGTATCATATTCCAATCAATTATGTGATTAGTATTATGTACATATTTCTTAAGAAAAGAAACATGGAAAACATTATGAGCTCTCATGTTAGCAGGTAATGCAATTCTATATGCAATTGGCCCTATCCTATTAAGGACTTCAAATGTACCACAATACCTTGGTTCCAACTAGGCACAACTCCCCAACTTTAGGGAACTTTTCCTTAACTTCATTCTCAAATAAACATGATCCCCAATCTTAAATTCCTTATGCACTCTTTTCAAATTTGCATAATTCTTCTGCCTATCCTAAGCTACGTTTAAATTTTGCCTGACTTTAACAATTTCCTATTTCATTTCCTTGATCATCCGTGGCCAAAGCACTACCCTGTTCACTGGATTATCTCAATTCACTGGAGTCCTGCATCCTTTGCCATACAATACCTCAAAATGACTCATCCCCACTGATGCTTGATGTCCATTATTGTATACAAATTCTACCAAATGTAGGTAGTCCTCCCACTTGGATGGCTTGTCAGGTCATGTATTCATGGACCTGATTCACCCTCTCAGTTTGACCATATGTTTGAGGATGATATGATGTAGTAAATTTTAGTTGAGTTCCCAATTCTTGAGATAATCCCTTCCCAAAATTGGATGTGGACTTTGCATCTCGATATGAAATTATTGCCTTGGGAAATCCATGCAATCTGAATATCTCCTTCATGAAAATGTTTGCTATGTCACTTGTCTTATGAGTAGACTTGACTGGAATAAAGTGAGATATCTTTGATAGCTTTTCCACCACTACCATAATTGAATCATGCTTCTTCACTGTCATTGGAAAACCTATTATAAAATCCATAGAAATTACTTCCCACTTCCATTCCGGAATGGGAAAAGGCTGCAATAATCCTACTGGATGTTGATGCTCTACCCTAACTTGTTGGCATCTTTGAAACTTAGCAATGTATTATGCTATGTCCTTCTTCATTCCATGCCAAAAGTATTGATTTCTTGCTGTTGTTATGGTCTTTTGGTATCGTAGATGTCCAGAGTATGGAATTTGATGTATTTCATCCATCACTAGCTTCCTTAAATCTGCACAATATGGAATATACAATCTAGTACCTTGATACAAGATAAAATCATGTTCACCAAGCTGATATCCTACACACATTTAATTTATATTACCCTGCTGCAAATTTTCTTTACTTTGAAGGTAAGTTCCATCATTTGTTTGGGCTTCAAGAACTCTTGCCTTCATATCTAATTTGCACATACTTACTACTGCAACATGAAATTTTCTACTAAGAGCATCTGCAACCTTATTCCCTTTCCCTTTTACATGCTTAATTTCAAAATCAAATTCGCAGAGAAATTCCATCCACCTAGCTTGTCTAGCATTCAAGTTTGGTTGGTCAAACAAATACTTCAATCTCATGTGGTATGTCCTAAGATCAAAACTTCTTCCCAACAAATAATATCTCCACATCTTGAGAGCATGTACTATGGCTGATAGTTCTAAATCATGTGTGGCATAATTATTTTCATGCTATTTTAACTTCCTTGACTCATAGAAAATCACAAATCCTTCTTACATGAGCACTCCACCTAGCCTTTAATGCAAGCATCTGTGTACACTACAAAATCCTTCCTTGGATCTGCAATCTTCAAAACAGGAGCACTGGTAAGCAACTTCTTTAACTGTTGAAATCTCCTCTCAAATTGTTCATACCAAACAAATTTAACATTCTTCCTCTGCAATGATGTAAATGGATGAGCTATCTTCGAGAATCTTTGAATGAATATTCTATAATAGCCTGCAAGACCCATAAAAGATCTAACATCTGTAACATTCTTTGGAGTAGGCCAATCCATTATGGCTTCAATATTTTATGGATCCACTGCGATTCCGTCTTCTGAGATGACATGACCCAAATACTGTACCTTCCTTTGATAGAAATCACACTTGCTTAGCTTTGCCTACAGCTGGTGTTCTCTAAGAACTTGCAACACCATTCTTAGATGTTCATCATGCTCTTCTTCATTCCTTGAATAAACAATAATGTCATCGAAGAACACTATCACAAACTTATCCAAATACTTGTTGAAGACACTATTCATGAGACACATCAATGTAGCAAGTGCATTGGTAATGGCACCACTATGAACTCATAATGACCATATATTTTCTTGAAAGTTGTCTTGTGAATGTCTTCTTCTTTTATCCTCACTTGATGATAGCCAGACCTTAAGTCAACCTTTGAAAAGACATTAGCTTCCTTCATTTGATCAAACAAATCATCAATCCTTGGCAATGGATACTTATTCTTGACTGTCACCTTATTTAGCTTCCTGTAATCAATACACAACCTTAAAGTCCCATCCTTTTTCTTGACAAATAACACCGGTGCCCCCCAAGGAGATACACTAGGCCTGATATACTTCTTGTTCATTAAATCCAGTAGCTTCATCTTTAACTCTATCAAGTCCCGTGTACTCATTCTATAAGGAGCTTTGAAAATTGGTGCTACCCCTGGAACAAGGTCAATGGTAAAATCAATATCTCTCTTTGGTGGCAGCCAGGGCACTTCATCCGGAAACACATCTTTGAACTCTTTCATCAACTGGAATTCTTCTATCCTTGGTCCTTGATCCTCTGAGGAATCTGATTTGTGAATTGCATATAATTGTCAGCCCTTCTTATAAAAAAATTTCAACTATAAGGATGAAATTTGTCTTATTGAGACTTATTTGGGAATTCTCTTTACCAATCTGGGTCTACCCTCTTCATCAATGCATTCAAGTACATTTTCATAGCAATCTAACTTGGCTCTATGCCTTTCCAACCAATCCATACCAATTAGAGCATAATAAGATCCTAATGGTAGGACATTCAAATTTACATTTGTGAAAAATCCATTCAACTCCATGGGGCACTCCATCACTACTTCACTCACTTTTATCTTGGTCCCTGTGGCTAACTGAACTACCCAAGACTCATTGTGCTTCATTTTTCTAACAGAACAACCTTCAACCACTTTTGGAGAAACATAACTATGAGTAGATCCTAGGTCAATCAAAACAGAAATGGATTGCTTAGAAATATTACCTTCAACTTCCACCACTGCTAACTGATGGTCTTCTTGATGATTATCCAATGCTGCATAGATTCGAGGCGCTTCCCTTGCCATATCCTCTACTGTAGATGCTCCTTATAAGTGGTGCAAATTTCTGAGATTCTCCCTCCTATGTGGACATTCTTTAAGAATGTGGTTTCCTCCACATCCCCAACACTGAAGTGGTGCTCTTGGTGCTCTTTTTGCTGCCACTGCTAGCTTGTTTCCACTTCATTCTTGTTGGCCCCGTGGAAAATGTATTGGCTTAACTTTTAATAGTGGCTTGAATCCAATTTTCCTTTTATCAAACCTCCCATTTGGATTTCCCTTCAATGCTGGGTGAACCTATGATTTTCCCTTTCTCTTCTCATAGCAATGCACCGCCATCCTAATGGCATCATCAAGGCTTGGTGGATTAACAAACTCAATCCTATCTCTGAAATTTTGAGGTAAAATTCCAAGGAATCATTGGATATTAACCCTCACATCCTTGATATATTCCACATACCTCAACAATTCCCAAAATTTATGGACATGCTCAGCTATAGATTTCTGTCCCAACGTGAGTTCATTGAATTATTTTCTCTTGTTGTCATAATACCTAGCTAATAGGTATTTTTCCTTGAAATACTTGTTAAATATCTCCCAGTTGATCCTCCTTGCACTGATCCCTTTCACTTGCATGAGGTTCTCCCACCAAATTGAAGCTCTTCCATTAAGATTGTAAATGGAAATTCTGGTCTTTTCATTTCCTAAGTAGTGATGAATCCTGAAATATTTCTTTATCTTAAGAAGCCATGCCTTTGCCTCTTGGCTAGTCTTACCCTCTCCATCAAATGTGGGAGGCCTTGCCTTCCTAAATTTTCCCTGTGGCATAACTTTGGATTGGTTTCCTCCTTCAAATCTTTTATAAGCATGCCTTGGACTTCTTCAAGGGCTTCTTGAGTCACATGACCTGCTATAAGAAGACCTTGAGGAGGGTGTGCTGCGATTCTTTCTCACAGGACTCTTTCTTGGGCTTGGAGTTCTCTTCCTAGAATAGCCTCTATAGCGACTCTCTACACCCCTTCCCTCTTTACCTACATTTCTTGGGTTGGACCCAAGTTTTACCCTCTGTTGCATATTAGTGAGGCTCTGCAAAATAGCAGCATTGAGTTGATTATGTTCTTTCTGAGCCTTCATCAACCTTTCATTAAATATTATCATGGTTTCAACCAAATTCTGTGGAGTTATTTGTTCCCTTCTCCCATTGGATTCAGTCTTCGCATGATCTGCTTGCACATTTTCTCCTAGCACATCTTCATCATGCGCATAAGGATTCTAGGTGTCATTCATGGTCACCATTTTCCTTTGGATATTTCTTTCCCCTTGCATGTTTCTCTCTGCTACACTATTCAAATGCTATCAGCTGCAAGCACTGTGCATTATAGAGACATTTATCAGACATCTTAAGAACACATATAAAACATAAAACATCCATATTTAACATAAATAACTCATGGAATAATTCATAGAGCATATTATGCCATCTACTCTGTCCCAAGCAGCCCCGATGACGCAACCTTGGGCTCTGATACCATTCTGTCACGTCCTCGATCCCGTTAGTGTCCTTTAGAGTGATGGGGGAACAACCAAGAGTCACCTGATAATTTTTTTTTTATAAATATCTATTTTCCTACACATAGTCGCAACGATGTTCAGTCCACAATACGTAGTCGGAAGTTGGAAGTTGGAACCGCGAATTTCAACTTCAAAGAAATCGCACCTCCGACTCCTGTAATCCACAATTCGCAGTGCGGAAATCGGAAGTCGGAACCCAAAAAATCCACCTCGTCGAATCACGCCTCCAACTTCTGCAATCTGCAATCTGCGATGTAGAGTTTCGAAATCGGAACCCCAAAATATCAACTTCGAAGAATTGCTCCTCCGACTTCTGCAATCAGCAATCCGCCTTGCGGAACGCGTAAGTAGGAACCCCAAAATCTCAACTTCGAAGAATTTCTTTTCCAACTTTCAAAATCCGCAATCTTCCTTGCTGAACTCGGAGTTCAGAACCCCAAAATCTCAACTTCGAAGAATTGATCCCCCAACTTCTGCAATCCACAATCTGCCTTGCATAACTCGGAAGTCAGAACCCAAAAATATCAACTTCGGGGAAAAAACACCTTCCAAATTCTGAAATCCGCAATCCTCCTTGGGGATTCATAAATTCGGGTCCACGATGTATAATTCTGAAGGTTTGATCCTCCGACCTCCGCAATCCGCATTGCGGGTTCAGAAGGTCGGATCACATACCCCTGCTACTGCCAACTTCCTAGGCGGATAACTTTCTCATCCTAAGGCCATTTTTGGAAAATCTGGTATTGTTGGAAATCTCTCAGCGAGAACTATGCAATGGTTTGATCCTTTGCCACATCTGAGAAATATGAATTCATCATTTTTCCAACTGAAGCATTTCCCCAAACTTCCTTAATGCCTCTTTACCCTTCTACAAGGAGTTATGGTTGCACTCTATCATGGCTTCCCCCTTCATTTGACCCATGGAGGCATCATCACACACAACCAAGGTTTCCTAATTCCTCCCCCAAGTCCAAGTGATGCAATGCAGTCAATTTAGAAGTGTGTGCAATGCATACAAAACATGTAGAATGGAACTAAATCTGACCCATGCATCCACAACATGCAAGATTAACAACATATTAACACAAGTAAAATTATGAAACAACAACAAATGAACCATCCTCATGGTTAGACTCATGCACAAGCTTCCTAACGATTAATTCCCTATGATCATTTCATTCAATTTGAATTGAAATAACACTTAACACAACATAGGAAGTAACATCATTCAAAACCACATAAAGCACTTATCTTATAAGATGAACTGTCCAAGCAACTGGCTATGTGAGAGCAACATTCCACCCAACCATAGGTCTCTGTCCACCCTATATTCTTTCAGCTGAGAGACCACCCTTGAGTTGGTATGTGTATCAACTAAGAAGGAACTAAACATGCTCACTCACAGCCATGGATTCACACAACAAACATGCTAAGCCAACACACAATTGGGTTTATCAAGCATTTAAGGAACAATGGAGAAGGATGCCAAACCAGTGAGCCCAACCTTAGATCTACAGGCCTCTCAATTCACACTTAGACAGTCTTAGAACCCACATTGCCTACCACACCCAACACAAGGAAGGTCCCATTCTCTGTTGTACATTACCTCAGGTTCCCCTTTCCTACAGTGCTCTTCAAGGTGGGAATAGAAAGGTCCAAGTTTCTAATTCCTTGAGACTCTAGCCTTTACTAGGTTTATCAAGCAACCCTACCTTCTGTCCTACTCCTCCTTTATCATTCCACTTGGATTTTCTCAATTTATATGGCCAAATCGACTCTATCCCGCAGCTGGGTTCTCAGCTATTAACACGAGGTATTATCACATGTTTTTTAGCATCTCACAATCTGTAAAATTTCCCTAGGGTTTAGTCCTATGGATCCTCTGCTGGATTGAACTTCGCACACAAATTTATGGGTCAATTTGGCACTCTAAATCGGGTTTTTTCACAGAATTGCAATTTTCTTCTTCTCTTAACCGCTCGGCTCTATGTTCCCCTCCAAAATCTGGTTTCTAGTCCCTGATGGAATGGGGATCAGGGAATACAAATTCCCAGGGGTGGAGTGACTTGTTGATCAAGGCAAACAGAGCCCCATACCCTTCCATCCAAAAATTTCAGGGTTTTCCCACACTCCATCGACCTCATGAAAATTTTCTTCAATCACCTTCTGGAGTAGAATTAAATGTCAGCAAGGAAGGTCAAAGGGGTTCTAAAGATAAAATTTGGTAGTCTATGGTTCAATCCCACAACCCTCTCACCTCTCCCTCGTGGATACACATGGCCCTCTCTTATTAGTTTCTTCCATAGCCAGTTTTCTTGGTATTTTTATTGCAATGTTAATATTTACATCATTTACATTGTCCCATGGCTTAATAGCACTTGGATAACAGAATATAAACTACTTTACTTTTACATAAAACCTAGCATCCACTAGCGGGGCCTTGGCCTTGAGCTCCATACTAGGAAAACATACATCGCATGTACACATTATTTACATTGAAAGCCAATATGTCCTAAGGGTCAAAATGGGGACATTACAGAGGGGGGTGTTCCATGATGTTTTCCCTCTTTTCTCATTTTTATAGGGTTTTCTATTGTACATGGGTTCCTAACATGGCTCATCATCAAGACCCACTCATTGTTTACACCCTAGTTGTGCTTCACAGGGTGTATTAGAGTATATGCAAATTTACCTAGTAAATATTTTCCCTATGTTTCATAATACATGTATGAGGGTGCACTTAATCACATTTTTCCCAAGATATTATCTCTTAGATGAGAGTACTATTATCTTAGACAAGGGAACACCACTCCTTGATTCATTCTTTAGTTGCACTTTAGTTACACCAGTGGAGTCCAATTATGCATGCCCACCTTGGAATCATCTCTAGAAGTGCCTACCTTCCTTGGAATCAACACCAAAAGGTATAATTTCATATGCATGAGACTATGATGGTGCATCCACTTGTGCATGCCCTATTAATTAATGACTACATGGTTGGTTAACTAAGACTAGGTGGAAGATTGCTAGTGTTTGTATCAATAAATTCTTGAGTAAGAACTATAAGCTCAACTAAGGAGAATAAGTTCACTATTTTGAGTATATATCATGTAATTTTATCATTAATTTGCGTTGAATAGACTTCATTCAATTCTCTCTTTATTCTCATTGGTCTCGACCTTGCGATTGTCGATTAATTTTCTCTTTTGCAACTAGATTCATTGTGTAGGGTGTTCAACAATTTCACATAACCATAGTCCAAGGCCAACTAAAAGATCCTTAAATATACTTTCAGGGTTTATGATTGTAGGTCATACCTCTATATTTCACAATATCAATGAAAGTGATGACAATTTTATTAGCAATCCACACAAAGTTATGAATGGGCTATTTTCAAGAATGTTCACATTTTCCTTGCATAACACCTAGATATATTAAGGGATTAAGAAATTAATTTTTTGTTCTAAAATCCTCCTATCTTAACATAGTTTAATCCTTTAATCATTATATTTTTTTTCATCTATAAAGAAAATAGTATGTGCTTCTCCCTAAGACTATCCATTTTTCTTAAATCATGGTTATTTATTTCATACTAATCCCTAGCATGCCAAACCTTTTCATGGTGTCCATATTATACTTGTGGCCTAAGGATTTCATTTATAGGGCTTGTGTGGTTGTCTTGGACCCGATGCCTTCTCCATCATCCATAAAAATATATTTTAGTCGCTAAGATATTGAATTTTTATCATTGGATAATATGTAGTATCTTAAGAACCATTTAATATGAAAAAACTCATAATGGATCGTATATGACCATGGAGAACTCCTTCAGACCATCGCCAGTGAATAAATTCTCCTAATGGTGTGCGTATCACACTTAGTAGATAAAGTTCCACTCTAAAGGGTGTATGTAATGGTTCAAGACATCCCTTTGTCCCATGATCCTTGAAATATGTGTTTAGGTCCTTGGCTCTTCTTTCCCTACTTTACCATGGCGAAGAACCCAAGGTTCTTCCCTTGTACTAATTTTTTATATAAGTGCACATTAGGCTTAGAGATCAAATATCTTTTCCAGATGGATAATGTGGTGCTTTGAGTCCATATTCATCTATAAGGTCATTAAAATATTTACATAAGACTTGGGATCCTTTATATGCACTCCTTACCATGGTCAATTCCCGAAGACCCATCCTTAGTAAAAAGACTCCTAATGGAACCCATAGAAGAAATGAAGGTTTATATACCCTCTAAATTGACCATGTAGTGATTTGAGGAGTCATTCATGGCTCATGAGCCTTAAAAGATTCATTTAAGTCCTAATATTTATTTTCTACCATGAACATTGTTAAGGTATCTAAACCCATATATTTTGTCTAAAACTTTATAATGGTTCCCATATCTCATTCGGCCAAATTTTATGAGCCCTAGAAAACTAATTTTGTTCATATGATCATTGTTTTTCTTCATTAACTATGGTTAGGGCCTTGAGACCCATGCTATGTAAATAAAATATTTTAATGATGCACATATCCCACTAATACGCCATTCATAAAGGTTTATATGGTTCTTTGAATCCTATTTTAAGTACCAATACATTATAATTTTCATTTTTAGACAATGTAATGTCCCCCTCCATTATTCTAACCTCTAAATTGGTAGTTTCAAATTACCCACTTGAAACTTTTTCCCCATGCAGGCCATTATTAGATTTTATAACTAATTTAAGCCTTCCATGTATGACAAATAAAAAAAATGTGGTTGAAAGAGCATAAATATAAAGAATAATGGATTTAAAACAATATTCATACACACAACATGGATAAACACTCATATTTTTAATAGGAAGTAAATATAATTATTCATATTTACATACAATAATGAATAATTATATTTTAATAGAAACATATCTAAGAAATTGGCTTTGTAAGAGAAGTTTCCCACCCAAGTGTAGGTACCAGTTGTAGATACCACCTCCAAGTCAAGCCGTGAGGCAATAAGAGTGAAGAGAACACCTACATACTTCATTCTCTCTCACCCCAAGTAAGTTTCTCTCATGCTTATCTAATCTTCTCACGAATGAGCACTACAAGAAGCATATTCAATCATCCCAAACATGGAACTCTCTTCCACTATTGGACATAACATAAGGAATGCCTACTCTTTTTGTTCTTGATAGTACCTCGGTGTACCTTGTTAAGTTTAGCATAAAATTCACAACAAGTGCATAATAAGGATCACTGAAAGAAACACAATCACAAGATAGACACAGATTTATCGTGGGAAACCCTCATGGGGTAGAAAACCCGGCAAAGCTTTCCTCAATATAGATGGCCAACAAATACAAAGATGTAAACCCCAAACAAGATCTCCTTATCCTCCTTTGCAAATATCTCTCTCTCCTATGCACAATTCGCAACTGAGTGAATGGGTGAGTGATTTTATTAAATGAGTAACACACATCCTCTATTTATACTTTACTTCACTTGAATTTTAACCCTAACTGGGACGAATTCTCCTAGGAGAGTCTAATAACCCCTAAACACTTAACTCAAGGCCGACCCCACTAGGGAATTCTAATAACCCTAGTTACAACATCCCGATAGAGGAATAAACATCTCCGGATATATAATAATGTCCCGATGGAGGAATGAAACATCTCCAGATAAAGTACAAATAGAATATTGTTAGAAGTTACAATATTTCAACACTCCCCCTTAATGACAAGGATATTCTAACAACATCTACAGGAGAAAGGATTCCTCAACATCATACATGATACATCTATAAATCATTGGAAGCTTTCTTCAATCATCATCAGTAACTCAAACATTTACTGGAACATAATCAATACTGGAACATCAATATCGTCAGTAATGAGTCTTCATCTTTTGCAGCACTCGATCAGCTACAACAACATCATCATCTAGATCTTCTGATCAACAACATCATATGGATCTCTTATCAACAACATAATCATCTAGATCTTCTGATCAACAACATCATCTGGATCTCTCGATCAACAACCTCATCATCTGGATCTCCTACTCAACAGCATCAACATCTGGATTTTCCGATCAATAGCCTCATCGTCTGGATCTCTTGATCCACAACATCATAATCAACAACACACATGATCCTTCCTTTCGGAATTACGGGATCATGGACAGTCCTTCCTTCCAAAATTATGGGACCCGAGTCCAACAACTTTGGTGATCCTTCCTTTCGAAATTACGAGATCATGGACAATCCTTCCTTTTGGAATTATGGGATTCTGGTCCATCAACTCTGGTGATCCTTCCTTTCAGAATTACGGGATTCTAGTCCATCAACTCTGGTGATCCTTCCTTTCGGAATTACGGGATCATGGACAGTCCTCTATTTCGGAATTATGGGATTCTAATCCATCAACTCTGGTGATCCTTCCTTCCAGAATTACAGGATCATGGACAATCCTTCCTTTTAGAATTATGGTATTATAGTCCATCAACTATGGTGATCCTTCTCTTCTGAATTACGGGATCATGGACAGTCCTTCCTTTCATATTTACGGGACTCTAGTCCATCAACATTGGTGGTGCTCAGACAATCCTTCCTTTCGGAATTATGGGACCCAATCTTTACGGAGCTACCACACTTGGACGATCCTTCCTTTTGGAATTATGGGATCCTTGTCCACTACTCACATCTTAGACAATCCTTCCTTTAGTAATTGCGTGATTCTAGTCTAAGGATATATATTTTAAGACTATACTTCCTTTCGGAATTACGGGATCACTATCTAGGGATGATCAATCCCACCACAATCCAAGGATCAACATTTAACACTATCCTCCCTTTTGGAATTATGGGATCACTATCTAAGGATGATCAATCCCACCAGTCCTCTTAGAAAAAGTCTAAGTACCACTTCATCGACCTCACCGTCGGTACAAGCATCCTCATCATCGACCTCATCTCTAGAACAGGTAACCTCATCATCGATATAGTTATCCACATCGATACCAGTATCCAAATATCATCATCAACCATATCACTCCCCCTTTCGAGGAGGGTCCTTCTGAACTACACCAAGCTTGTCTCAGAAATACTCAAACTTTACTCGAGACAGAGGTTTGGTCAATACATCAACAACTTGTTCATCAGTGCTCACATACTAGAGCTTTATAGCTCCTTTCTGCACCATATCCCGTATATAAAAGTATCGGATCTCTATGTGCTTTGACTTGTCATGGAATACTGGATTCTTTGTCATCTTGATACAACTCTGGTTGTCACATAGGATCACAGTGGGGTCCATCTCTAAGTCAAATAGTCTCAATAGCAACTTTCGAAGCCATATGGCTTCACAACTAGCAGAGCAAGCAGCTATATATTCCGCTTCAGCTGTGCTAAGAGCCACACTCGACTTCTTCCTGCTAAACTATGAGATCATACCATGTCCCAGACAATAACATTCACCCGATGTGCTCTTTCTATCTGAGACACTTCCATCCCAATCTGCATCTATATAACCATACAATATGAAATCATTATCTCCAAGATAATATAGACCAAAGTCTATCATACCTTTTAGGTACCTCATCACATGCTTTGCATCTATCAGGTGAACACGTCTAGGCTCAACTAGATACTAACTCAGGGTGTGCACAACAAAGCATATATCTGGCCTGGTATTCGTCAGATCCATCAGCGACCCAATAATCTGTCTGTACTCAGTCACATCCACTAATTCTGAAGATTCATCGGCTAACAACTTCAGGTTGGAATTCATGGGAGTGGCCATGGCTTTACATTCCAACATATCAAATATTTTCAAAATTTCCACAACATACTTTCCCTGGTTGAGAAAGATTCCTTCTGGGCCTTGCCATACTTCCAAACCTAGGATGTAATGCATCAATCTGAGATCTTTCATCTCAAATTCTGTAGCTATCTTCTTCTTGCTTTCCATGATCTGTTTCTCATTTCCTGGCAGAAATAGATCATCCACATACAGTAATAGTATGACAGGTTCGTCATCCATAACCTTGAGGTAAAGTTTAGGATCAACCTTACTTTTGGTAAAGCCCAAGCTTGTCAAGAAGCTATCAATTCTTCTGTACCAAGCTCTAGGATCTTGTTTCAACCTGTACAGAGCTTTCTTCATCTTACATACGTGATTTCTTCTATCTTCAACCTCAAATCCTTGCGGTTGTTCTATGTACACTTCTTCCTCAATCACATCATTCAGGAAGGTTGTCTTCACATCCATCTGGTGTAATATCCACTTCATCATGGATGCAAGTGCCATGATGGTTCTAATGGAAGTGTACCTTGCAATTGGTGCAAATGTCTCTTCATAGTCAAATCCCTCTTTCTAAGAGAATCCTCTAGCTACAAACCTTTCCTTATACTTTTCAATGCTACCATCCACAACATGCTTTATCTTGTATATCCATTTGGAGGATACCACACTCTTGTCTTTTGGTTTGGGAACTACATCCCAAACATCATTCTTCATTATTGACTAGTATTCCTCTGTCATTGCTTCTACCCATTCTTTCTTATGAACTGGTTCTTCATAACAAGTAGGTTCTTGATCTACAAGATCACACATCAAAGCCACATAGTTGGAAAAGGGATTTGGTTTCTTGCTTACCCTTGTGGATCCTTCTGGAGCTCCATACTTTTCTGCTCCTAGTATAATATCTCTTTTTCATGATGGCTTTCTCTTCCATGATATGTTCATGGGTGGGGGTTCTTGAGGTTCTATAATATCATGGTCTTCTGGTGCAGCTTCTGCATTTCTAGGAGGTATATCTTCTTCATATACTTCTTCATACTGACACTTTTTGGATCTTTTAAGAGAAACTTCCTCATCAAAAGTTACATCTCTACTAATTTCCATGTGATGGAATTCTGGGATGTATATTCTAAATGCTTTGGATGTGTCACAATACCCAACAAATATTTCCTTCTTTCCGGAAGGATCTAGCTTAGTTCTCTTCTCTTTTGGTATGTGAATATATACAGGGCATCCAAATATCTTGAGGTGGCTTACCTCAGGCTTCTTCCATGTGAACACTTCTTCTGGAGTCTTGAATCCAAGGGCACTATGAGACAATCTGTTTTGCACATAAAAATTTTTCCTTGTAGCTTCATCCCATAGATGCATAGGAAGATATTGATCATGTATCATTGTCTTCACTGCTTCCATAATGGTTCTATTCTTTCTTTCCGCAACACCATTTTGTTGAGGATTGTAGGGAGTGGTTAGTTCCCTCTTGATTCCAGCTTCTTTACAAAAGACTTGAAAATCCTTTGAAGTATATTCTCTACCATTATCTTTTATGAGTGTCTTGATTCTTCTTTCTGAATGATTTTCTATCAAGGCTTTGAATTCCTTGAATTTTCCAAAAACTTCATCTTTTCCTTTCAGGAAATATATCGAAGTCTTTCTTGAATAGTCATCAATAAATGTAAGGTAGTATTTATATCCACTCAAGGATGTTGAGGGCATTAAACCACATACATCTGAATGAATCAATTCCAAAGTACTTTTAGTCTTTGTTTCACTCTTTGGAAATGGATTCTTGATATTTTTCCCTTTTGCACATCCTTTGCAAGTGCCTTCATTTTCAACCTTCAAATCTGGTAATCCTGTTACTACTTTGCTCATATAGGGTAATGCTTTGTAGTTGATGTGAGAAAGCATTCTATGCCATAGATCACTTGGGAGAGTGGCTTCATGAACAAGGGCTGCTTCTGAATGTACCTTGAGTTTATATAGCCCTCCTTCCTCTTCACCAATAACAACTGCATCCTCAATTGATTTTCCTTTGGGACACATGAGTACTTGTCCATCTATGAATGCAACCCTATAGCCTTTCTTATCTAATGCGGAGATAGAAATTAGGTTCTTCTCCAAACCTGGTACATATAAAACTTCCTTCATCTTCATGGGGGTTCCAGAATCAAGCTTGTAGCTTGATTCACCAATTCCTTTAAGAGGATATTGATAGTCATCTCCTAATGATACTTTTTGTGGAGAGGTCTTCTCTTCAAGTCTTGAAAGAGTTTTCTTTTGTCCCTTCATCTGCTTTGAAGCACCACTATCAATAAGCCATGTGTATTCTCCAGGTGTTACAGACCTAGAGAGTGCAGAGAAAAGAACATACTCTTCTGCATCTTCTTCTTCTACTTTATCTCTTTTCCTTTGAGGTCTTTCCTCCTCTTCATATTCACTATCATCTTCTGCTAGATGTGATTGATGTCTTTTGTGGTGGAAACTCTTCTTCTTCTTCCTTGAAGTAAAATCCCTAGCAATGTGTCCTATTTTGTGACAAATGAAACATTGGAATGAAGAGTAATTTCTTTCTGGAATGGTTCTTCTTTTCTTCTGAAACCTTTGTGGAGGTTGAGACTCCTTGTGAATTTTCTTCTTGAAGTTGGATTGATTCCTTCTTATTTTGATATGGGTGGATAATTCTTGATTATCTTCTTTGAGTAGGGCCTCTCTATTGGCTACTCTAGCCTCTTCTTGAATGAAATCCTCCCATATAATATCAAACTTCATGCTTTCCTTTGTGGCACACATGGTCTGGATGAATGAATCCCAAGGTCTAGTGAGACCATTGAGAACAGTCATGACTAGTTCATCTTCATCAAGGTTGTCTCCAATTTCTTCTAGTTGTTCCTTGAACTATGATACCCTTGTGAAGTAATCTTGAATATATTCTCCTTAACTCATATTGGTGCTCTTCAATTTAGCTCTCAGGTTCATCTTCCTATTGATGTTCCTTCCTTCATACATTCTAGCTAGGGGATCATACATTTCCTTCGGGGTCTTCTTGGATGACACTTGGGGAATCAAGTGGTCTTTGATAGAACCATCAATGATTCTCTTTTCCCTAATCATATCCTTCTTGTACTTCTCTTTAGATTCATCTTCCGCAGGTTCTGCAACTTCATCTTTGTTATATTGGGCAAGATCATTCTCTTCAAGAATGAGACCAATCCTATATTTCCATGCCCGAAAATTCTCTATACCCTCTATCTTATCGTCAAGCTTAGTGCTTGGGGCCATCTTATCCAGGAGGTCACCTAAAATTGAAAATTCTCAAAATACAAAATAGACCTTACCAGTAGATGTGTTTGACTGAATTGAGTTGACTGGTGTGCTATGTTTCTGGAAACTTCAATTTTTCACCCTTCAAACTTGACGAGCAAATTTCGGATCTGTAACAGCTTTTCTGCTTCACTGGTTCGCATCTTTTCTGGTTCACTGGTGCATAGGTTCGTAGTTTTTTCTGGTTCATTGGTGCACAGCTTCGCAGCTTTTCTAGTTCATTGGTTTTCTAGTTTTTTGGTACTTCTGGTCCAAAAGTAAAACTAGGGTTTGACATATCCCGGGGTTCTACCCACTCAAAAACTTCGATCTAAGGCTCAAAATTTTGATTTTGAGGAGGAACATCCAACCATGCTCTCAGATTCCAAAAATTCCAACTTTTGCAAAAACCCTAATTTCTCAGTGGAGGAGGAGAGAGAAATTTTCACCTTGTGAAAGATGTCCTATTCAGGATAGCTCTGATACCATGTTAAG
This sequence comes from Larix kaempferi, assembly GCA_027924585.1. Lineage (NCBI taxonomy): Eukaryota > Viridiplantae > Streptophyta > Pinopsida > Pinales > Pinaceae > Larix > Larix kaempferi. The sequence goes on from BSBM01000756.1 coordinate 3,605,332, forward strand.
TTTAGCATAGAATTCACAACAAGAGCATAAATAGGATCACTAAAAGAAACAAAATCATAAGATAGACACAGATTTATCCTGGGAAATCCTCATGGGGTAGAAAACCCATCAAATCTTTCCTCAATATAGATGACCAACAAATACAAAGATGTAAACCCCAAAAATAAGCTCCTTCTCCTCCTTTGTAGATCTCTCTCTCTCCTATGCGCAATTCACAAGTGATTGAATGAGTGAGTGAGTGTGTTAAATGAGGAACACACATCCTCTATTTATACTTTACTTCACTTGACTTTTAACCCTAACTGGGCCGACTTCTCCTAGGAGAGTCTAATAACCCCTAAACACTTAACGCAGGGCCGACCCCACTATGGAAGTCTAATAACCCTAGTTACAACATCCCAACATAGGAATAAACATCTCCGGATATATAATAATGTCCCGACTGAGGAATGAAACATCTCTGGATAAAGTGAAAATAGAATATTCTTAGAAGTTACAATATTTCAACATACCTGACCCTCACATCACTCTTGAGTGTGTGCATAAAGGATCCAAATTTCTATATGCTTTCAAAGAACCTCCCATAAAATCAATCCATGTATTATCAAGCATTTAAGAGAAGCAAGTAAATAGTGGTTAAAGATTCCTATATTTTCCATCTTCTATGCTTACCTACAACCACCCTCTTCACTCCAATGTCCACAATGTCTTCCTCAGAATGCTAATTGTTAAGTCAGTAAATTTTCCTTCATTTTTGAGTTATTTTCTCCAATTTTGGTTTGTTTTTGAATCCACCTCAGTTAAATTTTTGGTTTTGAGTTTTAGTTTTTGTCTTCTTAAGAACCTTATGAGTGATTGAATAAAGTTTGAACCCAGTCTTTTCAGATTTCATTTGATTTTGGTGACTTTTTATATTGAAAAGGGGGTCAATGAGAGTTATATTTTCAAAGGAAGAATCATTAATGACTTTAGAGAGTGGTTGAACTTATGTCCTAAACCAAATAGCTGCCAGAATCTCCGAAAAATTAGCAGAAATTGAAAAAACTGCTAAATTTTGGCATAGCAGTTATTCCTGTAGCGCTGGGCAAAATTTTAACACAGAGCGCGCTACAGGAATATCGTGGCCTGAATTTTTTGTCAATTTTCGATCTGATTTTAATCATGATGCAGAGTGAGATTGTCTAATCATATAGTGTGAGTGTTTTAACACGTATTTGCAGCATTTTGAACATGATTTTAGTTGGTGTTAATCACGAAGAGAAAACAAGGGCATCATTACAGGTTATGCGGGCTCAGTGGCACAGAGACCAGCAAATTCCGGGTTTAGCTGTCCATTTTCCCTTGTCACACGCATCATCACTGAGGAGTTAGTGTTTGAGGAGGAGACTTCACTGTTGAACGTTGGATTGTGTCGCTGTGGAAAGGAGACAGGTGTGTTCTGGCGCCAGCGAAAATTAGGGCTTCTGAATTCATTCACCAGCAGTTAAAGAAACGATAGGAGGACACCTGTTCTCATAAGAGGAGGCCATTGATACCTCAAAACGAAGCTGTAAGACACGACAGATGAGTAGCTGACAGGATAAGGATGGACGCTGTAAAAATGTTTACTCCACAAACAGAAGCAATGGTATTACATAGGGATTTACCACATATTGAATGTTCCCTCATAAATGTTGGTAATAAAAATGTTGGTCGCAGCTGCACCTGTGCTTTACTGCAGGAAGGTTTTGAGTGCATCATCTGTGGCACGTGAAGTTTTAATTAATGCAGGCCAAGCAAATGCTGCAACGGGTGATGCAGGCTATCAGGATACACTAGAATGTGCTGAAGCTATTGCCAAGCTTCTTGGAGTGAATCCAGAAGCAATTTTGATTGAATCAACTGGCGTTGTAGGTCAACGTATAAAAAAGGAAGCTCTGCTGAAGTCACTTCCAAAATTGGTGGATTCATTATCATCAACTGCTGAAGGGGCTAAGTCTGCAGCAGTAGCCATCACAACAACTGATCTTGTTAGAAAAAGTGTGGCTCTTGAGACTCAGATAGGAGGTAGAACTGTAAAAATTAGAGGCATGGCAAAAGGATCAGGAATGATTCATCCTAATATGGCAACTATGCTCAGTGTTATAACTTCTGATGCAGTGGTTACAGTAGACATATGGAGAAAAATGGTTCTTACTGCGGTGAAGAGAAGCTTCAACCAAATCACGGTTGATGGAGACACTAGTACAAATGACACTGTTATAGCCTTGGCCAGTGGTCTTTCTGGAGCCATGGAAATAACTTCACTAGAAGATTTAGAGGCTGAACAACTACAAGCAGCACTTGATGCAGTCATGCAAGGCTTGGCAAAGTCAATAGCATTAGATGGAGACAGAACAACAGCATGGAATTCAGATTTTACATTTCCTGTACTGAATCTCCGAGACAATTTAGTAGTAGCACTTGTTGATAGCAAGGGCAATACAATTTCTCAATCAGACATTGGACCCCAATTATAATTGAGAAGGGATTCTGGGATGATCTATTTCCCCTTAAAAGTAGTGGGCATGTTCATCTTAGGTTAAACTTTGTTTTAACAGCAGAGGAATGGAAAAGAATTGAAGCTATGAGAGAATCATCTCTCAACAGGAAAGAACACAGAATTCTTAAGAAAAATGTAGCCATCCAGGTTTTGTGCCCAGTGGCTGAAAATGGGAATAGTGCTTCAATTTCAAGCGCAGGCATTACCAAAACCAATCCAGAAGACGGAACTGGTAAATGAGAAATATTTCTGAATACATATTCCCGTGATGAATATACAATTTTCAAAATTGTAAAGAGGATGCCTAGATCTCAAGAAGGATAGCTGACATAAAAAAAGAGGAGGCAATAGAGACAGAATTCTGCCCTATTTTTCCTGTTTTGAGTTATTGAAGTCAAATGAAGACCACGAGCTGATGGAAAGGAATTTTTGAAAACCAAAGGAGGTTTTTGTTCCTAAGATAATCATCTACAAAAACCTCTCTCGGTTTTGCAACAGCTTTCAAGGTTTGAAAGATTCGGTTTAATCTTTGCAGCCTATTTTCCAGGGATTTTAAATATTTAATATTTTCCTGTTTTAGTGTTCATTTTGCGGGGCTTATTATGATTAATTGGAGATGCATTTTGAAAAACCAAGAGAGGTTTTTGTCCATCACGGACCCATTAACAAAAACCTCTCTCAGTTTTTACACAGGTGTCACCAATTGAGAGATATGGAAGCTTCTTTGACACCTATTTTCCAGAAATTCGCCACATTTGCCAGGAATCCGATTTGCTATTTTTAGTCAATCAGTTGAGTTAGTTAGTTAATGTAACTGCTAGGAAGTTTGAATTTCGACCTAATGAGGGGGAAATAGAATGAGGTCTTTGTAATGATAAAAGAGGGAAAAAAGGCATTGTAAGGGTTCGAAATTTTGGAGAGCTAGAGGAGGTCTGCAAGCTGTGCATTATTCCAGACTTGTTCACTGCTAAGTATTGCAAACTCTCATATTGCATTTTTGATGAAACTATGAATATATGACTCCTTATTCCACTTCTGATATGTGTTGGATTCATTTTAAACTTATACAGTTTCTTGATTGACAATTTCATTTCTGGTTTTATGTATGATTTCCAGTAAGTGCTTGTCTTTTATTGAATGAATTTCAGTGCAATCTTTTGGTGAATTTCTGAGATATATATACATCTTCATGGATATATGTATGTGAATTAGTTTTTACTTATTGTTGGATGTATTCCCTTATGCTCTTGAAGTTTTCTTACCAAAACCTACAAAACAAAACCCTAAAAACCTAGTTTGGATTGATTTTATTCTTGAGATTGTGTTGGCTTGTTACCCTAGCCTTAGTAACAATTTCTGACACAAACATCTTTGGCGCCGTTGCCGGGGACGAAGCTGAAGCATATCTTCCCTGGGATACTCATCATTTTTCCTGGTTTAAGAGGTGGACTTGAACCAGCACTTTTTAAAGGCTATTTCCACCAAGTTTGACAGAATGGCTACTAGAGGAGTTGGAAGAATTAGAAAGTTTCAGTTATCCCCAGCTTTATGCAGCCCTGATTAATTTGAACCACTATCACCCCTTTCTCTTTCTGAGAAGAAGAAACAAAATCTGTCCTGACAAATTGATTGGCGACTCCACTTTTTCAACATGCAGAGATCGATGTCCATGGGAGCTATTTTGGCTCGAAGGTTTGCCCCTTTCAATTTTTCTGATATTCCAGGTTTTCCAAATCCAGTACCTATAATGGATGTTTGGGGAGATTGTCTTCCACGGTTTAGAGAAAGCAAAGAGGATAATCCTTCAGATCACCTCATCAAATTTCATCAATGTATGGTCCAGTTAAATATCCAGCATGAAGATGTGCTCATGAAGATGTTCATGTATTCACTTGAAAAAGATGCACGAGATTGGTATTTTTCTCTTCCCGCTGCAAGCATCTCCTCACTGAAAGAATTTCACACATGTTTTCAGAAACATTGTAAGTATCTATTCCCAGCTGAACTCTTTTTAAAAGATTGTTGTGAGCAGGCTGATATTTATAATACAATTTCTGATTTAAAAAATCATGATGATGAGTACAATCAAGGATTCAAAACATGTCATGAGGAAGTTGAAGTTTCAGAATTTATTGAAGATGAGAAGGTAACAGTTTCAGATAGTGTTGTCAAAGAAGAATGCTATAACCATTGTGATAACCAAGTTGTTGTTTTAGGACAGTTTGAGGATTGTACAAGTGATGAGATCAGTAAAGACAGTTTGAAACATTCTCATAACAATTTCAACAGCCTTAATAGCAGTTTGAATGATAACCCTTTTGAAGATCAATCTCCAGTTCAACAAACTTTTGAAAATCAGTGTTGTGTTAAAGATCAACTTTGTATTAAAGAAAAAGATGAACCTTTAGCATCATCATTAGAAATTCTTCAGATTACTCCTTGCTATGATGAAGAGATTAGGTTTCCAAGTCAAGAAATTTGTGATGAATTAGATCCTATTCCTCTTGATTTTGATACTAAATTTGATGAAGGACAGGCTGATCACAATTTTTCAGAAGTGGTTTTTATTCATGATTATGATAAATCTGCTGTTCAAAATCATTATGAAGATGGTCTAAGTTTTAATAAATATGATGATGAAATTGAAAAGAAAGAACCAGAAATCTGTGAGGAGTGTAATATGTTACAATCTGATCAGCAGATTCAAGTATGCATTCAATCTATTATTATCGAACAGCAAAAGCCCATGCATGATAGTCATTTATTGGAAGACAGTGTGGAAAAGGAGGTTCAAGGTGTTGACATTATTGGTGATACTATTCAAAAATTCCCGGAGCAAATTCAGGCTGACCCTGATGTCTTTTATCGCCAATGCCTGATTGATATTCATGGAACAAAATATTCTCATGGACAGCTTGTCTTTTTCATAGAGCAGGAAGAGGTAACTTGTGGAAGTTTTTATGATCCAGTAGCAGATTATTTAGAGTCAATACCAGGTTATAAATTTGTTATTTCAGAGAAACTATTTGATGAAGGTGGGTATAAGTTGTTAAATCTCTGCTCTTCATGTTTTCCAACATTTCTGATTATATATATATTTGGAGTTGGAAACAAGTTTTGGTGGGTTCACCAAATTTTTTCTTGGTTACATTGGAAATCGGATTTCGATTTGATTCAGTAGATGGAAGGTTCCTCAGAGAAAGAGATTTGATTTTCATTGTATATACCGGTGTGAGTGAGATTGAATAAAGACTCCATAGCCCAATGGAAGTTTGCAGGCAGTTAGATTGAAGACAAAAGGCACTGGTCTACAGGTTCTTGAAGCCTCACAGGGAGGACTTCATCCCGCAGCTGGAGCCAGATGTTAAGTCAGTAAATTTTCCTTCATTTTTGAGTTATTTTCTCCAATTTTGGTTTGTTTTTGAATCCACCTCAGTTAAATTTTTGGTTTTGAGTTTTAGTTTTTGTCTTCTTAAGAACCTTATGAGTGATTGAATAAAGTTTGAACCCAGTCTTTTCAGATTTCATTTGATTTTGGTGACTTTTTATATTGAAAAGGGGGTCAATGAGAGTTATATTTTCAAAGGAAGAATCATTAATGACTTTAGAGAGTGGTTGAACTTATGTCCTAAACCAAATAGCTGCCAGAATCTCCGAAAAATTAGCAGAAATTGAAAAAACTGCTAAATTTTGGCATAGCAGTTATTCCTGTAGCGCTGGGCAAAATTTTAACACAGAGCGCGCTACAGGAATATCGTGGCCTGAATTTTTTGTCAATTTTCGATCTGATTTTAATCATGATGCAGAGTGAGATTGTCTAATCATATAGTGTGAGTGTTTTAACACGTATTTGCAGCATTTTGAACATGATTTTAGTTGGTGTTAATCACGAAGAGAAAACAAGGGCATCATTACAGGTTATGCGAGCTCAGTGGCACAGAGACCAGCAAATTCCGGGTTTAGCTGTCAATTTTCCCTTGTCACACGCATCATCACTGAGGAGTTAGTGTTTGAGGAGGAGACTTCACTGTTGAACGTTGGATTGTGTCGCTGTGGAAAGGAGACAGGTGTGTTCTGGCGCCAGCGAAAATTAGGGCTTCTGAATTCATTCACCAGCAGTTAAAGAAACGATAGGAGGACACCTGTTCTCATAAGAGGAGGCCATTGATACCTCAAAACGAAGCTGTAAGCCACGACAGATGAGTAGCTGACAGGATAAGGATGGACGCTGTAAAAATGTTTACTCCACAAACAGAAGCAATGGTATTACATAGGGATTTACCACATATTGAATGTTCCCTCATAAATGTTGGTAATAAAAATGTTGGTCGCAGCTGCACCTGTGCTTTACTGCAGGAAGGTTTTGAGTGCATCATCTGTGGCACGTGAAGTTTTAATTAATGCAGGCCAAGCAAATGCTGCAACGGGTGATGCAGGCTATCAGGATACACTAGAATGTGCTGAAGCTGTTGCCAAGCTTCTTGGAGTGAATCCAGAAGCAATTTTGATTGAATCAACTGGCGTTGTAGGTCAACGTATAAAAAAGGAAGCTCTGCTGAAGTCACTTCCAAAATTGGTGGATTCATTATCATCAACTGCTGAAGGGGCTAAGTCTGCAGCAGTAGCCATCACAACAACTGATCTTGTTAGAAAAAGTGTGGCTCTTGAGACTCAGATAGGAGGTAGAACTGTAAAAATTAGAGGCATGGCAAAAGGATCAGGAATGATTCATCCTAATATGGCAACTATGCTCAGTGTTATAACTTCTGATGCAGTGGTTACAGTAGACATATGGAGAAAAATGGTTCTTACTGCGGTGAAGAGAAGCTTCAACCAAATCACGGTTGATGGAGACACTAGTACAAATGACACTGTTATAGCCTTGGCCAGTGGTCTTTCTGGAGCCATGGAAATAACTTCACTAGAAGATTTAGAGGCTGAACAACTACAAGCAGCACTTGATGCAGTCATGCAAGGCTTGGCAAAGTCAATAGCATTAGATGGAGACAGAACCACAGCATGGAATTCAGATTTTACATTTCCTGTACTGAAGCTCCGAGACAATTTAGTAGTAGCACTTGTTGATAGCAAGGGCAATACAATTTCTCAATCAGACATTGGACCCCAATTATAATTGAGAAGGGATTCTGGGATGATCTATTTCCCCTTAAAAGTAGTGGGCATGTTCATCTTAGGTTAAACTTTGTTTTAACAGCAGAGGAATGGAAAAGAATTGAAGCTATGAGAGAAGCAGCTCTCAACAGGAAAGAACACAGAATTCTTAAGAAAAATGTAGCCATCCAGGTTTTGTGCCCAGTGGCTGAAAATGGGAATAGTGCTTCAATTTCAAGCGCAGGCATTACCAAAACCAATCCAGAAGACGGAACTGGTAAATGAGAAATATTTTTGAATACATATTCCCGTGATGAATATACAATTTTCAAAATTGTAAAGAGGATGCCTAGATCTCAAGAAGGATAGCTGACATAAAAAAAGAGGAGGCAGTAGAGACAGAATTCTGCCCTATTTTTCCTGTTTTGAGTTATTGAAGTCAAATGAATACCACGAGCTGATGGAAAGGAATTTTTGAAAACCAAAGGAGGTTTTTGTTCCTAAGATAATCATATACAAAAACCTCTCTCGGTTTTGCAACAGCTGTCAAGGTTTGAAAGATTCGGTTTAATCTTTGCAGCCTATTTTCCAGGGATTTTAAATATTTAATATTTTCCTGTTTTAGTGTTCATTTTGCGGGGCCTATTCTGATTAATTGGAGATGAATTTTGAAAAACCAATAGAGGTTTTTGTCCATCACGGACCCATTAACAAAAACCTCTCTCAGTTTTTACACCGGTGTCACCAATTGAGAGATATGGAAGCTTCTTTGACACCTATTTTCCAGAAATTCGCCACATTTGCCAGGAATCCGATTTGCTATTTTTAGTCAATCAGTTGAGTTAGTTAGTTAATGTAACTGCTAGGAAGTTTGAATTTAGACCTAATGAGGGGGAAATAGAATGAGGTCTTTGTAATGATAAAAGAGGGAAAAAAGACATTGTAAGGGTTCGAAATTTTGGAGAGCTAGAGGAGGTCTGCAAGCTGTGCATTATTCCAGACTTGTTCATTGCTAAGTATTGCAAACTCTCATATTGCATTTTTGATGAAACTATGAATATATGACTCCTTATTCCACTTCTGATATGTGTTGGCTTCATTTTAAACTTATACAGTTTCTTGATTGACAATTTCATTTCTGGTTTTATGTATGATTTCCAGTAAGTGCTTGTCTTTTATTGAATGAATTTCAGTGCAATCTTTTGGTGAATTTCTGAGATATATATACATCTTCATGGATATATGTATGTGAATTAGTTTTTACTTATTGTTGGATGTATTCCCTTATGCTCTTGAAGTTTTCTTACCAAAACCTACAAAACAAAACCCTAAAAACCTAGTTTGGATTGATTTTATTCTTGAGATTGTGTTGGCTTGTTACCCTAGCCTTAGTAACAATTTCTGACACAAACACTAATTTCTAGTTATTTTATCTTCCTTGTATTTTGGATATGGATAAAAAAACATGAATATATATATATATATATATATATAGTGTATGAATTTTGCATGGAAAATGAGTGATAGACTACAATGGAGATGAGAGCATTGGAAAAAATACAACTGGCATTACTTTTGACCATAGAATGAATGACTCTTACAGCTATCATAAATGTATATTCATACCATGCTTCCATAACTACATTAGAATACTTTCCCACCAACCTCACACATGCATTCAATGGTTAGATTTAATATGTCAAAAGGTGGTAATGGTTAATTTAAGGCACGTGACATAAATAGATGAGTTCGAAGGTTGACACTTGGGAAAATAAGATTTAATTTATCATAGGCCCATTAACCCTTTCCCCTTTCATGGAATCATAGGCCCTCTACTTCTCATTACACATCAATGTTAGACCATTTTATTATTTTTCATCATAACATTTACATAGCTTTCGAGTCATCATGGAAAGCCAACCACATGGTCCATATAGAAATGTCATTATACATGCCTAGCCATTCACTAATCACATCATCCTTGAGCTTTGCACTAGGAATCCATACTGGCATATTTACATCATTTTACATAATCTAATTTAATACATTTCAAGGTCAAAACTACAAGTATTACAGACAAAGTCCCAAAAACCATTTATTGTGTGTAAGACTTGCTAATGATACCCATATTTGACTTAAGGAGAAAGGCACTTTCTAGAGGGGTTTTATGGTTGTTTGAGAAAAATTTCATATCTTGTAAGACTCATAATATTTATTTATGGATGAATGACCTTATGTTCCTCTCATGGTCATAGTCAAGGCCCTTAGACCCTTCTCTACTACATAAAAATTCTAATGGCATCGATATTTCACTCTTTTACAAAATATCAATTTTAGAGGGCCCTTGTTATAGTTCAAGGCTTTGATTTTGGTCTATTATCCCAAAAATATTCATTTAGGATTTGATCCCTTGTATTTCTCCCCTAACCATGTTTAAGGCCTTCAGACCCATTTCTATTGCACAAAACATCGTAATGGTGTCCATATCTCACTCAAAGGACAATGATTCCCTATAAAGGAGATGTTATGTAGTTTATGGAATTATTTATCACAATTTATCATTAAAGGACTCATAAAGGACACAAGGGAATTATTTTCTCCATTTACCATGAGCAATGCCTTAAGACACCTATTGCTAGTGTACACAACTTCATAGTGATATCCATATTCTACATGTAACTAAAAGATTGCATCTAAAGGGCCTATGTTGTATTTTTAGGTCATGGTCATGGTTAATGAGCCCTAGAGATCCTTTTATAATGTTAAAATTGTATTTTCCTCTTGTGACTCTTGAAGGTTGTGAGATACATTCCACTATGTAAAAGATCTTCGATGTGCGAATACCTAACTTATATGCCAAAGATCCACTTTAAAGGGTGTATGTTATCATTCATGGCGTTAATTGTGCTCCATTAGCTCAAAAATATTATGTTAGGGAATAATTCCTTCAATTTCTTCCCTAGTCATGGTTTGAGATTCATCCCTAGTGCATACAATCTCATATTCGTATCCATATCTCACTTTAAAGATAATGATCCCCTATATCGTGCATGTTTTGTAGTTTCATTCCTTCTTCATGGTCCTTGATCCCTCAATGCTTAATATATGGCTAAGGGACTTGGTTCCTCCAATGCCCGTTGTTAAATCCTTGAGACCCATTTATACTATCCAAGGCATTATAGGAAAACAACTATGATCCATTAGGATGCTAAATAACCCCTTTAGGGGTCCCATGTGATAGCTTGAAGCCTTATTCATATCCCATGAGCCCTACATGTTTTCATTTGGAACCCAACAACCCTTTTTTTCCTCCCCTTATAATGGCCAAGTTGTTGAATCCTATACCTCATGTAAAATACCTCCTAAGAGAAACCAAATTGCCATTGAACACCAAATATCCTCAATAGAGAGGCTATGTGGTGGTTCGAGGTATTGATCAATGACTAAACATTAATTTTATATTTTTTTAAAAATAAGAAATTATTTATATACAAACATAAAAATATAATAAGATAATCATGTAGACCTCTTCAATACCTTTTCAATGAGTTCAAGAACTCCAAAAAATGATGTTGGGATAGAAAGTTATGATAATTACTAAAATATTTTTTATATTACAAATAATGTACAAGTGTTACTGGCATGTGCACATTTTTGTGCATGCAGTATTTGAAAAAAATCATGGTAGCTTGTGTGTTGATTCAGAAGGAACTGAGGCTATTGTAAAAGGAATTCATGTGCATTTTCATGAATGCACATGCATTCCTCCATGAGCCCATTCTTGAATTTCCCATTGCCTCTTTTTCAACCGTCAACTTTGTGTCACCAACCTCTTTAACATATGTATATAAATTCTCTTCATCCATACCTTCATTTATTTCCTCCCTTGAGGAAAAGTGTTGTAGATGGGCACCAATACTAACTAGTCTTAATTCCCTTCTCATATGAGCAACATAATTCTGCCTTGCCAAGGGTACAAAAACCTATAGAATAAGAATAACAACATACACACAATGATGATTATGATTATGATGATGGTTATGGATATCCACTGAGACCAAATTTGCTTTATTGGACCTTAATAAAGGTAAGGAATCGTTTTATTGTCTTTAACATTTTTCTTTTTTGCTTGAATATATTTAAGAGAAGTGACCCTGGATCACCATAGTTATGATGAGTTAAAAGGTTAGGAAGGTCAGTAATGTAGAAAATATTTTGAAATCGCTCTCTAATGTGGGTGTATGTAGGACATCCTATGAGAAAGTGATTTTCATCTGCAACCCTCTTATTATCACAAATATGACAAATTGTTTCATCCCACGATGTTCTAGGAATTTTCCATTTCCATGTTTCACTATCGAACTCATGAGAGTTTGTTCTTATTTTAGCAACATTGATTTTGTTCTTTCTGCTAGTTGAAGAAGAGAGATAATTTTGATCTTATAAATTAGGGTCCTTATAATATCTTAATTTTATCTTATCATATAATTCTTTATCGCAACACAATTATTCCTTAAATTTAGATGTTTTAATACTAAATTAATACTATCACTATTCTATAGAGTGACCTCTTCCTCGACTCCCCAATTGTTTATCCAAGAGATGGCATATTTACGCCAACCTTGCTTAAGCCACAAGTTGTTTTGACTAGAGTATGAAGAAATATTAGGATGCTTATTTTCTACCATGTTGTTTATGTTATTCTTGTACATTAGGTACCAAGTTATAGCCATGATTTTAATAGGGTAGAGAGTTGCTTCTATGAGGAGGATAAGATATGGCTTATTTCCATTAATTTTGAGATTATATGTTATAAAGGACTTCTAGATTTTATTTATCCTTCTCCATGATAATCTAAATAGGATGCAACCCCACACTTCACATGCATATAATATAACAATAGTGAAAAGAGTCTTAAATAAGAGTCTACTCTTATTCCAAATCCTAAGGTTAGCTGATTTACAATTGTTTTCAAGTCCATAATAATATTTCCACCCTTCATTAATCATTTTCTCAATGATATAGTTCATGTTAATATTGTGATGAAGATCATTTCCAATATATTTGAATGAAGTTGCTTGCTCCAAGTTGTTTCTGTCATACATGAAATTAGCATAAGTGACCTTTTGGGATTTGATCATCATAACCTTTGTTTTGTTAGTGTTTAGTCATACCCATACTAGAGAAAAAAAATACTTTAGAAATGCTAGTTTCTTGTTGATACCATAGGAAATCATTTCCATAATAACAATATCATCATCATAAATAAAAAAAGATGATTACCATACCGGACAAAGTCATGCTAGAAAAGCTTACATCTTCCAAACAACCTTCTAGCTTGTCAAGGTATATATAAAAAACGACTTGGGACATGGGACAATCTTACTTGAATCCTATATTCCAATTTATTTAGTTTGACCAACCACCAAAGTTCCTGAATTTGGAAATAACATTCTCATACAACCTTATTGCAATAGATCTCAACTCAAAAGGGGATTTTAGCTCTTCTAATTTGTTCCAAAGGTTATTTTTGGGCACTTCATCTAATTATTTTCTAATGTCAACAAAACAACTCAAAAAATTGTTTTTACTATCATGACACTCCTTAAAATTGCTCTCGGGAATAACAAGGTGGTACATAGTTGAATGATAGCTCCTAAATATTGATTTGACGTTAGCTCTTTTTATGTGATTTTCTAGTAATATGTTGATCTTCTTTTCCAAAACAATTCCATATAACCTGGCTAAAAGAGGGCTAGTCATAATGGTCCTATAAGTATATGCATTTTTTTTATCTCCACTTTTAAAAATAGTAACAATGAAGCTTTTGATTTAGGGAAACCTTGCTTCACTACAAAATTAAAGATCTTTTGGATATGACATATGAGGATAGGCCCAACAATTTTTAATATTTCTACTTGCTATCCTTCAATTTCTTTCGATTTTCATTTTGCAAGCTACTTAACCCCAAAATCTATGTCTTCCAAAGAAAAAACTTCTTCCTCTTTAGAAAGTATTTGAGTTGTGTTTGTGACATTAGGAGATTCATAAATATTTTTAAGGAATGATTTCCAATCCCTCAAGGGAATCATATTGTTTCCTTTAGTTTTCTTACTTACAATTTTCCTCTTGAATTTCTTAGGATCTATCTTATGCATGTGAAAACGATTGTGTTTCATTCTATTTATATATTTCCTTTGTTTTCCATTTAATTAGGTTTTGTACCTATATATCTTATCATAATTTAAGGTCTCATTATAAACATGCCCGGTGGATTTTATTGTTAGAATTTTAACTAAGAGCAATTGTGTTAGATATTCATTCAATTTATCATATTGCATGCATAAGGATTACTAAAAGAAACACATTCAATAATAGACACTGAGATTTAGCCTGGGAAAACCCTATCACGGGAAAAACCTAGCAGAACTTCGCAGTATAGATTCAAAAACAAAGTACAATTTCAATACAACGAAGAGCTAAATCTCTCTCACAGAAAATACACAAGAAGAAAAGATAAGATAACCCCAAGAATATGTCTTCCTCCAGCTTCTGCTACTCTCTTCCTCTTGCACACTTGTATCTCTCTTGCTTGAGGGAACTTGTGAGTAACCCCTTATTTATACTCTTTTCTAATTGAGTTTTTCACTGTAGGTCCAACTTCATTGGGGTAGTTTTTCCCATTGATTTCTGTGGGGCTGCCTTGTCAATTTTTGCTTGATTTCTTGAGAGTATGTCCTTAGTATCATTCTTTTAGGGTTTTAAATGAGGGTTTGTGCAATAAAAGAATATATTACGCAGATTCATATTTTTTCAACACTCCCTCTCAGCAAGGAAGGTATTTTTCTGTAATAAAATTCAACACTGCTTCTTTTGACTTGTACTTGACCATTTACTTGTTGACAAATATATCTATCACTAGAATTTATGTATGAGAAATGCCTTCATCATGCATTTAGGATCTCAGCATAGCATCTCACTAGTGCATGCATCCTCATCGTCCTTTCAGACCTTATGGGTATTGGCATCCCATTGGACCTTATGTCATTACGGGACTTCACCTAACTCACAAAGAATCTAGGTGACCATTCCATGAATGACTACCCGTTGTTGCCACACTCAGTGTGCTACTTCCTCTTGAAATCGCATATGTAACTCAACACTTCCTCTCACGAGGGAATTCATGTTGGACCACTCCAAGCTTGGTCAACACATCATCTATCTACTCGTTTGTCACAACATATTGGATCTTCATAGCTCCCTTATGTACCATGTCACGAATGTAATGGTACCTAATTTCGACATGCTTGGAATTTGTCATGAAACAAAGGGTTCTCATACAAGTCACCTTTAACTCGAGATCAAAATTCCTTGCAAGCAACTTTGAAAGCCACATAGCTTTGCAACTGGATGAACATGATGTAATATACTCTACCTTGGCCATACTGACTTCCACACTAGTATGCTTTCTGCTAATCCATGAAATCATAGCTAACCCCATACTGAAGCAACATCTTGATGTACTCTTCCGGTCCACGACACTACCGGCTCAATCTGAATCAACATAGCCATGTATTCTTATCTCATGTTTCGAAACATATCAAATTCCATAGTCCAATATAACTTCCAGGTGCCTCATCACATGCTTTTCTGCAGTCAAGTGAAAATGTCTCATCTCAACTAGGTACTAATTCAAAGTGTTCACCGCAAAGAATATATCTATCCTTGTGTTCGTAAAATACATCAGCGAACCAATCATATATCTATACATGGTGGTATCCATTGTCTCTAATGAAGTATCACTCAATAACTTCATGTTTGTCACCATCGGTGTAGGCATGGATTTACAACCCATCATCTCGAATCTATTTAGGATCTCTATAGAATTTTTTCCTTGGGTAAGGAAAATATCATTTGGTTTCTACCACACCTCTAGACCCAAGAAATAGTGCATCATACCTAGGTCTTTCATCTCGAACTCTCTAGCAAGATTCCTCTTATATTCAGTGATAAGCTTCTCTTCCCCTATTAGAAACAGGTCATCCAGATATAACAGTAGTATCAATGGTCCACCATTCACAACCTTTTAGTAAAGGTTGGAATCTGCTTTACTATTGGTAAAACCCAAGCTCATTAGAAAGCTGTCAATTCTATCGTACCATGCCATGGGTGCTTGCTTCTAACCATACAAGGCATTCTTTAATATGCACACATATGTATTTCTATCATGTGTCTTGAATCCTTGTGGTTGCTCCACATACACTTCCTTTTCTACTACACCATTCAAAAAAGTTTTCTTCACATCCATCTGTTGTACCTTCCATTTTATTTTTGCAGCTATATCAAGTATAGCAGCTCTAATCAAAGTGTATCTTTCTACTGGAGAAAAATTATCCTCATAGTCTATTCCTTCTTTCTGGGAGAAGCCACATGCCACGAATCTTGCCTTATACTTCTCTATACTGCTATCTACTGAATGATTCATCTTGAAGATCCACTTTAAAGATACCACTGACTTATATTTCGGTCTCAACACCACATCCCAGACATCATTCTTTATAATGGATTGGTATTCTTCTCTGTGGCCTCTTCATAATAGGTAGGATCTTAATCAATGATATCACATAGCAATGCCACATTGTTGGAATATGGTCTTAGTTTCTTACTTTCTCAAAAATTTCCAACTAGAGAACCATACTTCTCAACATCTTGAATAATCTCACAAGCCAAAGTTGGTATCCTCTTTTGTGTAATCATCTCTCGAGGTGGCTCGACAGGTCTTTGAGTTTTTGTCATGTCATGATCCTTCCGTATATACTCTTTTGGTGTAACCTCATCATTTATGTTTGTTTCTGCAACTCTAGGAGCTTCGAGCTCCTCATCATGGACCTCATATGAATTATTCTTTTTGGATCTGCTGAAATCTTCATATTGATCAAAGGTAACATCTCTGCTAATCTCAATCTATTTGTATCCATGGATGTACTCTTCTTTTATGAAGGTCGCTTCAGGAATCTTGTCCTTCATTATCTGGCGAGGATATTTGATTTTAGCATAGCTATCATACTGGATACTTCTGCCCATAAGACATGGGTGAATCTTGATCACATATCATTTCTTTCATAGCCTCCATAGTGGACCTAACTTAAATGTACACAAGGGTTAACTAGTACTAATTTAACAGTTATACTATTTATCAATAGAATAACAATTCAATTTGAATAAATAATAGTATTTATCAAAACATTAAATACTTATCTTTGTTTTTTTTTATAGGCTCCCTCTTGATTTTTTATTCCTTATAGAAGTCATTGGAATTTCTTGGAGCGTACTCTGCTCCATCATCTGATTCTGAAGACCTTGATCTTCTTCTTTATCTATTCTACAACTTGTTGAAGTATTCGTCCTTGGTCCTCATGCATTGGATCTAAGATATCATTTTTCATTGTTGATACTTCTTGGAAACAGGTTCTTCATATTCTTTCCTTATGCACATCCTTTGCAAACACCATCATGATATACTTGGATCTTTAGAAAACCTATTACCACCTTTCTCATGAATGACAATGCTTTGTAGTTTTAAGTGCAAAATTTTTCTATGCCATGGTTCACTTGGATTCATGACACTATGTGCTAGAGCTAAATTTGAGTGTCCCTTTAACTTGTATAGCCATCCTTCTTCAATACCAATCACAACTGCATCATCAATGGTATTTCCTTTTGGCCACATGAGAACTTCTCCATCCACGAAGAAAACTCTGGATCCTTTCTTATCCAATGTTGAAATGGATAGAAGATTCATCTTCAAAATATTAGGATATTCCTATACTCCATCCTAGTCCTCCTAGCATTTCTGTCATTTTCATTTTCAGTCATGCATGCAAAATTAGGATTTGCATGCATCCTAGTCATCAGTACCAGCACCTAGCCCTCAGCAAACAAGCCCCCGGGCTTCTTTCAGATCATTTTCAGCTCTCCTAGAGATTAGTGCACTCTCCTTTCACATACTGCATGAGAAGGGCGCCTTTCTTCACCTACCAGTCCAGTTTAGTTTAGTTATCTTCAGTTATTTCCTTGATTTAAGGATTAACTGACCTTACCACTCCGATGGACCTCTAGTGTGACTAGACAGCCTATTCTGACTCTAGTTAGCTCCATCTGTGCCCTCCACTGAGCCTCCTTCACTACATTAGTGCTTCCATGTACCAGTTACACCAACCACACTCAGTTAGACTCAGTTTGACTCCCGGTTGACCATTACTTGTGCATTGATGACTTCACTGATGAGAAGGTGGACTCCTAGTTATGCATTGATGACTCTCCACTGATTATGGATATGTGCATGAAGGCTAATTTGAATTCCACCTAGTGAATTCGAATCCTCGAATCCTCATACTCAACATTGTATATTTACCAGTTTATTATTCAGTTTAATGTAACATGTGTAATTATTCTGCCTCAATCAGAGTTTCTTTGGATATATGTTCTAATGGTTCCTTTCATCTTCTATTATTCCTAAATTCTTTCATTGTGAGGTTTACATCATCTCTTTGGATCTTATGTGGGAATTTTTACATGGTATCATAGCCATTTGAGAGTATATTCTACCTCCATTCTTGAGAGTCTTTTGCAGGTATTTCGAAGTTCTAGCAGTTGCAGCAGCAGATTCAACGGTTTCTATTTGCACTTGTTCCAGTAGTCAAGATGAGCAATTCGAATGCTTCTTCTTCTTCTCCTATGATCCGCACTCCCTTCAATTACTTCGAATGGAAGGATAGGATTATATTTCACTTGTATAACAAACAACTAAATCGAATAGTATTTGAAAAAATGCTATACATCATGCTATTGAGAGAATCAAGCATCTAAATAAAATGGATGAAGCTTTTGGATTCATATGCCTCCATATGTCAGAATATCTACTGTTTCATATTGAAGTATTGAAGTCTCCCAATGAGTTATGGACAAAATTGGGTAGTATTTTTGGAAAACAAGATGGGATGAGAGGCTACACTCTCGAAAATGAATTAGCTTCTCTACAACCTAGCAATTTCGAGAGCATTCAAGCATTCATCTCAAAATTTCAGAATTTGGTTGTACAATGCAAGCATTGTGGCATCACCAAAAGTGATGAGCAATTAGTGCTCTCCATTTTGAGCAAACTTGGATCTCAATTTTATGTTTTTGTATCTACCTTCCATTCTGGGTGAATGTCAATCCCTGGATGGAAGTTTCCTACCTTAGCAAACTTTACTGCAGCTCTCATTCAAGAAGAGGACAAATTGATTCAAATGGGTGCCATCAAAACCTCCAGAGATCTAGTTCTTTTAGCTGGTGAAGCAAGTGGAGCGAATGCAAAAGGGGGGAAAAAAGACAAAGACAAGAAGCCTTCAAGATCCAAGAATGACAAACAAAAGAGACCAAATTGTTCCTACTGCAAGAGAGGAAATCATCCTGAGAAAGCTTGCATGCACAAGAAGATTGATCTTCTAACCAAGCTTCTTGAACAAAACAAAATTGTTGTTCCAAAAGAAGCAAAGATGTCTGATTCTGGAAGTGGATCTGATGATTTCATGCATTGATGGCTGATTTTTCCAAGACAAAAGCCCTTCTCATAGATTTTGGAGCCTCCAACCACATGATTGCCTCTAAAGAATCCTTCTCCTCTTTGGATCTCCAAGATGGGCCTACCATTCACATGGGAGACAACTCTCAGATTTCTGCCAAAGGATTGGGTATAGTTCATATGGAGCATGGTAAGTTCAAAAATGTCTTATTTGTTCCTTCTCTTACAGCTAATTTGTTGTCAGTATATCAAATGACTCATACAGGATCACCAAAACAAGTAATTTTTGGTCCAAACATAGTAGAGATTATAGAAATCTCCACTGGAAAGGTTATATCGAATGGGATTGCTAATCATGCCTCAAAGGCATATGAGTTCTCACACTTCATGCCTTTCTCTCCAACTATTCCTTCAGATTCTGATGAAGATCACAGTAACTCCTCTTCTACTGAAGAAGAAGATCAAGATTTTGATGTTGAGATCATGGTTCAAGAAGATTCAGATCCAGAACCAACACCTATTCTCAGTCCATATTCAAGGTCAACATGGGCTCACACAATCCTTGTTACTACTGAGAACATAGTTGATGATTTATCTGTTCACAGAACTACTAGACTTCGGCATTATGCCAACCTTGCATTATGCCATCCACCTCTCCATGAGAGATGCAGCATGATGATGGGGTTCTCTCTTCCATCTTTTGGGAAGACTCCTCATGTTCCATTCGCTCCAGATACAGAAAGAGTTCCTGAAAGACTTGCTTCCTCCAACACATTCTCCACACAGTGGGAGACCTTCCTACAGGGGATCAACTTGCCAAATCTTTTGCAAAAGTTTTCACTGATGAAAGCTTCTTTCTTTTCTTCATAGTATGATGGTTCTTTGAGTTATTTACTGTTCTTTTTGAGGGGGGGTATTTTTCCCATGAGGTTTTCCCCATTTCCTCAGTTTATGGATAGTTCTTTATTTTTCTATCATTTCATTTGATTGTATGGGTGACCTTTGGTCCTAGTTACCAGAGCCCAGGATGGATTAAGGGGGGGTGTTAGGATATTCCTATACTCCATCCTAGTCCTCCTAGCATTTTTGTCATTTTCATTTTCAGTCATGCATGCAAAATTAGGGTTTGCATGCATCCTAGTCATCAGTACCAGCACCTAGTCCTCAGCAAACTAGCCCCCGGAGCTTCTTTCAGATCAGTTTCAGCTCTCCTAGAGCTTAGTGTTCCCTCCTTTCACCTACTACATGAGAAGGGCACATTTCTTCACCTACCAGTCCAGTTTAGTTCAGTTATCTTCAGTTCTTTCCTTGATTTAAGGATTAACTGACTCCTAACTGACCTTACCACTCCGATGGACCTCCAATGTGACTAGACAGCCTATTCTGACTCCAGTTAGCTTTATCTTTGCCCTCCACTGAGCCTCCTTCACTACATTAGTGCTTCCATGTTCCAGTTACACCAACCACACTCAGTTAGACTCAGTTTGACTCCCGGTTGACCATTACTTGTGCATTGATGACTTCACTGATGAGAAGGTGGACTCCTAGTTATGCATTGATGACTCTCCACTGATTATGGATCCGTGCATGAAGGCTAATTCGAATTCCACCTAGTGAATTCGAATCCTCATACTCAACATTGTATATTTACCAGTTTACTATTCAGCTTAATGTAACATGTGTAATTATTCTGCCTCAATCAGAGTTTCTTTGGATCTATGTTCTAATGCTTCTCTCATCTTCTATTATTCCTATATTCTTTCATTGTGAGGTTTACATCATCTCTTTGGATCTTATGTGGGCATTTTCACACAAAACAAGTACATATAACACATCCTTCATCTCCATAGGTTTTCTAGAATCCAACTTGTAGGAAGCTTCTCCTACTCCTTTAATAAGATACTGATAATCATCTCCAAGCTTCACCTTATGAGGTGAATCCTTTTAAATCAAACTTGAGAGAGAATCCTTGTAACGTGTGATGTGCTTAGAAGAACCACTATCAACAAATCCTATGTCGCTTCCATGAGTGATTGACCCTATAAGAGATGATATCAAAATATATTCTTCACTTTAATCATATTCTCTTGTTTTCTTTTGAATAGGTTCATCATCTTCTACAGTATGAGCATGATGTCTTTTTCCTCATCCGATTTGATCTTTTACTTGAGGGAAATTTCTTGCAATATGTCCCATCTTCTAGTAGTTGTAGCATCTGAAGTTTGAGTAATCACTTTGAGACTTATGAAACTTTTGAGACTTCTTTGAAGGATTAAATTCTTTTCTGCTTTTTTATTTCTTTATATGTGCAGATAATGCTTGATCTTGATCATTACCCAACTTTTCTTCTCTTGCTACCAATCTAGCTTCTTCTTATATACATTCTTCCCATAGTCTATTGAAATTTGTTAACTTCCTTCTAGAACATATTCCCTGGATGAAATATTCCCATGACCTTGGAAGGCCATTCAAAGTGGTCATTACTACTTTTGCTTCCTGAACCATGTCCCCAATAGCTTCAAGTTGTTCCTTGATCTGAGATACCCTTGTGAAGTAGGATTGGATTGTTTATGCCTTTGCATCATCACATTCTTGAGTCGAGTTCTCAAGGTCATCTTTCGATTGATGTTCTTTCCTTCAAACAAACTGGTCAATGCATCAAACATTTTCTTTAGATTCTTTTGTGATGAGACATGGGGGATCAAGTGATCCTTGATTGAATCAACAATGATCCTCTTTGCCCTAATCATGTTCTTCTTGTGCCTTGACTTAGCCTCATCTCCCTATGGCTCTGCAATCTCTTCTTCAACAAAAAATTTCAGGTCATTTTCTTCTAGGATGAGGAGAATCCTATACTTCCATGCTCTGAAGTTATCAGACCCTTCAAGCTTCTCATCAAGCTTGGTTTTTTTTGTCATCTTTCCAAATATGGTTCTAGAATCCCTAGCAAGAAGAGGGTCAAAATTGAAATTTCTTCAATGGAGAATATAATCCATTGGAAAGATGTGCCCTCCCAAGGCGAGTTGAGAAAACCTCCTTTCCACTTAGATCTATGGACATAATAGGTAAAAACTAGAAACCCTAATTTCTGTAGTTTTTGTAGAATTTAGGTCAAAACTGAAAATTCTCGGATCTAAGATATGACTCCACAAATAGATGTGCCCTCCTAGGGTGAGTTCAAGAGTTATAAGTTCGAGCTTCAACTGTGGATGGAAACCCTAGAAGCAAGAAACCCTAGATTCCAACTTTCACAATTGTCACAATGCTTTCTTTCAGTCCTTCTCTGATACCATGTTTGAATTTTAACTAAGAGAAATTATGTTAGAATTTTATTCAATTTATCATATTGCAGGCATAAGGATCACTGAAATAAACACATTCAACAATAGACGCAAATATTTATCCTGGGAAAACCCTCTCATGGGAAAAACCCAGCAGAACTTCTCAGTATAGATTTGTCAACAAAGTACAATGTCAATACAGCAAAGAGCTAAAGCTCTCTCACAAAAAAATACACAAGAAGCAAAGATAAGATAGACCCAATAATATGTCTTCTTCCAGCTACTTCTACTCTCTTCCTCTTGCGCACTTGCCTCTCTTTTGCTTGAGAGAACTTGTGTGATGTGTCAAAATGAGGAATTCACCCCCCTTATTTATACTCTTTTCCGACTGAATTTTTCACTATAGGGCCGACTTCACTGGGGCATTTTTTCCCATTGTTTGGGGAAGTTTTGTTGAAATATTGTAACTTCAAAGAATATTCTATTTGGATTTTATTATTATTCATCTAGAGATGTTTTATTCCTCCGTCGAGATGTTATTATTATATTTAATAATGTAAAGTCATTGAGGTAAATCCTCCCTTGTAAGTCAGGGCAATAGATCCCCTAAGAGTCATTTGTAATGGGGTGTTTAATTCCCCTAGAGGGTTTGTCCCGGTAATCAAAGATATTAAATTATTGAGGCCAACCTGTCAAGTGTAAAAGTCAAGGGAATGTAAAGTATAAATAGAGGAGGTGTGTTCCTCATTTGAACAGACACTCACTCACTTGTGAACTCGCATAGGAGAGAGAGAGATCTACAAAGGAGGAGAAGGAGCTCTTGTTTGGGAATTTCATCTTTGTACTTTTTATCATCTATATTCAGGAATTTTGGCTAGGTTTTCTACCCCATGAGGGTTTCCCAGGATAAATTGTGTCTCTTGTGTTTATGTTGTGCTTGTTGTTCTTTCAGTGATATTGTATATGATATTGTTGTGAAATTGAATGGAATACTGATGTTATCTATCTTATCATATTGAATATTAAAATGGTATTAGAGATAGCCTGAAGGAAGGCAATGTATGGCATTTACGACACTGGTTTCACTTGCAACAATTTGAAAGCTAGGGTTTTGTATAACAAAACCTAGTCATCGTGGAACTTTCACTATAAATAACTTTTGGCAAAGGTTCAGGATCTGAAACTTGGACAAGATGAATATGACATGTTCATGTACCTTGTGTCAGAGTTTCAGCCTCAGATTCGTTGTACTTTGTGAGATATGATCCGTACAAGTTAGGTTTTTTGCCTCTTCTAGAATGCATCCCTAAACAGGTGACCTAGGGAAAAGGTCATATATCGAGATTGGAAGCTCCAAATGGAATTCTGTAAAATGTGACAGTTAGGGAATGGACTATAGTTTCACATGTCCAAGTTTCAGAGGCCGAAGCTGAAACAGTGACACGTGGCACGCCATACAGGTTCGCTATGATGTTTCATCCCATAAACAAGTCATGTTGGGAAACTTAGAATACCTCTCTTATGGATAATCCAATGAAGCTCAAATATGTGGGGTTGGAAATATGACAGGTCAGAAAAAACAAGCTAAAGTTTCTAACCCTGAGGATTCTAAATTTCAGATATACACCAGAAACAATATGGAACATCTGAAATGGATCAACAGAGGAAATCAAAGAAGAGGATGAAGAAGTTCTCACTTAGGGTTTTCATTTTTTAAGTATGGAAGGACCTAATACAATGTTGGAGACACCTGATGAAACATTGAAAACTTTGAAGATGAATTTGGAATCCATTCATCATAGATATTAATCTTCCATCAAAATGTTGTGGGAGGAAGGAGATTGAAAATTAGGGTTTCCAAGTAAGAAGAAACCCTAGCAAAGTTGGGAGACTCATAGGGAAGCATCAAAGGAGGTTTAAATGGAACTGACATTCTATCATCCTAGCACCATGAACCTATATAAGATGTTTACAAGTGATATACCTTGTATGGTTAGGGTTTTACCCTTATAGATAAGACTACAACCAATCTCGACAGGTATGAGTTAAGGAGATACATGTATGTTTTGAAATCTATTTCATGATTAAGTTCATGATATGTTTGTCTTCATATTATTGAGGTTAGAACAATCATGATTAATTTTAGACTTGTCTGATCACCTTAGTAAAAGTATGAATGCATGTGAATGATAGAAGACATTCATTGATTAGGGTTATTACACTTATGATTGTACTAATGCACTTGTGGTGTTGTATGAGGATGATGTTGTCTGCTAACATGAAAGGTACATCAAGAAAGACAAATCAAGTTCTAGATCAAGAATATATGGCCATGATGACATGAAGACAAAGACTCATCCATAGTCATTGATCACATAGAATCTCTACTTACAAGGTATGTATAATTTGGTTCTACAATGCTTAACTTATGAGATATGCAGGTTACTAGCACAAGGTATCTAAATCATTGAAGAGAACAAAGAAGACATTGTTTGGGTATGTTAGACATAAATAGCAAGCATGATAATCCAAGTATGTTTTCTTATATCGATTTAGAATCGTACCTTGTGTTAGGATCTTATATAACTATACTTTTGTTTGATTGATAATGATTATTCATGAAGTTATAAGTTTGAGTAATCATGGGTTTATGCATATTATGCTTCTTAGTTTGCTTAATGATATGACAAACTAGAAGAGTCCTATGGTAAAATAAGAATATGCATGAGTAAAAGAAGTACTCCCTGAAACCTTGAATACTAACAAATTACATGTGTATGAAATGATCATGACCATACATATTTAATATTATAATGTTTTGATAGTATTAAGATTATACTAATGAATGTATGATTATTTATGAGATTTTGAGGATGACACAATGATGAAACTAGTGCACACTTAAGCATGCATAGTGGTCCGGGATGGATAGAAGTTCAAATACATATAATCATGGTTCTATCATAATGGGAAAATAGAGATCAGGAGGGAGGAAACCACACAAACATAAAAGATAAGTATTTGAGTTGCTATTTGAATTAATTATTGAATCTCTGAATAGTTAATGATATTGCTCGTTGCATGCATATTTGTATTCCTAGAATCAGGAAATATATCATGCATAGTGTAAGCATTCATATAGCATTGAACAGTATACTACTAATATGCATATGATGGGTAAGTTGGACAAACATTCCATTGCTGCTTGTCTAGAATGAAACCTCTTTGCTAAAATGCTGGGAGTTATGCACGCTCTTGATAGTATGTTCTGGTAGAGATGGAAGGCATCTAGATAGCCATTGTATGCATATAGGATATGGAAAAGTGTTGTGCCAAAGTATTGGTTAAGATAGTTGCATAACTATGTGAATAATATCAGTATGCATAATACGTTATCATTGAAATGTCAACATGATTTGGTGATTATGAAGTGTTACTAATCATGTAATTAAATTTTATTTGCAGGAAAGATCGTGTGCTATGATCTACAAAAGAAGGATGATGAACACTTGTTCCAAAGAACAAGCGATGACTATTCAACAAGAAGGATTACAAATCAAACATACTATAGAAATACAAAGGAAGGCTCGTGGCTAGAGGATTCTCTTAGAAAGAGGGAGAGGATCATGACTAGATGTTTTCTCCAGTGGCTAGACACACTTCTAGAGATAGATTACACCCATGGATGACAAGACCGTTCTCTTGAATGGTGTAATTGAATAAGAAGTGCATATCGAGCAAACTCCTGGGATTCAATAGAGAATCACATGATTGAAGAAGGCTTTGTACAGTTTCAATAGGTACCCAGGATCGATAGTCATTTGATGAGCTTGATGATCACCACGGGTGATGCGGATTTCAACCTTTGCTACAAGGTTGAAGATGGTTTCTATATACAGATGGATGCAAGAAGGAACTCACCATATATTTCGAGTGATCTCGAGGCTCATATCACTAGAACCATCTGATGGGAGATGGCACGGATAGATATGCAAAAGATCACTCAATGTAGAGTGTGAATGATGTTCAGTCACAGAGGGAGGAAAATACTCAAATATAGAAAACTCCACTTCAGAGGGAGTATATCTCAGAGTTAAAGAATCTTAGTTGAGATCAGATGAGATTTTTCCTTAGCCAATGAAAATGTGAAGTAGAGATCTAGGATGATGGACAGTGGTTTCTACAGTTTACAGATAGATGGCTGGCTCGTTGATGTATTTGACGAATACCAGGACAAATATATGCTTTGTTGTGAACACCCTAAGTTAGTATCTAGTTGAGCCTATATGTGTTCACTTGGTAACGGCAAAGCATGTGATGAGGTACATAGAAGGTACGATAGATTTTGGTCTATATTATCTTGGAGATCATGACTTCAGACTGTATGGTTATACAGATGCAGATTGGGCTGGAAGTGTCTTAGACAGAAAGAGCACATCGGGTGGATGTTATTGTCTGGGATTTGCTATGATATCATGGTTTAGCAGGAAGCAGTCCAGTGTTGCTCTCAACACAGTTGAAGCAGAATATATAGCAACTTTATCTGCTAGTTGTGAAGCCATATGGCTCTGGAAGCTGTTGTCAGGACTATTTGACTTAGAGATGGACTCCACTATGATCCTGTGTGACAACCAGAGTTGTATCAAGATGACGAAGAATCCATTGTTCCATGATAAGTCAAAGCACATAGATATCCGATATTTCTATATACAGGATATGGTACAGAAGGGAGCTATAAAGCTCAAATATGTGATCAGTAATGAAGAAGTTGCTGATGTATTGACCAAACCTCTGTCTCAAGTAAAGTTTGAGTATTTCTGATACAAGCTTGGTGTAGTTCAAAAGGACCCTCCTCAAAAAGGGGAGTGATATGGTCGATGGTGATGATACCTGAATCGATGATGAGGATACCTGTATCGATGATGATGATACTTGTATCTATGATGGGGATACCTGTATCAATGATGAGGATACTTGTATCGATGATGAGGATACTTGTATCGATGATGAGGATACTTGTATCGATGATGAGGATACCTGTATCGATGATGAGGATACTTGTATCGATGATGAGGATACATGTATCGATGATGAGGATACTTGTATCGATGATGAGGATACCTGTATCGATGATGAGAATGCTTGTACCAACGATGAGGTCGATGATGAGTATGCTTGTACCGATGATGAGGTCGATGATGAGGATTCCTGTATCGACGATGAGGTCAATGAGTGGTCCTTAGAAATGGTCTAATTTGACGAGTGGATTGCATCATCCCTGGACTCTAGTCCTAAACGAATCCGAAGACTTGTGTCTTCGTGAGTGGTCCTTAGACTTGGTCTAAGTTGACGAGTGGATTGCATCATCCATGGAATCTAGTCCTAAATGAATTTGGATACTTGTGTCTTCGTGAGTGGTCCTTAGACTTGGTCTAAGTTGACGAGTGGATTGCATCATTCTTGGCTTTATGTCCTAAAGTGATAGGGATTGATCATCCTGTAAGTGGATCAAGATTGTATCATCCTTGGATTTATATCCTAAAGAGATAGGGACTTATCATCCCGTAAGTGGATCAGGATTGTATCATCCTTGGCTTTATGTCCTAAAGTGATAGGGATTGATCATCCCGTAAGTGGATCAGGATTGTATCATCGTTGGCTTTATGTCCTAAAGTGATAGGGATTGATCATCCCGTAAGTGGATCAGGATTGTATCATCCTTGGCTTTATGTCCTAAAGTGAGAGGGATTGATCATCCCGTAATTGGATCACGTGTATTGCAGATATTGATGATGTTGTTGATCGAGAGATCCAGATGATGTTGTTGATCAAGAGATCCAAATGATGATGTTGATTGAGAGATCCCGATGATGATGTTTTTGATCGAGAGGTCCAGATGATGTTGTTGATCAAGAGATCCAGATGATGATGTTGTTGATCGAGAGATCCATATGATGTTATTGATCGAAGAGATCTAGATGATGATGTTGTTGTAGACAATCGAGTGATCGAATGCTGCAGAAGATGAAGACTCAATACTGTAGATGTTGATGTTCCAGTATTGAAGATATTAAAGATGTTCCAGTAGCTGTTCCAGTTGCTAATGATGATTAAAGAAAACTTCCAATGATTTCTAGATGTATCACTATGATGTTGTTGATGACCTCTGCTTGCTCCTGCAGATATTTTTAGAATATCCTTCTCGTTAAGGGGGAGTGTTGAAATATTGTAACTTCAAAGAATATTCTATTTGTACTTTATTATTATTCATCCAGAGATGTTTTATTCCTCCGTTGGGATGTTATAATTATATTTAATAATGTAAATTCACTGAGGTAAATCCTCCCTTGTAAGTCAGGGCAATAGATCCCTAGTCAGCAAAGAGATTAAATTATTGAGGCCGACCTGTCAAGTGTAAAATTCAAGTGAATATAAAGTATAAATAGAGGAGGTGTGTTCCTCATTTGAACACACAGACACTCACTTGTGAACTCGCATAGGGGAGAGAGAGAGAGAGAGAGAGAGAGAGATCTTCAAAGGAGGAGAGGAGCTCTTGTTTGGGGATCTCATCTTTGTACTTTTTATCATCTCTATTGAGGAATTTTTGCTGGGTTTTCTACCCCATGAGGGTTTCCCGAGATAAATTGTGTCTCTTGTGTTTATGCCATGCTTGTTGTTCTTTCAGTGATGTTGTATATGCTATTGTTGTGAAAGTGAATGGAATACTGATGTTATATATCTTAGCATATTGAATCTTAACAAGTTTTTCCCATTGATTTATGTGGGGCCGACTTGTATATTTTCACTTGATTTCTTAAGAGTATGTCTTTAGCATCATTATTTTATGGTTTTACATTAGGGTTTATGCAATACAAGAATATCTTTCGCAGCTGCATATTATTTCAACATTTCTAGCATGATTGGACAATTTATCATACCGAGGGTTGTTCTTCCTATTTTTCTTTATGCATGACATCATTGTTTTTGTAAGCTAGTACCCACGGGGATTTTAACTTGTGACCTTCCATTTCCAACTTCTCATCTCATTTAGTAATTACCAATTTCTCTTACCCCGTGGAATTTCTACATGACATCATGATAGAGAACTTGTTAACGGAATTAGAGAGGGTTGTGGTAAAACTATGATAGAGGTCTTCAATATTATCCTTATTTAACAGTATATTTAATTCATTATTCAAATCCCTTTAAGAAGATCAATTTCTTTTTTATCAAATATAAAGTTATTTTGGTTATTATAATTCTCTGTTATGGGGCTTATATGCCTATCAATGTTTAGATTTAGGGTTAATGATCAGAGCGGGGCTCATGGTCATTTAATATTTTAAAAATTACTATTTGGTTCTATACGAGGATATCGCATATCATATAATCTACAACACTATTACCAAGCCCATCGATACAAGTCATCTGGTTGCATTTCATCCACTTCATAAGAGCATTTCAAATTACTATATCTTTAGAACTACAAATCCTAATTAGCTCGGTACCAAACAAATTCCAAGCCAAGTATTAAGATATTCATTTATATTTTCTACATAACAAAAATTCTTCATCTATCCATGGAGGATTAATATCAAAATCGTTTCTTAAGATAATAGCATGGTTGCTTTTATTCTATCATTAAAGTCTCCTAGAAAGAGGATATTGCTTTCATTTCTTACGCTACAAAATTTATCCTATTCTAACCCATTGTAAGAACATTTTTTTCTAGATTATGGTTCTTATAAAAGGTTGAATTAATAGGTGCAAAATAAAATATTGCTATATAAATCTTTGTAGCACTAATATATGGAATCTCCACCCATAGGTACTGATTGAAAAGATCTTCTTTATGAATCCGAAGGAGAAAACATGTTCTTTATGTAACAAGCTATGCCTCTTATGGTAGGATCTCTTATTCCATATCGACTGCAAGACAAATCCTTCTATATCAGGGACTTTAGATAATCATGCTGCAAGTTTTAGCAAGCAATATAATGCACTCATGATCCAACTTAAGATGGGAACTTTGCTCGATGGAAAGCCATGAAAATTCCAAGAGAGGATTTGGAGTGCCAAAAATTCCTATTTATTGTTATCTTTTTGGCTTATATCCCTCATAATAGCTTTTGTATTCCTGATTATTACCCATTTTGATTTCATTCTAACTTCTTTTACCTTTTCAACTTCCTTTCTTAATTTGGCTTCTTCTTGTCATACTTTGTAAATATTCCGAGTCCTTTTAGACTTGTGGTTTTTATGGGTATTCTAGATTTATGGTGATTAGAGGTTACCTTAACACAAATTAACCTATCTTTGTGCTCAATCTATTGGCCATGCATATTGGATCTATATCTGGACCAACATTTGCTTGAATCTAGATCTTTGAAACAACATTACAAACATAAGAAACATAAAGATACATGCAAATAATGTATCAAACATGCAACACAATAGAAACATGAAAGTAACAATAGAAAACATGCATTAATTGCTGATACACTTTGAGGGAATATTAGTGATTTGTGAAGTACTATTGAAATATGAAATAGTGGAATGATATTTCTAAGAATAATACTTGATGATTTATAATGATTATCCTTTAAGATTTGATTGGTGGCTAGCCATTGACAT
This sequence comes from Larix kaempferi, assembly GCA_027924585.1. Taxonomy (NCBI): domain Eukaryota; kingdom Viridiplantae; phylum Streptophyta; class Pinopsida; order Pinales; family Pinaceae; genus Larix; species Larix kaempferi. The sequence continues at coordinate 3,636,446 of BSBM01000756.1, forward strand.
GGATTACAAACTTGAATTTTTGAATGTATTTATGATTGATTTAATTATGATCCAATGGCTAGCTGAGAAACTCTCTTAGATTGTCCTTATCCTTCTAGGATGCTCAATAGTCTTGGGTGATTGATTTTGTGATTTTAATGTGGTTGTTATTTATTGCATTATAAATTATATACTTAGGGTTGGATTGTTGATCACATTTTCAAATGAGGTTGATAATAAATTGTTGATATGTAAATGTTTTTCAAATATAAATAACTTAGTTTGATATAATAGTGAATTTGTAATTCTAAATTGAATAATTTAAAATAGTATAAAGGAGAGTTATAGATATTTATGATTTGGAAGTCTTTACAAGAGAATGTTCCTTAGACATGATGTATAGTAAACCTATAAACCTATAAAAAAATGTACTTATAAAAAAAAGGTGGCTTTTTACTTTTTTATTTATTTATTTAAAGTATTTGTAATATTTTTATAAATTTCCCAATATAAAATATTTGTATCATGATATTAACATTGTAATATTGAGTGTTGAATAACAACCAGACATCTTTGTATATCTTTATTTGGGAATGCTTTCTAATCACTTCATTTTCATGCTTAATAAATCTTTCCATAAATGAGGGAGGTAGTTTCAAGAAGACTACTTTGTAAAACCTTCACTTAATTTGAAGTGTACTTCTGCCACACCAAATAAAAAAGAAACATGGGAATCTTTACTAACGCACATGTATAACTACAGGGACAGTTCCATAAAGATACGAACAAGTCAGCAACAAATATAAAAGTGAAACACGTACAGAGCCCACGATGCCCATAGATAAATGATCGATGCTCAAATGCAGTGGGCCTCTACAATTTATAACATTAGTACAAATAATGATTTTGCAGGGTTGTGATGTTTTGACATCATATTTTTACAAAGAAGTTTTGAATGAAGTTTGAAGTTTGGAAGGTTTAAAAATTATTATTATTTCTTTAAATTAACAGTTTAAATAGAGACCTGTTATCCTAAACTCTATACCAATTTATTAGATATATTATAAAAATCAAGAATATGTATATGAATAGATTACATACTTGGCATTTTATTAATTGAATAAATTATATATATATATATATATATATATATATATATATATATATAATGATGATGATGATAAAAGATTTTAAAATGAGAAAGTGAAGAAATGTTGGTGCACTTTATTTTGACCAAGGTTCAACACTTAACATTTATCAACAAACACCACAATCCACAGACACTGGCCCGAAAGGGGATTAACCCTTTCGGCAACACCTGTAGAGAAGATGAGGTCTCACCCGAAGTATCTATGGGAACTGTGTGAACTAGACTTCATGTAGTACAGAGGGGGAATATTCACTGATCAAAACATTCATCACCATAATACACCTACAAAGCAACGACAAACCAGAGCTTCGATAGAGTCATAACTACGACAAACTTCAGAACTTGGAAATGATTAATATATCACATCCATTCTTTATACAGTTAATTCCATCATTCATTCAATTAATTGTTTAAAAGAGCAAAGAAACACATGCCACAACAAATCACCCATACATCAACACACATGAAAACAACATATTTTACGTGGAAAACCCATCTGGGAAAAACCACGGAAGCGCTTGTATTTTATTAGAGTCACAGCCCAATAAGCACTTCAGGTAGGACTTACAGATTTCTTCATTACATACAATAGATCTGTGCACACAGCCTGTAGATCAACGACTCAGGTTCTCCTTAAATATCTTCGACACATACATCATAGATTCCTATTACATTGCACAAACTGTACTTCTGAATAATCGTAATAACAACCACAAAAGTTCTTTCCTCATACATATTTATAGGGCACACTAAGCTAGGCCCGCTCCCACTAACCCATTAACTTCCTAACTGACTCATTATTACAATGTGGACCAATTCTAACTAACTAACTCGACTTGCGAGGTTTGACACAGTCAACATGACTGTTTTCCCCATTTTCTAGCCGCTTTGTCAGAGCTGACCCTTGCGCTGAACCGGTTCCACTTTGTCCTCGTCCACACTAGCTTGTTCCTTCAAAAATGATACCTTCAAAAATACTAGGCCTAACAGGAAAAAGTACTGAATAGAAAATAGAGTTTAAGAAAAAAGTTGGGAAAGTAACATTGTGAGAAAATAAGATTATTTCAAGATATCAAATAACAATATTTTTAATAAAAAATCTTTATGTATACAAAAAAATGACTTTATCAATATAAATTAAGTTCTCATTTCCAAACTTGTCTCTTCTTCACTGCATATGGAGCATTGAGGATTAGATTGTCGACCAAGCTCAATACCTTTATCTAGCCTACTAGTCCCTGAAGACCATAGACTTAGTGACTTAGTCATTTCCTCAGCGTGAAATCATTGTTGCTTTGCAGTGCATCATATTCTCACAAGAGCTTCAATCAAAGAAGAAAGTTGAGGTAACATGGGATGTGATAAAAGTTGAAAACTACCATACTAATTTGCTTGGAAAGATTCTGTTTTTTTACTATAAATTTGAAGACATGTTATATGCTTTCTGTGACAGAAATTCTAAAAGAAAAAGTCTAATTAGTGCAGATTCCAAAATGATTCCCTACCTTGCTCCCCTCCCTCACTTTCCTACCCACACCACACACACACATATACATATAAGGATGAGATACATTTATCATATATTTGATGTATCATTTGGCATCCACTACATCTCATACATCAAAGTTTGTTTCATACTTATGTGCTGATGTGATTATTTGACATTGTTGTTGGTTTATATTCTAAAGAAATTGAAAGAAATAACATTTTTTGCATTTTTTAATGCTTGCCACTTACAATTTAAAAAAACTCAAAAATAAATTTTGTATGTTTTAATGTTTGTCGTGGTTTGTTGATATTTGTTAATCTTTTGCCGATTTTTCCAATGTCTCGACGCTCACCAATTGTTTGCCATTGTCGATTTTTTCATCAATAAGTAGTGAAGCAAGGTAGGGAAAGCTTCACCCAAAATTCCCAAGACGTGGAAAAAAATTTAAAAAATGAAGAATTCTTAAAAAAATCCAAAAAATATTCAAAACACCCAACAATACTTGCTATATTGTATAAATAGAGGCAATCTTAGAGCTTATAGGGGCCAACAAGTCATGGGATGCATGAGACATGCCAAAAATTGGACAATGAAATTCTCAAAAATTTTGGGGACTTCCCCATTGTCCCGAAAGTTGTTCCTTGCCCATTGGGATGTCCCCATTGTCACAAGGACAAGGTAATTCAAAGGGCAAGTCCCACATGTGCATGGACATGTCATCATGCAAAATTGGTGGTATATTTTCAATCTTTGTAAAAGGAAACTTATATTAAATATACGAATTTAATAATATATAATTAGTGTTCAGTATCAATTAAGCTATATATAAGCCTACTTACCCCATACAGATTACTTAGGAAACCAATCAGATTTTTATTGGTATAAATAAGGGTTCACACCTCTCTTTGTATAAATTTATATTTATCAATAAAATACTACTTTTCCTTTCTCCAAAGCAATCACAAGGAGAACTCGACCTCCAATTCTTATGAATCATAGTTGCATTCCATCTCTTTTACGGTTTAGGATGATTTTCATAAGCATCTTTCACGCTGAATGACTCTTACCCTTCAGTTATTTGAGATACATTTGTGCTATTTGAGCTTGGATTCAACCAATTTCCACTAGTATTTTCAATCCATGTATGCATTTCCAATGGTAGTCTGCCAAATTGCATTTCGACACATTGGACCTAGCTTATTAGTCTATCATTGCTCTAAGGTAAAACCTAGTGTCAACTTTCAACTATAAGCAAGAAATTGGGAATCCCTCGAAAACAAGGATAATATATAGATCTGTCTAAGGAGTGGAACAATGGAAAATAACATTGTGAAAGCCTTGTAAACAATAATAATATACAGATATGTCTGGACAAGGGAGAGTAAAATGCCCATAGAAGTAACATTTATGTTCAAAACTACAAAGTCTATCAACTCAGGGAATCAAGTGTTGAACTAGAGCTGCCCCAATTGATGTCATTATTCAACAAAATTTATTGCATTTCCTATTCCAACACAAAAGAGATTTTATGATACCTTACTTTCAAGTGCAGAATATAGTACCTGTTTCACTAATTCTTCAACAGCAGAAAAACCAAGTTTCTTAACTGCTTCCCATACAAGATAAGACTTTGGCTCTCGTAAATACTTGCATGTGTTAGTGACAAACCTGCCAAATCACTGACACTTAAATCATCTTACACATTCCAACAAGCAGTAACATTATATGATTAGGTGAATAGAGCACAAGAAAAGTGTATCCCAAATTTGTGTACCTGTTAATATTGTGAATGGAATAATAATTTTTCTTGTTTCTTCTGCGTTGTTTCCTTCTTGGGCATCTTTTTCTTCGAGTAGCATGGTTTGAATCATTTCCTACTTTCTCCAAATCATTTCCTATGGCTAGATAACCAAAAGAAACCAATAGCTTGAATTAAGGAAGTGCATATCGCCATTATAGATATAAGATATAAACATGTTTCAAGAATAGGAAGACACATACATGATGGATTCATTTGAAGCTTATCTTACATAAGAAAGTTCTTCAGGCTCAATCACAACATATAGCATATAGAGCAAGCGATTGTTGTAATATCCCGAACTGATATTTTTCTTTTTCTATGTTGTCTAGTAAGCTGATACCTCAAACAAGGATGGAAATGTATACTGATCTCTGCATGCATGCATTTGCATGCAAGAATATAACCCAGATAATACTAGAATGCTAAAAAATAGGAGTAAGTTTCTGCATGTACATACCAATATGTAGATCAACTGAACGTGATGCTGATGATCCCCGCATGCATGAATAAAGGTAGAATAATAGCAGGCTGAAGCAAGTCATCCTCCTGAGTGTAATGACGTCCTCCTCCAATAAGAGAAAAGCTCCTCAATAATAAATACTCCATTGATGAGGATGATGTGCACTAGGGTTATAGTACCCCTCTGGAGATGATGGAAGGTGCATGCATAAGAAGTGATGGCTCAATAGCCAAAAACGTCAGCCTCTTCCCAAATAGATTCTCCCTCAAGCATGCAAACGTCCTCCTCTAATGGTAAGTGCTGATAACTCCCTCGATAGTCCAACTGGGAAGCCCTTATTCTAGGGGAAGGGTAATAACGGTGCTGAGAGATTTTCCTATAGAGGAGGCCACTTGGGAGGGAGAACAAGCATTACAATACCCAGCTTTACAGTTGCTCGAGGACAAGCAAATTCGAGCAAGGAGGACTGCAACGTCCTCTTCTGCTTAAGTACTGAGGACCATCCCGCTAACCTATATGATTCCCTATAGGTTCGAGCGGGTATTGACAGTCAGGGGATCAACTGTGGACTTATGCCATATCAGAATATCTAGAGCATAGATATTATATCATCAGTAGGTAGACAGGGTCCACCTGAGCCTAAGGCCACCTGCATGCATGACATCTGAGCATTATTTCATGATGCATGTACCTGATTGAGTCTCCAGGCACCTGCATGCAAGTCAACTGCAAATTAGAAGATAAAGTGACCTAGTTAGGTCAGAAATTAGGTTTTTGGCAGTTGCATGTTATAAAAGAAAGGTAAAGCGAGTGGAGAAGGCTTTCACAATGTTATTTTCCATTGTTCCACTCCTCAGAGCACCGTCATAGAAAGCATATAACATGTCTTCAAATTTATAGTAAAAAAACAGAATCTTTCCAAGCAAATTAGTATGGTAGTTTTCAACTTTTATCACATCCCATGTTACCTCAACTTTCTTCTTTGATTGAAGCTCTTGTGAGAATATGATGCACTGCAAGTCAACAATGATTTCACTCTAAGGAAATGACTAAGTCACTAAGTCTATGGTCTTCAGGGACTAGTAGGCTAGATAAAGGTATTGAGCTTGGTCGACAATCTAATCCTCAATGCTCCATATGCAGTGAAGAAGAGACAAGTTTGGAAATGGATTCAATCTTGAAAGGGTAGGTTGCAAACTCCTTCTACAATTCTAGAACACCACAAAAAAAATATCAAGGAAATGAATAAATGACTCAACCAGTTGATAGGCGAAGTAAATGTAATCAAAATTATAAGAAACCCAATCACATTGTGAAAAACTATATTGGAAGGCCTCTTATACATCTTGGTTTAAGAAGGGCCAAGCCTCCAAACAACACGGAGGTTAGGCCAGCATATTTTTTTCACACATAAATATATCTTACTATTAATAAAGCGAAATAGTAAATAGGAACAATACATCAGGTCTTCAAAGCATATAACATACTGTCAACATGAGCCCCTAAAGAAACGGCTCATGGACCCCATAAACTACAGGCATCAGACCACGTCACCTCAACACGAGATCCATACCATCCCATAGAAACTGATAAAAGCATCTTCCAGTTGTGTCAGACACACCAATTGAAAGTCTAAAATGAAGCAAACCACATGTCTCAAAGTGCCAAGATGTCAATACATAAATACATAAAAAATCTGCCCAAAAAAGTCCAAAACATCCTGAGGCCTGGACACAAAGATCTATAAATCCCATAGAGCCGCATAAACAAGCCGGAACAAAAGTCCAACAAGAAGTTGGAGAAAAGATACTAAGTACCTGCACAAAAATATATCCGCATATATATAAGTGAGAAATAAGTGCCAAAAAAGCCCAACAGATCCAAACATATGAGTCAGCTCCAAAGCAGGTCAGTCGAGCCCCGAGAGTAAAGAAGGTCCTCGTGCCATTCCTCCCACAAAATATGGCCTAACGGTGAAAGCAATGCCCTCTTTGAAAGGCGGTCCGCCACCAAATTTATCTCCCGATAAACATGAGCAAAGTGAATATGCTGAAATTCACAAATATATTTTCTAACAGCAGCCATCCATTTAGTGAGTATCAATACATTCAGTGGGGATGTTCCCTAAGCCCAGGAAATAATGGATGAAGAGTCGCCCATTACTACAATAGAAGAAACCTGTAAGCGCCAGGAAAAGTATAAAAGGAGCCAGAGTGCACATAATTCGCTGCGTGTATTAGTACCAGGGCCCAAATTTAAAAGTAACCGGTAGGAGACGGAGGTGTTTAGATGAAGCACCACACCCGCCCCACAACCTCCGCCCCCCCTATCCGCAGCCCCGCCAAAGAAACCACAAGGGTACATTAGAACAGGGGGAGCCATGCGATATCCGGGCACCTTTCCAGAAGTTACAATCTTACCCCCCGAATGTGCAGAACCGGAATTATACTCCATAAATGAAGCAATGATACGTCCACTCAGCCAATGCAGATTAATAGCAGTCCCCTCGAAAACGTGGTGATTACGCATCTTCCATAGCTCCCACATCATATAACAGGGAATCTCGAGCCATTGTGCATATAGAGAATCGTTTGTCCACTTACCAAAACTGTCCAGTAATGTGACCGAGTGCCATTCAGCATTTATCCCAATAGAATTGACAGTGAGCTTCCAGAGCTCCCTCTAGAAAGGACACGAAGAGAAAAGGTGGTCTACCGTTTCTTCGTGTGTACAGCAGAGAGGACACCAGCCAGGTCCGATGAAGCCGTGCCGACAAAGGTTGTCCCAGGTAAGTATATAGTTTCCCAAAGCCAACCAGACAAAGCATCTAATCCTCGAAGGAATGGCTAGCTTCCAGATCAGAGAGTGCCACCAAACCGCCTCCGGTTTACAATCAGCAAATAATGAGTCATATGCAAGTTTCGACGAAACCTTACCTAGAGCAACATCCCACGACCAAACCAGCCTGTCTAGAGAATCGCCGAGAAAGATGTATGCCTGACGAAGTAGCAAGGTGAAATCCGACCATTCTTTACCCATATCCCCGTGAATGCCAAGCTGACGGGCTGTGATCCACCCCTGATTATTGAACGCTGCAGCATGTGACAGGTAGAAAAGCCCACGAGAACGTAGATGCGCGAGGAGTTCAGGAGAGAAGTGAAACATGGGCGCAGTCCCCATGACAAGATCCAAACCAAGTCTGATCTCCCGGCCATTGCCAGGGATCCAAGAGAGCCACTTTGCCACCACCGAGAATGCACCCATGAGCCCGCGCCAAATATTGGAGGTGCCGTTTAATAAGTGCCTGTCAAGTCTAAACCAGGAAGAGACCGAAATCTTTTTGAGATATTTGGCCCGAGTGATGCAGCCCCACAATGAGTTATTAAATAATACACGCCACAGGCTTTTCGCATGAAGAGCAGTAACAAACAATTCCAAATTCTTGATATTCCAATCGCCAAGGCAGTATGGTTTTGCCAAGCACTTCCAGTTTATAAGGTGGAATCTGTTCCTTTCACCCCCGCCAGTCCATATAAAACGGAAGAATTTACCCCGCAGGATGTGCAAAATAGAAGACGGGATTTTGTAAAGGGAGAACCAATATACTCCCAAGTTCTGGAGAACAGATTTAGCCAAAATAATCCGGCCACCCATAGAAAGATATCTCAAGCTCCAATGGCTTATGCGAGAATCGAAGCGTTTAACCAGCCATTACCAATCGTTAGTTCTATAATTTGCAGGTTTGAGGAAGAAGCCGAGATATTTGGTACCATCAGTTAACTCTTTAAATTGCAAAGGAAGAAAATCCTTGACATTTAGTTCCACGTTTTCCTCCAGAGCATGTTTCAGGAAACATGATTTCATCATACTAATGAGCATACCAGTAACACTGCAGAAGAGGTCAAGAATTCTCTTATACTGTAACCATTCCGCCAGAATTCCCAGCCCGAATAACAACACATCATCCACGAACAATGAATGTGTTACAGTAACACCTGCCGAGATTTTGATACCAACAAGAGAGCCCTCAGATTTTGCTTTATTAATTGAGAGACTCAGCCCCTCAATGATCAACAGGAATAAAAGGGGAGAAAGTGGGCAACCCTGACGGAGGCCCCTGTATGCTTTGAAGAAGTCCGTCGGCTGGCCATTGATAAGTACTGCATAGTTGACCGATGTAACACATGCCATGATCCACTTCATAACTTTCCACGGAAGGCCAATTTGTATAAGAATCAACTTGAGGAAAGTCCAGTTTACACGGTCGTAGGCTTTAACCAGGTCAAGTTGAAGAATGAGAGCCTCCATCTTTTTCTGTGCTATAGTATGGAAAACCTCCTGGGCCACTCCAACCGCGTCATGTATCTGCCGCCCCTCCAGAAAGCCATATTGTTCCATTGAGATGAATGTGGATAAGATCGGCTTGATACGCTGTGCAATCACCTTAGAAATGATCTTATAAGCAATATTGCACAGAGTAATCGGCCAGTAGTCATCAAAACTCTCAGGATGTGTAGATTTAGGAATCAGTGCCAGATAAGTGGAATTTAGTGCCCCGGAGACCAATCCCAAGGAACGAGATTCATCAACCGCATCCCTCAGGTCGTTTCCCATTACATCAAAATAATGTATAAATAGCTCCACCGTCCACCCATCCGGCCCAGGAGATTTATCCTTTGCTAAAACCCGAAGAGTGTTTTGTATATCAGAGCAAGAAATTTCCTCAAAAATTTTGTCTCCCTCCGCATCAGTGAACATCCGAGGATATTCCTTTATAAGTTTAAACAGTTCAGGTAGGGAAGTAGTTTTAGGATCATTATAGTAATCAAGAAAATGGCGCGACGCCTCAGACTTTAAATCGTCATCACAACGAATCCGTCGCCCATCATGATCATTCAAGTCCCAAATGAAGTTTTGAATTCTACGTCCATCAGCATAACGATGAAAAAATTTTGTATTATGATCACCAGCCTTGAGCCAGATGGCCCTACTCTTTAATCGCCAAGACTCCTCTTGGGTAAGTAGTATTTTAAGTTTTCTTTCCTCCAGCAGAGCAAGGCGTGCTCGATCAGCAGGCGCAATTCTCGCCCTCTGAGATTGTTCCCGAAGAACCCCAATTTCAATTTCCAGTGCATGTAGTTCAGAGGACTGTTCAGCTTTTTTGGAACGTTCCCATTTCATAGTATAATCTTTAAGGGCCCATAATTTGGCAGCCAACCTGTCCATAGCCGACCGCTCACCCGATACATCCGTATCTGCCCAAAGGGATCGAACACCAACATCAAAATCAGAATCATTCAACCAAACATAATTGAATTTGAATGGATATATCCGGTGCATAGCATCGATTTCAAATTGCAGAATGATAGGAGTATGATCACTGATATGGGTTCTCAAGCACCATGATCTATATGTGTGAAATGATCTCAAAAGAGACTTAGATAACAGATATCGATCCAGCCGTTTTGAAATCAAATGCTCATCAAGCCGACCGTTAGACCACGTTGGAGATAATGGCCTAGGTTCCACATCAATCAGAGAGTATTTAGAGAAAAGGTTTTTGAAGTAATTCCCCAGAGGATCCCTTCTGGCCTAAATGCCCCAGATTTCCTCGGCACCCCATGAAAAATTCAAATCACCAGCGAGTATCAAATTGTCCAAGGCCAAGAGATGTCCCGAACAGGCTAAATTCCAGAAAGTTTCCCTGTTGTTGTAGGGCCCATAGCAATTTATGATATTTACAACCTTATCTGATCCTCTGAAGCAACCAGTCAGAAGTATACCCAGCGAGGTAATGAAAGAATCCAGTTTTAAGACCCCCGGGTTCCAAGCTGCTAGGAGACCACCAGACAGGCCAGCCGCATCCACCGTGGATAAACACCACCCCGGCTTAAATTTATTGAAGAAAGTACGTGCTTTCTCCCCACAAACCATAGTTTCTTGTAAGAGAACCAAATCGGGATTAACTATTTGTAGGATTCTTTTGAGGGCCAGTTGTTTGGGCATGCCCCCCACACCCGTAATGTTTAAGGAGAGCAAAATCATTATCGACCTCTGGCAAGGGCTTTGATTCCTCTAAGAGCCCGGGTGTCAGGGGAGATGGGGGATTTCAGAACTTCTTTGTCAGCGCCCCCCCGAGCGATGACCTTCGCATTTTTCCTGGCACTTCGGGTTTTTATGGGAGAGAAGTCGGCATCCAGCCCATCGAGCCGTGCCCCCTTCGCAATACATTGTTCGCCCATAGAGGATAAATTGACGGGAGATGAGATGTTAATCGGAGCCTCCACCGGGAGTGTCAAGGTCGAAGGGGCCGGCAGAGTAATCTCAGGATTATTATTTGATGCACCCCCACCAACTATCCGGTTATTTAAATACACAGGGAGAGAAGATTTTTTAACCATTTCAGAATAAGAGGGGATGTGTAAGATACGGTTCTGAGAGTCGTTCAAGGAGGCCGGGGACAAAAGCCCATCCACATATGGTTCGCGGTCAGTCAGACAGTGTAGATTATCGGTCGGAGGGACCAAGGGTATGTTTGTGACCATTACGGGCTCCAAAATAGGTAGAGCCTCCTCACATTCCGAGGAGAGAATAACAGTGGGACTATGTGTATGAGCCGACGCCCCAGGCGAGAGAGGAATGATGGACGAGGTCTCCAGGGGAGAAGAGCTTATGGGAATAGGGGTATCAGTGATGTGGGGCAAATCATCAGACAAAGCAGTAGGATCCGTTCCAGACTCAGATGCCGATGACAGCTTTGGATACATACGACTCAAATAATTACCATTATTTCCATTGTTAAGTTCCAAAGCATTGATAAATTTGACATCCAAATCATTCAATGACTGATAAAATGAAGGATCATTGGATTGCAGCTTACCCATTAGACCGACAGCCGAAGGCACCACCCTGTTGGAGTAACCGTCGAGCCCACCATTCGAGTCCAAGTCCCTGTCGCTGGCATCATCCGAGGACCAAAATGGGTCCGCCCCCACCGGGCGACCAGAAGAAAACCGCTGGGTGCATTGTCGCCAAAGGTGACCCACCTGCTTGCAATTTGAGCACCGGAAGGGGATGCCCCAATAATCGATTACCAGATCCAGCCTACGTCCCCTCCAATTGATATGGAGGACATCAATGAGTCCCAACGAAATATCCACTTCCACCAAAAGCCGACCCATCCTTCTATCAAAACCTGTAAGATGATCATCCTCAACATGCAGAAACCAACCCAAGCGATTGCCAATGGCTTCAAACGCACCACGGTTCCAAAGAGCAAGCGGCATACCAGGAATGAGAACCCATAGATGACGCAAACGCACAGTGGCAGTATCAGGATCGAAGTCAGTATACCATTTTTGTAACATGAGACTGCCAGCCCCATGAAGCCACAGGCGAGATAAAATATCAGAGCAATGTGCTTCCTCCTGAAACTTGAAGCCGAACCATCCACGAGCTAAAGCAAAAACCCTCGGAGTGTAGCCCACAATGGGCTTCCATTTTTCAGTCACCCATGCCACAATATCCCTACGGTCCATAGCAAAGTAAGAGAATTTTCCCACCAAGGCAGTCAGATTGAACTCCACGAGCTCCTCCAATCCCAAATCCCGTCCCATGGTTAGCCAGGCCTCACCCGGACGACAGCTGAATTTTTCACTGAGCCGGTGTGCCGCACGCGAGACCGGACGAGAAACGCGTTCCTGAGCATGAGAAGTACCTCCCCGAATGCTTTCCACTGAGGGGTCGGAACCGGATGACCTCCCTGGAGCCCCAGTGAACGACAACTGGCCTATTTTGGCACCAAGCCTGGCACGTGGAGCACGTTGTCGGCTTCCCGAGGCAAGGTGTCGCTTGCCATAAAGCTTATCCCTGAAAAATGAAGCAGGTTTGAATGACCCTGCTTCCTCCATCCTATACTCCGAAGCAGTCATGGAGAATTCCACCGGGCCTTGTGGATCCGCCACGTAATCCCCCATTGCCAGGTGTAAACCCAATAATCAGTATTCAAATGCAGCAAACCGAAGCCGATGCCAGATGTAGACCGTTCCGCACCCATCGGCAGACTCCAAACCCCAGGGCTATGAAAACTCAGCAATAAACTCCAAGGGTGTAATAATGCCCCAGAAAGAGGGCGCAATCGAAGCCCAGGCACAATAACAGGCGTGCAGAAGAAGAGAATCCCGTGAAAGTGATGTCGGGAGTCCACCCACGAAACCCACAACCGGCCCGACGAAAATACCCCCAGTGAGCCAACAAAACGACAAACCGCAGCAAGAATCGGGCCCAAAACAAAGGGAACGGTCCCTTGGAACAGCGATGGGTGGCCAGGGTAATGATAGCCCCCAAAAAACAATACCCGGCGGAAACGGAACTCCGCCACAGTGGCCGGGAGAAAAATCGCCAAATCACCAAAACCCCACAAAAACGGTCTCTTCCACAGCGAAATACTAGGCCCGTTGAAGAAACAGAAATTTTAATGGCTCATATGTAAAGCTAGCACCCTGATTTGTGAAGGGAACCCGACTGCAACTTTGAAACCCCGCTCAAGCACCTCCATCGCCCAAGCACCGCCATCGCCTGCCGCTTTGACCCGGTTAGGCCAGCATATTGCGTGAGCGTTTATGTTCTACTTCGATTAAAAATTTATATCGTTAGTGCACGAACTTTTATTTATATCAAAATGTTACATTAAAGATAAAGGTAAAAACAAAATTATTATTAAAAATATCATATAATATTATTATCTTCATGTTTAATGCTCTAATTCTAATTTTTAGGTTATATTTTAAAAATAAATATTTTTCACTTTATAAAAAAATATTATTTTTTAAAAATAAATATGTTTCATTTTATGGAAAAATAAAAAAAAAATAACACTTGTAAGAGTTACGGAGTTTATTTAATTTTATTTTTTTAAATATCACTGCAAGTAGGTTATCTTGTTTGAGCTGCAAAGGTTTAGAAGGAATCTCATAACAAAGTTAAAAAGCTCATAAAAGGTTTTTATTAAAAAAATTAAAAATTAAAATGAAAGCTCTTTACATTGCATTTATAGAAGAAAAATCTTTATGTCAATTTTTTAGATATATGATTAAATAAAGAATAGTGATTAAAGTACATTAGGGTTTGTATCAAATGAAATTGTTAAAAAGTGAGAAGCTGATGAATCATTGACCATATCAAACTTATAAAAAAGCGAATAAAGAAAAAATGCCTGCATTAAAAATAGTCACTTTTTATTTAAAGAAAACATTATATGAAAAAATATAAATAGTGAATAATATAGATGTTTACTTTGTAAATAAAAAGAAATTAAAGATAAAGTTATGATGATACATTGTCTTAAGTATAAAGAGGTAAGATATAAACATTTTGTTCCATTATCATACAATGTCATATGCATGAAGAACTAGGATACAAACGTTTAAGTAATTTGAAAATGTTATAAAGTTTATCTCTAGAGATGAATGTAGTATATTTCATGATATTATAGTTACAACATCGATAAAAAATAGAAATAAGAAACCTTTATGTTTAAGAGACAACTAAAGTAATCCCAACTAAATTTTAGAATAATGTAAACCAATATAAAGTAGCAAAATGAAATTTTATAACATCGAGTATTTATAAAAAATGTATAGCTCTTTAAAAATAAAGTTTTTCTAAATGTGTTTTCTTTTAATTCTATCTTTGTGTTCACACACCACTCTAAAGACTAATTTCTCGTCATTATTTATAAATTCATGTATCGTTGTAAAGGACAATTGTGACTATGAAAAAGTTATTTGGGAAAAAAATATTTTATATGAGTCTTAAAAGTATGATGTCATTTGTGAATGACACCTTTGTAGTGCATAACATAAAGATATTTTTTGAACTTTGATTTTTATTTTGTGGAGCATGATGTCTACCACCATAACATATATACGTTTTTGGAAATGGTCAACTCCTTCAAAACTTATAGCTAGAATAATAGAGCGTCATGGTTCATTAAAAAAAATTAAATAAAATAATATTTAATACATAAAGATCTTGCCAATTGCTACGATAATATTACCTTCGAAAATTCTTATGTTCACAAAAATAGAGCATATCCAAACAAGGATAGAAACTCAACGAACTATTTATTAGAATAAGACTATCTTCCCATAAGCTACTTCATTTCATAGAAAATAACATATCCAACCAACTAATAAACCCGCAATTTTGTACTAAATGGACAGAAAAAAAAAATGTTTTCGAAAATCTAATATACATAAGAGGTGATTGGTTCAAGCTTCTCTTCCTCTCTGAATACCTATGTGACCATCATTCCATCCTATAGAAGAATAGCCTCCTTTAAGAGCACATCCTCCTTCTGGTTTAATTCCATGTATACATGCTCAATTATGAGATTAACATAGTTTGTTCTTGCTTCTTCAATGAGCTGGAGAAGGACCAACAACTACACATCTATAATTTGTGACACACCATTACTCCTTTACATAAACAATTTTGAATCCCCAAACACATGAAGGGCATTCAAATTAATCTCCAAGACAAATCTTAATAAAATCCACAAAGCAGAAAGCTATGTTATGTTGTTAGTTCCCGTTCCTGCACCATATTTTAAAGTATAGAAATGATTGTTTGTGAGATAAATGACTGCTCCTACACCACACCTAGTTGGATCCGTTTGAAAATCACCATCAAAATATGCCCATGCCGTATTTGGATTTATGATAAGTTCTTTTATAATTCTACAGTTCTTCTGACGCATAGGCTTTTGACCCTCCCTAAACAAGCATCTAATTTTGTGTGCAACTAAAATCAGTTCCCATGCTTTGTCTACAAAGATATGCATGTTCCTGTTGTACCATAAAATCCACAAGATGTAGCATGGAAGGGATTGGAATTTTTTATTCGTTGTGTCTACTTCCCAGGATTCTAGGCATAGTATAATAGTCGTTTCATTCGAGAAGGTTGAATAGTGTAGAGACAATTTAATACATCCCACCATACCTATTGTGCAAAAGGACATGAGACTAAAATATGATCAACTGATTCAACATTATCTGGTTTGGGCCAATCCATTTCCTTTTTGGGCCATTGTCCTAGGTGAGAATCTTGATTGATAATGAACCTAAAAAAATAGTCTTTAATGGAAATTGATATTTCCATATGTGTGTCCACCACCATAAAATTTCAATTGCCATATTTACAAAATGTAGTGCCTCATATCCTCGCTTAGCGGTTAGTAAACCAATAGCCTGATTCCAAGTCCATCTCATTTCATCATCCCTATCTTGCATATATATTGCATTATGTGAAAGAGTAGAAATATAATTGTGCAATTCAATAGTTATATCACCGCCTAGATTTAAATCATCCAGTGAGACCTGGGTTTTGACCCACCTTATTGGGTTTAAGTTGGTTCTTTCTTCTGCCCAAAAGTATATTCCATTCTCATGTAGAAGTGTCACAACTCTTCTGACAATTTGTAATTTTCAGGGGCACCAATCCATGGGTCCTCCCTGATCTTCACTTTATTTCCTTTGCCTATTTTCTAGGCCAACCAACCGAGGTAATTTTTAGGGGCAAAATTTCGCCAATTAGCTATTTTTTGGGTTTTTATTCAAAAAATAAATTCATTATTTGGTCATATTTACTCTCTAATATCGCCTATATTTACATAAAATATGTTTTTTTTATCATAATATTCACCAAAATTTACAAGTTTCACTTGTAAATTGTATGTTTCGTATTTAATATTCACCTACCTATCTATATATATGATTTTTTTAATCCAAAATAATCACCTATAATAGTCTACTTAAGTATAATATTATAATCCTTAAAAAATACCCTACACCCAACTACCTAACAGAGGGAAGGCTTGTAAAAATCCTTTACAGACATTAGATACATTTTTAGTACATTTTTGTTCTATTCTTATCCATTCCTATGCAGAAAATTCCTCAAGATATTTTTCCCTCGTTCTCTTTTCCCATAACCCATCATTAAAAAGAAGTCTCCATTATTTTTTTCCTGCCAAAGCTTTACCAAATAAAAATATTTTTTTAAATCCCCAACCCCCACATCCCTTGGTCTTTCAAGAATGCACCATTTTACCAGAGGTATATCTTCTTTTTGGTCTTTTCCATTCCATAAAAAACTATAGCACTTTTTTCAAATTTTATTAAGTATTCCTTGATGTACATGTGCAAGAGATAACCAATATACAGGTATACTCTCAAGTGTTGATTTATGAGAACCATTCTTCCTCCATCGGAAATCCACTAAAACGAGAAACGAGAAATTTTGGCCTCTATTTTTCTGTAAAGACACATCCAGTCACATAATATATAGTAATTTGGTTTTATATAATAACCAAGATATTTGAAACCCTTATCAAGCTTCCCTCTAGTAAAAGGAAAGAGTTGGGATATCTCATTCTCTTATCCATTCCTTTGCAAATAGTTCCTTAAGATATTTTCCCTTGTGATTTTCCTCCATAAAATATCATTAAAAATAAGTCTCCATAAATTTGTTCCTCCGAAAGCTTTACCAAATAAAAATATGTTTTTAAATCCTCAACCCAAGTCCCAGACATCCCTTTGGCCATGTCAGGATGTACCATTCTACCAAAGGTATACCTTCTTCTTCTTTTTTCAAGTCCATAGAAATATATATAACATTTTCCAAATTTTATTATGTATTCCATTTGGTACATGTGCAATAGATAACCATATACATATGTACTCTCAAGTTTCGATTTTATGAGAACCATTCTTCCTCCACGGGAAATCCACTGAAAGCACCAACAAGAAATTTTGGCCTCTATTTTTTTGTAAAGCCACATCCAATCATAGACTCTATAGTCAATTTTGTTTTACACAATAACCAATATATTTGAAACCCTTATCAAGTCGCCATGTAGGGAAAGGAAAGAGATGGGAAAGAGATGGTGATACTCAATTATAATATAGCTAAGACTTTGTTTGACTGCCCTCCATACCTATTACAAGATAAAAAGTATCAACTATCCCCTTTATGACCTTCCATTCACGAACTGATCCCACCCCAAAAGTAGGATATCATCGAGAAATAAGAGACGTGTCAAGTTGATATGTTCTACCACTTTTATTTATTTTAGTCTACCTACACACTTGGATGATGCAGTTAATCTACTTAACCCTTCTACAATTAACATGAACAAAAAGAGGGAAAGGGGAATCCTTGTCGAAGCCCTTTGGAGGCTCCAAAAAACCTTGAAGGAATTCCATTTATAAGAAAAATGAAGGATGTAGAGGATACACATTCCATAATCCAATTTACTATTTTCAAACCCAACCCCATCTCAAGAAGAACCAATTTGACAAATGTTGAGTTGAATTTGTCATAAGATTTTGACATGTCAATTTTTAATTGTTTTTAATACAAGATCATCTATTTTGTTTATCTTAATGGAATAGATGCCTCCTGATATGCTCCCACGACATCATGTATCTATTTAAAATATAAAAACCCAAATTGTTCTTCAGAAATGTAGGAAGACATCATACCTTTGATCCTATTCATTATTACCTTAGAGATGACTTTATATCTCAAGTTGCAAAGGGAAATGGATCTACAATTTTGAAAATTGGTTGCATCTACTTTTTTTTAAATTCATACTACAAAATGTTGAATTGATGGCTCCCAACGCCTTACTAGAGGACCTAGATTCATTTACCACTCTTAATATCTCTTCCTCTAGCAAATCATAAAAACCAATATAAAATTCCACTATCCAACCATTAGGCCTTGGACTCTTTGATTTTTTAAAATATTTCAAGACTCCCTGCAACTCCTCCTTTGTGACAATAGCCTCTAAGCTATCATTCATGTCTCCATCAAATAATATGGAAAAGTGTTGAATGAATCTCAACTGTTCCACAATGTATGGAACACTTGTTTCCTTGAATAAGTTCTGAAAGTGTGACATCCCAACTTTAGCCAAATATCCAAATGGAAATTCTTTAGTTCCATTAGATTTATCCACTTCCCATATTGTATTCATGGACTTCCTATGAGAATCAAAGTTGTGAAAAAAATTGTATTGTTATCTCCTTCGACATCTAACCAGATCACTCTACTTTCTAAATGCCAAGTAGTTTCCTCTAGTTCCAAGAGTTTCTTAATTTTGTCCTCCAACTATTTCAATATAGCCATTTCTTCATCATTCGAGGATCCACAAATATTATGTTAAAAAAGGATTGAAATTTCTCATTCGACTAGAGTGAGTTTCACTTTTTGTTCGGCTCTATTCTTCTTATACCATTCCACTACTGATCCATTCCAGTAGTTGGCATTATTGTCGGATGCTAACATCAACTGCAACAAGTCATCGACTTCGACACAACTTCGACATGTTATCGACTTCGACAAGTTTAGTGACCTCAACAGTCTTGCGACGTCAACATGCAGCATCGACTTGCGACTTGTGACTGTCGAACTTCGACAAATTGTCTCTTTGTCTACCAGCTGACTGTAACGATTGAACTTCCGAAACCGTTCTAACTTTTCTTGTAACCGAACATAATGGGAAGGAACCCAAGCATCTCAACACTCTCTATAGAAGCATGTAAAATATTGTAATATATAGCTTACAATGTCATGATATTTTACATCCAGTAATAGAGAAATCAGTTTGCATTCTTGCATATTGTCTATGTGTATGAGTTCATCTGTGTAGTGTATTCTTGCTTTGCTTATTCTCTTTCTTATGCTTCCGCCATAACAAAACTGACTCATTCAGTTGAACTGTTGTCCCCCTCGTTCTTCCTGGGTGCGTGCGGATCATTGGTATTAGAGCGCATCAGTTTTGTTCGTGCTTAAGGTTTGCGTAGACACTTCCATCGAAGTTACCTGACTTATGCCGGTTCAAACATGCTCGCAAACTCAGCAATCCAAGCAGACACTACCTCTAGAGATGGCAGGTGAAATAGGCGATAGACATGCAATTGAAGAAACACAGTAGCTCATAGAGTAAGAGCTGGCTCGATAATGAACTGAAATGTTCACCCGGTTCAATGAGATTCTCATGCGATTTGCTTCGACATCAGGAGCATTTCCGACGAGAACTAACTCCGACAAAATCAGGCCCTTCAAAGTGAAAATGAATCTAGACATACTGAATTTACAAGGTAAGATTGACGCGGAGTCCGTCGACAATTGGGTACAACAATTGGAATCCTATTAATCTATGAATCAACTCTCGGAAGCTGAAAAGATCACCATTGTATCCTTAAAGACATCAACATCTGTGCATTGCTGGTGGGAGAACCTCTCGACAAAGATGGAGAAAAGTGGAGACCCCATAGACACATGGGATAAATTTTTCGAACACATCCAGAAGGATTTTTACCCTCCCAAGTACCTTGATCAACAGTATAAGAAGTGGCTGCAGCTAAGGAAATGGAAAGACCATTCCATACAGAGTTACATCGACGAGTTATATCGACTCATGGCTATACTTGGCGTTCAAGAAGAAGAAAAATTGCTTTTTTCAGAAGTATGTCAACAGATTATCCCAGTACATTCAGTAGGAGATGGAGTTTTTGGTTGCCAACACACTCGTGGATGCATTCCACTATGCCACCAAACTTGAAACCAAGCAGAAAGGGAAAGCACGCTTCACGACAAAGCTGACATCAGGACGACCACCCGACAAGAAGGCACCAGCCGACTTCAACAAGTCAAAATCTTCTTAGCCATCTCCACCAAAGCCAAATCACGGCAAGAAGCCTTTTGAGAAAAGGGAACATAGAAAACAACCCCCTACTGATGGTGTGATTACCATTACTCATCTTGGCATGATACGTCTGAAGGAAAAGTGCGGAAGACCATTTTGGAAAAAGTGTCGACATCCGATGCATTCGACAAGACTATGGTAGAATCTGACCCAAAAGCAACGACTCTTTTGACATCGACATCGACAACTCCAGTAGCCTCGACTATCGTCGATGAATAGGAATGATAGTGCCTGTTCCATGCACAGATATGGGTTCAAAATAATCCATTGCATCTGATTGTGGACAATGGAATCCATAATAACTTTGTTTCTGAATAACTTGTGAAGAAACTAGGTCTTGTTACCAGTCTGCATCCTCAGCCTCACAACATCGGTAGGATGAAGGATGGACAAGAGCTAAGGATCACTCAACAATGAAATCTCTACTACTTCATAAAGCATTTTGAAGATGAAGTACTTTGCGACATGGCACCACTCTTCATATCAAACACCCTGTTTGGGAAACCTTACCTATGGGATCGCCATGGAATATACCAATCACGACCGCAGAAAGTGATTGTCAGAATCTAGAATCAATGGTACAGCATACCATAATGATGACCTACACCAACGGTTGCAATTATATCTGCTAAACAGACGAAGAAGCTCATCAACCATGCTCAAAAGTTTGCATTGATCATGATAAAGATGAAACATTCTAGGAAGACTGGAGCAACCAGTCGAGTCATCGACCAGTGCAGCTCCCGATAGAAGCAGCAGATCGACAACATTCTTGATGAGTACCAGAACCTATTCCAAGTTTGAGGCAGAGTACCTCGACATTTCTAGGTAAAACACTCCATTGAACTTGCTCCTGGTTCTTCATTACCTAACGCATCTGTCTACAGAAGATCCATTCTCGAAAATGAAGAGATTTGAAGACAAATCCAAGATTTTATCGACAAAGGTCATATCCGACCCAGCTCCTCTTCTTGTGGAAGTTCATTCATCCCCATTCCAAAGAAAGACGAGACTTGGCGCATGTGCATCGACTATCGGGAACTCAACAAAATTTTGGTAAAGATTCTCTACCCTATGCCACGGATAAATGAGCTCATCGACCTCAAGTCGGGATATCATCAGATTCCAATCGAGCCCTTGGATGTATGGAAAACTGCTTTCAAGACCAAGGAAGGATTGTTTGAGTTGTTAGTCATGCCTTTCGGCTTAACCAATGCACCTATGACCTTCATGCGATACATGGATAACATTCTTCGACCTTTCATCGGCAAAGGGTTCATTGTCTATCTCGACAACATATTGATTTTCATTCGATCATGGGAATAACATGTATGACAGCTTCAACAAGTCCTTGACACTCTCCAGCAACATCGACTCTACTTGAACATGGACAAATGTTCCTTTGTGATGAACAACATCAAATATTTGGGGTTTTTAATTGACTCTACAGGAATTCACGTCAACCTAGACAAAGTACAATTCTGAAATATTGGCCCATTCCTCATAGCATTCAAGAACTAAGAAGTTTTCTTGGTTTGGAGAATTTATATCGATGATTCATACTCATCTTCATTCACATAGCCTAGCCCTTGAATCAGTTGACGAAAGGAAATGGGAAAACTGTCTTCAAATGGACACCAACACAACAAGCAGCTTTTGAACAGCTCAAGCACAAGCTCTACACTGCACCAGTACTTGTGTTACTGATTTTCATCATCCCTTTGAGATTGAGACAGACACATCGGACTATGCCTTGGGCGCAATGATTACTCAGTCTGGTCACCCAGTCGCTTTTCATTCTAAACCTTTTAATGACACTGTTATAAGATATTCGACGTACAAAAAATAACTGTACGCCATTGTGCAAGATCTCAAGCAATGGAGGCATTACATCCTTGGCAAGGAAATTATCATCCTCACTAACCATAAGCCTCTTCAGTTAGCTCCGACCCAATCGAAATTACAAACAGCTCGACAACTCAAGTGGATTAATTACCTAAAACAATTCTAGTTGGTAATTAAGTATCAGAAAAGTAAAGCTAATGTCGCCGCCGATTGTCTAAGCAGACCACCCATTACTCTCCTTTTTACAGTGATGAGTATGCAGGGATATGACACCACTACTTGGCCTCAATTGTATCAAGAAGACATCAAATTTTCACTATTATATCGACAACTTCAGACTGACAAGTCGTCGACCTCTGACTATTTCCTGAAAGATACCTTGCTATACAAGCTTGGACAGCTTTGTGTACTGACCGGTGAGCATCGACAGCAGTTCATTTGGGATGCACACTACAACAAGACTACAAGACACTTTGGAGTAGCAAAGACCCTTTCTATTCTCTAGAAGTATTTATTTTGGCCTTCATTTAAAACCGACGTCAACAAGTACATCCGATCATGCGTGGTTTGTGCCATTGCTAAACCACCTAATCGACGACAAGGATTGTGGACACCTTTTCTAGTTCCTAGTCGACCATGGGAATCCATTTCTATGGAATACTTGACGGGATATCCTACTATGAAACATCAGCATGACGTGATCTTAGTAGTAGTCGACATATTTTCAAATATGGCCATTCTCATTCCATGCAAGAAGACGACAACAACGCAGCAAACCGTTCAACTCTTCTTCACACATGTTTGGAAACACTTTGGTTTACCGACAACCATCATTTCCGACTGAGATGCCAGATTCGTAGGCATCTTTTGGAATACCCAGGCTGGAAACAACTGAACACACGACTCTCATTGTCAATAGCTTTCCATCCTCAGACAGACGAAAAGACTGAAGTTGTGAATCGCTTGGTAGTACAACTGATTCGCATGTACAACCACAAGCATCGACAAACATGGGATTATAGTATTCCATACAAAGAGCACAACTACAACCGTTCTCAGAACATCTCTACGGGAAAGAGTCCATTTGAGATCTGTTACGGATTTCAACCCTTGGCACCTATTGACTTGATCAGCTCCTTGACACAGTCGAACGACACTGACTACATCTAGAGGGAAGTTGAAAAAGCCTCGAAGTTTCGAGAACAAATTTTCGACATCCAACGAAAAGCACAAGAAATGTTGCAATGAGTAAACGTGAAAGCTAAGGCCCAATAGGATAAGCATCGTATCCCTCATTCATTCCAAATTGGGGATAAGCTCTGGTTACATATCAAGAAGGAAGGATTCACTGGTCCATATAAGAAGTTGAAACCTTTGCGATATGGTCCGTACAGTATACTTCGATAGATTTGAGAAAACAATTTCCAACTCGACATTCCTGCATGCCTGGGTCTTCCTCCAGTCTTTAATGTGGATCTACTTCGACCATACCATGCACCACTGTTGGAACAAAACAACTTACAGAAAATGGAACCCGACGACGTCCATCCAGATGTTCAGGAGCCTCTTCCTTGCGACACCATTGTGGGACGACGAGTACGCTATACAAGGTCGAATACAATTCCCTTGTTTCAGGTTGTTAAAGCCAGACAGATCCCTGCATAAGGAAAATGGTACTCTGCTACTGAACTAATCGACACGTTTCCTCACCTTAATGAGAAAACAATGGGGACCATTGTTTATTAAGGAAGAAGATTTGATCCATTACAGTGGTTGGCATTATTGTCGGATGATAACATCAACTACGACAAGTCATCGGCTTCGACAAGTTATCGAATTCGAGACGACGTCGGCAAGCTCTACGACGTCAACAAGTTTAGTGACCTCAACAGTCTTGCGGCCTCAACATGCAACATCGACTTGAGACTTGCGACTGTCGAACTTCGACAGATTGTCTCTCTGTCTTCCAGCCGACTGTAACAGTTGAACTATGAAACTGTTCTAACTTCTCTTGTAACTAAACGTAATGGGAATGCACCCAAGCGTCTCAGAACTCTCTATATAAGCATGTAAAATATTGTAATATACAGCTTAGAATGTATGATCTTTTACATCTAGTAATAGAGAAATCAGTTCGTATTCCTACATATTGTCTGTGTGTATGTGTTCATTTGTGTAGTGTATTCCTGCTTTGCTTATTCTCTTTCTTATTCTTCCGCCATAACAGATCCGACTCATTTAGTCGAACTATTGTCCCCATTGTTCTTCCTGGGCACATGCAGATCAACTACTAGATTTTTTACTCACTCTATATTGTTTGAAAACTAAAACATTGTAAATTTTTTGTCAAGAGGGTCATAGAGCTTCCAATTCAAAGTGAGAATGGAATGAAAAAGTTCATTCTCTAACTAAGCATTATTAAACTTGAAAGGAATCGACAATTTGGATTATTCCTTTGACAATTGAAACAATATCGATCTATGATATGATGAGTCTCCATTTCCAACCAATGAACGATAATTCCCAACCTCCTCGACTAACTTCTCAACCAAAAAAATTGATCTATCGTTTTATAGATTCCATGCCTATCTATCTAGGAATTCCTCCAAGTCGGGCTTACACAGAGTAGTTCAATGTTTATCAACTTCAAATCTTCAAAGTAGTGTATGAAATAGTTTGATAATGAGTCCATCCTCACCGACTCCGCCCATACCTCCTAAGGGGATAGTATGTTTAGCTAGTGTTTTCACACTAGTTGGTGCTGGAAAGCACTTGCTAAGACTTATGGAAGTTTTAGTAATAGTTCAAATGGGAATGCCCGCACTTGGGAAAAACAATAACTAATAGTAAATAAAATTTTAAACTATGTAAAGCAAATATAAAACAAATGCATGAACAATAAACCTACTCTAATGCATTTTTCTCTTTCATAAACAAATGGTAAGGGAAGAATATTTTAATTTATTATGTAAAAAATGGTTTTTACAGTATAGAGTTACCTCACAGAAATGGAGGAAAATGGACCCTTGCATTTGTGCAAAAGGGAATGCTCCTGGTCTCCGAAGTCTTTGCTTGTTCTCCACCAACTATTCACAAGGTGCCAAAGTCAAATGGCAGTGAAAATTGAATAAAAATGGATGGCTCAGGGTTTTAGTAAAAAATTTAGTAGAGTGTCGGTAAGGTAGCAAATGTGTAAAATTGGGGCCTTCACCACTTACTTATAGAATAATTGCCCTTTTTTTTTGCCCATGGTTTTGGACAGACCTTGGTATTGGCTAGTGGTATTTGGTGTTTTCCCTCTCTTTTTTAATTTTTGAATGTTTTTCCCTTTTTTTTATTTTCTTTTTCATTTTTGGGGGATTTTATCCTTATTTTTGGATATTTTCTTCTTTTTGGAGGGAATATGCTTAATTTCCCTTTTTAGGAGAGGGAAATAATAATTATGGGTCAATTTGGTCTTAAAATTTAGGATTTTGGGTTGGTGAAGATACAATGCGGGGAAAAAAGGGATAATTGGACGATGTAGCTAGGGAATGAGCATGTTGTGTAATTTTTGGGTGTTAGCATATTGACCTCTGATGTGCGAGAGAAGGACCTCATCGTATGACCGATAGGCATCATAGGATCACTCTTTTCCAAGGTAGTGAGTAGGAAAGTGGTGGAGAACGGAGAGTGTGTCAGATAGTGGAACAAGTGCTTCATCCGAACTATAAGGTTTATAACTATAAAGACAACTCCTCAACAATGGATTAGGTACATATAATCTCAAATATATATAAATGAGGTGGTCATACCCATGCTCATATCAATGTCTCGAGATATACAAATAACAATGAGGCCCAAAGGGGACCTGAGCTATACATGAATAATTTTTGTGTACATCATCATGATCCAAGGTAGACTCAAATCTAGAATGTAATCATCGTCCAACCATGGATGATCTAGAGAACTAAAACTGGAAATAATGGCATTCATCAAGAATGTGGTATCACAACAACTGATGCTCTATTGGATCTGAAGGGGTCCACCAAATTTAAGGACTCAAACAACTAAGAGTCTGAATCTAGGAGGTATAATGGACTTCATCTGAACTAGATACAGTAGGAAGCATAAGGAATCAAGGGATTGCAAACACTCTAACCAATGCATCCCAGATATCCTTAGGAATGTACTACTAGAATGGTTTCAAAGAGACTCACCAATATCCTGGAGTCAAGGGAAATATGGGGTCTTCAACCAAACCATAAATGAACCAACACCCAATACAAATATCAATGGTGCGATGATGAAGTTGAAGTCTTGCATGTGAGAAAAAACCCTTTTAAGGAGCATGAAGGACTCCCCTCAGGTGGTCCGTAGGAACTCACCACTAATGGTGATGAGGCCAATGTACAGGGACCTCTAGGTCTATCCTTTGGAATATATGTGCTCACATCGACAAAGGGAGACCTGCAAATTCTAAGGAAATGATAGGTCCTTGGCATGAGTGTGAGGTATACAACTAGGATGTGATAGAATTGGACATGGGACTAAATCACTACAAGGGGGATGCAAGGGCCATTGAGTAATGGGATTCAAACTTCCTCTATTTAGAGTAAGACGACAAGGCTGGTCTGGAAGCATATGAAACTAATATCAGGGGAGGTGATCATAACTAGGGTATCATGGACTGTGAATGAAATGGGTGACATCAGGGGGACTCCAAGGATGACACATCACATACTAGGTGACATCAGGGGGACTCCAAGGATGACGCATCACATAATACTTTGAAGAAAGGAAACCATATTGGGTATGTTGTCATAATAAGGGACTACATGTGATCTGCATGGGAGCCATAAGGAACCATTTGGACCTTCTTCATGGTTTAATGGGATCGAAAAAGGGATATAAGTGTGATTGATATTACATTGTCTTGTGGATTTTTATTGATCCCAAGAAAGTACATGCTCGCTGGTGTTTTCAATTTTAGAGAGTCTGAAAATAGAAAGAAGACTCCATTAATGATAATTTTCGTAAGTTAGTCCCTAAAGCCTAAAAAATCATAAAAGTGTGCAATGGAGAACTCTTCTATCCAAAGAGCCTGGAGTATTCATTTTTCGTAATCAGTCCATTCGGTACAGAAAAGGGGTTATAGGAATAGCGAATGGACGCCCTTTAGAATACTTTAACAAGCATGAAAGGAAACAAGTTTGCTCGGCATTTTTTTCATTCTTTAGGGAGTTAGAAAAGCGCTTAAAAGAAACTCCCTAAGTGTCTTTTTCGTAAGTAGGTTGCTCAGTCCAAAAAAGATATAAACCTATACCGAACAGTCACAGATATCATGGAAGGAGGAAGTGTTTAATGAGAGGATGGAAATGAATGGAACATATGAAAGGTAAGGTAGAACATTAATGGGGCCTCCTTGCAAGTGGATGGATGGTGACAAAATAACACAATAACTGCAGTATGGAGGGAGCGGAGGGCTCGTGAATAAGCCACACTAAAGAGGGTTATATAAGGATCCATGGAGGGGATGACTTGCATGATAGCACGTGAATCAACGAAGGTCAAAAAATGGCCCAAAAAAACTTGGCAATAAAGATAAATGGTCTCTAAATCATTAAAGGAATGAAATGTTGATTATGGCAGTGCAAACAATGCAAAATATGGGCATCAGAGGACTCCGCTATGGTCAAAGGAAGAAAAGGGGGGAAAATATGCTATAAAATAGCTGGGATCCCACCTTCCACATGTCATTTTCACTGTTGAGCATTGAGGTTGTGTGGAGGGGCCCAAGAAAAGGACTGTTGATTTCTCCTTATTAGACCGACATATTTGACTTCTACGACTTCTAGGTAATATTTTAGGCCATTCTTTCTCATTTTGTTGATTTATTTCATGGTTTTGGGATTTCTTGGACCCCAGTGAACCCCATGCAAGATTCAAGGCTAGGTCACTCTTTTCGAAGGGAGAAGCATGACTTGGGTCGTGCTTTTCAAAGCGATGGGAGCGACCTGGGTCGTGCATGTCCAAGAGACAGGTGCGACCCAGGTCGTTCCTGTCTGAGAGACAAGCGTGACCTGAAACATGTTATTCTGCTGAACTCGTGCGATTGGGGTCTCGAAGAAGGATTTTTGAGGCAAGGAACTGACCAACATGTTTTGGGATTGCAAGATGCCACAGGTAAACTGGTGAGAGTGGGAACTACGGGATCTCCTTAGGGATATGAATGGTGACCAAGCGGCACATGATATCTTGGTGCGCTATGGATTGTTGAAGTTCGTTAGGGTCCCCTTGATGCATGCTGCCAAGTTATTATTGAACAAGTTGATAGAGTTCTGAGACATATAGGCTGGGGCATTTATGGTATGGGGTGAGTGACTAGAGCTTACCCTAAATGACGTAAAATACATGAAGGGGTTCCTGTGGTTGGGCTTGATTGTTGATACATAGTCGAGATGTCCAATGGACGTGTAGATGTAGGATATGCTGGACCATCACTATTATGGGACTATAGAGGTTCATGAAACCTACATTCCGATATCTGATATTGACAGCGTTGAGACGCGGGTTGTGGCGGCTACTACAGTGCGAATTTTGGGATCTAGTCGAACACACAATATCTCAAGCAAACAGTTGATGCTAGAGGAGTGAGTATTGTTGGGTACTTATTTTAGTTGGGATCATATGTACTTGACTATTGTTTAGTGAGAGTTGAACAAAGTGAGTCGAACTGGGGGGGATTTTTGCTTCCCACAATTTCTGTACTCATTCTTCTTTAAGCAGGTACCGACACTACGACTGCATGTGGCAGTGAGTGACGGTGGAGCCATGGACCCTAATATGCGATGATGGGGGATATGATGACTCGTGGGGGGAGGTGGACTAGTGGGAAGGTTCTTCTTGCAGGAGCTATTTGCTCAATGGAATCAGTTATTGGTTGTGATTGAGGAATTTCCCTATGTTGGCATGGACTTTAGGGGAGATGCAAAGCTGCCTCGGCCTCTTAGTTAGGTCTAGGGACCCGACGGTATGTATACACTTGTTTTATTGATAGAGCCACACTTTATACTACTAGAGTAGATGGCATCTTGAGAATTTTATATGGCGATGATACTCATGATTAGTCATGCATGTGCAGATGTTGTACTAGTTCCCCTAGTAGGGTATCGGAGGCATAAGGGAATATTAGAAGGTATATATCCTCCAAGTCATGGGTATCAACAAAATTGTAGCACAGAGGCTATGCTCGACTCGCTATAGAGAGGGATCGATCAACTACTGGATGGTGTTGTAGAAGAAGGGTTGTAGCATCTCAATGAGTATCTGAACGCCATTTGTTACCAGGATCCTCCTGACTGGAGGTCCATCATACGGTGGATTTCTCTAGCGACCGAGTATATGAGAGCTAGGGCACGGGGCGATGTGCCCCTAAAGGAGGAGGACACCGAGGAGGATATCGAGGAGGATGATTCTGATGACTCAGATTATTAGTCAACATCTTATGGAGTTGTACCCAAATGCTATAGGCATGGGGATTTTGGATTGTTGTACTTGGTTATTTTTTTCAAGGAAGTTGTTGGGGATCTTCTATGTGGATATTCATATGTGATTTTTTGGACATTATGACATTATATATATACATATGCACATGGATGCACTCTTTATGGTTTTTAATGTTTATGATCCTTTTATTTCATGATGATTCTTATGGTATGTATATGTACATGTGGATGAAGAATGATATAATTATGCATGTTAATGATTTGCTTCCTATATGCGGTGATTGATATGCCATTCTAAAATTTTGTTATCCATTTGCTATGTAACACTATTTTGATTTTGGGGGACATGCATGAATGTAATGAATTCAAAATTTCTAACCAATTGTTTAGTGTGCATGAATTTTCTAAAAAGGAAAGGATCGTGTACCCGGTAGCATTTATTCAACTAGGAGACAAGCAGTTTGGAGTCCAAAAAGACACGAAGGTGACAAACGCCCAACTGGAGAGCAGTGGTTAAGAGACTGGTCACGGCATCGTACTCAACCTGGTTATTGGTGGCAGCACCAATACACACTCTGTCGATGTGGACCAACTTGTGTGAAGGTGACTATACCACCAAGGGGACTGAGGCGAGGTTAGGAGACCATCTAATTATGCCGTTGGTGAAACCAACATGAATAGAGGAAGAGAGATCCATCTGGTAATAAGCACATAATCAAACTATAAGGCTCAAGTGGAAAAAAGGTGGGAAACAAAATGAAATAAAACTATACAAACTGAAGCAATAGGTTCAGATAGCTTAAGCGTAGAATCTCTTGAGGTACAACCCATTATGAGGGTTGGTCAAGACACATCTTTCAGAATATGCTAGGATGTATGCCCCCTTTCCAAGGATTTTTTTTATGAATTACATGCCTTGCCACATAGACTCAAAATTCCCTTTCCCATGCTTGTCATGGGATTGGTCATAAATGAGAACAAGGTATCCTTCTTTGAAGGTGTGCGGATGAACTTGAGTGTCATAATGGGCCTTGGACCAGTGTATGGAAGCCTCAATCATCTGGATGGAAGCTTGGTGGTCTTCATCCTCCTATTCTAACATGAGTAGCATTTCTCTAAATGAGAGGTATCTTGTAGAAGTTTGAAAAATTTGTGTAAGGATGGGATTTGACACTGAATGGGTAGAATAGACTCCACACCTTGCACCAAGTGGAATGGGGTAAAACCTATAGCAGTTTTGGTAGATGTGCGGTAGTCCCATAAGGTCGGAAAGAGCATGCGATGCTAGTTGGACTTATGTTTTTCCATCTTGCATTGGAGCATGGTTTTAAGGATCTTGCTGATAACCTCAACTTGGTCGTTTCCCTATGGGTAGTAGGAAGAGGTGTATTGATACTCAAATTTCAATAGGGTAGATAAATCCTTCCAAACGATGTCTTCAAAATGTTTTTCATTGTAATATACGAGTTGGTGAGGGACCTTAAAACTAGTAATGACATGGTTAAAGAAAAAGCATGGTGCGGTATCAACCTCGCACTTAAATGTGGGCATGGCTTCGACCCATTTGGTGAAATAATCAACAACCACGATGATATACTTGTGTCCTCCATCCGAGGTGAGATTACACTCCATGAAATCAATGGACCATTTGAAGAAAGGACAAATAGTGACTACGGGGGTGGAGTGGTGCAAGAGAGGTTGTCACCTTTGGGGAAAAGGAAATTGTGATAGTGTTTGACCACCGTAATGCAATCAGTAAAGAGATCGACAAAAAATAATCAACGCGAATAAATTTTGGGTGGTTACTGTCACAGGCTTCACTATGGAAATCATTCAAGATATTCTTAGCCTCATTGTGTGTAAGGAATCAACACAAAATGGTGTTGATGCTGCGTAAATAAAGGACATCATCGATAATGAGGTATCGAGAAGATTGATGGTGAATGTGACATTAGTCATCGTGACTTAGGTGAGATCCAAAATTTTGGGTGTGCAAATAAACTAGGATGTCTCTATACCATAGGTCATCCGAGGAAATGGTAAATAGATGTTTGTATGGTAGAGTGATCATGATCGGAGGTGATGCAGACAAATATCCTAAGTCAGTCATAATTTGTGCTAGGGCCAATGCCCTGGTGCTTTTGGGTGTGACAAATTCAAGGTCATATTCTTGAAGGATAACAATCCATTTGGCCACATGACCTTGGACAAGGCAACGACTCAAGAGATATACCATGGGTTTGGAGTCTTCCACAACTATAGTTCGAATCATAAGAATATAATGGAATAGTTTTTGAACCGATAATATGAGGCAAAGGCCATTTTATCCTCATGGGGATAATGCAGTGATAGGCCACACAAGGTCTGACTCATGTAGTAGATGACAAGCTCTTGGAAAGTAGTATATTCTTAGACTAGAACTCTTGCGATGGCATGTTCGGATGCCAAAACGTAAAGGATAAAATCCTTCATGAAAAATGGTGGTGATATCAAAGGAGTAGAATTCAACGCTTGTTTTAATGCATTGAAAGTTGCTTGTTCTTGTTCATCCCATATGAAAGGGACGTTGGCCTAGACCAAGTGTAAGAAACTATGGACTTTCGTGGTGTAATCCAGAATAAATCATCAGAGGAAATTTGCCTTGCCCTGAAGGATTTGTACTTGGCTCAAGGTGTGAGGGGATGGGAGGTCAAGAATGGCTTGAACCTTCAATGAATCAACGGCAAAACCTTTCTAGGAAACAATGAATCCCATCAATTGACCGGAAGGGATGCAAAACATGCACTTGAGAGGGTTCATGTGAGTATTGTACTTATGGGAGTGCAAGAACACTTGCCATAGGTCTTCCAAATGTTGGGATATTTCCTTGGATCGGGCCGTGAGGTCATCCAAGTAGACTAAGATGATATGGACCAAATCATGGAAACATAAATTCATGGCCTACTGAAAGGTGGCTCCATGATTTTTAAGGCCAAATGGCATAACTCGGTAGGAAAAGGTGCCCCAAGGGGTTGTAAATGCAGTCTTATACTGATCTTCTTTCAATATTTGTATCTGGTTATAACCATAGAATCCATCCATGAAGGAAAGGACCCCGTGGCATGTGCATGCATCAATAATTTGATCAATAAATGGTGTTGGAAAGTTGTCCTTGGGACACACTAGATTCAAATCCCAAAATTTAGTAGAGATGCAAATGGTTCCTTTTTTTTATTGACTATGATAGGCTTAGAAACTCAAGTGGTATACGCAATTGGGTATATGAAACCAACTTGGCGCAACTTCTCAATTTCAACCTTTACCACTAGCATTTTGGACAGATGAATGGGTCTCTGCTTTTGGCGGAAAGGGGAAACACCATGCCAACTGTCCATATGATACTCAGCAATGGAAGGGTTGAGACTGAGCATCTCAGTATAGGACTAGGAAAAAACATCATGAAACTCTTGGAAGAGTTGCTTATAAGCGACAACCTCTTCATGGGTGCAAGAGGTGCCTAATGTAATATTTTCGACAACACCGGGTTTAACAAAGATATCCACTTGGATAGTGGGAAATATGTTGGCCATGTTACCTTCCTCAAAGACGTCAGGGGCTAGGATAGGATTCTTAAACCAATCAACGTTTCCATGGGGAATAAAATATTTGACTCGAGCGAGAATCGGTCAGCCATAGATGTGGTAGGTTCCTCAAGAATAAAATAAGCATGATGATGCACATCATCCCAAGGGAAATTGGGTTTGTTCAATTCATTGAGAATATCTCCATCACTTCTAAAGCATCGATTGGATAGGTCACTGGGTTCAGCATGTGCTTTTGATATCAAGGGTTGATCATGGGATAATATAATGTATATGGTGTTAGTCTTGTTCGAATAAGATACCGAGGGGGTGGATTTCTTCGATGACGGTGACCAACTCCAATGAGAACTTACACAAGTTATCCAACACAAATCAATATTCTAGTAAGTCATGGAAGTGGTGGCAATAGTGACTATAGAGTCCACAAACCATGCATGAATGGTTTGTGTGTAAATATTTGTTCCATGCTTGAGGAGGGTCTGGTACTTGGACCACTGAGATGTCTTTGTTGTCGTCCAATGTCTGCATGTGAGTGCGTAGGATTGGAAACTGGGGACAATTCTAGGTAGCATGACATAAAACATCGCACAAAGTGCAAGGCAAAGGTGCTTGAGCTGAGGCAGAGGGGGAGAGTTCACAGCTTTGTTCGCTATTTCCAACATGGTTTCCTTTGTAGTCATTCCACTAGCCTTCTTAGAAAAAGGAAGTGTGGGGGTAGTGGGAGTTTCCATAGGCACACCGGGGGGTGGGCCATTGGCAGTGTCAATTGGTTGTATGGGTTTCAAAATGACCTGCGGGGTTAGGGTGGGATTTGGTGCAAGTAAGTACTAGATGAGGATGCCTAATGCTAATCCGAGGAAGTTTATCATTGCAATCATGGGCATGCTGATGAATCCTATTGGTGGAAACAAAAAGGGGATTGTATGTATTAGGGTATCTCCCACATGGCTTGGCACTGATGGTGGATCATGTCGGGTTTGTCGTTGGGGTTTCGGTTGGGGTGTCGATTGAGTCACGAGTTGTGGTTGAGGAACTGGTTTGCTTGAATATATGGTGCACAAATTCTAATATTTCTACGATTGATGGGGGTGGGGGTAAGGGCCTGAAATGTGGTATTCATGGGAGCATCACAGTAAGGACCCGATCCTACTATGTAAATCAAGGGGATGGAGACAATGGGGGTAGAGTTGTCGACCATGGGGAGGACATTTTCAGGAGTAGCCATCCCTTTGGGTTCATATGAGGTCAATTTGTCAATTTTGATGACCCTCCCTTCGTGAGGGAACATCATGAGACAGAAGACGGATGAGGAAAATACCTTCATCACATACATGTAACTGCATCCAAGGAGAAGGTTATAGTCAAGTTGGACATTAATGACTTCAATGTCAATCAGGAGCGTTTTTCCAGCTAAATCAGTAGGGACATTCAGTAGAAAGCCTCGTGGTTGGGCTGCACGACCACCATAAGCATGTAGTGTTGTTGTGGAAGGATAAAAATGAGGTGAGTCCCATTTTTTCCAAACAAAGGTGGACATGATGCATGTAGGGGAGCCCTCATCAATAATTCATCGATTTATTACTAATTTCTTAATCGATACATGTATATGAAATGTGATGGACGAAGGCATCCGTGGTTCTGACAGATCCAAGTGGAATGCCATCAAATGTGAATCAGATGGGTTGATTGCACCTAAGGATGATAGTAAAGATTTTCCTTGTACAGGGCAGTTGCTGAGAACTTCCAATGTGGACATGGCAGTTGGGGATTGGGCCAAATCATCCACAATGCTATGTTTGGGAGGCGCTCAAGCATTGGTATTCTTTGCAATGTGACACAAAGAAATTTGGGGCCTTTGGATCCCCATCGTTCGGTGGTGGAGGGAGGTGTAAAGACTGGTGCATAAGGGTGTATGTGACAACCTTATCTGCGGGGATGGTCTTGGTAGCCGAACCAAATTGATTGTGGTGATTCTAGAGGTTGACCTCAAAAGACATCATCAAAAGTTGGTAGACTCTTGAGTTAGGAAGTTCACTCGAGGATGTGGCATACATAACTGAGGGTTGGCTGGTGATGACCCCTTAAGTGGGTAAGGGTTTTTGTAGCACCATCATTTGTTGAGATGGATCAGTTCGATTAGGTTGTGTCTGCAGGGAAGTAGTGGCCTCTTGAAAATTGGCCTCATCCCAAAGTTGCGAGCTTTGGCCAAATGGGGCAAGTGATGCATGTAATGTCCATAGGCATTGCAGAAATAACACATATGGTTAGTTCATAACTATGGGTTACTTCCTTGCTTGGTCGGTTTGTTGGTGTCTTGGTTGGTAGCATTTTCTCTATTATTACCTGGGGTTTAGGAGGTGGTGCACCCCCTCCTTTGCATTGATTGTTTCCATGGTTCCTACCTCGTCTCTGATTAGTTTTCCCTTCCTGATTCCATGGGATGTTTGGGTCCATGGCTTATTCTTCTAGGAGTAAAAATTCCCTTGTGGAACGGGAGGGGTTTGAGGTGGTGTTGGTGATGGAGCAAGTGATAGTGGGCCAAGGAAATGATAATAAGAGTTGGTTTCTGGAGGAGGCGTATAACCTTGAGGATTGTTTCCTAAGACAGGTCACAGATAATTTGGTCCATGGACGTGGGAAGTATGGGAAAGATTTTTAAGGAGAAAAACTTCCTATGGCTCGAGGCAAACCACAAAAGACAGATGACTACCAGAAATCAACTCAATTCCCAATGCAATGATATTATAAATGTAAATGCTAATATGTGGATTAAATAACCAACCTTCAACTGGAAGTTCGAAGTAGATCCTCATTGAGATTTCCAATCTCTACACTTGAACCTGCAGCTTAGTCTCAACAACAAATACAAGCAAGTGCATATAATACATGAAAGATATTAGCATAAACAATAGCATGGTCCATGATATAATAAGTAAATGTAACCCAATGCAATTAAACAACCATTTACAAGATCAATTGGACAATACAATGAGTATTTCTATTAATGAAAACAAGAAGTACATGATACAACCTTTTGCCGGCAACTCATTTGAACCAAGAACTAGGTCCCTCCACTTGTGCCTCCACCACTTCAATCCCCCATGCAACGGAAAACTCAAACTATGAAGGAGTTTGGTAGGTGAACATAAGAGGTTCACAACAACAAGGATTAATGGATGTAGACTCAAGTTGCGGAAAAAATCCAATAGAGTTTCTACACTCTCCCTTTCCTCTTCCTTCCATCCACTATAAGAGCTCAATATATAACCCTCCAAAGGTAGGTGAAAGGTCGAATCAAGTCGTTTCGGGGGTACATGGAGGGCTAGAGGTCACCCTAAGACCGCTTTTTGGAGTGAAAAGTGATTTTCTATTGTTTTTTATCATTTAACTCGATGTACGTAGGCTGTATTGGTACAGCGTGCATATACACTAGGTATAGTGGAACAACTAGCGTACAGGAACAAAAATAGGGAACAATGGGTTCCTAGAGGACAAAATGTGGATCTGAGTCAATAAAATGAATACTGAAGGTCAATGAGTGCTGATGCTCACAAGGTGGAAAAATGCACTATAATAGATGCCCTTGATGTGTGAGGTCAGAGAAGGTACTACGATGGCCTAAATACATTATAAATATCAGAAGTGGAGTGATGGAAACACAAATGGAAGGAGTATCCCACTCGTCATAATATAATGATGTCGCTTAATACATGTCGGTACAATAGAACAATATGATACAATGGCCATGAATAGGAAGTATATAGTGAATACATGTCATAGGTGATCATAGCCATGATCCATATACAGTAAGATACAGTCTCCTGCTAAAAAGGAAACCACTGGTGCAAACTGAAGGTACAAATTGCTGATGTATGAGAATGCAATCTCATAAGTACAATCACGATCATAAGTAGCATACTAATTGCCACTAAATTATGGGGTCTTCTACACAAATCACCAATGGTGCATGCCCTATCAAGCGAATAAAGGTGCTGATGTCGAACCTGATGTGGCATCGTCTGATTACCGGTCATTGATGTATACCGTTAACAGCCGTGAGATAACCCACCAATAATGAAAATGGGCATCGAGGCACATAGTACATTCATCAAAGTGTGAATAAAGGTGTTGAGTTCGAACACTATGATGAATCCATCGATCAGGGGACATTGATGTATTCCCAAAACTGTCGATGGCGAGAGAACCTACCACTAATGACTGCAAGCCTCAAGGTACTCACCAGACTCTAAGTCTCAATTCCATAATAAATGGGTTAAAGTCGATGGAATGAAAATCATTGGAAGGAGGGAATTAATGAATCCCCCATCAGTCAGCCCGAGGTAACCAGCTACGCTGAAATATTTGGAAGAAATCGGACGAACATATCGGACTGTATGGGATGGTCGACATGCAATAGTCAACTGATATGAGGAGTGGCTGACTCTGGTTTCAATACTTCCTTTGAACAGGAGCACGAGCAGATGGATAGGCTCAGGAAGCATAGACTCAATGACTAGATGATAATAATACTTTGCGATGCAGGGGGCATCAACAAAGGCTCCATAATGACTGGAAGCTTAACCATCCGGTGGATTAAGATCTGAGAAACAAGTACAACTCCTAAGGTGCTACTATATTTCCGACTCATAATGAATGGAGTGGAGTGAATGCTCTATTCAAAGGTGATAGGACAGCTAGCAACAAGAAGTAGTAAATATTTTCCCGTCCGGCTTTTTCAATTATTTGATTTTTTTGGTCTTTTTCACATTAGGAAAACTTGAAAAATAATAAAATTGCTTACAGTACAACAAGTGAGGGAACGAATGTCGAGTGCAAGCAAACTAGTTCCAAGCAGTGGAACATACCTATGATCAATGCAAGGAAACATGTGCAAGATGTGGACACTCGGGGGGGTGTTCTCTCAAGGTAAGGGTTGATCAAGATGCGAAAGATAAATGGAGGCTCTGCTTGGCTCGGCAGGTAAAGTGCTCGGGAACATGGCTAATAATTGTGATAAGCGGGGGTCGGCACAAGGCTCAAAAGGCAAGCAGGATAATGCAATGCAATCACAACTCGACATAAAAGGGGAGTCATTTTTCATAAAGTTAGACTCCTCACCCGAAAAAGTGTAAAACAATGAGAGAATAACTCTTCTAGTCACGTATGACTAGAGTATACCTTTTTCGTAATTAATCCACAAAGGTCTGGAAGAGGGGTAAACTTATACC
Source organism: Larix kaempferi (assembly GCA_027924585.1). Taxonomy (NCBI): domain Eukaryota; kingdom Viridiplantae; phylum Streptophyta; class Pinopsida; order Pinales; family Pinaceae; genus Larix; species Larix kaempferi. Next base: position 3,675,241 of record BSBM01000756.1, read on the forward strand.
TAAGTGAATGTCGCTTCAAATCCCTTAACGAGTCTGAAATGGCAAGTATACTTGGAAATCTTGTTTGATTTGAAAAGGTCTAACAAGGGCTTAAAAAAGACTTTATAAAAATATTTTCCGTAAAGGTTTAACAATCCCGAAAAAGTAAACTCGTGACCTCGTTATTGTTTTTAACGAGCTCAAAGGAGAGATGGAAGAATGCTCGTAACCTCCTTACTGTTTTTAATGAGCTCGAAGTAAAGGTGGAAGAATGCTCGTAATGGGAGAAGACGATTGTCAACGACATGCGAGACTAGTTCCAAGTGCATGGAACAAAGCTATGTATAATGCAAGGAACATGAGCAAGATAAGGACAGTCAGGGTGTGTCTGCGAATTTGGATGGAAAAAGGTTCAAATGCATCATAACAATGGGGAGGCCTAAACCTATATGCAAGGTTTCGAATAAAACTGCCATGACCGAACCATATGTCAAAAAGGACCGGTAAACAAGTATAAGTCCAACTAAGAATCCTGTCTCCAAGAAACATTAGTACCATCATCATATCTAAAATGTATGTAAAGATAGATCTGATACAAGTCACTATGGGAGAAATACTTTCAACTTCACTATTATCAACCCCGGGTATAATGTAGGCAGAGCTCACCAATGAAGACTCTATAGTACCAAATCCTAAGGGATTACAATCAAAATGATCAACATTAGGATGAAGACCAAAGTTGAAGGACATGGAAGAATCTGCAAGAACAAATTCATCATCATAGGAGTTGAAAGTTATAGAATCAAACTCAATAGGAAAACCGATTTGCGGATCTATAGGAGAGTCCAAAGACTCAACATTAAGAATATCAGACTCTAATGTCAAACCGGGGATGGACCCAACTACAACTGGATCAAAATCCAAATAGATGGCAGACTGTACTATAGACTCATCTCGTTCGATAAGATCAAGGGTGGGAAGGAAATGAGATCTATGATGGAGATCCCCCCAAGGCTTGTCATTACAAATAATGGCCTCGAAAATAGCTTCATCCGAAGGAAAAGTTACATCAAGGCAATCATGCGAGCAAGATGAGTCGACTACCCACGCAGACAACATACCAAGATCATCTTCTTCTATCCGTGAAGAGGAGAGATCTGGCTCTGCAGTGGCTTGTTGACTATCATGATAAGCAAGCTCTGCTACATACAAGGGAATATCCATCCAGACGTGCGAAATGTCTCCAGATGAGGAACTCATGGAGGGTACATCCCACGGATCACTAAAATATGATGTTCGGAATGGTACATTATGCAACGAGGAAGGGGCACTATAAAAAATGGTTCCTATAAAGGAGATTGGTGCAGGGAAGTCAAAAGATCCCATCAAATAGGAGTACAATCCTACACCAATATTTCTAGTTGCCGGGTGAGAATTTTTTATCTGAGGAACTTCCGTTCCTAATGATGCAATGGTATTGGAACTAGTAAAATCGAGTTGAACAACCATCACAATATTGCCTTCATGGGGAAAGTAGATAACTCTAAACACAGAGGACACGATCGCTCACATAGCATAGATCTAATTCCTAACCAGTAAAAGGTTGTAGTCGATGGGTGCATCAACCACCTCGACTTCAATTGGCACAGTCTTCCCACCCAAGTGGACCTCAAGGGAGGGTATAATACCATGCAAACGGAAAGAACGACCATCGAATGCAGTCAACATGGTCATAGAATTCGACACAGGAAGGGATCCTAGAGCCTTCCAACAACCTAACGACATAACCGACATAGAAGCACCTTCGTCAACCATGGTACATTTCACAATTTTCTGTAGGAACCTAACATGGACTTGAAAAGCCACGTGGTAGGGAAACCGAGGCTGAACATTAGTAGTGTCGAACTTGATAATGTTCAGGCTACATTGATCCTAGACACCCAAAGCACATAAAAGGGTGGTCCTCTGAGAAGAACAAGCCCAGAGAACCTCGAGAGCTGACATGGCACACGGAGTTTGACCCAAATCTTCTACAATGGAGTAGTTCTGGGTGGCTCGAGCATTGGGATTGTGCACCGAGCGCTTAAGAACACCTTTCGGTATCCGCGACATAGAGTTCGGCTTCTCGATATGCAATGGATTATCAATAGGAGGGGGCTCATTCCCTAACGGAGGTTGTGGAGCTCCATAATCACGAGAGCGAGTAGTAACACTAACTTCTGATTTGACCATATTAAGGCATCCGTAACTGCCGACAGGGTTAGAGGACGTCGAAATTTCATAAGTCCCACTACTAGCGATGGAAGCACCCGAAGCCATATTTTGGTGATGAGGAAGTGGATCCTTCAGCACAGTTGGGCCCTGTGCAATGTGCTTCGCGACTTCTTCACGACGAGGACACAAATGTGTAAGGTGATCTTCTATGCAAAGCTTGCAAGGGAATTTCACTTTACGTCTAATTTTTTGGTCCTCACCAGCATTTCCGCGGTGTCGAGGAGGGTTGGTGTTTTATTTATTAGTGTTATTATTCTTATTATTCCCACCTGTACGATTTCTTTTCCCCTTTTTGTTCCCACCAGGTTGCTGGTTACTTGACGGGTTCGCCGATTGTATAGAGTGAACATCCGACGACTTGGTGGAAACGGACGAGGCATGAGCCTGTCCAAGGGTAGACTGGCTAATCAACATATTTTGCATCTGGTTTGTAACCAAATATATATGACAAGTAATTGGGTATCCAACAATAACATCGGCATGTGGTCCAGGAAGAGGCTTGGGCTCATGTCGTGACCGCGGTGCATCAAGTATGATATCGTATAAAATGCGAGACTGAGCGTAGACTAGGTATAGCTGCTAGGATTTGAAAATAGCTTGTTTCTCAGTCATAATACTGGACAATGAAACGTCTTTTGAAACGTAAGGAAGTAAAGAATTAAGGAACCACTCCAACAAAAACTCTAGAGGAATGTTGGCTTTCACTAGCCTCTTCTGTCGGCGCGCGCACTCCTGAATATGGTCAGAAATGTGTGTGGCCTTGTCCTAATTGAAGGTGGATAAAATATCAGTACCAGTATCATAAAGAACTGGCAACTGGAAGTGATCTAGGAAAACAAAATCTAAATCATTGAAACCTCTATATGTGCCCCCAGGCAACTCAACAGACCATTTCGCAGCTTCCCCCGTCAGGGTGCGTTGAAATAGCCTCAAACGAATAGAGTCATGGTTTAAGGAATTTGAAGAGCACCATAATTGAAAAGTAGTAACGTGATCACCTGGATCCTCACCCTTCTTCCCCTCAAACTTTGGAATGTCAAAACGGAGCTTGGTGGGGAACGGAGGCCATGTAGGATCGTGACACACTGGATCATTCGTGAGCTTTGAAAGATCTGGTAGATTCAATCTAGCAAGAAAAGGGAGCTTAGGCTGCGAAGCTTGAATATGAGCTCCCGAAAAAGACTGTTTCTGTGAACCGTAAGGTGGGACTGTATACATCGAAGTTGAAACCTGTGGTGCTGACGAACTCTAGTAATAACCGTGAATATAAGGATAGTAACCTCCTCCAAACTGGCTCGCGTTGGAATACACAGGCACATGCGTAGCAGGGATTCCATGGGAAGGATTGGGATAATAAGTAGAACCAACTGAAAATCCATGAGAATGGGGTCCCATATACCCACTCAAGGAAGGAATACCATACAAGTGAGGGTCATATGAAAATGGTATGTGACCACTCCATGGAACTGAAGAGCTATCAATAGGAGGGTTTTGTGACATCACAAAAGCATTTGAAGGTACATGATTAGAGGCATGCAGATAGAAGGAAGGAATGAAAGTCGTGGATCCAATACCTAACGTGAAAACTCCACTCGAAAATGGGTTCACACTAACACTAGGGGCTGACAAAGGAGGTGTTCCTCCACCAACAGTCGGATTAGATGGAGGGATGTGACTACTCCCAAAATTATAGGCGATGAAAGCAGACATAGTGCCCCCAACTCCAACACTAGAGCTAGTGTGACTACTAAACATGGTGGATGTAACAATCCGCGTAAATCCAGGCATACCATATGAAAAACGACTTGAGGTCGAAGGGACGAATGAAGTACCATAACTTGGCATCCCATATCGAAAACCAGATGGTTGTGTATCGTCGAATGGGTTTGTGCTCGTGGGAGGGGACATCCCAAACCCATGAGGAATAGTGTGTGGAGAAACTCCTCCCCATTCACCCCTAGGAGTGGCCAGACGGGATTTTCTCGTTGTGCTAATGGATGGAGTCACTGGGACTCCAGTCGTGCCAGGTGTAGAACTCATAATAGAAGCTCCTTGAAGCTTGTGAAATGTGTGTATAGGACCAGCAGTAGTCCTCCGATGCTTCCCAACAAAAGGTTGCGATGGATCGCTATATGGTAAACAAGATAACCTACGAGATCAGAGGAGAGGAGGATCTCAATCCACGATGACTCCAAAAAGTAAACCAATAATCGTCTCCTAAATACCTACTATATCGTCATAGAGCATACACCTAAAAGAAATCTACATCCAAATGCACACAAACAGGACTGGCTCAAGGGACCTCCCGACAGTACAGCCGGTATGTCTCGCCTAGGAGAGGCTTGAGACTCCCAAACTATAACTGGAGGTCACAAAATTAGTTATAAGGGCCCTCAGACTTCACTGCGTGCACAGGTCAAATCCCTATACATACAACAACTGTGTTGTCCAACCCCTATCTGACTGAGGATACTCACAGTATAACCGCTGCAAGCACCCTAGGTGATACCTACATAAAGAAACTAAGGCTACCACATATAACCAATTATCGGGAGGACAGTCGCAGGTGGGATCCGTCATATGGGCAGGGTAATTAAACCCGAAACTCAAGAGGGTCAAATTCCCTAAGAGTCTGCAAACACAAACAAATCCTGGAAATATATCCCACGTTCAGCTACTATTGGAGGGCTATCTCCGCAACCAACCTCCCGTGACCTCGTGCTTAACTCTAGTTTGAGTAGAGCTTCCTGAGAACACTGATGTATACCATGGGTTTCACCACTCCCTGGTCAGACACATAATGTTGGTTCAATAGTCTTGGATTGTTAACTCGCAATGATCTATTCCAAGACTCTAAACCTATACTAGTTGGTGCACCCTATAAAAGAGAAAATTGTTTCTAATCAATTTTAGATTAAGCGTTAATTTTAAATGGCTGTGATTACTCAAAGGATACGGTCGTGAAACTAATGATGTGTAAAGAATCAATTATATGCACACCCGTAAAATACTAGACTCATCTATCCATAAAAAGGTATGCCACTATATGAAAGTCAAATGAACGATTCAAAAAAGACAATGCAACCTATTTATATTTTCATGCTCAAGCAAGTCCTAGTGAAAGCACAAGCACTCTAATGGAAAATGCAATAACATAAAGAAAAATGTTTTTGTATTTTCAAGTATAAATGAAATGAAAATGGAAATGTTTTTGTATTTTTTCAATATAGATGAATGAAAAAATGAAAGCAGAATCGGAACTCTTCAGAAAACTGCAGAGCAAGCAAAGCAAGCGAACCAACAGATCCCAAAAAGTAAGACTCAGCCAAGCTAATGAGCTATAAAAATGAAAAATGGTTCAAAAACAAAAATCTCAAAAACTAAAGAAAGAGGAGTTTCTAGTCAACAAAGAGACATGGAACAATCAGAATACAGGCCTTACTAAGACTCAGGAACACCCAGAATCCCCCCAGTAACAACCAAAGATGAAAAACAAATCAATCCCAGAGTTGTACGCAAATGTTCATAGAACAATAGCATGTATACGCAGGCTACTGTACTTACAGTAGTGCATCCACGCGGGCTAAGCAAGGATGACCCGCGTACAGGGAAAGGTGAGTGGACCAAAAACGAATCAAACAACCCAGAAAAGTCAATATTTCTGTTACAAATCCTAATAGCCAGTCAATGACACAGAAGCTCGATAAAACATAAAATCAAAACAAGGAAAAATGCCAAAAATCACCAAAATGGAGGTTCCTCCCCAACGGAGTTGCCATTTCTGTTACGAAGAAAAACTTCCTATGGCTCGGGGTATACCACAACAGATAGATGACTACCAAAAATCAACTCAATTCCCAATGCAATGATATTATAAATGTAAATGCTAAGATGCGCAGTAAATAACCAACCTTCAACCAGAAGTTCGAAGTAGATCCCCATTGAGCTTTCCATCTCTACACTTGAACTTGCAGCTTAGTCTCAACAACAAGTACAAGCAAATGCATATAATACATGAAAGATATTAGCATAAATAATAGCACGGTCCATGATATAATAAGCAAATGTAACCCAATGTAATTAAACAAACATTTACAAGATCAATTGGATGAGAAAATGAGTATTTCTATTAATGAAAACAAGAAGTACATGATGCAACCTCTTGCTGGAAACTCATCAGAACCAAGAACTAGGTCCCCTCCACTTGTGCCTCCACCACTTCAACCCGCCATGCAATGGCAAACTCAAACTATGAAGGAGTTTGGTAGGTGAACAAAAGAGGTTCACAACAACAAGTATTAATGGATGTAGACTCAAGTCGTGGCAAAAATCCAATAGAGTTTCTATGCTCTCCCTTTCCTCCTCCTTCCATGCACCATAAGAGCTCAACATATAACCCTCCAAAGGTAGGTGAAAGGTCGAATCGAGTCGTTCCGGGGGTACATGGAGGGCCAAAGGTCACCCTAATACCGCTTTTTGGAGTGAAAAGTGATTTTCTATTATTTTTTACCATTTAACTCGATGTACATGGGTTATATTAGTACAGCCTATGTATATGCTAGGTATAGTGGAACAACTAGCATACGGGAACACAAATAGCGAAAAAATGGGTTCCTGGAGGACAAAATGTAGATCTGAGTCAATAAAATGAATACTAAAGATCAGTGAGTGTTGATGCTCACAAGGTCGGAAAATGCGCTGTAACAAGAAGTTGCATACAAGGGCGTCACTCCAGAATGAGACGATGCACGTGGTAGATCAGAGCCACATCTCATCGATGGTTGTGCAGCACTAGGGGTGTTACCATGAGAATGAGTCTTTGTGGGGGGGGGGAATACACATAAGGTCTAGTTATGGATGCGATGATGCTAATAACCCCATTTGCGGCATGATATTCCCCCAGGGTGTCCTTCCGAGAGGATTATCCATGAGGGGCATTGGGTAGAATATTATATAGGTACCTCGACTATGCATATATAATGTCAAATTGTTGGGATTTGAGGATGGACACTTCTTCTTTTTGAGTAGGTTTTGATGCCAAATCCTTGGAAATGGCTGGGATAAGAGACTTTAGGAACCAATCTAAAAATATTCAATCATCCAATTTGATGTTGCATAGACTTCAACGTCTATGCCACTCATGGATATGGTCTGTAATATGGGTATCTGTATTCTTTCTGCAAGAAAGGAGGATCTCAACACCATCATCATAGCAAACTCGTAACTGGAAGAACTACAAGAAAGTAGAGGCTAGGGATGCAAAGGTGGGATGTGCCCCATGGGGCTGATCGATGAACCACTTGGCTACAGTTCTAGTCAAGGTAATTTGTAACATACGTAATCGAATGGAATCATCCACTATGGATTTGGGGGAACACCATAAGTGGAAGTAAATAATATGGTTATGTGGGTCCTCCCCAACCTTCCCCTAAAACTTAGGGATGTATCAAGGGATCTTGGTAGGCATAGGGGGCCACATGGGATCATGTCGAATAAGGTCATTAGTCAATATAGCCAAGTTGAGCAGGTTAAGGATATCCATAAAAGGAAAGCTAGAAGTAGGATGTGACATGGTAGGACCAACATGGGTGTTGTTCATAGAGGCAATCGTAGGGCCACCTCCACCAAGTGGTGGAGGGATGATGGTCGTCATGAGGGGGATTGTAGAGCCGACGATAGTGGTGGGTGTGACCATGAGGGAGGGGCCACTTCCCCTAGAAATAAATCTAGTGACTGGAGGGACTATAGTCATGGGGGTGGGCCTACTACTAGAGGGTATGGACCTAGTGACTATATTGATTGTGTTCATGGGAGTGGGCCTAATACCAGTAGGTATGAAACTAGTAATTGTATGGATTGTAGTGGTGGAATTAGGTCCAATGCTACTAGGAATGGTGGTTCCCTTGGGGACGACAGTCGAAGAGGTTTTCGTAGTGGCTATAGGGCCACTTCCACACCCACCACCAAGATCCCTCCATAGGATGGGTTAGGATTTGTGCTAGCCATAGGGCTATTTCACAGGTAAGTGAATGGGGGAATCATACTGGAAAGAGTCAAAATTAAACTCAGGTGCCTTGGGAAAAAATTCCGGAGACGAGGAGGTGCATCGGAAGGAGGTCCAATGTGCATGGTTTAGAAGACCATGATGTAGTGACTTCCCCCGAAGTCTACAAGAGTATCTCGGGAGAGAAATGTTAATAGGTGTGTGAATACGAAATGGGTATGGTATGAAAATAGCCTCAAAAATCCTAATGCAACTGAGTGTGCAAGAGGAGAGCTCTCAACAAAAGGGGCAATCAGGCCAAAAGGCTCAAAAATATTAATGCAACCGAGCATGGAAAAGGAGAGCTCACAACAAAGGGGTGCTCAAGCCAAAAAAAAATAAAAAAACCTACTATAAAAATGTGCTACGACAAGTAAGAAAAAACAAAGTGGTCAGAAAACCAACAAGCAACACTACCTATCAAAAGAAAAATGGCCCACTAACCTACGGGGTATGGGTGCAAGCAGCCACCTAACTAGAAGATGGAATCCCTCACAAATCGTATCCTATGCAGGTTGATGAAATACACATTCAAACAATATGAAATGGAATACTAATATGGCTAAGGGATATCCACCTATTGAGAGGGATCCCAGGTAAAAGAACCCTAAAAATATTTGCAACTAAGCTACCTCCTTCAAGGCACGTCTCGAAAGGTTACCTGCAACTTTAGTCCATAGAAAACGAGTAGGTGTCCTTCAGTATAGAGTGGAGAGAGGCATTCCACCCAAACCTCAGGAACCAGTCTAGCCACTTTCCCTCCTAAAGGAGAGGCCCTTGGAAAAATCAGTCTCAATCGTGCCAATAAATACTAGAGGATTTTGGTACCCTAGAGGACAACAAATATGTCTCAAATGTAAGTGGAAAAGGAGAGTTGTTTCGATTTCTATCCCCAGTGCCCTGCCTAGATACCAAACTCTTGTATTCTTCAAGTGAGGTTAAATGTTGATTGAGTTATGGTAAATTTTAGGCTCAACTTGGGGTCATGAACCAAGAGTTTAAATCTTAAGGTGTGCTATGTGTGTTGGTGTGGTGTGTAACTGGAAAATAAATGTTGAAAGTAGAAGCACAAATACAAAATGGAAATAAAATTATTCTTTAAATTTATCAATTGCAATCAAGCATATAATTTCCAATAAAATAAAGCACTATTTAAATCAACAAGTTGCTAAAATAAGAAAGATGCAAATGCAATGGATCTATATGGATTTTCATGAAATGCAAAAAACAGTTTAAAACTGAATGCTACAAAATGGTCATAAAAATAAGATCCAAAAATTTCTACAAAAAGTAAACAAAGGTTGAATGCAAAACCGAAAGGGTGCTGCAAACAAAAGTCTGCATAAAAACAGAGCATGCTACAATGGGTAGAGGCGGAACAGGGAGCTCAGGGGGCTAGAAATAACTGAGATATGAAAAAAATAAATCCAGGTCATACCTGGATAAGGTACAATTACTACCTGGGATTCAACAATCTAGAAAACAGATGCGATAGAGATAAGAAAACCCATAACAATATTGAGTCGTGTTTGTCGATGGAAAAGAGATGACTGGATCGTGCTTATCTAGGAAAATGATGCAACCTAGGTTGCACTTATTAGTAGGAAAGGAACGACTAGGCCTAGTAGAGGTAGTTTGCACTTTTTGGGCCTATGCGAGAAATTGGGTCGTGATCTCTAGGAAAAAATGTGTGATTGGGTCGCAGGAAAAGGGTCCAAAGTTGCGACCTGGGCCAAAAAATATTTTTTTGAAAAACCTTTGCATTGGCAAAGGCCAAACTAGAGGGTATAGGTCAGTTTCCAATGCCAAAGCTGACACGATGTGTCAGCCAGCTCTAATAGAAAACAAAATAGACCATGCAAACTGAAAAAACTTTAAAAGGAAAACTTAGGAAAACAACTAGTCTAACCAAACTACAGATCGATGGAGATCGACCGAGTTGGAGTCACAAAAACTGTAGCTAGCGTTTTCACACTAGCTGGTGGTAAAACGCACCTACTAAGAATTATGGAAGTCTTAGTAAGAGTTCAAATGGGAATGCATGCACTTGGGAAAAGAAGTAAATAACAGTAAATAAAATTTTAAACTATGTAAAGCAAATATAAAACAAATGCATGAATAGTAAACCTACTCTAATGCATTTTTCTCTTTCCCAAACAAAGAGTAAGGAAATAATATTTTATTTTATTATGTAAAAAATTGTTTTTACACTATAGAGTTACCTCAGAGAAATGGAGGCAAATGGACCCTTGCATCCATGTGGAAGGGAATGCTCCTTGTCTTCGAAGTCTTTGCTTGTTCTCCACCAACTAGTCATAAGGTGCCAAATTCAAATGGGAGTGAAACTTGAACACAAATGAATGGCTCAAGGTTTTAGTAAATGTTTTGGAAAAGTGTCGATATGGTAATGAATTGGTAAAATTGTGTGTAAAATGGGGGCCTTCACCACTTATTTATCGAAATAATTTATGTGGGTTTTTTTCCCATGGTTTTGGACAGACCTTGGTAATGGCTAGTGGTATTTGAGGTTTTCCCTCTCTTTTTGAATTTTTGAATGTTTTCCCCTTTTTAATTTTCTTTTTTCATTTTTGGGGATTTTATCCCTATTTTGGGGGATTTTCTTCCTTTTTAAAGGGAATCTACTTAATTTCCCTATTTTTGGAGAGAAAAATAATAATTATGGGCCAATTTGGTCTTAAACTTTAGGATTTTGGGTTGGTGAAGGTACAATGTGGGGAAAAAATGGATAATTGGATGATGTAGCTAGGGAATGAACATGGTGTGTAAATTTTGGGTGTTAACAGTATGAAATTGAAATCCTCCCTTAAAATGATGTTTTCACCCCTCAGTGAATCCCGTGATTTCATTGTCTCCAAAAAATATCGACAATCTCCATAAGGGCCACAGATATTGAGGATTTTGCAGTATGTCCCTAGGTCCTTGGCTACCCTTTCCATAATGACATCTACAGAAATAAGTGAAGATGAAACTGCATGAAATATATAATTCCAGGCTGTGACAAGACCTCTCGATTATCCTACTAAATCAAGTGTGTAGACGTTCCAATTATTTAATAAAGTTGATGTAATATCAATCGATTTTGTGCTAGACTACATTGTTTCCTGGAATAGGACTACATTCAGAGTGTAATTTTTTAACAGTCTTCTAAGCACTTGGATCTTATGGGAACCCCCCACCCCTCTCACATTCAAGGAAATCCGAATCATTTTTTAACCTTTGGTCACCGGGTATTTTATTTAAGACTCCCATACAAACGTTTTTGGTTTCCTTCTTTAACTTTTTCAAGGAGTTAAATTTAGTTTAGATTTTGACATAAAGGAATTTATTCTAGTATAGTTAGGAGTCTCCACAAATGTGACTATATTCCCTTCCTCTATTGCACCTGGATCCTCGATGTATGGGGTTTTTCTAGGGTGAGGTGGTAGGATAAAGAGGCTACTAATTTTTCTTCCCTAGGTGAGTCGATATCCTTATAGATGGAAAGGTATTCCAAATCCAGTGAATCAATGAAAGAGGCAGTTGGAGTCACTACTAATTATTCATTTTTCAGGATAAATTAAGGAGTAATAAAGGTCAATGTATTAATTCACATATCGCAATAACATGATGAAATATTGGAAGAAGTGATCTCAATAAAAGAGTGGTTTTTAATAGAATTATTACCAGTTATGATAGCTTCAATGTCAGGGACTAATGTCACTTCCTTCTATTCTGACATCCTTTCTGCAAGTGTAGTCACCTCTTTCATCATTTATCCTCCTCCCAAGAGATATTCAATCCTTTCAGATGTCACATCATCATCAACCTCAGCTGGGAACCTAATAGTATGAGTCAAAGACTTTTTTTCCATTCCTTTCTAAAGAATATTTTTACTAGATGAGTGCATTCGCACCATAGGTGTCGAGGAGAATGAAAAGTAGAGCACCGAACAGGTGTTCATTAGTTATGTCGATCATGTATGAAACTATTTCCTCCAAATTCCAATTCCACCTCTACAATGAGTCATTTTCTCATATCCAACTCGACCAGTACATGCACTACCCTCCTATCTTCGATATTGAGAAAATCGTCCTCTATAGCCACAAATTTTCCAATCAAATCTGTAATGGAATTCATAACATCATTAGACCAAATTTCAATTGGAAAACCAAAAAGATGGACCTAGATGTGTTGCACTATGAAAGGTTCTGATTGAGGGTTGAAAGTTGACCTACATTGCTTTAGAACTGGACTAGATTTCACCCAAAGAAAACCCTGCTTCAATATCTCCTCCAAGTCTATAGATGTTCCGAATTTGAAATAGATCCATCCATTTACTAGTAGGTGGAATTGTGGTATATATCATAGAACAAAATTCCATTCTTCTTCTAACGAGTTCCTCATAGTCTCCCTAACCAAAAATTTTCCCTTATATATTTATGATTTATCCAACATAATTTTCTAGTTTCATAAAAATTTATTGTTTTATACATAGTTAAAAATATTATCAAAATTGGGTACCATGACAGAGGTCTCGAGGAAAACCGATAACCATGTTAATTTTAGTCTTAGTCATTAGGCTTGTTTATGCTTTACTAATTTCAAACCGATGACATTGACTATAAATTTGGTCATATATTCACACTCAACACTTATCCCACCTTAAATTTGATAAATTCAAATAATACATATGTGTTATATCACGTCTATTTTTCATAACACATACACATTATGTAAAACAAAAACTTTAAACCTTTTATAAGGACACATAGAAACATAGAATCTATAAGGGGTGGCAAGAAAGCATATCCATCCTTCTCATAAATTAGCTTTAGTTGTTTTATATAAAAACATAGGTATATTCATACGATATGCCTATAACAAACTTGTAGTACTCAAATTGTTTAAATTATTCATTTTAGATTAAGTTCAACCAATATGTCGATAATAAGACCACAATATTTGTAGAGAAGTCCATATACAAAGGAATATGTTAGTACTTATAATATGCTATAATCATATTTGAGGAGATTTATTGATGTAGATTGGATGAACAAAGAATATAATGTTAGTTATAAAATTTAGCTTATCTTGAATCCTTCTTTGTCCTAGAATGCCCCTCCTTTTTTATTTATATTCATCAACCCTTGATATTTAGGGCCTAATTTCATACATTTCATTCCCAACAATGTCAAGTCCCTAAGATTGATCTGTGATAGGAAGTACCTCCTTATAACACTCACAATACAAGTAATATTTGAAAGAACATCTAGATATTTCATTTGTGGCGGATTGAAACATATTCCACATAAAACACTCCTAAGATGAACCATTAAAGTTCCAAGATAATTTATTCCATTGCATGATATAATCAGTATTGAATTATGTATTTGTGGGGTACAATATCTACTACTTGTGATCATGCAATTTTAGTAAGTGGATAAGGATTCCCTAAAGTTTTCATGTGTGGTAGTTTGAGGCCTCATCCATGGATGTTGATCCTGTGGAGACCCATTAAAACAAAAGGTATTTATTTTATCACCTAAACATTATCATGGAATTGATAAGTGTCTATGATACATAATACTTCCTACCAATGCTCATACTCTCACTGGGAGGGAAAGAGATGCCGTATAAATATCATGTGTGGTAGTTTGAGGCTTTGCACATGGACATGAATCTTGAGGAGCATTATTTATAATATTTTGTCCTTGATCTTATTTTTGAGTATTGTGTATGGCCAAACATTGGTTCACGATGATAATTTTATATCAAGGTATCGTAGGGTCATGTGTGGTTGTTTAAGGACTCATTCATTGACCTCGACCTTAGAAAGCATTATTCAAGTCCTTAGGCGCTTGATTTGATGCCTCGACTAATGTCATATATTTGAGATCAATATGTTGTATAAATCCCCCCCTAATGATAATCATATTCACAATCAAATTCCAAATTATCCTTACAGAAGTTATATGTGATGATATAACATCCATTCCATGGCCATCACTCTCAATAACAATCATTTAGGGCCCATGTATAAATTCAAGAAAATCCCCCAAATAACATAAAGATGAACATAAATGTATCCCCTTTCCTTAGTAATTATAAAGAGTCAATGAATAGTAATCCTCTGCGAGTGCGAAATATCCTTTTACAATATATCCAATGCACAATACAAGATGAGATGATCTCCAAAATTAGGTATCCTTCTAGTATATATAAGAGAGAAAGTCTACAGTTACAACTAAAGGTTGTACCCAACCAATACAGACAGCATTGATATAACAATACAAATTTAATAACTCAATATATATAAGGCTTAACATGCCCCTCCATACCCTTCAAACATGTGCTTCCCTCAACACTAATTTAGTTCTGGATGTTTTTGCATGAATAATGTGTATTCCCACGTCATCTCTTCTATTTGTAGGTGCTTCCACTTAATGCAGTACCAAGTAATTGCTCAATTTCGTAGTTGCTTTATCTATCTTTCAAGGATTACTTTAAGTTCTAGTATCATTTTCCCTTGTTTAGAAATATCTAGTAAAACAGTCTAAACTAAGATCTTGCCACTTATTAACTTTCTTAAAAAAGAAATATGGAAGAATGGATATGCACATGAAGATGGAGGCAACTCCAATTTTTAAAGAATAATTCTAATCCTCTACAACACCTTATAGGGACCATAGTATTTAGATGCTAATATAATCTCCTTATTTTGTTTCTTGAGGGGGATATGTTTGTATGGTTGTAGCTTAAAAAACCCATTCCCCACTTTAAATTTCCTTTCACTACGATGATGATTTGTTTATTTTTTCATCCTATTTGGTGTGATAGTCAACTTTTTGTTTCTATATTTTGAGAACCTCTTGTTGGTGCTCTATGTGATATTCCACTACATTAACCTTATCTTTCCATTTCAAGGTTGATGTGATGGATGGAGGAGGATAGCCATAAAGCACCATAAAAGGGGACATTTTTTATGAAGTATGGAAGGAATCATTATACCACCATTATACCAAGGGAGATCACTTTATTTGTTGGGTTTATTTATCTAATGAAAACCAGCAAACATACCATTCTAGACATTTATTTAAAATCTTAGCTTTCCCATCAAATTGAAGATGGTAAGAGGAGTTCTGAGCCAAATGAGTACATAAACAAGAAAATATTCTAGTCCAGAAATTACTAATGATAATTGGATCTCTATTACTTACAATAATCTTGTGGATTCCATGTAGCTTCTAAATTATTTCCATGAATTCTTCAACTACTATACTTTCTTTAAAAGTGTGAGAAAGAGAGAATAAATGGGCATAAATTATGATTCAATCCACAAAATCTATCATGACACCATTATTTCCTTTAGACTTTGCTAAACCTATGTTAAAATCTATTGATAATTATTCCCAATAGTGACTTGGTATGGCTAATGGTTGTAGAATACCAAGGGTATTGACTCTCTCTCCCTTATTCTTGTGCGAAACCAAGCATTCTTAAAAAAAACTATGAACGTCTATTTTAAGGCCATCCTTAAAAAAATATTTCTTAATATTATGGTATGTTTTCAAGAATCTTGAATGTGCTCCTATATGAAAAGTGTGCAATTCCAAAAACATATTATGTTTGAGTTGGGAATTCTTAGATAGATAAAGGAAACCTTTATGCCATAGTGAATCATTCTTAAACAAAAAATTATTTAATGCAATGTGGTCCTCCTATAGTTGTTGAATTATCTTGCATAAATTTTGATCCTCCTTCCATTCAGTCCTTTCTTCCTCCACCAAATATGATTATGAAATGGAAATAACACAAAGCAATGCATCTATGTCTTCTCCATTCCTCAAAAGTGCATTTGCCACCAAATTTTGTTTTCCTTTATTAGATAATGTCAAAGTCATCACCTAGCATATTTGTAACCTATTTCCGTTTCTCTTTTGAAGGTTATTGGTGTTCCAATAAGTACTTAGGACTAACATTATTTATTCCTACCTATTCTCCCGAGGGGTTTGTAAACTGGAATTAAGATCAAATTTGAGAAGGGTGGTGTGGAACACTACGTGCAACCATTGGAATGTTGTGTAAACCATTGAAACATTGCATGAATCCACTAGAATGTTGTGGCCATTGGAATGATGTGTAAACCCTAGGAACATTTTGTGAAGGCATTGGAACACTACATAAACCCTTGGAACATTGTGTGGATCCATTGGAACACTGCAGGCATTGGAATGCTATGTAGTTCCATTGGAACACTACATAAACCATTGGAACACTATGTGGAACCATTTGAATGTTGTGTAACCTTGATTGCATCACACATTCAAAAGGTTGTTTGGTAGTTTCTTGCAACATTTTTTTATACCTGCATGGAATATTGATGGTCATGGCACCCGCATGGTGAGCTGCATTGGATCTCAGTTGAAGGAGCAATTGAGTTAGAGTTGGGTATTCTATGATTTTGTAATGTCCCCACCTTAGTGACATACAAATCCATCCAATAAACCATTAGTTTTTGATGGGTTTGAGTGGAAGCTCAATTAATATGGGAATCAAACATTAATCAAGATTTCCTTGCATAAAATTGATAAAAAAAATCTTGAGGAAATGTTTTTCTACAAACAAGTAAATGGTTGGTCTAAGGTGTGAACAGGGTTATGAGGGAACCCGTGGAGTCTTATCCAATGGTTGAAAAGTAAAAGAGGATCCAAGGAGGGGAGTGGAGATGTCTCGTTATTCTTCAATTTGTGGAAACTAAGAGAAAGTTCAAATCCAAGACAACTCAACTAGGCAGTTTCCTAACAATTTCCAATGGCACTAGGAGGTCATGATTTTCTGATCCAATGCTTGGGATGGGTTTTTTTTATGTCTTATATACCTACAAAAACTTTCATATTGTGATTTGGAGGTACAAAAGTCGGTTTATTGTATCAAAACTTAAAACTAGTCATATTTTACAATGTATTGATCATAGGAGAAATGTAATGTTAAAAATAGAGAAATAATTTGCAGAGAAATTAACACAAATCTGATTTTATTACTATGAAGGAATAAAATTACATATTTAGGTTGTATATAAAAGCATCCATGGCTCATAGATCTCAAACCCACAACTACAACACTACTACAATACCGCATTGCTAACAACACACTGAAACTGCTGGAAAATTCAACTAAAATGAAACACACACTGGAAATACTATCTACTGCTGCAATAATATCAATGAATGGATAGAGTGTCCACTCCTTACTCACCAATCGAAATGGCTAAGTCACTCCAACTGGTTACATTAGACAGAGGGGCACATCTCCTTACTGTTTTGCAAGGGGCACATCTCCCAAGCACTGAGAAGAATTTAAGAAACTCAATAAGAATTCAAATAATCAACAATCTTACTTCTATTGGTGTGCCATGCCTCCCTTTTTAACTTGGAACCTTTACTTGTTTCCAATACTAGATCCCCATACCATGGATTGATGAAAACCACAAAACTATTTTTTCCACTTAGTCAATACTAGTGGAAAATACCATGGAACATCCAAAACCATCCATTAGGTAGTTGAGTGATCCTTATCCTCATTCAATGTACCCTCCAACCTCTTTGACCAACTTTTCCCACTTTTTAGGGTGCCTTGGATAGCCAAATTGGAGTTGTCCACCAGGGAAATTTTTAGGGACAAAATTTAACCAATTGGATATTATTTGGGCCTTTTAAAAAAAAATCACTATTTAGTCATTTTTAGTCTCTAATATCACCAATATTTACATAAAATATGTTTTTTTATCATAATATTCACCAAAATTTACAAGTTTCAGTAGTAAATTGTATGTTTTATATTTAGTATTTGCCTACCAATCTATATATATGTTTTTCTAAATCCAAAATAATCGCCTAGAATACTATACTTAAGTATACTTTTATAATCCTTAAAAAATACCCTGTTGTCCACTTTTCTTAAATGATGTCCACTAGCTTTCCCTTTTTTATGGAAATTCCTTTTTTCATTGGTCTAATATTTGAGTCTCGTATATTCCATAGTAGTTTGGGGTTGTCAAATTCGAGCTACTTCCAGTATTGCACCAGTAATGGATGATTTTCCACATAATTCCTGGGGAAATTGCCTCCGGTCATTTGGTTTATCCAAAATGGGCTTCCTAGGTGTGATATACTCGGGAAAAGTGCAAGATGTCGAAGTATGACCTTGAGTTTATCTTCGCTCAAATTTTGTTGGTCTATCAAAGAGTGTTGTAGTTTGTTATAAGTCTGTAGAAGACCTTGATGCCAAATTTGGGGGAAAATCCAGTGGTGTTAGGAACTGGTTGGGAAAATCTAGCCAAGTTGGTGAAATTGAGATAGTGTGCCTAATTTTTCCAAAGAGGTGCATGAAAATGGTATTAGAGAATGGTCCTCTACACCTTATTGTGGAAATAATTGATGATCCCGATGAGAAGGCCATCTCCTAGAAAATCCTATTGTAGAAGAAGAAGTTGACTCCATTGAAGGAAAGATCCAAGGAGAAAGAGAAACATCAAACATGGATGAATTCATATTTTTTGTCCAAATAATCCTAAAAGACATGCTAGATATATCCTAGAATATCATCTGATTGGGACAAGAGACTAGAGAATTCCTGGCCAAGCAAATTAATGGAAACCAAAGATGAAGAAGAGAGCAGCATTGGCTCTTAGCATGAAGAAAGGAAGGTCTATGATGATAATATTTCTTCAAAGACAGGGACTCACAATCAGCCTCATGAATTCAAGAGTCAACCATGACCTACCATGCCCAAATTCATTGAAGAACAAAGAGAGGAACTAGAATTGCATATCGAATCAATTGCTTCATGGGAGCATCACTATGCAGAGTACCAAACTCTGAGTGAAGAATGTAGAAGAGCACTTCCTTTTAAGGACTTCTGTGAATCCCAATACAAAGTCAATCTAAGAGGAAGCAACAAGATGCTTACTCACAATCCTGAGTTGACAAATGCCATCGGTAAAATATCTCTTCCATATTTTGATGGTTCATCAAAATGCACTGCCAGTTCATGGATCCATAAATTAGACACATAATTCCAATTGAACCACATGGACGAAAGTGATGCCAGAAAATTGGATACCCTGCATCTTGATGGAAAGGCCAAAAAATGGTGGTTCCATGGAATGAGGACTATAGGTCATGACTAGGTGATAACATATGAGTATTTCACCAATAGATTGGTAAATAGATTTGATCGGAAAGATCCCGAAATACCTTTCATGGAACTATCACATTTAAGAAGACAAGAACTCCTAAGGAATATATTTCTAAGTTCCAGAAGCTAGTTGTGATGGTCATAGACATATATGAATCTTGCTTGATTCTTTTATTGACAAATGGTTTAGCATAGCCATTGAAAGGGTTGGTTAAAGCCTATAGACCATCTACCTTGTAGGAAGCAATAAGCAGAACAAGAGATATACATGAAAGGATATTGTACCTACCAAGTTCAAGAATCAAAGACCTCCCCTGAGGAATTTGACTGGAAATTTAAATAAGGAGAACAAATTTGGAGATCAAGATGAATTGAGGAGGAAAAATATATTCTTCACTTGCTATGAACCATGGGTTCTAGGCCACAAGTGTGCTAAGGGAAAGGGACATTACATTGAGGTCTTCTCAGAGAGAGAAGTTGAGGAGGAATATGAAGAAGAACCAGTTGAAGTAGATGGTGGATATGAGACAGCAGATGAAGAATAGATGCCACCAACAAGTGGCAAGATTGCAGTCCTAGAAAGAGTGCCTTGCTTCCACACTCTTGGATTCAAGTTAGTGGTTTAGGGACAAAGAGTTATAGTTTTGGTTGATGGAGGTGCTACTCACAACTTCATTGATTCAGAATTAGTGGAAATAAGGAAGCTACATACTAAATCCTTTGAAGGTTTCACTATCATCATACCAGGTGATAACTGCGTGGATTGTACTAGATGGATTCCAAGGCTGCAAGTAACCATAGGGGAATATTATACCTTGACAAATAGTTTATATGTTGTTAATGTGGCTGATACTACCATGGTGTTGGGAGTGCAATGGTTGTACTCCATTAGGAAGCATTCCACAAATTATAAGGTGCCTCAAATGAGCTTCAAATATCTCAATGGGAAGAAAATAGTCTTGAAAGGAATCAACACCTATCCTAATCAAGTAGTATCTTCACATAGTATGATATCAATCTTAAGGCATGGAGACATTGAATGGGATAATGAGTTACTCATCACCACTCAAAGAACCACCATAGATATTTAGACATCAATATATTGCTATGAAAACATGAGAAGGTATTTGGAGACCTTCCACATGGTAGGCCACTAGACAAAGGTGTTGAGCATAGGATTGAGTTGGAGATGAGAACACCACCCATCAAGATATGCCCCTACAATCATCCAAATGGGTTCAATAGTGATATAGAGAAATCCATCAAGGAGCTACTTGAATTGGGTCTCACTAGACCAATTTCAAGTCCATTTTCATCTTTAGTGGTCCTAGTTAAGAAGAAGGATGGAACAATGTGAATGTGCATTGACTACATGGCCCTCAACAAGAAGACCATCAAGAACATATATCCTAATCTAAGTATTGGTGAATTGATGGATGAGATTTATGGAGCAAAGTACTTCTCCAAGATAGATATTTGCTCTGGATATCACCAAATCAGGATGAGGGAGGAGGACATCCAGAAGATAGCTTTCAGGTGTCGCTATGGACACTTTGATTTTTTAGTCATTCCCTTTGGCTTGACTAATGCACGAGCCACTTTCCAGTCTTGCATGAACAGAGTGTTTGGTAAGTAGCTACATAAGTATGTTCTGGTATTTTTCGATGACATTCTGATTTATAATAAGACTTGGGAAGACCACTTGCATCACTTGGACACTATGCTAACCATACTGGCATATCAATTTTTGTATGCTAAGTTGTCCAAATGCAAATTTGGAATGACTAAGATTCTATATATTGGTCATGTCATTGGGAAAGAGGGGATAAAAGTACACATGGAGAAGATTCAAGCCATCCTATAATGGCCAAGCCCAAAGAACATTACTGATTTTAGAGGTTTCATTGGCATATCGACCTATTACAGGAAGTTTGTCAAAGGATTCTCAAAGTTGACAACACCATTGGCAGATCTCACCAAGAAGGGAGCCTTTAGTTGGTCATAGGAAGCTGAACAAGCATTCAAGTGAATGAAGGAGGTGATGAGTAGCTTCCCAGTACTTTCACTCCCATATGTAACTCAACCATTTGTGCTTGAGTGTGATTCATTAGGAGAAGGCATTGTAGTGTTCTTGATGCAGAATAGGCACCCCATTTCTTATGAAGGTAGGAAGTTGAAACCACATGAGAATCACTACTCCATCTATGAAAAATAAATGCTAGCCATCATGGATTCCTTGGATAAATTCAGACAATACCTAGTGGGGAGCAAGTTCATAGTGAAGACTGTGGGGAGAAAGTTCATAGTGAAGACTAACCACAACAGTTTGAGGAACTTATTGACACAAAAGGATATCAATGAAAAACAACAGAAGTGGGTAAGCAAAATCCAATCATACTATTTTGACATAGAGTACAAAAAGTGAAAACTGAAGGTTGTTGATGATGCTCTTTCTAGGAATCCTATTCTTTCCTTAATGCATGTTCCAATTGATTGGAAAATACAACTAGTTGTTGAGTACTCTAAGAACAAGTTTGGATGTGCGTTGTTAGATGGGTTAATACATGATGATGAATACAAGGTTCTTAATGAGTTCATATACTATAAGGACCGAATCTTGTTGGTGCTAGAATTGGTTTTGAAAAAGAAAATTTTAGAAGCTGCTCATGATGCACCCTTGGCTGGCCATCCTGGTTTCTTGAAAACTTATAGAAAGGTAAGAGATAGTTTCTCATGGAAGGGATTCAAGAATGATATTTTGAATCATGTGAGAGACTGCATTGCATGCCAACATAATAAGGTGGAGCATATACATCCTGCTAGTCTATTACAACCTCTACCCATTCCAGAGCAAAAATGGGAGAGTATCTCCATGGACTTCATCACTGGCTTGCCAAAATTTCAAGGTAAGGAGTTCATCTTTGTTGTGGTTAATAGGCTAAAACAATTAGCACACTTTTTTGTTGATACATCCAATATTGCAGAAATCCAATTTGCTAGTCTCTTCTTTCAAGAAGTATTCAAGTTGCATGCTTTTCCCAAAACCATAATAAGTGTCAGGGACAACAAATCCACAAGTGCGTTTTGGCAAGAGATATTCAAGTTGGTTCGAACAAGCTTGGATCTTAGCACAAGCTATCACCCTCAAAATGATTGAAAAACTGAAAGGGTGAATCAATGTCTTGAAGGCTACCTCAGGAACTATGTCACAAGGCAATAGAAAGCATGGATTACATGGTTGAATTTAGGAGAATTATGCTACAACAAAACTTTCCACATATCCATTGGCATGAAACCTTTCTAATATTTGAATGGGTATGATGCTCCTACATTTGCAGATATTATTTTTGGAGATTGCATGGCCCAAAAGGCCAAGGATTGGCTCCAAGAGAGTCAAGACATTCTCAAAGCACTCAAGGGCAATTTGCACATTGCACAAAACCAATAGAAGATGAATGAGAACAAGCATAGGACAGAGCGAACCTTCCAAGAGGGTGACTTGGTATACTTTTGATTACAACCATATAGGAAATATTCCTTGAAGGAAAAGGGAGATGAAAATTTGCAACCAAGGTTCTATGGCCCATATAGAGTTGTGAGGAGGATTGGTGAAGTTGCTTATGAGTTGGAGTTACCTACAGGAAGCAAGATACAGAATGTGTTCCATGTATCTTGTATTAAGAACACAGTTGCGAAACAAGTGGAAATTAAGGAAATTCATCCACTTGATGATGAAGGACACTTGGTACTTGTTCCAGAGAATATTTTGCAGGTTCGAGAGAGGAGGTTGAGAAGTTGAACCATCAAGGAATATCTTGTGCAATTGGAATGATTGCTTAGTGAAGATGCAACCTGGCAGGGTGAACAAATTTTGCAACATCCATTATTGCAGTTGCTTGAGGACAAGCAATATTGGGAGGGGAGGATTGTAATGTCCCCACCTTAGTGAAATATGGATCCATCCACTAACCCATTAGGTTCCCATGGGTTCCATTGGAAGCTCAATTAATATGGAAATACAAAATTAATCAAGGGTTCCTTCCATTAAATTGATAAAAATTGCTAAGGCAAAAATTTGTCCACAAACAAGTAAAGGTTGCTCCAAGGTCTGAACAAGGTTATGAGGGATCCCAGGGAGACTTATCCAATGGATGAAAATTCAAAGAGGCACTGAGGAGGGAAGTGGAGATGTATCTCCATGAAAACAGGCATTTCCATGAAACAAGGAAAGCTAGTGGACAACATTTAAGAAAACTGGACAAACTCCAATTTGGCTATCCAACGAACCCTAAAATGGAGGAAGAGTTGGTCCAAGAGGTTGGTGGGAACATTGAATGAGGATAAGGATAACTCAACTCCCTAATGGATGGTTTTGGATGTTCCATGGTATTTTCCACTAGTATTGACTAAGTGGACAAACTAGTTTTGTGGTTTTCATCAATCCATGGTAATGGGATCTAGTATTGGAAACAAGTAAAGGTTCCAATTTAAAGAGGGAGGCGTGGAAAAAAAATGGAAGCAATATTGTTGATTATTTGAATTCTCTTGAGTTGCTTATGCTTCTCATTGCTTGGGATATGTGCCCCTTGCAAACCAGTAGGGAGATGTTCATCTCTGTCTAATGTAACCAGTTCGAGTGACTTATCCATTTCGATTGGTGAGTGATGAGTGGAAACCCTGTCCATTCATTGATCTTATTGCAACAGTAGATAGTATTTCCATTGTGTGTTTCATTCCAATTTAATTTTCCAACAGTTTCAGTGTGTTGTTTGTAGTTGTTGTTAGCAATGTGGTACTGTAGTAGTGTTGCAGTTTTGGGTTTGAGATATATGAGCCATGGATTATTTTTTATATAAACTAAATATGTAATTGAAAAACTGCATAATAATAAAATCATCGTTATGTTCCTTTCTCTGTAAATTATTTCTCTATTTTTAGCATTCAATTTCTGCTGTGCTCAATACATTGTAAAATCTGACTAGTTTTAAGTTTTGATGCAATAGCCTTACTTCTGTACCTCCAAATCACAATTTGAAAGTTGTTGGAGGTAGACAATATAGAACTAAACCCATCCCAAGCACTAGATCAAAAAATCATGACCTCCTAGTGCCATTCGAATGTTTTAGTAAATTCCCAAGTTGAGTTGTCATGGATTCAAACTTTCTCTTAGTTTCCACAAATTGCATAATAACGCCTAAATTTGAGTCTCGTATCCTCCATATTAGGTTTTGGTTGTCAAATTCGAGCTACTTCCAATATTGAACCAACAACAAATTATTTTCCACATAATTCCTAGGGAAATTGCCTCCGATCATTTGGTTTATCCAAAATGGTCTGCCTAGGTGTGATATACTCGGAAAAGTGAAATATGTCAAAGTAGAACCTTGATTCTACCTTCCCTTAAGTTTTTCTGTTCTATCAAAGGGTGTTGAAGGTTTTTCTAAGTCTGTAGAAGACCCAGGTGTGAAATTTGGGGAAAACTCCAGTGGTGTTTGGAAACCGTAGGGAAAATATAGCCTAGTTGGTGAAATTGAGCTAGATTGCCTAATTTTTCCAAACAGGTGCATTATAGGTTTCTACCTAGAATTATTATTATGGGGGTATCTGCATGGATGTATTATCAATGGAATACTTTCTCACTTCAATCCATTGGAGGTTACAATGATATGATCTAATAATTGGTATTGTTTCTTACATAAAGCAACTCCAACTAAGAGAATGAAAGAAGTCTAATAGTACAGTTCCTTGGGATGTGTTCTATTTTGAAAGCTGTGAAGGAGAGCTCGATGACACATAAATTTGGGACATGTTCTAAAGGAAGGTTGTGAAGGGAGTTTTAGAGTTCAATAATTCGAATGGTGAAAGTTTTGAATGGTGGAGAAATTCAATGGGAAAAACAAATTCGAGTTGTGGAAGCTCAAGATGCATGAATTTCTAGTGGAACAAGGATTGCAAAAGGCACCATCATGAAGGATGAAGAGACCTACAAGTATGAGAGACAAGGATTAAGAAGATCTAGATACGAGAGCTCTCAGCACCATTCATTTGTGTTTGGCAGATGACATTCTATTCAATATTGTTGGAGAGGAAACAACAACAAGCTTATGGATAAGATTGAAGATACTTTATGTGGAAAAATCCTTGTCAAACATAATCTAATTGAACAGGAAATTATATAGTTTATGAATGAAAGAATGTTAAAAAATGATTGATCATTTCAATGTTTTCAATACTTTGATTTATCAATTAACATGGATGGATGTAAAGTACGATGATGAAGATAAGGAAGTCACACTATTATGTTCATTGCCTGAATATTGAGCTCAATTAGTCATCCATGTGGTTTAAATCAATAGACTCCCTTGATTACGATTCTGTTGTGGTAGATTTGTTGTCTGACGAAATGCAGATAAAATCCAGTATAGAAACCTTCACATCATAATCAATGGTGGCTAGAGGTTGATCTAAAGAAAGAGGGGTAGATGCGAAAGTTACATCCAGATATAAGTCAAAAGGGACAAAGGATAAGAGAAAATTTCGGTACTGCAACAAATCAGACCATCTCAAGAAAGATTGTTGGAAGATGAAATAATATGGGCCCGATGACTCCAAAAGATAAGCAAATCCAGTTGAGGCAAGTTTAGGTATGATTGATGAAGTTTTATTTTTTTGTAATATCTTGCAATATCATTAGGAATGCTTATCAAACTCGAGTGTTTCTCATCACATGTGTCCACATAGAAGTTGGTTTTCTATTTACTAAGCTATTGATGATGGCTTTTTTCTTATGGGAAACTGTGTTTCTTGTAAGACTGTTGGGATTGAGAGCATTAAGATTAACATGTTTGATGGTATTGTGGAGATGTTAACAAAGGGAATATATGTAAAAAAACTTCAAAATAATTTAATTTCCTCGGTAATTTTGGATTCTAGAGGTTATAAGTTTATGGATCAAGGTGGTGCATTGAATGTGTCCAAGGGCAATTTAGTGGTAATAGAGGCTACGAAGATTGGGAACCTTCTCAAGATTGAAGGGAATACTGAAATAACAATAGTATTTGAGGGAGATAGTGAATATAATCATTTATGGCATTAACAATTGGACCATATGAATGAGAAATGGTTACATGCATTGATGAGTTGTAAGGAGGACTTCTAGGTTTAAAATCTTTGATTTTTTGCAAAAAAGACATCTTCGTTGGTTATGGTGATGAAGTTAAAGTATACATATTGTGGATCCTACTACCCCAAAAGTCACTATTAATAGATATATGGGTGATGAAATGTACTTGGAACAACAAAAAGGGCATGTTCAGGATCACAATACAAGATCTATTTGCAAACTCACCAAGACATTGTATGGCTTGAAGCAGTTACCTAGACAATGGTGCAAGATTTTTGATTCCTTCATGGTTAGCCAAAATTTTACAAGAAATGAGTATGATCATTGTGTTTTCCTCAAAAGTTTGAATAATGGTATAATCATTACCTTGGTGTTATATGTTGATGATAGGTTTGCAACAAGCATAAGGATGGCTGATATCAATAGTTTGGAGGATCAGTTGTCTAGGACAGTTGATATGAAGGATCTAGGAGTCGAAAATAAATATTGGGCACAAAAATACATAAAGACGGGTAAAATGGGAAGATTTGGTTATCACAACAAAAGTATTTGGAGGAGATACTCATTAATTTTGGTATGGATTATGTGAAACTAGAAAATAACCCTTTGGCTTTCCATTATAGGATTTCTTCAATTTTATGTCCTAATAATAAGGAAGCAAATGATTATATGTCTCATATACCATATGCTAGAATAGTTGGAAGTTCTATGTATGCAATGATATCTACAAGTTTAAACATTTCACATGAAGTTTCTATTGTCAGTAGAAACATGGAAAATCGATTTTGGGTGACAGTGAAATGGGTGCTTCGATATCTAATAGGCACAAGTGCTTATTGCATCACCTATAATGATAAGAGTGGTTGAGTTTGTAGATATCTTGATTCATATTTTGTAGGTGGTTTGGACAAAAGGAGATGTAGATAAGTTTTGATGGAGGAGGAACAACCTTTGAGAAAGTCCATCATGCATACATGTTTACGAAACTAGTATTATTATAGAAGTTGTGGTGGTGGTTTGCTTCTCTTGGCTTGCAGAAAAGGTGACGAATGAACTAGGGAAATTGTTCTCAAGGTAGAGATTGTTGAAATGGTGAGAACAAATTACCCCAAAATTAGGATGTGACTGATAGTTCCTAAAACTAGTTATTGTTGAACAATGTATCAACCAAGATATGATGGTTCACTACGGTTGTTCACACAATCGATTATTGTTGAACGTGTAACAAAAAAAAGTACTATTGTTATTGATATTAATACATAAGATACATATGTCAATTTTATGTAAGTGTGAAGATATGATATATATGTAGGGTGTAGAGGTAGATATAGTAAGGTCATGGATTATAAGCCTGTTGTTGGGAATTAATAACCTTCAATTGAGCAATAAGAATAGTGATTCCCTTTCCTTGTGGATGTTTCCTTTAACCTTTTACCCACACCATAGAGTGTAGTATGTGCCCACATCATAGAGTGTTACAAAAATACCATAATTACATAAAAACCAAGGCTCATACACTCTTTTCATTTATTTGATGCTTTCCTTAATTGGGTGTTCTTTCTTCCTTCACTCTATATGAAACTCCAGTCCATTTTTTGTCACACTGACCTATAAAAAACACTCTTTTACGCTAGTTGCTCCTCTTTTTATTTTTACATGGATAGGTGTTTATATCTTATAATTTGGGGTAGATTGCACGAGGATGAGACAAGTGTACTTTCTAGATTGATTTAATGGCAGCAGTTACAAAAAATGGTTGTTGATGCATATATAACTTGTAGCTAATGCATGGATTGAAGGTTGGAGGCAGAAATAAACACAAAGATTATGCAGAATGAGCTACGGCTCTTCAATCTTTATTGATAAGCGAAAGATCAACTAATGCATACAACCCAAAACTGAATGTGTATTTAAACACTTATGGAAACCCTAAAAAGCCTAACCTAGCTTTTGCATGTTGTTGCGTGTTTTATTAACTGAACTTCTAAATAGGAACAAAAGTAAAAGCTAAATCTAAAGCTAAGCTAACAGAAGTAATTACTATTTCTAACACTCCCTCTTAATTACTACTGCTGACTACTGCATCTTTTACAATGCCTAAATTATCTCTATGGGTTTCAAAAATTTCTTTTGCCAATGGATTTGTGAATATGTCATCCAATTGGTCAATCGATTTACAATGCTCAACATGAACTTCACCATTGCTCACAAGTTCTCTTATGAAGTGATATCTGGTATCAATGTGCTTACTTTTCTATTGAAAAACATGATTCTTGGATAGAGCGATTGCTAAATTGTTATCACAATAGATTGTTGTTGGTCCTTCTTATTTCTATTGAAGACCTTCTAAAACTCTGTGTAACCAGACTGCTTGACATGTTGTTGATGTTGCTTCTACATACTCTGCTTCTGCTGATGAAAGTGACACAATGGGATGCTTCTTGGATGCCCATGAAATCACCCCTGATCCAAGATGAAAAACATGTCTGGAAGTGCTCTTCCTGTCGTCCACACTTCCTGCAAAATCACTGTCAGTGAAACCTGGAAAAACATCATACTCAATGCTTGAGTATAAAATTCCATAGCTTGAAGTCCCTGCAACATATCATAAGATCATTTTTCCAACTTGCCAATGCGAGTCTTTGGGAGACTCCATGAACCTGGAAATCAAGTTGACAGCATACATAATATCTGGTCTCATAGCTGTGAGATACATGAGACTTCCTACAAGTCTCTTAAACAATGTTGGATCTACTTTGGGACTGTCATCTTCTTTTCTCAACTTTGTACATGTTGCCACTGGTGTAGGTGTTGGTTTGCAATTAAGCATTCTAAATCGCTTAAGAACTTCATTAGCATATTTACTTTGAGAAATAAATATACCTTTTTTCTGACTGTTCTACCTCTAAACCAAGAAAGAACTTCATTAATCCAAGGTCGGTCATCTTGAACTCTTTCTTCATAGCTGCCTTGAACTCATCTACTAACAAGTCACCTGTAAAAATCATATCATCAACATATAAACAAACTATCAAAATTTTTCATTGTTGGTTTACCTTTGTGTAAAGTGTTGCTTCACTGTTGCTTCTACTAAAACCATTTTTTATCAGATAAGAATTAATTATGTTGTACCAAGCTCTTGGAGCTTGCTTGAGCCCATATAGAGCTTTCTTCAACTTGTAAACTTTCTCTTCATGTTCTTTGATTTAATACCCGTGTGGCTGATCCACATAAATTTCTTCTTCAAGAATTCCATTCAAGAATGTCGACTTGACATCGATCTGATACACTTTCCATCTGTTCTGGGCTGCTATTGCTAGGAATGCTCTTACAGTGTCCAATCTTGCCACTAGTACAAAAGTTTCTCCAAAATAAATTCCTGGTTGCTACGAGAAACCTTTTGCTACTAACCTTGCCTTGTACCTATCAATCTCACCTTTTTCATTGAGTTTGGTCTTATAGACCCACTTCACACCAATGGGTTTCTTATTTTTTGGCAAGTCAACTAGATCCCATGTACCATTTCTCTCAATGGAATCTATCTCTCCGTCCATAGCTTTTACCCAATGCTCTTCATTTACTGCCTCTTCATAAAACACAGGTTCACTAGAAATAAAAGCATAATTGGTATTTGCATCCAATTCATCATAAATACCTTCCAATATTCTAGTCTTTCTATTACTGTGATCAGATTCATTACATGATTGCGGACTTGATGATTCACCTCGAACTGAGTTTCTAGGTGTTCTTGCTGGAGTATTTTCTACTGGTGAACATGCTATGGGACCCTGTTGTCCAATCAGCTCCTCTTCTTCTTCATCTTTTGGTTGGGGTATTGCAGCTCCCACAACCTTGTCTATGGTTCCATTCCATGACTCTTCCTCCTTGAACAACACATCTCTGTTGAAGATAACCTTTTTGGTAATAGGGTTATACAGTTTGTAGGCTTTAGATTCTTCACTGTATCCAAGAAAGATACATTTCTCACTCCTGTAATCTAGCTTTTTTCTTAACTGTTTAGGAACATGAGCATAAGAAACGCAACCAAATATTCTAAAATGAGAAATATTACAACTCATACATGTCCATGCTTCCTCGGGTACTCTGTTCTTCACAATTTTGGTGGGAGATCTGTTTATCACATGAACAACACAAGCCACTGCGTCTCCCCAAAAATCATGGGACAAGTTTCTTCTTTTCAACATGCTCCTTTCCATATTCATGATGGTTATGTTTTTGCATTCTGCAACACCGTTCTGCTGAGGTGTATATCTTGTAGTGAATTGCCTCTTGATTCCATGATATTTGCATTAATCATGAAATTCCTTTGAGTTATACTCTACCCATCCATCCGATCTCAATAATTTTAGTTGATAACCACTCTGTTTTCCAACCAAAGCCTTAAATTCCTTGAACTTGCCAAAAGTTTCATACTTCTGATGAAGGAAATACACCCATTTTTTTCTACTGAAATCATCAATAAATGTAAGAAAATAATAACTTCCACTAATTGACTACTTCTGCATTGGACCACACAGATCAGTATGAATAAGTTCTAGAGGTGCATGTGCCCTTCGAGACATACCTTTAGGAAATCTATCCCTGTGTTACTTTGCAATGATGAAACACTCACAACTATTTGTTGGCTCCTTCATAGGGGGTAATCCATTTACCATTTCTTTCTGCTGCAACAACTTGAGACCACCAAAGTGAAGATGTCCATATCTGAAATGCCATACCCAATAATCATCCATGCATGTGGCTTTGTGAGAAAAAGAGCTTACCTTGCTGCTGCAATTCATGACTAGTGGATACATCTTGTTCCTAGTCACTTGTACTTTGATGATCAACTGTCTATTTGGGGGTTTTTCATAGATTTCACAGTTTGATCCATCAAAGACAAGTCTGTATTTCTTTTCAGTAAGTTTCCCAATGCTAAGCAGATTATGCTTCAATCTTGGAGCATAATATACATATGTGATTGTCTTTTATTGGCCTTGTTTGGTCAGAATGTTGACCACTCCTTTGCCAAGAACTGGAACTACCTCATCCGTGCCGACTTTGACCTCTGTCTTCACTGATACATCTAGGTTTGTAATTAGACCTCTATCACCTGTCATATGGTTACTGCAGCCACTATCTTAAAGGAAAAGTCCCTTTGGGATTTCGTGTGCAGCATAACAAGTAAGAAATAACATGTCTTCTTTATTCTCAGAGATATTAGTCACATTAGCATTTTGTTTTTCCTGATCAAACTTTTTCTTTCTACATTCATGATCATAATGGCCAAATTTACCACAATAATAACACTTAACATTAGATTTATTTGACCTTTTTTTGCCATAGTTCCCACCTTCATGGTTATGATTGTGATATTGATCTTCCTTACCATTACTTCGGCCATCTCTGCCTCTTTGTCTTGATCCTCCTCTGCATCTTCCACTTCTTCTACCTTTTGAGAATGAGACTTGTGATTTGAAAGCACTCTCCAGATAGGACTCTTCCTTCCTGTTGATTCTGGATTCATATGATAGTAGCGATCCAATCAACTCGTCTATAGAGAGAGTACTCAGATCCTTTGCTTCTTCAATCGCTGCAACTTTTAGATCAAATTTGTGGGGTAGGGATCTCAGAACCCTCTCAACCACCCTTTGATCTTCGATCTTTTCACCATGGGTATTCAGCTGATTAACAATCCCCATGACTTGGGTCATGAAAGAATCTACTGAATCTGATTCTTCCATCTTCAGATCTTCAAAATCTCTTCTTAGGTTTCGGAGTTTAGTAGTTTGTACCTTACCAACACCCTGATAACTAGTCGCCAAGGTTTCCCATGCTGCTTTGGCATGTAATGAAGTTGATATCTTTGGAAATACGCTGTTATCCAAAGCGTTCATTATGTGATGCAGTGCCTTTGCATCCTTCTTCTTGTGAATTTGCAGAGTATCATTTTCTCTGTTTGATAGGGCTTGATAGGCTGCGTCATCTGCTGGTTCGGAATAGCCATTCACGACATATTCTCATACATCTTCTGATCTGAGATAAACCGCCATCCTCGTGGCCCAGACATCGTAGTCATTTTTCCCTGTAAGAGGAGAAATCTTAGACTGATTGTTGTTGCTAGAAGCCATAGATGCTGCAGAGTCTTTCACTGACTTTTAAAAAAAAAATCTCCTTCCCCTTTTTTTAATGACTCCTCTTCACTTTCTTAAAAAAAAATAAAACAGACTTTTGTAAAAAAAATCTCTTCTACTCTTGTAAAACTCCACCCCTTTTTTTTTACTACAAAAAAATTCTTACTTGAAGTAAAAAAAATAAATTCAAAATTTCCTTTGAAAAATGTTTCGTGCTTGGGCCTATAGTGAGGCCGCGAAAATTTGCCAAATATTTTCGTGCCTTCATGCATGAGAGGGGCGCAAAAATTTCTGCACTTTTTTTTTCTTCGAAGCTACGGCTTCTCTTGCACTCTCATGATCAATCGATCTTCTTCCAACGCTCATGCATAATGAGCTACCGCTCTTCAATCTTTATTGATAAATGGAAGATCAACTAATGCATACAGACCAAAACTGAATGTGTATTTAACCACTTATGGAAACCCTAAAAAGTCTAACCTAGCTTTTGCATGTTGTTGCATGTTTTATTAACTGAACTTCTAAATAGGAACTAAAGTAAAAGCTAAAGCTAAAGCTAAGCTAACAAAAGTAATTACTATTTCTAACATGGATAACTCTTAAGTGATGTATGGATAAGGTGTTCCACTTTAATTAGAAAAAAGTGAGTGATAACATGTAGCTAAGCATAAACAAGTGATTACAACTATGCAAGGAGAGCAAGTAACATATAACTTATTACTTATTTGTGGCACTAACTTATCTATAAGTGTTCACCCACCACAAGTTAAGTGGCTGTGCTAGTCTCTACCCAAGTCCAATTTGACTGAAGGCCTCGGGAGCAAAATTGCCCATGCCAGACCTGCCGTTCTTACAAACTGGACTGCACAAGAAATGTACAACGGTTGCAAAAAAGACACGGGCGATGGAGAATGAGTTGGCAAACATTTTTGTGGTCAATGGAAAACCATGTGCATTGCTCGCTCCAGCATCATTAATTTATGGGTATAGCATTCTCAACCAAAAAAAACACGCGGCACTTATTTATGGTTGCCACAAACACGGCTAGATTATTTCAAAGTTTACATATGTCAACCCTTATTATCTGCCAGCCAAGCATACTCGGCTCTATTAATCAAAGTAAGGAATATTGATAAAGCGAAACATTCTTATTATTAACGATGCAAACAGGTAAATGAATGAAGAGCTACAGACAATATGTTACATTGTGATCAGTGCTTCAATAAGTTGGATAATGCCCCATAATATGCAAGATGTTCAAGTGTTTTTGGTTTTCCTGCAAATCATTAAGGAATATTGATAAAGTGAAACGTTCTTATTATTAACGATGCAAACAGGTAAATGAATGAAGAGCTACAGACAATATGTTACATTGTGATCAGTGCTTCAATAAGTTGGATAATGCCCCATAATATGCAAGATGTTCAAGTGTTTTTGGTTTTCCTGCAAATCATTAAGGAATATTGATAAAGTGAAACGTTCTTATTATTAACGATGCAAACAGGTAAATGAATGAAGAGCTACAGACAATATGTTACATTGTGATCAGTGCTTCAATAAGTTGGATAATGCCCCATAATATGCCAGATGTTCAAGTTTTTTTGGTTTTCCTCCAAATCATTGATATGTTGCGGACTTGAGTGGATGTCCTGTTCCAATTTGATAATATCCATGGTTATCAACTACAGTTAAAGGT
Organism: Larix kaempferi; assembly: GCA_027924585.1. Lineage (NCBI taxonomy): Eukaryota > Viridiplantae > Streptophyta > Pinopsida > Pinales > Pinaceae > Larix > Larix kaempferi. The sequence goes on from BSBM01000756.1 coordinate 3,709,686, forward strand.
GAACACATGAAGTTGAGTAACAATTTTGGTTTTTTTTTTACAATTTCGTTTTCATGTGACCACCAACATTGGATCTCCCAACATGTGATCACCATCCAATTGTCAAAAAATTGTTTCCCAACTTTGTGTTTTCACCCTTAACCTAATTAAGGTTTTTGTGTAAACAAAAAATAATCGATACAATGTTGATAGTAAAGCCTTTGCTAAACTAAATAGAATTAAATTTCCCATTCCTGAATCATATAATTCAGAGAATTGACAGCGCTAATTCCTCTTAAATATGCACGTAGGACAAAGAGACAATGGCTATAACTGAAGTTTCATTCCCAGCTATTGTTCTTGCCATAGCAGGCATTGAAGAAACAACACAAGCAATTGAGCAACCAGCACAGATGAGAGTTTCTCAGTATTTCTTTTATTTACTCTTGGAGAGCGAGCAACTATATTTCAATCTACAATTGACGAAAGTAGTCTACAACTAACACAAGTAACAGGCATTCAATAGAGAGCACAAGCACCTCTTCAAGAGTTTCAAATTAATCCGTATTCAACAGCTTCAAGTGAATCTACGTTTATGACAAGCAACACACTTGCTTTGAATCATAAAGAATGGGATGGATAAAACCCACAATGGTAGCATAATCCACTCAAGCTCAACATCAAAATGTTTAGCTACTTTCATGAATGTGCAACAAATTTGTTACACGTTTCTTTACCTATCTTGCACCGGTGACAGTTAATGTCCCTATGCAAACTTGTTATACTGGTTGCCAAGTATGTATAGCATGAAACACCTCTTCAATTACCATTAACATGAAGCATCTACTCCCTTTTGTTTTTTTCTCAACTTGGATTTTATTAAATATTTTTCTTTTGTAAAATCAACTTAACCTGGGCTAATAATTAAAATGCTTGTCCCTTTGTACTTGGAAGATACTACCCATTGCATAATAATTAAAATGCTTGTCCCTTTGTATTTGGCAGAAACAATCCATGGCTTATCTGCTTTGTTTTGCTATTGGTTTACTTTTTTCAATTTTGGTTATGAGTCCCCTCCAATGGTTTCCATAATGTCTCTTTCTATTTATGTTTTATGATTAAACATGTTTTAAGTCTAGTGGGTTTGTCACATCCATTTTACTTGTATATTTACCATTTAATTAAAATTGTGTTACTATGAGCTTTTTAAGTAGTATATTTAACATAAAAAATTACTTTTAAATATTATCTTAATCACTATTGTTATTTATATGTGAAAGTGATGAAAATCATATATGTATGAGTAAGAAGATTATTTTATCAAATTAGTTATTATGTTGATTTATTGTTTTATGAAATAAATTGATTATTATGTATGTTAAACTATATGCTAGTTAGTTTTTAAAATTTTTTAGTAAGTAATATTATGAGGATATATGTGATTCTTAAATTTTATAATTTTAATTTAATGTTTGTATTTATTTTATGTTTGGTTGTAGAGGAAATCTGCAACATTAATTTACTTAAAGTTATTAACTCATAGTTTTTATGGATTAGTTAATAAGTATATTTTTTAAATACTAGGTGTACAAGAAAAATAAAGTTCAAAAATTGGATATTTAAGACTTAAGTATTAAGTGTTAAAGGAAGAAAAATAAGTTTGATTAATTAATTTTTACTAAATTAATTAAAAAAAATATTTTTTATTTTTAATATCTCAAGCATAAATGCCATTCTTATAATCCAAATTAAAATAACCTTGAGTAATTTAGGCACTCCAATTTTTAGATTAAATTTGGAATAGAATATATTAGTCATAAATGATAATTGTAGGTATAATTTTGTTTTAATTCATACAATTTTATTATGATTTTTTTTAAATCATGCATAGACATTCTATACTTTATATTAAAGTTTTAATAATAATTTTACTTTTATAATGTATCTTTTAAACTTTTTATTCATATTTACATTGAAAATATATTTTATATTTATTTATCATATTACTTTAAATTAGCGAAAACATTCATCAATTTCTACTTTTGAAAAAAAACGTTATCCATTATAATGCAATTGTTATATTATTAAAATGATAAAAGTTATATATAGTTTGGGTATATGCACAATTTTGAAAATTGTTGAAGTGTTCACATCTTTCAATCTATTTTGCCAATGTCACTAATAAGGTTGTGTTAGAATACAAGAAGTAGTTGAGGTGCTTACACCTTTAAATTAAAACTAATCATGTCATATTATGGGGAACATAATTTTTAAATTAACAAGTGGAATTAGCAGCAAAGCTGCTTATACCTGGCTCTGAGAAATATTTTAATGTAATAGTAGTGTATAATTAAAAATTAAAAGTTAAAATGATTATGTAAAAGTAGTAGCGTTAAATTTGTTTGTTTGTTTGTTTGTATTAATTCTCCAATGCCAACGGTGAAGCATGATTTTATAATAACTATTATTTTTTACAACTTAAAATATTTTTTATCTGAATAGGGTTAAAAGAAAACTTTCATAAAAACGCGGTTTGAAAAACTTAAAATAATAATAATATGAACATCGTAGGCTAGCATGAAGTTATTTGTTAAAATAGGTGAACATAACAAGTAGAATAACTAGTCGGATTAACAAGGTTGTAAGTCGAATGACCTGCTGCAAGTTGAACAAGCCAGACAGATTATAATTGTGTAGTTTTAATTGCAAAGAAAGGAATTATTTGGTTTGTTTTAAATTTTTATTTCTATGTTTAAAAATTTCGGAGATAAGCTTTCCTAAATCATTATAGTTTTCCCAAGTTGGGAGGTTAGAAAGATTTATATTATAGCAATATCAATCATATTATCAATTTTTTGTATTAAAAAAGTACTCTTAATGCATACATATATTATGTCTCTTTATTTAAGAGTTTAAATTCTTGTAATTTATAATTTTTATATAAAATAAATATATGAAACTTCATAATAGAAATGATTTGTTAAATTAACAACAATATATTTACAAAAATTATTCATAAAATGCTATTATATTATTGTGTTATTCTTTAAAAAATTATAATTACCAAACTCCAATCACATGTAATAAGATACCAACCATAAAAGATACATGTAAATCTCTCTAAACAAAAATTACTCACTCTGAAAGTGATAAAACATAAAACGTTAGTAAACACTCTGCCTGTGTCCCCCTGTGTCGAAGAGATTGTCTTACAAGAGATTGTCTTACAAAAACAACACGGTGATACGTAGATATTATGAGTAATAAAGTTCCAAGGTAATCTAAATAAATAGTGAAGAAATCTTACCATGGATTGATTCATTAAACAAATATTAATCATGGCATTTTATTTTGGAAATTAATTTATTTTTTCAAAACGAAGCAACCCAAAATATAAGATTTTTATATATTTTTCATAATTTTAAATCATTCAAATAGAATTTCATTTAGGAAATTAATCATTTTTCAAAAAGAAGCAACCTAAAATATAAAAAACTTTTATATATTTCCCACTATTTTAAATCATCCAAATGGAAACAATTATACATGTCTTAATTATTTTAAAATTTGTTTTTATTCGTCATGTTTTAATTATTTTAAAATTTATTTTTATTTGTCAATATTTTATTTTTGTTGAAATTGATTGTTAAATTAATTGAAATTTTAAATATCATCAACAACAAAGCTTATTATTATACCCAAATTGTTTAATTTATTTTGATTTCTCAATGTTTTTTTTTTTTTGAAATTGATTGTTAAATTAATTGAAATTTTAAATATCAACAACAACAAAGCTTATTATTGTACCAAGTTGTGCAAAGTAACACAAATAGAAAAGACTTTTATATATTTCCGAGGATTTTAAATCAACCAAATGGAACAATTATCAATGTTTTAATTATTTTATGGTTTGGTTTTATGGGAATTTTGCAATTTTGTTTTTTGGAAATTGGCCATTAAATTAATTGAAATTTCAAATATCAACAACATCAAAAGCCCTTACTGTACCCAAGCTGTGCAATATATGCATTTTGTATTTACAATTTCATAAAAATAAATAAATAAAATAATAATCTGAGAATGTTACCTCTATGGAAAAAAAACAGATAGTTGAACATTTACTGGCCATTTTAAAAATATCCTTACTTGCCAGAGAATAAATACACACAAAGAGAAGCAATATGCAAAAAAACAAAGGCTTTCCAAACTCTAATGAAACCGCCTATGCAAGACTCCAACACACTGAAACAATTAAAACTACCAATCTTGTGAGGATTTCTTATTAATACGAAATAAAAAATAAACCATTGAGATCCCTCATGCACTTTATCATAACAATAAGTTCAGTAATTTTCATGAGTAAAGTGAAAGTGAAGTTGAAGTTTGAATGAGTGAGCCGAAAAAGATAAAGGAGAAGCTCAGTTGGTTGGCTTGCTGCAAGATAGAACTGGATAAGGTTATCTCGTATATGATGAGTGCCAATGACAATGGAGGTAATGGGATCCACACCTCTGTCTATGAATCCAAGACTCAGTGCCCCGTTGCTCACCCGAACAATGGAAATTTTGTTCCAAAAATGCTCCACGTTGTATTACTGTTCTGCAAAACTAGACTCATCGTGGGCATCGAGAGTCCAACTCTCATGGACAACACAGTTTTGGCATCGAAACAAAAACACCAAAGGCTTTACTACTACACGTGTGATGTTCCTCGCCTTGGTTGCTTTTATGAAAGAATCGCAGATCACAATGTGAATAGGCGTGACAACCGTCGTGTAGGGCACCACAGAGCTAAGTTCAGTGCGTCCAATGCATTCGCTATCAAACTTCAACCTGGTAGAGCCTATGGTGATACTCTTTCAGTCCATCTAGATGGCAGTTACACCGAAGAAATATTGGATATTGGGTGTTGTTCAGCAGAGAAGTGTAGGAGAGGCGTTGAGAATCAATCCTATCTTTAGTTGGGCGGGTACACAATTTGAAATTTGAAATTTGAAAGGACCATGCAATTGATGCTGAGTAGTTTCGATTGGGTACATTCTAATGGGGTCCGTGGAATTGCAGTCATGGGCATTCAGCATGGTCATGGCCATGGGCGACTGCCCCAACATATAAACGCTGGTAATTTTTTGCCGTGAAATGTCATACGCATGAAATGAATGACGGAGTACCAAGGCTATGTCAGAGCCCCCTGCAGCAAATGTAGGGTTCATCAAGTTGAGTAGGTTTTTTTTTTTTTGTATTGTTATCTCTCGACAGACGTAAGTTATAAACCTAGCTTGAGTAACAATTATTAAAGCTATAACTTCGACGCTTTAACCGACATTTCTCTACCACCTTGCTAGCTCTTAGTATCCAGGAATAAATAGAATGCAGTTGGAATTCCAAAATTTGAATAAATTTGGGTCTCTACCTAGAAGAAGGTTTGTCGCAAATATAATCATTAATTTCCAGTACTTCCATTCCATGAAATATATATTTACTTAAATTCCAACGTTACACTTCCAATCTATCATTCAATTTATTTACATAAATGTAAATCGATCTACCATTTTATGTCAATTCTATTGAATGTAAAGTTTGACCTAAACGTTATCTTATTTCACTTTCAATGACATCAATAACTATCCCATTTCATTAAAATATAAAATTATCACAAATAAAATAAATCTTTCAAATTCTAAAGCATGTAATTCACCATAAAATAGACCTTTTACATCAAACCCATTGGATACCCAATTTACATAAACCATTATCTTCTTTCCATTTCTTTAAAATAAATACTTAACATAGATAAGATCATTCTATAGATTTCTAATCGACATAATTAAATTATTCTATATCAATCCTATTAAACACAAAATCGATACAAACAATTATCTCCTTTCACTTTAACAAGGAAATATCAATAAAATGAAATTATTTCTTTTAAATTCAAAGAATATAAATTTCATAAATAACTAAATATCAAATTGACATACTAAACTATATTTCTTTCAATTCTAAAGAAATCCAAATTATTATGAATGAGTTGTTTATATCAATTTCTATTAAATATAAAACTGACGTAGACAAAAATATAAGATCACCCCATGATAACTGGATGAAAATTCTAGTTCGTAGTCAACTTGATCTCAGGGGAATTCAGTATGAAAAGTTTGATAAATCGTCCAGCCACAGCAATAATAAGATCACTTAAAATGCGAATTAAACTCCGAGATAAAAATACAGAAGCTAGTAATAACATAACTATAAATTTAATCCATATTACACGGTATCCAGCATTTCAATTGGCATAAATATACAACAATGGGGTGTGTGCAAGAAGATGAGGGTCACTTTAGATGCAATGCTACTTTTTCAAAACTCGTTCTTGATACATAAAAACATAACGCGTTTTTGATATTTAGCACCTGCCATGGTAAGACCCGAGCCCGACATGTCGCTGGACATGTAGGATAGGTAACCATAACACGTACACGTTATAGAACTACAAAACGCGTATGCGTTATGTAGTTACAAAATGCGTACGCGTTATTGAAATCTAAAATCAATTTAAAAACACAGTCCCGACCACCCCCGACCACCCGCGGCGCTCTTCACGCATCAGAAACGCGAAATAGAGGTTGGACGAGGACGGTTTGTGTACCCTGAAGTATCGGTGGAGCTCGATTTAGCTGGAGGGGAGGCAAATTCACTGGTGGATTGTCATCTAATCAGGTAATTCATTCACCCATACCATTTTTTTGTCATTTCTTAACCTAAATTACTTTTTTTTATTGTTTAAAACAACCTAGTTTTGTAATATTGATAAAATTGGGAATAACCCAATCTCCCTCAACCAAGATGAGTGAATAATTAAAATGAATCCCTTTTCAAAAACTCAAAAATTCCTAATCCAACCAAAAATTGAAAAAAATAGAACTCCCCCCTTTCTACAATGTATCCATCTAAGTCACCAGACACGAGGACACGGGACACGAGTGTCCCCACGAGACACGGTGACCCCCGAAATTAGGACATGTAGGACACGTTTTATATACATATATATATATTTTTAAAATATATTAAAATTTAAAAATATAGACATATAGATCCAATAAAATTTAACATTTACAATTACAAATATTCAATAGAAATTTCATTTACAATTACAAATATGAAATATTCAATAGAAATTAGATCATTCACAAATCACAACACATTTGTCATTCACAATCACAAATCACAATGAGACATTGAGACACATAGATGCATGTCAGAGACTCGGAACCATATTTCTTATTAAGTCATCAAAATCAAAATGTATTACATAGATGTCGGAATGCCACTGGGCACTGGCAAATGCGTAATAGACTAATAGTCTAATAGTCTAATAGTAAATACAAAAAAGGAGTGGATCAAGATGGAATAATCCCATCTGTCAATGAATCAATAGTCCTCCTCCATGCCTGAATCAACAAACTCATCACTGCCCTGATCCTCCTCCTCCTCCTCCTCCTCTCTGCCAATCTGACTAACTACATCTGCTGGTGTGGAGGATGACCCCTCCATACGATCCCCCTCATCAAAAGTGACCAGCTCTAGCACTGGATCATTAAGATCCATGTTGGCTAATTCCAAATTAGTATTGCTGTCCAAATCCATCTCATCAGGAAGGACATCCCACATCCGTGTCTTTCCCTTCTCCCACTCCTCCCTCTTCCTGTAAATAAGACAAATCTTGGAGTGCACATACACCATCGTCTCTGCCCTGCACTGCTCAAGCCTGCTCTTCTTCACACTATACAAGTTCCCATATGTGCTCCAATTACTCTCACAACAAGAGGATGAAGTAACTTGAGAGAGAACCCTGAAGGCTATCTTTTGTAGAAGAGGGCATGTTGCCCCATGAGTTGTCCACCAAACAAGGGGTTTCTTAACCCCCATGTCTCTAACCACCTCATATCCTCCAAATCTCCCAGTGCCACTAGAAAACTCATAAAATTCCTCCTCCACCACCTCAAGGTGGTCTCTATCCTGAAGTAGTCGTCTAAATGCTATCTTCCTAAACTCTGAGATCTCTCCATCCATGTGAGGAAGGACTCTGGATGAGGGTCCCGACCCACCACTAAGCCAATCCTAAGCGTAGAACCTGGGGTTCAATGAGTGGACCAAGCAATGCAAAGGTGTGCAATTCTTATCCCACCTGGAGATAAGAATGCCCTGTATGATGGAACATAAGTTCTCTGCCGATGTCTCATACTCAGCACACTCATTCTCCATAACAATGGTACTCATGGACTCAATCATGGAATCCCACCCCTCATAAACATCTCCTAGGATGGGCTGGTCCGTGTCTGCAAACCGCAACAAAGAAATGATTGGCTCCATGATTTTGATGCTAAGGACTACCCTATCCCACCAACCATCATCTAAAACCGTGTCCCACACGACACGGGGACCCTGTTGGACGTGTCCGGTTACTTAGGTATCCATCCACATGAAACCCAAATTTCCAACCCTCAAAGGTCATTTCCCATGATACTAATTAAATAATTTTCCTTGGTAATGGCCATAACAAGATGAAATGCATGCACAAGCGTGAATAAAAAAATGCAAAAAAAATTAGTAACTTGGTTTCTCATAATTTCATCACAATCATTTGTCCATGAACATAATCAAAATTTCATCAGAAGTGTATGTAGCTATACATTTCCTCTTAGTTAAGCACCCTTGACTAAATGCCAAAACACATTAACAAAGTGTCTCTCGGGCCTGCCCTATCCACACCCTCGATCAATCTACTCAATGCTCAGGGACCGTCGATTCAACTGAAAGACTTCATATAGAAAATCACTATGTTTTTTATTTAATTTTCTGAACTTGCCATACAATGTAGAGATCGACTTTGTAGAGAGAAATTGTCTATGTTTTGAGAAGTTGACATTGTTGTTATTGTCATTCTAGTCACAATCTCTAGTTGATTATTCAACATCTTAATCATTGATAGTCATCTCAAGTACATATGTAATCATATTGGCAAGACAAACTCATACATATCAATTTCATTCCATGCCACTTTGTCCTCCCCTCCAACCACAAGGCATAATATATTGAAATCAATAAATTTAATGTTAGCTTATGAAGTTGATGGAAATATTGTTTTTCTGCAATGGACGTAAAGGCCAAAACATGTCAAAATAACACTCCTAAATTCTAAGAAGTTTAAACCCAAGTTTGCATGGAAAAGTCACCAATGAGGGTTAAGAAGTGCCTTAACTTCTAGAAAGAAGTTGAACGAAACTTACTTTTTAATTGTTAAATGTTTAATTTTAAGTTTTAAATGTATGTAAGTGAATGCCATTAAATTGCTTACTTGAGTTTGATTTAATACATTTTCAATTTTGAAGAGATATCATTATATACCATGTATGTGTTTCTAATGATTTTCGTATTGATGTCTTTATTGTAGTTGCGGCTATGGACACCAATGCCGAGATACTGATTGAGCTTGCCCACTTGAGGGGCATTAGTGCAGCTTTTAGTGGTGGTGACAGGATTCTCCGCTCGCTTGCATCAACCTTGGATGCAATTGTTGACACCATTTCACAGTCTAGTAATGTACTATATGATATTACATCATATAGAGAAAGAAAAAGACAACAATATGCTGATGGGCTAGACTACAATGCAATAAAAAAGTTGAAAATATCCAAAGAGCTCATATTTGCATTGTTTAGGGACCCTAGGACGGGGGAAATCCCAAATGCAAACAGGCCGCATATCTCCATTGAGTGGTGCACGTTTCAACCATTTGTTGATAACTAGATGGACAGATGGTACATGGTTTTTGATATGCCACCACACAACAACAAGGAAATTCCCTTGTATTTCCTTCGAAAGATGTACGCAGAGTTCGTGTTACATAAAAACGTAAACTATTTTGACATCTTGCAGTTTCAGGGGATCGGTGGGGGGATGCCCCAAAACCGACCCAATGCAAGGCTTCAAGACCAGGATCGCCCTATCCCTCCACCTCGCAGGCAGTTTCCTGGGCCAGATGTCCCACCTGCACATCGTATTATTCCACAGACATGGGATGCATTTTTGAGTTTGGCATGGGCGGTTGTTCACCATGGAACTATGGTTCAACATATGGGTGAGGAAGGGACATCTGTCCCTGGTGTGGTATATACACCAGCTCGTCACCATGCAGGACCATCAGGACCATCCACTAGTGCAGGACCATCGACACATCCCCATCCTAGTACTGATCCTCACGAGTGCACATCATGTGGTCGTCCCTACTATGGTCTTGCCTCAGATGTTGCCTTCAATGGGTTTTTGAGAGAGGTATGTTGATAGTTAATTGTAATAAATTCTTCATTTATTTTCGTCTTTGTACACATATATATAGTTTGAGCTAATATATTAATTTTGTGAACTTGCAGTTGATGCTTTATGCCGGCAGCGACGCCCCAGAGCCGGATGTTCCAGACTCTACAGGGGGGCATGATGCTACCCATTTGGTAGGCCCATCTTATATAGCACCTATTGTCGTATCTCACACCGAGGTAAACATTTTAAAATTTCATTTTTTTAATACTTGTTAATTTGTTAATTTCCACATACTTTACATTTTAGTTCACTAATGCTATCTAGGTCTAATATTTACAATTATTAAACTTGCAGATGGCAGATCCTTCACTGGGGCAAGGTAATGTGGAGGTAGCACCCATGGTCATACCGTCCCATGAAAAATCTGGGCTCCAGGTAAACAATTAAAAATGACATTTTTTAAATACATGTTTGTTTGTTGAATCATGCATGTCTAACTACATGAACACTTGCTGACTGTAGGCACCATCCGAGACATCTGGACCATTGCCTGGATTTGTATCTCCCTCCAGGCCATTCATGAACAAGGGTCGTGTGTATGTGAGGCGTTCTACTCCTAGAAAGACTCCATCTACCCACGACCATGGGCTTACTCACACCATGGTAATGTATATCCTTCGATGATATTTGTTGTTTAACTTAAATCCAATGCATAAATCGTTTTTGTTAATGTTTGAATTACATGTTTACTGCATCAGGAACCCGAGTTGTCTACTGAAAACCTCATATCGATGGTTGATGCAGCAGTCAGTGACGCATCTGCAATGGCAACTGATCACACATAGGTATGTAACTATTTCAACATTATCTTTACATAGTTTATTATTGTTGTCTATTGTTTATTCATGCATTTCTAACTATTTCAACATTTTTTCATTGTAGCCACCACCAGCAGGAGTAGTTCCTGGCCCCCCTGGTTCGACCATCCTGGATGTTCAACCAATGGCTCCATCTGCTACACAAGCAATGCAATCTCCTTTGTCAGTTGAGGTGAGATGTCCTTCAGTGACCAAGTGTTTCATGCACTTTCCATGCACCAGTTAATAATTGTTGAGTTAATTGTTGAGCTAATGTATTAGTGTACATAGTTAGTTGAATTTAACAATTGATATTTAATTTGCAGGATCCAGAGACACACACTGATCCTAGAGATGTGCCTAGAGGATCAACGTCGGGAAAGAACAAGAGGAAGCTTGATTTTTGATGTGTCTTATGGGATATATGTACATTTGGATACATGTACATGTGGCTTTGATAGTTTTGGATAGTTTTGGACACATGTGCTTTTGGATACTTTTGTATATATATGTACTTTTCGACACATTCACTTTTGGAGACATGTACATTGACTTTATTGTGCATGTACGTTTGGAGACATGTACATTGACTTCATTGGATACATGTACTTTTGGATATACATGTACTTTTGGATATATATGTACTTTTGGAGACATGCACATTGACATTTCACTTATAAATGAATGATACATTTCACTTTGTATTTGTTCTTCGGTTTCCACATGTTCTTGTGTCAATCTAATGTGTTGATTTGTGTGGATTATCTATTACTCATGAATGCCCTATGTCAAAAGAACAAACTATTATATTTAAATGTTTCAACGAACTCACTACATGCATGCACTAATTGGTATCTAATTAAAATTTGTGATTTTGGATGATCATTACAAGTTATGTCAAAGTTCTTGCTCGTGTAATTTAATCAAACTAAATGCAATACAATGTTTTTCAAGGTTTCAACGAACTCACTCATGCACACTAATTGGATAGGTGTAATTAAAATTTGTGAGTTTGGATGATCATGATGATGTTCAGAAGATCATGATGGTGATGATGGTGATGATGATGGATATGTTGATGAGGAACCTGCAGATGCCAATGATGATGATGATGATGGTGATGAAGATGATGATGATGGAGATGTTGATGAGGAACCTACAGATGCCAATGATGATGGTGATGACGATGAAGATGTTGATGATGATGGTGCTGGTAATGATGATGAAGATGTTGATGATGATGGTGATGGTGATGTTCGGATGATGATGATGATGATGATGGTGACATGATGGAGATGTTGATCTGATGAGGAAAATGATGATGATGATGGTGATGGTGATGAAGATGTTGATGATGATGATGATGGTGATGAAGATGATGATGATGAAGAAGATGATGATGATGGAGATGTTGTGTTGATGGGGAACCTAGAGATGACAATGATGATGAAGATGGTGATGGTGATGGTGATGGTGATGACGATGAAGATTTTGATGATGATGCTAGTGGTGATGATGAGGACGATGTTGACGATGATGGTGATGGTGATGTTTAGATGATGATCATGATGATGTTCAAAAGATCATGATGGTGATGATGGTGATGATGATGGAGAAGATGACGATTATGGATATGTTGATGAGGAACCTATAGATGCCAATGATGATGATGATGATGGTGATGAAGATGATGATGATGGAGATGTTGATGAGGAACCTACAAATGCCAATGATGATGGTGATGACGATGAAGATGTTGATAATGATGGTGCTGGTAATGATGATGATGATGATGATGATGATGATGAAGATGATGGTGACATGATGGAGATGTTGATCTGATGAGGAAGATGATGATAATGATGGTGATGATGATGATGATGGTGATGAAGATGATGATGATGAAGAAGATGATGATGATGGAGATGTGTTGATGGGGAACCTAGAGATGACAATGATGATGAAGAAGGTGATGGTGATGACGATGAAGATTTTGATGATGATGCTGATGGTGATGATGATGATGATGATGTTGATGGTGATGATGATGAAGCCATTGACGATGATGGTGATGGTGATGTTCAGATGGTGATGATGATGATGATGATGATGATGATGATGGAGATGTTGATGAGGAAGGGGGAGATGACAATGATGATGAAGATGTTTATGTTCATGAAGATGATGATGATGGTGATGGTGATGATGATGGAGATGTTGAATATGATGGAGATGGCGATGAAGATGATGATGATGATGATGATGATGATGATGATGATGGTGAAGATGATGAATAAGATGATGATGATGGAGATGTTGATCTGATGACGATGAAGATGATGATTATGGTGATGATGATGAAGATGTTGATGCTGATGATGATGGTGATGAAGATGATGATGATGGAGAAGATGATGATGATGGAGATGTTGATGAGGAACCTACAAATTCCAATGATGATGATGATGATGGTGATGACGATGAAGATGTTGATGATGATGGTGATGGTAATGATGATGAAGATGTTGATGATGATGGTGATGGTGATGGTGATGTTCAGATGATGATGATGATGATGAAGAAGATGATGGTGACATGATGGAGATGTTGATCTAATTCAAGGAAGATGATGATGATGATGGTGATGATGATGAAGATGTTGATGATGATGATGGTGATGAAGATGATGATGATGATGACGATGATGATGATGGAGATGTTGATGTTGATGGGGAACCTAGAGATGACAATGATGATGAAGATGGTGATGGTGATGGTGATGGTGATGGTGATGGTGATGACGATGAAGATTTTGATGATGATGGTGATGGTGATGATGATGAAGATGTTGATGATGATGGTGATGGTGATGTTTAGATGATGATCATGATGATGTTCAAAAGATGATGATGATGATGATGGAGATGTTGATTTGATGAGGAATATGATGATGATGATGATGATGGTGATGATGATGAAGATGTTGATGATGACGATGATGGTCATGAAGATGATGATGATGAAGAATATGATGCTGATGGAGAATATGATGCTCAAAACTCCCTCTAGTCTCTCTCTCCCCAACCATCAATCTCTCTCTCTCTCTCTCTCTCTCTCTCTCTCTCTCTCTCTCAAACACACACACATACACACACATTATATCACTTTCCATTCTCAAACCCATCCCCCCTCCATCCATATCTATCTCCACCTTTCTCCCTCCATCCCTCACCCTACCTTCTCTCCCTCCCTCTCTCATCGCCTGTCTCTCTCTCACCTTCTATCCCTCCCTCATGTTATCTTTCCCTCAACCTATCCCAATCTCTCCATCACTCCCTCTCTCTCACACACTTTATGTCCCTTCCCCCTCCTCTCATATTCTCTCTCTCTCTCTCTCTCTCTCTCTCCATCGCCACCACTCCGTCCATGTCTCCCACCAACACTTTCTATCCCTCCCTTCCTATCTCTTTATTTCGTTCTATCCCCATATATCTCTCACTCCCTCCAAATCCATTCCTCCCCATTGTCTCTCTCCCTCCCTCGCTCTATGTCTCCCCCCCCTTGTATTCTTTATGTCTCTCTCACATCCCCCTTGCCTCCATCCATTCCCCCTTGTCACTCAAGTCTCACTTTCAACTTCTAACCCTATACCTCTTCAGAACCTATTCTACTCCTAATAGTGCTCTCAAGCTCCACTTCCCTTCACCCCTTGTAGCCCATCATGTTCTCATTCCCTTCATCTCTCCCCACTCAAGCTTCCAACATCCTTCTAAGCCCTTGACCCTTTCCCACCCCTATTAAATATTAACCATAGATTTCCTTGACCCTTCCCCACCCCTTCTCAAATATTAAACAAAAATTCCCTTGAGTCTTCCACACCCCCTCTTTCTCAAGTATTAAACATGTATTTTATGATTTGCATAACGCGAGCGCGTTTTTTAACTATATAATGCGTACGTGTTATGTAGTTATATAACGCGTATGAGTTATGTAGTTATATAACGCGTACACATTATGTAGTTATATAACGCGTACGCATTATGTACATCTAAAAGCGTGACAATATTTTTGAATTTAAACAGAACGCGCTCGTGTTTTGTAGAGCCTAAACCAGGCCGAATCACATGCTTACATGTCAACAATAATCCTATGTGTATGCTTTGGAGTTTGCTTCGGTAATTCCAAACCTGTGCTATGTTAATGAAAAACCAAAGCTAATTGGGTATTTCTTTTAGTTTCTGGAGAAGCTTGTGCTTAGCCACTCGTTACAATATGCTACACAGAGTCATTTTTGACGAAATCTTAGACACAAATAGCATTTTTCCTGCAGATTCCAAATATGTAGCTTTTATTTTGAAATATTAATTTTTCCTATTTTCTTTCAATTTCTTTTCTGTCCTACCTCCTTAACTCGTGAAACACACTGTTAGTGTTTCTTCCATAACTTTTTCAATTCTCAATCATTTCAAAAAAAAATTGTATGGTGCACTAGAGGACACTAACCTCCACGTTCTATGAAAAACCCATTTCAAGATTTTTGCATTAAGACCTTCAAAGGCTCTACCCACAAAAGAGGTACTATTTTCGAGGTTTGATCACTTAGACAATTATAAAAAAATTATAAAATTACTAATTTAATTTTCGAAAAATAATGGTGCACAAGTGCTATGTGTTCTCTACATGTATGCCGATTTTTGTAGCTTGATTCCATCATTTAGGCCCTCAAAGGCTCTACCCACAAAAAAATATACCTTATCATTTGCCTGAAAAATAAAAAGTGTCTGTTAGGAAAAATGAAACTTGACATAGCTTTGCAAATTTTCAATACATAAAAGTTATATATTCGGAAACGTGATTCAATTTCCTACATTTCATCTTTTTTACTTAATGCAAGATATTTTGCGTAAGTAGCTCAAAAAATCCAAGTAAGTTGAGGGATGCCTGCTTTTTCAGTTTTCTATTGCATCTAACGCACCAAAAGTGACCCTCATTAGCTTGCACTGACCCAACGACATCACTCCATTTTGGTGTACATCACTGCAAATGAAGTTGTGTATACAATTAGGGGTACAAGCCAAAAGTAAGATATGGGAGAATATGCAGGAAACTATTCTCCAGGACGTAACTACTGCAAGGTAATTATACGAGAGTAAGAGCCATCATGACTTCCATCGTTTAACTATCAATGTAGCTATTCATGCCGATTTCTATCAGATGGAGACAGACCTCAACCAGATGGTAAAAGTTGGACTTATTTCCCTGCGTGGATTTAAGAGACGGTGCCTTTGTTGAGTGATCATTCGAAAACTAATTTATAAGGGCCTATCTAAGGCGATTTAATATTTAGTGTCAAAATTCGACTAAATCAAATGCATTCGAGCTAGGCTTACTATCACTCAACTAGAATGTAATTGCAACTTAATCTGAGAAGGCGGTTTCAACTTAACATATAATATCAGAAATCGATCTCAATCTTTAAGGATCAGACTCTTTCTTCGGTATCATCGTCAACAGCTGGATTACTTCGGATAGCGGAATCAACCATTACTCAACATCTTCGAGTTCGGCACCAGAATCAGGTTCAGTAACTCGTTATTAGCAGCATTAAACAGTCTGCTGCAGGGTGTTTATGGCTTGCCAGTAAAGTTTCAGTAAATCGTACTTACCCAGGACATAATAATAATAGTCTAAACAGATGGCAAATGCTCATTTTTTTGCTTTTTAATTATTTTTTATTTTTGATAAATAATGTTCATAGCAGGGGGAAATTGTCATTTCAAGGCTTTCCTCCAATAAAAAATTAGGAATTTGTATTTTTAAAATTCAAAAACTATTTTTTATTTTTTTAAATATTTAATATAATATTTATTTTCTATGAAACATTTAAAAACTATATAGAAATTTAGAAAAAAAAATTGCAAACTAATAGACTAATAAATGCAAACCAATTGCTATATAACCTGCCTTGGCAGGTATAATAAATACTAATAGAATTGAAAAAAATGTAGATACAAAAGGTATTAAAAGAAATAAAATTGTTGAAAGTACACTTATAAAATAGTAAAAAAATCTTCTTTTGTAAGATGTTACATTCCAATTAGTAATATTATTCTAATGTATGTAGGTAATGTATCTAATAAAACTACATGCAAATTATTTGAGATGGACATGCTTAGTATATATTAGGAATAGTTTGAGATCATAATCCTAAAATTCAATGAGCCAAATTCAAATACAGACTAATTGTATTACCTTCTAGTTATTTATCACCCTCATAATTATGTGTATATGGACAATTTAGGAAACAATCGAAGTGTTCATAACTTTCAATTTATATTGTCAATATCACTAATAAACAATTGAAGTATTCACACCTTTCAATTTATATTGTCAATATCACTAATAAAATTATGTTAGGATATAAGTAGTTAAAATACTCACACCTTTCAATCTAACCATCTTCCATTTTAGAAAACATGATATTTAAATTATATTTAAAAAATATTAATAGAAATGGAAAAAAAAATATTATTAAAACAAATATAATTGTTGAGCTTTTATACTTAAAAAACATGTAAAAAAATCTTCAAATATAAAGTGTTACATTCCAAGTGATAATATTTAATCTATCAAAACTAGCAACAAGTGATAATATTTAATCTATCAAAACTATTAACATATTATTTGAGGTGTATGTGTTTACTTTGTATATGATATTGTGAACATGTTGGGTATCTAGATTGTATCAACAAAGACATCTCAATATTAGCTTTCTATTAAAAAAATATGTAAAAAGTTGAATTTGAAAATGACAATTATGAAAAAGAAAAATGAGAATCTTAAATAAAGACAAGTGAAAAAATATAGAATTAGGTAAGTACCTAATTGAATAAATCTTTGGATTATATATTAATTTTTTTAATTTGATAAAATTAAATAAAAAAATTATATAGAAAAAGGATAAAATATTTTCTATTTTTATAAAACAACTTGTTTAATATATTTATATTTTATGAAAAAATTTATATAAAAAATTTAAATTTTCTATAGATAATATCATTTAATATAATTTAATATATATAAAAATAAAAAATTTAATATATATAAAAATGTAAAATTATATATATATATATATATATATATATATAAATGTAAAATTAAATACAGAGAGATAGATAGATTGTATGTACATTGCAGATATTTTAATTCCAGAAGAAAAATGTTTCAAGCTAACCTAACGTACAAGACTTGTGAGCCGAACGTCGCAGAGTTTTGCATAGCAAATATTACCTAGCATTTGGGTGGGACAGTGAACTGGGCAAGGGGAATATTCCTGTTGGAGACCGGGTAGTGCACGCAACTTGCTGCACATGAACAAATTTTACAGGGTCCACAAATGTTCATGGTGTCAGAGGTTAGTTTGGTGTAGTGTCTGTCAGTGTTTACACATCCATCCGATCCAAAATCTGTAGTTGGTCAGACATCCCATCGACGGTGGATCCACGGCACATTAAAGTAGCTGAAAGGCATACTTGGTATCGTAGTTCATAATTCATATTACTATACGGGCCTTCTCGTTCACAGCATGTTTCGAATGCTTTCGGTGATAAGCATGGGATAAGGTCGATGTTTTACTATATAAGGATCATTATCATACTTGCTTAATGGCAAGATCCAGACTGTTCTGTTCTTCATTATAAGTTTATAGTTCAGGTCAGTAATGGCACGGATCGAGCATAGTCCTGCCCTTATAGTGCAGTTTCAGTCTCTGTTGATCACAGGAGTGGCATTAATGCTATGGATCCAGACAATGGATGCTCAAAGCTGTACTGGTCTGAGTAACCATTTTTATTACCAATCCTGTCCCAATGCCCAGACTATCATTAAATCTGTAGTAGAAGATGCTGTGAGAAGGGAAGCAAGAATAGCTGCTTCGTTGCTTCGACTGCATTTTCATGACTGCTTTGTTCAGGTAAGCAATCATTGATCTTTAACTAATGAACCAGTTTATAATCCCACAAACTTTTCTGCAATTGCAAACATTATTCATTCTGTATACTTCAGTTGGTAACTTCCAACCTACTTGCCCATTCGTGATTATGTATGATGTGTATACTGTATCTAGCTCCTGGTAGATGTATGATGTGTATATTGATTTGACTTTCGTGAATTACTTGTATCGATAATGTGAATAGTCCTGCCATCAATGTTGGGGTTATTTATGAGTGATGTGTTAACATGAATGATTGTTTGGATCAATCAATGTTGGTGACATACATTGGCAATGTGTTAATAACAATGCTTGTTTACATCAATGAACCTCTGCACCTCTGCTTGATCGCTTATCTCCATTGCTGATTCCCTCATCCAACCGGCATGGAAAGTCAAAGGGTTGGATGGATCTTATGTTTTATTTAGTTAGATCATTTCTATAGCATCTAATTGACTTTGTTCATCCCTGCATATATGTATTTAGATTGTTAAGTAGCACAATTCATCTTTTCATATATCTATTAAGATTGTTAAATTGCACAATTCAATGTCACAGCATTGAATGGACGGAAAATTGAATTAAATTGATAATTATTTATATTTTACAATTTGGAGTTGAAGACATAGGTGTTTTTCTTATATTGTAGGAAATGAGACAAATCTATATGTGATATATATATGTATCAATTCAAATGTGATAATTTACAGTTGAGCATGAATAAGAAGCTATTAGTAACACCCACAAATTTAGTAACTATGCTAATACCAACCATTATACAATTCAAATTTTTTTGATAATTCTTAAAGTTATATTCTTCAAACATTGAATAAGCTTTATTACTACAGTTAATATTAATTAATATATTCTATTAGAACATATCATCCTTCTCCATCAAATATGTTTACATCAATGTTTGATAACCCAGTCCATCAGATGTGTTTACATCAATGTTTGAGAACCCACCCCATCAGATGTGTTTACATCAATGTTTGAGAATCCACCCCATCAGATGTGTTTCCATCAATCTTTGAGAACCCAGTCCATCAGATGTGTTTACATCAATGTTTGATAACCCAGTCCATCAGATGTGTTTACATCAATGTTTGAGAATCCACTCCATCAGATGTGTTTACATCAATGTTTGATAACCCTCTCCATCAGATTATGGTATACATAATAGTTTATCTCAGTAAAAATTAATAAATATCATCATTAAATAAACAGGTTGATTGATATAAAATATTCAATTGCATTGGTACAGGGCTGCGATGCTTCAGTTCTGCTTGATGACGCTGCCAACTTCACAGGAGAGAAGACCGCAAACCCTAACAAGAATTCGATAAGAGGCTTTGGAGTAATTGATAATATCAAAAGCAAACTTGAGAAAGCATGTCCTGGGGTGGTCTCATGCGCCGACATTCTTGCTGTGGCAGCTCGTGATTCAGTGGTCATGGTAAGTATATGTTATATATTTAGTGATGGGAAGATATAGATGAGTTTATAGTAGCTACTTTCAATTTTGTTTGTTTTACACTTAGTTAAATAAATACTTCATTATTTATAAAATTATAGTCACTTATAAAATATTAACATTTATAATTGAGAATTTGTAATTTTAATCATCTTAGCTTTCAATCATTTCAATATTTGTTTTACACTTAGTTAAATAAATACTTCATTATTTATAAAATTATAGTCACTTATAAAATATTAACATTTATAATTGAGAATTTGTAATTTTAATCATCTTAGCTTTCAATCATTTCAATAGAGAATTAGATTTTTTTTATTTTAAGGCTCTTTCCCATATTTTAAAAACTCTGGACTGTCCATCTATAGGACAGTTATGTATGCCACGTCAACTCAAATCAATTGTCACCATAATTTTTCTGCTCTTCACGCTTAATCCAGATATATTTACCATAAATCATTTTTAAGATGAAGTAGCATTTAATGATAATGGATAGAGATATTTAATTATTGATTTTGTTGGGCATTGAGCAGAGTGGGGGACCTTTCTGGGAGGTTCTATTGGGTAGAAGGGACTCAAGAACTGCAAACATGACCGCTGCAAACAACGACCTTCCTTCGCCCAACTCAACCCATCGGATCCTGAAAACCAAATTCAAAGCGAAAGGTCTCAAAATAGTTGACCTGGTTGCTCTATCAGGTACTCACTCAGTCCATTTGTTGTAGGCAGCTGTCAACTAACGTATCGATGAAACGCTATGTTTTCTTTTTACAATGTATGCACTTTTCACATAATTAATTAAATATGTACCAGTATCTCTTGATTTGGTTAAAAATAAATTAAATTCCTCTGTAATGCTGTGCTAAGTGTTTCTCATTTCTATGCAAATAATTCATGTTAAAATATTTATGTGGGTGTAAATTCGGCTGAGGTTAAAATATAGGTATAGTTTGTACATTTAAAAAAATGGGTGGTGTACCATTTGTTAGAGGGAAACACTTGTTATTCCAGGTATTATGGGCAGAGACTCAAAGTATGGTAAGAAATATAATCATTACAATAAAGGCTCAACAAGAGTATGATGTAGGTAGAGAATTAAAGTAAGACCAAAAATACAATCATTATAATAGAGGCTTAAGAAAAGCATCATGTCACTTACTAGAATTGAATTTGGGTGGGGAAGGCAACAAATAATTCATGTTAAAATATTTATGTAGGTGTAGAGATTCAAAGTATGGCCAAAAATATAATCATTACAATAAAGGCTCAACAAGAGCATCATGTAGGTAGAGAGTCAAAGTAAGGCCAAAAATACAATCATTATAATAGGGGCTTAAGAAGAGCCCCTCATGTCACTTACAAGAATTGAACTTGAGTGGGGAAGACAAACAATATTCCTCCCAACCACCCAAGCTACAACCAATGGACAATATGATTTGTACTTTATTAAAGCTTTCAACATGATTATTTGATTTGGGGCAGTTGCTTACATAGATTATAAAATCTTGTCAATAAATTATAGTTTAAGTCATATGCAATTTCAACAATCATCAATATTTATTTTTGGTCAAATACAGGATTTTGAAATTAATTAAATCTTGGAAATGGTGATTTTAACAATGAAAATTGTACTTTCAAATTTTTTTCTTTATATACTTTTCCAATTTTTCACTGACGTAGAGTTTTTAACATGGCTTCTTGAAATCTTATTCAACTGTTAATTTTAAAATGTTGGGTAGACTGTGAATGGATGTACTGTAAGGTTACTTGTCACCCATTCGAAACTCTATAAATAAGTAACCTGGAGTGATAGGGCAGTTGGCATTTGTGGTTGTTAAGTCACCACATGTCAGTGATGATCCTCATCTCAGTACAAACATGGTGACAACTTCTTCCCAGTGGGCAGATAGTTCTTCCCTTCAACATTAGGGCTGGCGCTGATATATGTTATGGACTGGGGATTCCTAGCTGTTAAAAAAAAGAAGGTTAAATTAAATAAATTAAAAAAAAAAAATCCACCTTTATGCTGATGGTTTATGATATGCAGGGGCTCATACAATAGGTTTAGCACGATGCGCAAGCTTTCAGGCGAGGCTGTACAATCTGACTGGAAATGGGAAGCCAGACCTGACACTCGCCTCGACGTACATGAAGCAGTTGAAGGCCGTCTGTCCTCAAAACGGCACCGACAAAAATCAAACAACCTCATTGGATCCGGTGTCTCCTATAAAATTCGACGTAAATTACTACAGAAACTTGGTGTACGGAAAGGGGCTGCTGGCAACGGATGAGGTTCTGTATACCAGCAAAGAAAGTAGAACAGCGAGTTTAGTTATGTCCTACACAACCAACACGTACGCTTTCTTCAATCAATTCGCTGCATCAATGATAAAGATGGGCAACATTACCCCTCTCACCGGGTCTCAGGGTGAAATCAGAAAGAACTGTCGTAAAATAAATTGACAGCCCATCTTGCCGCTGCCTACGTCTGCATGTGTGATCCTGTTGTTCTTGTTTACAATGTTTACAAGTAATTAATTGAAAGGCCCACCTCTCACTTCTAAGAATCTATCCGTTCTTTCTGTGCAGTGTGGTTTATTTCCATCCAATAATTGTATTTCTTTTGGAAGTATATACATATCCTCTATATATGTATGCACTACTGAAATAGGTGCAGTTTCTGCCTATTACTTATTTCTTCTTTGTAAGTTTTTTATTCCTCCTGAATCATCACCTGCTTTTGTAAAGTTCAAAGTTATACGCTCGTTTGATGTCTGTGGAATTTGAGTGCATAGATATAAGGATATAATCACCATGAAGGTCCACTGCACAATCTGTTTTCTTATTTACAGTTTTCGTAAGGATATAATCACCAAGGTCCATCGTCAAAGAGAATCTAGACAGGTTTTCTCTTCTTATTTATTTGGTTTAACAAGAGTAAAAATCCACAGTTCACAACTAGTTGTAAGTACAGATGAAAAAGCCCTCAAATCAAGTTGTGCCCACCATCCAGATTGAGAAGGCTTGACCAAGGCTACCGCACATTTGTCTGTATGTATAATTGAAGATGCCCTCACATCAAGTTGTGCCCAGTAAGTAATTGAATAGAAAATAGGTAAAAACTTTGAAAAATGTATAATTGAAGATGTCCTCAAATCAAGTTGTGCCCAGTAAGTAATTGAATAGAAAATAGGTAAAAACTTTGAAAATTTACATTAATCATTTAATCTTTTAAAAAGTAAGTAATTGAATAGAAAATAGGTAAAAACTTTGAAAATTTACATTAATCATTTAATCTTTAAAAAAGTAATCTCAATAAATGGTGCCAGCTCTATTCGGTGTAAATGGAAACAAACAAGTGATCTCAATAAATGGTCCCAGCTCTATTCGGTGTAAATGGAAACAAACAAATCTACCACTGTATCAAAAGTACGATGCATAAATCCAAAAAAAAAATCTTTAGTGGATGTCTATATTTAATGAAAAAGTATCAATAATATAAATTTAAATGAAAATATATTAAAAAAATACTTTTTTTAATATGTATAATTTTTTAAATAAATTTGTAGATATCTAATTTTGATAAAAAAAATATCTATGATATCCCATCCACTCCAAATCTTTGGTTTGGATTATAGTCTTTCACATTTTGTCATGTGAATCTTCTGATTTGAAGGTGAAAGCCAATAAAAAGGTAGTCCAGTCACAATAGCTTTTAGTAAGATTAGTATGCCACCAACTAGTGGTTAACATGTCACAAGCTTGATAATTTTTCCAAACCTCTTCACTAACAAGTATCAATCTTTTGTTTTATTTTATATCCAAGTAGGGTTTAAGAAATAGCCTAAATATTTGAGCCCATCACCCATTTCACAAATTTTGAAAGGCATGCCAAGTAAAGATCCCTCGTAGAGAATCTACCTTCAGATTATGTTTATAAAATCTAGATTTTGTCGTGCTAATCTCCATCACTACTGAAGCTTCCCAAAATAAATTGATAATTTAATTATAACACTTCCACTCAATGTCCACAAATCCCCTTCCAAACAATAAAAGATCATCCACAAACAATAAGTGAGTAAGGTAAAAGAAGCAGAAATTCTAACAACTTTTATCTTCCCCTCAAGCCTAACTTGGCTTAAACCTTTAATCACAAGAAGAAACAATAGAGGCGATAATGGGCAGCCTTATCTAATACCTCTTAAAATTTTTAAAAAAGTAGAAGACGATCCATTTATAAGAACTAAATGAGCATACGTAATACAAGCCATAATCCACTTAGTTTGTCTCTCTAAAAAGCATTTGGAGAGGCCTATTTGGAAGTGGGTTGTGGACTGATGTTCTACATGCAAAATATATTAAAGGGAATCTCCAAGAACTTTTCAAAGTTTTGGACTAGCTTCATTAAGGCTTATATGTGACTTGGTAGGGGTTTGGGGATTGAATTCTACATGAATGGTGTTACTGGACATATCTGATTATCATTTCTTAGGTTGTTATGGTTCCAAGATGGTGGTTTCAAAAATTGTGGAGTTGGAATATGCCTTTGAAAATTAAATGCTTCTTATGGTTTACTTTTAAAAATTGTTTGAAGATGTGGGATCATCTTGAGCATAGAGGATGGATTGGTCCCACCTTTTGTGTTCTCTTTAGAACCCAAGTGGAAATAATTAAACACCTTTTTGTTTATTGTGAGATTATGAGATTACTAAACACGTATGGTTGAATATTTGCTCAGGTTTTAATATTACATGGACATGGGGATCCCTTGTTTTTAAACATAATTTCTACATCTCGTATAAATGAGTCCGTGGACACAATATTTTACCGGGCTTCATTTCTTGGAGAATTTGGAAGGCAAGAAATGTCAGTATTTTTTAGGAAAAAAAATGGATTTGGATGGGGTGTGTAGGGGTATATTATATCTATATAATGAATATCATAATCAATTAGTTTGTTGTTTGAAGATTCATCATTTGAAAAACATATTTGGAGGGTGATGCTACACTTTTGACGGTGGTGCCCACTATGGTATTTGTGTGGTGGTGCCCAGGTGGTGTTTGTGTGGCTAAAGCAATTATTTATTTGAATTCTTATCACTTTTTCAAGTTAAGAATGCATTGTGGTACACTCACAAATACTAAAGCTTAGTTACTTTCCATTTGGTGTATCTGCAAATCTGCCTCAATTTTCAGAATTGTCTCTCTTAAGATTTTTGGGGACTCTTACAAGCTGGTCTCTCCCTACATCTTTCAATTATATGGTCATTACTCGTATTTATAGGGAACATAATATGGATTTGGATCTCTTATCAAAAGAAGCTCTTGGTGGGGAAGAAGGAATAT
Organism: Larix kaempferi; assembly: GCA_027924585.1. Taxonomy (NCBI): domain Eukaryota; kingdom Viridiplantae; phylum Streptophyta; class Pinopsida; order Pinales; family Pinaceae; genus Larix; species Larix kaempferi. The sequence goes on from BSBM01000756.1 coordinate 3,735,650, forward strand.
TAGAATGGATGGAATTTGAGGATTCCATATTGATCAACATGGGAATATTGAATTTTTTCGCGATGTAACTATTAAGCATTTGTTGTTGATGCTGGTGAGTCTAGTTTTTTGTCGATGTATGAGCCCATAGTTTGGATGAGGGATTTTTATGATGGGGTATTGCATTTTTTTATTCTTAATTGAATATCAAGAGTAATGTTTTTTTTCCTTGGTGAAAAAAATATATATATCTATATTATAGATTGAAATAAAAAGAAAGTAAATTATATTAAATAAATAATTATGCATAAATTTTTTAATAAAAAAGACAAATTTTATATTTAATATATAGAAAATGAAATCAAAATATATATTATAGTATCTTTTTAACACAAAAATAAATAAATAATTAAAAAGATAATATCTTTTTAATTCAAAGAATAAAATAAAAATTTAATAAAGTGTATTAATTGATTAAATATTATATAAAATGATTTATATTTAAATTTTAAAAACTCTTTATTATTTATATTTAGGTTTCAAAAAATCCTTATTAACATATACTCACAAAATTTATCTTTAAACAATCTAAATACTACATCATATACTTCAATTATAAAAAATCCTTATTAACATACTCACAAAATTTATCTTCAAACAATCTAAATACTACACCATGTATTTCAATTATCATATTTATAGAAAAAAACAATAAACAAAGTTTCCAAGCAAATCACTAAAACAACAGTCTCAACCAGTCTCATCGAGAGAAACTTTATTCTCTTCTCTTCTCTAAACTCTTGTTCACTAAAAAAATATTTCCTAAAGCAGCCTACTTCAAATAGGTAATTACTAGCAACAACTATATTTTTAAATGTGGCTGATATTGATCGATGGACGAATATCAACCACATTTAAAAATATGGTTGTTGCTAGTTGACTCCCAAAGGAGAGGAAGGAATGGTGAATTAATACTATTTAATATTAACTATTATTTTTATAATAATAATAATAATATTTATTAATATTAGTAGATAAGATATGTTAATATTATTAAATAATATTAATAATAAGTAATATTAAATGACAATTATTTTTATTAAAAATATTAAAATTTATTTATCATATATAAATACTTATTTAATAATATTAATTATTTATATGTACTATCATTATCATCGTCATCATCATCATCATTATTATTTATTTTATTAATAAATATTATTTAATGAAATAAATAAATAAATAAAAACATAAATAAAATAAAATTAAAAAGAAATAAATTTGTAAATAAGATATATCTTAATATTATATACAAATATTTAGTGGCCATAACTAACCATGTTTGGCAATGTTTTACATGGTTTACTATGGTTGCTATATGGCCATGCTTAAGAATTGATTGAACATAGTTGACTAATATAGTTGAATTTGTTAGACTATGGTTGACTTTGTCTCGCCATAAATGACTATTGGTTGACCATCGTTGACTATGGTTTACCATGGTTTAGTATGGTCGACCATGGTTGTCTCTGGTTGGCTTTGCTTGACTATGGTTGGCCATGGTTGACAATGTTGACTTCATATGACCATAGTTGACTTTGGTTGAATAACTCACTATGGTCGACTATGGTTAACCAAGATTAACTATGGTTGGCTATGGTTGACTATGGTTTACCATCGACGATTATGGTTGACTATGGTTTACCATCGACGATTATGGTTGACTTTGGTTGGGCATAATTGACATTGGTTGACCATAATAGATCATGGTTGACTATGGTTGGCTTTGTTTAACTATGGTTGTCTATGGTCATAATTGATATTAGTTGAGTATCGTTGACTATAATAGATCCTGGTTTACTACGGTTGACTTTATTTAACTATGGTTGTCTATGGTTGACCATGGTTTTCTATGGTAAACCAAAGTCAATGTGATTAACTTTGGTTGTTGATTGTTAATGATGGTTGATGTCCGTAAAAATTATATACATAATTAATACGACTTTAAATTGTCAACCGAGGGCTTGTAAGCTTAATCTAACCTAACCTAACTTGGCCTAATGCTAACAAACATACTCTAATTATAAAAAAAACTATGAGCTAAATAAATTTTACATTTCTACTTCAAATTGCAAATGTGCTAATCCACAAACTAATTTTAATTTACAAACTAAATACAAATTACAAACTAAGTACAAATTACAACTAATATCAAATAACAACTATAAAATTAAAAACTAATTACAAATGATAGACTAATTTCCAATTACATACTAAATCAAATAACAACTCAAAATTTTTATAAATGACAAATTTTTAATTTACTTTTATAAATTCAATTACAAACTAATTTAAAGCACACCTACTTTTTTCAATATCTAATCTTTTTAAAACTTAAGAACTAAATCACTACCAAAATTAACATTACCAAATAAAGAATCTACTTTATTAATCAAAACATCAAATTCAAAGCTTAAGCAATCTCCCTACAAAATCTTCAAAAGGTAAGGCACCTATGCTTATTCAAAACCACACAAACAAACTATGAACTATCGAAATAAAATCTATGACATAAATCACTTTTTCCTAAGATTTAGCGCTAACATTCAGAGAACATGTTTAAAATAAATCCTATACTACAAACTACAAACGTACGCTCATACTTCTGCGTGAAACAAACTACAAACGTACGCTCATACTTCTGCGTGAAACAAACTACGCTCCGTTGTATTAAAACATGCGCGTGATGATATTTGTTTTTTTTAATATGATCCGTGCTTGAAATTATATGATCTGTTATACCTGCGTATAAAACATACATAGTTAGAATCCATTTGTTAAAAGCCAAAATACATTTGTTATGCCATAGTCGTTATATTCTATTTGTTTTATGCATAATAAATTAAAATGTGTGAGTGGTTTTTTAAACACTTGTAACAATAACTTTATTTATGAGTTCTTTTAAATTTAAACATTAAAAAAAACGATTAATATGTTAAGTCTTAAATAAAATAATAATAATAATTTTTAATATTTTATTAATTTTGTTTATTTATTTATTTGTTTAAATTTAAAACAATGTTAGAAGCTCATCATCAAGTCATAACTTCAGTATGCAGGTTTTATTGCACCAGCAAGAGCCAGAAGACGAAGGTAACTCATGTCAACATTATCTAAAACCAAGCCTAGCACAAAACTTAGTATCGGAATAAGTGTCGGAATGCAAGCCCAAAGTTGAAAATTCCACAATTACCATGAATAATACATTACAAATTAGTAAATTAAATGTCTTTTACTTTTATTGGTTTTTAATTGACAGATTAAAGTGAAAGACATGGAATGGTAAATGTATCAAATTGTGGTGAATTGTGCTGCGAGAATAGTATAATATAATCAGAAAATAGGCAATTTTGGGGGCCCATCATCCCCCTAGACCGAAGATATGGCACGTCCTTGGGCCATCAATAGATTGAGACTGGCTTGTATTCTTTTATGTCAATACTCTGGATAAACAACAGTCGCCAAGCAATTCTAGGAGAAGGAAGCCAACAATATTATTCTAAAGAAAACTGAAACTTTTATTTTAGAAAAAGAAGTATTAATGATACGTTACGAGAATGATCACAACACTTATAAATTTTAAGATTGGAAATAGCCCATACATACAATTTCATCAATTAATAACAGTTCTTACGAAGGCCATATGAGTTATAGTAGGGAATTTTCCTCGTGTCCCTAGATAGAAACATGAGGGCATAGATAGTCTGTAAATCCCATGGGAAACTAGTCATCCCTGCTTCACTTCTCAAAGCTTTATTGTCATTCAAGTAATATGGATCAATCTCACATTTAAGTTCATAAAACTTCTACAATTATGGGTCCCACTACTAGGATTGTAATATCCTAGATATAGTATGAATTATATGCCAGGGCTTTAAGATCATCTTATGGACATTCTCAAATGGTATTTAAAAGAATGATTAGATTAACCATGTATATATGCACTTAGGGTCTTCGTTTGATTGAGATACATGCATAGCAATATAATTATAATGAGTTTTTTACCCGGCATAGCCCCGCTACTAGAAAGCCTGTTCAGTACTCTGACACGTTTACCTTGGTACCATACAAGCATGGCCCCGCTGCTAGAGAGGTTGGTTTTTCAGTACCCCGACGGGTTAGCTTGTGTTGATGTAGCGTCTATCGATGGGGGTTCACTTCGCAATGTCGCCAACAAACACCAACCCAAACTCCCTTACACACCGGCCCGGAAAGGTGTAACCCTTTCCAGCAACACTTGCGAAGCAAGTGCAGTCTCACACGAGATGGATAAGGGGGCTGCAGGAACCAAGTTTCCACAGTGGAGTTGAGGATATGCTTCACCCATATATCACTATCGCAGAAACCAGAGGTTATGACCTTTGCATCATACTACCAACTCATCATTCGCACATTAGACCATTCACGGATTCAACATATAATAAGCATTTGCAACAACATATTCAATCTACTCATTCGCATAAATAGTGATCATTAAACCCACAGAGTATTAAACATGTTGCAAACATTCATATTCATCATCACATAGAGACAAAGACATAAATAGAACCATAATCGAACATCCTCATGCATTCATTAAAACCCTGCAGAATGAGATTCGCAGAAACAGTTAATACACCATATCGCGGATACAAAGCAGATCAAAAGATGGAAAGATTGATAAACAACTGGATGCCCTTAGGCTTCCCATATTACTCTATTTATATGCTACTATGCGGTTACAAAACGGTCCACATGACCAATTCTAACTAATTTAACTATTCTTGCGCTTCCTCGAACTCCACGAACGGTCCTTCTTTCGCGGATTGTCCCTTTCGCACCTGTCGGCTTCCGCACTTCCTGTGGACTTATCCCGTGCCAACAAGCCCCCAACACAAACTTGTGGCTCACCCTCGAGCCACCTTAGCTGGACACTGTTGGTTTGTTCACTTGCTGTTGGAAGTCATCATATGCAGTTTTGATCTAGTCGACTACTTCCTTCACTGATGCTCTAATCTACGCACATTCTCCTACCTACTGCTCCATTGGGTGGTCGCACCCTCTCTGTCGTGCTTCCTCCAATTGCTCCTTAACCTGTTTCATTGGCGCTACCACACGTGTTATGAGAGCTTCGGCCCTTGTTTGGAGCTCATCCAAGTGTGCGACCTGTTGTTGCTGTCTCTCGTGGGCCTTTGTAACACGTTGCTTCATACTGTTCAGGTCCACTGCCTTTGTCATTCGCATCATTGTGGACATCGTGTTGAGTGAGACCTTAAAGGCCTCCAACAGCGCTTCCACTTTGCTGAGTTGTCCCTTCAGCGTGGCCAGCTGGTCATCTTTGACTATACTGTCCCAAAATTATGTGATTCCTGCCACAACTTGTTGTGCTGTCTATTCCATCTCTTAAATCTCTGTTACTACCTCCTCGATTGCCGTCTGCCAACTCTGAATCTGTTCTGGCAGTGTGCTGGGTATCCTTTTAGCCTGGAGCTCTGCATTTTCCTTCTTGAGCACCGTGATAGCTACCCCTAACATAATGGCTTTCACTTCTAGGTCGACCTTTGGATCTAGCTGTGCCATTTCGCATGCCTTCGCAACTGCTCTTTCTAATGTGGCACGTTCCTCTATAGCCTTCTCTTTGCCAGTGCTGCAGCTTGCTCGTCTTGGAGGTGTTGTGCCTCAATGTTACTACTACACCACTATTGCTTATACTTTACCATCTTGTTATGCATGGAGGCCTCGCAGATATGAATCTCATCACTTACTGCAACTTGAATTGTGTGCAGTGACATCATTAGTAATAGGTTAAAATCGATGTCTAACTTGTCGATCTTTCTCAATTCTAGATCCAAAGGGGCATCCCCTGTTGTCACAGCGTGTGGAAAAATTGGCACGATTCTCGGATTTATGCCCAGCTCTATCTCGTATCGTTCTGCCAATTGCACCTGTGGACCAGCCCCTTGTGATGTCCTTGCCTCTATTACTACGTCCGCAATAGTGGACAGCATTTCATGAGCTGGTCAAAGTACGTTGTTGCATGCAATGTGACCCTCTCACCATTGTCCTTGACGACCTTTGTTATCTTTTCTAGGATCCTATAAATGGACTCTGTAGCGAGGCTCCCACCATTGTACATCCTTCGCTTTGTCCTCATCTCTTCATGCTGTGCTTCTAAATCGAAATCTGTCGGGGTCTGTGCTGTGGAAGTTCCATCGTAACTGGACTCCTCTAATTAGTCTTTCGCAGAGTCATATTTTTTTGTTCCTTCCTTCCAACTGACTAATCCTTTGTCTTCTTCGATTGGGGCTATCCGGGCCACTGGCGTTTCATTCAAAGGAACCTTCTACTCAACTGGAACTTTCCATTCTGCTGGCCATTTCCCAATAATGGCGTCCAAATCTTCCTCGATGAGCTTATACTGCGTTGGGTGCCAAGTGTGCGACTTATCTGCTCGCGCTTGGATGTAAATTGTGTGGGGCTTGACCGAGAGTTTTGAAACTAGTCGACACTTTAGTGCTACTTGCTTTGATATGCACGGTATCATTTGGGCATCCATCCACAACCTCTCTAAGAACACATAAAATTGTAGAATGTTGTCTCACTGTCGCTCCTTAGCAGTGGTTTCCCATACATTTTGGTATCGCGCTCCTTTGCATACATGTGATTTTGGTGTGTCCATACCCTGGTAATGCTCAGGTTCTCTCCACCCTCCCAATGCAACCAGCATTAGGAGCCATGAATAGGTAAATGCCTTCCCTATCTCCTGCACGATGTATGTGTCTTCAATTAGTTCGCGCAGCACGAACTTGGACCAGTTCAACCGCTCTCCATCGGCACAGAGCTCCACGGTGGCAAGGGTGCCCGAGTTACATTCTTTAGATCTGTTCTTCCACACTAATTTAACTGCGATTCTCTTTGCCGCAACCTTGACGGCCTAGTTCTGGATTGTGTCGATCCTGTATCCCTTAGTATTCTTTTCCATGCCGTGGTTAATCCTCATGTTTTCTGCAATATTTTTGTCGTTATCCTTTCCTTGGAAAAATTGGGAGGGGTTGGTCCTGGATTTAGGGAACCCGGTGATTCTTGCGATCAAATCGACTGTTACTGGGATTCTCTCATGCAACCAAAGGTATCCACCGTGAAAGAAAGCTAGCAACTGTTCGACAAATGCATTAACCTATGTTGTCCGTCCAAAGTGTGGCATGTGGGTAATGCCTAATAGCCCCGACTGCTCCAATCCCTTCGCCCACCCTGTGGTTACCTTCGTTATTAAGCCTCCTTCATGGTGGACCTCATCGTATCCTTCTATACTCTCCTTGAATTTCACAAGGTCGTGGTCACTATATGTCATTTTCTGTAGCTTTACTTCAATGTTCCCAACTCGAGGAACTCCTGGCGGTATAGACGACATTGCAATACTGTACCATTCATTTTTGTCAATTCGTAGTGCTGGTGCCCCCCTCTTCCGTGGTGGCACATACCTTGGTATTCCTGGTTCATATTGCATTTCTGGTATTTCTTGCACTACCTCAGCGCCTCAGGTACCTGGATCATCTTTAGTGAATCGTGCCGAGGTCCGGGTCCCTTTCTTCTGCACTCGGCCAGAGGTCGGAGGCCGATTGGCACCCCTCATCTTCTTGTGTGGTATGGTAGACATTACTTCGGGTTGTTCCTGCATAACCGGCGTAGGTAGGGGTCGTTCACTGCTACTGTTAGAAATATTAACTGCCATACACTATTTCTACAGATTTTTTTGTCTCAACACACAGTGTGTCGAACTGCTCTTCTGCTTCATTTTTATAGTGGTTGAGTGCCACATCCGTCCGATATTGGGGAATAATTGCCAAATCCAACACTGATTTCCCAAATCCATCGCGTGCATTGGACATTAATTGTGCCAATTTTTCATTTTTGTTGCCGATCGTGGTGGTTTAACTGCTCATTTATTACCGGATTGGACCCTTCTGCGCCGTGGCATCCTACGACTTGCCAACACATACCACGTCTAGGTATACCCTACGATGACCTTGTCGACATTTTTTTTTTTTTTACTGCGAATGCTTGATCATCCGAATGGCGACACAGCCAGCACCGCTGTGCCAATACTTCACCGTAGCGTTTGGATGACATATTTTCTATAATTATTTGTTATCGCTGTCTCTTCCGATTCCTTGTGGTCATTGTTTTTTACTTCTCAAACTCATCTGTCGGTGGTTTTTCATTAATCACTTTGTCAATCGCAGCTTGTATGTAATGTCCCTTCTTAGGAATTTTATTAAAATGGCAATTTTTCACTTTTTTCCCTAGTTTGACCTTTGACTAGTTTTGATCTCTAGGTCCCAAATTTGCCCCAAATGATCCCAAATATTTTGAGAAGGTATATGAATGATATTAGAACATAAATATGTGTTTCAGGGATGCCTTTGGACCTTTAAAATACTTCTGCAAATCCTCTTTCAATTCTGATCAATGTAGGTAACTTTACTAGTGATTTTCCTTTGACTAGTATTGGTCTCTAGGTCTCAAATTGACTCCAAATGCCTTCAAATATTCAAGGAAGGTGTATGAATGATATTAGAGCTTGAATATGATGTTTATGGATGAAATATGTCCACCAAAAAACCTCTGCAAACTCTCTTAAGATTCTGGACCAATTATGCAATTTTACTAGTAATTTGGGGTTCAAATCCCCCTGGGGTAAGTACTGAAAATGGCTTCCCAAATGCCTCCAAACCCACTCAAATTTATGAACAGAGGTATGTAATGTGTTAATTATTTTATTAAAGTCTCATATGCACCATTAATGTATTATTTCAACTGTTCTCACCCTCTCCCATTCAACTACAAAAATCCCCAATTCGACCCTTGGGGAAATGGCACTATTTCACCTCCCAATACAACTAAACTGAGTAAAAATGCTTCAAATGCTCAAGTACAGTACATGAAACTTGTATAAGACATCCATGGCAGTATATTGATCACAAATATATCAGATAATCATCCATTCATTCGAAATCATCATCAATACATTGGATCACAACAAGGTAGTGGGGAAATGGCATTGTTCTTCCATTAAAAATGAGATTTATACATTTCTACTTGGAATTTCGACCTGAAAATTTTTGGATATGAATAAAAGAGTATTTAATTCATATTACAAAATAAATGGGGAATTAAAAGCTTCCCCAAAGAGTACAATAGCTCACCAAAAATGCCCTCCCTCAAGGATCAAGAATATGCCATCAAAACTGGAAATGGTTGAAGGAGTGAGCTGCAATAGAAGAAACCATGAGCTGCCCTGTAGCTTACAACTGCAAATAAAGACTCCATTAAAGCTCCAAATGAAATTTATGAATGGCCTTTCCAATTACCAACTTGGATGGGAATCTTTCACCCTTGAAATTGGCTAAGGCAAGAAACTAGTCATCCACTAGCTCTCCCTCTCCACAAATGCAATTGCAAATTATACAAATGATCAAAAGCTGCTTTCCTTCTTTGCTATTGACATTTATAAAGTTCTAATGTCCTCCATGGGTGGAATTCCTTCCAAGAGACTCATGCCAACTCAAGTTGGGAAGAGATTCCAAAGAACGCCACTTGTACAACAATTCCTAGTCTCCCACTTCCACCAAATCACATGTGGAAGCATCTTAGCTGCCCTAACACCCTTGAGAACCCTATTGGAGTCTATTTTTAGCCTTGACATGTCATATATGTCATATTTCATCCTTCAGGTCTGATTTGTGTCATAGGTGTCATAGCATCTTCATCATTGTTGTCATAGAGCTAGGGAATCTAGCCCAAGTGTCTCACTAGCTCCAAATTGCCTCTTCCTCTTCCATGGGAGTTACTCTTCCTCTATATTTAGACCTTGGATGAGTCATGCAATGAATAATACCTTTTGGACTCCCCCAAGTATGTTACCATTCACCTTGAATTCGAATTGGTGAGAGAATGATGCCAAGTGTAGTGGGGAAATCTAGCCATATGTGGGTCCCACTTCCTTCATGTGTCTTCATGATGAAATGCCACTTTGATTTTCACTTGTATATATTTATTTAGCTCCTTTATTAAATATTTATGCCATTCTAATGTTCAAACATCATTTATTATCCCCATTATTCCAAATCCCAAAGCTTCCACCCCAAACCTAGGAAACTAGTAATTTTCCTCCTTGGCAATTATTTGACCTTTAGCATTAATTTGACAAACTCTAATGAATAGGGCCAATGTTATTAGGCCATTTTGACCCAATGCCAAATTTGGGACATGACATTGTATTCGTTTCTTGTATCTTGGATTCAATCGATACGGTCGTTGCTTGACAGGATTCACATCGGGTTTCAAGGGGATCTTCATTTCGCCTAAGTCTTCGGAAATTCCTTTCATCTCTGAGAATTTCATTGGAAATAGATCCTGAAACTCATGCAGCAAATCAGTCATCTTCGCAATAGTCGAATCATCCCAGTAGTCACCAATGCTTGTGAATTTCGAGTTCTCCTCCGACCCAATGTTCACCTTCTTAATCTTCAATGGTTGCTGAAATTTATCAGACAGTATTTCTGGTGCCTCGATACTACGACTACCTTCTGATTCCGGCATGTATATAGCCCTTGGATCATCCTCATCATCCGGCTCACCTGTGACATTGTAACATTCCATCAACATTTCTGGTGTCGCAGTCCATTGAAGTGCCATTGGTTGTTCTGTCAGTACCGATTCAAATATCCTTTTGCGGATCACCTGCAGTGCACTATGGATGAAGGGATTTTCATCTGAGAAAGAAAATGATTGGCTGAAGCCAATGGTAAGCTATTCCCAAGAGGTCGTCCCGCGTCGCAATTCTGCTGCGACATACCAACTCCGTGGAACTTCATCCAACGTGTGCACAAACGCATGTACCCACTCCTGCTTTTCTTAGGAACCCCATTGATGTTGACATGCATTCAAATGTTCCTTCGGGTCTCCTTGACCATCATATCTCATTCTGCCATACCCCACAGCTTCACTGAACCGAACCTCCATGAGGCGTCGACATAGTGGCCAAGTTGTGATATTCGATTTGTGCATCGCCCACCAGCGTGCAGGAGTAGCCTTCAAGGCTTCCTCCAAGGCCAATAGACACTGCGACTCTGCCACTTTCTCTTACAATTCAGTGAGAAACTTGCTCAAATTGGGAAATCCCTCATATGTAGGTAGCGCACACTCCTTTGTGGCTACCCATCGCAGCGACTGCGTTACCCATGTGCACTTCCTAAATGACACTTCATGTAACCGGTTCTGCCAATTCTCAAGTGCTTTGTTTGAATCTGATGATGCCGAACTGGTGCTGCGCCATCTCAGTTCTGCATCTACAGTGGGATTAATATAATCCTTAGATATGTTATACAAACTGTCCCATCCTTTCGTAAACTCATCTCTGGCTGGTTCAATGTATCATTTCGCTTCTACGGGATCCATAGGTGCGATGACTCTCATCTCGCGATTCTCGAATGACATTGTCCGCTTCTTGAAATTGATAATCGCTTGAGTGTCCAATGCCTAGTCTATCCCCAGAAGTACTAGATAGGGACTGGTGTTATCAACAATCTCTATGACTTTGAAATCGGCATATGTCTTGAGCCCCTCAATTTCGACTGGAATTTGACATACTCAACTAAGTGGGGTGACCTTACTCTGATTTTCCAATCACATCTGTACTAGCGACTAGACCAGCTGCGGTTTCCCCATCTTTTCCCATGTTTGCTTGGTCATACATCTGATCCCAGGTCTAAAATGATGGAGTCGACATCAAATGCTCCAATTTGTGCCAACATTCGCATCTCCCTTCCTGTCTTCCTCTTGTGTATGCGATTAACCTTCTGTTCCTGACATGCACCCTCTTGTCGATGCAACAGACTGGATATTTATTCCAGCGCATCTCGGTCCTTTGCCCACTCCAGACAACTCTTCCTGAAGAGGTAACTGCCTCCTATTCCTCATCGCTTTTTGGGACTCCAAGAAAATGTCCCTTTCGACCTCTACATCGAAGGTGACTTGCTTCCTTGTTGTTGGTCGGACATTAGCATGTGACCTGTCAGCTCCTGTCACAGCTCCTCCTCGTGTCACAACTCCAACATTCGTATTTCGTTTTCGAATCTTAGTCGATATCATTTGTACAGCTGATGGTGTGTTCTGATTGTTTTGATTCTGGTTCTGGGGCGGATTCTTGGTCTGCCATTTTGTGATGAGATGAGGGAATTCCTCCATGCTATGGTCCACAACACTGCAATAACTACACTGTGGCACTGGGTTTTGGGAAATCCCTCTGGTAATTCCCCTGCTGTCTAGAATTATAACAGATAATCAACCCTCTTCCCTATCTAGCAGCTCCTCCGCATCCAACTCCAATGCCTCAACCTCCGCAGAATCCTCCTCTGAAACCTCCACACGGTGGTCCATATGGAAGATACTGATGCGATGGTTTCCCATATTGTGGCTAGCCATATGGTGGTGGCGGATATTGCGGGTTCCCATAGTGCGGTTTCCTATATTTCTCTTGATCATACTGCTGCGGTTGATGAAACTGCGGCTACGATTGGGTGTACTGCGATTGCTGCTGCCCCGCCAGTTACTCTTTCCCTTTCATAAAATATGTGTCCGCAATCTGGTCCTGCAGTAGGTCATAGGCCCTACAGTCTTTCTCATCATGGCCAACCGACCGACAAAATTTGCAATACAAGTTTGCCGGCTTCGATACCATCTTTTACAGATATACACATTCCTCCAGTCGATGCCCTTTGGTCTGATAGATAGGACACCACGGCATGCCTCCTTGACGAAGGGGGTTTGGTGCCCTCGCCTACAAATAATCATGAAACTTTGAGCAATTGTCCTTATGGTGTCCCTCAGCCTTACACCTGGTGCACCATACGTCTCTACAGCTTTCCTTTCCCTTCTCGATATCCTCCAATTGAAGTGTTAGAGTGGCCAATTGTGCCTGGATTCTATCCATTCCCATCCCCGCTTCGTCGATTGGTGAAGCCTCCAGCTTCATCGCAATCTCTAATGCTTCTGCTTGTGTCGCTACTTTTTGCTGCATCAGTGGTCCATGGATATGCAGTACCAGTCCTGCGATGAACCACTCTTTGTGTTGCATCTCATTTATCAGAAAGCTCACTTTTTCTATCAACGTCTTGTACCGATGATTGAATTCCCACATCGGATCGTACGGGAATTGCTTAATATCCTTGAGCTTAGTAACATACTGCAACTCTTATTTTGGCTTTTTAAATTCATCAATCATCGTCATTCTAACCTGCTCCAATGTCTTAGCCGTTTCTCCTATCAGAACCCTTATAAACTTCATGAACCAGTCTAACACCCAACCCCTAAGGGTCGTTTCTATCTGCCCCATCTTTATGGCTTCATCCTGGACCTGCTTCACAGTCCATACTACTTCACATATGAACCAATATTGTTTGGTATCCTCTGTCCCGTTCCCCTAAAAGGTAGGCATCTTCGCCTTGTCTGCCATCCTAACGTTTCTACTACTATTGTTTACTGAAGTGCTACTCTTACTGCTGGACGTAGGGAAACTCTGCGAGTAGTTTGTATTTCTTCCTATAAAATTTTTTGTAGTGTGCGAGGTTGAAGGTATGTTGTAACTTACGATCTATCCCTCTTCTGCTTCTAGGGGAGCCTGGTCAACGTCTCCTTCGTAATAAGGTCGCTTCCTCCCTTGTGGTCCTGTTTCGCAGTCTTCCATTCCAGTCCTCTCAGGAGATTCTCTCTCAGTCCTCCTCTTCTTCTCAAGACGCCGAAATATCACCCCACTCCTCAAGGTACCACACTCTTCGTAAGCCTCCCTTAGATGCTCATCATCGATTATGTCCATCTACTCCACATATTTCTATTAGATCTGCATTCACGCAATACCCTCAACCTCCGCACACTGATTTTTCTACTCATCAGAAAACATCCTCAATATTCCCTTTTCGTAGACAAGCATCTTAGTCCACATTTTTAACAATGAGAAGAACCTTCCTCTCGGTCCCTTGAAGAAGTTCCTCTCTGTGTCACTATACGACTTGATGGTGTCTATTGTGAACTTAGTCAGGTATCCCTCGAGGATACTATCCACCCAAAAATCAACAGCCCGTGATACCTTGTTATCGACTTGCTTCAGCTGTTGGATCAACTCTAGGGTCCAACAATCAAGTTCAGTCTTCTGGAAGTGATTCTTTCGGAACCTCAACTGCACTAGCCACTCGAGCAACAACACCGGGAATTCGCAGAAGAATATCTCGTGGATATCCGAATAAATGTATTTCTGCAGCCAACTGGTTGCTGTCTGTTCAGGGTTTCGCTTCTCGCCTTCTGCAAATTCCTCTGCCTTCTTATTGAACCACTCTTGGATATCTGGTTTCGTCGGATGCCACACCATATCCTCTTCTTTTCTTCCTCAATGTCCCGAAAATGGAACCATTTGTTGACACAACGTCTATCGACAGGGGTTCACTTCACACTGTCTCCAACAAATAGCAACTCAAACTCCCTTACACATCGGCCCGAAAAGGTGTAACTTTATCCAAGAACACTTGCGAAGCAAGTGCAGTCTCACCCGAGATGGATAAGGGGGATGCAGGAACCAAGTTTCCGCAGTGGAGTTGAGGATATGCTTCACACATATATCACTATCACAAAAACCAGAGGTTATGACCTTCGCATCATACTACCAACTAATCATTCACACATTAGACCATTCGCAGATTCAACATATAATAAGCATTCGGAACAACATATTCAATCTACTCATTCGCATAAATAGTGATCATTAAACCCACAGAGTATTAAACATGTTGCAAACATTCATATTCATCATCACATAGAGATAGAGACAGAAATATAACCATAATCGAACATCCTCATGCATTCATTAAAACCCTGTGGAATGAACCTCACGGAAATAGTTAATACACCATGTCGCAGATACAAAGCAGATCAAAAAGATGGAAAGATTGATAAAAAAATGGATGCCCTTAGGCTTACAATCCTACTCTATTTATATGCTACTATGCGGTTACAAAATGGTCCACATGACCAATTCTAACTAATTTAACTATTCTTGTGCTTCCTCGAACTTCGTGAATGGTCCTTCTTTCGCGGATTGTCCCTTTCACACCTGTCGGCTTCCGCACTTCCTGCGGACTTATCCCATGCCAACAACTTGTACTTACCAAACTTCCTTATTTATGGTTTTACTCGGCATGGACTCGCTGCCAGCAGGACTGTTCAGTACCCCGACGGGTTTGCCTCATAATTATATAATTATTTCAAAAGCTATTAAAGTATGTGGAAGTCGGTTGGTACTAGAGTATATTAAGTTTTCTAAGCACATAACTCAAAATTTAAATTTAACCCATGAGTAACATTATTTATAATAGCCTAAAATTATGGTTCGTGCCAAAAGAGAATGACCTAAAACAATCTCTAGTCCCAAAGTCTATCTTCCTCATACAAAATTATAGTAGTGTTCCCCCACAAGTAAAAATGTCACTCATCCTCCTACTACTATTTGATCAAGATACTTAAATAACAAACTTTGATGATGAATCTAGGATGTACAAGTTACTTATGAGTATTACTATGTAGACCTTAAGGTTTAAGGGTGGGCGCACAAAGTTGCTCCCCAAAAGTATTCCAACGGGAATGCACTAGTGGGGAAAAAATGAAGGCGTGCATGCATCTAAGGAAGTGCGCACGCGCCATTAGATTCGGTACTGAACCGAGGTGCATGTGCTTTTTTAGTGCATACGTGCACACGCTCTTGCTAAGCAAAATAAAATAAAAAATGTGGAATATGCTTTCTATTTCCTTCCAATCGATCGAGCCTTACTCACCCATTGCATACGCGGATCAAGGGACCACCATTTTCACCTATTGCACTCAAAAACTCCCTCAATCCATCCACCAAGTGATCATGAAGTGCATTGGATAGATAAGATCCATGTTTTTTGTCATTTTATTGATTTTTGTTTGTTTATTAAATTTTTAACAATTCCTAAATTAGTAAAATAATAGAGAAATTTTCAATTGTAGAGTCTAAACCTATACAACGAATGAAAAAAATGTTAACATGGAGTCTGGTGGAACACAACAAAACAAAAATCTTGGAACCAATTAAAAGCCTCAACAAAATCAAAATGCCCAAGAAAATCAAAACCCCAAACAAAATTTCAACCAAGACGACTTGAACCATTACGTAAATGAAATGAGAGTGCACACTAGAGATCTAAGAAACACAGGGGAACCATCTCGAGTGTCCCTTTCCACCTCAATTGACTCCCTCATCCATGCACATCGCCAATTGACTAACATGACTGAATATAGAGAGAGGATGCAGGAATATTATTCCATAGGAATTTCCAATGAGGAAATAAAAACATTGAATATTAAAAAGGCCCAATTATACAACATGTTCACTGATCCAAGAGCACAACAACCACCGGATAGTAGAAATACACGTGTATGCATGGATTGGTGAACAACTATGCGCTGAGTTTGCACTTGGTTTACATGTCAACTATTTTGACATAACCAAGTTCTAGGGTGTTGGGCGTGGCTCTGCCCAAGATCGACCTGTTTCAAAGAGGAACCCACTGAGAGTGCCACCATATCCTATGCGCGAGCCCAACTCCTCTCCCCATCCACCTCAGTTACCCCACAAACTTGATTAGATCGAGGGGGTGATGAGGAGTGTTGCACGTGGACTCCTTAGAAACACCGCCTTTGTAGCAGTGACTACAGTGGAGAGATAGGTTGACCATGATAGAGACTCAGGTGTAGGGCCTTCATGACAGAGTCAAGTGTAACATCCCGCTAATTTCATAAAAAATTAAAAAAATTTAAATCAGCATTAAATGTTAATAATTGTAAAATGCGGAAATAATAAACGTTTATTCAGGCAGTATTTAATAATTAAGTCATAAAAGCAGAAAACAACTTAACTACTGTGTCCTTTTAACTAATGATGTTTAGTGTCAGTGACATGTCATAAATCCAAAATAAATGATTACGACATTAGTTTAATTGTTATTTGCATTAACTGAAATTTCAAAACAATTTAAGACAGAGTTCTCCTTGACAAGGTATTGACAGTTTTAATTTCTGGATGATGATGAAAGGGGGTCCTACGAGGTGCCCCGAGGCTTACTTAGCTATGTTGGCTAAAGCATTCGTACCTGTCCTTCATGCGCAGATTTGCAGGTAAGAGAAAAGTGACAAATCAGATGTTAAGAGTTTTTAACTACCGTCACTAAAAGTAAAAACTCTAGTCCTTCAATGCTTCAGGTATGGTTCCTTTTTCAACTTCTACATGAGATAAATTGACTAAATTACAAGCTGTAGAAACCGAAAATTCTAAAGTATGCAGTAGATTACAATGTCTAAGTGTTGATGTTGTTATCTTTCCACTTCTAGAGACTATTAGCTCTCTTAGTATTAATTCGTGAAAGATTTGCAACTTGTATAGGCTTAAATAACATCGAATTATGAAATAATTAGTTATTTTGAAACACATGGACCAAAGCAAACAAAGTAAAATATGACGATAGTTATTATGGGTCCCTCATTACCTAACATTTACATTAATAATGTAATGCTTAGTATTATCCTACCAATCCAATTTATAATGGTTCCAAAAAAAAAAGGGCAAATTATAAACTATAGGGAATGACCCCTTTTTAATCTACAATTTTTATAATATGTAAATGTTTGAACAAGTATTAAAACATGTGAAGGTGAAATCTATCTAAACCCTAGGTATTATATGCGACCCACAAAAACTTATGGAAAGAATGTTACCTTCTATGAGTATTCAAATATCTGGTTTTTGACTTTGGTAAGATAGGAATTATGAACGTAATACCCGTCGTTTCTAAGCTTGGCGTATTGATATGATGGAGTTGATGGCATCGTAAATGTTTGGCTTTAAAGTTGGGTTATTGGCTATAGTATAAATACGTAATTGTTAACGTGGTCAACCAGCACGTGAATGGAAACTTACTAATGCTGAGTTGTAACAACCTCGAGACTGGAAGTCAACTGCATTGGCAATAGTGTTAGCTGGGGATTTAATGTGGGTTTAACACTATGTCAGTCCATTGTCCATGTATTACGCCAGTGATGAATCTCCATCGTTGATCTGAAATGTATTGAGATTGTGATTATATTGAACCCTAATGTAACCTACTAGGAGTTGAAACAATTTCTTGGCAGTCGTTTCGATGGTGGGGGTTTGGAGGCAGACCGACCGGCCGAGTGGCCCTAGGGTTTAATATTTTTACCCTTCCTCAGGCTCGAACCTGAGACCTGTGTGTGATAGTCCTGCAAGTGAAAGTGATAGTTTAAGCTTTGGTATTTCGGTGGGGTTTTACAGTAGCTCGAAGGTCTGTGTAATTTCTTGGAGTGAGTATTGTACAGGGTTCATGTTGGAGTAATTGAGTAGGTTCTCAATTGCAAGTAGTGGTAACTTACTGTCCTCCGAAACTGGGTCCTTCTCCTTCAAAATGCGGGTGGATAGCTTCGTTGTTCTCATTGGAAACAGATTCTTTCGAAAAATGTAGGTAATGTACTAGCTGGCAACTTCCTAGATTTTCTTTCTTGCATAAAATTTCATTTCTTAAATATTGTTTAACCAAATAAGCATTGGATTGGCAGGTTGGCTCTCGACGAAAGATTGAACACTTGGGAGATTGATGGAGGAGGTTCAACTTAACTACCGGTAAGCATCGGTGGTACCCTACCTCGTTGGTTCTCCTGGATTCGGTTCTGGTCGACGTTTGAAAGTGTTGATAGAGTTTTGAACAGTTGTTTCCTGGCAATGGTTTATGTCCAGCATGTGAATTTATGGAAACATTATGGAAATCCTACTGCTAATATTCTTAGCTAGCATAGTCGACGCAACTTCTTCCTGTAAATTTTGGTTGGAAATACCTTGTTGAGGGTGTACTTTGAAAGAGATGAACCCTCACCATTTGAATGAAATCTTACAGTATTTAAATTTCAGTGTTTAATGCATAATGTTTAAACCCTACTTGTTGATGATGAATGAACAACTATCGGAAAAGGAGTGTAATATGGTTAATGATTCGCCTCTGAGGATAGATTAAAAGTGTTGTGCGATTTAGGGTTTGAATGGAAACTATAGAAGTTTCAAATGGTAAACATGTGATGTCTTCGTCGTTTTCTAAAATGAAAAGCTACTGAATCAGGTCGAAAGTTTACACTTGTTGGTTATCTTTATGTCTAACAAAAGATTTATGAAGCTGAGATAGGAATGGAAATATGAAACTATGTTTAATACTGAAACAGAACGAAGAAATAATGGTTATCTTCCCAACTAAATAGTTTTTGCTTGGACTTTGGAAATAGTTGTAAATGAAGTGAAAAGGTTGATTAGCTGTGAACCCAAAATGCCTTCAATCATAAATCTGGTTTGCTATTTGTAGATTACTTGTGCGAAACAGTATTATTTTAATAAATCTTAGACACCCAAGGTTTTCGATAGCTACCCAGCATTTGAATCTAGGTTTTAAAGTATTATTAATATGAGGCCGAGAGCCGAAACTCCAAGTTTCAGTTTGATATTCAGAAATACCTAAAAATAAATAAAATGCAGTACTTCGTTTTCTTATGGAAAAGAGATAACAAAATATATGTAGAAGATAAGTTTGATTTAAAACGACAAAGCATTTCATTTAATTGAAAACAGGGAAATGTAAATGAATAGAATGCATAGCACAGTCTTCTTTCGAGAGTAACTGTTGACAATGAAAACCCTAGTGATTCAACAAATGTTTGCTTTTAGGATTCAATAGAGAAGATTTTTGGCTACCATTATTTATGATATGATACTTTGCATTCTGAGTTAAGCACCTGTAATTAATATCACAATCTACAAAGGACATCTGTATATTCAAATAGAATTCTACTCATTCATCTGTCTAATTTTTGCCTCTCTACACTAGAGTACGATGCACAACCAGCATGTGGAAAAATATAGAGCAGGTCATTTAATCAATCATTACATTCACCAAATCATTCTCATTTAGAAAACATTTAGGGTCAGAAAGTAAAACAAATTCTTCTATATGCTTTTAACTATTTTTCCTACTAAAGAATGTAAAACTTACTTGACTGAAATAATAACAGAAATGTAGAACCTGATAAATGGTAGGACAACAAATCACCCAAGGAGCCTGTTCCACCCAACCTGCTCCTGAAAATAGCCAATGTGCCTGTCGTAGGACCCCCGAGCCTATTCACTAAACCACCAGGAGGAAGAAACCTTAGAAACGAGGGTCATCCACTTGCAGCAGCAAGTAATTTATCCAGTCTTAAAGACTTAGCAGTCAAAGAGACCTTCACCAGCACCTCTGGTTGTTATTCTCAAAAAATAATTTGCAGACTCACAATTGCACTCTCACATAGCCTCCATATTCGAATCTCTTAGTCATCACCTGATGCACTTGAGAAATATTTTTGCAGAAAAAAATTCTAAAAGCTGCCTACTCAATTCGAATTGACTTATCTAGGTTGCCTAGGCCTTTTAGTGATTAACTGGTCATTAATGAGCGGCCTGCTCACTTCCCCCACCTAGGGAATAATGCCATAATTTTAGGGGTAGTTGTCCCATAACCAACAGCTAGTGGTGGAGTGCAAATGCTACCATCTGTCCCATGCCTTCTATCAGCTTCCATTTCTCCTAGTGGGTCAGTGAACACTCTTGTAACAACTTTCTTGAGTGTTTGTCTCCTATTTTAATTTATTAAATAATAATAATGAGTCATTACAATCATCTTTGACCAGATTTGTTCATAATTACAAAACTTTGTAATCATAAAGTATTTTGCAAAATAAAATAAATATCCTCAAAATTTGGGTAGGTGACAGACACCCCCCCTTCAGTCTCAACATCGCCCTCGATGTTGTTTTATTCACTCTCTGAGTGTTCCTGAAACGGAGCTGGGTATGCTGCCCGCATACTACTTTCGAACTCCTAGGTTGCCTCTGTTGGGATAAGGTGATTCCATTGCACCTTTACCTATCCAATGGTGTGATTCCAGAGTAAAGTTTCCTTCCTTCCAAGGATACAGTCCAGTTCCACCAGAAAATGGCCATCTTGTTCCACCTGAACATCATTCCAATTTACAACATGAGTAGCATCGTGCACATATTTCTTTAACAATGACACGTGAAAAACATTATGTATTTTGAGGTTTGAGGGCAAGGGAAATTGATATGCCACAGTTCCAACCCTTGACAAAATTTTGAAAGGACCACAATACCTGGGTGCCAGTTTGGCACAACTTCCCAATTTCAAGGAACTCTTTTTTTGGGCCTACATTAAGAAAAACATGCTCACCAACCTGGAACTCTTTATGAGTTCTTATGAGGTCTGCTCGACTTTTTTGCCTATCTTGGGTAGCTTTAAAATTTATCTGTACCTGTTTCACAATTAGTTCTAACTTCTGCAACAATTCAGGTCCTAAAATAACCCTGTTAACTGGATCACTCCAAGAAATTGGTGTGTTACACTTCCTACCATAAAGAATTTCAAACAGGAAAATCCTGGCTGATGCATGGTAGTGATTGTTATATGCAAATTCTGCTAGATGGAAATAGTCCTCCCACTTACCAGGCTGATCCTTAACATACATTCTTAGCATGTCTTCCAAAATCTGAGTCACCCTTTCTGTCTGTGCATCTGTTTGTGGATGAAATGCAGTGCTGAAATTTAAGGTTGTATTCAACCCTTTAAACAAGGACCTCCAAAAATTTCCTGTAAACTTTGAATCACGGTCTGAAACTATTAACTTTGGTATCCCATGCAGTCAGAAAATCTGCTTCATGAAAATTTCAGCAATGTCTGGAGCCTTATGAGTAGTCTTTACAGGAATAAAATGTGTTGCTTTGATAAGTTTATCTACTACCACCATGATGGAATCATTATGTTTCTGATTCTTTGGTAATCCAATGATAAAATCTATACTTATGATGTCCCATTTCCAGCTAGGTATAGGTAATGGCTGTAATAATCCAGCAGGATGTTGATGCTCCACCTTCACCTTCTGACAGTCAAAACACTTAACTATATATTCTGCTACTTCATCCTTCATTCTGGGCCAATAGTATTCTTTTCGTAGCATAGTGATGGTTTTTTAGCATACCTTCAACCTCTACCACAGAGACTTGGTGTTCTGCTTGCCAATTGTCTAATGCTGCATTAATTTTGGGTACTTCTCTTGCCAAATATCCTATAGTAGCTTCGGATTGTATGGAGTGAATATGGTTAGTTGTCCGCTTCCTAAGGGGACAATCTGAGGCATAATGAGGACCTTGACACTCAAAACATTTTATAGGTGGATTCTGATCATTGGTTCTGGCAACATTGGGAACATTTCTGGGGGCTGTAAATTTCTGCTGTTGATTATATCTGGAACTATTCCCTTGAAAATTTCGATACTGAAATTTTTTCTTTTGGAAGCCAGAATTTCCACTAAACCTGGAATTTTTCTTTTTCTACTCAAAGTTACTAGGTTTATGACTTTTCCAGTTAGATACTCCTTCTCTTTTCCTGTTCTGATAAAAAAAAAAGTTGCTTTCCTCATTGCTTCTTCTAACATTTTTGGGTTATTGTACTCTATTCTTTCCTTGATGTTGAAGGGTAAGAAACTCAGGTATCTTTGAACCTTCATTTTTTCTTCCACCAGATATGGCACATACCTTAGCAAATTGAAAAATTTGTTGTTCAGTTCTTTCATGTTCATCGTTCCCAGCTTTAGATCATAAAATTCTTTGGATTTTTCTTCATAATACTGTTCCGATAAGAACTTCTTTTTGAAGTATCCTTTAAAAGTACTCCAACTCACATCTCTATCTTTTATGCTCTTTACTCTTTTGAGGTCTTGCCACCAAATATCTGCCTTCCCGGTTAGGTTATAAATTTCCATTTTTGCCTTTAAAGATTCTGAGTAATCACAGATCTGAAAATACTTATTCATGCCGGACAACCATGCTTCAGCTGTCTCTCCCCTCTCAATTTCACCATTGAAAGTTGGGGGTTTGATTTTCTTGAACTCTCTAGATATCTGTTCATATTGTTTACGGCTTTTTCTCTTTGGCTTGGAATCTCCTTTACTACTATCACTAGAATAGTCACGTTTCTTTTTACGTGGATGTTTGGCAGTTCCTGATGATGTTGAGCTGTTGTTTTCATCATCTGTTTTTACTTTCTTACTCTTTCCCTCATAAGGTAAGTCTTCAATTTTGGAAGCATGTTCAACTTCTCTATCCTATTCATCTATTGGGTATTGATTGAACACTACTTGCTTTAATTCCTCTTATGTTCTCAGAATTCTCTCATTGTCCTGCATTACTGATCTTATCTCTGCTTTCAATTCTTGAAAAGCATATAACAACTCTGATGAATTGTCATTCAAATTGCCATGGAATCCTCCTTCAAATTGTGGTCCCGTACTATGGATGTTTGGTGTAAATCTGTCCTCCATACGTTCAGCTGATCCTTCCATACCTGTAACTTGAAAACAATTTTATGTATACCACAAAATAATTTAAACTTGAATTGTGAAGAATTCTGCAGTCATAAAATTTTGTTGCATGTTTCTTGGACATTTTTAGGCCTAGAGTTCAAACATGATCTCTGATACCACATGTAACATCCCGCTAATTTCTTAAAAAATTAAAATTTTTTAAATCAGCATTAAATGTTAATAATTGTAAAATGCGGAAATAATAAACGTTATTCAGGCAGTATTTAATAATTAAGTCATAAAAGCAAAAAACAACTTAACTACTGTGTCCTTTTAACTAATGATGTTTAGTGTCAGTGACACGTCATAAATCCAAAATAAATGATTATGACATTAGTTTAATTGTTATTTGCATTAACTGAAATTTCAAAACAATTTAAGACAGAGTTCTCCTTGACAAGGTACTGACAGTTTCAATTTCTGGATGATGATGAAAGGGGGTCCTACAAGGTGCCCCGAGCCTTACTTAGCTATGTTGGCTAAAGCATTCGTACCCGTCCTTCATGCGCATATTCGCAGGTAAGAGAAAAGCGACAAATCAGAGGTTAAGAGTTTTTAACTACCGTCACTAAAAGTAAAAACTCTAGTCCTTCAATGCTTCAGGTATGGTTCCTTTTTCAACTTCTACATGAGATAAATTGACTAAATTACAAGCTATAGAAACCGTAAATTCTAAAGTATGCAGTAGATTACAATGTCTAAGTGTTGATGTTGTTATCTTTCCACTTCTAGAGACTATTAGTTCTCTTAGTATTAATTCGTGAATGATTTTCAACTTGTATAGGCTTAAATAACGTCGAATTATGAAATAATTAGTTCTTTTGAAACACATGGACCAAAGCAAACAAAGTAAAATATGATGATAGTTATTATGGGTCCCTCATTACCTAACATTTGCATTAATAATGTAATGCTTAGTATTATCCTACCAATCCAATTTATAATGGTTCCAAAAAAAAGGGCAAATTATAAACTATAGGGAATGACCCCTTTTTAATCTATAATTTTTATAATACATAAATGTTTGAACAAGTATTACAACATGAGAAGGTGAAATCTATCTAAACCCTAGGTATTATATGCGACCTACAAAAAATTATGGAAAGAATGTTACCTTATATGAGTATTCAATATATGCTTTTTGACTTTAGTAAGATAGGAATTATGAACATAATACCCGTCGTTTCTAAGCTTGGCAGATTGATATGATGGAGTATTAAAAGCTTGCTGTACGAGTTGATGGCATCATAAATGTTTGGCTTTAAAGTTGGGTTATTGGCTATAGTATCAATACGTAATTGTTAACGTGGTCGACCAACACATGAATAGAAACTTGCTAATGCTGAGTTGTAACAACCTCAAGACTAGAAGTCGACTGCGTTGGCAATAGTGTTAGTTGGGGATTTAATGCGGGTGTAACGCTATGTCAGTTGTCCACGTATTACGCCGGTGGTGAACCTCCATCATTGATCTGCAGTGTATTGAAATTGTGATTGTATTGAACCCTAACATAACCTACAAGGAGTTGAAACAATTTCTTGGAAGTCGTTTCGATGGTAGGGGTTTGGAGGGAAGCCGATCGGTCGAGTGGCCCTAGGGTTTAATATTTTTATCCTTCAACCTGAGACCTATGTGTGATAGTCCTGCAAGTGAAAGTGATAGTTTAAGATTTGGTATTTTGGTGGGGTTTTACAATAGCCCGAAGGTCTGTGTAATTTCTTGGAGTGAGTATTGTACAGGGTTCCTGTTGGAGTAATTGAGTAGGTTCTCGATTGCAAGCAGTGGTAACATACTATCCTCCAAAACTGGGTCCTTCTCCTTCATAATGTGGGTGAATAAATTCGTCGTTCTCATTGGCAACATGTTCTTTCGAAAAACATAGGTAATGCACTATCTGGTAACTCCCTAGATTTTCTTTCTTGCATAAAATGTCATTTCTTAAATATTGTTAACGAAATAAGCGTTGGACTAGCAGGTTGGTTCTCGACGAAAGATTGAACACTTGGGACGTTGATGGAGGAGCTTTGACTTAAACACAGGTAAGCATTGGTGGTACCCTACCTCGTCGGTTCTCCTAGATTTGGTTTTGGTCGACGTTTGAAAGTGTTGACAGAGTTTTGTACACTTGTTTCCTGGCAATGGTTTACGTCCAGCATGTGACTTTATGGAAACATTATGGAAATCCTACTGCTAAGATTCTTAGCTAGCATAGTCGACGCAACTTCTTCCTGTAAATTTTGGTTGGAAATACCTTGTTAAGGGTGTACTTTGAAAGGGATGAACCCTCACCGTTTGAAAGAAATCTTACAGTATTTGAATTTCAGTGTTTAATGCGTAATGTTTAAACCCTACTTGTTGATGATGAATGAACAACTGGCGGAAAAGGAGTGTAAGATGGTTAATGATTCGCCTCTGAGGATAGATTAAAAGTGCTGTGAGATTTAGGGTTTGAATGGAAACTATAGAAGTTTCAAATGGTAAACATGTGATGTCTTCGTTATTTTCTAAAATCAAAAGCTACTGAATCAGGTCGAAAGTTTACACTTGTTTGTTATCTTTATGTCTAAGAAAATATTTATGAAGCTGAGATAGGAATGGAAATACGAAACTATGTTTAATATGGAAGAAGAACGAAGAAATAATGGTTATCTTCCAAACTAAATAGTTTTTGCTTGGACTTTGGAAATAATTGTAAATGAAGTGAAAAGGCTGATTAGCCGTGAACCCAAAATGCCTTCAATCATAAATCTGGTTTTCTATTTGTAGACTACTTGTGTGAAACAATATTATTTTAATAAATCTTAAACACCCAAGGTTTTCGATAGCTACCCAGCATTTGAATCTAGGTTTTAAACTATTATTAATATGAGGCCGACAGCCGAAACTCCAAGTTTCAGTTTGATATTTAGAAATACCTAAAAAAAAAATGTAGTACTTCGTTTTCTTATGGAAAAGAGATAACAAAATATATGTAGAAGATAAGTCTGATTTAAAACGACTAAGCATTTCATTTAACTAAAAACATGGAAATGTAAATGAATAGAATGCATAGCATAGTTTTCTTTCGAGAGTAGCTATTGACAATGAAAACCCTAGTGATTCACCAAATGTTTGCTTTCAGGATTCAGTAGAGAATATTTTTGGCTACCACTATTTCTGATATGATACTTTGCATTCTGAGTTAAGCACCTGTAATTAATATTACAATCTACAAAGGACATCTGTATATTCAAATAGCATTCTACTCATTCATCTGTCTAATTTTTGCCTCTCTGCACTAGAGTATGATGCACAACAAACATGTTGAAAAATACAGAGCAGGTCATTTAATCAATCATTACATTCACCAAATCATTCTCATTCAGAAAACATTTAGGGTCAGAAAGTAAAACAAATTCTTCTATATGCTTTTAACTATTTTCCCTACTAAATAATGTAAAACTTACTTGACTGAAATAATAATAGAAATGTAGAACCTGATAAATGGTTGGACAACAAATCACCCAAGGAGCCTGTTCCACCCAACTTGCTCCTGAAAACAGCCAATGTGCCTATCTTAGGACCCCCAAGCCTGTTCACTGAACCACCAGGAGGAAGAAACCTTAGAAACTAGGGTCATCCACTTGCAGCAGTCAAAGAGACCTACACCAGCACCTCTGGTTGTTCTTCTCAGAAAATAATTTGCAGACTCACAATTGCACTCTCAGATAGCCTCCCTATTCGAATCTCTCAGTCATCACCTGATGCACTTGAGGAATATTTCTGCAGAAAAAAAATTCTAAGAGCTGCCTACTCAATTCGAATTGCCTTATATAGGCTACCTAGGCCTTTTAGTGATTAACTGGTCATTAATGAGCTGCTTGCTCGCTTCCCCCACTTGGGGAATAATGCCACAATTTTAGGGTTAGTTGTCCCATAACCAACAGCTAGTGGTGGCGTGCAAATGCTACCATCTGTCCCATGCCTTCTATCAGCTTCCGTTCCTCCTAGTGGGTCAGTGAACACTCTTGTAACAGCTTTCTTGAGTGTTTGTCTCCTATTTTAATTTATTAAATAATAATAATGAGTCATTACAGTCATCTTTGACCAGATTTGGTCATAATTACAAAACTTTGTAATCATAAAGTATTTTGCAAAATAAAATAAATATCCTCAAAATTTGGGTAGGTGACATACACCCCCCTTCAGTCTCAACATTGTCCTCGATGTTGTTTTATTCACTCTCTGAGTGTTCTTGAAACAGAGTTGGGTATGCTGCCCGCATACTACTTTCCAACTCCCAGGTTTCCTCTGCTGGGCTAAGGTGCTTCCATTGCACCTTTACCTATCCAATGGTGCGATTCCAGAGTAAAGTTTCCTTCCTTTCGAGGATATAGTCCGGTTCCACTGGAAAATCGCCGTCTTGTTCCATCTGAACATCATTCCAATTTACAACATGAGTAGCATCGTGCACATATTTCTTTAAAAGTGAAACGTGAAAAACATTATATATTTTGAGGTTTGAGGGAAAGGCCAATTGATATGCCATGGGTCTAACCCTTGACAAAATTTCGAAAGGACCACAATACCTGCGTGCCAGTTTGGCACAACTTCCCAATTTTAACGAACTCTTTTTCGGCCTTACCTTAAGAAAAACATGCTCACTAACTTGGAACTCTTTATGAGTTCTTCTGAGGTCTACTCGACTTTTCTGCCTATCTTGGGAAGCTTTAAGATTTCTCTATACCTGTTTCACAATTAGTTCTAACTCCTGCAACAATTCAGGTCCTAAAATAACCCTGTTAACTGGATCACTCCAAGAAACTGGGGTGTTACACTTCCTACCATAAAGAATTTCAAACGGGCTAAGCCTGGTTGATGCATGGTAGTGATTGTTATATGCAAATTCTACTAGATGCAAATAGTCCTCCCACTTACCAGGCTGATCCTTAACATACATTCTTAACATGTCTTCCAAAATCTGATTCACCCTTTCTGTCTGTCCATCCGTTTGTGGATGAAATGCGGTGCCGAAATTTAAGGTTGTATTCAACCCTTTAAACAAGGACCTCCAAAAATTTCCTGTAAACTTTGAATCACGGTTCGAAACTATTACCTTTGGTATCCCATGCAGTCGAAAAATCTGCTTCATGAAAATTCTGCAATGTCTGGAGCCTTATGAGTAGTCTTTACAGGAATAAAATGTGCTGCTTTGCTAAGTTTATCCACTACCACCATGATGGAATCATTCTGTTTCTGATTCTTTGGTAATCCAGTGATAAAATCTATACTTATGATTTCCCATTTCCAGCTAGGTATAGGTAATGGCTGTAATAATCCAGCAGGATGCTGATGCTCCACCTTCACCTTCTGACAGTCAAAACACTTAGCTATATATTCTGCTACTTCATCCTTAATTCTGGGCCAATAGTACTCTTTTCATAGCATAGTGATGGTTTTGTAGCATACCTTCAACCTCTACCATAGAGACTTGGTGTTCTGCTTGTCGATTGTCTAATGCTGCATTAATTATGGGTACTTCTCTTGCCAAATCTCCTATAGTAGCTTCAGATTGTATGGAGTGAATATGGTTAGCTGTCCGCTTCCTAAGGGGACAATCTGAGGCATAATGAGGACCTTGACACTCAAAACATTTTATAGGTGGCTTCTGATCATTGGTTCTGGCAACATTGGGAACATTTCTGGGGGCTGTAAATTTTTGCTGCTGATTGTTTCTGGAACCGTTCCCTTGAAAAGTTCGATTCTGAAATTTTTTCTTTTGGAAGCCAGAATTTTCACTAAACCTGAAATTTTTCTTTTTCTGCTCAAAGTTACTGGGTTTATGACTTTTCCAGTTAGATACTCCTTCTCTTTTCCTATTCTGATCAAAACAAAAAGTTGCTTTCCTCACGGCTTCTTCTAACGTTTTTGGGTTATTGTACTCTATTCTGTCCTTGATGTTGAAGGGTAGGAAACTCAGGTATCTTTGGACCTTCGGTTTTTATTCCACCAGGTATGGCACATACCTTAGCAAATTCAAAAATTTGTTGTTCAGTTCTTTCATGTTCATCGTTCCCAGCTTTAGATCATAAAATTCTTTGGATTTTTCTTCATAATACTGTTCATATCAGAACTTCTTTTTGAAGTATCTTTTAAAAGTACTCCAACTCACATCTCTATCTTTTATGCTCTTTACTCTTTTGAGGTCTTGCCACCAAATATCTGCCTTCTCGGTTAGGTTATAAATTGCCATTTTTGCCTTTAAAGATTCTGAGTAATCATAGATCTGAAAATACTTTTTCATGCCGGACAGCCATGCTTCAGCTGTCTCTCCCCTCTCAGTTTCACCATTGAAAGTGGGGGGTTTGATTTTCTTAAACTCTCCAGATATCTGTTCATATTGTTTACAACTTTTTCTCTTTGGCTTGGAATCTCGTTTACTGCTATCACTAGAATAGTCACGTTTCTTTTTACGTGGATGTTTGGTAGTTCCTGATGATGTTGAGCTGCTATTTTCATCATCTGTTTTTACTTGCTTACTCTTGCTCTCATAAGGTAAGTCTTCAGTTTTGGAAGTATGTTCAACTTCTCTATCCTATTCATCTGTTGGGTATTGATCGAACAGTACTTACTTTAATTTCTCTTGTGTTCTCATAATTCTCTCATTGTCCTACTTTACTGATCTTATCTCTGCTTTGAATTCTTGAAAAGCACGTAACAACTCTGATGAATTGTCATTCAAATTGCCATGGAATCCTCTTTCAAATTGCGGTCCCGTACTATGGCTGTTTGGTGGAAATTTGTCCTCCATACGTTCAGCTGATCCTTCCATACCTGTAACTTAAAAACAATTTTCTGTATACCAAAAAATAATTTAAAATTGAGTTAGTGAAGAATTCCACAGTCATAAAATTTTGTTGTGTGTTTCTTGGACCTTTTTAGGCCTAGAGTTTGAATATGAGCTCTGATACCACATGTAACATCCCGCTAATTTCATAAAAATTTAAAAAATTTTAAATCAGCATTAAATGTTAATAATTGTAAAATGCAGAAATAATAAACGTTTATTCAGGCAGCATTTAATAATTAAGTCATAAAAGCAGAAAACAACTTAACTAATGTGTCCTTTTAACTAATGATGTTTAGTGTTAGTGACACGTCATAAATCCAAAATAAATGATTACGACATTAGTTTAATTGTTATTTGCATTAACTGAAATTTCAAAACAATTTAAGACAGAGTTCTCCTTGACAAGGTACTGACAGTTTTAATTTTTGGATGATGATGAAAGGGGGTCCTACGAGGTGCCCCGAGGCTTACTTAGCTATGTTGGCTAAAGCATTCGTACTCGTCCTTCATGCGCAGATTCGCAGGTAAGAGAAAAGAGACGAATCATATGTTAAGAGTTTTTAACTACCGTCACTAAAAGTAAAAACTCTAGTCCTTCAATGCTTCAGGTATGGTTCCTTTTTCAATTTCTTCATGAGATAAATTGACTAAATTACAAGTTGTAGAAACCGTAAATTCTAAAGTATGCAGTAGATTACAATGTCTAAGTGTTGATGTTGTTATCTTTCCACTTCTAGAGACTATTAGTTCTCTTAGTATAAATTCGTGAATGATTTGCAACTTGTATAGGCTTAAATAACGTCGAATTATGAAATAATTAGTTATTTTGAAACACATGGACCAAAGCAAACAAAGTAAAATATGATGATAGTTATTATGGGTCCCTCATTACCTAACATTTACATTAATAATGTAATGCTTAGTATTATCCTACCAATCCAATTTATAATGGTTCCAAAAAAAAAGGGCAAATTACAAACTATAGGGAATGACCCCTTTTTAATCTACAATTTTTTCAATATGTAAATGTTTGAACAAGTATTACAACATGTGAAGGTGAAATCTATCTAAACCCCAGGTATTATATGCAACCTACAAAAACTTATGGAAATAATGTTACCTTATATGAGTATTCAAATATATGGTTTTTCACTTTGGTAAGATATGAATTATGAACGTAATACTCGTCGTTTCTAAGCTTGGCAGATTGATACGATGGAGTATTAAAAGCTTGGCGTACGAGTTGATGGCATCGTATATGTCTGGCTTTAAAGTTGGGTTATTGGCTATAGTATCAATATGTAATTGTTAACGTGGTCGACCAGCATGCGAATGGAAACTTGCTAATGCTGAGTTGTAACAGCCTCGAGACGGGAAGTCGACTGCGTTGGCAATAGTGTTAGCTGGGGATTTAATGCGGGTTTAACACTATGTCAATCCATTGTCCATGTATTATGCCGGTGGTGAATCTCCATCGTTGATCTGCAGTGTATTGAGATTGTTATTGTATTGAACCCTAACGTAACCTACAAGGAGTTGAAACAATTTCTTGGCAGTGGTTTCGATGGTAGGGGTTTGGAGGGAGGCCGACCGGCCGAGTGGCCCTAGGGTTTAATATTTTTAGCCTTCCTTACGCTCGAACTTGAGACCTGTGTGTTATAGTCCTGCAAGTGAAAGTGATAGTTTAAGCTTTGGTATTTCGGTGGGGTTTTACAGTAGCCCGAAGGTCTGTGTAATTTCTTGGAGTGAGTATTGTACAAGGTTCCTGTTGGAGTAATTGAGTAGGTTCTCGATTGCAAGCAGTGGTAACATAATGTCCTCTGAAACTGGGTCCTTCTCCTTCAAAATGCGGGTGGATAGCTTCATCGTTCTCATTGGCAACAGGTTCTTTCGAAAAACGGAGGTAATGTACTATCTGGTAACTCCCTAGATTTTCTTTCTTGCATAAAATGTCATTTCTTAAATATTGTTTAACCAAATAAGCGTTGGACAAGCAGGTTGGCTCTCGACAAAAGATTGAACACTTGAGACGTTGATGGAGGAGCTTCAAATTATCTACCGGTAAGCATCGGTGGTACCCTACCTCGTTGGTTCTCCTAGATTCGGTTTTGGTCGACATTTGAAAGTGTTGACAGAGTTTTGAACACTTGTTTCCTTGCAATGGTTTAAGTCCAGCATGTGACTTTATGGAAACATTATGGAAATCCTACTATTAAGATTCTTAGCTAGCATAGTAGATGCAACTTATTCCTGTAAATTTTGGTTGGAAATACCTTGTTGAGGGTGTACTTTGAAAGGGATGAAACCTCGCTGTTTGAATGAAATCTTACAATATTTAAATTTCAGTGTTTAATGCGTAATGTTTAAACCCTACTTGTTCATGATGAATGACAACTATCGGAAAATGAGTGTAAGATGGTTAATGATTCGCCTCTGAGGATAGATTAAAATTGTTGTGCGATTTAGGGTTTGAATGGAAACTATAGAAGTTTCAAATGGTAAACATGTGATGTCTTCGTCGTTTTCTAAAATCAAAAGCTACTGAATCAGGTCGAAAGTTTACACTTGCTGGTTATCTTTATGTCTAACAAAAGATTTATGAAGCTGAGATAGGAATGGAAATATGAAACTATGTTTAATACTGAAGCAGAACGAAGAAATAATGGTTATCTTCCCAACTAAATAGTTTTTGATTGGACTTTGGAAATAGTTGTAAATGAAGTGAAAAGGCTGATTAACCGTGAACCCAAAATACCTTCAATCATAAATCTGGTTTGCTATTTGTAAATTACTTGTGCAAAACAGTATTATTTTAATAAATCTTAAACACCCAAGGTTTTCGATAGCTACCCAGCATTTGAATCTAGGTTTTAAACTATTATTAATATGAGGCTGAGAGCCGAAACTCCAGGTTTCAGTTTGATATTCAGAAATACCTAAAAAAAATAAAATGCAGTACTTCGTTTTCTTATGGAAAAGAGATAACAAAATACATGGAGAAGATAAGTCTGATTTAAAATGACGAAGCATTTCATTTAACTGAAAATAGGGAAATGTAAATGAATAGAATGCAT
Organism: Larix kaempferi; assembly: GCA_027924585.1. Classification (NCBI taxonomy): domain Eukaryota; kingdom Viridiplantae; phylum Streptophyta; class Pinopsida; order Pinales; family Pinaceae; genus Larix; species Larix kaempferi. The sequence continues at coordinate 3,769,168 of BSBM01000756.1, forward strand.
AACATAGTTTTCTTTCGAGAGTAGCTGTTGAAAATGAAAACCCTAGTGATTCACCAAATGTTTGCTTTGAGGATTCAGTAGAGAAGATTTTTGGCTACCACTATTTCTGATATGATACTTTGCATTCTGAGTTAAGCACCTGTAATTAATATTACAATCTACAAAGGACATCTGTATATTCAAATAGCATTCTACTCATTCATCTGTCTAATTTTTGCCTCTCTGCACGAGAGTACGATGCACAACCAACATGTTGAAAAATACAGAGTAGGTCATTTAATCAATCATTACATTCACCAAATCATTCTCATTCATAAAACATTTAGGGTCAGAAAGTAAAACAAATTCTTCTATATGCTTTTAACTATTTTTCCTACTGAATAATGTAAAACTTACTTGACTGAAATAATAATAGAAATGTAGAAACTGATAAATGGTAGGACAACAAATCACCCAAGGAGCCTGTTCCACCCAACCTGCTCCTGAAAACAGCCAATGTGCCTGTCTTATGACCCCCAAGCCTGTTCACTAAACCACCAGGAGGAAGAAACCTTAGAAACTAGGGTCATCCACTTGCAGCAGCAAGTAATTTATCCAGTCTTAAAGACTTAGTAGTCAAAGAGACTTGCACCAACACCTCTGGTTGTTCTTCTCAAAAAATAATTTGCAGACTCACAATTGCACTCTCACATAGCCTCCCTATTTGAATCTCTCAGTCATCACCTGATGCACTTGAGGAATATTTCTGCAGAAAAAAATTCTAAGAGCTGCCTGCTCAATTCGAATTGCCTTATCTAGGATGCCTAGGCCTTTTAGTGATTAACTGGTCATTAATGAGCTGCCTACTCACTTCCCCCACCTGGGGAATAATGTTACAATTTTAGGTGTAGTTGTCCCATAACCAACAGCTAGTGGTGGAGTGCAAATGCCGCCATCTGTCCCATGCCTTCTATCAACTTCCATTCCTCCTAGTGGGTCAGTGAACACTCTTGTAACAGCTTTCTTGAGTGTTTGTCTCCTATTTTAATTTATTAAATAATAATAATGAGTCATTACAGTCATCTTTGACCAGATTTGGTCATAATTACAAAACTTTGTAATCATAAAGTATTTTGCAAAATAAAATAAATATCCTCAAAATATGGGTAGGTGACATCAGGATAGACCTGTGACTGGTGGTAGCCATGTTTGGCCTTCTAGTTCGACGGGGACAATGCCACATATTTGTCCCCATTGCAGGCACACTTGCCCTGGCCCGATCTTTGGATGCTATATGGAGTAGGTTAGCAATCTTTTTAATCTGTTTTCAATCATCACTTGATAATTTATAAAGCAATTTTAAAGTATTTGTGTTTGAATTAAACTATTATTTCAATGTACAGTTATTTAGAGCTGAGATGTAACACCCCATTTTTCCATTGATGTTTATTGACTTCAATGTAAATGCTATGTATATGCGGTGTGTGTGTATTATCCCTAGTGTGGAGCTCAAGGCCAAGGCCCCACTAGTGGATGTTTAAGGTTATTGCATAGGCAAGTATTTGACACTTTGATTATTCATGGGTTGTTAAGCCATGAAGAAATGTAAATGATGTAATTATTTATTAATTGATAAAGTAACCAAGAAGCTGGCTAAGTGTTGGTGCCCCAATTTTGCCCCAATTTTTCCATAATTTTGAACTATGGATGACTATATGTTGACTAATTATGAAGATTATGAAGTATCAAGCTGTATTTCCTTCACCTTTGACACTCTTTATCTATCATTTCAATTAACGTAATTTCCCTACGATTTTCAAAGATATATTGTTTTAAATGTTGAATTAACAATTTGGAATCTATTTGGCATGAAGTTTTGTTTAAGCAGGTGAAGGTTTTCATTCGGATGCCCATTCAGACAGCCATTCGCACACGCGCAGTCATTCGGACTATCATTCACACCTTGAAAATCGTTGGTTTGCCTACTTGGGAGCATTCATGGCACAAACAAAAACATGGGTTTTTCTCCCAGCATATCCAATTGGGTTTTGTGAAAGACGGTTTTTCAAAAATCCGAATATTTCAGGAGATATCGAGGGTTCTTTAACTCAAGTTAGCCCAAAATAATGTTAAACCTAGATTTTTAGCAGTGAACTGCCATATTGTGCCTTGATTTGCATGCACATGGGAGAAGATATTTCCAAACGGTCAAATGGGTTTGAATAAAACCTATCCAGCTACAAAACCTAGAATTTGTTTTTCCAAACTCGCAACCACTAGAGAGTTATCGAGGGGGCATTTTTCCAAGTCGTGCCAGATTGCGTTTTCTGAGTTGGCCGTTTTATGAGTCTATTTCATATCATAAAGAGACTGTTTTTAGAGAAGTTGACCACTGAAAGGGTCGACCCTCTCTCTGATGTACAAACTATTATATAAAGAGTCTCTGAGCCATGATCAAACACACTGTACAAATCCGGATTTTGATAATATTAAATTGTTGCTCCGTTCCTGTTCCAATTACGCTTATATTTCTATGCAACTAGTCATTGAATAATTCATAGCAGTTAACCACTGCCTCCTGGGAAGGGCCCCTCAGTGGAAGTGTGTAGTGTTGTACATCTCATTTTCATTCTCAGCTAATTAATCGTGTTGTTCCCATTATTTGTTGTGCATAAATGTTTTTCAGATTTGAATTGTGCCATCATAACGTTGTTTCTTTGTTTGAATATATACATAAATGTTCGTCCATGTGTTATGAATTTGGGAATCATATGACTAATACAGTGTATGCGTGTGAATGAAATCTCTTCGTTATGCTTAGTTTCTGTCTTTACCATAAGTTGCTTTCAATTTCGATAGGCTCTGCGTTCAAAAATGTTTCTCTTGAGCTTTTGATTGGTGCGTATTGAATTTATGAATAGTTTTCCATAATCTCTTTTCAACCAAACGATTACATTATATGCAATTGAAATAGTGCGCATAGGTAGAGAATTCGATTTTGTTTCTAATGCAAGTAGTCTGGCTTTATTGATTGGAAGAATAGTGGTTAACAATAGTTCAGATCTTTTAATTCTCTTTAGAAAGAGAGTATTCTTGTTTTAGATGCTAGCTAAATAGATACAGTTTTAAAGTTCTTCCTTTGAATAGAATTTGAAGTTAATAACATAGCATTGTTGATTACTTTCATAAAAAATATCATAGTGTTCCCTTTTCTGTTATTAGGTAGCTGATAGAAGAATAATCTCATATGTTTCATTGTTCAAGCTTAGAATTAGTTTACTTTCTAGTTAATTGATAATCATGGTTTAGTTTTGAGATTAAAAATGAAATGTCGTTTGTAGGTCTGTTTGACAAGTTGATTGATAGTTCAAAACCCTTAGTTCCTTTCAGTTGATTTCTTTAATTTTCGCAGTTGTGATTTCTATATTTTAACTTCAGTTGACCACTGATGGATAGATTAGGGATCTAACTCATGAGATACGATCACCCCATCACTAGTACAAAATGAGAGATAAGTGACTAGGTGACTAAAAAATTTAGTCACCACTGTTTTTTCAAGGGATAAATGACTAAAATTGGGCAATTTTAAGTAATCCAACTAAAAACGACTAAGATAAATGACTAATTTAGTCATAGGATAAAATATATGACTGGATAACAAGTGACTAAAGTAAAAATGACTAACATAAATGACTAATTTAGTCATGGGAATATAAATATGACTAGCTAATAACGATTAATGTGAATTAGTCGTTTATGTTAGTCATTTTTAGTTGTGTCACACTAACAATGGAAAAATGCAATTTTGATAATGAATTTGTACAATATTTTACTAAATTTTAGCAATGCGGATGGATTTAGAGATCTTACTATGGGGGTCATGGTCCATGTGTGTGGTCCCAAACCACCATATTAGCCCTCCACAGGGGATATTTGGTCTGGAAGTGGGATGTGGTGCTCATTTTGAAGTTTAAAACACTAGATATGGTTTCTAACACCACATAAACCTATGGCCCTAACAAAATCTTCTAGCCATCCAAGGCTAAGAAGATCACCTCAATCAACCATACATGGCCTCTTGAGGGTATCATTGGCCAATGATTGAGGATATTCATGCTATTATGTGGTTTTGAGAAGTATGTAGGTGTCTTAGGGCCTTATGAATGATTCTCTAGAAAAGAAGACCATGCCTTTGGCTCTAAAAAACCCATTGAGCCATATAGAACCATGAACAATGCCTCAAAGAACCACACATGAGTTTGTAAAGGTATCCATGGAGCTTTGTATCTAGGTATCGCGACCTTGAGGATTTGAACATGGAAAATAGAAGAGACATGAACCTTGGGCCCTGAAATATTTTAGCCATCCAAGGATAAGAGTGTTTCCTTCACCAACCACACATGGACTCCCGAGGGTATCATCATCCTATAATTAAATATGGTGATTCCATTAGGCCGGTTTGAGAAATATGTATGTGTATCAATGCCTTGCAAATGACATTCTAAGCGAAATACCATGCCATTGGCCCTAAAGAAACCACCGAGGCATCCAAAACCATGAACAATTCCTTAAGATACCACATGTGACTATGTAAGGGTATCCATGGCACTATATATCTAAGTCTTGGGGACTTTGGGGCTTCAATATTGGCCTTCCATGCACAAAATATTGAGCTCCTCAACTACATCAATATGTCATGTCTACAACAAGAATCATTGCACTATGTTATGAAATGCATATCACATGATTGAAATTTATGCCTATGCGACTAGGTCACAACACCACAAGTGTGTGACAAAGAATATCAGTGTTTTTATAACACACCGTTAATTGCCAAGTTTAATTTGTGTATAATATTCGCCATTGCAATGTGCATCGAGCACCAATACCTTTATACTAACATGCATATCAAAGACAACAACCAAATCCAAAAGTATGTGCTTAAACAAATTCTTAATGAACCTCTCTCATCAATTAAGGTTGTTGGTACTTTGATTAATTAAGTTGAGATACACTTTTCTACATAATTAAGGATGTTGGGACTTTAATTAATTGAGATACACTTTTCTACATAATTAAGGTTGCTGATACTTTATGATCTCGGTGTGCCTATTTAGTCAAATTCAACCATGACTTGCACTTGGGCTTGTCCATTGAGATGCTTCATCATTGAGGGGAACCATTGATTAGGGCTTCATCATTAGGGCTACATTTATCCTCTTTGGGATTAATTGGCATTGTATCTCCTCCTTAATGTGATAGGTTTACCCCCCTTTGGGATTATTTGGCATTGTATCAGCATCCTTAATTCATGGACTATCACCTTTGATAGAGCGCACATTAAAAAAACAAAACATGCCTTTAATATGTTTAAATCAAAACAACTACAATCTAGACTTTTCTTATTATTTGTATGCACGCATTGCTATCATTGCATTCGAACCTTGGATCTGATTTTTGTCATATGTGCGATGTTGGGCTTCATATTATAGGAAAAGGGTTTTAGTGTGTATTTTTTTGGGGGAGAAGAAGAGTCTCTAGGACTTTAAGATGTTGGACTGTACTCGTTGGATTCAAACCATGTACCTAATTTCTATCTTCTGCGCAGCGTTAGGGATTCATATTACAAGAAAAGGGTTTTAGCACGTATTTTTTTGGGGAAGAAAAAGAGTCTCCAAGGATTCAATATGCTAGACTGCATTCATGGTCTATATAGATCTCATGTGTGCACACCACAATAGCACTGGATGAGGAGATATAAGTGGTTGCCCCTATAATTTCTCAACCCATCATGCCCAAGGAATAACTCACCCAACATGATGATGTTGTATATATACATTTGTTATGGAAATAACTATGCAAATATACATATATACATTTTTTTAAGATGTTTTTTATTATTTATATATAATATTAATTGCTAGGTATTTTGGGATATATATATAGTTTTGAAATTTATTATAATATGTAAAATAAAAAAATAAAAAAGTTAAAAAACAAAACAAATTAAAAAAAACAAATCTTCATTCTACCAAACCACACCATAATGCGGACTGCAATTAGAGGTTTTGGTGCCAAAGTGAAGCAGAGGGGATTTGGGTGCCAATGTTGAACTAGTTCCAAAATCCTCGATCTTCGAGGGTTCCAACAATTCTCCATCTACCTTTTTACTTGTCTTTTGCATTTACATTTTCTTGTCATTCAATTTTTTGTTCTTTACAGGTTGAGAAATTCTTACCATTAATCTTTGAGGGTGCCAAAAATCCACCATATGCAGGTGATCACTATCGAAGAAATGGGGTGCACATTTATTCTCATCAACAGTGGCACTTCCCCATGCCTGGCCTCTTTCACCGATAGCATTGCCTTCCCAATACCGAAGAATCACCCATCAGTGACAGGTCTTAGTAACAGGGCCTAACCCATTAGTATGTTTTTTGGTTGTTTGATTTTCTAATTTGATACTGGTTAAGGATGTATGAATTGCTTTATTTTGCATATATTCAAGTTGAATAAGAGGTCGTAGGTTTATTTCCAAATGTGGCATTTTGAAGGATACATGACAACTGTTTGACGAAATTCCTGAGTGAGATATGATCTCATGGAATGCTCTAATCTCAAGATATGCCAATCATGGGTTTTGAAAGGAGGCCCTAAAATAGTTTTGTAATATGGGAATCAAAGGCATGAGACTGGATCACAAACTCTTGGTCAATCATGTCATTCAGGAAGTACTTTTGGTCATAATCAAGCATCTTTTGGTAATCAGCCTTTTGGTGCAATCAGTCAACCTGCTTCTGGTGCAACTAGCACACCTGTATTTGGATCTACCATGACACAAGCATTTGGTACCACAACCTCTGCATTGGGTGGAACAAGTGGGCCTTCCTTTGGTGCTTCTAGTACTCCAGCATTTTGGGTTTCCAGTACTCCAACCGTTGGGGCTTCGAGTACTCCTCCATTTAGTTTTGGAAGCACCGCCACTTTGGGTCAACCGGTTGCGGCATTTGGTGCAGCATCTACTCCAGCATTTGGGAATGACCCACCATTCGGAAGCACTTCATCTCCTTTTGGTCAGAGTTCGGCTTTTGGTGAGCAGATTTTCTCTAAGTTCCTCTTCATTTGGGTTAAAAATTTGAATGTTCTTGTTACTGCTCTAATATTTCATTTTCTTGTTTACTCCTGATCTAATATGAATCTATGATATATATACATTAGATATGACTTAGATACTGTAATTTCCCCATCTTGACCCTATTGCATTAAGATTGTAAATGATGTAAATATTGTTATTTAATCATGGTGAGGAGCTCAAGGCTAAGGCCCCGCCATTGATTTCGCATTTTTATCTATCGACAATTAAAATTGGTGCATATCGCTCTTGTGCTAGATAGGCACAATGTAAATGGAGACATCATGTAAATATGAAATTTAATGAAATACCCACAACTAGCTATGCAATGCAACAAAGAGATAAATTCTACAAGGAATAGGGAGGGAAATTATTCAAACCCTTGAGCCCATGGTGTTAATCCATTTCATTGAGAAAACCCATAAATCCCAACTACCCATTTTGGGTTATGCACCCAATCATTTAATTCTTCCAAGAGTTGTTTTAGGCAGTTAATGCCTTGGGAGTGGAGAGGTATGGCAGTCAATTTCGAGTATGGGCAAGCCACCAACTTGGAAAATCGTATTTGGTCTCCTTGGGTTAGAAAACACCCATGAAATGGTGCCCAAAGCCATTCTGAACCCATAGCCTTTGCCCTCTCACGCAGTCTGAGCTAGCTGGGCTTTCCCCATAACGTTTTTCACCATTTTTCCTGCATTTTCCATGCCTGGGAGCTCGTTATTGTATTGTACAACAGCTGGGAGAGGAGGGCCACGAATTGGGACTATGATGGAGGTCATTTTTGCCCCAAAATTCCCATGGACGTTTATCTGAAAACGATTTCTTCTCTCCAGGGTTGTTCCCCATCTTCCATTTTTCGTTTTAGGATTTCCCACATTTTTCTGAACTGGTAGAAGCCCCATTTTGGACATCCCACTGAAGAAATGTTTTTTTTCTCATGCCCAACAATTGTGCTTTTGCTGTTATGTGCATCCCTATTTTGGTTTGAACCTGTGAGCAAGAGATTTGGAGTGACAGTGGACAGAATTGGCTTGATAAACCTAGTGGGGGAAAATAACCTCTCAAGAAGATCAAGAGGGATGGCTACTCTTCTATGCACACCTTGGACACTCTAGATTGAAAGGTATGGCCTGAGGGACTATGCGTTGGTGAAGGGAATACTTCCTTGAGTGGGGTGTGTAGGCATTGTGGGTGCCAAGCTAGATAGATCTTGTAGAGGTATCCATGGCTCTGTGCTTGAGCTCACTAGCTTAGCAATTCTTCCTTTCCATTTCCTAGCAGCCTGATAAACCCAATTGTAGATTGGCTTGGCTCATTTTGGTGTATGTTTGGATATGTGTGAGTCTGTTGTTCCCTGGTTCCTTGTAGAAATCATGCCCAGCTCGGGGGGTGGCAGTTGCATCAAGAGATTGATAAGCACAACTGGCCTATGGTTGGGAGGAATGTTGCAGTTGCATAGCTGGTTGCTCAGGGACTACTTTGTTTCAAGATAAGTACTCTCATGTGCTAATTCTGTATTGTTTCAATGGATGAATGACATGAATGTCTTGAATGTATGATGGATGTGTGATAGAACTTAATTCTGCTGTGTTTTCAAATATTTATGCATTTTCATATGTCCATCTTCATTTTATATGAATGTTTGTTTACTAAGTATGGGGCTAGATGTCCAGTATTATCATTAGTGTTCTCTCCATAGCCTTGGTAGGATGGGAGGGACATTACATATACTCGTTGTCATGTTTTTCCTTCATTTTCTTTATGTTATTTCTAAAACCTCTTGTACAGATTCTATTTATCTCCTTATAGAACTAGTTTCGATTGGATTAATGCCCGATTTTATTTCTTGTACATTTCAGTTGTGCTGATAAGATAGATTTCATTTCCTTTCAAAACAAAGTTACCATTGCTTTTCAGAGAACTGTCATTTTTAAACTTGCATTCTTTCCTTGAGTATTATTTTTCATATGGAGGAGCATCTGCATTTGGACAAAAAAATGCATTTGGAGCATTTGGATCACAAACTCTTGGTCAATTAAGTCCTTCAAGAAGTACTTTTGGTCAGAAGCAAGCAGCTTTTGGTAATTAGCATTTTGGTTCAATCAGTCAACTTGCTTCTGGTGCAACTAGCACACCTTTATTTGGATCTACCATGGCACCAACATTTGGTACCAGAAGCTCTGCATTGGGTGCAACAAGTGGGGTTGCCTTTGGTGCTTCTAGTACTCCATCATTTTGGATTTCCAGTACCCCAACCATTGGGGCTTCAAGTACTCCTCCATTTACTTTTGGAAGCACTGCCACTTTTGGTCAACCCGTTACAGCATTTGGTGCAACATCTACTCCAACATTTGGGAACGACACACCATTCGGAAGCAGTTCATCTCCTTTTGGTCAGAGTTCATCTTTTCGTGAGCAGATTTTCTCTAAGTTCCTTTGAATTTTGGCTTATAAATTTGAATGTTCTTGTTACTGCTTGAATATCTCATTTTCTTGTTTACTCCTGATCTAATACGATATATCTACATTAGATATGACTTAGATACTTTTTGTCATGTTGTTCCTTCATTTTCTTTTTGTCATTTTTGAAGCCTCTTGTATAGATTCTAAGGTTTTGTTCCTTTCCTCTCTATAGGAGCTCAGTTTTCAATTCTAACATTTGGAATCCTTGAATTTGGACAAACATCCTTTTTGGGACAGCATGGAGGTAGTAGAGTGACACTATACACAAGTATGAGTGAGACAGAGGGTGCTAGTTATGGTGAGGGTCTTGTGAAACTTATTTCTATATCTTCTATGCCACAATACAAGGTAAAAAGTCATGAAGAATTAAGATGGGAGGATTATGCTGTGGGAGATAAAGGTACTAGTCAATTTTTTCATTGTTAGTGTTATTGTGATCTGCAAAAATATGTCTATTTTGGCATTGGTCTTGTTGTTCATTTATGCAGTAATTACTATTAGACTGATGAAGTTGTAAATTTCAGGAGGCCTAATCCCTGCAAGACAACAACCTACAGGGGAAAATATGTTTTCTAAGCCACTACAGTAAAATTCCTTTGGTCAAACACTACCTGCCTTTGGTGAGATGACTGCCTTTGGTCAAGCATCTTTCACAAATCCTAATCCATTGAGTTTGTCAGCAGTATTACTGTTTAAGAATTTTTTTTGAAGATCAAGTCAGTACCATCATTGTTGAATTTTCATCCACCGAGTCATTTTTAAAATCTCAAGTTTTTATCTTTATTTTAGCATCATCAATAGAGGATTGTAATTGATTTTCATTGACCTACATTTGTGGTCAGTTTTTAGACATTAATAAAATTATCTTATCTTATTATGTACTCTGACTTATGGTTCTTATCTATATCAAGAATAAAATCCATTAACTATTTGGAGAAACAATAAGAAATAAGTACCATGTTTCTGCAGTGGTTGAAAGATGAAAATTTGCAATATATTCTTTGATTATTACTTTAGTAGAGTCTTATGTCACTGCAGATACATATTATGAAAGTGTAGTGTCCATTTTAGTTTCTGAAGATATTATTTTCTCTGTAATTCAGTCCTATATTGGGTTCAAATGGATTAGTGTCTATACTTACAATACATGTCGCTTGAGCTTTGAGTTAGTTACAAGATGGTTGATTAGAAAGTAGAACTATACAATTTTTCATTGATGAAGTTAGCATTGTACATTTGTTTGACTAAATTTTTTATATGTAGGAACATCTACATTCAGATTATATGGATTACCAAGTCTTGATCAATCAAGTCTTTTTAGAAGTACTTTTGGTCAGACAGAACCAGTGTCTAGGAATCTCCCTTTTGGTGCAATTAGTCAACATTCTTCCGGTGCAACTAGCACACCTGCATTTGTATCCACTTTGACACCAGCGTTTGGTTCCACAACCTCTGCATTGGGTGTGAGTGCAACAAGTGTGCCTGCCTTTGGTGCTTTTAGTTCTCCAGTTTTTGGGATTTCCAGTACTCCAGCCATTGGAACTTCAAATAATCCTCCATTTGGTTTTCGAATCACCGTCGCTTTTGGTCAACTCGTTCCACCATTTGGCACAACGTCAATGCCATCATTTGGGAACAACAAAATGTTTGGATGCACTTCATCTACTTTTGTTCAGAGTTTGCATTCTGGTGAGCATATTTCCTTCAAGCCCTTCTTTGTTTTGGGTTATAAATTCTGAATGCTCTTGTTAATGATTGGAATTCCATATTTGTGATTCAGTTTCTTGTTTACTTCTGATCTAATACAGTAGATTTAACATTAGATAGGACGTAGATTCTCCTGTCATCTTCTTTCATATGTTAGTTCTCACAATTAACTTCGGTGAGAGACATTCAAACAAAGTGGGCCTTGGGCATCAACTGTTTTGCAGCCCCCAAGAGATAAAAATATATATTGGTTGATGTTTTAATACCGTGATCTCCCCCAAGACCTGGGTTGGCCTAGCTCCATGACAATCAAAATATATTTCTATTAAGAGAGCACAGCTTGGTCAAGTGTTTTCAAGAGTCTTTCATTGCCCCACCAAGAGTTGTACTAGTTAAACCATAACTCGAATGACTCCTTTTGAGTTGTTGTGGTCATACAACCTTAGCCTAGCATTAAGGGCATATCATATTGTTTTATCACCAAAGGGCATTCTGATGGACAAGATGCCTTTTTTGTCTTTTGACCATCCACCATGTTAAAATCCCCCAAACAGGCTAGTGGGATTCAGGGTGGTCGTCTGCAATATATTTCTAGAAATGGTTTCTCTCTTCAGCATCATTGGGTACTAAGTGTTAACCAGACTCAATATGTGTCCATCCAGATTTCAACATAATCCACACCAACCTCTCAGAGGAATCGGTACTCCTACCCTTGAAAAAATCTCAGAGCATTCTATAACAGAAACCTAGAATTTTTCACTTCCTGTAGACACAAGATATCAAGATTATGAAACATGTTACTATTCTTACAGACCATGATAACATACACAACAAACTTTTGTGAAAGCATGTGAACATTTAGACAATTTACTTGTTAGTTGCTATTAGAGTCTTTTCTACTAACTGATACCTAGAATTACTCTTCTCTTGTTCATGTCTACCTTGATTGAGAAACAAATTGTATGTGCCTGCATATGCAGATGTGCAGACATGTGTGAAGGAACAAGATCTAAATTAAAAATGCTAAATAGGACAACAAAAGAGGAAGAATACTGAATTATTTTTTTAGTTATTAATTGATTGCCATTCCTAACCTAACTAGTACTGCAGAGAAATGCTTGTGCCGCTCTTACATCAATCATGAATGCAAGTATCCATCATTATATAGCTATTGTAGAGTCACCTCACCTAGTATGCAACTTCAAATATTTATGCAATTGATCCTTGCTCATGTCCAGTGATTTTTGTCAATTTTTTGCAAATGATATTGGATTGCTATTCTCAAATTTCAAGGTACATTACTTGCCAGTCTTGTTATTGTTCTCAGCTTCTAATCTACCATTGATTTTAGATGGAAAGAATTTTGCAATGCCTTGAAAATCAGGATGGAGATAAGGGGCATCAAATTAATGTTGTAGCTGCAGTAACTGTTTTGGCACATCAGTAATAACTAGAGCTTCTTATATACAATCCATGGAAATAAGTATAGAGACCCATCAAAACTCTGTGGATTACTTACGAATTCTTTAATTGTATCAAATAGATCATCTTATTCTCTGAATCATGTATATTTTTTACTATAAATGATAATATCTACCTTCGCCATATTTAGAAGAGGCAAGGTCTCAAGATGTTATGTATATAACATGTCAACTCATTACAGTAGTCAACTTTTATGTAAATGTTTAGGTATGTTTCTCAAAAACAAATTATCAACTAGCTATCTCACAACCAAAAACCTAAGAACTATTAGGTTGCCTAGTTGTTAAATATCATATACATTAACATGCTACTGAAGCTCCTGTTGGTAGTTGTTGATCCTGTCTAGGTTTTTGTCACACCTCTCCTCAACTACCTGCCATTATCTGTAATTGCAAATGTATTGCTATCCTCCCGGTGTCAAGCACCGGTTCTCATCATAGATCCAGTGATAGAAACCAGTCCATATCATGCCCTCTAGTCATAGTGTACCTCTTAAATATATATCCATCCAACATTAAGTAACAAATAACCCTTAACCACTAACTATAACTACTTCGACTTATTAAACCCTACTGCAGTAACCATAGTGATCATTGATAAAGCTCTGCACCTCTAGCGTTAGGTTTAAAACTTCTAACTCTCATCTCCAGCTGCATGTTCAGCTCAAACACAAGAAACCCAATTTGATAATAGCTCAGACAGAGAGAAATCAACCAGCTGATCTCATAAACAAAAATAATAGCCAGAGATGTTCACTTGCAATTTCCCTACACGTTCTGACAATTGGAGGAGCATAACCAAAAGTGAATCAAATATGGATTTGGAAAAATTGCAAGGGGACTAGAAAAAATAATTTACAAGCAAGACTAAGCAACATTATAATTTGTGCACATTTACAAATAGTGAACCTACTTTAATAGGCTTCCATTTCTCTCGAGTCTCGGTGTAAATTTGTACATGGATTCAAAAGAAAGAGACGGAGCAAAGCATAAAGCACTAGATCTGAACTTTACATGATACAATATACAAAAAAAAACCTAGTATACAGGGGGAGGAATAGCGAAATCGACTCCAATATGATCTATACCTTAATACATTGTTGACCAATAAAAACAACTTGTCCCCATAATTGCTGTAATAAAAAGAAAAGTAAGGCACAGCTAAAAATTAAAAATTAAAGAGAACTCAAATAACAATGGTGTCGGGGTGCTCTGCATGTTCCATCTGGACATGTGTACTACCAATATTGAGTGACTATTATAAAGCATCTGGCAAAATCACTAGTAAATATTAGCCCATATATGCTACTATGGCACACCACACTTTCTTTCAAGCTACACACATAACCATTTTTTCTTAAAAATTGATAGTTACTGCTATTTACAATCATATTTTATTCAGTCCATCGCCAAACTATGTACAACTTACAAGAAACATACCTGAAAATTAGAACTAGTTATGGGCTTAGATGGAAACTTGTCATAACTAACTGGCCAACCCTCTGAGGAACACAACTGTTGACGATTCGGTCACCATTCATTGGAGGCCAACTAAATTATGGACTGCATGTTGTCAATGGAAACTCCCTTGATGAAGGGAATTCCAATTAATGCACCAATGCATAAATGTGACGCAGCCATCTTGTTGCACTGAGAGGAGTGAGGTGCTCTACAACCCAGTATGGGGGAGATGTTGTAAAGTTCGTACCTAACAAAATAATTAAAAAAATTCATGTTGGCTCATAAAATACCACACTTCAAGAAATTGGATCCCTCTCGGTGCTTGATAGATCCGAATTTAAGATGGATCTATGCTGGTTTACTATCAATGATAAGATCTACCTTCGCCATATTTAGAAGAGGCAAGGTCTCAAGATGTTATGTATATAACATGTCAACTCATTACAATAGTCAACTTTTATGTAAATGTTCAGGTATGTTTCTCTGTTCAATTAAGATACTCTTGTGGCACTCTTACAACATATGACATGCTATTGTCTTGTTTTATTTTTGTCATTTATAGTGATGTTGATAATTTGCTTTTATCAACTCTAACTTGATGGTGTTTCATCGAATTCTGTTAGGAGTTTCAAGGATTTGTTGGTCTGGATGGCAGCTTGAATTTAGAAATAGACAAAAATAAAGTGCCATAGCATACTATGGAATTCTTGTCTCCGTGCCATGCTTGTGTTTCTGGATAACAAACTGGTATGTTCCTCTTAGTTACCTTTTATGCATTCAACAACTTTACATATTTAAAATTTTTTTTAAATTGACCTGTAAAAAGAAAACTTCGCTAGTATCTACCTTTTTGTCTACAATATGCCAATCTACTAAAATGTCCATGATTATATTGTAGGTTGGTGATCCTATGGAAAAGATAGCAATCAAAGGAATTTATTGGATATATACTTCTGATGAAAAATCCATGCCTGGGAAGTAAGTACATGATGCATGAACTATATATTTGTGACTTGTAGAGATAGGATGTCATTTGTTTCTCTTTTATTTTGTATGTTTCAACAGAGCCAGAGCCATTGGTTTGCGATTTTGTCATTAATTATTTCTTTTGAAAAGTTGATCAATTTTGTCCTGGATCAATATTTTGGACTTTTAAAATACTTTTAGTAATCACAATTTCCAGCATGTCTTATGAGTAGGAATCCATTTTACTTTAGCTTTGTTGCTGCTTAATCATTTTGGCATGTGCTTTGAACTTTGATTTCTATTAAAGTGAGTTAATTCATTTGGCAAGTCGAATAATTTAGTGTGTGAATTTATTTGTTGATATTATCTTCTAGCAGCCAAATTTTGCATAGTGTCAATGCCATCAGCTGTTGATTATGATACATCCAAGGTAATGTTAAATGTTGCGTAGCTTTGGCATCATGCGCACTTCTATGTGTTTCACTGTATGCACCATCGTCTTTGACTTGATGAGGATTTAAATATGAGTGTGGCTTGAAGTTGTTGGTGCTCTGTTTTTTTTTAATTGCAACACTATGGCAGTTTGTGGTATTAAGTTTGTTGACTTGGCTTGTAGATTATTTTTTTTATTAATCTCAAGGGCTAGTTTTTTTTGTCACTTTTCAGTCTACATTTTTCTTGACATGCTTTGTGTATTTTTCTCTTTAAGGAATTTGCTGATGAGATTGGCATTCCATTTTTGGAGACAAGTGCGAAGAATGCAACAAATGTGGAGCAGGCTTTCATGACCATGTGAAAATCCTCACAGCAGATCTAAGAGATGATGTATACCTCACAAGAGAATGATTATGATTAAGCAAGAAAATAGAAGAAGAGTGGTCAATACAGTATAATGAGAAACATAATAATATGGTACAGTAGAACTCGGATAGAAGCAATAATACTTCACACACACTAATTAATTAATCACAGTATGGAAAAATAAATAGTACAATGGTACAGAGGATTCGAATGCCTAAGGTGGCAATTCGAATTAGCCTCTCAGAGTGATCATAAGATCAATAGAGTGTCATCGGAGCACAACTAGGTGTCCTCATGATCATCAGAGCACAACTGGAAGTCTTCATCATCATCAGTGGAGTCATCAATGCTCAAGTAATTGTCAACCATCAGTCAAACTAACTCTGGTAGATGTAACTGAGTGTAACTCAATGTAAATGAGTGTAACTGAGTGTAACTAAGTGTAACTGAGTGTAACTGAGTGTAACTGACTGTAACTGAGTGTAACTGAGTGACAACTGGACTGGTAGGTGAAGAAGGGCGAGTTGCTCCCTAAAATCAAGGAAGAAGGGTGCATTAAGCAACTGGAGGGCTAAAACTGAATACTGAGAAGCTCCTGGGGGCTGGCTAACTAAGGGCTAGGTGCTGGACTGATGACTGAGATGCATGCAAAATGCATGCAAACCCTAAAGGTGCATGCATGACTGAAAATGTAAATGATCAAAATACTGATGGGACTAGGATGGAGTATAGGAATATCCTAACACCCCCCCTTAATCCATCCTGGGCCCTGGTAACTAAGACCAAAGGTCACCCAATACAATGAATAATAACAATCAATAAACCAAGGAAGTGGGAAAATTTCATGGGAAACATACCCCCTCCTCAAAAAATAGACTGTAAGGCACACATAAAAATAAATGCTCCAAACTCAAGCATGTGTGATGCTTGGTCATATGTCTGGAGGTATCTTCGTGGATCATGCTCAAAAAGCATGTGATTGTACCTGCTCTTCAGATCGAATGTGATGAGAACAAATCCAACAGTATGAGAATGATCCTTGAACCTATGATTCGAATAAGCTGAGGTAGGATCAAATCTGTGAAAGTGCATATAGTCTTTTGTCTTCTCCTTCGAACCACCATGGGTGAGATTATGCCAAAAATAACTATTACATGTTTGCTTGAAATCAAAATCAGATTTAAGACTTAAAAAATAGTTTCTTGAGATCTCCTTTGAACCAGTAGGGGTGAGATCAAAACTATCATATGCATGAGAAATTATCCCAAGCAGTAATTGCTTAGAATCCAAATTAGATCCAAGACTTGAATCATGGTTTCTTGAGATCTCCTTTGAACCATGAGAGGTGAGATCAAAACTAGTAATTGCATGAGAATTTATCCCAAGCGAATGACAATGGCCATAATCTTCAATAACCTTTTGAAAGCATGAATTTATGATCATATAGTAGTATAAAAGAGGAGATAGCTGGAGAGGAGCGAATGCATTACCTTCAGTAGCTGTTTTGACCTCTGAAATAATCATGTGATCATGATGCAAACCAACAAACTCTGGTGCAAGAGAGGATTTAGGACCTTCTGCAATATCTAGAGTGTGAGCTGGCACAGAAAGAGAAGAAAGTTTGAGCATGAGTGGAGAATCTGCAAGTTCTTTGTCAACAATTTCAATATGAGATGATACTGGTTCATGATCTGAGAGACCATCAAGAGGAGCGAATGCATCACTTTGCTTGCTTTCGAATGGGTTAGGACCAAGTCCTTCATTCTTTCTGCCAAATTTTTCATCCAAGTGAGCCCATATCTCTTTTGGAGTCCATAACTCCTTTGGAGTTTCAACACCATTACGGTATTTGAATTGGAATCTCTGGCATGCAAACAAAGAAAACATTATTGCTACAGAGTGCATGTCACTTTTATTTAACCAGTCAATCTTCTCTTCAGGGGATTCGAACTCTCTTTCAAAATAACAATAAAAAAGATCATGGATCTTTAAGTCTGCTATCATTCTTGGTTTCCATTCATCATAGTTGAGTGGATCAAGAGGAGTAATTCCTGATGAATACATTGAAGCTGTAGAGGACCTGCAAAAACAATATAGAATAACTGCAACTGCAACTGCTACTGCTGCACTCGAAATCTTGGTAATAACCTGCAAAAAACTCTCAAGAATGGAGATAAACAACACTCTCAACATGCTCTGATACCATGTGAAAATCCTCACAGCAGATCTAAGAGATGATGTATACCTCACAAGAGAATGATTATGATTAAGCAAGAAAATAGAAGAAGAGTGGTCAATACAGTATAATGAACAACAAAATAATATGGTACAGTAGAACTCGGATAGAAGCAATAATACTTCACACACACTAATTAATTAATCACAGTATGGACAAATAAATAGTACAATGGTAGAGAGGATTCGAATGCCTAAGGTGGCAATTCGAATTAGCCTCTTAGAGTGATCATAAGATCAATAGAGTGTCATCGGAGCACAACTAGGTGTCCTCATGATCATCGGAGCGCAACTGGAAGTCTTCATCATCATCAGTGGAGTCATCAATGCTCAAGTAACTGTCAACCATCAGTCAAACTAACTCTGGTAGGTGTAACTGAGTGTAATTCAATGTAACTAAGTGTAACTGAGTGTAACTGAGTGACAACTGGACTGGTAGGTGAAGAAGGGAAAGTTGCTCCCTAAAATCAAGGAAGAAGGGCGCATTAAGCAACTGGAGGGCTAAAAATGAATAGTGAGAAGCTCCTGAGGGCTAGCTAACTGAGGGCTAGGTGTTGGACTGATGACTGGGATGCATGCAAAATGCATGCAAACCCTAGAATGCATGCAAACCCTAAAGGTGCATGCATGACTGAAAATGTAAATGATCAAAATACTGGTGGGACTAGGATGGAGTATAGGAATATCCTAACAGACCATGGCTGCTGAGATAAAGAACAGGTGCACTTTTTTGTTATGATGTTTTGATAGAGTCCTCATTGTGAAATCTTTCTTTTAAGGAGATTATATTTTCTATTTTCTATGAAATACTATTGACTTAACTCCATTTATTTTGTATTGTAGGATGGCAAGTCAGCCTGCCATGAATAGCTGCAGACCTGCTACTGTACAAATGAAAGGGAAGCCTGTTGTTCAAAAAAGTGGTTGTTCCTCATAAGACAATTCCTAGAATAATTTTTACTGCAACTGGTTTTGAAGAAGTGAAGTTGAAGATAATTTTATGTATTTTGGATCTCAGATAGGCAAACGTCTCTAGCTGTTGAGAGATCAACAATTGATAGACAATTAAAACAAATTTATTGCAAGTTGGATCTTGTATTCTTTTCTGTCTATGAAGGGCTGCAGCTTGATTTTGTTCCTGATAATTTGTACATCCATGGATTATTGTACTCATGCATAGTTTGTAAGATCATTCTTCTTTGAATTTTCATCATTGTCACAGTTGAACTGCTATATCTTAGAATTATTTTAGTACTTGAAGCATTATTCTTGAATATGTTTGACATTCATTTTGTTCCCATGCAAAATTTGTTTGAATATCATCATTGTCAAGCAAGAACAAATTCTTAAAGGGTGCTAGCTCAATGGTAGAGCACCTACCTAATTATAGGCAGGAGATTGGTTGTTTGATTCCTCCGTACCCTATCATAAATTAGTGACTAAGAAAACAACTAAATTCGCATATATACGACTATTAGTAGCTAATTTACAGTATCTTATAGCGCGACTAATGTGATAATCAATGACTAAATCAATGACTAAATCAGTGACTAAATCAGTGAGTATCAATGACTAAATCAATGACTAAATCAGTGACTAAATCAGTGAGTATTAATGACTAAATCAATGACTAAATCAGTGAGTATCAATGACTAAATCAATGACTAAATTAGTGACTAAATCAGTGAGTATCAATGACTAAATCAATGACTAAATTAGTGACTAAATCAGTGAGTATCAATGACTAAATCAATGACTTAATCAATGACTATCAATGACTAAATCAATGACTAATAAGTCAACCAATTAATGATTAGTGAAATACGACTAGAGATAAGATAGTGGAAATCGGATACTATTAGTCACCGACTAAAAAATAGTCGCTTATAGTCGAATTTTAGTCATTTTTTTAGTCATTAATTTCGCATTTTGTACTAATGCATTTTGGGCTTATTTCCTAGGTGATTAAGCTATTCCAATTTGCTTATTTTTCTTTTAAGTAAATTACCAGCTTTAGGTCAGATTAGCTTAGATTAGTTTAAGCCTTCAGTCCTATACATACTGTGTCGACACCTCTAAGCTTACGAGCCCTTGGGTTGATAATTTAGTGTCGAATTAGAGATTGCATATTTTACTCGACATTTTTGGCGTCGTTGCCGAGGAGGTGCTAAAAGGGGTTGGAATCTAGGTAGATAGGTTGCTTTTACATTACACAACATGGGGGAGGGGAAAACAGTAAGACGAGAGGTAAGAACCTGCGCATCCACTATAGTGGGGTGCCCCAAAGCCTTGTTGTTCTTTCTTTCACACAAGTGTGTTTACTTTATGCAAAGTTTGTTTATTTCCGCCAGTGTGCTTTTCTTTCCACAAGTGTAGGTAGTTTACTTTCCTATAATTTAGTTTCACACAATATGTTTTTTTTTGCCAATGTAGGTAGTTCACTTTCCTGCAATTTACTCTTATGCAAGTGTGTTATTCTTTCAGCAATTTTGGGTGTGTTTACTTTCCGCAATTTAATTTCATATGTGTATTATTTCATAAAAGTGTGGTGTGTTTAATTTGTGCAAATTTGTTTTAGTAGTAGATAGTCTTGATTAGAATCATGAAAAACACATAAAATTTTTGGGTGCAGTAAGAACCCCCAAACCCTAATCCTTGTGTGAAGGAGGACCTATCAACCAAACACATGGATTCAAAGGTGCTCATTAGTATGAGATAACTTTCTCAAATCCTAGCAACAGCTGGGATATCAATTTCTACCTATCAAGAAAAGAAGATCATGATAGCAGTTGAGATCTTATCAACCTCTTCTGAAATGACAAACGAACCAAATCCCCAAGAACTACAAAAGAATTTTCTTTGTGGGAATGCAGAAGATGTTGACACATTTGGGACTACATCCGAAGGAGAGAAGCCTAAAATTGAGGAGTTCTCAGTAGATCCTCTATGTACTTTTGAAATCAATCAATTAGGAGAAGGGGATCTACATGACGTAATGAAGGGAGGTGAGGATCAGAACTACATTGAAAGATGGTTCCAAGAGGTAACCAGACCACAACAACATTTCTTCCTTCAACACCTTCTGTTACAGAAGCAAGTAAGTTGGTTGGTTCTCCATATCTAGGTAATCACTATAACACCTTTTTCATATGTGGATAAAGGTATATTTTAAATCTTGCTTCGCACTTGGTTACATTGGAAGAGTTCATATACTTGAATAGAAACATTTTCTGTCTTTTACGTAAGATAGGATATTATGTACATAATTAAAAAGTTGCATGTGATTAGTTAGTTTTTATACAACTTCACTTTTTGTTTTTCTTGTAAAATTTTTATGCTCTTCCTAATAAGCTTTTCAGATACTTGATATCAGTGATTCTATATTTATAACGAGGTTGATAACTACAAATATTTCCTCCATATAAAGTCCAGAGGCTCTCAATACATTTTGACTTAGCCGCCAAGTTAGTAAGTAGAGCAATCTTTCCTGAATAGTGACAGGGGGGAACTTTCAGATGTTTTTCTTGAGAAACACCGTTGTAATATTTTGGAGAAGGAAACTCGGGCTAGAGAGGTCTTCTTACTATTATCCTTTGGCTCCATCCACTACACACTAATGCAATCAACCATATGTGGTTTTGATTCAACAGAATACTCATCTATTTGGTTCTATGTTGGTAAGAACTAGGTGTCCTCTAACCCATATATCATTCCATCATGTATCATGGTTTTCAGAGCTGCTCCCCCATCCACTCACTCATAGGAAATATATTGCTGAAAATCTATAGAGGGTGGAAAAACTAGGACATGAGCCTCTGATGCAAAAAGGGTTCAAGAGGCTAACCCGTCGGAGTACTGAACGGGCTCGCTGGCAGTGGGTACCGGCCTATGGTATGACTAGGTAAACCCGAGGGGGTACTGAACAAGCCTAACTGATAGAAGGGAATCTTCCTGGGGAGGACAACTTGTTCAAAAGTGTGTAAATAAAAAATCTTTAAATGGCTCTGTTATATGTTAGAATTGTTGTGGGTCTAACTAAATAAAATTATGTATGGTTGAATTAAAGGAAATGAACTTCATCATTTGGCCAGAGGAGAATAGTCTCAATATTATATTAAGACCAGTTATCTAACCTCCATTGGATAAAATATTTCTTATGTTGCCAGGTGGGGCCTATTGTAAGTACAACAGATCCCATGTTTTCAATAAAACATGGGTGCCCCCAATTTTTATATGCAAAGGTAATGATCAAATTCCTTAGTCATTTTGGGGTTTTTCATCCTACTTATCATGCTTTGATGTCCTTGACATGGTTTGATTTAGTTAACAATTTTCGCTGTAAAAAAAATTATGCATTTTTTGTGTGTTTTTTTTGTGAGGTGCAGGAAAGAACTAATTTTTCCCAAAAGTGTGTCTTTCCCTGCAACCCGCAACCCGCTATTACGGAGAAAACTTCCTATGGCTTGGGGAAGACCACAACAAACAGCTGACTACCAGAAAATGACTCAATTCCCAATGCTATGCTATATAAATGACAATGCTAAGATAATGGAGAAAATACCAACCTTTAATCGGCTATTTGATGTAGATCCCTGTTGAGCTTTCAACTTCTACACTTGAACCTGCAAATTAGTCTCAACAACAAGTACAAGCAAGCGCAGATAATATGTGAAATACATTAGCATAATCAATAGCATGATCCATGATATCATAAGAAAATATAACCCAATGTAATTTAACAATATTCACAACATCAATTGGACGAGAAAATGAGTATTTCCATTAATGAATAACAAGAAGTACAATATACAACCTCTTGCCGACAACCAATATGAACCAATAACTGGGTCTCTCCACTTGTGCCTCCTCCACTTCAATCCTCCATGTAATGGAAAACTCAAGGATCAATGAGTGTAGACTCAAGTCGTGGAAAAAATCCACTAGAGTTATATTTCTCTCTCTTCTTCCTCCCTTCCATATGCCATAAGAGCTCAATATATATCCTTCCAAAGGTAAGTGAAAGGACACATCGAGGTTTTTCAGGGAAAATGGAGGGCCAACGGTCACCCTAAGACCGCTTTTTGGGAGTAAAAAGTAATTTTCTAATGATTTTTACCATTTTACTTGGCACCTGTGGGCTATAGTGGAACAGTTCGCGTGTACGCTGGCGAAATTGGAACAGCTAGTGTGTAGGAAGAAAAATAGGGAAAAAGTGTTTCTGAAGGACACAAAGTGAATCTGAGTCAGTGAAAATGAATCATGAAGGCCAAAGAGTGTTGATGCTCACAAGGTGGAAAATTACGTTGTAACAGATGCCCCCTAATGTGTGAGGTCAGAGAATGGTTCTACGATGGCCGAAATACATTATAAATCTCATAAGTGGAGTGATGGACACACAACTGGAGAGAGTAGCTCACTCGTCATAATACAATAGTATCCCTGAGTACATGTCGATATAGTACAAAAATATGATACAATGGCCATGAATAGGCACATCATGAATATATGTCATAAGTGATCATAGCCATAACCATCTACAATAAGATATGGTCTCTTGCTAAAAAGGAAAAAACTGGTGCAATACTAGAGGTACAAACTGCTGATATATGAGAGATGATATCTCAAATGTAAAGTCATGATCATAAGTAGAATACTGAATGCCACTATCACCTGGGGTCTTCTACACAAATCATCTACGGTGCAAGTCCCATCAAGTGAATAAAGGTGTTGAGGTCGAACCTAATGTGACATCGTCTGATTACCGGTCAATGATGTATACCGTTAACAGATGCAAGATAACCCACCAATAATGAAAATGGGCATCAAGGCACAGAGTACAATCATCAAAGCGTGAATAGATGTGTTGAAGTCGAACACTAATATGAGTCCATCGATCAGGGGACATTGATGTATTCCCAAAACTGTTGATGGTGAGAGAACCTACCACTAATGACTGCAAGCCTCAAGGTACTCAACCGAACTCTAAGTCTCAAATTCCAGAATAAATGAGTTGATGTTGATGGAACGAAACTCGCTAGAAGGAGGGAATTAATGAATCCCCCATCAACCAGCATGAGGTGATAGCTACGGTGAAATATTCGGAAGAAATCAAGTGAAACGGACTGACTCAATAAGGATGGCCGACATGCAATAGTCAAGAGATCTGAGGAGTGGCCGACTCTGGTTTCAGAACTTCCTTTGAACAAGAGCATGAGCAGATGGATAGACTCAGGCAGCATAGACTCGACATAGATTGTGCAATGCAGGAGGCATCAACAAAGGGATCCATAGTGACTGGAATCTTAACCAATCGGTGGACTAAAAATGAGAAATGAGTACAGATCCTAAGGTCTTACTATAGTCCCGACTCAAAATTTATGGAGTGGAATAAATGCTCTGTTCAAAGGCGACACAACAGCTGCCAACAATAAGAAGTAAATATTCCCCCATCCGATTTTTTGGAATATTTGATTTTTTTGGTCTTTTTCATATTTGTAAAGCTTGAAAAAGAATAAAATTGATTATAGTACAACAAATGAGGGAACGAGTGTTAAGCAGCGAGCAGACTAGTCCCAAGCAGTGGAACATACCTATGATCAATGCAAAGAAGCATGTGCAATATGTAGACACTTGGGGGGTTGTTCCCTCAGGGTCAAAAGGTCATCCAATTGTGAAGGGAAAATGGAAGCTCTGCAGGGCTCGACAGGGAAAGTGCTCAGGCACCAGGCTAATAATTGAGTAAGCGGGATCTGACACAAGGCTCAAGCGGCAAGCAGGATGATGCAATGCAATCACAACTTGATTCAAAATGGGGGGAGTCCTTATGGGAGATGGATAGCATAAGACAAAGTAGAGTATGAGTCTTTATCGCAAAGTCATGGCGTAACTACGAAGGACTCCCAATCCTAAAGAAAGACAACAACATGGGTGCGAAAAGGAAAAAAGGGATTCTAACTAGGGAACCCATATTTGGAAAGGCCCTACCACCACATAACGACACTTCTATGATAGTGTGAAGGCTCTGTGTTGGTTAAGAAGCGGGGTCGCACCTAGGGTTAATGAAAATGGTCAAAAGGTCAAATGCATAATGCATGTGAAAATGACATCTAACCTATATGCCAGGTGTGAAATATACCTGCCGTAAGCGCGAAATGGTGAAAAAATCAACCCTCGTCGAAGAAATCTGTTCAAAATGCTGCTCCAAGGAATCACATTAGTCCGAAACAACTTAAAGTGGTGAAAACTATAGACAAGTGGGTTTGCAAAAAACTATAAATAGTAATAAAAAATTACAATTTACAATTCATTTTCACTTTTTACCCAATTTGGAGTTTTTGGTTAGTTTTCACCTTGGATTTCAGTTGCTGATTCTGGGAGCTACGGGCATCTGTTCGTCGAGACGTCTGGAGCAGGTAAGCTATCTCCTCATCCTCTTTCATTTATTAGTTTTTACTTCAATTTTCATTGGTTAAAATTTTTTAATGGGGAAGCCCTTTTTGGTTACGGTGTTACCCACAGGCTACAAGCATACGGGTCGCAGATAGGGCCAGGTACCCACGGTCAACGCATGCGTTGACCATGGGTACCTACCTCTATGAGCTAATTATCCCGTGGGTACAGCCGTAAGGTTGTTCTTTTTGAAATGAAAATGACTAAACTCTTGGTTTCTCTTCCTCCAAGATGGTTCTAGAATGGAAAGAAAGGGAGCATGACCTTGTGGATGAGGCCATCCAAAATGATTTTCCAGCACAACAAGCATTACAAGCATGTGGGATTTTCAAATCTTGGAACATAGGGGGTTTGAGGTCCCAAAACCTATTGCTCCGTCACTTGATAGACTACTGGGACGTAGATGCACAAAACTTCAACCTAGATGGTCAAATACTCTCCTTGGAGGTATATGATATTTACTTTATTACTGGATTATCCCATCGAGGTGAAGTGGCAAGTCTTCGATCTCGTATTGTGGGTGGTGTGATCACCATTCCCGACTACATAGAGTGGTACTGTCTTCCCAACACTCAGAAGGTGGGGAGTTAGGTACCCATTGGAGCCATAGTCAGTCTGAGCATGAAGATTATAGTGGCTACCCTTGTACGAATTATAGGTTCAACAGATCTACACCAGGCTTCAAGGCCGATGATGTTCTATGCCTCACAGTGCATGTGGCCCATGGTATATGACTGGTGCACAATGTTACTAGGGTCCATAAAGACCCAGTTAACGGAGTGCAAGCGTGGAGAGGGAAAAAAATTTGGATACGACAGTATTCTATGCAGCTTCTTCTTTGAGAGGGTTTTGGGGCTCAGTTCGAGGGTTGAAGTCCCTCCTCACAGTCTTCGCGACCCATCCCTGACCCAGTGGGCAGAGGTCTTGACATGATAGGGTGGTGGCCGATAGGCATCACCATACACAGAGGATTTCTTCCATTGGTGGGACCGATAGGTCATAGCCATTGACGACTACCCCTATGCAGGGATAGACTTCCGTGGTGATCGCGACATGCCACTTCCTCCAGGGGAAGCATTTGGAGACATCGATAAGTTACTCTTTTTACGTTTTTGTGTATGAAATTTTTTGGGATTTTTGATTATATATGAAAATGCAAAAATATTTTTGGGGTAGTATCACCTATTAACATTCTACTGTTTGCTTGCAGATACCGGTCCGTGAAGACCTGAGGGTTTCTCGAGACATTGTCGACGGGGCAGGGGTGGAGAGGTATTCGACGCTGCAGTAGAGCGCACATTAGAGACCGAGGTAGCACAGTTGCCAGAGGACATGCAGTGCCATGTTGTAGGAGTACCGAGGCCCTGGGTGCGACCACTGCAGCGGATAGCCAATGCAGTACACTATTACTATCAGACACATCCTACCAAGGCAGCTAGGCCTCCTCGTGGGGCTTAGACATCTCAGAGTCCCATATTTTTTGTATCGATATGTATATTTTTTAGGGCTACAGGCTCCAGTTTTGTATTATGACACTACCATTTTGGACATGTTATTTATACAAAACTATGGTTCTCCGGTTCTACTATATGTGTATGTACAAATGTATGAATGTATGTTTATTTGTGTGCTTCATTATGAATGTGACAAATGCCAATCTAGGACATAGTTAGCATATGCATCAAATACATGTTTAAAACTTCTCGGAACATGAATTTATGTAATGAAAACAAAATGTTGTTCCAAGAGTCTTACCCTTAAGAATCTTTGTAATAAAGTAGGATCCATCACACGGTACTGACCATTCAACTGAGACACAACAAGTTGTGAATCCAAGCGGACTTCTAAAAACAGGATACCATGTGAAATAGTATCTCGAAGTAGCTCAACTACAACAATGTACTCAGCCACATTGTTAGATGTAGGACCGAGACAATCACTTCCCAAAGACACAACTAGATGGTCAGGTGAATAAATAACCCAGGCAATAGAAGCTAGATGTTGTGTATGACGGCTAGCACCATCCGCGAACCCTAAGAACATATGAGATTCCATTGACATCTGTCAACCAAATGGAAGCGAATTAGCAGACCCGAAAAACCAAAAGAAATCTAAACTATGTACAGAAGAAACTATACAATAGTATATAGAAGTATTAGCTCGAGCTAGAAGCTCAAGCGTAATACCGCTTGAGGTAGAGCCCATTTCTAGGCTCCTTCAAGACGTTTCCTTCATAATCTTCCAATTCGTAGGATTTTTTTCCAGGACACGCCTCATGATGTAAGGGCTGTGCCACATGGGGTTAAACTTGCCTGCCCCCAGGGGTTCTTTATATTGGTCATATAAAAGGACCAATTCACCTTCATCATATTGCCGGGAATGGACAGACCTATCATACTGAACCTTGATACGATTTTTATTGGCATCTATAGCCACGGCGACATCTTGACATTGCTCGTCAAGATGCTCAAGGTGGATTAAACGTTTCTCAATACCCAACGTATCAGGGAGGAGCTCTATGGATAGTTTTAACGAAGGGATTTCGTATTCAATTGGTAAAATAGACTCCACATAGTGTACTAGCTGAAATGGTGAGAACCCGGTGACAGTGTTGACTGCGGTTCGATATGCCCACAAAGCAGGATATAACATAGTATGCCAGTTTTTCTTACTCTGTTGGATGGTACGTTGGAGAATGGTCTTTAAAGACTTATTGACTGCTTCAACCTGACCATTCGCTTGGGGGTAGTAAGAAGATGAGTGTTCTCGACGAAACCCAAGCTTGAGTGACAAATCCTCCATCATTTTGTTCTGAAAGTGACTACCATGGTCTGTGACAATCTCTTTCAGAGTACCGAACTGAGTAATAATCTGATTGAATACGAAATGGGATGCTGTAGCACCATCATATTTTATGGTAGGCATGGCCTCAACCCATTTTGAGAAATAATCCATGACCACTATGATATGGTGATGCCCCCCAGCCAAGGCTGGTTTTCAATCCATGAAATACACCCCCCACTTGGTGAAGGGACAGACGGTGATGACCAGATGAAGGGGTGCTGGAGGTGAGTGTATATTCCGAGAAAACACCTAGCAAGGGTGACATCTCTTTACAGCGTTCATACAATCCTTGAAGATCGAAGGCCAAAAATAACCAGCTCGCATAATACGTTGGGATGTTGCAAGCCCAGATAAGTGACCACCACATACCCCAGCATGGAAATCATTAAGCACACGCTCCGCTTCTTCATGAGTCAAACAACGATGGAGGATAGAATCCTTTCCTCCACGATACAAAGTGTTGCCGACGATGGTATAATCTTTAGCATGGTGTTTCACACGGCGTCATTCGTCTCGTGAATAGTGTGAAGGAAACTTCAAAGTTTGAAGATATATAATAATATCCCCATACCAAGGGTCCTCAGATGAGATAAGAAATAAGTGCTCATCCACAAAGGAATATTCATGGACAATATCCTCATCAAGTCGCGGAAGGTCCAACATGAGCTCAGCAAAAACCAAGTATTTCACCGAGTTCGCTGAAGCAAAATTGAGATCAAACTCCTAAAGGATCACAATCCATTTATTGTACTTCCCCCCTATAAGACATCATGATAGCTGTTACACCCAAAATCTACTCATCATAAGATTCAGTGTATACACCCCTGAAGATATCTTGACTAAGTAATCAACCAGAGAGGATTTTTACCCAATTGTGCTAGGTTTTGAAGGGTCGTCGCAGGCTGTACATGAGAAACATGCGACGTCGCACCTTGCCTCATTACAGGGTGCGACGAGGTCAGTTAGATGGCAAAAATAGCTTCTTCGAGGTCCTTCTCGAAGCTTGCTGACTTGGGACCCTATCCCTAACCTCTTGGAGGAGTTGGCACTTGATTCCTAATACTTTGGAGAGATCCCTTAAGCCTCTCCTACCATCTCTCAACCTATCCTATCCGTACCCTATCCACTTAGTCCTATATGAATGAAGCTCACTCCCATCCCAAAGGGAGGAAGTCTATGGTATCTACATGCTGGTGAAATAACCCTTGGAACATCTCCACTCACCTATTGGAGAACTCATACTTCCTTGGAAGGATATGGCAATTGGCTTTGTTGGAGAAGGGATACATCGGTAAGCCTTGGTTGTAGTTCTATATCTCTATTATGTACTTCCCTCTTTTTACAGTAATACAAATGCTTTCCACCAATATTGTTCATGAGTGCAATGATATTGGGTAGTTTACTTGCTTAACTGTTTACTTAGATCTCTTATTGTATAGATTCCTTTTACTTGTTTCCCTTGTTTCTTGTTTTGATAGGTCTTGCAGCTTGGATCTGACGACCGTGGGACGTGGAGAAGTATTCAGGAGAAACGATTGCGAAGTGAAAGGTAAGACATCTAATACTCGATCCTTAAGTAGATCTAGGAAATGCATTGATAGTCTGTTCTATTTGTTCTAGACTCACTTTGATCTAGGGAGATCCTGCTCGCGTCCACTCGAGTGGATTGTCCGATAACAAATTTGGCGACCATACTGGGGAGTATAGAATCTGGTCAGTAGTTGTCAATCTGAGAGTCATTTTCAGTTGATTTCTTGACACAAGCCTTTTCATTTTTTCCATTTACTTCTTGAAGTTGATTTCAGTATCAGATCTTCATATTGAAGACTCTGATCTGCTTCCTCTGAGTTTATACGACTCATTCCCAAACCATTCCATGTTTCATTGCTGAGAGATCTGATTCATTTTTGAATCTAGACTTCGCCTGTCGCACCTGGGTAGTGGGAACAGAGTGACACCGTGTCATTTTTGGTCTCTGATTCTTTACATGTTAGTTACTCGTCGCGTCCCTTGCATTGGTAAACTGCGACATTTTCGCACTTCCCGTGTAGGTAAACTGCAATGTCACACTATGTACAAGCACAGAGTGCTCCAATTTGTCAAAATTTGGCATGTAGGCATCTCCTCTCCATTTAACAATATGGCCTTTGGTTTGTTGTATGAACTCCCTCTATGCTGCAAGATCCAGCCAGGGATCCCACATATGATTTGTGTTTTGAGAGTTTGGTTTTGTTTGGATTGATTTTGGGTTCCGTTTTGGACAAACTTGAAGACCGGTAGTGGTGGATACTCTTGTCTCCTCCACCTTCATCCGCTCACCCTTGCATTCCCTTCCTTCCATCCCTGATTTGATCATTACATTAGATCATCTTCTAGACCTCATTTTCGTCATTGTTTGAGCTTTGCTTGCTTGGTTTGCTTGTTGCTGCTTGATTTTGAGTTATGTGTGCCTTTCAGCTTAATTGAGTGCTTGTCTTTTCTTGAGTTTTCTGAGTGTACTAGTGCTGCAAGTAGTGTTTTCTTTTCAGTCATTTAGATCTGAAAGCTCAACTGCCATCAAGTTTATTCTTTGATACATCCATAGAAAAGTTTAAAAGTGCCGCTTTCCAATCATTTCTTAAGCATTATTGAAGAAAATTGTTGTGCATTGGAATGTTTTCGTTTGTGTTTTGGAAAAATTGAATGAATGTATGATCTATTGTATTTTTTCTCGAATTATGAATCGCTCATTTTCTTGAAAGACTCAAAGTACGCTTCGATTTTTGCAAAATTGATTCCATGCTAAGGAAAGATAGATGCATTTTTAATTTTTGTTGCTTTTAGACCATTGAAAGTGAAATTGAAAAACTTGCATATTCCATTTCAAAATCCTCTCTTTTCATTACCTAGTGTCGTTTTGCTTTGAAAAGAAAAAGAAAAGGAAATTTTTTGTGATTTGGATAGTAGTGTTTTGATTTTTTGTGTTTTGTTGAAAAAGGAAAAGAATACTTTCATAGTCAAGTTTTGTTTGAATTGGGATTGTGTTGCATTGTGTTGTTTTGGGAATCTCGATGGAAAGAAAAAGATTTCTCTTTCCCATAGCTAGAATTCGTTGAAAGAAAAGAATATTTGGTGCATGTAGCTAGGGCTTGCATTATGCTTCTGATTATGTACTCACCTCATGCATTCACCTAACCGTCCAAGATAAAATTAACGGTAGAACTAGGTAAATTGTTTAGCAACTTGTGTGTAAGTTAGAGACGTGTTCCAACATCGTTAAGCATGGCAACTATCGTTACTTTCCAGTACTATATCCTGGGAGTATTGTAGTCTTCCACGTACTTATCGGTATATTGAGCTCCTTCACATACCCACCAAGTACCATAATCCATACTTGGCGTATATCGAAGGGTGTATCACGTACTCGGTAGTATATCGGAAGGTCTCTTGCCGAATGGTTGTGCATTAGACAGCACCACTACGAAT
The DNA here is from genome assembly GCA_027924585.1 of Larix kaempferi. NCBI lineage: Eukaryota > Viridiplantae > Streptophyta > Pinopsida > Pinales > Pinaceae > Larix > Larix kaempferi. Next base: position 3,801,151 of record BSBM01000756.1, read on the forward strand.
TTGAGCTCCCACATACCTTTCGTATATCGGGAGACACCACTAGGATTCCTGAAACCAACTGAGTTAACCATTTGGCCGTCTTGGAAAAGCAATACACCGAGAATAGCACTCGGGGAGATTAGCACGCAAGTACTATCCAGGTAATCGGGTATGCAGGCAAGGGTATGGTCCCAATCCTCCTTGTCATGTCATATTGTTGGACCCTGCAGTATATCGCAGTTTGCGATGCCTTGATAATCCCGTGAGGTTCCAGACTTTTGAATCCACTCTGTCACATAAGTCTGCATGTTACCTTAGTTTGAGTAGGTTTTTCTGGACTGCTTTTCTTTTAGCATATCCTTAGGAGAAACGCTGTTTCAGCCATCCTAGCTGATTGTCCTGACACTAGTGGATTTTCCCTAGAGAAGATCTCGTAGGATCTTAAACTTATCACCTAAATATCCCCTTAATTCAGAGGTTATTTCGAGGGTAAGAATGGATCAGCGTAACACAGTCATAGTTACTGAAGTGGAAAACCCCACTCTGAATGTTGGAGGAATTTTGTTTCCATAAAATCCTCCAGATTCACCTGCCTCTCATCCACCGCAGGATGAAGGAGCACAAATCCCCACTTCACAAGACCTTTCTCCCGTCATCTCGGGAGAACCTAGATTGTTGGAATGGATAAACCGACCCTAGGACGACCCTACCGCAGCTGTTGGTCCTTCAACATCTTATTGGACCTCTTCTACAGACCACCCAGTGGCTCATTTTGCTATCTCATCACCACCTAGTGGGACTACTCCAGACGACCCTTAAGCCTACTTCCGTGGCCAATTAGCTCACTTTCGTTCCACGGCTGAAGATTTTTGGCAGTCAAGTCTCCAATGAAGGATTAAAGACCCATCGTTACCCCCTTACCAACCCATCCCAGATCATCCGATATCTTTTGGATCACCAGAACAATCTTCCCACCAAAAGATCACTAATAATACTGGTCAACCCTCACAAGAGTCTAGTCCTTCACCTCAAGTGAACCAACCAGTGGAAGGACAACAGTCCAACACACCTGTTACTACCACAGTTACTTTGCCAGTTCCTCCCCCACCTCAAAATTCGAGGGGAGGATATTCCATTCCAACGGATTATCCCATCGGTAATGTTATTACTACGGTAGCTAGTCAACAACCTACGTTGGTTCAACCTTTTAATAGTGGTCAACCTGTTGTGGCTGGGGGGAAAACCCCATTTCCTAACTAGAACATAGGCGGTGGAATCCCCAACGGACCTTCCGTTGGACCTTCCCAACCCGCTAGACCATCCACCATGGGATTATCTCATGTTGGGGGCCCATCCAATGTAACTCAACCCTCATGGCGTCAAGCGTATCTAGGTTCTATTAACCCTGCGCCGGGCCAATCTAATCTCGGAAATGCACCATACGGGATACCTTATCCTGGGAATCCATACACTCTATGGGGGCAACAACCTGTGTTGCAAGACGGACCCCAACCCACTATCCCTTAGGTACCACCATCCCCGATCGACCCTTCCCCACCTCTTGCTGGAGGCGGTAGGCCCCCACCTAACCTTGGTGGAGGCCCACCTCATTTTACCAACAATATCCCTCACCCTTCCAGTGGTGGTGGGAATGGTCCACCACCCCCTCTCGGGGGAGGCGGTGGAGGACCACCCTATCATGGTAGAGGAGGACATTTCTCTTCAGGTGGTCGAGGTGGTCCACCACCCCCTCCAAGCGGAGGCGGTGGAGGACCTAATTACTATGGTGGCGACGGTGGTGGTGGAGACCCTCATCCTTCTGGCAATGGAGGTGGTGGGGGCCCCCATCCTTCTGGCGGTGGAAGTGGTCCACCACCCCCTCTAGGAGGAGGTGGTGGTGGGCCACCTCATTACGGTTATGGACCCCCACCTCCTCCCGGTGGTGGCGGCAGACCTCCACCCCCTCCCGGTGGTGGAGGTGGACCCCCACCTTATTGGAATGGACCACCTTCTGGTGGCGGACCCCCTTACGGTCTGGGCGGCACACCCCCCTACGGTCAGTTTCCTCTTGGTACACCTTACGGTCATACCGGTCCTTACATGCCTTATCCGTATTATCAATACGCGCAGCCTAACCCGCAGCTTCCATTCCTGGATACTTTGGACCTGCCTAACCTATCCCGTTTAACCAACCATCCTATTTACCATGGATCTAACTGGCCACCATTCCGGTGAAACTTCCATCTAATATCCCCAAATTTGATGGCAAGCTGGGTGAAGACCCTAAAAACCACGTGATGACATACCACTTATGGTGTTCATCTAATTCCTTAATGGACGATTCAACCTGTCTTAGATTGTTTCAAAGGACTCTCACCAGTTCGGCTGCCAAGTGGTACATTGAATTTCCACCCCACTCTTTTCCTGATTTTGGTTCTCTTGCCATGAACTTTTTGACACATTTCCAGCTGCCCATACGGTATGAAACTGGTACCGAGCCTTTAACCTCGCTCCGTAAGAATACTGCCACTCATATTTAGGATCATATCCACGAGTGGCGAAGGAGACGACGTCTCATTAAAGCTCCTATTCTAGATCATCTCCTAGCAGAATGGTTTACCAAATCCCTCATCCCTACCATAGCAAGAGATGTTCCCATGCGAGGTGCTGTCACCGAAGAACAAGCCATCGCAAGTGCCCATGTACTAGACCTAGTCTACACTCAATCTGGCACTTTGTTTGATATTGTTCCTGACACACCCTGTGACATTAATGACCTTGCGAAACCGCATAAGGGACTCCAAACTGACGGAATCATTGGTTCCCTTAACACCCAGCCTGCTTCTAGCACTGTTGAATCATCCAACCTTCACGGTTCCTCCCCATTACTGACTCAAGCTAGCCACAGCACCACCAAATCCACCACTCCTGCTCTAATTGAAGAGGTGAATTTTGTCCAATCAGCTTCATCTCAGAAGTCTGGCAGTAAAAAGAAGAACAAGGGGAAACCCAAAAATTCTTCCACCCAGCAGGAACAAAAGAGCACTCCTGACGATACCAAGCAGAAACGGAAACTAAAGTATCCTTATTTACTGTGTGGAGATGACTACTTCTCCAAAGAATGTCCCCATAGAGATGAAGTACACAATTTTCTTAGGGGTAAACCAAATCTCGCAGTCCTCAATGTTCCGTTTCCTACTCAGAACCAGCAGATGATTGCTCAACCCCCCCGGCCCAGGGGGAACCATCCAATACTGCACATGTTCTCATGGTGCGTAACGAGACGATCAATTTGAACACTCGCTCACGATCTTATGAACCGGTCCCTTCGAAGGAATCCACTGGAAGTAATGCTGAAAAAGCTTCCGACTCCTTAACTGATGTCACTGTACCATCAACTTCTCTTACCATTGAGAAGCCATCCTTAGACTCAATATTGCGACCACAAAAGAGTACGATTCGAAAAGCTGTTTTCAATCCTAATGCTCGGGCGGCACAAAATTACAATATCGTAGAAGACTTGGCACAAGCTCTTTGCGCCATGTCTACCCCGGAAGTTTTGCAGAATTGTCCTAATCAACGCAAAACTCTCCTTACAGCCATCGGTGCAGTCGACCCCGATTCCTCGAATACCATCATGTTCTGACTTGACCACTTCAAGCCGAGGCTCTCCCACCAGCTCACATTCCAAGTTTTTGCAAACATTGCAAGGAAGATTGTCCATTGTATCCTTTTAGACAAAGGCGCCTCCACTTCTGTCATTTCAATCGCTTGTTGGAGAGCCATTGGCTCCCCCGAATTGAATCTTTCTCCTACCACGTTGAAAGCATTCGACGGGCGTGGCTTTCAACCTCATGGGCTCTTACAAGCTCTTGCAGTTGATTTGGGAGGAAAGACCGTAACCGTTAACGTGGAAGTGGTCTCGGTCCCAATAGATTATAATCTCTTACTTGGTCGCAATTGGTTTTACGCCATGCAGGCGGTAGCCTCTTTAGTCTTCCGCATAGTAAAATTCCCCCACCAAGGACGAATTGTTACTATCGACCAATTAGATTTTTGCATACCAGACACTACTACTCATCCTAGTGACCATGTTCCTTCCATTGGACAAATGTCAAAACAGTATGAGAGTATAGGGGTTGGCCTTTTGAAAGATTCATCTCTCATGGGCATTTTTTCGGCAACGGACCCCCTAATCATGTCACTACGGTGAACATGATCTCCATAGAGATTTTATCTCACTCTACCGATACTTGGCTTGTACCGGATGAAGCCACAACACACCTGCTTGGAGATATAATGCCTCCTTCACCCACTGAACGTATTTATGAGGCTATCCAATCAGCACCGGAGGACCATTTAACCGTGGCCTCTCCATCTTGTTCTCTACCACGGACATCATCTCTACCTGATCTCTTACTTTGGACTTTTCATTTAGACGAGTCCATCATGGAAATTATGAATGCTGATGACGGTCCGTGGGATGATCTCCACCATAGGTCATCTTTTCTTCCTCCTTTGGAGTACATAGAGGACAACATCCACACCCTCTTCTCACCAGGCATCTACCCGTTCCCTCATTCCCCCATTCTTACATGTCTTACGGACACCGAGGACAACTTGACCAACATTGAGCCAACCACCTCGGTAGACATCTCGGTGAAACCTGGTATAGTGGAACACATTCGCATAGGCCATAAGTGTTCCCCTGAAGAAATAGCTGCTGGCACGACCTTATTCAAGCAATTTTGAGACGTATTTTCTTGGTCATATGAGGAGATGCCTGGGATAGACCCCGTGATTGTTTCTCATGAAATAAAAACTTATCCCGACGTCAAACCTGTATGCCAAAAGTTGCGACCGGTACACCCCCGAAAGACGACAGTAATCAAGGATGAGATTGAAAAGCTCTTAAAGGCTGGTTTTATTTATCCTGTCCCATTGACGGATTGGGTCTCAAACATCGTCCCTGTGAACAAAAAGCAGGGTACCATTCGCATCTGTGTCGATTATCGGGACCTTAACCAGGCTTGTCCAAAAGACAACTACCCGACCCCCTTCATCGACCATATTATCGACAATTGTGCCAGAAGCATCATCTTCTCATTTATGGATGGCTTTTCTGGTTACAACCAGATTGAGATCAACCCCACCGACCAACACAAGATGGCTTTCATCTGCCCGTGGGGAACGTTTGAATATCGCAAACTCCCGTTTGGCCTTAAAAATGATGGCGCCATGTTTCATTGGGCTATGTCGTATGCCTTCCATGACATTAAGGACTTTGTGGAACCTTACCTGGACGATATCCCTGCTCACTCAAAGCAGCACGAGTTCCACATTGATCATCTAACAGCCATTTTCCTCAGATGCAGACGGTACAATATCCGTCTGAATCCTCATAAGTGTATCTTTTGTGTTGAGTCTGGATACCTATTAGGATTTATCGTTTCAAAAGATGGGATCCGCATTGATCCCTTAAAAGTGGAGGCCATCATCAACCTGCCACCCCCGACTGATGTGACGGAACTTCAAAGTCTCCAAGGGAAGGCAACTTATTTAAGACGTTTTGTTTGCAATTTCGCGGAGAAGACTCAGGGGCACATGAGACTGTTCAAGAAGGATGTCCCATTCATTTGGGACAACCAAGATCAAAAATCCTTCGATAGTATCAAACATGCCATCACGCATGCCCTCGCATTCCAGCCACCCAATTATTATCGAGATTATATCTTATATCTCGCTGCTTCTGCTACCACTATCGCCATGGTTTTGGTACAGGAGGATCAAAACGCCCAGGAGCATGTAATATACTATGCAAGTAAGGGTCTTGCTGACACTAAAACTAGATATTCACTTGTCGAAAAACTCGCATTCGTGGTGGTCATTGCTGTCCAAAAATTCCGCCACTATATCTTGCTCCGCACCACCACCATCATCGCAAACTCAAACCCCATGTACCACGTTCTGACACGTCAGGTGCTTGGGGGCAAGCATTCACGATGGATCGTGAGACTGCAAGAATTTGATCTTCTCTTCGAGAAAGCCAAGTCAAAAAAGTCTTTGGTGTTTGCTGAGCTGATCTGTGACCTTCCCCATCCTGATGCAGATATTAAGCACAATGACTCTTTTCCGGATGAATCATTATTTCTCATTAGTTCGACTGATCCATGGTATGGAGATATCTCATTATATCTTCAAACCCAATGCTTCAACCTTCAACTGTCTCGCGACGACCGTCGTAAGATACGTCACCATGCGAAGTATTATTTAATCATCAATGATACTTTGTATCGCTGTGGCATTGATTCAATTCTTCGTCATTGTCTCACTCACGATGAAGCCGAACGCATTCTCAATGACTGTCACACTGGGGCATGTGGCGGTCACCTCTCTGGGATGGCTACAACCCAGAAGATTTTGCGCGCAGGATATTTTTGGCCTACTATCTTCAAAGATTGTATTGAGGCCGTAAAAAAATGTCCTCCTTACCAAAAATTCCATATGAAGAAGTGCACCCATCCCACCCCATTACACCCGGTTATTGTCGTGGGCCACTTCGCAAAATGGGGCATTGACTTTATGCATTGTAAGCCTACCTCGGCCGGGGGGCATAGTTACATCATTGTAGCTGTGGATTACTTTACAAAGTGGGCCAAAGCTAAGCCTACATACCAGAACAACGACAAAACTGCCGCACTCTTCATGTTCGATCATGTAATAGCGCGATTCGGAGTTCCTCAGGCGATTGTTACCAATCATGGTTCCCATTTTCAGAACCATATGGTTGATGAACTGAGCGATAGGTTGGGTTTTCACCATGAAAATTCAACACCCTACTACCCGCAGTCCAATGGACAAGTTGAGGCCATTAACAAAGTCTTGAAAACCATGGTCCAAAGGATGGTAGGTATGCAGAAATCCAATTGGCATAACATGCTCTTTTCAGCATTATGGGCCTACAGAACCTCCATTAAAACTGCCACAGGTAACCTCTATTGATTGGAGGCTGTCCTACCTATAGAGTGCGAAATTCCATCTCTACAACTCACTGTCGAACTTCTTCCTAATACTATTGCCAAAGAAGAACATCTCCTGCACTTAGCAAAACTTGACGAGTCCCGTCGAGATGCCGCTCTTGCTAATGAATTGCATAAGAAACGCATCAAAGCCCAATACGACAAGTCAGTTGAACCTTGTATCTTTAACGATGGTGACCTGGTCCTCACTTATGACCAGAAGCACGACAAACTAGGAGTAGGAAAGTTCGAATCCATGTGGCATGGACCTTACATTGTCAAACTTATTTTGGGAAAGGGATCTTACGAGCTTGAATACTATGACGGAATCTCTTTGGGTGAACCCCACAATGGGATTTACCTAAAGAGATACTATGCCTAAACTCATCACGCTTAGAATTTCTTGTATATACTGTACATGGCGTGTTTTTTGTGTTTTTGTGTGCTGTGATGCTTTTATTTTTGAGTGTCTTTAGATCTTGTTTCTGCTCCTTACACCATGTTCTGTCTGCGTGTGCAGATGGAAACGTGCTATGGATTCACGGACGGCGCCGGCCGGCATACCCGTAACCTTGCTTCGACAGCCTGGGCACTATATTCCCCAACAGGTGAGCTCATTAGCTCAGGAGGAAGTTGCCTAGGGTTTGCGACCAACAATGCCGCAGAATATCAGGCAGTAATCAGAACCCTAGATAATGCCATTTCCTTGGGTATGAACCACATTGTCATCCACATGGATTCTCAATTAGCGGTTTCCCATCTTAAACGGGTTTACGCCATCCGTGATCCCACCTTACTCTGTCTCTTTAGATGAGTACGTCTCCTGGAAAGGTCATTTGAATCCGTTCAGTACCTACACATTCCACGAGATTCAAATACAGTTGCTGACTCGATGGCCAACTTCATTTTGGATTGGTACATCACACACACATAATATTCATAATATGTAAAAGCATTCACAACATGTAAATAATGCAAGGTATAAAAGCAAACATGTAAACAAGATCACATCACTCATCATTTTAAAACACATAATGTATAAATCGTCGGGAATGTCTGTATCTATATATATCACTCAAAAGTAGTGCTGGTACAAAATCTGAAGCACGACGGCTTTCAGTGAGTCTCTACAAAATCTGAAGCATCGTAGCTTTCAGTAGTACACATTTTGAGGCCTCTAAGCTCTCAGTACAAGTATAATAGTGTTATTAGGCCTGACGCCTGACCTGTACACCACCCCTAGCACAGACAACCCTCTGTTTCTAAGTAAGGAAACAATCCACGGTCCTCACTACCTTGCAGAGTAGGGCATTGAAGCTTACGGACGCTCCAACCCCAAACCTCTGCATAGGTCTCGGCAGGTCATCTATCGCTGGCTCAGGAACCTCTACTGTCAGCTGAGATAAGTTCCTGTATACCTCCTCCATCTCCTCAATGGCAGAATGAGCACCTGGGGGCACAACTGCTTCCCCACCTTTGTCTCTCCTCACCAGAAGGGAAAGTCCTACCGGCCATACGGGCCCCACATCTACACACACATGTTGCATACTTGTCAGCACTGCATCAAAAAAATGATAAATATGTAAAACTAAAAGTACAAGGGTTTTTGTTCTCACCTATGTCACCCCATGCTGCACCCTCATACAACACCAAGTCAGGATCCTCTCTGAAATTTGTACCGCCGTATGGGAAGTCCTCAACCATGAGTAACTGGCCTTCCAGCCAGCTGAAGAACTCAGGACCAAAGCTGATGATAGGTCCTCCACCATGGTGGGTCATCACCTCAGCCCATCTGAGCATGTGGGGATCTCTAGGCTCCTTGTCATCTAGTACTACCTGTGGACGCAAGAGAGGGATCCTCTCCAAGAGGAACGATACCACAATCGATCCATAACCAAAATTCTTGAGCTCTCCTCGCCAACACTTGGTCAGCTGAGCTCGGAGGTTTGCGAGGAGACCCTCGCACCAGTTGAAAACCATGGGGGACATGCAGTCCTTCGCATAAAGCATCTGAGTCCGAGTAGCCGTGTGTGGGGCTTGGCTTCCCGCCACTCTCGTAATAGTAAACAGTATGGTACGTAGTGGGTGGCTCACCACATCCCTAATAAGAATCTTCCCACTGGAAGATCAAGCAAGAGCGGTACAATGCTGTGACACCATGTCATCGACTGTGCGGTCACTGGTCCGTGTTCCAGTAGTAACTACAGGGTCCCCTCTCCGGGACAAACCAGTAAGGAAATAGATGTCCTCAACATCTATTATGAGGATGTGCTCACTAATCATGAAATGTTGTTGGGCCGCATCCCAACTCTGGAGCATGTGTGATAGCAACGGGATTTGGGATCTCATCTCCTGAATCTCAAAGAACTTGAGCAAACTGCAGTTCCTCAAGGCATCCAAGCATAGTGGATCATTGGAAGCTTGTACATCTTCTACTTCGTGTTCTCTTTTCTGCCACTCTAAAACCATGTTGGCTTGCTAGCAACCTGCCAAAAGGGACATTTGAACACTGTTAGATCCTACTTCAACCACAGCAAGTTCTTTTTTTGAGTTTATTTTGATGTTTGGGAAATGCACCTCCGCCGTCGCATTGTACTTTTGTGTACAGTGCGATGTCGTTGCACTTCACTCATTCGAAACTTGCACTGAGTCGGTCTCGTCGCAGTTCCCAAAATGGCCAACTGCGACGAGCCAAGAGCGCAATAGCCCTCCATGAATTCATCAAAAAACCCAAAAATTGAACCTAAAAACAAAATCTAATCCATTGGAAAGTTGCTGGATGAAGTTTAGGCTTACCTACTCCTGACGGTGGGTGAAATGGTGGATCGTAGCTCCCGAAATCGGCAAAGGAAGTTTTGGCTTGAAATTGGTACTTCTCCTCCCAAATTGACAATGAAACAATGAAAACTATTTTTGGCCCATTTTTCTATTTATAGATAGAATGGAATATTGCTTTTCAAATATTTTGATGCTCTTAGGCCATTCATCATAGTTTTTGACCATTTTTGTCATATTTGGGGCTATTTGACACATTTTCTAGTGTGCAGGAGTTGTAAGTAGTCTTTTGTGTCGTTCCTCATATCACAACGGTCATCACAGGTATGAACACTCCCTTGAACGTTTTGTCGTTATTTCTGCAACGGTTAGTTTTTAATTATTGCGCGATGATGAGTTTACTCTTCGTTTGTTCTCGTACTCATGAAACTATGAGAACAAGTACCAAGTTATGATTTATCACTTTTTCGGGCTCGTTAAACTTCCACGGAAAAGGACACCCCCTGGAGTCTACCATTAAGCTCTTTTCAGGCTCTCGAAAAATGAAAAGATTGCCAAGCGAACTTGTCGTGTTCACGCTTGTTAAAATATTTGAATGGTTGTCTTTCTGGTGATAGTTTACCCATTTTTCGAACCAGGAGGCACTAATTAAGAAAAAGGTATACTCCAACCAATCATGACTGGAAGAGTCCTCTCCCGCGTTGTTTTACCCTTTTTAGGGCGATGAGGCTAACTTTGCAAAAAAGGACTGTTGGAGTCTTCTTTAGTTCTTTTCAGACTCTCTAAACATGAAATGACGACCGAGTTTACCTTCTATGGACTCGTTAAAATTCTCACATTGAAAGGCCCGTCATGGGACGAACCCCTCCTATCTCAGGTTCAGAAAATATTTGGGATTGGACTCATCTATGAGATGAGCTATACCGAGCATCTGGTTACCCTCATCAAGCTCATAAAAAACACATGAGGCACTCATCATTCATGATGGGAAAAAAGGAAAGCATTTGTGTTACATACCTTGTTAGTGGCAGTATGTAGTCGTTGTTGAACATGGCACTCTTCTGCATTTGCATACAGCACTAGGATCATCCGTTTGTCATCGAGTTCCACTTATTTCTTGAGTCTTGTTACTCCTTTGAGTCGTTCAAAGAAAAGCTTCCATCATTAGTCACTTTGAGAATTTGTGTCGCACTCGTCGTGTCAATACTGCCAGGTCATGCCATGCCCATGTTCAAGAATATGTCTATCATTTATCATCTGTAGTCAACACACCCGCCATTACGTAGGTCTACTCTGAATCAGTCTTGCATGTTACTATACCATCTGATCTACCCTATACATTTTTTTCATGTTTCGTGTCAATTGATGGGGGATTAATCATGGCCCTCCTTCGACGGATTCATCCTTGGCGACTTCAACACATCATCCGAGGATTGAATCTAGAAACCAATCAAGTACCTTCGCCCTGCATGCCGCAATGGCAGGTTACCTTGCTTTCATCATGAGTTTACATCATTGACTCTTGATCGAAATATTTCATCTTGCGTTGACTTCAACTCATTTATTCACGCTTGATGATATGTACTATGATACCTTGGGAATCATTTACATCAATGGTGATCTCCCTTGCACTTGTTAACGGTTTACATCAATGGCCGATAATCAAGTGGTTTCTACCATGTTCGACGTCAAGACATTTGTAATCACATGGATAGATTCGTATCATTGCGAGTTCAGCTTGAAGACCTTGGGGAGTCATGTTTTACCCAGGTTGCGATGGAGTTTGTATTGAGTTATATCACATGGATCCACATTTGTATTGGTCGTGGTTGTGTTATCATCTCATCATGGATCTACGCTTGTGTCTAGTAGCCATGATTGTGTTCAGTCAGTCATTACTACCATGGATCTGCACTGTATTGGTCGGCATCCATGTTGTACTTTATATGAGATTGTTAGTTTAGAGTCAGTTGTACTGCAGCAGTGTCCTTCGTCCGACAAGTCTATTGCCATTACTTCTATCAAAGCACTTCACCTGTCTATCTTCAACAGCTTCATGCTTTGGGGGACATTTTGTTACACCCAAAATCTACTCATCATAAGATTCAGTGTATACACCCCTGAAGATATCTTGATTAAGTGATCAACCAAAGAGGATTTGTACCCAATTGTGCTAGGTTTTGAAGGGTCGTCGCAGGATGTACATGAGAAACATGCGATGTCGCACCTTTCCTCATTACAGGGTGCGACGAGGTCAGTTAAATGGCAAAAATAGCTTCTTCGAGGTCCTTCTCGAAGCTTGCTGACTTGGGACCCTATCCCTGACCTCTTGGAGGAGCTGGCACTCGGTTCCTAATACTTTGGAGAGATCCCTTAAGCCTCTCCTACCATCTCTCAACCTATCCTATCCATACCCTATCCACTTAGTCCTATATGAATGAAGATCACTCCCATCCCAAAGGGAGGAAGTCTATGGTATCTACATGCTAGTGAAATCACCCTTGGAACATCTCCACTCACCTATTGGAGAACTCATACTTCCCTGGAAGGATATGGCAATTGCCTTTGTTGGAGAAGGGCTACAACGTTAAGCCTTGCTTGTAGTTCTATATCTCTATTACGTACTTCCCTCTTTTTATAGTAATACAAATGCTTTCCACCAATATTGTTCATGTGTGCAATGATATTGGGTAGTTTACCTGCTTAATTGTTTACATAGATCTCTTATTGTATAGATGCCTTTTACTTGTTTCTCTTGTTTCTTGTATTGACAGGTCTTGCAGCTTGGATCTGATGACCGTGGGACGTGGAGCAGTATTCAGGAGAAAGGATTGTGAAGTGAAAGGTAAGACATCTAATACTCGATCCTTAAGTAGATCTAGGAAATGCATTGGTAGTCTGTTCTATTTGTTCTAGACTCACTTTGAGCTAGGGAGATCCTTCTCACGTCCGCTCAAGTGGATTGTTCGATAACAATAGCACGAACTGAAATGGATTGATATGCGCTATGACTATGGTTTTCCTAAGCATGATGTAATGTCGTAACCATTGGACTGCATGAACAGTCGCAAGTGCCAACTTTTCCACATGAGTATATCTCAGCTCAGCGTCTATTAGATTTGGACTAAGGTAATAGATCACCTGATCCACGAGCACATCATCGACCTAAACGAAGACCATGCCAATCGTGTCTTGAGATGCAGCCACATAAAGTATAAAATCTCTTGCAAAGTTGGGTGGACTAAATAGAGGGGCTGATGCCAAATATTTCTTTAAGGCATCAAAAGACTGTTGGGCTTGCTCATCCCAGATAAACGGTGTGTCTTTCTTCAACAAGCACGCGAAACCTTTGTTAATACTAGCATAATTCACTACAAAGCGACGTAGAAAAGTAGCTCTCCCTTGGAGGATCTGAAGTTGAAACAAGTTGCACGGAGGAGGCAACCGAAGTATTGCCTCAACTTTAAGAGGATCAACTCTGATACCCTCTTTCGAAACTATGAAACCTAGAAGGCGACCTGTTTTCACAGCAGAGATGTACTTATTAGGATTCAAACGAATCTTGTAGAGTATACATCATTTGCGAATCAAACGAAGGTGCTTGGGGTGGTCCACTCTCTTGCAAGAATGGCCAGCAAGATCATCCAAGAAAACCTCCATTATATGTTTAAGGTTGTGAAAGGCGTAGGTCATAGCACGCTGAAACGTAGCTCTAGTGTTTTTAAGGCCAAAGGGCATTTTCTGGTATGCAAATGTACCCCAAGGACAAATGAAAGCAGTCTTATGTTGGTCCTCGGGTTTGATCTGAATCTGGTTATATCCCAAAAAGCCGTCCATAAACGAAAAAACTTCGCTTCTCGCACAAGCATCCAAGATCTGATCTATGAATGGAGTGGGGAAATTTTCCTTCGGACATGCACGGTTCAGGACTCTAAAATCAATGCATACATGGATAGTTCCCTGCTTCTTATCCACAGGAACATGATTTGACACCCATTCGGTAAGGGGAACTGGGTAGATAAAACCAGCCTTAAGCAGTTTCTCCACCTCTGCCTTGATCGCGGCTGCCTTTCGAGGTTCATAGCATGAAGGCATTGTCGAACCGGTTTAGCATTGGGATAAGTTCTAATCTCATGTTCAAAAATACTGGAATCTATTCCTGGCATCTCCTCATATGACCAGGCGAAAGCTTCCCAAAGTTCCTTAAACAATTCGGTGTAGATGCGAACCTCTTCAGGGGAGAAATGAACACCAATATAAATGTTCTCAACCTTTCCAGGTGTACGAGAAATGTCGATTGGTAGGGTAGGGGAAATATTAGCCATGTTCCCCTCTGCGAAAATCCCATGCGAATCCCAAGGAGCCACAGGGTGACCAAGAATCTCAGAAAGAGTCATCCTAAACTCGTCTTGTTCCATAAGATCAGGGTTGGGAAGAAAATGAGAGAGATGATGCATGTCTTCCCAAGGTCTCTCACTACGACACATGGCCTCAACAATAGATTCATCCAAAGGTAAAGTACTATCAAGACAATTGTGCGAACAAGATGAGTCGACTACCCATTTCGGCAGCATAACGAGAGCTTCCTCCTTTGTCCATGAAGAGGAGAGATCCGGCTCTGCAATGGCTTGTTGAATATCTTGATATGCAAGCTCAGCAGCAGACAGTGGCATAGCCATTCCAGCATGCGCAATGTCTCCAGACGTGGAATTCGTGGACGGTAAGGTCCATGGATCATCAAAATATGAAGTCCAGAATGGTACATTATTCAATGGAGGAGGCGCATTATCGGAAATGGTTCCAATAAAATAAATGGGTGAAGGGAAATCAAAAGATCCCAACAATGAGGGGTACAATCCGACACCCATGTTCCCAGTTTCCGGCTGAGAATCTGTAACTTGGGGGACTACTGATCCCGTAGATGCTATGGAATAAGGACTAACGAAATCCAGTTGGTCGACTGTCACAATCTTTCCTTCGTGTGGAAAGCAAATAACTCTAAACACAGTGGACGCGACGGCTTTCATAGCATACATCTAATTCCTACCCAGGAGAAGGTTGTAGTCGATGGGCGCATCAACCACCTCGACTTCAATAGGCACGGGTTTCCCACCCAAGTGGACAACAAGGGAAGGGATAATCCCATGCAGTTTAAATGACCGACTGTCAAATGCAGTGAGCATGGTCATAGACTTGGATAAGGGAGGAGAGCCAAGAGCTTTCCAACAAGATAAAGACATCAATGACGTAGAAGCACCTTCATCAACCACTGTTCTTTTGACGAAATTCTGAAGGCACTCCACATGGATTTGAAAAGCCACATGGTAAGGTAAGCGAGGTTGAACCTCAGTAGTATCAAACTTGATAACGTTAGGACTTCCCCCATCCTGAACTCCTAAAGCACTCAAAAGGGAATGCCTTTGATAAGGACACATTTGTAAAACTTCAAGAGCCGACTTGGCACACGGAGTTTGATCCAAATCTTCTACAATAGAGTAGTTCTAGGCGGCTCAAGCATTGGGATTATGCATAGAGCACTTGAGAACACCTTTCCGTATCCGTAGAATAGTAGTGGGATTCTCGATATGTAAAGAGGTATCAGGAGGAGGAGGAGGCTCATTCCCCATATTCGGTTGTGGTGCTCCATAATCGCGTTGACGAGTAGCAACACTAACCTCTGATTTAACCATATTCACGCATCCAAAGCCACTGGGATGGGGAGAAAACGTGGAAGTTTCATGAGTCCCATAACTAGTAGAGGGAGCATTCGAAGCCATATTTTGATGATGTGGAAGGGGATCTTTCAACACAGCTGGGCTCTGTGCAAGATGCTTCGATGCTTCTTCGATTTGAGGACACAAGTGCGTAAGATGATCTTCCCCACAAATCTTGCAAGGGAATTTCACTTTACGCCTAGGTTTACGGTCCCCACCAGCATTTTCGCCTTCCCGAGGAGGGTTGGCGTTCTCTTTCCAAGGAGTATTACGATTACTACCATTGTTCCCATTGTTTCCACCCTTACAATTGTTTCTCCCCTTCTTTTTAGCACCAGGCTACTGGTTACCCAATGGGTTCGTCGATTGCACAACATGTACATCGGATGATGGGTGGAAGTGGACAAGGTGTGAACCTGTCCGGGAGTAGATTGGTTAAGTGACAAATTTTGCATTTAATTAGAAACCAAATCTACGGGTCGAGTACTTGCGGATCCAACAATGCCATCAGTATGTGGTCCAGGAACTAACTTGGGCTCATTTCATGTTCGTGATGCATCAGGAATAATGTCATACAAGATGCCAGAATGAGAATATAGTAAATCTAGCTGCTAGAATTTTAAGATAGCCTGTTCCTCAGTCACAATGCCGGACATCGAAACATCCTTAGTAATATATGGAAGCAAAGACTTGAGAAACCATTCCAACAGAAACTCTGGAGGAATGTTAGCTTCACTAACCTCTTCCGTCGACGCCACTCTTGAATGTGGTAAGAAATGTGTGTGGCCTTATTCTGGAGGAAGGTAGACAAGAGTTTAGTGCCAGTATCATAGCGAACCAGCAGCTGGAAATGATCTAAGAAAACAAAGGCTATCTCATTGACACCCCTATACGTGCCCCCAGGCAACTTGACATACCACTGCCCGGCTGCCCTCGTGAGGGTGCGTTGAAATAGTCTCAAACGAACGGAATCATGATTTAACGAGTTGGATGAGCACCAAAGGTGAAAATTTGTGACATGATCACCTAGATCCTCACCACCCTTCCCTTCAAACTTGGGAATGTCCGAAGGGAGCTTGGTAGGGACCGGAGGCCAATTAGGATCGTGACACACCAGATCATTTGTGAGCTTCTAAAGATGCAGAAGATTCAATTGAGCAAGGAACAGGAGTTGTGGCTAGAAAGCTTGATTATAAGCTCCCATAAAAGGTTGATTGTATGGACCTGAAGGATGAGATGGACCATAACCAAGACCCTGGACATAAGGCTGATAACCTCCTCCAACCTGACCCGTTTGAGGGTAAGTGGGTATATATGCGTTATGAGCACCATAGTGAGGTGGGTTGTAATGAGGGCTAGCACCGAATGTATTATAGTAAGGGTTACCACCATAATTATGGGGCATATATGTATTACTCGTAGCGGGAACCATGTTGTAATGACCATGGTAATAAGGTATGTTCCCACCCCCTACGTAAGCATTATTAGTAGTGTGAACATTCGTGTGGTGACCATGAGTATGAGGTATATTCCCAACCCCAACATTGGCATTACTAGTAGCAGGAGCGGTGGTGTTGTGATCATAAGTATAAGTTATATTCCCACCTCCCACATTAGCATTACTAGTAGCAGGAGCAGTCGTAAAAGTATACGGTATGTGTCCACCCTCATTATTAGGACGATTGTTAACATTAGCAAATGTGGTCCTAGGTTGATGGGTAGAGGCATGTGTATTGTACTGTGGATGGTGAGTCGTATTACGAATAGTGTTCCTATTAGGATGGGTAGTCCTAACAGGCGACTTTCTCAAACATTTGGATTGTTAGAAGGGATAAGATCGGTCCCCGTATTATGTGTGTGAGTAGGAAATGTGGTGCCCCCGGCGAGGGTATTTCCCCCAGTGGGTGCAGTGTTGCCAACACCATCACTAGTGCTAGCATGACTACCAAACACAGTGGATGGATCAACTGTGTTGTAACTAGGCATACCATGTGAGAATGGGATAGCATCCGTAGTGTCGCAGGACCTGTGTTAACATGCAAATTCGGCATCCCATATAGGAAATTATGTGGATTCAAAGGATTGAACGGGTCGTCCTTGGGTGGAGTGGATCCAAACAAAAGAGGTCGAGTCTCTGGTATCAATGGTTGGCCTCCCCATTCCTCTCTAGGAGTAGGAGGATTAGAGGCATCTTTGAATCTACCTGACATATTCGTAGGGATTTATCCCATGCCAAAACCAGTGTAAATGTCGACGCGAATCGCGTCAAAGGAATCCAAAGATTCGGAGGGAACCTTCCAGTGTCCTCTCTGAACATGATGTGTAACTTCGTCGGTTGGTAAACCAGCCAACCGATGAGATCGAAGGAGAGTAGGACCTTGTGCCATGATATCTTGGAAATATCAATAAATCAAAGCATCCCCTATCGGCCAAACTAACAATCAAAGAATCAAAAAGCACACACCTAAGAAACTACAGCGAAATGCTCACAAATAGGGCTGGCTCAAGGAGCTCTTGACACTACAGTCGGTATGTCTCTCCTAGGAGAGGCTTAAGACTCCCAAACTATATCCGAAGGTAACAAAATCAGTTATAAAGGTTCCCAAGCTTCATTGCATGCACAGGGTCAAGTCCCTATACAACAACAACTGTGCTGTACAACCCCTATATGACTCAGGATACGTACAGTATAACCACTGCAAGCACCCTATGTGATACCTAGGTAAGGCAACTAAAGGCACCACAATATAACCAATGCTCAAGGGGACAGTCGCAGGTGGGATCTGTCGTATGGGCAGGGTAGCTAAGCCCGAAACTCAAGAGGTACAGATCCCTCAAGAGACCACAGATACGAACAAATACTGGAAATATCTCCCACGTTCAGCTAGTATTGGAGGGCTATCTCCGCAACCAACCTCTCGTGACCTTATGCTTAACTCTGGTCTGAGTAGAGCTTCCTGAGAACACTGATGTATACCATGGGTTTCACCACTCCCTGGTCAGATACATAATGTTTTGTCTAGTAGTCTTGGATTGTTAACTCACAATGATCTATTCCAAGACTCTAAACCTATACTAGTTGGTGCACCCTATAAAAGAAAAATCATTCTAATCAATTTGAAGATTAAGTGTTAATTTTAAATAGTTATGATTACTCAAAGGATGTGGTCGTGAAACTAATGATGTATATGACTCAATAGTATGCACAATCTTCAAACTCTAGACTCATCTATCTAATAAAAACAATGCCACTAAAATGAAGATCAATCCAACGTTTCAAAATAAAATGCAATTCTTTAAATTTCCAATGCTCAAGTAGATCCTAGTTGAAAGCATAAGCACTCAGATGCAAAATGCAGTACAGAAAGTAATTTCTTATTTGTATTTTCTCTTATAATGAAAAGGAAAATGCAAAACTATTTTTTTGTAATTTTCAATATAATGGAATGAAAAATGCAAGCGAAATCTACCTATTCAGTTAAAGAAATGCAGAGCATATCACTAAGACAACCCAACAATTCCCAAACAGTGAGTTTCAGCCAATGTAATGAGCTAGAAAATAAAAAATGGTTATAAACTAACAAGGCTCAAAACAAAGAGAGAGAAGAGTTTCTGGTCACCAACAGGGCATGGAACAGTCAGGAATAAGGATAAATAAGACTCAGGAACACTCAACATCAACCCAGCAACAACCCAAGACCATAAACCAGTCAATCCCAGAGTTGTACGCTACTGTTGAAGGAAAAATTGTGGGTAGACGCGAGCTACAGTGCAAACAGACGTGGGCTAAACTAACTTGACCCACGTACAGGGAAAGGAAAATGAGCAAATAAAGAGTCTAATGACCCAGAAAAAGTTGGTTTTCTATAGTGTATCCCAAAGGCCAACCAAAGACACAGAAGCTCAACACACAACAACTCTAAATAAGGACTAAAGCCTAAAAATTCCAAAAAATGGATGTTCTCCCTAGCGGAGTCGCCATTTTTGTTACAGAGAAAACTTCCTATGGCTTAGGGAAGACCACAACAGACAGCTGACTACAAGAAAATGACTCAATTCCCTATGTTATGCTATATAAAATGACAATGCTAAGATAATGGAGAAAAGACCAACCTTTAACCGGATGTTTGATATAGATCCCCATTGAGCTTTCAACTTCTACACTTGAACATGCAAATTAGTCTCAACAACAAGTACAAGCAAGCGAAGATAATATATGAAAGACATTAGTATAATCAATAGCATGATCCATGATATCATAAGCAAATATAAACCAATTTAATTTAACAATATTCACAACATCAATTGGACGAGAAAATGAGTATTTCTATTAATGAATAACAAGAAGTACAATATACAACCTCTTGCCGGCAACCAATTTGAACCAAGAACTGGGTCTCTCCACTTGTGCCTCCACCACTTCAATCCTCCATGTAATGGCAAACTCAAACTAGTATAGGAGTTTGGTAGGTGAACATAAGGAGTTCACAACAACAAGGATCATTGAGTGTAGACTCAAGTTGCGGCAAAAATCCACTAGAGTTATCTTGCGCTCTCTTCTTCCTCCCTTTCATATGCCATAAGAGCTCAATATATAGCCTTCCAAAGGTAAGTGAAAGGACACATCGAGGCGTTTCAGGGAAAATGGAGGGCCAAAGGTCACCCTAAGACCACTTTTTGGGAGTAAAAAATAATTTTCTAACGATTTTTACCGTTTTACTTAGCACCCACGGGCTATAGTGTAACAACTTGCGTGTACACTGGCTAAAGTGGAACAACTAGTGTACAGGAAGAAAAATAAGGAAAAAGTGTTTCTGAAGGACATAAAGTGAATCTGAGTCAGTCAAAATGGATCCTAAAGGCCAAAGAGTGCTGATGCTCACAAGGTGGAAAATTACGTTGTAACACCCGCAACCCGCAATACAGATTGTGGGAGCTTTTTTTTTTTGAGTTTGAAACTTTTCTATTCCGCAACCCGAAATGCGTATTGCGGATTGCAGAAACATTTTTCAATAATCGTCGTTGTTTGCACCCGCAACCTGCATTTGCAGATTGCAGATTGAGGGAACTTCTTGTTTGATAATGCTTAGAGTTGCGATCCTGCAACCCGCAATTGCAGATTGCAGAACGTTTTGGTCACTTGTTGAGTTTATTCTCTCCTCAACCCGTAACCCGCAATGCGGATTGCAGATTGCAGAAAGATTGATTTATTTTCTTTTGAAGGTTGCGATCCTGCATTCCGCAACCCGCAATTGCGGATTGCGGGATTAATGTACATATTTGCGAGAATAAAACTTCCGCAACTCTGCTTCCATATATTTAATATTAACTGTTGATTTGTTTTGATCCTGCGGATGAGATTACACTGCGTGATTTGAATTATTGTTTGGATTTTTTCCATTTGTTTATTTGCTTTTGATTCATTTGTGTTGGTTCCATGATCTTGGTGGTTAATTTACTATGTTGTTCCTCACATTCCCCACCTAGATTTGGTCTTCAGTGCACGAACTGATTATTCGAGATGATTGCTGGTTATTACCTTCATTCTGGGATTTTGATTGATCTTATGGTTTCTTCTCTCATGATTTTAGATATTGCATTAGTTTAATATTTGACCTTGATGGGGTTTTGTTTTCACTTTTGCATGCCTAGAATCATAATGTAAATATTGTAAATAATCTTAGTCCTTGGGTTTGTTTGCTTATATTAGTTTAACATTTTTAATGTTTAGTTTAAGCTTATTGAAATCTTTTAAATATTCACGATCATGCTTTGACTTTAATTAACTTAATTTGTGTATTTTATTAAATCCATATATTAAATTTATATACAATTTGATGTTATGAAAATTAAAATAACACATGTTTTAGTTTATTTAGGTTCTAATTTCCCTAATTTCTATGAGATTTGGTTTTATGATTATTTGAAAATTAATGGATTAAAATTCAACATTCACAAATGTGAAATTAGTTTGATCATGGATAAGTCTTTTATTTTTAATAAGCTATTTTGATTTTGAAAATATAATTTCTATTTTTTCCATTTTGCAATTTAAAAGGATTTTCTATTATTATTCTGCAAAATGAATTATTATTATTCTTTCTTAGTTTTCTATTCTCGGAAAATGATTATGTTAGAAACATATTTATGGAATTCATTAACTCTCCTATATTATAGGAGTGATTCTTTTCTTATATACCTAACTTGTTTCCAACATTTATTTTCTTAAGAATTAACTTGTAAATAGTTTTGGTTTTTACTTCTAGGTTTATGGTTTCCCGATATTGGATTTTCTTTCACTTTGTAAATATTTCTAGATTTTTAATCTTTTCTCTATTATTGTTTTATTTTAATCTACTTCATTCAACATTAGAAAAAATAAAAAAAATTGCATTTTTTATGTTTTTCCAATCATTTTTATGCATTTTTGTGGATTGCGTAAATTTTATTTTTGGTTAAAATTTCAACATTTCCACAACCCGCGACCCGCAGTGCTTGATGCGGAACCATTGATTTTAATTGTTGAAATTTTAATATTCCTGCAAGGCAAGGTTTTTATAAGTTAAAAAGTAATATTTCCGCAACCCGCAATCCACAATGCGGAATTGCGGATTGAAGGAGGTAAAATTTTCATATTTTTAATAAAACATTTCCGCAACCCGCAATGCGGGATGCGGATTGAGGAAATCACTTTTTCACATTTTCATTCCCTCATTTTTTCCGGACACTAAGTTTATCTTAGGTTATATTTTAATTTGATTTCGGGTCCATAAATTTTGGTAATTTAATTTTTATTTAGGATTTTAATTTTGGTTTTGATTTTTGTTTTTTTTCGATTTTTGATTTGTTTAAATGAATTTTACAAATTCGAAGTTTCCTTCCCTACATGTGATTTCGGATTTTTTTGGGAAATATGGATTTTGGATTTTTGTTTTAGTTTTATTTCTTTTGGAAAATAATCAACATGGATAATAGATTTAATTGTTAAGATCAATGGTCATGATTCACCTGACCATAAAATCAACAATTGTTGAACCTTAACTTCCAAGAGCAAGATCTTGAGATTTATGAATCCAAATCAAGCCCTAGATAGCTCGTTGGAAAGCTGGAAGGATGAGGAATGATTTGGGAAGATTATTTTTTCCATTTGAATAGCTTAAAAACCCTGAAAATCTGCCTGAACAGTTAATTCTGGATTTGCATAAGATTTGTTCATTTTCATTATTTTTATTCATAAATGAATTGTTATTTGTTTTAGATTTCTTTCATTAGATTTGGAATCATATTTTAATTTGTGTTTTGAATTGAACAGGTGTGGATTTGGGTTTTGAGGAATCAAATTGAACAATTTATATCCCAACTTCGAAGTGATCAAAACGTGCCAAGTGGAAAGCAATGATCTTTGGACGCGATTTCTAGAGCGATGGAGATGAATCTGGAAAATCCGAGACATGGGTTTTGTGTAGAATATGCCCAATTAGTTTGCTAGGGTGTAGAATCTGCAGGAAGTTCTTCATTTGGTATATCCGTCTGGTTTTCCAAAACGAAATTTCCCATTTTTTCTCATGGACAATTTGTTAAATTGAACAACTCAGTTAGTTAGCTCAATAATTCAGGGAACTAATCTTATCTTCTCCTGTCATTTGTTTTGTATAAATGCCTACCTTCTACGATTTGGATGAAGGAATTTGGAGGAGAAAATCTGCAGGAGAGATTGGAGATGCTCGGTTTTGATACAAGCTTGTAATTTCTTGCAGACTTTTAATTACACAGTAAAGTTATTTTCAAATCTTCTTTTGTCTATTGATCAAGTTTTTTTGATGAATGTTGATTTTAACTCCAGATTGCTTATCAATGCTATCAAATATTTTGCAATTTATAAACACAGTGATCTATAGTTCTGGTTTATCTTTGCTAATGATCGGTGTGTTCATGATGTTTTGAAAGAGTTTATTTAATTAAAAAAATATTGATTTCTGCAAATGGTGTCACAGTAAAGTTTAATTGATGTTAATTTTTCAATTAACATATCAGTTACAGGTTGATCTTGAATGCATGTAACACTCAATTTGCTGTTGATTAATTTTAATTGATTAATAGTAACTTGGGAAGATAAGTAATTGACCTTTTAACATTTCTGTTAAGTTGATAAATGCACTTATCTATTTCTACATCAAGTTGACCTACACATACAAAAGCCACCTTCTTAGAATAGTTCTAACTTAACTTAGATTTCCGTCTAGGTAGATCTGTTGTTTTGTAGATATACAATATCTTGTTTTCCTTCATAGAAAGACTGATCCTTTTGGATAAAAAATCACTGACTCATAGAGTGCCAGTGGAGGCCGAATATCTATGGGAGATTACTATTCCAAACATGCTGGGGATAGAACTGTCCTTGCGTAGGATCTTTTGAAGCCTTTCAGTTTGGGTTTTTCCCCTCTGTTGTGAGCCTTGGAACCCATTCCAGCACCCTGCACACCCTGCACATCCAATGCATCAATAGGGCCATACACTTAATGTTTCTAGGGACCTGGATGTGAAATTCAGTAGGATTTCTCTATGTACTGTGATTCTTGGGCACTAGGGAAACTTGACTGAGTTTCTATGGGTGTCATTAACAAGGAAATTTGATTAAGTTTGATATTCTCTC
Organism: Larix kaempferi; assembly: GCA_027924585.1. NCBI lineage: Eukaryota > Viridiplantae > Streptophyta > Pinopsida > Pinales > Pinaceae > Larix > Larix kaempferi. The sequence goes on from BSBM01000756.1 coordinate 3,825,291, forward strand.
ATGACTCACATAAGGATCACTGTAATTTTATCTGAAATTTTATGACAGAAAGAGGCATACTTTTTTTCCTTTTTATGAATTGAAATTTAAAGGAGACACTTCTATTTTTCCATTTACTAGTGAAACATTCAAAGAGTTTATCTATTTCTATCCTAAAAGATCTTATGAAGTGATTTGTTGTCATAGGAAAAGCATGAGTAACAGATGGAAGTATTGAAGTTAATTTCCAGCATAAGGTTCGTGATTGAATAAAGAAAGAGAGCACATCTTATTAGGTGGCAAAAAGATCTATTGAATGAGGCACTGAATGAAAGGTCTGAATGCAGCTGTAACCCTGTAACAACATTACTGAACATGCCAAGGCATATAGTTTTTAAACGTTGAAATATAAAATGATGAATCTAAGTATTATCATTTGGAAATTATTTCCATCCCGTGTCATTTTTTTCGAATCATAGCTTCTACCATGATTATCCTACTCTGTTTATATCAGCCCTACAAGCAAACAAACAAGTTGATCTGGATGACTGTAAGAACAGAGGTATATTTTTCAGACTATTATCCAACTCTGTCACTTCTTGGTTTCTAATTATATAGTTCATCTTGTTTCATTTTGTCTATTGGTTTATCCCTTATCCACTAAAGGTCATTGTTTTAACTTGGTATATTTTTCTATGATTAAACAAGGGGTCGTTATGGTTTTGAATGGGTTTATATCCTTATGATCCCCACGATATTGATTTCTTTTCTTCAATCTGCCCAAAGTTTACAACTTTGGACATTCATTGAAGAAATAATGCAACAATCCAATTAAAATTCTCATCTATGAGGTCCTTCTATCATGTCACATCCATCATTGAAGGGAAGTGAATCATTCTTCTACCGGACCGAGAGAAATAATGATTTGAGCATGTCGTATTTCAAGTCCAAACATGATTTCTTTTGATCAATTAAAATGACCCTTTTGGAATCTGACTCCTACTCTCTGCTCTATAAAACTACCTTTTGTTCACTCCTTTCTCCAGTCTCATTCTATTCAAGTCGCATCCTCTGTTTCCTTTTAAAGTCCATCTCATCTTCTTCTTCTTGACTTCCATTTTTGCACAGTGGGACCTGGAACATCTTCGGTCTGGGGGAGTGTTGGTGCCCCAATTTTGCCATAATTTTGACCTATGGATGACTATATGTTGACTAATTATGAAGATTATGAAGTATCAAGTTATATTTCCTTCACCTTTGGCACTCTTTATCTATCCATTCAATTAACGTAATTTCACTATGATTTTCAGAGATTTATTGTTTTATATGTCGAATTAACAATTTGGAATCTATTTGGCGAGTGAAGGTTTTCATTCAGATGCCCATTCGGACTGACATTCGCACACGCGCAGTGATTCGGACTGCCATTCGCACCTTGAAAATAGTTGGTTTTCCTACCTAGGAGCATTCATGGCACAAACAAAAAATAGGTTTTTTTCCCAGCATATCCAATTGGGACATCTAAAGACGGTTTTCCAAAAATACGAATATTTCAGGAGATATCAAGGGTTCTTTAACTCAAGTTTGCCCAAAATAATGTAAAACCCAGATTTTTAGCAGTGAAATGCCATATTACGCCTTGATTTGCATGCACGTGGGAGTAGATCTCGCTAAACGGTCTAATGGGGTTGAAGAAGACCTATCCAGCTACAAAACCCAGAATTTGTTTCGCCAAACTCGCAACCACCAGAGAGTTATCGAGGGGGCATTTTGCCAATTCATGCCAGATTGCATTTTATGAGTTGGTCGTTTTCTGAGTTTGTTTCAGATCATAAAGAGACTGGTTTTAGAGAAGTTGAGCATTGAAAGGGTCCACCCTCTCTCTGATGTACAAACTATTATATAAAGAAGCTCTGAGCCATGATCAAACACACTGTACAAATCCAGATTTTGATAATATTAAATTGTTGCTTTGTTCCTGTTCCAATTACGTTTATGTTTCTATGCAACAAGTGATTGAATAATTCATAGCAGTTAACCACTGGCTCCTGGGAAGGGCCCCTCAGTGGAAGTGTGTAGTGTTGTACATCTTGTTTTCATTCTCAGCTAAGTAATCGTGTTGTTCCCATTATTTGTTGTGCATAAATGTTTTCAGATTTGAATTGTGCCATCATAGCGGTGTTTCTTTGTTTGAATATATACATAAATGTTCGTCCCCGTGTTGTGAATTTTGGAATCATATGAATAATACAGTGTATGTGTGTGAATGAGATCTCGTCATGATGCTTAGTTTCTGTCTTTACCATAAGTTGCTTTCAATTTCGATAGGCTCTGCGTTCAAAAACGTTTCTCTTGAGATTTTGATTGGTGCGTATTGAATTTACGAATAGTTTTCCATAATCTCTTTTCAACCAAACGATTACATTATATGCAATTGAAATAGTGTGCATAGGTAGAGAATTCGATTTTTTTTCTAATACAAGTAGTCTCGCTTTCTTGATTCGAAGCATAGTGGTTAACAATAGATCTTTTGGTTAATAAAATACTTCAAATCTTTTAATTCTCTTTAGAAACAGAGTATTCTTATTTTAGGTGCTAGATAAATAGATACAGCTTTAAAGTTCTTCCTTTTAATAGAATTTGAAGTTAATAACATAGCATTGTTGGTTACTTTCATAAAAAATACCATAGTGTTCCCTTTTCTATGATTAGGTAGCTGATAGAAGAATAATCTCATATGTTTAATTGTTCCAGCTTAGAATTAGTTTACTTTCTAGTTAATCGATAATCATGGTTTAGTTTTGAGATTAAGAATGAAATGTCATTTGTAGGTCTATTTGACAAGTTGATTGATAGTTCAAATCCCTTAATTCCTTTCAGTTGATTTCTTTAATTTCGCACTTGTGATTTCTAGATTTTAACTTTCATTTGACCACCGACGGATATATTAGGGATCTAACTCATGAGATACGATCACCCCATGATGGGATTCTTTCCTAGGTGATTAAGCTATTCTAATTTGCTTATTTTTATTTTAAGTAAATTGCCAGCTTTAGGTCATATTAGCTTAGATTAGTTTAAGCCTTTAGTCCTGCACATACTGTGCTGACACCTCTAAGCTTACGATCCCCCGGGTTGATAATTTAGTGTCGAATTAGATAGTGCATATTTTACTCAACACTAAGGAGACAACTAATGAGAAGGGGCCAGGTGTATCCATTAGGGAGAGGTGAGGGGGTTATGGGATTGGTACCCATGTTGCCATTTGTCCGACTGTGAACCCTTTCGACCTCCCTGTTGACATTAATTCGGTTGTAGAGGGTGGTTGAGAACCCTATTAATGAAGTTGAAGGAGTATGGAGCATGCCTACAATTTCGTATGGCAAGGATGGCTCTGATTGCTTATCCTGGAAGAAAGTCAATCACCGGGAACTAGCAGAACCTATTTGACTACCCGTTTGTGGGAGAAAACATTCATTCATGCATTCACGACTCGCCATTCACAATCCATCCATTCATCGAGAGAGAAAATCGTAGAGAAATTCATGCATACGCAGACCTACAGAGCCAACCATGAGGAATCCTGGAGATAATCGTGTTTTCCTGTGTAATAGAAAATACCATGGGAAGTGTGTGAGTGAACCAATCTACTCATGACAAAGTGGTAAGAACCTGTGAGGAATCACAAAGATTGAATAGCGCAGGGAAAACCATGAGGACCCGAGATTGGATTGCAAAGAGTAGATTGTGGAACAGAGCCCTATCCGCAACTCTCAAAGGAGTCAGCTTTTCGAACTGTGGAAGAAGGTTGGGTTGCTTGATAAACCAATGAAGGATGAAATCTCATAGTACTAGCGAATGGACCTTTCTATGCTCATCCTGAATAGCACTAGAAGGGAAGAGGCCTTGAGGGATTGTGCAGCAGAGAAGAGGGTATTCCTTGTGTTGGGTGCAGTAGGTAATGTGGGTGCCAGGTCTGCTAAGTGTTTGCTGACACAAACCCAGTCGACAGGGGTTCCTCACGCTGTCGACACCCAAGCCACTGCGATCTCCCTCAGCATTGGCCCAGACAGGTTTAACCCTGTCCAGCAACACCTACAGAGCAGATGACGTCTCACCCGAGATGTTCAAGGGAGAGTTGAAGGAACCATGTTTCCTCCGAATGAAGGAGGATGTTGTGCATCAATTGATTAACTTATTGCAACATTCAGAAATAGATCTAAGCATTCAACTAAGGAATTAAGCATAATTACGACATCATTCAACAGATCTCATCATTGACAGAACCATAAATATGCAATAGATATAACAGTAAAGCATTAATAACAGCAAGGAAACATCGCATCATTCACAGATTCATATTGCATAAGGCATTTACCACAGAAAAATGGAAACAACACAAGGATTTTGCTCAAAAACTCTGTCACATAATATTTATCTCCGTAAAAACCCATATACAACAAGATACTCAGTCTTTAGCTTCTTCATATCAAGATCTCTAGGTGTTCTCTTCTTCAGCTCCCCAAAAAGATGATGATTAACACCTACAAACCTACATCTATTTATAGGCTTGCGCCTTTACATTTACGGTCCACTTGGGCATCTGCCTAACTACTTCTTAACAAATTTTACAAAAATATGACCCAAAGCCCACATAATGTATTCCAAATGACCCAAAATACATATGAAACGGTCCAAATGACCCAAAATACATATGACACGGTCCAAATGACCTAAAAAATACAAAAAAGTACTTGTCACCTTGCGCGCGGCTTTCCTCCTTCCCCGGTACCTTTGGCCTTGTGCAACATTCGGGATACTGCGATGCTAACTCATCAAATCGCCTGCCAATAGGCCCCCAACACAATCTTGTGGCTCTCCCTCGAGCCACAGCAGGCGGACAAGGTGTACTCAGTGGTCTTCAACCTGAAGTCCTCGTGCTGCTGATTGACCTCTGTGATCTGCTCCTTTACTGCCACAGCCACCGCCTGAATGTATGTCACATCCTGCGCGGATGGATGCTCGCTCAGCTTCGCATCAACTTAATGGTGACCCGCCTGTGCAGCCTAGAGTGCGGAACTTGCCTTAAGCAAAAACTGGACTCCAATCTCCTTAAACTCTTCGAGCTACGCGTTGCACTTCTTCTGATGCTCTTCAACCTTTGTGATGCACTGTTGCAAATATTTCAGTTCTGTCGATTTGGCGACCTGAGCAACTAGCGACATCGTTCTCATCGATGCCTTCAGTGTCACCAACTTCCCCTCTGCTTCTTGCCACAGCTTGGTCAGCTATTCTATCTGCTCATCCTGGACGATGCTGCCTCAAAACTGCGCAGTGTCTGCGGTGATCTTTGTCACTGTCTATTCTAGCTCGACCATCTGCGTGGTGACCTCCTCGATGGCGGGTTTCCGGTCATCTACTTGCTCTTGTGGTGTGCCCGGGTTCAATAAAACTGTTAACTCCGCATTGTCATGTTGTAATTGGGCGATGACAGCCCCTAGTCATTGCACTCTTTGAACCGGATCCAACTGTGTGGTAGGATCGAGAACATGTTGACAGGATTTAGAGACTGCCTCTTCCAACCACAGTTTGCTGTCCCAGAGGGAAGCTCTTTCTAGTGGCAACCGGTCCTGCTCCTTGAGTTCCGCTACTAGGCTAGTCTTCTCGGCCATCAGCTGCTTGAGCCTATCGTCCAATTCATTGACCACCTTCGTTGCCTCGTCCGCTTTCCCCTTTAACTCTGCAACCTCGTGCTGGGTCATTGCCTTGTTTTCCTGCGACCATAGGAACCAACCACTGATCTCCTGTATTATGTCCACCATTTCTTGGCTGGAAACCGCCTGCACATTTTTCAACTCCTTCGTAGGAAGCTCATTGATGTTGATGGTCAAATTCTCTAACTGCTGCAGCAAGGCCTGGAGAGCCTTGTTGTTAGTCACAATCACAATCGGGGGAATATTCACATTCCGAACCCATGGCTCAGTGCCGATTGTGCCAACTTCTGCCCATTTTCTACCTCTGGTACCCACTGTGAAACAACATCACATAAAGAATCAATTCGAACATTTACCTCTTTGAAACTAGCTTACGCATGTGCTGTCATCGCTCGAGCTACAACATTTCCCGCATTGGTGACAGCGGCTATAAGTCATCCCAATTGTGCTTTCGTTGCTTGAGAGGCCCCACTGATCGTAGCATACTCATGATGCGCCTTCGTCCTGCCCTCCTCAAGCTCACAGTCAGTATCATCATCTATGGGTGTCTTGGTTGATTCCTGATCTGAGTCATGGTGACTTTGCTGGTCCTGCGCGAATAATGGATCACTTGGGCCTGTCGCTGGAGGTCCCTCCTCAATCTATGCTAGACTAATTGGTTCTCGCCATTCGACCAACCAATCATTGACGATTCCCTCCAGCACTTCCTCAAACAATTTGTAGTGTGTCAGCAACCATTTCTTTGCTGGGTCACGCCTTGGTTGCACGTGAATCGCATGAGGCCGAATCACGAACAACACAATCTGCTTGTACTTCGTCGCAGTTTCTTCAGTTAAGCGAGGCACCTTTGTCACTACATCTTGTATCATCTCGCAATACAACCAAAACTGCATTGCACATTCTTTAAGGCGGTCGGGTTCTTGCACCCACCACAAGTTCTGATAGCGCGCACCCTTACAGCTTTCTGTGGCCTCAACTTCCATGCCCTGGTAAGTGTCAGGCTCCTTCCAGGCGACCAATGCGATCAAAATTAGGAGCCATTTGTATGTAAGGGAGCCCTTCCCATCTTGGATGACTGCTGCATCCTCCACTAACTGGTTCTTTAGAAATAGTGACTAGTTCATCTAGACACCTTCTGTGCACTATGCTACACATGCCACGACCCTTGAATTACATTGGTTGGGTTGATTCTTCCAGACCACCTTGCAACACATTATCTTTGCATCGGTGAGGACCACTTGATCATTAATACTGCTAGTGCGGTAGGTGCGGCCGTCACATTCCAAGCCATAAAGCAACACCAACTGTGCCGCCCTCTTCTTATTATTCTTCTTCCCTCTGAAGTATTGCGAAGGGTCCACTCCATCCTTCGGCAACCCGGTGATCTCAACAATCAAATCGACAGTGACTGGAACCGGTCCGTCTATCCATAACGTGTCACCGTGGAAGCAGGCCAGCAATTGCTTCACACAAGCGTTAACCTCTAGCAATCACCGAAAGTGTGGCATATTAATCAGTCCGAGCAACCCCGCTTGGTCCAACCCATGCGCCCAATCCTGTAGAATTGACGTACCGCTAAGTTGCGTCCTCAGCACATAGGGGTCGAACGTAATTCCCTTACATGCCACCATGTGATGGTCATCCTATTTCAGGCACATCAATGCCATCACAATATCTACAGAGTACTCCATTCCTGTGGGTAGCACTGGCATTTGCACGGGGTATTTCTGATTCTTCGTGAGCTTACGAAGCAGTATACCAGGCCGACAGGGGGGAACGTACCTAGGGATATCCGCAGCAGATAGCCCTTCCCAAGCAGTCAAATCATCAACTACGTGGCTTGACTGTCCTACTTTCACTTGGAGCTCCTCCACGACCGTTGTGGATGAGCGTAGCTACCGTTTTCTCTGCGGGGACTCGGAATGCTAACCCCCCGCCGCTTCTTTGGGATTCCTGTAAATGCCGATCCACCCGACATGCTGACGACCTCTTCTTCGATGCTTACTGGCCTAGCAGGTGACTCTACACCACTGGAAAATTCAACCATGGGTGTACTCGGCATGCCGCAGTAGGGCCCCTCTTGGCTCAACAACTCCTCAGCCTCCAACACAACTTGCGGGTAGCAAACACTCAACTCTGAACTCGACAATTCAACCTAACGATGCAACACTGAGCTTATCCTTCACACTCAACACAATGGTTCCTTCTGACCAGAGCCAACCCCTTCTTATAGTGTCAAATTGTGTCCTTAACCATCATGACCAAATTGAACCATTCATCATGACCAAATCATGCCTTAATTACCCAAATCCATCGTCGATTCTGTCAATCCATTGGCCGGATCCACCATTAATGCTGATCATTCCACCATGCGACGCTAATTAATTGTTTCTAACTTTCTGCATTTATTGTCGATTTGACCCGGTCGTGACCCTTCTGTTGTCGCGACCCATCGCCTAAACCGCGATACATGTTCTCCAACCTGCACATTCTGTTCCTGTTGGTGCACCATCTTGCCACTGACCATCCTTCACGTTTTTTGTTTTTTTTGTTTTCCAATGCGACTCAGGCATCGCGCTGCTCCGAGCCCATCCTATAGGGCCTCAACCTGCTACCATTAACCAACTTTGGGAGCATTGCTCCATCCAACTGCTGCAGCTGTACTGCTCCTCCTGAAGTTATGCTACTGATGCGATATGGACCAAGCCAATGCATCTGCAATTTTCCTGGGTGCTTCATAAACTTGCTCTCGTACAACAACACCAAGTCACCCTGTTGAAACTGTTTGTTATTGATATGGAGATCATGCCAAGCCTTCTACTGATCCTTCTCCACACTCTGGTGGAAACCTGCAATAAGGTGGTCTTCCTCAAGCTGCACTAGCTGCGCCAGATGTTCTCCCAATGCCGCTGCATCATCCATGCCTATCATTGCCGCTATGCGCAGACTCGGAACAATGTACTCCATAGGAATAATCGTTTCTTTCCCATACACCAACTTGAATGGTGTCTGTCCCGTCAACCTTTTACAAGTGGTGCGATATGCCCACAAAACTGTTGGAATCTTCAAATCCCAGTCATCGCGGTTCGCATTGTGAACCTTTTTCAGCGCATGCTCCAATACCTTATTGAAAGCTTACACTATCCCATTTTCCTGCGGATGATATGGCGTTCTCTTCTTATGCTATATCTGCAGCTCTGCTGTCAATGCACTAACGGTGCGATTGTTGAAATGACTGCCCTGATCACTCATCAATACCTTTGGGCAGCCAAACCGAGTGATAATTTTTTCGAACAAGAAACATGCTATTGTTGCAGTGGTGCAACCTATGACTGGTGCAGCCTCCACCCATCTTGTCGGATAATCTATCGCTGTGATGATGTATCGTGCACCAGTGCGTTTCCTAGGTGGGTTGATAGGGCCCACAAAATCCACTTCCCATTTGTCAAATGGCCGCAGTGTCACTTCAGGTATTAGCGGCATCTCATCCCTCCTGGAGGGTTTCCCAGTTCTCTGACAGACATCGCAGGTCCACGCATAATGCATCGCATCATTGTGAAGTGGGGGCCACCAAAGCCCTGTGCAAAGCACCTTTCAGGCAGTCACACGACCTCCATAGTTCCCACCAGCTACTCCTGCATGTGCTTTTGACAAGATCTTCCCTTGCTCATGAGGCAGAGCACAGCACCTCAAGATCTCGTCTGATCCCAATTTGTACAACTATCCTGCAATCATCTAAAAATCCACAGCCTTGACCACAAGCTGCTTCTTCTAACTGGTGGTGAGTCCCTCCAGTGCGGTTCCTGTCACTAGAAACTGAATGATTTCTTCATAGTAGTCATCATCTACTTCAACCTTAAACATTTGCGCATCGAGCAACCCATCTTCAATGTTGGTTGGTTCCTCTCCTATCTCAATCCTCGACAAATGATCTGGCCCTGCGTTCAAGCATCCTGGCTTCACGATCACCCCAAAATCAAACTCCTGAAATTTTTTTATCCAGCGACATATCTTCCCCCCAACACAGGCTTATTGACCAGCTATTTCAATGCAGAATGGTATGTGAACATCTTAAAGTGACCGCCTAATAGGTAATGCCTAAAATTTTGCAGCTCATATACCATCACCAAACCTTCCCTCTCGGTGGTTGTATAGTTCCTCTATGCAGACGACAACTTCCGACTCGCAAAATCAATTGGGTGATCCAAATCCCCTTCCCCTGGTTGCGCGAACACTACTCCTAGCGCGATCGATGATGCATCGACATGGACATGGAATTCCTTGCTCCAGTCCAGAAATACCACTATCGACGCCGCAGCCATCTTATCCTTCAGCATCTCAAAACTAACTTGACATTCAGGGCTCCATTGAAATACCGCATCTTTCTTCAATAACTTCTCCATAGGGGCCATGATTGCTGCATAACCTCGGATGAACTTGCAATAATACCCAGTGTGTCCCAACGTCGCTCTCAACTGCTTGACATTAGTCGGTGGTGTTAAGATTAGAATGAGCGCAATCTTTGTTGGGTCGACCAACAATCCCTGCTTATAGACAATGTGACCCAATAATATCCCAAATGGTGCACAGAATATGCACTTCTTCAAGTTCAGCGATATCTGATGTTGTCGACAGTGCTCCAACATCAATCGCAGATTGGCCAGATGATCACTGATCAAGCCATAGACTGTCCAGTTATCCATGTACACTTGCAAAAAATTCTGGATGAAATCCCTAAAGGCAGAAATGACTACCCGAGAGAATATCGTAGGGGCATTCTTCAGTCCAAACGGCATCATTGTGTACTGAAAACAACCCCATTCTATCACAAATGTTGTATTGTGGCAGTCTTCTTTCGCGATTATGATCTGGTGATAGCCAGAGAACCCATCCGTAAAAGAATACATCTCTTGGCCACCCACGCCTTCTAGAACCTCATTAGTGAACGGGGTCGAAAATGGATCATGCAGACATGCATCATTCAACTTACTCAAGTCGACACAAATGCGCACTTCACCTGTCTTCTTATCCTGCACCACCATATGACTAATCTAGTTGGATTCCTCCACCGGTTCAATAATGCCAGCATCCAACATGTAGTCAAGTTCTACTTTGACCCTCTCCTTATGGCACGGAGTCAGTCGATATGGTTGCTGCCTTATCAGTTTTTCATCGGGTTTCAACGGGATCTTCATCTCCCCCAAATCCCCCAAGATTCCCTTCATCTCAGAAAAATTCGTAGGGAACAAGTCTTGGAACTCGTGCAATAGGTCGGTAACTTTCCCCATCATCTCATCATCCCAATAGTCCCCAACATTCGAAAACTTTGGACTTTCTTCTATTCCAATGTTGATCTTCCATAGCTTCAACGGCTGACTGATCGGATTAGTTGGGGCATCAGGTGCTACCACATTGCGACTGCCTTCTGATTCCGGAATATTGACATTCTGCGGATCATCACCATCCTCTGGTCCACCAGTGATGTTATAACATTCCATCATTTACTGCATCTTACAGTGCGTATGCAGATCCGCGGGATATCCCACTAGAACGACCTTCAAAACCATGACACGGATGAGTTGCAAAGCATTATGGACGTCCAAGTTGGCATCCGCGAAGCTGAAAGTATGAGTAAAGCAAACTGTCAATTCTAACCAAGTGGTAATTTCCCCTCGCAATTCGGCTACAATATACCAGGATCACGGCATCTCATCCAACGTATGGACAAAGGCATGGACCCACTCATCCTTTGGTCACCATGCCCACAACATCTGACATTCCATCAAATGACTGCCAGGGTCATTCCAGCCATCGTATTTCCCTGTGTGGTAAACTTCGGTGTCACCAGCCTTCAACGCTTCCTCCAATGCCTGCAATCGCTGTGGCTCCGAGACCTTTTCCTCGAACGCCACGAGAAAATCAGACAAGCCGGGAATCCCTTCATATACTGGCAGTGCAACAGTTTCAGTTGCAACATGGCATAGTGACTGTGTGATCAACCCACACTTGCGGAGTGACACCTCATGCAAGTGATTCTGTCAATTTTCTAAAACATCGTCAGAGTCGGAAGACGTAGAGCTGGAACTGCGCCACCCAAGCTCACTGTCGACAGTCAGATGAATATAATCTTCTGAAATATTGTATGCATGGTCCCATCCGTTGGGAACTTCATCCTTTACGGGTTCAATATACCTGCATCCTTCAGCCGGATCCAACGGAGCTATGACTATGAGGTCAGGTTTTTCAAAATTCATCATCCGCTTCTTAAAGTTGATTATTGTTGCACTGTCATTAGCCCATCCAATTCCCAGTAACACAGGACAGGAGCTTATTCCTTTAACTACTTCGATCACATCGAAATCAACGTATGTCTTCATTCCCTCAATGTCCACAACCGGGCGTGGAACTCTCCCAATCGGTTTCACCTTAGAATGATTAGCCAAATGGAGCTACACGGGAGACCAGCTTAGCGTGGGACTCCCAATTTTCTTCTAGGCCTTCTTAGTTAGGATGTTGACATCCGAACCAAGATCCAGAATAATGGAATCAACTTCGTAGTCTCCAATCTGAATGTTCATGCGCATCTCCTTACCTGTCTTCCGCCTCTGTAAGGATTTTACTGCAGACTCTTGCCATCCCCTGGCGCCGCAACAACCCTTTGATCTCGACAAGAGCCTCAGGATCCCTTTCCAACGACAAACAACTCTCAAAAAAATTATGTAAGGTACCGGACTGCCGCGATGGTCCTGCCTCTGAAGTGGCATAAAAAATAGGGGGCATGTCACAAATAATGGCCTTACTGCGTTTCCATCGCACGACGCGCTTGAAAGAAGGCATCATGCTCGGAATCGATATCGAACTACACCTTCTTCTGTACTGCTAACCAGATGAGAGGATGTGGACCATCTTCCCCTGTCATCGCACCTCCACAAGTGATCACTGCGACAACAACATCTTGTTTCCGCAGCTTCACAGAAATTGTCGCAATAGTTGCACCCTGAATCTGATTTAGTGGCAGATTCCCAGGTTGGTTCACATTCTGGTTGGCATTCTGAATCGGATGTTGGTTCTGTTTTTGCAGTGGGTTTTGGTTCTGCACTAGTTGGTGCACTTGATTCTAGTTCTGCAACTGCTGAACATTCCCCGCTTGCCATCGCGCAATCAATTGTGGACAATTTTCCACAGTGTGATCAGTAACAAAACAAAGCGTACACTGTGTCTGCAATTGTGGGAAATCTCACCTGTAGTGTCCCAACACTCTGCAATTATAACACTGGATAGGTCCTTGACCTCCTCATCCTCCTCTGCGACCAAATCGTCCTCCGTGTCCTCCCCATTATCCTCCACAGAATCCCCCTTGCTGTTGATACTACGGTTGATTGAAGTATTGCAGCATGGGATTCGGTTGCAGTTGCACACACTTCCCGGGCTGCATGTACTGTGGCTGCTGAACGTACTGTGGCTGTTGTGGAGCCATCTGCATTAGAGCATATTGTGGCATAAACTGTCGTGGTTGATGCTGTGGTACAAACTGCACCTATGGTTGAGGTAGTGGCTGGGATACCTGTGGTTGTGGTTGTTGTACAACACGCTGGTCATCCTTCACATAGAATGCATCATACGTTCGATCATGAAGTAACCCATACGCTCGGCAATCCTTGTCTTCATGTCCCATGGACTTGCAGAAAGTACAATACAGATTCATTGGTTTTGTGACCATCTTCTGCATGTATTGACACTCCTCATGTCGATGCCCGTATACCTGACAGATGCGACACCATCGCATACCGCCGCCGTTCAATGGATTTGGTGCTCCTAAAACTAGATAATTGCGGAAGTCTAGGCAATTATCCTTAGTATGCCCCGCTCTGCGACATCATGTACACCACACTTCTTCACACTGTTCCCTACCCTTCTTAAGGTCTTGTATCTATATTGTCAAGTTGGCCAGATGCGTCTGAATCTGCCACATTCCCACGACGGTCTTACGAATCGACGAAGCTTCTAATCGCATTGTAATTTCCAAGGCTTCACTTGGTGTTGTAATGTTCTATTGCATCACCGGTAGTCGAATGTGGGGGAGCAATGCCACAATGAACCATTCTTTGTACTCTACATTGCTCATGTCCTAGCTAACCCTCTCCATCAGTGTTTTGAATCACTGGTCAAATCCCACATAGTTTCATTGGGATACTGCTTAATCTCTTTTAGTTATGTAATATATTGCGCTTCATATTTGGGTTTTCCAAACTCTGCAATCAATCCTGCGTGAACTTCATCCAGCATCTTTTCGAGAGCACCTACAGGAACCTGCATAAATTTCATGAACCAGTCTAATGCATGACCCCGAAGAGTTGTCGTCAATTGTCCTTTCTTGGCATTATCATCAGTAATTTGCTTCACAGTCCATACTGCTTCACATAAAAACTAGTATTGCTCAGGGTTATCTGTTCCATTTCCATGGAACAATGGTAACTTAGCATCTTTGCCCGCCATCCTAGGCTTCCTTCCTACAATCGCTGAGCTACTAGCAATTAAATTATGTTGACTTGATGAACACGATGGTGTCAAAGTTGTATTTCTTACTGGTTGAGAGATAGTGAGCTGAGGTGTGGGTACGTTGCTGTTGGGGTTTGGTCCTGCCTCTATCCTGAGATTAGCTTGGTTGTTCTTGTCCGCACTGTGAGTTAGCTTCATCCTATGTCGTCTTCCTTCATGGCCTTGCGTTTCAATCGCAGCAGGACCTTCTCCTGTCCTCTGCCTCTTTTTTTGTCGAAACCTTGCTCCTCCCCTTGTAAGACCACTCTCTTCCTCAGCTTCCTTCACAGTCTCGTCATGACCTACACCCATCTACCTCTTATCATTCCATGTACCGCCCCCCAGCCATCTCGGTATCCATGGCCTCCACCCACCAAGGTTCTTGCTGGTCTAGGTGCATCTTCAGTATGCCATTTTCACAAATGATCATTTTAATGGACAACTGTAGCGACAATAGAAACCTACCCCTTGGCCTGTTGAAAAAATACCTTTCTACTTCACTATAAGAATTTATTGTATCAACCACAAACTCAGTGATGTAGTCTTCTAGTATACTATTGACCCAAACCTCAACATCCCGCGATGCTTTGTTGTCAACTTCTTGCAGCTCCTAGATCAGTTCCGGGGTCTAGGCTGTCGGCTCACCACCTTGGAAGTTCCTCTTCTGGAGGTCAATTTTGCTAACCACTCATATAGGATGATTGGGAACTCGCATAAAAAATATCCATGCGAACCGTCATGAATATACTTCGCCAACCACTAATCTGTCAACAACCCAGGGTTCTTATTTTATTTTTCAGTGAACTTTCGTAGCTTTAGGTCGAACCAATATTGGATCTCCGGTCTTGTCGGATTCCACAACATATCCTCCTTTCACTTCACGCTATGGTCCCGGCAACGGAACCATTTGTTGACACAAACCTAGTCGACAGGGATTCCTCACACTGTCGACACCCAAGCCACTGCAATCTCCTTGAGAACTGGCCCAGACAGGTTTAACCCTGTCCAGCAACACCTGCAAAGAAGATGAGGTCTCACCCGAGATTTTCAAGGGAGAGTTGACGGAACCATGTTTCCGCCGAATGAAGGAGCATGTTTTGCATTAATTGATTAACTTATTGCAACATTCAGAAATAGATCTAAGCATTTAACTCAGGAATTAAGCATAGTTGCGACATCATTCAACAGATCTCATCATTGACAGAACAATAAATATACAACAGATATAACAGTAAAGCATTAATCACAGCAAGGAAACATCGCATCATTCACAGATTCATATCGCATAAGGCATTTACCACAGAAAGATGGAAAAAACACAAGGATTCTTCTCAAAAACTCTGTCACATCATATTTATCTCCGCAAAAACCTAGATACAACAAGATACTCAGTCTTCAGCTTCTTCAGATCAAGATATCTAGATGTTCTCTTCTTCATCTCCCCAAAAAGATGATGATCAACACGTACAAACCTAAATCTATTTATAGACTTGCACCTTTACATTTACGGTCCATTTAGGCAACTGCCTAACTACTTCTTAACAAATTCTACAAAAATATGACCCAAAACCCACATAATGTGGTCCAAATGACCCAAAATACATATGACACGGTCCAAATGACCCAAAAACTACAAAAAGTACTTGTCGTCTTGTGCGCTACTTTCCTCCTTCTACGGTACCTTTGGCCTTGCACAATATCTACGATACTGTGAGGCTGACTCATCAAACCACCTACCAATAGTGTTGATATGCCTGTAGCTCTATGGTTGAGCTCATTGGCTTAGCAATTCCTTCCTTGTTATCCCTGTATGCCTGATAAACCCACTACAGGTTGGATTAGCATGATCAACTTACCTGATATGCTTGATAAACCCAACTGTATGTTGGCTTGGCATGACTATGTTGTTTTCTATGCTTGATAAACCCAACTGAAAGTTGGCTTAGTATGACCATCAAATCCCTATGTGCTTGATAAATCCACTGTAGGTTGGCTTAGCATGGGTAGATGCCATGGATTGCTTGATAAACCCAACTGCAGATTGGCTTAGCATTGGGATGGAACCTTGACTGTGAGAGAAACTGATATCCCTCCTTAGTGGATACACAGCCCAACTCGGGGGTGATCTCTCAACTGAAAGAGTACAGGCTGGACAAAGATCTAAGTTTGGGTGGAACGTTGCTCTCACTTAGCCAGTTACTTGGCATCTTTAGAAAGTTAAAAGATAAGTACCTCCATGTTATGATGAATGATGATGTTCCATTGTTATAATATGGTTGCTTATGTTCAGTTATGGAATGTATGTTTGTATCAATTTGATTGATAGGAATATCATATCTGAACCTGAGTAGGAGGCTAAATTATTGTATGCATATCATTGTATTGCATGAGAGAGATATAATTGTTATATCTAACTTTATGCGCCTTGCATGTTGTGATATATTTGATTAACCCTATGAATGAGTTGTGTGACTACACCTGATCTTTGGAAAGAGAGGGGGATACCTTGATATGTTCCAGATCCCCTCTGTGGATCAGATGAATGGGGAAGGTCATGGGAGAAGGAAGATAGATTTTATGAAGTTCTAAGGCATGGAAGAGTGAAGTAATGATGGATTATTTAGATGAGATAATGACAAGTTTATAATCCTCAGATGGATGAGAGAGTTATACTAGTGGAAATATCTCTCGAAGATATTTCCAACGGTACTGGACTTTCCTTATTTGGCTCAAGGACGAGGGAGAAACAAGTTTGGGAAGTTTGCAGATGAAGAGAAGGAGTTTCTGCATTTCCGCATCCGCAATGCGGATTGCAGATTGCGGAAAGGTAATTTTTTCGGAAAGTCAAGTTTGGAATTCCGCAATTCCAACTTTCGCAATATGGATTGCGGATTGCGGAAAGGTAAGTTTTTCGGAAATTCAAGTTTGGACTTCCGCAATGCGGATTGCAGATTACGGAAAGGTAAGTTTTTCGGAAAGTCAAGTTTGGACTTTCAACCACTTATACTATGAAACGAGAACTCGACACAGTTCTCGTTTTTCTCTCTTCTAATTTTAGTAGCTATTTTTACCTCCGTTTCAAAAAGCGTTGATGCCAGTATCACACATTTTCATTTTGAGGCATTTTTTGGGGCCTTTGAATTATCTTTGTCGTAAAATATATTTAATTTCTATTTTCAAGTGTGTTTTTAGAAATTTAACAAAATAACATACATTTATAAGTAATTTATAATAAAAAACATATACATTTTGCAATTGTTTCTAGAAAATAAGACATTTTTATAGACAAAATAAGACATTTTTATTGACAAAATTATAAAAAATTTCAGAAAATAAAGACATTTAAAACCATTTTCAATGAATTTTTAGAGATTTTTTCTATAAAAACAATACTATTTCATATTATTTTCCGAAAAGTGACGATTCACATAAATTCAAGAAAAAATATACCATATATTTGTAAAAAACATATTAAAAATATTATATATAGAAATTTTATTTCTAAAATAAAGTCTGAAAGTCAAAACATTACTAATATATCTTATCAAAAAATTGCCAAATTTAAAATTTTCTTCAAGACATGAAACTAATCAACACTTTAAGTTATTAGGCACTTTTAGTCTCTTGTAATATTTATTGGAATGAGCATAGCTGACACATACATCTATCTTCACAGATTTTTGTATTACTTTGTGGTTTACAGTCTTTTACTATTTCATCCATTAATAGAATTTGGGTTTTTTTATATTACTATGTTCTTTGCAATATCTTCTTTTGTATATTTCCATTTTATCTTTCTTCCTTCATTCTATGAAAAAACTAGATCAAACATCTCTTCCCTATTCCATTGATTTTTATGAACATGATACATTATAAACAGGGAAAATATATTTAATCAATTGGAACACAGATGTCTAAGTGTTAAGACTCCATAGGAGCCCAAATATTTGTATTTTATCAATATTAAAAAGAAAATATATGATTATAGCAAGTGACTATAATCGCAATCACATTA
The DNA here is from genome assembly GCA_027924585.1 of Larix kaempferi. Classification (NCBI taxonomy): domain Eukaryota; kingdom Viridiplantae; phylum Streptophyta; class Pinopsida; order Pinales; family Pinaceae; genus Larix; species Larix kaempferi. Next base: position 3,843,537 of record BSBM01000756.1, read on the forward strand.
GAGAAAACAAATAATTGATAGAAACACACAAAGCCTAGTTCGTGGCTTAAAAATTTAGACATGGAATATATCTATATATCTATGTAGAAAGGTTGAACACCACAAACTTCACAAGGAGGGTTATATTAATTGGCAATATAAAATATGCCTTTGCACCATTCTTAAAAATATATCTAGAAAGATAGAACACTTCAAACTTCACAATGAGGGTTATCTTAATTGCCACTATATGCCTGCCCACCACTCTTATCAATTGTTTCTTTGAATATTATTTTATTGATTTTATTATAAGATATATAACAAAATTCTTAAACTATTGAAAACCTCTGTACAAGACTGTGGAAATGAGGTATATATGTTTGTGAAAATATCATAACATTGAGCTAAAGAGATACCTATGTACATTAAATATTATTTTTACTAATATTTATATCTAAATTAAAACCTTTTACACTTTTATAAAAAATCAAAATCACTATTAAACATTAATAACCTAAATCTTTCTATCTTTGGAATGATGGAAATAATCTAAATCTTTAAAATGAAGATAGTTGTTGTCAATGAAGATAGTTGTTGTCAATATATACATATATTTGATGATTTTATTAAATGTAGTTATAAGTTCAAGTTCCTCTATTATAATTTATTTTTCTAAATCTTTACAAGTTCTATTTCAGGTATTAAAATGCATTTAGATCATTACAGTATTAAATATGAAACCTTATTAATAAATATGAAATATTCAATTGTCAACGATCAAGAATCTTCAATCTTCAACAGATCACCCCTACGCCACACATGATCAAGAAATAATATTTTTCAATAGATCACCCCTACGCCACTTTGCCACACACCATGCACGTTTCTCAGCGGATGATAGTTTCCATTCAAACCTCTCTTTTAGAGTAGACTTGATTTCAATTGCATCGAGTCGCCGTGAAAGTCACCAACCGTACGTCGTTTTCCAGAAATTAAAAACTAGTTTTCATCGAAACCTACACCAAAGCACGCCTCGTAAGATTCGAGTTAGTTATGTGTTTGTTACTTTGTCTCTATTGAAATGATCTTCTCCCCATTCAAAGTATGCATTTCAGAAGAACAAATTTGATTTCAGTGGAATCCGGTAGTTTTGAAAGTTATTGAGATATATGCATACCACTGGGGGCCCAAATATTTGTTAATTGCTGGACCGATGGAAGAACTTGATCATTTTCCACTTCTGGCTATTATGGTGGCGGTCGTGATTGCAGTCAACAATCAAACCGTGGGCAGAGGGTGCATCCCCCACAAGTATGTGAGTGCAAGATCGTTTATTAACAATCTGGATGCCGTTTTGCAATCCCTTCTTTCAAATCTATTCTCAGATGGCTTCGCTAATTCAATGCAAAACAAATCTGGCAAAACGGATCCTGGAAGTGCTCTCTAGAACAGTTTGCATTATTAAAATGCATTTAGATCATTACAGTATTAAAATGATTTTTAAATTTGTAATCGCGTCAAACTTCTTAGACGTGAGTGAGCAACTCCCGCTCACTTGGGCACCCAAGGGCCGCCCTCACAGCCTGCTCGATGCCCAGCATCGAGCAGGCCGTGAGGGCGGCCCTTGGGCGCCCAAGTGAGCGGAACAATTCATATATATATATATTCCATATTTTGAAATACAATACATTTTTTTTTAGTATTCTCCAAAATTAAGAATAATACTTCTAAAAAAGTTCAATAAACTTGCACAAAATTTTCAGCCCGTCATCGAGCAGGCCGTGAGGGCGGCCCTTGGGCACCCAAGTGAGCGTGAGCCACTCAATTGGGCGCCCAAGGGCCACCCTCACAGCCTGCTCGATGCCGGGCTGAAAATTTTGTGCAAGTTTATTGAACTTTTTTAGAAGTATTATTCCTAATTTTGGAGAATACTAAAAAAAATGTATTGTATTTCAAAATATGGAATATATATATATATATGAATTGTTTAGAAAAAAAAAAAAACGTGTTACTACAAACAAATAAATCTGAGTATGAGGTACATTAAAATTATTGAACAAATATGTCTTGTTAGTACACAATTTATGTCATTATTTCTTTGGAATTATGGTAATGTATAATGATTTTAAAAATCTAAAATAAAAACAAAAATTCTTCGCTCACTTGGGTGCCCAAGGGCCGCCCTCACGGCCTGCTCGATGCCAGGATGAAAATTTTGTGCAAGTTTATTGAACTTTTTTAGAAGTATTATTCCTAATTTTGGAGAATACTAAAAAAAAATGTATTGCATTTCAAAATATGGAATATATATATATGAATTGTTTAGAAAGAAAGAAAAAAATACGTGTTACTACAAACAAATAAATCTGAGTATGAGGTACATTAAAATTATTGAACAAATATGTGTTGTTAGTACACAATTTATGTCATTATTTCTTTGGAATTATGGTAATGTATAATGATTTTAAAAATCTAAAATAAAAACAAAAATTCTTAAATACGTAAAGTTGGATTTGAACATTCACTCACATCTAAAATTTATCATATTTTTATGTATAAATTTTTATAGCTTACATTGTACTTCATAAAATATTTATCCTATAAAAATATTTAAAGGAAGAAGTCGAGACTCACCAATATGATTATGTGGATTGATAACTTTTCTTTTCCAAATTAAAACAACTCCAATCAGTAACGCCACAATAACTGCACCACCAACGCTCAATCCCAGAGTTGGAGGATGACCTTTTCCTGCAGCAAATATCAGTCGGCATGAGTATTGAAGTGAATTAGCGAATGGTCTTTGAGATTTTCCCAATTATCAAAATATGTATGACAATATTACCTTCATCCGTTGCCCTTGATCGACCTGTTGAACGCGTTGAGAGCAGAGGGACACCGTCACCGTAAAACTTGTCCTTCGCATAAGAAATTGCACAGCTGTCATAAATCAAGGCATATCCTTGCCTAGTTCCTAATGGACAGGAGGCTAAAGAACTGTAGAGACTGTTGAGGCACTGATGGCACTGATCGGTAGAAAGGCCTCTCGAACATTGAGCCAGAGAATAAAGGCTATTGTAATTTAGTGTACCGAAACCCACACCACTGGACACAGTTTTCTCCACAAGCCTCGTTAAAAGAGAGGCAACTTTCCAATCCTTGATACCGCTCTCATTTCCAACCGTGCCCTTTCCTGTATTGGTGTAGCAAACATTAATGGTGGAATTTGATGCATCAGCTAAATTAAATTGCGAATAGAAGTTGTGAGTGGCATCACTTGGGCGCCCAAGGGCCGCCCTCACGGCCTGCTCGATGCCCGGCATCGAGCAGGCCGTGCGGGCGGCCCTTGGGCGCCCAAGTGAGTGGCTCCCGCTCACTTGGGTTCCCAATTGAGTGGCTCCCGCTCACTTGGGCGCCCAAGGGCCTCCCTCACAGCCTGCTCGATGCCCGGCATCGAGCAGGCTGTGAGGGCGGCCCTTCGGAGCCCAAGTGAGCGGGAGCTGCTCACTCATGGCTAAGAAGTTTGACGCGATTACAAATTTAAAAAGCATTTTTGTTTTGGAATAGCCACTCAATTGGGCGCTCAAGGGCCGCCCTAACGGCCTGCTCGATGCCCGGCATCGAGCAGGCCGTGAGGGCAGCCCTTTGAAGCCCAAGTAAGCGGGAGCTGCTCACTCATGGCTAAGAAGTTTGATGCGATTACAATTTTAAAAAGCATTTTTGTTTTGGAATTAAAACTCATATTAACATTCACTCGCATAGAGTTTGTATCCAAAAACTATGTTCTGCCGCAAGGGCTTCAAAAGTTACATACATACTTCCTCTAGCTGGTCGTTTTGCCATCCTTCTACCTCAATGATGCCAGGAGGTACAACAAGTGCCATTTTAGAAAGCGAATATGCTTCCATGTTTAATTCTCTATAAACATGAGCAAAAGAAACTTGTTCAAAGGAGGTGATGAACTCTTTAATTGATAGAATCAGATGTTGGAGGTGGGGAGCGTTGATCCGAATTTTACCATTTGCCCAAACTATTACTATCTTTGAGTCCCCAAATAGCTGAATACGATGCATAATATGAAAGATATATATGAGAATTTTGTTAACTAATATTTTTTAAAAAGTCAATTTAGGATGCATCAAATATTTTTACAATGACTAAATCAATGTTGTTTTAAGTTAAATATTTTTTTAAATATAAGGTTTACATGTTGCAATAAAAGTAATTTTATGACCTAATTATATATATATATATATATATATATATATATATATATATATTTAAATCAAATCTATTCTACATCTATAAGTGGAAATGATTTGCTCCATGATAGTCTAATATAAGGCGGTGAACTCTTATGTAATAATTACATCAGTGATTCATAATGCCTTATTGTGTTATTGTGTATATATGTCTCATGTGTCTATTTATCTTTTTTGATATGGTATTAGAGAGAGGGTGATTGTAGGACTAGTTGTGTAGGCAATAGATTTTTTTTTCTTTTTTCTTGAAAAGATAAGCATGCTCTTCTCTTGCATTGAACAATGATCTAGATAATCAAAAGGGCTTGATAGAAAGAGTAGATTATCACAAAATGTTGTCAAGGAGTTACCATGCGGTATTGAAGGGAAGGAGTTGTGTAGTCAAGATAGTGGCCATTGAATGTTAACGAGTGTTTTGAAAGGATCACAAGGGGCAGAAAAATGATTACAACTAAAATATTGTTATGGTAGTCTCTATTCCTATAGTTGAAGATTTTTCAATAATTTTCTACTAGTTAAATTTATGTTCAACAATTTCTTTTGTAGTTTTTATTAGTATTTTTCAATTGGAAGATATAGCGTTTCATCATTTAGTATATATAGGGTATTAATATATGTTTCATTTTTAAACTTGTAATGTCGGAAACAATACTTTTGATTAACTATAAAATTTAGTATTTTAACTTTTTTTAATTGATAATTTTCTTGTCATTTCAAATCTTATATTTAAAATTTGTAAAAATATAAAATGAGTTTTAACCTCCAAAGAAGTTTTAAACTATAAATAAATTTTTGAATATTTCTATGAATTATTTGTTCTTGTATGGTGTAATATATTATTTCATTATGAATCGCATCATAATTTCTTTGGTTTTTATTTGTTAGAGTGGTGAAATTATTTATGATTTTTTTGTTTGTTTTTTTAATATGCAAGTTTCAAAAAAGTTGTAATTTATCTCTTGAAGAAAAAAAAAATTCCAATTTAGGGGTTGATTTTAAAGTTTTTGTAAACAAGAGTATGGGATGTTTAGGCCATGGCTCCATTTTTTAACAACAACAAAAAATTCGTGTATACTAGCATCAACACTTTTCTATTTGGGGGGTGTTTTTGGTGTTTTTTTTGCAAAAATAAACGTTTTTATGTCTAGAGTTCTCGTTCATAGTATAAAGTTCTCGTTTCATAGTATAAGTGGTTTTTCGCAATTCCGACTTCCACAATGTCGATTGCGGATTGCAGAAAGGTAAGTTTTTTGGAAAGTCAAGTTTGTACTTCTGCAATTCTGACTTTCGCAATGCGGATTGCAGAGTGTGGAAAGGTAAGTTTTTCAGAAAGTCAAGTTTGGACTTCCTCCATTCCGACTTCCGCAATGAGGATTGCGGATTGCGGAAAGTCAGTTGACAAAATAAGTAGACTTCCGCCATCCTGAGTTCTGCAATGCAGATTGCGGATTGCGGAAGGGTGTTGGAGGAATAAGTTTGGCGATCCCTCTTCCGAGTCCCGCAATGCGGATTGCGGATTGTGGATCCCAGAGAGTTGCAGATTGTGGATTGCGGATACAGTGATGCAATTGCGGAAAGGCGTGAATGGAAGCATTTTGAAGAAAAAAAGTATTAGAGTCTTCCACTACCTCAGAAAGGACCTGTAGAGGTTCAGAGTACATGACAAATTAGTACCTGATCCTAGGGATGGAATTGGGGTATGCTCCAGAGTGGTATCAAAGCTTCAGTTACAGCACTGAAGCTATTGGGCCGATCCATGGAAATATTTATATGCAAAGAATGCATCCATGACTCAGGTTTTTGATGAATGTGTATTAATTGATTGATTTTTGAATGAATTCCATATTTGAATGGATGTATAAGATTTATTGTATGCTTGTGATGTCTAATAGATGTTTCGGTTATGCACAGTGACAGTAGCAGCAATGGTAAGTTGAGTTGTCCTGAAAGGCCACGTGGAGATAAGTAAGGATGGCAACTTTTGATGACATCGAGGATCCTTACGAACATCCTTACGAGCAGGAGGAAGATGTTCTAGGAGAAAATGTGCAGGAAGCACATACAGACGCAGATTCTGATGGAAGAAGGGCACGAGTAATGCACTGAAACTTGGTTGAGACCATGGTAAGCTTCAATGAACTGTTAAGGAAGGCGCAAGAAGAGCAACACCAACTTAATGCAGCTATCTTGCAGAGTCTCACAAACCTACAGAAGAAAGTAAATGGTGGGTCTAATCCGAGCAACGAGGGCCGATAAGAAATGAACGCAGAAAGTAAGTCTAGGGGTCATCCTAGGAGAAGGACTCTAAGTCCTATAAGGAATTCCATGGGAAGAAAACACAGAACACCCTCTTCCATATATCATTCTAGTAGATCAACTGATTCTCAGGGTTCTCAAGGAAACCCGAGGCATACTCCCAGTAGGAGTAGGAGTAGAAAGAAGTACAAAGGAATTCTGAAGCGAGTTTCAGTGAGGCAAATTTCAGCCCTACAGCTGAGAAAGTTCTATAGGAAGGGTTGTCAATTGTATGTTGTGCATACATCAGATTCAACAGAAGATAAAGGACCAAGGATAGAAGACTTCCCATTGTTGCAAGAGTTTCAAGATGTGTTTCCGGATGAAGTGTCGGGACTGCCACCCAAGAGAGATATTGACTTTTCCATTAACCTTGTTCCAGGAGCATCACCTATTTCCAAGGCTCCTTATAGAATGAAGACACCTGAGCTAATTGATTTGAATATGAAACTACAAGAATTAATGGGAAAGGAGTATATTAGACCTAGTGTATCCCCTTGAGGTTCACCTTTTTTATTTGTGAAGAAGAAAGATAGAACATTGAGGTTGTGTATTGATTATAGACATCTCAATAAAGTGACACTTAAGAACAAGTATCCTTTGCCAAGGATTGATGACTTGTTTGATCAGATGAAGGAGGCTAGAGTGTTCTCCAAGATTGAATTGAGGTCGGGGTACCACCCAAGTGAGGATTAAGGAAGAGAACATTCATAAGACAACTTTCAGAACTAGGTATGGTCATTACAAATTCACAATGGTGCCATTTTGTCTCACCAATGCACCTTCCACATTCATGTGCCTCATGAATAGTGTCTTCAATAAATACTTGGATAAGTTTGTGATTTTGTTCTTGGATGACATCCTTGTGTATTCCAAGAATGAAGAAGATCATAATGGGCATCTAAGGATGGTGTTGCAAGTCGTTAGAGAACATCAGTTGTATTCCAAGCTGAGTAAAGGTAATTTCAATCAAGAGGAAGTGTAGTATTTGGGTCATGTTATATCAACAGAAGGTATTGCAGTGGATCATGAGAAGATACAGGCCATAATGGACTGTCCTACTTCGAGGAATGTTGCTGATGTAATATATTTTATGGGTCTTCCTGGTTACTACAGAAGATTCATTGGAGGGTTCTCCAAGATATCTCACCCAATCAACTCATTGCAGAGGAAGAGTATCATATTTGTATGGTTTGAGAAATGCGAGAGGAGCTTCCAGCAGTTGAAGAAATTGCTTACTAGTGCCCCTATTCTGAAGATTGCAGATCCTAGTAAAGGTGTTGTAGTATGCACTGATGCTTGCATTGAAGGGATCGGTGGAGTACTAATGCAGGAAGGGTTTGTCATTTGTTATGAGTCAAGAAAGCAGAAAGATCATGAAAGGAACTACGCCACCCATGACTTAGAGCGAGCATCCATAGTTCATGCTCTCAAGAGATGGAGACATTATCTCTTGGGAAGAAGATCTGAAGTCAGGATGGATCACATGAGTTTAAAATATTTGTTTTACCAACCAAATATGAATGCTAGGAAAACTAGATGGATGGAGTTTCTATGTGAGTTTGATTTGGAAATCAAACATGTTAAAGGCAAAGAGAATAAATTCATTGATGCGCTCAACAAAAAATTTCATATTGCAGCAGTAAGCAGGTGTGAATCAGACTTGAAGGCAAGGATTTTAGAGGCTCAAAATAGTGATGAAGTCTACCTTCAGATTAAGAAGAAATTGCAGCAAGATGCTATGGATGAAAAGTATGCAAAATATCATATAGATGAGGGTAATGTTCTCATTTATCAAAACACTAGACTATACATTCCAAACACTGTGGATTTGAAGAAGTTGGTGATGGATGAGATATATCAAAGACCATACTCGGGACATCTGGGATATCAGAAGACTATAACAGCCTCAATAAAGCAGTACTTTTGGCATGGTATGAAGAGAGAAATAGCTGAGTACATTTCCTGTTGTCAAAAGTGTCAACAGGTCAAGGTAGAGCATCAACATCCAGCAAGATTGTTCCAGCCATTTTCCATGCTAGAATGGAAGTGGGAAGTGATCTCTATGGATTTCATAACATGGTTGCCAATGACAGTGAAGAAACATGATGCAATCATGGTGGTGGTGGAGAAGATATCAAAGGTAGATTATTTCAGTCTAGTTAAGTCCACTCTCAAGGCTAATGACATAGCAGATATCTTCATGAGAGAGATATTTAGGTTGCATGGATTTCCCAAGGAAATAATCTCTGACTGTGACACAAAGTTCACATCTAATTTTTGGAAAGGATTGTTCCAGGAATTAGGAACTCAGTTGAAGTTTAGCACAACCTATCATCCTCAAACGGATGGTTAGAGTAAGAGAGTAAATTAGATTCTCAAATACATGTTAAGGATATATGTGATGGACAATCCATCTAAGTGGGAAGACTATTTACACTTAGTGGAATTTGCCTACAACAATGGACATCAAGCATCATTGAAAATGAGTCCCTTTGAAGTGTTGTATGGAAAATGATGCAGAACTCCAGCGAGATGGGACATCCCAGTGAACAGTGTAGTTCTTGGAACAAAATTGATTGAGGAAATGGAGCAAGATATTGTGAAGATCAGGAAGAATTTGAAGGAAACACAGGACAGGAAGAAAATCTATGCAGATCTGAAAATAATGCATAAGGAATTCCAGATTGGGGAGCATGTCTACTTGAGAGTGAAACCAAGAAAGAGTTCCATGAAGTCGGGAAGTTGTGCCAAGTTAGGACCAAGATATTGTGGACCGTTTGAAGTCCTTTATGGGATAGGGCCTGTTTCATATAGGATTGCATTGCCTGCTAACATGAAAGCTCATAATTTTTTCCATGTATCTTTGCTCAAGAAATATGCACATGATCCTAATCACATCATTGATTGGCATGTGATACATGTGGACCCAGAGGGAGAATTCCAGGTGGAGCCTATATGCATCCTCGACAAAAAGGTTACCTTGCTCCGGAACCAAGCCATAGCACAGGTAAAGGTGCAATGGAGGCACCTTGGCCCTGAAGAGGCCACATGGGACCTGGAGGATGCCAAGAAAGAGGCATTCCCATTTTTGTTTAGTTTTGAGAACACCGAGGATGATTTTATTTTAAGGGAGAGGGATTTGTAATACCCCATTTTTCCCTTGATGTTTATTGACTTCAAAGTAAATGTTGTGTATATGCGGTGTGTGTGTATTCACCCTAGTGTGGAGCTCAAGGCCAAGGCCCCACTAGTGGATGTTTAAGGTAATTGCATAGGAAAGTATTTGATAGTTTGATTATTCATGGGCTATTAAGCCATGAAGAAATGTAAATGATGTAATTATTTATTATTTGATAAAGTAACCAAGAAGCTGGCTAAGGAGGAAACTAATGAGAAGGGGCCACGTGTATCCACTAGGGAGAGGTGAGGGGGTTATGCAATTGGTACCCATGTTGCCACATGTATGACTGTGAACCCTTTCGACCTCCCTGCTGACATTAATTCGGTTGCAGAGGGTAGTTGAGAACCCTGTTAATGAAGCCGATGGAGTATGGAACATGCCTGCGATTTCGTATGGCAGGCATGGCTCTGATTGCTTATCTTGGAAGACATTCAATCACCAGGTAACTCGCAGAAATTGTTTGACTACCCATTTCTGGGAGAAAACATTCATTCATGCATTCACGAATTTCCATTCACGATCCATCCATTCATCGAGAGAGAAACTGATAGAGACATTCCTGCATACGCAGACCCGCAAAGCCAGCTGTGAGGAAGCTTGGAGATATTCGTGTTTTCCTGTGTAATAGAAAATACCATGGAAACTGTGTGAGAGAACCAGTCTACTCATTACAAAGTGGTAAGAACCTATGAGGAATCACAAAGATTGAACAGTGCAGAGAAAACCGTGAAGACCCGGGATTGGATCGCAGAGAGTAGATTGTGGAATAGAGCCCTTCTCGCAAGTCTGGAAGGAGATATGGAAGAAGGTTGGGTTGCTTGATAAACTAGTGAAGGCTGAAATCTCATAGAACTAGCAGTTGGACCATTCTATGCCCATCCTGAATAGCACTAGAAGGGAAGAGGCCTTGAGGAACTATGGAGCAAAGAAGAGGGTCTTCCTTGTGTTGGGTGCAGTAGGTAATGTGGGTGCCAGGTTTGCTGAGTGTTGAGATTCCTGCAGATCTGTGGTTTATCTCACTGCTTAGCAATGCCTTCATTGTTATCCCTGTATTCCTGATAAACCCACTATAGGTTGTCTTAGCATGATCAGCTTACTTGATATGCTTGATAAACCCAACTGTATGCTGGCTTGGCATGACTTTGTTTTTTGGTATGCTTGATAAACCCAACTGAAAGTTGGCTTAGCATGACCATCATATCCCTATATGCTTGATAAACCCTCTATAGGTTGGCTTAGCATGGGTAGATGCCCTGGAATGCTTGATAAAACCAACTATAGATTGTCTTAGCATTGGGATGGAACCTTGACTGTGAGAGAACATGATAGCCCTCCTTAGTGGATACACAACCCAGCTCGGGTGTGATCCCTTAGCTGAAAGAGTACATGTTGGACAGAGATCTAAGGTTGGGTGGAAAGTTGTTCTCACTTAGCTAGTTACTTGGTAGCTTCAGAAAGTTAACAGATAAGTAACTACCTATTATGATGAGTGATGATGTTCCATTGTTATAATATGGTTGCTTATGTTCAGTTATGGAATGTATGTTTGTATTAGTTTGATTGATAGGAAGATCATATGTGAACCTGAGTAGGAGGATAAATTATTGTATGTATATCATTGTATTGCATGATTTTAATGCATTATAAGTCTTGCATGAAGAGAAGGATTGCGGATTGCGGAAAGGTAAGTTTTTTAGAAAGTCAAGTTTGGACTTCCGCAATGCGGATTGCACATTGCAGAAAGGTAAGTTTTTCAGAAAGTCAAGATTGGAATTCCTTAATTCCGACTTTCGCAATGCAGATTGCGGATTGCAAAAAGCTAAGTTTTTCGGAAAGTCAAGGTTGGACTTCCACAATTCTGACTTCCGCAATGCGGATTGCAGATTGCAGAAAGGTAAATTTTTTGGAAAGTCAAGTTTGGACTTCCACAATGGGAATTGTAGATTGCAGAAAGGCAGTTGACGGAATAAGTAAACTTTCTCCATCCCAAGTTCCGCAATGCGGATTGCAGATTGCGGAAGGGTGTTGGAGGAATAATTTCGACGATCCGTCTTCCAAGTACCGCAATGTGGATTGCAGATTGCGGAAGGACGAATTGCGGATTGCGGATTGCAGCTCCGAAGCAACTTGCAGATTGTGGATCCCAAAGAATTATGGATTGCAGATTGCAGATCTGGTGATGCAATTGCGGAAAGACATGAATGGAAGCATTTTGAAGAAAAAAAGTATCAGAGTCTTCCACCACCTCAGAAAGGACTCGTAGAGGTTGAGAGTACATGACAGATTAGTACCTGATCCTAGGGATGCGATCGGGGCACACTACATGAGACACCACATGGGAGAACATACGATCTCCCAACCTAGAAGAAACAATGGTAGCTGCAACAGAAATTGCGGCACCTCACACGGAGGTATTTTCAGTACCTCACACAATATTGTAATTTCTTATGGGATTTCTATTATTTATGTATTTATATTTATGACATACACGATGATAGTTCGTACGATATTTTTGAATATTTTTATTTCCTAAATAATTCCTTGTTTAATATGTTCGTAATGTGCATGCATTTTGGTTTCCATAAGTATTCCCAGACTACGATGATCAACCATCTCCGCCAGGGATCAACAGATCACCATATACACAGGTACAATGTGTAGTTAAAAGCATGCTTTTAATTTGAATTATTACAACTTAATATGGTTTACTTTTATTTTTGTTTACTAAACTATTATATTACAAATGTATAGGAAGGGACCAACAACAGCTGCAGATGACATAGTTCCTCATCCCCACTTTAATCCCATGTTTCCACCCTCTCCCATGAGTCACCCCCATCGCTTCCATACAAACCCCTCCCTCCGTCCACCCCCTCCCTTCCATCCATCCTCCCCTCTCCATCCATACTCCCGCCTTTGTCCATCCTCCCCCCTCCATCCATTCTCCCCCATTCGTCCATGCCCCCCCATCCATACATACTCCCCCATTCATTTGCGCCCCCTCATCTATCAATCCTCCCCCATTCGTCCACACCCCCCCTTCCATCCATCTTCCCCCCTTTGTCGACAACCTCCCTTCTATCCATCACCCTCCCTCTTTCCAGGACCTCTCTCCCATTCACCATCCCTCAACATCCCCCCTAGCCCTTTTGGGTCGATACTGCCTATTATACAACCAGTATGGGTTCATAATTCATGACTTCCTCCTCCACCCCATACCACCATGTCCTCTTCCACCATATCTTCTCCAATTCCCGCTACTATTGTGGAAACTACTCTTCCAGTATCTGCCCATGTATCTATAGTGGTTGCACCCATAGTTGTTGCAACTACGTCTGCATGCCCCCCCCATGACTGCATCGAAGCAGGTAGTCTAGCCTACTGCTCCACCTACTATGCCTGAATCCTAATCATGTCCATTTTCAGAGGTGTTCACAGTGAGAATCAAGTTAATTTATGAAAATATTTTGATGCATTAACGAAAATTAATTTAAGCAATTATTATTTTTCAATTAAATGATTGTCATAAATGTTGTAGGTTGGAATTGCTGAGAGGATCAACAGATCTAGGACACCTGCCTCACGTCTCCCACTCGCATCAATGGTGAGTTATTTAATATTTGAATTCTAAATTCATTTTATAAATGTGGTAAATGCTACAAATTCTTGAAAATTATGGTATCTTATATCATTTGTTTCAGAGCCTAGAGAGACGGTATACCCATATACGGAAGAAGACCCGAGATACTAGTAGCTCCAAGAAGAGGAAGATCAATTTTGGAGATGCACCTAGGAGTGACGGGGGTGGTCACAATGCTTGACACACCATGTTATGTACATTAGCCACGATGTGTCAGTTTTGGGCACAATTTCCATGTACTTGGTATCTACAACATGAGTTGCCATGTATTTTGGATCTATGGAACGAGTTGCCATCGTATGTACATTGGGAACCATGTTCCACTATTTTCCAAAAAATTTATATGTTTGAACGAGTTTTCTAGCCTTGATGTACATAGATTTTCAGTTATGTGATTTATATCAATGTTTTCTATATTTCTATCTTGTTTTCTCATGTTGTGGGTAGCTTCCTAATAAACAACATCATGCTTTTAAAAAAAATGGTTTAGTTTGAATGGGATTTGATATGATTTCCTTCATTTAGGTTCAAGTGTGACTTTATATTTAGAATTGACATAATGAACATTATTTCAATTGTTTTATATTATGAAATGTATTTTAATCGTAAAATGTCATTCTAATAAGATCCAACTAGTTTGTATACATCACAATGCAAGGATGAAAGTTCGATCGTAAAATTCAACACATTGAGTAGTTACTGGAGAAATTTTATGGGGATCTTGATACACTTTCCGACAAAAAAATTATTTACATCAATTTGTGGCATCTTTAAACCGACCCCTTGGAATGCTAAGGGATTAAAATAGTTAGCATATTTCCCCCAAAAAAATTCTTGATAGATTTACCTCAAGAAGCATATTGAGATTTCTCTATTGTTATGAGGTGTCACATTGAAATGCATTCATTCCATAAATGTGTTGTCTTCAATTTTCTATTTTACTAGGCATACAATAATGCAATATTTTGTAAAAGGATATAAACTATGGGCGGTGTTGAATGTAAAAATAAATGGATTGAGAGAATTTACTATGGTTTTATCTCAAGGATTTGGAAATATGGTAGAATGTATGTAATGAACTTTTTTTGAATTTTATTAAAATGGTTATTTTTTCGACTTTTTCCACTAGTTCGACCTTTAACTAGTCTTGGGTTCTTGACCTCCAAATGGCTCCAAATGCTCCCAAATTGTTACAGAAGGTGTATGAATGGTTTTAGTGCATAAGTATGAGTTTCATGGATGATTTAAATACATCAATAAGCTCTGCAACTCTCCTTTAAGTTCTGGCCAAAGTAGCGATTTTGACTAGCAATTTCTCTTTGACTAGTAATGGTCTCTTGGTCTCCAAATGACTCCAAATGCTTGTATAATGGGTCGGAAGGTATTTTAGAGGTATTAGGACATATAACAGAGTCTGATGGATTCTTAAAATCCCTTAAAACACTTCTTCAACATTCATTTACAATCTGGACAAGGTAGGGAAGATTACTAGTAAATTCGAGCCTCAAATCCCCCAAGGGTAGTGGACAAAGATGGATTCCCAAATGTTGTTAAACCCTTCCAAATTTCCGAACAGAGGTATGGTACTGATAAGTGGATTTAATTATATTCCCAATGTATCCTTAATTATTTCTTATGGCCTTCTGCGACTCCTTAAAATCATATGTTTATATGCAAGATTTCACATAGGGGGAAAAGCTAGTTATTTTCACCATGACTTATGAAATTCAAATTTTAGGTGCCGAGGGATTATGCTATGTTAATGAAACTTCTTCATAACCTTAATAAAACTCCATAAATAAATAAAAATTACATAGAATAAATTATATAACTCTAAATAGTGTCTCTTCAAACTCCAACGACAAGATCTAGGGGAAATGGCATCATTTATGCATTACTTGGTATTTTTACATAAAACCTCTTAGTATTTAGACCTGAGAGTCTCATGAGTAGTAAAAATAGAGAATATATATCATATTACAAATATATGGGGCCTCAATAGCTATCCCAAATATTTCATCACCTCAACGAGCGCGCCTCTCCTCAAGGAGCAAGAATATGCCAAGAAATAGAAGAATGGTTGTAGAAGCAAGCTGAAAGAGATGTGACCCTAATATGCCCTGTAGATTCAACCTGTAACAAAATAATCCATTAAATATCCTAATGAAAGGTCTGAATGTCCTTTCAAATTACCAACTAGGATGGGAATCTTTCACCCTCGAAATTGGTGCTAAGGCAAGTAGAGTAGCTCTTCTCTCCCAAATGCAAAATGAAAATTCTAAAATGATCAAAAGCTACCATCCTTCTTTGTTATTGTATTTTATAAACTTCTAAGGTCCTCCATGGGTCGAATTACTCCCAATAGCTTCATGCCAACTCAAGTTGGGAAGAGATTCCCAGGTATGCCAATTGTCCTTCCAATTCTAGCCCTCTCCTTCTCCAAAATCGAATTGGTGTCTCTTTGGCTATCCTAACTCACTTGAGCGCCCTATTGGAGGATAGTTTTATCCCTAACATGTCATATATGTTATATTTCAGCCTTCAGGTCTGATTTTTGTCATAGGTGTCATAGCATCTTCATCATTGTTGTCATAGAGCTAGGGAATCTAGTCCAAGTGTCTCACTAGCTCCAAAATGACTCTTCCTCTTCCATGGGAGTTATTCTTCCACTCCAATTAGACCTTAATTGATTCATTCCAAGTATATTTACCTTCCAAATCATCCCAAGAACCTTGTGCTTCTTATGGATTTGAAATGATAAGAGGAGGATGCCATGTGGCATAGAAAATCTAGCTTGTGTGGGTGCCACATCCTCCATGTGTCTTCATGATCAATTTCCAATTTGATTTTCCCTTGTATTTATTTATTTAGCTCCTTTATTAAATATTTATTCCATTCTAATGTTCAAACATCATTTATTATCCCCCTTATTTCAAATCCCAAAGCTTCCACCCCCCAACCTAGGGAACTAGTAATTTTCCTCCATGGCAGTTCATTTGGATGGGTATATTACAAATTTGAATTGGGAATTTCTCTTAATGTGACCCACCTTGTCCATTTGGATCTAATTTCACATTATTACTAACTTGGACTTCATTCTTGGCATCTATTTGACCCTTAGCATCCATTTGACAAACTATCATGAGTATGGCCAAGGGGCTTAGGCCATTGTGACCCAATGCAAAATTTTGGGACATGACAATGTACATGTTGGCCTAGTATTTACTAATTTTATGATCATATTAGGTTTTCCATCCATTGAGAAGGTTTTCACAAGTGTACATATCCATCATATAAAATATTTCATGCTACAATCAATTTCAAACCATTGAGGGGATGAACATACACCATGCACCCTAAATCTCATGAGGCACCCCAAACATGTTGTAAACATTTTCAGAATAACCAAAATTATATGCTCCCCTTTACGAGGAAATTTTTTGCACCAACACTTATCAAATCCCTTTACAACTTGACTAAATCAATTATCTACAATAAATACTAGTTATGGTCCTAGAATTAACCACGATCATTTGCAACAAAATTTTCAACCATGCCATAACAACATTTCAATCATCTAATAAATAATTAGGTTTCTAGTGCTAGGTACAACGTTTTTCTAGTTGTATGAACCCTTGCTATATAGATGAGAAACTATGCATATATTTGTATAATGATTTGGATTGAAATGTATGCACATGAATATATATGTACAATGAAAATGATCTAAGTTTTATATGTATTATAATTTAGGCAAGGGATTAGGCTACATAATAGGGTTTCATTGAGATTAGATTACAAACTAGGGTTTCTAGGCTAGGATCCCATGTTTCTAGGATAGGATCCAAGCTCTAGGGTTACTAGCTTAATTTTGAACTCCACTATTATGACATCATTGTCACCAACACCATGCCCACTACTACAATCACCATCAAGCCTCGTCATCCTCATGCTCATGGCACCACCATCCTCGTCCCCATCAATCATACGTCATCCACCATCAACCTAATGCACTTTATCTCATTGTCACTGTCACCATCCCTATCCTCATGCCCATTATCACCATCGTCATCATTGTGCTCATTGTGCTCATTGTCTCCATCATGCTCATTGGATTCTATGCCATTTAGCCTCTTCGTTTATGTATTTTGGGTCAGATATGGATTGCACTTTCTTTGCTTTTAGTTGTATGCACCCTTTCTATATACATGTCAAAAACTTTGTAGATAAATGTATAATTATTTGGATTCAAAACTAGGGTTTTTAGGCTAGGATCTGGGGTTTCTAGGCTAGGTTCTAGGATCTAAGTTTACAGGATTAATGTTGAATGCCTTTATCAAGACCATAACAAAAATGTAACCCTCACTTAAGAAAAACCACTTATTAGGCATGCGAATCTTTTTAGACCTTATTTTAACACTTTCATTAGGAAGTTTCATCAAATCTTAGAGGAATGAATAATGTCCTCGGAGGAACACCATCGAGATTCAAGGTAGAGGCAGGGGCTAAATCCTATAGGAGGGGGCACATGGTGCTATTTATAAATAGGATCCCAATATAGGAAAGGATTTTGATATGTAATTATTTGTTGTATCTTGAAATTTTCTAGACTCTATAGGACATTTAGGTCATTTTCATCATAATGCCATCCCCATGTTCATAGTCACCATCCCCATTCTCACTGCGCCATGGCCATCATGATTCATCAACACCATGCCCATTTCCACCATCAATGTCACCACCGTCCTCCTCATTCCCATGTTGTCACCATCAACAACATGCCCATTTCTACCATCAATATAACCTTCATCCTCATCATGCTCATGTTGTCACCATTGCCATTGAGAGGCATAGGAATTTTTGCACAAAGCAATGCAATTTCATAATGTTGGATATTCTTGGAGAGATTTATCTTGTGTGATGCTATGTATTGCACCATCCAGATATGTTTTATTTTGGATGATTGTTCAAGAGTATAGATATTGGCATGAGATATGCATAATATGCTTAGATATGTGCTCATATATGATGAAATGCAATAACCTATTTGAAGAAATAAACTTTTCCAATTCCCATTTTCTTGCCATTGACTTTTGCAATGTTCATTCTCTTTTTTATAATAAAACAGAGTTAGATCAAAGAACACTTCGTAGAAATAATTTTGAAAATTCTTCCACTTACATGTGAAAATATTAAGATAAAATATTGAATGTCACATTTAATTCCACAAATATGTATTTCAAGTAGTTTTTCACTTGGTGGCTCCAAAATACAAGTGTAAGAAGCAATTCAAAAGACACGATGATAGCGGTGCATCACTTGGGTACAATTGAGCTCTATTAGCTCTATTGATACAAACAGTAGTGGATCATCAAGTAAGGTAATTAGAATTAGGGTTAGGGTGAGGCATAATCAAACTTATAAATGCAATTGTGATAAAAGATGATGTGAGGACAAAGGAAACCATAGCAATAGTTGCATACATGTTCTTCTTCTTGAAGGTAATCTAGTTGCATACATGTTATCCTAATGAAGTATGTATCAACACGTGGGAGCCAAAGAACCCTAAGACATGTCTTATATGGTAGTTTTAAAGCTCCTTTATCTCCTTTGATCGCTAAGTTTGTGCATTTAGGGAATAACTCCCAGGACTCTAAATTACCTTAATTCCCAGTGGTTAATCTAATCCTCTTATATTCCCACATAGAGAGAAAATGCACCTAGTATATGCCAAGTTTTATGGTCCAAGACCTTGCGCATGGTCATCAAGCCGTAGAAGCTCCAATACAAATTTTCTAATGTTTTTTACAATTTTCTCTTAATGTTTTGTTGAGTTCTTATTGCATTTGGTCCTTCTAAAGATGAGTAATTGATGCAATCAAGCACAAAATTTTGATCGCATCAATTTGCACATAAGCAACATGCACATATACAAATATATACACATACATACACACATAAGTGTGAAATTATATGTCACAACAGATCTAAAGAGCTGAGGATACCTCACAAAGAAAGAATGAGCATTAAATTAGAATAAGAGTGAAAACTGCAGTAAAAAAGAGCAGAAGAATAATATGCAGTAGAACTCAGATATGAGAAGAATAATGTCACACTACTCAATTATCAATATAATGAAAAATGATAATACAATGGAGAGAATTCGAATCATGTAAGAGAATTCGAACCTTAGTTTGTCTAGCATAGGGATTATCACCACTGGAGTGCTCCGGGAGACTAAAACTCAACTGAACTGAACCTAAAATCAGCTAACTAAAGTCACAAACAGTTAACTAACTAAGGAGGGAGAAATAGTGAGTTTGTCATGCATGTCAATTAGAAAAGGGCGCATGAGGCCACAATCAGTGGCATCCGAATCTCTAACCCCGCACAAGAGTTTGATAACTCAGGTGGACTGCACTAGAACACTCAATAGGTTCCTATAAAATAGGGAACTAATTGAAGCGGTCCTGAAATGATGCATGTAGGGCTTAGAAGGTGGTAGATGGATCCTGTATGACATGTGCACACCACTAGGCCTAAAATGACATCATCAACAACTAGGAAAAATAAATAATGCTAGGTAGGACAAGGTTGGAGTATTGAAATATCCTAACACCCCCCCTTAATCTATACTTTTGAATCCTAGGCCCTAATTACTAAGACCAAAGGTCACCCATACAATCAAATAAATGATAAAAAATAAAGAAGATTCCATGAACCAAGGAAATGGGGAAAAACTCATGGGAAAACCTCCCCTCAAATTGGGCTGAAACACACCAAAAGTTTAATTGCTCCAAACTCAAGTAGGTGTGATGCTTTATCATATGTATGGAGGTATCTTCCTCTTGGGAAGAAGTGGATCATGCTCCAAAAACATGTGTTTGTATTCTCCTTCAGTGGATGCAAGTGAATATGGAGGCTTTCTAAACTTGCTCTTCATACTGAACATGGTGAGAAAAAATCCAATAATATTAAGATCATCCTGGAACCTGTGATTCAAACCAGCTGAGGTAGGATCAACTCCAGGAATGTGTACATAGTTCTTTGATATCTCCTTTGAACCAACATAGGTGAGATCATAACCAAATGAACTATGACATGATGGTTGTGGCTTAGACATCAAATCAGCTCCAAGAATTGATAGATGGTTTCTTGTGATCTCCTTTGAAGCAACATGGGTGAGATCAAAAAAAAAATATCCCTGAGACTTGAACCCAAGCGAATGGTAATGTCCTCCATATTCAATGAAACTCTGAGAACATGTGCCAATGATCAAATAAAAGTACATAGAAGGCATGTGATCAAGGAGGGCGAATACATCACCTCCAAACTCTGATTTAACCTCCAAATCATTCAATCGATCATCATTTTGCACACCAACAAACTCATGTGAAAGAGAGGATTTAAGAACCTCTTCATATTCTAGAGTATGAACTGGCTTATCTTGCTCTGAATTCAAAGTAGAAGACATTGAGAACATGAGTGTTGAATATGCATCTTTTTCTTCATCTTGAACAACTTCATAATGAGATATGATTGATTATGAGACATAATTAGAGAGAACACTTAAGGAGGTATCACTGGGCTTGTTCCCCAAATAATTTGCACCAATCCCTTCATTCTGCTTTCCAAATGCTTTGTCCAGTTGGGCCCATAGATCACTTGGATATTCAACAGTTTCCATGAGGTAGCGCATACTAGGAGACATAGAAATACACATTTCTCCAAAGGCTCTATCACATTCATTTAGCCAATAATTTTCTTCTTCATAGGAATCAAAATCTCTTATATCACCAATACACATATCAAAAATACCTTGTCTCTTCAGATATGCTATCATCTTTGGTTTCCACTCATCATAGTTGAATAGAGAGAGAGGAGGAATTCCTTTCAGATACATGGATATTGTAGAATACCTGCACAAAAATGGAAAATATCTGCTACTGCTACTGCAACTGCAAAAAAACCGTTGCAACTGCAGAAAACTGCTCAACTACAAAAACTGCTACAACTGCAGAAAACTCAAAAACTTCGAATAACCTGCAAAAAAATATCAATAATGGAGGTATACTACTAATGAGAACTGCTTTAGTACAATAGGAACTTTTATTTGGATCCTTCACACCTAGATAGACCTCATTGGATTTCTCCAATGAATTCAATGCAATGGAACCGGGATTTGCTGTGGAAATCCATAGGCTTTTGGTGCACTACCGAAAGAAGTTGCTCAACCTATTTGCTCCATGGATTTGATACCATGTGAAATTCTATGTCATAGTAGATATAAAGAGCTGAGGATACCTCACAAAGAAAGAATGAGCAAAAAATTAGAATAAGAGAGAAAACTGCTGTAAAAAAGAGCAGAAGAATAATATCGAGTAGAACTCAGATATGAGAAGAATAATGTCACACTACTCAATTATCAGTATAATGAACAATGATAATACAATGGAGAGAATTTGAATCATGCAAGAGAATTTGAACCTCAGTTGGTTTAGCATAGGGATTATCACCACTAGAGTCCTCCCGAAGACTCAAAGTCAACTGAACTGAACCTAAACTCAGCTAACTATAGTCACAAATAGTTAACTGACTGAGGGAGAAATAGTGAGTTTTCCATTCATGTCAATCAGAAAAGGGTGCATGAGGCCGCAATCAGTGGCATCCAGAGCTCTAACCCCCCACAAGAATCAGATAACTCAGGTGGACTACATTGGAACACTCAGTAGGTTCCTATAAAATAGGGAACTAACTGAAGTGGTCCTAGAATGATGCATGCAGGGCTCAGAAGGTGGTAGATGGATCCTGGATCAAATTTGCACATCAGTAGGGGGAAAATGACATTATAAAAAAATAGGAAAAACAAATAATTCTAGGTAGGACAAGGATGGAGTATTTAAATGTCCTAAGAATAAGATCATGCACATACACAATAAATAAAACATATCTTGCAGAAAGCCATGCCAATATTGTTCAAGGGGGTCATTTATGATCCGAGGGCTCCTGTGCAAGTGTGGCCATCCTGAACACATACACAATGGCCATATGCATGTGTGGGATATGACATAACCTCGTTCCACTCGCTGGTTTGGGTTCTGTGCCACCGGAGAAAAACCTGAAAGCATCCCTGAATGGCCATGGGGTTTCTGGAAAAACTTCCTATAGCACCAAAAACATGACTCTGATCGAGAATTTGTTGATTCAAATGGATTCAGAACCCTGGGTTTCAGCTATGGTCCCCCCCACACCGTGCCTCAAAGGATCAGAAACAGTGCTATTGTGCCATCTCAGTAATTAGGGTTTTTCTTAGTGAAGGCCATGAAACTCTTGCTCAAGGGGGTCATTTATGATCCAAAAGCTCTCGTCTGAGCATGGCCATCATGAACCTGTTGTTGCAGCAACATCTCCCCCCAAAATTTTGTATATATTGGGGCCCCTCCTTTCATTTTTCTAGAAATTCTTCCTAAAAGAGTTAAGTCTCCTTTGAAAAAGCTTTTGAACTTAATTTTGTTTCAGCTGGGGAATCTGTTTTAAAATTGAAGTTTTTCTTCTAAGTCAAAACTCACAATTCTTTCCCGAAACTGCAGAAGAACTCAAATTTCTCTCCCGAAATGGTGGAAGAACTTGGGATGTTCACCCGCAACTGCGGAAAGACTTAAAGTTTCTCCCCGAAATAGCGAAAGCACTTACATGTTCTTTGGACTTCGAAAGAACTCAAATTTCTCTCTTGAAACGGCGGAAACACTTGTAAAGTTTTGACGCAACGGGCGCCCTTTCACCAAGTCCCTAGGCCATCCACTTTGCAGAAAATACTTACCAAACTCCTTCGCCATTTGCGGAAGAAATTACTGAGTCTTTCCGCAACGGCGAAGCGACTCAAGAAATTACACCGCGATAAACTTTCGGGAGAGTCAATTTCAGAAGAACTCGCAAAGTCCTCCCGAAACGTCGGAATAACTCATGAACTTGTGCCGCAAAAGTCTCTTAGCTCGACGACTTCGGAATACCTTGCCAAACCTCTCGCCAAAGAGGAGCGTCTTTCTCACCTCTTCCGCAATAAGCGGATGCCTCGCCAAGTCTCCCGCTCTTTGAGAGGAACTCATAAGTTCTAGCCGCAACTGCGGACGAAACTCACGAGTCCTTGCCGCAATTGACGGTCACGCTTAAATGCCAAACAGGTCTGAAAAGACCACGGCGTATGAATAATAAACCCTGTTTCAATGTCGCCACCTTCCCAATTAAATGCCCACATGTGTTGGGTCGTATATAAGGGCGGTGGGGGTTTATTGTCCCCATTGTTAGTTTTTTATTCGAAGAACGCCGTTTGGCAGATTGCATCGTTTCGCTCCAGCTCAACGCATTCACCACCATGTCAACCTCGCTCCACCACTGTTTCGTCTCCAGGTAGGTGTTTCTACCGTTATTGTTGTCTTATCTATACGTTGAGGTTTTCTTGGGTGTTTTCTCGTTTCATTACATGGCCAGTAGGCACTAGTAGCAATGTATCCTTTAAAAGTTTACAGCCGCTGTGGCCCCCAAAAAATTCTCATTGCTGACAGCTAGGATTCATAACCATGTCAGTCATTCCCAGTTGGCCCATTGTCTCTGAGTCGTTCGAACTTGGTTAGTTCCATCGACCGCATTTCTGTCGTGCTCCTACCCAGATATACTCAAATCCAAGTTTTATGCCGGCTACATGCCGCTTCTCAAATACTATCGAACAAGAAGCATCATCAGTAATAGTTGGTTGGGATACTCAACCGCTCACTCGTTTGGTTTAGATACCGGTTATCAAAAGCAACTTCGTTCTATGTTTTGTTTGTTTGGCTTCCTCATAGGATTTCCCAATCCAAGCCAGCCTACCATTAGCCGTTAGAAGTGCCTATGATAAAGAACATCCTATCTCCAAAGAATACGAGGGAAGTGGTTTTTACACGTCGTATGCCTACCTTTTCGGAAGCATTTCAAAAGTTCCTAACCAGGCATTGTCTCCCCTGAACGATCAAGCCTGAGGACCATATTTTGTTTTCTTGGATAGTCTATGTTTGGTTTGCTTCCCCAGCATGCAGCCTTATAATTTTGTTTATATTTATCATCAGCATGCTAAAACTGTCTTGCTCTATGTTACACTCTCATAATGTGTTACAATTTTATATTCATTCACATATGGTTGCTGATAGGGATAAGCCACGATGCCAAAAGATGGTAGAAAGAAATCTAAAATGATGGAGCTAGAGCCAGTGCAACCAAGGACTAAAACTATTTTCCAAGACACTAAGTGTACCACCGGCGTTCCTCCCGAGGTTCGGTGGGGACATGTTTACCGGATGATCAGGGACCAAGATATCCCAGACGTGTTATTAGAAGAAGAGCAAATATACCTCAACATCAGAACTTCCGGCATAGCCAGGGATTCTACTCACCCTGAATTGTTCCCGTGCTCTAAAGTGATCGGGTGGATATTGGAGCATGCCAACCCACAAACGAGAGTGTTGCATGACAGCAAGGGAGAGCCTTTCGCTTCATTCCATCCAGCTTATATTGCAGCAGCCTACAAATTCTCACGTCCCCAACAATCTCTAAACGATGAATGGTTGGGACAGATGAATAATCTCGAGATGGCTAAGAGGCTGTTGATCACAGGAAAGCAACTGAGGAAGAGAGATAATGATGAATATGATGTTCAGATCCTAAGACCTCCTTTTAGGTTAATTGCCCTGATGTTAAGCAGGATTTTCGGTATGCCCGATGGCACTATATATAGGATACAGTGGGCTCCCATAATCCACTTCATAGCATTCAAAGGAACTGTGTTTGATTGGGATACTATTCTCTCAGATAGTTTGGTGTCCACGGTGGCCGCAGCTAGAGAAGGTTTGGCCTTAAAAAAGTCAGAATTTTACATGTCTTCATATCTTATTGATTGCATTTTGGCCAAGCTCTCTTTCCCCAGGCTAGGTTGCACGTGGGATCAAGCCAACACCCCGGTATACACTGCCTATAAAATAATGTGGGCTCAAAATTATGTTGATGTATATGTAACTTCGGAATGTATTTCACATATATGTATATTGTATTCCTATAGAGATGTTATTATTCCTCTATACGGAAGTGGTTGTATTCCTATAGAGATGTTATTATTCCTCTATATGGAAGTGGTTGTATTCCTATAAAGATGTTATTATTCCTCTATACGGAAGTGTCGTCATTTATATTGTAAATGTCGTAACTTATACTTGATGGGTTATTAGACCACCTTGTTGGGGTCGGCCGTGTATAATTCATGTGGTTCAAAGGGTTATTAGACCATCCTAGTGGGGGTCGGCCCAGTCAGCATTATGTTAAGTGGTTAAGTTGAGGCCGACCTAGTTGAGTAAAGGTCAAGTCAAGTTAGTGTATAAATAGAGAGTGTCTCTCTCTCATTTTACACATTCTATTCTCTCACTCACACTTTGGAGAGTGGCGCACTTGTGGAGGAGGAGGCTCTGCTGCTAGGAGAAGACTATCTCTTGTATTCTTGTTGTATCATTGCTCTATCTATCTCTGAGGAAGTTATTGGGGTTTTTCACCTTTATGGTTTTCCCCAAGTAAACTCTGTGTCTCTTGTGTGCTTGCATTATTGTGTCCATGATTGATATGCTGTAGATTTGCTATACATGTTGTTCTCTCAGTTAAGATCCTAGATTAGATTGAAGTAAATTCTTAAAATTTAACACGGTATCAGAGCTAGCCTGAAAGAAGGCATGATATGGCATGTATGACACTTGTTGCCCTTACGATGCTAGGGCTTGATATAGCAAAAACAGTCATCGTAGCACTTTAGCTATAAATCTGTTTTTGCGAAGTTCTCGGATTGGAAACTTTTACAGGTCGAAGATCAGATCCCCATGTACCTTATGTCCAAAGGACAACCTCTAATTCGTCGTACTTTGTGATTTATGATCTGTACAATATAGGGTTTCTGCCTCTTCCAGATCTGAGTCAAAATCAGGTGACCTTGGGAAAAAGGTCATAAATTGGGCTAGGAAGCTCCAAATGAAATTTCGTAAAAAGTGACAGGTAGCACACAGACCGTAATATCGCAAGAAAATGTTTCATAGGCCGAAGTTGAACCAGTGACACGTGGCATGTCGTACAAGTTCGCTCTCCTGTATTATCCCATAAACAGGTCACATTGAGACACTTGGCATAACTCTCTCTCAGAGAATCCAATGGAGGTAAGACCTGTTGGGATCGAAAGATAATAGGTTGAGATATCTCAGGAAACGTTTTCAGAGGCCAAAGTTGAAACAGTGACACGTGTCACGCCATACAAGTTTGCTCTCCTATATTATCCCATAAACAGGTCACGTTGCGACACTTGGAATAACTCTCTCTCAGAGAATGCAATTGAGGTCAGACCTATCGGGATGGAAAGATAATAGGTCGGGCTATCTCAGGAAAGTTTTTCAGACCCTGTGGATCGAAAAGTTCAGAGTTACACCATAAACAATCAGGTACATATTTCTTTCAAAACAGAATTATTTTTGAGTACCTTCATTCATGGCTTCCGAAATTTAGGGCTTAGGAGAAAGTTGGAATTTTTGTAATCAGAGACCACGGATGGATGCTACTCATCAAAATCGAAATATAGAGACCAAGATCATATTTTTTGGTTGGGCAGAAGGCCAGGCTTGATCAAACTCAGGTTCGGGACTTTGATCGGAAAGATGGAAAATTAGGGCTTCTACCAAAATTGGAATTTTGGAAATCTGTGACCACGGCTGGAAGCTCCTCAGAAAAATCAAAGCTTAGAGTTTTGAATCAAATCTTTTGGTTGGGTTAATCTTTGGGAAACTCAAACCCTAATTTAGAGTCCTACCGAGTGAATTCGAAAATCTAAAAGGCAATTTCGAGGGGTGAAACTTTGCAGTTTTCAAATTCTGAATATACCAACTTTATCAGCTCATCAAGGTGCATATTTCTATCCTTTCGGAAGTTTGAAATTCAAAGTTTGAAATTTTGGGGTTTCTTTTACAAACCCTAATCCAGCTCCAGGTCCAGTTCTTGCAAATCAAGTGGATTGGGTTAATCCTAGAAGAAGATGGATTGGTCACCTGCATAAGTGAAGAAGTTCCTGTCTCAGAGGGAGATGAGGCTAAGGCCTTCCATAAGAAGATTACAAGCAATCTTGATAGGTATGTCTTACAGGTATGTTTCATGGTTAAGTTTATCATATGTTTGTCTTCATATCATTATAGTACAATCTTGATTAATTACTGGACTTGTCGTATCACCTTAATAGAAGATATTCATTGATTAAGGTTTTGACACTTATGATTGTACTAATGCATTGTGATGTTGTATGAGGTTTATGTTGTTTTCTAACACAAAAGGTACACCAAGAAAGTCAAATCATGTTCTAATTCAAGAACATATGCTCATGGTGACATGAATACAAAGATTCATCCATTGTCATGGATCACATAGAAGATCTACTTTCGAGGTATGTATAACTTGGTTCTACAATGGTTAACTTATGAGACATGCAGGTTATTAGCACAAGTCACTGAAGAGAACCAGAAGACATTATGCGGGTATGTTAAACATAACTAGCTAGCATGCTAATCCAGGTATGTTTTTCCTATATCAAGCTAGAATCCTACCTTGTGTTAGGATCCTATACTGTTGTGTTGTTGATAATGATTATTCATGAAGTCATAGGTTTGAATAATCATGGTTGTATGCATATTATGTTTCTTACCATAATTGATGATATGACTAACCAGAAGAATCATGAAGGTATAGGTTTGAATAATCACGGGTTTTATGCATATTATATCTCTTATCTTGATTGATGATTCAACTAACCATAGAGACCTATGATCAAATAAGAATGTGTATGAGTAAAAGAAGACTTCCCTGAAACCTTGAATACTATTGTTTATTATCTGTGAATCATCATGAATATACATGTTTAAGATTATTGTGTTTTGATAGTATTAAGATTATACTAATAAATGTGTGATTATGTATGAGACCTCAAGGATGACACAATGATGATACTAATAAGCATGCATAGTGATTAAGGATGGATGTAAGTTCCAGGACAGGTAATCCTAGGAAGCAAAGATCAAGAGGGAGCACACTCCAGTTGTTCCTGCAAGAAAGAAAAGGAGCACACTTCAGTAGTTTCTGCAAGGATGCAGATATTCAGAGGGAGTTGACCACTTCTCACAATTCACATAAGAATGGAGTTGCAGAAAAGAAGCAAAGACTAAGAGGGAGTCAACCCAACAAACAAACAAAGATAAGTATTTGAATTGTCATTACTTGCATATTTTATTGTTTAAATAATACTGTTCAATAATGTATATACTGATGTTCCTAGAATTAGGTTGTGTATTATGCATATTAGAATAGTTGCATTGATGAAAAATATACTACTAATATGCATGGGTGAGTGGCCTATGGCACTGTACAACATTCCATTGCTACTTATTTAGAATGAAACCTCTTTGCTGACATGTTGGGAGTTGTGCACACTCTTAACAATGTTCTGGTAGAGATTGGAAGGCATCTAGAAAGTTACGGGATATGGATAAATGTTGTATTGAAGCATTGGCTAAGATAATTGCATGACTGTATGACATATTTATTTATGTGTAAGAATTTGTTCTGAAAACTATGAGATGTTTTCTAATCATGCAATTTAACTTGTTGTGTAGGAAAGATCATATGCCATCACCTACAAAAGAAGAACTACAACATTTGTTCAGCAACAAAATTATCTATTGAAGATATTGAAGTTCCCAGGATATGGGAAGAATGCCATGATCCGTCGATCATGAAGAATGATGTTTGGGATGTAGTCCCAAGACCTGAAGGGAAGTTTGTTATGACTTCCATATGGATCTATCAAGATCAAGCATGTTGTAGATGGCAGCATAGAGAAATATAAAAGTGATGAAATAGAAGATACACCAAATGGATTTCAAGACAGCTTTCTTGAATGGTGTAGTTGAAGAAGAAGTGTATGTGGAGCAGCCACTTGGTTCTGAGACACATGACAGGGAGTCATATATGTGCAGAAATTGGGGATGATGCACTATTTGTTTTTGGCATGGAGGTGTGGCAGAGTGCAGATGGAATCTTCCTTGGACAAGGGAAGTATGCAGTAGAGATCCTGAAGAGGTTCGGGATGATGGATTGCAAGGCCATGGCCACACCTATGGAATCGAATCTGAAGCTTCTTTGTGATGCTTCATCTGAGCCGGTTGATGTCTCTATGTATCGTCAGATGATTGGGTCCTTGATATACCTGACGAACACGAGTCCAGATATTTGCTTTGCAGTGAACACATTGAGCCAGTTCCTGACGGATCCGAGGAGTGTTCACCTGGTTGCTGTAAAGCATGTTCTGAGGTACCTAAAGGGTACAGTTGATTATGGGCTCAAATATGATGCGAATCAAAAGTTTAACCTACAGGTTTATGTTGGTTCAGATTGGGCAGGCAGTGCTGCAGATAGGAAGAGCACATCTGGATGCTGCTTCAGTATGGGATCATGTGTGATCTCTTGGTTTAGCAGGAAGCAGTCCTGCGTAGCATTGAGTACAGCTGAGGTAGAGTATGTTGCAGCCTGTTCAGCTATTTGTGAGGCAGTATGGCTACGGAAGCTACTGTCTGAGTTATTTGATCTCCCATTGGATGCTACTGGTATCTTTTGTGATAACCAGAGTTGTGTGAAGCTGTCTGAGAACCCAGTGTTTCATGACAGGTCGAAACACATAGAGATCAAATATCACTATATCAGGGATATGGTGCAGAGAGGAGCTGTGAAGCTCCTGTACATTGCGACGGATGAGCAGATTGCAGATGTACTGACGAAACCACTAGCCAGAGTGAAGTTCGAGTACTTTAGAGAGAGGCTTGGTGTTCTTCGGATTGATGACACTTCAAGGAAGAAGTGATGGACACATTTGCAGAGGCCATTCCAAGCATGTTGGAAGGAGGATCCTTCACATGGCTGTGGATGTAAGCGCTGGATGATGAGCATCAGGACGATGCTCCAGTTAATGCTCTGTATATGCATCATGTTGGATGTTGGATATGATCAGTTGGATCATTTATATGTATATGTATGTACGCATCATGTTGGATGTTGGATATGATTAGTTGGATCACTTGTATGTATTTTTGTATATGCATCATGTTGGATGCTTGGACCATGTATCTGTATATGTATCAGGTGGATACATTGTATGATCAGGTGGATCATGTATGGTGATATGTATCATGTATTTGTATTTGTATCAGGTGGATACACTGTATGATCAGGTGGACCATGTATGATGATATGTATCAAGTAGATACTTGGTATGCATAAGGTAGATGCATTGTATGATCAGGATGATCATGGATGACGAGCTTCAGGATGTTGCTCCAGATGACATGGAGCAGGATGTTGCAGTGATGATGATCAGGATGATCATGTGTACATCAGGATGATGTATGGTGAGTATCAGGTTGATACTCTATGGCCGTGGAATAGGTTGTGCAGATAATCATGTAATTTGTGCCCTGGGAGATTTGCAGATAGTCTTTCGAGGTTTTGCCTATGGCATGTAATTTGTACCCTGGGATATCTGGCAAATGCTCTTTCGAGGTTTTGCTTGGGAGGACATATAATTTGAAGATAGTCTTTCGAGGTTTTGCTATGGCATGTAATTTGTGCCCTGGGATATCTGGCAGATGCTCTTTGGAGGTTTTGTCCTATGGCATGTAATTTGTGCCCTGGGAGATCCGATAGGTTGAGCCGTGTGCTCGTAATCAGTCCTGGGATGCTCTTTCAAGGTTTTGCCATGACCACATGTAATTTGTGCCCTGGGAGATCCGATAGGTTGAGCCTTATGCTCGTAATCAATCCTGGGATTCTCTTTCGAGGTTTTGTAGTGACCACATGTAATTTGTGCCCTGGGAGATCCGATAGGTTGAGCCTTGTGCTTGTAATCAATCATAGGATTCTCTTTCGAGGTTTTGTGGTGGGGTCACATGTAATAAGTCCTGGAGATCTGGACAGGATGAAAAAGGCCTCAGATGCTCTTTAGGGTTCTTGCTAGTCAAGAGACTCTTTTAAGGTTTTGTGATGCACGTAATAAGTCCTGAGATTTCCACAGTATGGCCAGTGATGACGAAGACCTGCAGGTGGTGGGCCTACATCTAGTATGAAAAAGGACTGGCTCTATAGAACTTCCTATGACAACTAGATTCATAGATTGAGTGAGATAGCAGTAGTAGTGACGATGATGATGACTCGATGATGATTATCCAGTGACGATGATCCAGAGAAGATGACTTGTGCTAGAAGACCTGTGTCGAGAAATACCTTCCTAGTTAAGAGGGAGTGTTGATATATATGTAACTTCGGAATGTATTTCACATAGATGTATATTGTATTCCTATAGAGATGTTATTATTCCTCTATACAGAAGTGGTTGTATTCCTATAGAGATGTTATTATTCCTCTATACAGAAGTGTCGTCATTTATATTGTAAATGTAGTAACTTATACTTGATGGGTTATTATACCACCTTGTTGGGGTCGGCCCTGTATAAGTCATGTGGGTCAAAGGGTTATTAGACCACCCTAGTGGGGGTCAGCCCAGTCAGCATTATGTTAAGTGGTTAAGTTGAGGCCGACCTAGTTGAGTAAAGGTCAAGTCAAGTTAGTGTATAAATAGAGAGTGTCTCTCTCTCATTTTACACATTCTATTCTCTCACTCACACTTTGGAGAGTGGCGCACTTGTGGAGGAGGAGGCTCTGCTGCTAGGAGAAGATTATCTCTTGTATTTTGGTTGTATCATTGCTCTATCTATCTCTGAAGAAGTTATTGGGGTTCTTCACCTTTATGGTTTTCCCCAAGTAAACTCTATGTCTCTTGTGTGCTTGCATTATTGTGTCCATGATTGATATGCTGTAGATTTGTTGTACATGTTGTTCTCTCAGTTAAGATCCTAGATCAGATTGAAGTAAATTATGAAAATTTAACAAATTACATAGCAAACAACAAGCTCATCTGCGAAGAGTTCATCATGCCTCTGTATGAGTAGATGTTCAATGAAGAGCCCAATTGCCTGTCAGAAAATGCCATGGAAGTCCTGGAAAATTATCATGAATTTTACTTCTCAGAACAGGGCACTTACATCAGGATGTTTGGAGGTACCAAAGCACCATACATTTTTCCAAAATACGCTACCGATTATGTAGTCCTGAAGGAAGCAGTCAGGCAAGTTTTCCTTGATGGAATAGGAGGAGTGCTTGATAAGCAGCATAAGGCTTCCTTCCCTCCTTTGCCTTTCTGCATAGGAGCCTATAAATTCTCAAGGGTTGCAACAGCTGAAGAGTACATTCAAGAGTTGAAAGCTTTCCACTTCGGTGAGGTAATCTTCCATAGAAATGACAGGCAGAGCAAGGTTTCCGAGCATTGCAAGGAGGTATATGCTCATTTTGAGTATGCTCATTACTATGATGCAGAGGAAGAAGTGTTCAGGGGCATCAACAACATGAATGAGTTGCATATTTGTCGTCACGGCAGTGGAGCTAGCTCTAGCTCTGCCACATCCTGAGAAGCCAGTCTGCAGAAAGAAAGGGAGGCAGTTGAGGCCCTGGCCCGTGAAGAACATAGATTGAAAGAAGAAGCAAGACTGCAATAGGAAGCTGAAGAAGCAAGATTGCAGAGAGAAGCTGAGGAGGCAAGGCAACAGAAGGAAGCAGAGGAACGAGAGCAGAGGGAGGCAATTGAAAATCAGCAGCGGGCTGAAAAGAAGAAAAAAGGCGTAAAGCTAACGAGGAACAAAAGGCGGAAGAAGAGCTTAAGACCAATGAAGATGCCCAAGCGGGTGGCTCCGACACACAAGATATGGAAATAGACTCATCTCAGGTAGTGCAGACCCCACCCATGGGGATAGAAGTCCATGTAAGAGATATCTCAATCATCCCGTACACCCCATCCGAAGATCATACTGTGTCCCGATGGGATGAATTTGTGTATTATAAGAAGAGGAAGGTGGTGGTCTTAAAGTCAGAAGAGAGGATAAAGAGACTCTTCCAAGAAGATATTGTCACCCAGCGGAAGACCACGGTTATGCAAAATACAAATAAGGCTCCCATATCCATAGCATCCGCCGCTGTGTCAGCAGCAAAAGCAACAAAGGATAATGTGATCAATATGGTCAAACAATTTGAGTCAACAAAGAGGAGAGATCGCATGCTGCAACATACTGTGGCTAATGAGCAGGCTTACAGGGATCTTGTAGTGAATAAATATAATCGCCTGTCTGTTGATCACAAGGAGTTGTTAGATAAGTATCGCCATCTAGAAGAAGAAAAGGAGCACCTGGCAATCTAGATGATGGTTCTAGAAGCAGAAAAGAATGATTCTGAAGCTAGAGTTTTTCATCTGAAAGCAGATAAGCAGGAAATGGTTGACTAGTTAGAGCAAGAAGAAAGCAGAGCGATAGATATGTCTCCCTTTCATGAGCAGTCCTATGACATTTTGAGACAAATGCACGCCACATAGGAGCCGATTACTGAGGAGGTGTGTAGGCTCAATACCATGATGGTTAGGTTGAAAAAAGTTAATGCAGAAGCCATTAGGCTTAAAGGCAAATAAACTCGGGTTAAAGAAAACATCCTGAGCCAGATGGAATGGAGAGAAGGGAAGGCTGATTTCCCTAAGCATCTCCCATTCAAATCTGTAGATGATTTTAAGGAAGATGTAGCCCTTATGGATTTTTGAAGGAATTGTAGCCTCATGCTGATGGCTAAGATCCAGGGAACAATTGAGAAAGGTAACAGCCTGTATCAAAAGATCCATGAAGTGCATGAAAAATGCAAGCTGATTTTTCCTCGGTCCCTCGAGGAGTTTCCAAGCAAAGAGCAACGTTTGTCATACTTGAAGGAAGAGCTGGGCATTCAAATTGAATATGTAAATAATATTGATTTCCTAGCCACTGATGATCTCCATCACTATATTGGGTTGTCATCAGTATACAGTCATTTGATTAAAGAGATCCACCAAGCAACAATTGCAGAAATTCATGGTATTGAAGCAAAGCTTGGTAAGCATGTGACTTCCCAGAAGATCTTGCTCCCTTCACCAACAAATGTGGTTGTCAGGGACACTGGTATCTGGTTCAGTTATATTGTAGAAGAGGAAAAGAAAGTAGCAGCAGCAGTAGCAGCCAGCACAAGCACTTCATTCACAGCAGAAGCGCCACCCCAAGGATGAACATGCTAGTCATAATGCGTTGTTCTTATTTTGATTTGCTTTCCCTGTGTTTAGAGCGTAGAGTCACTAGGACAGCTGTCCTTTTCTATTTTTGAGAAAATTTCTATTATGGGAAAAGGACCATGTATTCTTTATTTATGGGAAAAGTCTTTAAAGGACAAGTATAAAAGCCAGGTGGCAGTCCAAGAGGCATTTTGTAAAGATATAAATAGAGGCTTAGGGAATAGTGTAAAGGTCTTTTGGCAGGGAAAGAAATTTTCTTAAGCTTGTACGAACTACTTTGCACTAGCTTCTGGAAAGTGAATTTGCCTAATATGAGCCTGGAGAGGATGCATTTTGCTTCGGAATGTGTGTACGATGTCTGTTGGATTCTTCTGGTGACATTTATACCTATTATAGTGAAATCTTTCTCTGCTATTTGAATTATTTATGTGCAATGAATGATTTTACTATGCTCTATGCAATTATGTTGCTCTCATATGAATAATAGACTGCTTTCACATGTATAAAATCTATCTTTTATATTCTTCCTCTCTTGTTGTGGATGTATCTTTATGATTTAATGGTTGTCTGTTGATCTTCAGATGCTTCTTTCAGCACATTACTCATACTTATAGTTTTGCTCCTTACAAGGATAGATTAGGTTTATTTTAGTTTTAGACACAGATTTGTTTCAAGTTCTGCATCTAGATTAAGTTAGGTTAGGCACTTGCATATCATTTTTAACCATAAAATCAAAAAGAATGGTGGATCGGGCCATAACCGGTGTAATTGAAGCAAATATCTAAATCTAATGGTAGTCGGAACCGCTAACCAGATGAATTCCCCATACCAAACGGTGGGCAATCTGATTGGGATAGTTTACCAGGGAGAATCCCTTTCTGCTTGATGCTGCGATCTTCGGGGCATCAACAATTTTTGGCGCTAGAAGGAGGGCCTAAAGTGCATGGCTGATAAAGGAAAATCTCCCAATGTCAAAAATGTTACTAAAAACCCGCTTAAAACAGGAATTTCAGACAACCCAAATCTTGAAGTAGCAAATCAAGAAAACCCCATCTCTGATTTTGAACCTCAAGAAGTATTGTATGCTATGCCTTTTGCAGAAATAGAAGATTTAAGGAGACATACACGATCTTATGTTAGACAACTAGGTGGTTTAAACGCAGTAAATTTCCTCCCCAAGAAAAGTACTCCTAGAAAAGAACGACAGTACACCCGTGATTCGATTCTTGTCCAGAATTTTGAAGAACTTGTGAATTTAACCTTGGAAGAAATCGCAGAACCCCTGAACAAAGTCGATCGTAAAAACCCAGAAAATATTTCAGATCCAGAAAATCTTGGAGAACTGGTTACTCCAAAGAACACTCCATTGAATTCACCACAAAATTCTCCACCTGATTCTCCACATAGAGCCATGGCTGTACCTGCTTCGAGAGCGAGGGGAACGTTGAATCTAGCTGGGCCATTCCATAATCTGCCTAAGAATCCAGAGAAAGTCTTGCCTAAATTCGACCCGGGAAAAGCCATCTCTGCTGAAGATCATCTCAAGAGTTTCTATTTAGCCCTGAATCTTTTAAATGTACAGCATGAAGATGTAGTTTGTAGGCTTTTTCCATACACATTTGAGCCGAAAGTTTCTTCCTGTTATTTTAGCTTACAACCTAGCTCGATTTCCAGCTGGGATGAATTTGAAACATGTTTCTTAAAGAAGTATGGAAATCAAAAGACTGTAGCTACACTCATGAAAGAATTATTGTCCATGAGAATGGAAAAGAAAGAAAAGGTTCAAGACTTCAACCAAAGGTTCACAACACTCTTAAATAATTTCAGTGAAGAAAATAAACCAGCAGAGGAATCTCTGGTTGAATATTATACAACAGCTCTTGAAGGGACCATAGCAATGTTCGTTAAAAGATCTAAGAAAACCACCCTGATAGAAAATTTTGAAGAAGCTAGAAAGGTGGAAGAAGAAGCAGACAGCATTGCTAAACATGCCTTAGATGCAGAGACAAAACCAGCCGCTAGTAAAAAAACCTTGCTGCTCACCAGAAATAAAGAAGAGTCATTAGCAAACATGGAGAACGTAGTTAAGATGATACAGAAGTTGTCCAATAAAATTTTAGATCTCGATAAAGATAAAGCTGCTAGTACATCTAGGAAACCTTTCAAGCCATTCTACAAGAAGAGAGAAGACAACGATCAACCTCATCCACCTATGAACACTTCTCCTATTTTAAATCTCAATGAAATAGGGATGGAAAACTTCTGCACCTTTCATTAAGAACCGCACTTAGAAAAGAGTTGCCCACAATGGATTAACTCTATGAGTTTAGTCATGAACCAAATGTTGGATTCACAGATTCCAGATCAAGATGATCCTCCAGAGGAATCGAGCCCTGAGATAGAGGAACCATCCCCAGACACCACTATGGTGCTATGGGATTGGGTACCTTTAACTGAATTGGTAGAAGAAGATCCCGTGGAAAGCTCAGTCTCTGTTGTAAACATTAACACTCGGAGTAAAGGTCCCATTATAGATCCTGTGCCAAGCTCGAATATTCCCAAGCCTAAAATTTCAAAAGAACTGCCTAGAAGACATATAACAATCATTCAACCGCAACCTAAAGCTAGCCCAACAGCGGCCAAGCAGCCAAGCATTGACACCACGGTTCAACAACTGAAGGTCGCGATGAATAAGACAGACCACCCAACTAGAATTGTAAAAGAATCTGATATAGGATATGGCATTATTCAAGATATAAAGAAAGTAAAAGCAAATGTATCAATATTCGATATGTGCAGTTTGCCAAAGCAACGAGACAAGTTGTCGCATGCTCTTCAATCCTGGCCCAACACTCCATTAACAGATACTCAGGAAGATCCTGAAATTAATGAGGCTAGTATCGGCGGGAAATCCAAATTTCAGACGTTGCCGTTTCTTTTAACTTGAAAAAATTTTAATCACAATGTTCACAATTGTCTGGTAGATTTTGGAGCATCGTCAAATGTCATGCCATTGTCGATCTGTAAAAAAATTAATGGGAAACCAATTCCATCTCCTGCCCAAATTATTCAGTTAGATAGGACTGCTGTCAAAGTTATTGGGGAAATGAAAGATGCCCTCATTAGGTTGTCACCATATTCTAGAGTCTATCAGTTCATTGACATAATGGTAGTAGATATTCCTGAAGCCTATGGTTTGATCCTAAGTAGAGACTGGTCCACAAAGTTGAATGGTTACTTTGCAACTGATTGGTCTCATTTGTGATTGCCTTATCAAAACAGACAGAATCAGATCAAGGTCCTGAGAGAACCGAACATGAAACAAAATGTAACTAAACTAGAAGGAAAGAATGAGGCTGTAGCCTTCTCATCCTCAGTTTTGGGAAATTATTTCTTAGAAATGGATCCAGGTAATTATCAGTCTGAAACTATTAGCCATGAATCAGATGAACAGTCTGATCTCCTTCATTTTTCTCGGACTAATGATATTGAATGTAATATAGTTAGTTTAGTCACTGACTTAGATCATAAAGATACTAACTTATCTAAATCAAAAGATCTGTTTTGGACATTATACTTTGACGGTTCTAAAACTTTCGAAGGATCCAGAAAGAAATAAGTATTTTTTGTCCTGTAGGTTAGAATTCGATTGTACTAACAACACTGCTGAATATGAAGCTTTGGTACACGGATTAAAGAAGGCCATCAGTTTAAATGTTAAATACCTGAAGGTTTTTGGTGACTTAGAAATAGTTGTGAGATAGGTAAGAGATACCATTCACTGTCTCTCACCTCATTTGAAAGGTTATCAGGCTGAGGTATGGGATTTAATTATGCATTTTGATGCTTTCAATATAAAGTCTATTCCTAGATTGCAAAATTCTGCAAAATTCTACATGTCGCTTCTCAAATACTATCGAACAAGAAGCAGCATTAGTAATAGTTGGTTGGGATACTCAACCGCTCACTCGTTTGGTTTAGATACCAGTTATCAAAAGCAACTTCGTTCTATGTTTTGTTTGTTTGGCTTCCTCATAGGATTTCCCAATCCAAGCCAGCCTACCATTAGCCGTTAGAAGTGCCTATGATAAAGAACATCCTATCTCCAAAGACTACGAGGGAAGTGGTTTTTACACGTCGTATGCCTACCTTTTCGGAAGCATTTCAAAAGTTCCTAACCAGGCATTGTCTCCCTAGAATGATCAAGTCTGAGGACCATATTTTGTTTTCTTGGATAGTCTATGTTTGGTTTGCTTCCCCAACATGCAGCCTTATAATTTTGTTTATATTTATCATCAGCATGATAAAACTGTCTTGCTCTATGTTACACTCTCATAATGTGTTACAATTTTATATTCATTCACCTATGGTTGCTGATAGGGATAAGCCACAATGCCAAAAGATGGTAGAAAGAAATCTAAAATGATGGAGCCAGAGCCAGTGCAACCAAGGAATGAAACTATTTTCCAAGACACTAAGTGTACCACCGGCGTTCCTCCCGAGGTCCGGTGGGGAGATGTTTACTGGATGATCAGGGACCAAGATATCCCATACGTGTTATTAGAAGAAGAGCAAATCTACCTCAACATCAGAACTTCCGGCATAGCCAGGGATTCTACTCGCCCTGAATTGTTCCCGTGCTCTAAAGTGATCGGGTGGATATTGGAACATGCCAACCCACAAACGAGAGTGTTGCATGACAACAAGGGAGAGCCTTTCGCTTCATTCCATCCAGCTTATATTGCAGCAGCCTACAAATTCTCACATCCCCAGCAAGCTCTAAACGATGAATGGTTGGGACAGATGAATAATCTCGAGATGGCTAAGAGGCTGTTGATCATAGGAAAGAAACTGAGGAAGAGAGATAATGATGAATATGATGTTCAGAGCCTAAGACCTCCTTTTAGGTTAATTGCCCTGATGTTAAGCAGGATTTTCGGTATGCCTGATGGCACTATATATAGGATACAGTGGGCTCCCATAATCCACTTCATAGCATTCAAAGGAACTGTGTTTGATTGGGATACTATTCTCTCGGATAGTTTGGCGTCCACGGTGGCCACAGCTAGAGAAGGTTTGGCCTTAAAAAAGTCAGAATTTTACATGTCTTCATATCTTATTGATTGCATTTTGGCCAAGCTCTCTTTCCCTAGGCTAGGTTGCACGTGGGATCAAGCCAACACCCCAGTATACACTGCCTATAAAATAATGTGGGCTCAAAATTTTGTTGATGTATATGTAACTTCGAAATGTATTTCACATATATGTATATTGTATTCCTATAGAGATGTTATTATTCCTCTATACGGAAGTGGTTGTATTCCTATAGAGATGTTATTATTCCTCTATACGGAAGTGGTTGTATTCCTATAGAGATGTTATTATTCCTCTATACGGAAGTGTCGTCATTTATATTGTAAATGTCGTAACTTATACTTGATGGGTTATTAGACCACCTTGTTGGGGTCGGCCCTGTATAATTCATGTGGGTCAAAGGGTTATTAGACCATCCTAGTGGGGGTCGGCCCAGTCAGCATTATGTTAAGTGGTTAAGTTGAGGCCGACCTAGTTGAGTAAAGGTCAAGTCAAGTTAGTGTATAAATAGAGAGTGTCTCTCTCTCATTTTACACATTCTATTCTCTCACTCACACTTTGGAGAGTGGTGCACTTGTGGAGGAGGAGGCTCTGCTGCTAGGAGAAGACTATCTCTTGTATTCTGGTTGTATCATTGCTCTATCTATCTCTGAGGAAGTTATTGGGGTTTTTCACCTTTATGGTTTTCCCCAAGTAAACTCTGTGTCTCTTGTGTGCTTGCATTATTGTGTCCATGATTGATATGCTGTAGATTTGCTGTACATGTTGTTCTCTCAGTTAAGATCCTAGATCAGATTGAAGTAAATTCTTAAAATTTAGCATGGTATCAGAGCTAGCCTGAAAGAAGGCATGATATGGCATGTATGACACTTGTTGCACTTACGATGCTAGGGCTTGATATAGCAAAAACAATCATCGTAGCACTTTAGCTATAAATCCATTTTTGCGAAGTTCTCGGATTGGAAACTTTTATAGGTCGAAGATCAGATCCCCATGTACCTTGTGTCCAAAGGACAACCTCTAATTCGTCGTACTTTGTGATTTATGATTTGTACAATATAGGGTTTCTGCCTCTTCCAGATCTGAGTCAAAATCAAGTGACCTTGGGAAAAAGGTCATAAATTGGGCTAGGAAGCTCCAAATGAAATTTCGTAAAAAGTGACAGGTAGCACATAGACCGTAATATCGCAATAAGATTTTTCATAGGCCGAAGTTGAACCAGTGACACGTGGCATCTCGTACAAGTTCGCTCTCCTGTATTATCCCATAAACAGGTCACATTGAGACACTTGGCATAACTCTCTCTCAGAGAATCCAATGGAGGTAAGACCTGTCGGGATGGAAATATAATAAGTCGAGATATCTCAGGAAAATTTTTTAGAGGCCGAAGTTGAAACAGTGACACGTGTCACGCCGTACAAGTTTGCTCTCCTGTATTATCCCATAAACAGGTCACGTTGCGACACTTGGCATAACTCTCTCTCAGAGAATCCAATTGAGGTCAGACCTGTCGGGATGGAAATATAATAGGTCGGGCTATCTCAGGAAATTTTTTCAGACCCTGTGGATTGAAAAGTTCAGAGTTACACCATAAACAATCAGTTACATATTTCTTTCAAAATAGAATTATTTTTGAGTACCTTCATTCACGGCTTCCGGAATTTAGGGCTTAGGAGAAAGTTGGAATTTTTGTAATCGGAGACCACGGCTGGATCCTACTCATCAAAATTGAAATATAGAGACCAAGATCAGATTTTTTAGTTGGGCAGAAGGCCGGGCTTGATCAAACCCCAGTTCGGGACTTTGATCAGAAAGATGGAAAATTAGGGCTTCTACAAAAATTGGAATTTTGGAAATCTGTGACCACGGCTGGAAGCTCCTCAGAAAAATCGAAGCTTAGAGTTTTGAATCAAATCTTTTGGTTGGGTGAATCTCCGGGAAACTCAAACCCTAATTTAGAGTCCTCCCAAGTGAATTCGAAAATCTAAAAGGCAATTTCGAGGGGTGAAACTTTGCAGTTTTCAAATTCTTAATATACCAACTTTATCAGCTCATGAAGGCGCATATTTCTATCTTTTCGAAAGTTTGAAATTCAAAGTTTGAAATTTTGGGGTTTCTTTTACAAACCCTAATCCAGCTCCAGGTCCAGTTCTTGCAAATCAAGTGGATTGGGTTAATCCTAGAAGAAGATGGAATGGTCACCTGCATAAGTGAAGAAGTTCCTGTCTCAGAGGGAGATGAGGCTAAGGCCTTCCATAAGAAGATTACAAGCAATCTTGATAGGTATGTCTTACAGGTATGTTTCATGGTTAAGTTTATCATATGTTTGTCTTCATATCATTATAGGACAATCTTGATTAATTACTGGACTTGTCGTATCACCTTAATAGAAGATATTCATTGATTAAGGTTTTGACACTTATAATTGTACTAATGCATCGTGATGTTGTATGAGGTTTATGTTGTTTTCTAACACAAAAGGTACACCAAGAAAGTCAAATCATGTTCTACTTCAAGAACATATGCTCATGGTGACAT
The DNA here is from genome assembly GCA_027924585.1 of Larix kaempferi. NCBI lineage: Eukaryota > Viridiplantae > Streptophyta > Pinopsida > Pinales > Pinaceae > Larix > Larix kaempferi. The sequence goes on from BSBM01000756.1 coordinate 3,885,806, forward strand.
GAATACAAAGATTCATCCATTGTCATGGATCACATAGAAGATCTACTTTCGAGGTATGTATAACTTGGTTCTACAATGGTTAACTTATGAGACATGCAGGTTACTAGCACAAGTCACTGAAGAGAACCAGAAGACATTATGCGGGTATGTTAAACATAACTAGCTAGCATGCTAATCCAGGTATGTTTTTCCTATATCAAGCTAGAATCCTACCTTGTGTTAGGATCCTATACTGTTGTGTTGTTGATAATGATTATTCATGAAGTCATAGGTTTGAATAAACATGGTTGTATGCATATTATGTTTCTTACCATAATTGATGATATGACTAACTAGAAGAATCATGAAGGTATATGTTTGAATAATCACGGGTTTTATGCATATTATATCTCTTATCTTGATTGATGATTCAACTAACCATAGAGTCCTATGATCAAATAAGAATGTGTATGAGTAAAAGAAGACTTCCCTGAAACCTTGAATACTATTGTTTATTATCTGTGAATGATCATGAATATACATGTTTAAGATTATTGTGTTTTGATAGTATTAAGATTATACTAATAAATGTTTGATTATGTATGAGACCTCAAGGATAACACAATGATGATACTAATAAGCATTCATAGTGATTAAGGATGGATGTAAGTTCCAGGACCGGTAATCCCAGGAAGCAAAGATCAAGAGGGAGCACACTCCAGTTGCTCCTGCAAGAAAGCAAAGGAGCACACTTCAGTAGTTTCTGCAATGATGCAGATATTCAGAGGGAGTTGACCACTTCTCACAATTCACATAAGAATGGAGTTGCAGAAAAGAAGCAAAGACTGAGATGGAGTCAACCCAACAAACAAACAAAGATAAGTATTTGAATTGTCATTACTTGCATATTTTATTGTTTAAATAATACTGTTCAATAATGTATATACTGATGTTCCTAGAATTAGGTTCTGTATTATGCATATTAGAATAGTTGCATTGATGAACAATATACTACTAATATGCATGGGTGAGTGGCCTATGGCACTGTACAACATTCCATTGCTACTTATCTAGAATGAAACCTCTTTGCTGACATGTTGGGAGTTGTGCACACTCTTAACAATGTTCTGGTAGAGATTGGAAGGCATCTAGAAAGTTACAGGATATGGATAAATGTTGTATTGAAGCATTGGCTAAGATAATTGCATGACTGTATGACATATTTCTTTATGTGTAAGAATTTGTTCTGAATTTGTTCTGACTTCTTCCTTTGCCGAGATTCGAATGCTCAGCTGAATATTCCATATAAGATGGACATCTTTTAAAATGGTTTCCGATTAATGAGAGGGATTTTTTCAGAGATCTGTGTTCGCCAGCGACTCGTCAATTGTTGTTGTAGCAACATCTCCCCCCAAAATTTTGTAGATATTGGGGCCCCTCCTTTCATTTTTCGAGAAAGTATGCCTAAAAGAGTTAAGTCTCCTTTGAAAAAACTTTTGAACTTAGTTTTGTTTCTGCTGGGGAATTTGTTTTAAAATTGAAGTTTTTCTTCTAAGTCAAAACTCACAATTCTTTCCCAAAACTGCGGAAGAACTCAAATTTCTCTCCCGAAATGGCAGAAGAACTTGGGATGTTCACCCGCAACTGCGGAAAGACTTAAAGTTTCTCCCCGAAATAGCGAAAGCACTTACATGTTCTTTGGACTTCGGAAGAACTCAAATTTCTCTCCCGAAACGGCGGAAACACTTGTAAATTTTTGCCGCAATGGGTGCCCTTTCACCAAGTCCCCAGGCCATCCACTTTGCGGAAAAGACTTACCAAACTCCTTCGTCATTTGTAGAAGAACTTACCGAGTTTTTCCGCAATGGCAGAACGACTCAACAAATTACGCCGCGATAAACTTTCAGGAGAGTCAATTTCGGAAGAACTCGCAAAGTCCTCCCGAAACGTTGGAACAACACACGAACTTGCGCCGCAAAAGTATCTTAGCTCGACGACTCCGGAACAACTCGTCAAACCTCTCGCCAAAGCGGAGCGTATTTCTCACCTCTTCCTCAATAAGCAGATGCCTCACCAAGTCTCCTACTCTTCGAGAGGAACTCATGAGTTCTGGCCGCAACTGCGGACGAAACTCACGAGTCCTTGCCGCAATTGATGGTCACGCTTAAATGCCAAACAGTTCTGAAAAGATAGCGCCGTACGAATAATAAACCCCGTTTCAATGTCACCACCTACCCAACTAAATTCCCACACGTGTTGGGTCGTATATAAGGGCGGTGGGGGTTTATTGTCCCCATTGTTAGTTTTTTATTCGAAGAACGCCATTTAGGAGATTGCATCATTTCGATCCCGCTCAGCGCATTCACCACCATGTAAACCTCGCTCCACCACTGTTTCATCTCCAGGTAGGTGTTTCTACCATTATCTTTGTCTTATCTATACGTTGAGGTTTTCTTGGGTGTTTTCTCGTTTCATTACGTGGCCGGTAGGCACTAGTAGCAATGTATCCTTTAAAAGTTTACTGCCACTGTGTCCCCCATAAAATTCTCCTTGCTGACAGCTAGGACTCATAACCATGTCAGTCATTCCCAGTTGGCCCTTTATCTCTGAGTCGTTCGAACTTGGTTAGTTCCACCGGCCGCATTTCTGTCGTGCTCCTACCCAGATATACTCAAATCCAAGTTTTATGTCGGCTACATGCCGCTTCTCAAATACCATCGAACAAGAAGCAACATCAGTAATAGCTGGTTGGGATACTCAACTGCTCACTTGTTTGGTTTAGATACCGGTTATCAAAAGAAGCTTCGTTCTATGTTTTGTTTGTTTGGCTTCCTCATAGGATTTCCCAATCCAAGGCAGCCTACCATTACCCATCAGAAGTGCCTATGATGAAGAACATCCTATCTCCAAATACTAGGAGGGCAGTGGGTTTTACACGTCGTATGCCTACCTTTTCGAAAGCGTTTCAAAGGTTCCTAACCATGCATTGTCTCCCCAGAACCATCAAGTCTGAGGACCATATTTTGTCTTCTTGGATAGTCTATGTTTGGTTTGCTTCCCCAGCATGAAGCCTTATAATTTTGTTTATATTTATCATCAGCATGCTAAAACTGTCTTGCTCTATGTTACACTCTCATAATGTGTTACAATTTTATATTCATTCACATATGGTTGCTGACAGGGATAAGCCACGATGCCAAAAGGTGGTAGAAAGAAATCTAAAATGATGGATCCAGAGCCAGTGCAACCAAGGACTGAAACTCTTTTCCAAGACACTAAGTGTACCACCGACATTCCTCCTGAGGTCTGGTGGGGAGATGTTTACCGGATGATCAGGGACCAAGATATCCCAGACGTGTTATTAGAAGAAGAGCAAATCTACCTCAACATCAGAACTTCTGGCATAGCCAGGGCTTCTACTCGCCCTGAATTGTTCCCGTGCTCTGAAGTGATTGGGTGGATCTTGGAACATGCCAACCCACAAATGAGAGTGTTGCATGACAGCAAGGGAGAGCCTTTTGCTTCATTCCATCCAGCTTTTATTGCAATAGCCTACAAATTCTCACGTCCCTAGCAATCTCTAAACGATGAATGGTTGGGACAGATGAATAATCTCGAGATGGCTAAGAGGCTGTTGATTACAGGCAAGCAATTGAGGAAGAGACATAATGATGAATATGACGTTCAGAGCCTAAGACCTCCTTTTAGGTTAATTGCCCTAATGTTGAGCAGGATTTTCGGTATGCCCGATGGCACTGTATATAGGATACAGTGGGCTCCCATAATCCACTTCATAGCATTCAAAGGAACTGTGTTTGATTGGGATACTATTCTCTCGGATAGTTTGGCGTCCACGGTGGTCGCAGCTAGAGAAGGTTTGGCCTTAAAAAAGTCAGAATTTTACATGTCTTCATATCTTATTGATTGCATTTTGGCCAAGCTCTCTTTCCCCAGGCTAGGTTGCACGTGGGATCAGGCCAACACACCAGTATACACTACCTATAAAATAATGTGGGCTGAAAATTACAAAGCAAACTACAAGCTCATCTGCGAAGAGTTCATCATGCCTCTGTATGAGCAGATGTTCAATGAAGAACCCAATTGCCTGTCGGAAAATACCATGGAAGTCCTAGAAAATTATGGCGATTTTTACTTCTCAGAATAGGGCACTTACATCAGGATGTTTGGAGCTACAAAAGAACCATACATTTTGCCAAAATACACTACTGATTATGTAGTCCTGAAGGAAGCAGTCAGGCAAGTTTTCCTTGATGGAATAGGAGGAGTGCTTAATAAGTAGCAGAAGGCTTCCTTCCCTCCTTTTCCTTTCTGCATAGGAGCCTATAAATTCTAAGGGGTTGCAACAGCCGAAGAGTACATTCAAGAGTTGAAAGCTTTCCACTTCACTGAGGTAATCTTCCATAGAAATGACAGGCAGAGAAAGGTTGACGAGCATTGCAAAGAGGTATATGCTAATTTTTAGTATGCTCATTACTATGATGCAGAGGAAGAAGTGTTCAGGGGCATCGACAACATGATTGAGTTGCATATTTGTCATCACAGCAGTGGAACTAGCTCTAGCTCTACCACAGCCCGAGAAGCCAGTCTGGAGAAAGAAAGGGAGACAGTTGAGGCCCTGGCCCGTGAAGAACAAAGATTGAAAGAAGAAGAAAGACAGCAACAGGAAGCTGAAGAAGAAAGATTCAATAGAGAAGCTGAGGAGGCAAGGCAGCAGAAGGAAGCATAGGAACGAGAGCAGAGGGAGGCAATTGAAAATCAGCAGCGGGCTGAAGAAGAAGAAAAAAGGCGTAAAGCTGAAGAGGAACAAAAGGCAGAAGAAGTGCTTAAGACCAATTGAGATGCCCAGGTGGGTGGCTCTAGCACCCAAGATATGGAAATAGACTCATCTCAGGTAGTGCAGACCCCACCCATGGGGACAGAAGTCCATGTAAGAGATCTCCCAATCATCCCTTACACTCCATCCGAAGATCATACTATGTCCCGATGGGATAAATTTGTGTATTTTAAGAAGAGGAAGGCGGTGGTCTTAAAGTCGGAAGAGAGGATAAAGAGACTCTTCCAAGAAGATATTGTCACCCAGCGGAAGATCACGGTTATGCAAAATACAAATAAGGCTCCCATAGCCATGGCATCGGTCGTTGTGTCAGCAACAAAAGCAACAAAGGATAATGTGATCGATATGGTCAAAGAATTTGAGTCAACAAAGAGGAGAGCTCGCATGCTGCAACATACTGTGGCTAATGATAAGGCTTACAAGGATATTGTAGTGAATAAATATAATCCCCTGTTTGCTGATCACAAGGAGTTGTCAGATAAGTATCGCCATCTAGAAGAAGAAAAGGAGCACCTGGCAATCCAGATGATGGTTCTAGAAGCGGAAAAGAACGATTCTGAAGCTAGAGTTTGTCATCTGGAAGCAGATAAGCAGGAAATGGTTGAGCAGTTAGAGCAGGCAGAAAGCAGAGCGATAGATATGTCTCCCTTTCATGAGCAATCCTGTGACATTTTGAGACAAATACATGCCACACAGGAGCCGATTACTAAGGAGGTGTGCAGGCTCAAGACCATGATGGTTAGGTTGAAAGAAGTCAATGCAGAAGCCATTAGGCTTAAAGGCAAATTCACTCAAGTTAAAGAAAACATCCTGAGCCAGATGGAATGGAGAGAAGGGAAGCTTGATTTCCCTAAGCATCTCCCATTCAAATCTGTAGATGATTTTAAGGAAGATGTAGCCCTTATGGAGTTTTGCCCGAATTGTGGCCTCAAGCTGATGGCTAAGATCCAAGGAACAATTGAGAAAGGTAACAACCTGTATCAAAAGATCCATGAAGTGCATGAAAAATGCAAGCTAATTTTTCCTCAGTCCCTCGATGAGTTTCCAAGCAAAGAGCAGCGTTTATCAGACTTGAAGGAAGAGCTAGGCATTCAAATAGAATATGTAAAGAAGATTGATGTCCCGGACACTGATGATCTCCATCACTATATTGGGCTGTCATCAATATACAGTCATTTGCTTAAAGAGATCCACCAAGCAACAATTGCAGAAATTCATGGTATTGAAGCAGAGCTTGGTAAGCATGTGACTTCCCAGAAGATCTTGCTCGCTTCACCAGCAAATGTGGTTGTCAGGGACACTGGTATCTGGTTCAGTTATATTGCATAAGAGGAAAAGAAAGCAACAACAGTAGTAGCAACCAGCACAAGCACTTCATTCCCAGCAGAAGCGCCACCCCAACGATGAACACGCTAGTCATAATGCATTGTTCTTATTTTTATTTGCTTTCCCTGTGTTTAGAGCGTAGAGTCACTAGGACAGCTGTCCTTTTCTATTTTTGAGAAAATTTCTATTATGGTAAAAGGACAATGAATTCTTTATTTCTGGGAAAAGTCTTTAAAGGACAAGTGTAAAAGCCAGGTGGTAGCCCAAGATGCATTTTGTAAAGATATAAATAGAGGCTTAGGGAATAGTGTAAAGGACTTTTGGCAGGGAAAGGAATTTTCTTAAGCTTGTACGAACTACTTTGCACTGGCTTCTACAAATTGAATTTGCCTAATATGAGCCTAGAGAGGACGCATTTTTCCTCGGAATGTGTGTACGATGTCTGTTGGATTCTTCTGGTGACATTTATACCTATTTTAGTGAAATATTTCTCTGCTGTTTGAATTATTTCTATGCAATGAATGATTTTACCATGCTCTGTGCAATTATGTTTCTCTCATATGAGTAATAGACTGCTTTCACATGTATAAAAGCTATCTTTTATATTCTTCCTTTCTTGCTGTGGATGTATCTTTATGATTTAATGGTTATCTGTTGATCTTCAGATGCTTCTTTCAGCACATTACTCATACTTATAGTTTTGCTCCTTGCAGGGATAGATTAGGTTTATTTCAGTTTTAGACACAGATTTGTTTCAAGTTCTGCATTTAGATTAAGTTAGCTTAGGAACTTGCATATCATTTTTAACCATAAAATAAAAAAAAATGGTGGATCGAGCCATAACCGGTGTAATTGAAGCAAATCTCTAAATCTAACGGTAGCCGGAACCGCTAACCAGACGGATTCCCCATACCAAACGGTGGACAATCGAATTGAGATAGTCTACCCGAGATAATCCTTTTCTGCTTGATGCTACGATCTACGGGGCATCAACAATTTTTGGCGCTAGAAGGAGGGCCTAAAGTGCATGGCTGATAAAGGAAAATCTCCCACTATCAAAAATGTTACTGAAAATCCGCTTAAAACAAGAATTTCAGACAGCCCAAATCTTGAAGTAGCAAATCAAGAAAACCCCATCTCTGATTCTGAACCTCAAGAAGTATTGTATGTTGTGCCTTTTGCAGAAATAGAAGATTTAAGGAGACATACACGATCTTATGTTAGACAACTAGGTGGTTTAAACGCAGTAAATTTCCTCCCCAGGACAAGTACTCCTAGAAAAGAACGACAATACACCCGTGATTCGATTCTTGTGCAGAATTTTGAAGAACTTGTGAATTTAACCTTGGAAGAAATTGCACAACCCCTGAACAAAGTCGATCCTGAAAACCCAGAAAATCTTTCAGATCCAGAAAATCTTTCAGAACTGGTTACTCCAAAGAACACTCCATTGAATTCACCACACAATTCTCCACCCGATTCTCCACATAGAGCCATGGTTGTACCTGCTTGGAGAGCGAGGGGAGCGTTGAATCTAGCTGGGCCATTCCACAATCTTCCTAAGAATCCAGAGAAATTCTTGCCTAAATTCGACCCAGGAAAATCCATCTCTGCTGAAGATCATCTCAAGAGTTTTTGTTTATCCCTGAATCTTTTAAATGTACAACACGAAGATGTAGTTTGTAGGCTTTTTCCATACACATTTGAGCCAAAAGTTTCTTCCTGGTATTTTAGCTTACAACCTAGCTCGATTTCCAGCTGGGATGAATTTGAAACAAGTTTCTTAACGAAGTATGGAAATCAAAAGACTGTAGCTACACTCATGAAAGAATTCTTGTCCATAAGAATGGAAAAGAAAGAAAAGGTTCAAGACTTCAACCAAAGGTTCACAACACTCTTAAATAATTTCAGCGAAGCAAATAAACTAGCAAAGGAATCTCTAGTTGAATATTATACAACAGCTCTTGAAGGGCCCATAGCAATGTTCGTTAAAAGATCTAAGAAAACCACCCTGATAGAAAATTTTGAAGAAGCTAGAAAGGTGGATGAAGAAGCAGACAACATTCCTAAACATGCCTTAGATGCAGAGACAAAACCAACAGCTAGTAAAAAAACCTTGCTGCTCACCAGAAATAAAGAAGAGTCATCAGCAGACATCGAGAACGTAGTTAAGATGATGGAGAAGTTATCCAATAAAATTGTAGATCTCGAAAAAGATAAAGCTGCTAGTACATCTAGGAAACCTTTCAAGTCGTTCTACAAGAAGAGAGAAGACAACGATCAACCTCATCCACCTATGAACACTTCCCCTGTTTTAAATCTCAATGAAATAGTGATGGAAAACTTCTGCACCTTTCATCAAGAACCGCACTCGGAAAAGAGCTTCCCACAATGGATTAACTTTATGAGTTTAGTCATGAACCAAATGTTGGATTCACAGATTCTAGATCAAGACGATCCTCTAGAGGAATCAATCCCTGAGATAGAGGAACCATCCCCAGATACCACTATGGTGCTATGGGATTGGGTACCTTTAACTAAATTGGTAGAAGAAGATCCCGTGGAAAGCTCAGTCTCTGCCGTAAACATTAACAATCGCAGTAAAGGTACCATTACAGATCCTGTGCCAAGCTCGACTATTCCCAAGCCTAAAATTTCAAAAGAACTACCTAGAACACATATAACAATCATTCCACCGCAACCTAAAGCTAACCCAACAGCGGCCAAGCAGCCAAGCTTTGACACCACGATTCAACAACTGAAGGTCACGATGAATAAGACAGACCAACCAACTAGAATTGTAAAAGAATCTGATATAGGATATGACATTATTGAAGATATAAAGAAAGTAAAAGCAAATGTATCAATATTCGATATGTGCAGTTTGCCTCAGCAACGAGACAAGTTGTCGCATGCTCTTCAATCCCAGCCAAGCACTCCATTAACAGATACTCAGGAAGATCCTTAAATTAATGAGGCTAGTATCGGCGGGAAATCCAAATCTCAGACGTTGCCATTTCTTTTAACTTTCGAAATTTTTAATCACAATGTTCACAATTGTCTGGTAGATTCCGGAGCATCTTCAAATGTAATGCCATTATCGATCTGTAAAAAAATTAATGGGCAACCAATTCCATCTCCTTCCCAAATTATTCAGTTAGATAGGACTTCTGTCAAAGTTATTGGGGAAATGAAAGATGTCCTCATTAGGTTGTCAGCGGATTCTAGAGTCTGTCAGTTCATTGACATAATGGTAGTTGATATTCCTGAAGCCTATGGTTTGATCCTAAGTAGAGACTGGTCCACAAATTTGAACGGTTACTTTGCATCTGATTGGTCTCATTTGTGGTTTCCTTATCAAAACAGACAGAATTAGATCAAGGTCCTGAGAGAACCGCACATGAAACAAAATGTAACTCAACTAGAAGGAAAGAATGAGGTTGTAGCCTTCTCATCCTCAGTTTTTGAAAAATATTTCTTAGAAATGGAGCCGGGTAATTATCAGTCTGAAACTATTAGCCATGAATCAGATGAACAGTCCGATATCCTTCATTTTTCTCGGACTAATGATATTGACTGTAATATAGTTAGTTTAGTCACTGACTTAGGTCATAAAGATACTAACTTAGCTGAATCAAAAGATATTTTTTGGACATTATACTTTGACGGTTCTAAAACTTGGGAAGGATCCAGAGCCGGTTGTGTTCAGATGGATCCGGAAAGAAATAAGTATTTTTTGTCCTGTAGGTTAGAATTCGATTGTACTAACAACACTGTTGAATATGAAGCTTTGGTACACGGATTAAAGAAGGCCATCAGTTTAAATGTTAAATACCTGAAGGTTTTTGGTGACTCAGAAATAGTTGTGAGATAGGTAAGAGATACCATTCACTGTCTCTCACCTCATTTGAAAGGTTATCAGGATGAGGTATGGGATTTAATTATGCATTTTGATGCTTTTAATATAAAGTCTATTCTTAGATTGCAAAATTCTGCAGCTGATTTGTTAGCAACATCCGCTTCTAGATTGGTGCCAACTAATAACAAGTGCTCAATTGAATTAATTTTCAGGCCTTCTATCCCTGACAATATCACAAACTTCAAAGTCTTCGATGATGACGAACAGATTATCAGTTTTCTAGCGAACGAAGCCATTTCCCAAGGAGCTGTGATAGATGAAGAAGAACGCAATTCTGATTTACAAAAGAGGGATACAGCTAAAGAAACTTTCATCCCCAAAGGGGTAAGGTCACTTGAAATGATGTTTGATCTTCAGAGTAAGTTCAAAAGGCCAGCAAATACCAAGACCAACAGTTCATCAATGCAGCATGAGTTAGTTAATTTGGGCACCGAGGCTGAACCAAAGTTTGTCAACCTTGGCAAATGTTGTTCCCCGGGAGAAAGAGATAGGTTCATCAAACTATTTTGACAATATAAGGATGTTTTTGCATGGACTTATGAAGATTTGAAAACGTATGACATCCGCATTATTCAGGATGTCATACCAATGAAAGCGGGTGTCAAGCCATTTCAACAGCAATTAAGGAGGATGCATCCTACTCTGGAACCTCTGATTCAAAAGGAGTTGAAGAAGCTACTGGATGCTAAAATAATCTTTAAGGTCCGACATTCTGAGTGGGTTGCTAACTTAGTTCCCGTGAGAAAGAATTCAGGAGAGATAATACTATGTGTTGACTTCAGAAATTTAAACAGAGCTTTAGATAAAGACAACTATCCCATCCCTTCAATGGAACAAATTCTTCAAATGGTGTCAAGATCTTAGCTATTTTCCCTTCTCGATGGTTTCTCTGGTTACAATCAAGTATTAGTAGCCGAAGAAGATCGTATTAAGACTACTTTCCTCACTAAGTGGGGAACTTTGGCATATAGAAGGATGCCATTCAGCCTGATAAACGCAGGAGCTACATTCCAGTGAGCAATGGATATCGCCTTCCGAGGATTAGGTGGCCATTGTGTTGTTGTCTATCTAGATGATGTGACAGTTTTTTTGAAGAAAAGGGAAGACCATGTTGTTCATTTGAAGCATATTTTTTATCGGTTTCAGAAATATGGTATCTCATTGAATCCCAAGAAAAGTGTGTTTGTTGTTCCCGAAGGTAAATTATTGGGCCATATCATTTCCAAAAGAGGAGTATCAATAGATTAGGAAAGAGTATAAGCTATCAATAGAATTCCAATGCCTCATAACAAGAAATCCATGCAGTCCTTTATGGGCACTATCAATTTCGTCCGAAGGTTTGTTCCAGATTTCGTGCAAATTGTTAAACCTTTATAGCAAATGGTCAAGCAAAGCATACAGTTCAAGTGGATAGACTTAGAAAAGGATACGTTCAGAGACATTAAGGCAGCCATAGCTAAAGCTCCTTCCTTAAGAAGCCCAGATTTTGACAAAGATTTTATCCTGTATACCTTTGCTTAAGATGACTCTCTCGCGGTTGTGCTCATGCAAAAGGTGGAACTAGGGGACGAGTACCCAATCTCGTTTATGAGCACTAGTCTGCAAGGGGCTGAACTAAATTATCCCGTTGTCGAAAAGCATGCATATGATGTCTTCAAAGCAGTCAAACAGTTTAGACCATATATTCTTAAGAACAGAACTAAGGTTATAGTTCCCCACCCAGCTGTTAGATCCCTCTTCGTTCAAAAGGAATTAGGAGAAAGGAGAGGAAACTGGGTCACAGCTCTTCAAGAATATGACTTAGAATTTAAGCCGGTCACTATCATCAAAGGACAAGGCCTGTGCAAATTGCTTACAGAAAATCCGACTGATGAAGAGCAGCATTGGAAAAATGAAGCTGAGCTGAATTCAATTGAAGTATGTTATATCTTCACAGCTCCTCAATCATGGTATAGGGATCTGGTGCATTATTTGTAGCAAGGATACCTACCTAAGCACTGGATCTCTAAGCAAAGAAGGGCGCTCCGTTTGAAATCAGCAGCTTATCAAATAATTGATGGGATACTTTTCAGAAAAATTTACAATGGAATTTTTCTTAGATGTCTAGAAAAGGAAGAGGCAAGTAAAGTTGTCAAAGAATTACATGATGGTCCAACTGGTGGACATTATTCAGGGGAGAAAATAGCTCACAAGATACTTAGAGCTGGATATTATTGTCCCACTCTATTCCGAGATGCCCATGCGTATGCACGGAACTATGATATATGCCAAAGAAGTGCTAGGAAATTACCTAAAGCAGCAGGACCCTTGCAGCCGGTTATTATCTCTGAACCTTTTGAACTATGGGGCATAGATGTTATTGGAGAGATAAACCCAAATTCTTCTTTATAACATCAATACATTCTGACAGCTACCGACTACTTCACTAGATGTACGGAGGCTATCCCATTACGCGAGATCAATGAAGATGCAGTCATCAGTTTCTTGAAGGAAAACATCATAACCAGGTTTGGGGTTCCAATTTCCCTTGTCTTTGATAATGCTCCTTATTTCTCGTCTTTCAAGATAAATGAATTTTTTTATGAATGGGGAATTAAACTACATTATTCATCCAATTATTACCCTCAAGGAAACGGATTAGCTGAATCTTCAAACAAAAACCTCATTCGAATTCTCAAGAAGACTGTGATAGAAAATCAACGAAGTTGGCATACAACTCTCCCAAATGCCTTATGGGAAGATAGGGTGACTCCAAAGAACGCATTAGGGGTTTCCCCTTACACTCTCGTCTATGGAGAGGAAGCCATCCTCCCCCCCAACATCTTACTTCCATTCTTACAGTTGTCCCAAGCCTATCAAGGGTCTGGTAGCCAAGTCTTACAATCTAGGATCAATACCTTGCTTCAACTTGAAGAAGCTCGACAGAAAGCTAAAGACCGATTCCATCAGCACCAAGACATAGTCAAAAGATGGTTCGATAAGAGGAAGTCCAGTAAAATAAGTTTTGAAGTTGGGGATTTAGTCCTGAAATGGGACCATAATCATGAAGGCAAGGGGATGCACACGAAATTCCAACATTTATGGATAGGCCCTTACCAAATTTCTGCAAAGCTCGGCCCATCCACTTACAAGCTGACAGACCTCAAGGGAAAGGAAGTAACCCTTCCTCTCAATGGCCTCGCCTTGAAACAATACTTTGCGTAGTCTCAATGAGACTTTTTATACATGAATAAAACTTTTCTTTTATGTTGCTTTAGCCCCTTGTTTTCATTGTTTTCAGCTATGTTGTTTCTTTTCTCAGCATTTGAACTTTTTGTACAAAGTTTGTTTTCTAAAAACACCTGTGGTCAGGTTTTTCATCAAGATATATCTCTCGAAGAAATCTCACAACTCATGAAGCTGAAAATACCCTCAAATGAAAGTCTATCTATGTATTTTGCTCTTGCTGAACGTTCTCCAGAAGGAAGGAAGCCTATTTTGTTAGTCACACTAACCTTGCTTAAATAGCAGAGATCTATGATTATCTTTATTATTATCTTCGGGCTCCATCCACTCTCACACTCAAAAGCATCTCAAGAAGGTCACTGAAGTTGGACCCACGGAGAGTAGCATATCTCGAAGGCATAGGGTATTGAAATGACTCCATGCTGCAAATCTAACAGCCGAAATGGCTTATAATCAAGGGTCTGTTTTCCAGAGATTCTCGCCTCAATTAAAGCATGGCTGAGACAAAAGCAAAGTGTATAAGTCAAGAAAGCTATCCAAAAGATTCAGCTCAAGCTAGGCTCCTCTCTGTCCGTGAGGCTTGATCAATCAATAAAATCTCTCACTCACACAAAAGGACATTATGGATTGAGGAGCCAAAATCAAAGATCATATTTAAAGAAAATATTTCTGGAAGGCCCAAACAGCAAAGCTATCAAATGTATGAACATCCAAAAGGATGCAGGCGGCATGGGAATGAGGAACAAGAGCAATAATGTCTATGAGAATTTGTTGCATATCGTGTGGAGTTCGATAACAGTAGCCATCTGAAAGATGAATCTTCTAAAATGAACCCCATATATTGGCCCTATGAAAGTTTTAAAGATGTCTTCATCAAAGCTCCCCTTTTCCGAATGGCCAACAGATAAAGTGACTTCTTCCTTTGCCGAGATTCGAATGCTCAACTGAATATTGCATATAAGATGGACATCTTTTAAGAAGGTTTCCGATTAACGAGAGGGATTTTTTCAGAGATCTGTGTTCGCCAGCGACTCGCCAATTGTTGTTGCAGCAACATCTCCCCCCAAAATTTTGTAGATATTGGGGCCCCTCCTTTCATTTTTCGAGAAAGTCTGCCTAAAAGAGTTAAGTCTCATTTTAAAAAAATTTGAACTTAGTTTTGTTTCAGCTGGGGAATCTGTTTTAAAATTGAAGTTTTTCTTCTAAGTCAAAACTCACAATTCTTTCCTGAAACTGCGGAAGAACTCAAATTTCTCTCCCGAAACGGAGGAAGAACTTGGGATGTTCACCAGCAACCGTGGAAAGACTTAAAGTTTCTCCCCGAAACAGTGAAAGCACTTACACGTTCTTTGGACTTCAAAAGAACTCAAATTTCTCTCCCGAAACGGCGGAAACACTTGTAAAGTTTTTCCGCAACGGGCGCCCTTTAACCATGTCCCTGAGCCATCCACTTTGTGGAAAAGACTTACCAAACTCCTTCGTCATTTGCGGAAGAACTTACCGAGTCTTTCCGCAACGACAAAATGACTCAAGAAATTACGCCGCGATAAACTTTCGGGAGAGTGAATTTCGGAAGAACTCGTAAAGTCCTCCCGAAACGTCGGAATAACTCACGAACTTGCGCCGCAAAAGTCTCTTAGCTCGACGACTTCGGAACAACTCGCCAAACCTCTTGCCAAAGCGGAGCGTCTTTCTCACCTCTTCCGCAATAAGCGGATGCCTCGCCAAGTCTCCCGCTCTTCGAGAGGAACTCATGAGTTTTGGCTGCAACTGCGGACGAAACTCATGTGTCCTTGCCGCAATTGACAGTCATGCTAAAATGACAAATAGGTCTTAAAAGACCACGCCGTATGAATAATAAACCCCATTTCAATGTCGCCACCTACCCAATTAAATGCCCACACGTGTTGGGTCGTATATAAGGGCAGTGTGGGTTTATTGTCCCCATTGTTAGTTTTTATTCGAAGAACGCCGTTTGGAAGATTGCATCGTTTCGCTCCAGCTCAGTGCATTCACCACCGTGTCAACCTCGCTCCACCACTGTTTCATCTCCAGGTAGTTGTTTCTACCGTTATCTTTTTCTTATCTATACGTTGAGGTTTTCTTGGGTGTTTTCTCGTTTCATTACGTGGTCGGTAGGCACTAGTAGCAATGTATCCTTTAAAAGTTTACGACCGTTGTGGCCCCCATAAAATTCTTATTGCTGACAGCTAGGAGTCATAACCATGTCAGTCATTCCCACTTGGCCCTTTGTCTCTGATTCGTTCGAACTTGGTTAGTTCCACCGGACGCATTTCTGTCGTGATCCTACCCAGATATACTCAAATCCAAGTTTTATGCCGGCTACATGCCGCTTCTCAAATACTATCGAACAAGAAGCAGCATCAATAATAGCTGGTTGGGATACTCAACCACTCGCTTGTTTGGTTCAGATACCGGTTATCAAAAGTAGCTTCGTTCTATGTTTTGTTTGTTTGGCTTCCTCATAGGATTTCCCAATCCAAGCCAGCCTACCATTAGCCGTCAAAAGTGCCTATGATGAAGAACATCCTATCTCCAAATACTAGGAGGGAAGTGGGTTTTACACGTCGTATGCCTACCTTTTCAGAAGCATTTCAAAATTTCCTAACCAGGCATTGTCTCCCCAGAATGATAAAGTCTGAGGATCATATTTTGTTTTCTTGGATAGTCTATGTTTGGTTTGCTCCCCCACATGCAGCCTTATAATTTTGTTTATATTTATCATCAGCATGCTAAAACTATCTTGCTCTATGTTACACTCTCATAATGTGTTACAATTTTATATTCATTCACATATGGTTGTTGACAGGGATAAGCCACGGTGCCAAAAGGTGGTAGAAAGAAAGCTAAAATGATGGAGCTAGAGCTAGTGCAACCAAGGACTGAAACTCTTTTCCAAGACACTAAGTGTACCACCGGCGTTCCTCCTGAGGTCCGGTGGGGAGATGTTTACTGGATGATCTGGGACCAAGATATCCTAGACATGTTATTAGAAGAAGAGCAAATCTACCTCAACATAAGAACTTCCGGCATAGCCAGGGCTTCTACTCGCCCTGAATTGTTCCTGTGCTCTGAAGTGATTAGATGGATATTGGAACATGCCAACCCACAAACGAGAGTGTTGCATGTCACAAGGGAGAGCCTTTCGCTTCATTCCATCCAGCTTATATTGCAGCAGCCTACAAATTCTCACCTCCCTAGCAAGCTCTAAACGATGAATGGTTGGGACAGATGAATAATCTCGAGATGGCTAAGAGGCTGTTGATCACAGGCAAGCAGCTGAAGAAGAGAGATAATGATGAATATGATGTTCAGAGCCTAAGACCTCCTCTTAGGTTAATTGCCCTGATGTTAAGCAGGATTTTCGGTATGCCCGATGGCACTGTATATAGGATATAGTGGGCTTCCAAAATCCACTTCATAGCATTCAAAGGAACTGTGTTTGATTGGGATACTATTCTCTTGGATAGTTTGGCATCCACGGTGGCCGCAGCTAGAGAAGGTTTGGCCTTAAAAAAGTAAGAATTTTACATGTCTTCATATCTTATTGATTGCATTTTGGCCAAGCTATCTTTCCCCAGGCTAGGTTGCACGAGGGATCAGGATAACACCCTCGTATACATTGCCTATAAAATAATGTGGGCTCAAAATTACAGAGCAAACTACAAGCTCATCTGCGAAGAGTTCATCAGGCCTCTGTATGAGCAGATGTTCAATGAAGAGCCCAATTTCCTATCATAAAATGCCATGGAAGTCTTGGAAAATTATGGCGATTTTTACTTCTCAGAATAGGGCACTTACATCAGGATGTTTGGAGGTACCAAAGCACCATACATTTTGCCAAAATACGCTATTGATTATGTAGTCCTGAAGGAAGCAGTCAGGCAAGTTTTCCTTGATGGAATAGGAGGAGTGCTTAATAAGCAGCATAAGGCTTCCTTCCCTCCTTTGCCTTTCTGCATAGGAGCCTATAAATTCTCAGGGGTTGCAACAGATGAAGAGTACATTCAAGAGTTGAAAGCTTTCCACTTCGGTGAGTTAATCTTCCATAGAAATGACAGGTGGAGCAAGGTTGCCGAGCATTGCAAGGAGGTATATGCTCATTTTGGGTATGCTCATTACTATGATGCAGAGGAATAAGTGTTCAGGGGAATCAACAACATGACTGAGTTGCAGATTTGTCGTCACAGCAGGGGAGCTAGCTCTAGCTCTGCCACAGCCCGAGAAGCCAGTCTGCAGAAAGAAAGGGAGGCAGCTAAGGCCCTGGCCAGTGAAGAACAAAGATTGAAAGAAGAAGCAAGACTGCAACAAGAAGCTGAAGAATCAAGATTGCAGAGAGAAGCTGAGGAGGCAAGGCAGCAGAAAGAAGTAGAGGAACGAGAGCAGAGGGAGGCAATTGAAAATCAGTAGTGGTTTGAAGAAGAAGAAAAAAGGCGTAAAGCTGAAGAGGAACAAAAGGCGGAAGAAGAGCTTAAGACCAATGAAGATTCCCAGGTGGGTGGCTCCGACACCCAAGATATGGAAATAGACTCATCTCAGGTAGTGCAGACCCCACCCATGGGGACAGAAGTCCATGTAAGATATCTCCCAATCATCCCTTACACCCCATCCGAAGATCATACTGTGTCTCGATGGGATGAATTTGTGTATTATAAGAAGAGGAAGGCGGTGGTCTTAAAGTCGGAAGAGAGGATAAAGAGACTCTTCCAAGAAGATATTGTCACCCAGCGGGAGAACACAGTTATGCAAAATACAAATAAGGCTCCCGTAGCCATGGCATCCGTCGCTGTGTCAGCAACAAGCAACAAAAGATAATGTGATCGATATGGTCAAAGAATTTGAGTCAACAAAGAGGAGAGCTCGCATGCTGCAACATACTGTGGCTAATGAGCAGGCTTATAGGGATCTTGTAGTGAATAAATATAATCGCCTGTCTGCTGATCACAAGGAGTTGTCAGATAAGTATCGCCATCTAGAAGAACAAAAGGAACTTGGCAATCCAGATGATGGTTCTAGAAGCGGAAAAGAACGATTCTGAAGCTAGAGTTTTTCATCTGGAAGCAGATAAGCAGGAAATGGTTAAACAGTTAGAGCAGGAAGAAAGCAGAGCGATAGATATGTCTCCGTTTCATGAGTAGTCCTGTGACATTTTGAGACAAATGCACGCCACATAGGAGCCGATTACTGAGGAGGTGTGCAGTCTCAAGACCATGATGGTTAGGTTGAAAGAAGTCAATGCAGAAGCCATTAGTCTTAAAGTAAAATACACTCAGGTTAAAGCAAACATCCTGAGCCAGATGGAATGGAGAGAAGGGAAGGTTGATTTCCCTAAGCATCTCCCATTCAAATCTGTAGATGAATTTAAGGAAGATGTAGCCCTTATGGAGTTTTACAGGAATTGTGCCCTCAAGCTGATGGCTAAGATCCAGGGAACAATTCAGAAAGGTAATAGCCTGTATCAAAAGATCCATGAAGTGCATGAAAAATGCAAGCTGATTTTTCCTCAGTCCCTCGATGAGTTTCCAAGCAAAGAGCAGTGTTTGTCAGACTTGAAGGAAGAGCTGGGAATTCAAATAGAGTATGTAAAGAAGATTGATGTCATAGCCACTGATGATCTCCATCACTATATTGGGTTGTCATCAGTATACAGTCATTTGCTTAAAGAGATCCACCAAGCAGCAATTGCAGAAATTCATGGTATTGAAGAAGAGCTTGGTAAGCATGTGACTTCCCAGAAGATCTTGCTCCCTTCACTGGCAAATGTGGTTGTCAGGGACACTGGTATCTGGTTCAGTTATATTGCAGAAGAGGAAAAGAAAGCAGCAACAGCAGTAGCAGCCAGCACAAGCACTTCATTCCCAGCAGAAGCGCCACCCCAAGGATGAACACGCTAGTCATAATGTGTTGTTCTTATTTTTATTTGCTTTCCCTGTGTTTAGAGCGTAGAGTCACTAGGACAGTTGTCCTTCTCTATTTTTGAGAAAATTTCTATTATGGGAAAAGGACCACGAATTATTTATTTCTGGGAAAAGTCTTTAAAGGACAAGTGTAAAAGCTAGGTGGCAGCCCAAGAGGCATTTTGTAAAGATATAAATAGAGGCTTAGGGAATAGTGTAAAGGACTTTTGGCAGGGAAAGGAATTTTCCTAAGCTTGTAAAAACTACTTTGCACTGGCTTCTAGAAAGTGAATTTGCCTAATACGAGCCTGGAGAGGACGCATTTTTCCTGGGAATGTGTGTACAATGTATGTTGGATTCTTCTGGTGACATTTATACCTATTTTAGTGAAATCTTTCTCTGCTGTTTGAATTATTTCTATGCAATGAATGATTTTACCATGCTCTGTGCAATTATGTTTCTCTCATATGAGTAATAGACTGCTTTCAGATGTATAAAAGCTATCTTTTATATTCTTCCTTTGTTGCTGTGAATGTATCTTTATGATTTAATGGTTATCTGTTGATCTTCAGATGCTTCTTTCAGCACATTACTCATACTTATAGTTTTGCTCCTTGCAAGGATAGATTAGGTTTATTTCAGTTTTAGACACAGATTTTTTTCAAGTTCTGCATTTAGATTAAGTTAGCTTAGGCACTTGCATATCATTTTTAACCATAAAATAAAAAAGAATGGTGGATCAGGCCATAACCGGTGTAATTGAAGCAAATCTCTAAATCTAACGGTATCCAGAACTGCTAACCGGACGGATTCCCTATACCAAACGGTGGACAATCTAATTGGGATAGTATACCAAGGAGAATCCCTTTCTGCTTGATGCTGCGATCTTCGAGGAATCAACAGAACCCATCCAAAATTTCCACATGCACATGTGGGAGCTGAAGGAACCCAAGTCCGCTCGTCATTTTGGGTTCCATGCCCCCGGAGAAATTCCTCAAAGTGTCCCTAAATGGCCATGAGGTGCGTGAAAACAATACCCATAGCATTAAAAATGTTACTCTGATCACGAATCCGTCGATTTTGATTGATTAGGAACCCCAGGTTTCATCTAGGTTACCCCCCACACCGTGCCTCGAAGGCTCGAAAATGGTACTATTGTGCCATCTCAGTAACTAGGGTTTTGCTCTGTGAAGGCCATGCCAATATTGCTCAAGGGGGTCATTTATGATCCAAAGGCTCTCGGCCGAGTGTGTCCATCGTGAACACATACAAAATGGCCACATGCAAATGTTGTAGCTGATGGAACCCAAGTCCGCTCACCAATTTGGGTTCCGTACCCCCGGAGCAAATCCTCAAAGTGTCCCTGAATGGCCACGAGGTGCCTGGAAAAACTTTCCATAGCACCAAAATCGTGACTCCGATTGCAAATTCGTCAATTCTAATGGATTTGGGGTGCCGAATTTTCGCTAAGGGCCCCCCCACACCATGCCTCCAATGCACAAGAATGGTGCTATTGTGCCATCTTAGTAACTAGGGCTTTGCTCAGTGAACGCCATGCCAATCTTTCTCAAGGGGGTCATTTATGATCCAAAGGATCTCGATCGAGTGAGGAAATCGTGAACATATCCCCAATGGCCACATTCATGTGTGGGAGCTGATGGAATCTAATTTGGCTCGTCGGTTTGGGTTCCGTGCCCTCGGAGCAAATCCTCAAAGTGTCCCTGAATGACCACAGGGTACCTGAAAAAAATGCTTACATAACCAAAAACCTAACTCTGATCGTGAATCCGTTGATTCCAATTAATTCTAAACCCATTTCAGCTAGCCCCCCCCCACACCATGCCTCGAAGGCTCGAAAACGGTGCTATTGTGCCATCTCAGTAACTACGGTTTTTCTTAGAGAAGACCATGCCAATCTTGCTCAAGGGGGTAATTTATTATCTGAAGGCTCCCGACCGAGAGTGGCCATAGTGAACACATTCAAAATTTCCACATGCACGTGTGGGAGCTGACGGAACCCAAGTCCCCTCGCCGGTTGGGTTTCTTTCCCCCGGAGCAAATCCTCAAAGTGTCCATGGATGACCACGGGGTGCTTGAAAAAAATGCCCGTAGCACCAAAAGCGTGACTGCGATCACAAATCCATCTATTCCGATGGATTCAGGACCCCTATTTTCATCTAGGCCCCCCCCAAACCATGCCTCGAAGGCTCAGAAACAGTTCTATTGTTCCATCTCAGTAACTAGGGTTTTGCTTAGTGAAGGCCATGCCAATCTTGCTCAAGGGGGTCATTTATGATCCAAAGGCTCCCGGTTAAGTGTGGCCATTGTGAATACATCCACAATGGCCACATGGACATGTTGGAGCTGACGGAACCCAATTCCTCTCGCCGGTTTGGGTTCCGTGCCCCCGGAGCAAATCCTCAAAGTGTCCCTGAATGGCCATAGGGTGCCTGACCAAAATGCCTGTAGCACCAAAATCGTGACTCTGATCGCGATTCCGTCAATTCTGATGGATTCATGACGCAGGTTTTTAGCTGCAGAATGTCACGCAACTCAATTTTGTTGTCTGGTTCGAATTCTATGCCCGAACATGGATTTTCCATGTGTCCCTGAAAGCTTGTAGGAGGCAAGTTTAGATGGGACATAAAATAATCACCGTGGCTTTGATTGATGAACCATCAACTCCATTGGAATCGGGACATCAGATTAATGCTAGGAGTTCCTATATCCTCTAAGCCTATTTCCTGAATCTCTTCTTGTTTGACAATTTGAAAACTATGGTTTCCCTTATTAAGAGACATTGATTTTTTTGCACAAATTAATTTCTTGCATAATTTTTGCAGATTGATGATGATGGCGGTGTTATTGGTGGTGGTGGTGGCAGTGGTGATGATGATGGAGCAAATTATTATGATGATGAAGACACTAGTGGCCACCATGGTAGTGATGATGATGGTAATGTAGACAACAATGGGCACCGTGGAGATGACAAACCAACATTAATTTTCTTTTTCCAAGATATGAACATCATTATGATGTTTTGTACACAACATAGGGGTCTTAAGACCTTGATCATAGTTGATGAGGAGCACCAACATATCAAGGCACATATGATGTTGTCATGGCTCCTGGGACATGTGTAAGATATTAATTCACCACATAGGCCGTATAAAGGAAATATTTGAATCATGAATCTAATATGGGAAACATTATGAGTTTCTCATACCAAGGACATGTCTCATTTCCAATACCATGTTTTGGTGATGAAAAAAATGCGGCAGGTCCAAAACAGTCTTTTAGGGTTAATTAGCCATGCATATGGTTTTAAAAGGGAATATTTGCATAATCATTCTAATATTGACATCATTATGAGGATTTATGCACCATATATGGGTATTGGGGCCACCTATATTGGGTAAGGTGGAACACCAACACCTTAAGTCCCTAAAATGTTATTTTATGGTTCATGAACCATGCATTGGGTCCCAAAACACCACAAATACCCTATATACGGAATCTTTGTTCCATGGGTGTAATATTGGTGTCAATACAAGGTTTTTCCCATAATTTATGGGTCTTAGGGACCAATAGTTTCATGGGGTATAAAGCATGCTTTTAGGCCTCATGGGCTGTGCACATGGTTCCAAGCCAATGCATATGCCTTGCAAATATTTTTTTTTTCTATGGGTGCAATATGAGTTCCAACAAGGTTTTACACATGACATTTTAGGGCATCATTACGAAATTTATCATCTAAGGGATGGGCACATGTGTAATATGGGAACCATTATGAAATTTATCATCTAAGGGATGGGCCCTAGCTACAATATAATGATGAAAATTATTTTCTTAGCATTTAGGGCCTAAAATAAGCTCTTAGGTTCATGAGGCACACATAATGTCCAAAAAATCAATGCAAGTCTCATATAAGATTTTTTTTGCCATATGAGTATAATATCAACACCTTTATAATGTTTTTTGCACCACAAATGGGTCATAGGGACTTGAATGTGGTTTGAGGTTAATATTAGCATTTAAAGGCCTAAAATATGATTTTAGGTCCCATGGACAATGCAAAGATTCCTAAAAAAAATAGATTCCCTATAAAGGGAGTATTTTTCCCACCAATGAATATGGATTCCATGACGAGGTTTTATGTACCAAGGATGCGTCCAAGGCCCTATCAATGTTCTAAATATGAAAATCAATGTCTTTTGACCTAGCATATACTAGTGCACCACAAATATAGCTTGGGAGATTAACTATGCCTCAAGGAGAATAGTAGTGTCTTAGGAGACCCGAGATTGTATTTGGAGACATCCTCGTAGTCATGCATGAGACTCGAGATTGTATTTGGAGACACTGTGTATTTTGGTTTTCTAATAATGTTACGAGACTATTAATTATGTATTTGAACTTGCTTCCATTTGTGATTTTGATCATGGAATCATTTTGCATTTGACTACTTTATTTTTTGCATACAAATAGTAATTGTGTTATGTTGTATATTATCATAGTTTATGAGATGATGTTATGAATTTTTGCATAGAATGTGGTTCAATCCTGGTACGAACAATATTTTATTTACTTTTTAGCAATAAGATCCAATTTTATATAGAGGACCAATAATAATCAAGATAATCATAGCCATCATAATCATAATCATCATCATCATAACCATTTCCAGGCATTGGAGGCACGGTGTGGGGGGGGGGGCGGGGGATAGCTGAAACCCAGCATCCCGAATCCATCGGAATCGATGGATTCACGATCAAAGTCATGGATTTGGTGCTACGGGAAATTTGGTCAGGCACCCCCTGGCCATTCAGGGACACTTTGAGGATTTGCTCCGGGGGCACGGAACCCAAACCGGAGAGCAGACCTGGGTTCCTTCGACTCCCACACATGCGTATGAACATTGTGGACATGTTCACCCTGGCCACGCATGCCCGGGATCCTTCAGATGAGAAATGGCCCCCTTGAGCGAAATTGGAATGGGCTTCACTGAGCGAAGCCCTAGTTACTGAGATGGCACAATAGCAACATATCTGAGCTTTCGAGCCAAGGTGTGGGGGGTCCCATAGCTAAAACCCAGGGTCCCGAATCCATCAGAATCGATGGATTCGCAATCAGAATCATGGTTTTGGTACTACGGGAATTTTGCTCAAGCACCCCGTGGCTATTCAAGGACACTTTGAGGATTTGCTCCAGGGCCACAGAACCCAAACCGGTGAGCGAACCTAGGTTCTGTAATCTCCCACACGTGCGTATGGCCATTGTGTATGTGTTCACGATGGCCATGCATGTCTGGGAGCCTTCGGATGTGAAATGGCCCCCTTGAGCGAAATTGGAATGGCCTTCACTAAGAAAAACCCTAGTTACTAAGATGGCACATTGGCACCATTTCCGAGCATTGGAGACACGGTGTGGAGGGGGCCCTAGCTAAAACCCATCATTGTGAATCCAACAGAATCGATAGATATGTGATCGGAGTCACGGTTTTGGTGGTTTGGGAATTTTGGTCAGGCACCCCGTGGACATTTCAGGGACACTTTGAGGATTTGCTCTAGGGCCATGGAACCCAAACCGACGAGTGGAATTGGATTCTTTTGTCTCCCACATGTGAATATGGCCATCATGGACGTGTTCATGGTGGCCATGCATGCCTGGGAGCCTTCGGATGAGAAATTTCCCCCTTGAGCAAGATTGGCATGGCCTTCACTGAGCAAAACCATAGTTCTAGATATGGAACAATAGAACTATTTCCGAGCCTTTGAGGCACGGCGTGGGGGGACCCCTAGCTGAAACCCGGTGTTCTGAATTGATCGGAATCGACGGATTTGCAATCAGAGTCATGGTTTTGGTGCTACGAGCATTTTTCCCAGGAACCCCATGGCCATTCAGGGACACTTTGAGGATTTGCTTCGGGGTCAAGGAACCCAAACCGACGAGCGGAATTAGATTCTTTCGGCTCCCACACGTGCATATGGCCATCATGGACGTGTTCACCATGGACATGTATGCTTGGAAGCGTTGGGATGATAAATGACCCCCTTGAGAAATATTTGCATGTGTGTGGGTGTGTGTGGGTGTGTGTGTGTGTGTAAATTCCATCGCATGTTGTTTATGGATCGAAGTGTTTGTTTATTTTTTTATGAATAGTTATGACGATGATGATTATGATTATGAGGACTATGATCATCTTGACGATGATTGGTCCTCTATATATAATTGACTCTTATTGCTAATAATATTCAAAAATTTTGGGTTATACACTTGGTCGTCTAACCATTTGATAAATTTATTTACAAAACGAGAGCATATGGCGTGCATTTATAAATGGCCTTTTAAACTTTTGGGTTATACACTTAGACAGTTTTTCAAAACCCTAGGTCAAATAAGATGATTTTTATTTTCTCCAATATTGGAAATATGAAGCATCCATAGCATGGGGGACATCATGCAAATTCCATCGATGTCAATTCCATCCTCTGCAACCTCATCCTCTCTCATTGGTGGGCATTTTACTGGGACAATGTAAATCATGCCAGAGGGCACTTTTGGTAGGCCAGTATCTTAACCCTCAATGATATTTTTGGAAAACTAATCATATGGTTAGATGCACAAGCCAACAATATACATTCCTATATCCTTATAATTGATTAATCAATCAAATACAGAAGGCGGTGGGCATTTTCTTGTGGCTACTTAGGCAGGTTTACTAGAAGAATTTATACTTGGCCAAATCCTTCAATTTTCAAGGTGAATGTTTATTTTACCAAAACACTGAAACTATTATACCAGACAATAGTATAGATCTAACTGAGCTCATCACAATTGGTTTCACCTTCAAATTCATCATCCTCCCTCCTTGGTGGGCATTTTACTGGCACAGTGTAAATCATGCCAGAGGGCACTTTTGGCAGGCCAATATCTTCACCATCAATGATTGTTTTGGAAAAATAATCTTATGGTTAGATGAAAAAGACAAAAATATAAATTCCCATATCCTCCAAATTAATTAATCAATCAAATACAGAAGGTGGTGGGCATTTTCCTGAGGCTACTTAGGTAGTTTTACTAGAAGAATTTATGCTTGGCCAAATCCTTCAATTTTCAAGGTGAATTTTGATTTGGCCAAAACAATGAAACTATGATACCAGGAAATATTATGCATATATATGAGCTCATCACAACTGGTTTCACCTTCAGATTCATCATCCTCTCTCCTTGGTGGGAATTTTACTGGGACATTGTAATTCATGCCAGAGGGCACTTTTGGCAGGCCAATATCTTCACCCTCAATGATTGTTTTAGAAAAATAATCATATGATTATATGCACAAAACAATAATATACATTCCTATATCCTCATAATTAATTAATTAATCAAATACAAAAGGTGGTGTACATTTTCTTGAGGTTACTTAGGCAGTTTTACAAGAAGAATTTATACTTGGCCAAATCCCTCAATTTTCAAGGTGAATTTGTATTTCACCAAAACACTGAAAATATGATACAAGAAAATAGTATACATATAACTGATCTCATCACAACTGGTGTCACCTTCGGATTCATCATCCTCTCTCCTTGGTGGCGATTTTACTGGGATAGTGTAAATCATGCCAGAGGGCACTTTTGGCAGGCCAATATATTCACCCTCAATGATTTTTTTGGAAAAATAATCATATGGTTAGATGCACAAATAAACAATCTACATTCCTATATCCTCAAAATTAATTAATCAATCAAATACAGAAGGCGGTGGGCATTTTCCTGAGGCTACTTAGGTAGTTTTACTAGAAGAATTTATACTTGGCCAAATCCTTCAATTTTCAAGGTGAATTTTTATTTCACCCAAACACTGAAAATATGATACCAGAAAATAGTATACATTTAACTAATCTCATCACAATTGATTTCACCTTCGGATTCATCATCCTCTTTCCTTGGTGGCGATTTTATTGGTACAGTGTAAATCATGCCAGAGGGCACTTTTGGCAAGCCAATATCTTCACCCTCAATGATTTTTTTGGAAAAATAATCATATGGTTAGATGCACAAATAAACAATCTACATTCCTATATCATCAAAATTAATTAATCAATCAAATACAGAAGGTGGTGGGCATTTTTCTGAGGCTACTAAGGCAGTTTTACTAGAAGATTTTATACTTGGACAAATCCTTCCATTTTCAAGGTGAATTTTTATTTCACCAAAACACTGAAACTATTATACCAGACAATAGTATAAATCTAAAACCCTTCCTAACCATAGAAATTATAATCCCTAACCCCCATGAGCCTTTATGAACCCTACTATCTATCGTGAATGGCACCCCGTGGCCATTCAGGGACACTTTGAGGAATTCCTCTAGGGGCATGGAACCCAAACCGACAAGCGGAGTTTGGTTCCGTCATCTCCCACACATGCATATGGCTATTGTGGACGTTTTCATGATGGACACGCATGCCCAGGAGCCTTCGGATGAGAAATGACCCCCTTGAGAAAAATTGGAATGGCCTTCACTGAGCAAAACCCTAGCTCCGGAGATGGCACAATAGCACAATTTTTGGGCGTTGGAGGCACGTTGTGGGGGGGGCCTTAGATGAAACCCAACATCCAGGATCCATCGGAATCGATGAATTCACGATCAGAGTCACGATTTTGGTGCTACGAGAACCTTGGTCATGCACCCCGTGGCCATTCAAGGACACTTTGAGGATTTGCTCCGAGGGCATGGAACCCAAACCATCAAGCAGAGTTTGAGTTTGATTTCGTCAATTTCTGCACATGGCCATTTTGGACATGTTCATGATGGCCACGCACGCCTGGGAGCCTTCATATGAGAAATGAACCCCTTGAGAAAAATTGGAATGGCCTTCACTAAGGAAAACCCTAGTTACTGAGATGGCATAATAACAACGTTTCTGAGCTTTTGAGGAATAGTGTGGGGGGCCCCTAGCTGAAATGCGGGGTCCCGAATACATCGGAATCGACAGATTCACAATCGAAATCACGGTTTTTCTTCTACAGGCATTTTGGTCAGGGACCTCATGGCCATTGAGGGACACTTTGAGGAATTGCTCCGGGGGCACGGAACCCAAACCGGTGAGCGGACGTGGGTTTTTTTCAGCTCCCACATGTGTGTATGCCCATTATGGACATGTTCATGGTGGCCACACATGCCCAGGAGCCTTTAGATGAGAAATGCCCCCCTTGAGCAAAATTGGAATGGCCTTCACTGAGCAAAACCCTAGATCCGGAGATGGCACATTGGCACCATTTCTAGGCATTGAAGGCATGGTGTGGGGGGGCCCCTAGATAAAACTGACATCCTGAATCCATCGTAATGGATGGATTCATGATCGGAGTCATGGTTTTGGTGGTATGGCCATTTTGGTTAGGCACCTCGTGGCCATTCAAGGACACTTTGAGGATTTTCTCTGAGGCCACAGAACCCAAACTTGCCAGCGGACCTCGATTATGTCAGCTCCCACACATGCGTATGGCCATTGTGGACATGTTCAGGAAGGCCACAAACAACCGGGAGCCTTTAGATGAGAAATGACCCCCTTCAGCGAAATTGGAATGGCCTTCATTGAGAAAAACCCTAGCTCCGGAGATGGCACATTGGCACCATTTCTGGGCGTTGGAGGCATGGAGTGGGGGGTCTCCTACCTAGAGATTGACTTCCCGAATCCATCAGAATTGACAGATTCATGATCCGAGTGACGGGTTTAGTGGTATGGGAATTTTGGTCAGGCACCCTGTGGCCATTCACAAACACTTTGAGGATTTACTCCAGGGCCACGGAACCCAAACCAGCGAGCAGACTTGGGTTTCGTCAGCTCCCACACATGCGTATGGCCATTTTGGATGTGTTCATGATGGCCACAAACGCTCGAGAGCCTTTGGATGATAAATGCCCCCCTTGAGCGAAATTGAAATGGCCTTCACTAAGCAAAATCATAGCTCTGGATATGGCACATTGGCACCGTTTTCAGGCATTGGAGGCACAGTGTGGGGTGTCCCATAGCTAAAAACCAGCGTCCCGAATCCATTGGAATTGAAGTATTCGCGATCGGAGTCATGGTTTTGTTGCTACGGGAATTTTGGTCAGGCACCCCGTGGCCATTCAGGGACACTTTGAGGATTTTCTCTGGGGCCACGGAACCCAAGCTGGCCAGCGGACCTGGGTTCTGTCAGCTCCCACATGTGCATAAAGGAGCATTCAAACTACCATATAGGAAAATTCTTAGGGTTCCTTGGATCCCAAGTGTTGATACATACTTCATTAGGAGAACATGTATGCAACTAGATTACCTTCAAGTCCCTTTGCCTTAGATTTGGCTTTGCTAAGCTACGACATAGGATCATGGATTTTGAAAGGAGGCATAACTCACATTCATCATTTTATTTTATTTACTTTATATTACTTTGACTCTTTTCACTTTGATATAGGCACCACACATAGGAATAATATGCATATACTTTAGAACATCATACATAATTAGTTTATTGCAAAAGGGGGACATGATGAAATTGGGTGAAGTGGCTAGTGAAATGACATATGAAAAATGGCTAGGTAAATGTTGCTAATGAGATGAAATGAGTCCATACTTGCTTGAGTATTTTGAAATTAATATGTGCTTACCATCCACATATAATATATCAAAAAAGTATTTTTATGTTTTGTTTTAAAATGAAATCTACTAACCCTAAAGAATAATGTTAGTAGGAATTCTTTATTATTCTAGATATACTTGACATATGAGATTCTTAGTTATTGCAGACCTGATAAAACATAAGAAAACGAGGATTTTTCTTCCCAGGAGGGTTGCTTTATCAAAAAACAAAGAGGGCATCCAACTAGGGTTTGATAAAATATTGGAAAAATGCACAACAAGCCTTATTTTTTGTATTACATTAAAACATGAAAAATAACACATGTATGTATGTATAAAAAAAATTCATGTACCAACAAAATAACATAAAACCACACATACCTTGATGTAGAACATAATGTTATTGATGCAATTCCATCTCTTATGTAAAGTTGACAGATCTCATTCAATAAATCCATCTGGATCCTCTCTGTTGCTAATTGTCTCCATCAATCTCTCGTTCTCTGAATGAGGAAGGAAGTAGCGTACCTTGGTTGATCTCTTGCTTGACATTGTATGTAGATGGATGTTTGTGCCAACGATCAAGTTTGTGAAGTGATACACCACTGAACCTGGTCTGTAATCCACAAATACATACCCACTAGTATTTATTGACTTCCCATCTAGTGTAAGATATTCACCCTCAACCCCCATCGAGCCAATAGGAAATTCATTTCCTTCATCGTCGATTAATAATCCATCGAGGGTTTGCTTACCTTGGATTCACCATGCCAACAAATAATTTGTGCCCATTCATTGTCTTTTGGGGCAACAATTTTGTATATGTGTCCTGGTTGTACAAGATCTGAGATATGGTCGTAGTCTGTTGAAATTGCTGACTGACCCTCCTCTAACTAGGTTGTTGCAACAACTTCACATGGGTCTACTGCAAGTGAAAACGATCCCATTCATCAAACCATTCCATGCATTTGCATTCATCCCATTGGCCACTACTACAAGGGCCACAAAAGCAAGAAAGTTTTTGTGTCCATATTTCAAATAAGGGGTTGTTTAAGCTTTGAACTCAATGAAATCCACGTGTTCCTTATACTGTGCCGCAAATATAGGAATGCGATCGATCTATGTCAACTACTTGCCAAAAATTTCTTACCACACGTCCTGTCACTGTTGATGTTTGTTGATCTCTTGCTCGGTCTGACATTGTTACAGAGCACCATTGAACTACGGATTATGCATCTCAGATTTGATTGTTTGTGGCAAACCTCATCTCTTCCCTTCGTAGTGCGGTCTTGATGCATGCACCGGCCCCATCATGCTCTCCTTTGCCGTGCCCCGGTCTCAAAGTAGTTCCATATATGTGTCACATTGCAAGTCTTATGCAAAATACTCATCCATAGGAATACTAGGGCATTTTTTAATTGGCCCACACAACCATCTGACCATATCCAATGTTGATCCATCTGTATATCTCTCTCCTTTAACTGATCATAGAAAATTCAAAAACAATTTTGCACATAATGCATATCATGGGTTCTATCATCACTTATGTAAAAGTTTGTCTACTTCAGTATTATCCTCATGTCATTGCTGCTCTCTGGCCATGCCTATACGTAATATGTACCATGATGCTGACTTGGTATGAATGATAGTATTGACTATGAATTTCATTTTGTGGCTAAAGGGTGTAGTTTTATGCAAAATCCACAATTGACACTATGGTTCCAATAAAAAATGTGTCCCTGCATTTTATGTACTGCTCATCTTTCCATTGCACTACATGCACATGTTGAACATACTACTCGGTTTTCTTGTAGAACTTCGTCAAGAAATCACATAACCGTTCCTGTTTCCATGAAAACAAGGGAAATATTACAATGTGGCCTTTTGAAAAATGTATATGTCATAAATTGAATGTTTAATATGAAAAATATGCAATATTCATTTGTACTTGTGACTTCACCAATGCAATGTTTTTACTTTCCTTGGCACTGTCTAATTGATAGGTTACGTACTTGAAGCTCTGCATCTCTACAACCATCCTGCCAAATTCGTGCTCCTCGCTTTCATGAATGCAACAGTTCAAAAGAGAAAACCCATTGCACCTAGAACATGTCCCATATAGACATGATTTTTTTAATATTTTTGTCCTTCAGGCCTTGGACACATGATGATGTGGATAAAGTCTCTCGATGCATTCGGTGGTAGTATGGATTCATTGCATCCCTACACAATGTTAGTATGAAAATCACAAAATATATGTTTATATGTGTCATTAAAATATTCATATTCTACATGGTATCTACAACAACAGGTGTTACGATCAATTCATATATGAACGTACCATGGTTTTCATTTCTAAAAGGACCCTTGGCCCAGGTTCAATTGTGTGTGCTCATTCCTAAATATCTCATAGAGATCAGTCTCTGTGGTGTCAAGGAAGTGTTTAAAATGGGATTCATGTTCAGTAGAACCTTTGATCATCTTTACCATGTCTCTTTGGTTTGATGAAGGTCTAGTATGATCATTCCAAAAAAATTGTACTAACTCCTTAACAACATCAATTAGATTCCTATCTCCATGAGGCAACCTACTGACAAAATCACAACAATCTTTTCCACCCGGAGTGTCAAGATTTTCTCTTATAACAGAGTACTTTTTAATATTTTTTCTATTTAATTTAAGTATGTGAGAAGTGTGTGATAGCAGGAGATGTTTCCTTGTGGACTCTACTTGCAACTGATTCCGCCGCAACACACAACAAGCCGCACATAGATATTTTGTACGAGATGCCTTCACAATCCCATTAAATGAAGATTGATATTTCTAAAAATATGACTGCTAGCCTCTTAACTTTTAACTATATTTATTCCCAAAATTATCCTAATAACAGCTAAACAATGCGACTTTAACAAACATAGAAATAATTGACATTTACCTATATCACCTTTGGATTAAAAATATCCCTTGACAATTTTTTTGCATTGCCATTCGATAGTCCATTTTGGAAACTTACCTTCAAGGCCCGATAGAGCACCTTCATTGACATGAATACATCTAGGAGTTATTCTTCTTGCACTGGACAGTCGAGGTAGGGAAGCTTGACTTGAGATACGAATACCAGAGCTTGTTTTTTGTGCTGCTTCATAAACACGTTGGTCCATATTGGGAGTGTGCTCGACACGGCTGTGGTATTCTTGGGGAGATTGAAAACTAATCACCGCTTGTACATCCATCTCTACACACACAACATACCCCAATATACCTATGTCTTGAGGAACTTCAACATGAATCGTTGATGGATTGTTGGTTGGAGATTGTGTTGATGTTGGAATTTGAGTTGGGTCTGTTGGATGCAACCACTTTACCTATGGTTTTGAACTAGAGGTTGTCATGTCAATAACTATGTTAGGATCAGTGGCAATGAATGGACCATGTCTCACTCTTTCCATTGCCAACCTGGTCTTTTCTCTTATGGCATTGACCTTTTCAATGGGCACATTCCTTCTAGATTTTTTTTCTCTATTACATGAGTTTCCAATCTCCAAAATTATCTTTAACAAAAATATGAGGTCTAACCCTGCAAAATAAACAACAAACAAGATATTAGTTCCATTATACAATAAACTTGACACATTCCAACATAACTTACCACTTTACAAATTAACACACACAACTACGAACTATGCTGGTTTATTTGTGTTATACCACGTATCTAAGGAAAGAGTTAGGGTGTAGTATGCTAAGGATAGGTAAATTAGCCTAGGATAGGGTTCAAATGGAAATAATATGGTATCCTAGGGGTTTAATAATTATAAAAGAAACAAACTATCAAAGAGACATAAAGACAAACTACCTTCCTTATCATGTATAGAAAATTAGTATATTGAAATGATCTAGCGAGTTATGTAAGCCATGCAAAGTTGAAGTCACGTGAAGTTTGAGTTATCAAGTTATCCAAATCAGGTCTCCCATGCAAAATAAAATCAAACTGTTTTCCGAGTTGAGAACTCAAGCACGTCCTATCCAAGTCATGAACTCAAGTGTCTAGACCTAGTTGAGAACTTAAGTGTACAATAGAGTATTCATGTGTTTGTAGGTATTACAGTTATAGGACTAGCACTATCTCCCAGGTTATAAGACTAAAACTATTGCAACAATCATTTACGAACATAATTGAGGCTCAAGAATAAAATGACTTCATTTTTGTTCAAAAAGTAGTGGAATCCATAAGAAGAGGACTGAAATATTCTTCCTTTGCAAAACCCTAGGATGAGATGACCTTACACGTAATAAGGTGCATTACCTATGAGGTCAGACACAACATGGTGCTTGGTTATCACTCTAAATTTCTTTCCCATCTAAGTCATCAGATAAACATAATTATCCCTTACAATTTTGATCAATATAGATGATGGTTGGTCAAGTGTAGAATGGATAAACTAGTGTCTTGCCTAGCCATGAATTCATAAAACGTTTGGTAATAACACCCTACAATAGAGATGCCTAGGGATGTCTTGGGAATAGTTTGATATTTTTTCTACATCAAATAAGATAAAGAGAATAATTTTACTAATTACACAACGAGGAGGTTGCAAATTCCCCCAAGGAAGGAGAATTCAAGGAGGTAGAGGCAAGTAGTCAAGCTCAAAGGAACGATATTAAAGAAACATTATGATAAACATAGAATGAAGAGGAGAGCATGGAAAAAATGTCATGAACTATTCAATATGACCCTCTCACATGATTGCTTCTTAGGATTTTATTCAAATTGAAGAGTCTCAAGAGAGAACTTCATCCATGCCATCCTTGTGTGAAATCAAAATATATTCATGGAAATAATTATTGGTTTACATTGCATACTTCATCTTGTCTAGTGAATATGATTTTTTTTAGATGTGAACTTGGGAATTATGCTTGTCAAATTCATTGTTGTCTATGCATGGATATTGTTGTAGGCATATGATAAAACACAAAAGCATGGGATAATGTCAGATATTGTGAATGAAAACAATTATTTACAATTCACCATACCTATTGAAATGATCTCCACTTGTAATAAAAACTGGTAGCTTGAATGTATCCACTAGATTCCAAGACCACCGAAGATGTTTTTAGATTCCAAGAGTGATTTTGTGTCCAATAGATCAATGAGTGTCCAAAATATCAATGAATGTGAGCCAATAAGCAACCTGCAAGATCTTAAACCCACGAACTGAGTGAAAATATTTTGTTTTTTGGTAGCATTCTCGGGAACATAAAACTCTATTTCTTTTAACTAGCAACAAGAGTGCGCATGCGTGTTTGTAGCATGTATGCGTCATTAGCGTGTATGCGCTAAAAATGTGCACGCGCCCCTACATAAAGTTTACACCATTTAATGCCAAGCGTTCAATACTTCAAGAGAGGGGGTTTAAGGATTCTAGGTATTTAAGGGTTTATGACTTAAGGTTTAAGGTCTTAGGTATTTGGAAATTAAGTATTATGGGTTAGGTTGTTTAGGAGTTAGGGTTGTGGGATTACAAGTTGAATGGTTCAACAAGTTAGGGGTTGAGGGATGTAGTGTTTTATGGAGAGTGAGAGGTAGAGAGAGATAGAGATATAGGATATGTGAGAGATAGAGAGAAAGAGACCAAGTGGTTAAGGGGGGAGCGGTAGCATCCCACATCATACCTTCAAGGGTCGTGCGCGGTGCAATGCCACATGGGATTTGAAATGTAAACATGCTTAGAGGGTGAAAGAAGAGGATTGAGACCTAAATGAATGTTTCATAGCTCAAGAAATACGATATGGGGAT
Source organism: Larix kaempferi (assembly GCA_027924585.1). Lineage (NCBI taxonomy): Eukaryota > Viridiplantae > Streptophyta > Pinopsida > Pinales > Pinaceae > Larix > Larix kaempferi. Next base: position 3,921,449 of record BSBM01000756.1, read on the forward strand.
GAAATGATTTGGGCCCTGGGCCATAAATCATTTGGATATGGGTGTTTTCACACCAAAGACGGCCCATAGGGCCTCAAACATGGTCGAGTAAGGAAATAATACCAAAAAACCCTCTCGTAAGTCCAACTTTCAAAAACATTTGTAAGGGGCCCCTGGATTTTCCCTATGGGGGATGTTGTGATCACAACAGTGGGATACACGAGCCATGAGTAGGTTTTGTAAACTGAAACAAGGGCTTTAATCCCTAAATGACCCTCTCAACCTCAAGTGCCATGAACAAAACCTAAGAGCCACAACGTGAGCCCTCTATAAGGTGTCTTTGGAATCAAAGTTGAATGTGAGTGTCATTACAATGTTTAGGGAATCATGTACGAGTATTACACAAGATCTTTTATCAATAATATTTTCTTCTTGGGCATATGAACACCATTAGTTGTCCAATATAGATTATCCCTAACATGTTTTTTGCACCATGGATGGTTCTTGGGCCCTTAAACCTAGTCTTGGTAGAAAAAAAATAGCCTCAAGCCCTTGGCCATGGCTTATGGAGGGAAATAACAATATTAGACCCGAAACATATTTTGTTAAGATCAAATGCAATGAATGCATCCTCAGACTACCATGCAATACAATGGATATGTTGCAAGGCCTTGAACATCATCAAAGAATGAAAACAAGTTCCTTGAGATCTTATTGAAGCATACTGAGCTCAATTGAATTCCACTAGAGCCTTAATTGAAACTTATTGACCTCAAGCGTCATCAATAACACATAGAAGCCATGACAATAGCCTTATACAAGGAGTATTTTGCATATCAATTTAATATGGCTTCTATTATGATGTCATAGGCATCAAGGATTTATCTTGGCTCCTTAACCATGGCTAGTGGAGGTAAACAAGAGCCTCCAACACTAACTCTTGCTTCTTAGGCACAAAAACCATGAATGAGTCCCTGAACCACCACATATGAAATCTATATGGTATTAGTCAACTTCAAGTGTGTTATGTGTGCCATGACTAGGTTAGTTGTGAACCAAAAATGGGTGTCAAGGTCTGACCAAGGTATAGGGACAACAAGAAGCTCCTCATGCCTTAAATGAAGCTTCTCAAGTTCAAGCATTATGAACCAAACCTACAAATCAAGAAGCTTCTTAGGATACAATGTTGAATGCATCTTCAAACCACCACACATAACCCTTGTGGGGTATCTCTAGCAAATGTAGAGGGATACATATACCATGATTAGGCTACATCGCATGCCTTAAACAATATTATGTCTTAGACCCATGCTAGGAATGCTTGTTGAGGCCATGGATAGTGTTTCTTAGTATGTTAGTGGGATACATTCAACATGAGTAGGTTTCATGAATTGGGAATGGATATATAGGCCCAAACATGCCTAGGGGGAACAAAGGGCTTCAACGATAAATTAACCTTTTCAAGCTCAAGTTCCATGGTTTGGGGAGGAAAACACTTCTTCCTCAACTCGGGGATTAAAGATAGTCTCTTAGGTTCAATAGCCATCAACAACATGTGCAAATAATGGCATGGACCCTCTCTAAGGGGTATTTACAATCAAATTTTGATATAGATGTCATTTGAAGGTTTTTCTTGAAAAAGATGGGTCGTGGGCCCTTGACAATGGTCATGGAAGGAAAATTTAAGTGCCTCGAGATATTTTTGAAACTTCTTGGACTTATTTTCTTCAAGTCCATGGAACAACACAAGAGTCTTTTGTAAGGTTTCTTTGTAGGCATCCAAGTGGGATATAAGGGCCATGTGTAAGTATTGTGCACTAGAAATGGGTGTTGACACCTAAACATGGTTAAGGGTGAAACATGGGGTTTAAACATTAACTAAACCATTTTGAGTTCGTGAAGCATAAAAACCACCTAGTAACCACATGAGCCCTCATTAGGGAGTATTTGGCCTAGGATTTAGATATGGGTGCCATTGATATGGTTTGTGCACTATGGATGGGTCTTCATGCCTTGACCATGGTTGTGGTAATGAAAAAAGAGCCTCTATCCCTTTAGCATGGTTGGGGGAGGAAAACAACAACCTTGGGCCCTAAGCATAGATTCTCAAGTTTAAACACCATGAGCACATCCTTAGATGACCACATGGGACCATGGATAGATCAAATGGTATGCCTCTTGTACGAGTTATTTATAGGCCTTTAAATGGGATATGGTTTTCATGAGTGGGGATCTGTGCAATACAGATAGAGGAGGTTTCCAAATAATTATAGAGTGATATGGGTGAAGAGGGTTAGAGCGAGAGGGGGAGGAAGTTCAAGGGGAGAGAGAGAGAGAGAGAGAGAGAGAGAGAGAGAGAGAGAGAGAGAGAGAGAGAGAGAGAGAGAGAGAGAGAGACTCCGTGTGTGTGTGTCTATCAGAGAGAGAGAGAGACTGACCGAAATGTCTATACTTGCTGAAAGGAATACAATGGATTCCCTCACCCTCTCTATGGTTGATTGAGGTACAAGTTGCTCGATTGTTATGGGTGAGGTATGGTTAGGTGTTTTGTGTGTGTGTGTGTGTGTGTGTGTGTGTGTGCGCGTGAGAGAGAGAGAGGGAGAGAGAGAGGAGGTTTAAGGCAAGAGATAGATGGGGGGGAAGAAGAGAGATCATTTGGGCCTTAGGCCATAAACACCACTTCTCAGGCTCAATCACCATGAACAATTCTTGTAAATTGAAACACAAACACTCTCTAAGAATTCTTTAGCATCAAATTTGGATACAGTTTTTTTTCACAACAAAGATGGGCCATAGGGCCTCAAACATGGCCGAGTAATGAAATTCATCAGGATATTGTTAAATCTTCTAATGTGTAAGAGCCTTCAACAAGTCCTCGAACCAACACATGATCCCCTTGTACGATTTATTTGTAGGTTTTTGTTCAGTACAGAGAGAGAAGGTTTACCAAATACTGATAAAGAGTGAGATGGGATATGAGGGTTAGAGAGAGACATGGGGGAAGGTTAAGGGGAGAGAGAGAGAGAGAGAGAGAGAGAGATAGAGAGATTCTAACCAAAATTTATGTCCTTACTGAAAGGCATACAACGGATTCGCTCACCCTCTTCGTGATCGGTCGAGGTACAAGCTGCTTGAACATTATGGGCAAGGTAGGGTGACATTATCTGTGTGTGTGTGTGTGTGTGTGTGTGTGTGTGTGAGAGAGAGAGAGAGAGAGAGAGAGAGAGAGAGAGAGATGGTTAAGGAGAGAGAGAAGGGGGGTAAAGTAGAAAATAAGTTGCTACAAAGATGGACAACAAAACTACCATTGAACCAAAAACCATTTCAATCTATGCAAGCATAGAGACACACAATAAATACAAACATTGTGCAACTAACAGGAATAAGGAAATGTATGAAAGTATTTATTCATTACTCATGCCGCTCCAAATTACATTAATAGGGCCATGCACTACTACTTCAAGCCCAACCTACACATTGGCATAATTGAGAACCAAACGTCACTGCTATGGATCTACTTCTCATCTTTACATTGGTGCTCCTTTACTCCCTTCTATGGATGCTTCCTCCTATCCCTCCTCACATACAACATTTACATACTTCATATGGCTCGAGGAATGCCAACATATAGCAAGACTGTCCAGCTTCTAGCGTTTTAGGTTTACATTCTTACCAGGGAACCATTTCATCTTCTATTTGAGTAGTTAATCACTTGGTATATACTTAGGAGTCGTATCCCTATTAACCCTTCCTGGGGTAGGTGTAGCATCCCACCTACTAATATGTTACGCCAATCAATTCCCAAAGTCTCATCACTGTTCATCCTTCATACAATAGGTGTACCATCCCATCTTCTAATCCAATGAGTGGCATCAGGGGCATCCCATTCCAACGAAGCCTCTTCCTTCTTTGCGGCATTGTCCTAATCCTAAGCTTGGTCCCATCGATTCCTTCACTTCCAGGCAAGCTACGCCACCAGGGCCTGAGTGAACCCATCTTTATCCTTCACCTTATGTTTATCTTCTTCCTGGTGCTTCTTCAAAACTAGCCTTAGGGTTTCTTCCTTTTCCCTCTTGAGGGCCTCTGCTGCATGATATCAACATAAGTCCAGATAGCGGCATCGGGGGCCTTTTCACCCATGGTGAAGGAATCATTTATGTAACCTGGTAGACATTGGACTAGGGAGCAACGAGTATATTTGGAATAATAGAAGAGGTGGGGATCATCTTGTAGCAGCATGTCTTGACAGGTTTCTAATCTTAGAGAGTATAATGCTTTTAGGAGGGACTCTGACCTCTCGACCTATTTCCTCAGCAGGGTCGTACCAATGGCCAATTACCCTTATCTGGATTAACATAGGAATGAGAATGACTAAGACTTTTCGTTTTGAGAAGTTTTGGATCACTCACCAGGGTTTTTCATCTCAAATGGATAGATGGTGGCACACTATTATTCCCCCTGAATGGTACAAATATGTACCAATTTCAACAGAAATTGAAGTTGTTAAAATAGAAGCTAAAGATCTGGAATAAAGAGGTCTTTGGTAACATATTGTATGAAAAGGCTAAGTTAGAATCCTAAATGGAAAGAATCCAGGAAAACATTATGTTGCAGGGATTGACTTCAACACTATCCTCGGAGGAAAAACTAATTTAAGATCAAATCCAGGAACGGGAGAAACAAGAGGTAATACTTTGGAAATGGAAATATCAGAACCACTGGTTAAGGGATGGGGATAAAACACAAAGTTTTTTCATAGAGCTACTACTAAGCACAAGCCTCAAAACCAAATCAACAACTTGAGAACTCATAGTGGTCAGGTTGTGGACACCCATGAAGATGTGGAGAAGGAACTGGTTCTTCACTTCAAGACAGTGTTAACCAAACCTCAGATTGATCGAACTAAGGCCATCAGGGAGATCAAAAGTATTATCCCTCAGTTAGTTACCATAGAGCAGAATGAGATGCTCACTGGACCTATTGATCTTCAAGAAGTAGAGGGTGCAATCAACCAAATGGAGGATGGAAAGTATCCTGGGCCTGATGGATTTACAACTAATTTCATTCACCATTTTTGGGATTTAATTAAGAATGAAGTCTGGCAAGTTGTGGAGGAATCAAGGACAATGAGGGGGGTTCTCCCAGGACGTAACTCAAATTTTCTCACCTTGATCCCCAAATTTCCAATGGCATAGATCCTTGACATGTTTTGACTGATTTCTGTAGCTAGGGTTTTACCCCTAGCTTGTGCAAATGAGCACCTACTAAGGAGAATGGACTCCTTAGTAGCAGTTCAGTAAATGTAAATAATTAAGCTAAAACAGAAATAGAAACTATTCTAAAACATGTGCATGAAAAATAAACAATAATTTGTAAACAAGGGTTTTGTATTAATATTACCTTCAATGTGAAGGTTGATGAAGCTCCTTGCAATGCCCAAGAGGGTTCCTCCAAGCTCCAATGTGCTCCTTCTCTTTCTCCAATGGTGGGAATGGGCCAAAAGGGGCTCTCAAGGTGAAAGTAGTTCAATGGTGAACTAGGGTTTTGAGAGAGATTTTGGCAGAGTAAGGGTATACTTGATTGTGCATGTGGAATAAGGGATCTCCATCACCTATTTATAGTTTTTTGGTGGTGGAGTGCTGACCCATGGTTTTGGGAACCATATGGTTTAGGGCAGCTGTATAGGGTTTTTTCCTCCTTTTCCTCATTATTTTATATTTTTTATTCCCTTTTTAGGGGGTTTTTGCTATTTTTGGAGGAAAAAGGGGTTTTTTATCCTTTTTTAGGCTATTTTGAGGGTTTTATGGCCTTTTGGAGGCATTTTAGGCCTTTTGGAGGCTTTTTAGTGGGATTTTTTGGGTTTTTAAGGGAAATATGGTAGGAAAATGGACAAATGAGCCATATAATTTGGTAGATGAGGTAGTGAACACTTTTTGGGTGTTAACAGATTGCCCCCTGATGTGCGAGGGCAGGAGCTCATCGTATGGCCGATGGACATCATAAGTCATGAATGGTTTTCCTGGGGTGTGGAGAAAAGAGAAGAAACAAACTGAAGCCCGGAACAACGATCCCGAACAAACTGCAAGAACTAAAAGTACATAACCTCAATAATGGATGAGGAATCATCTGATCATATGGACGAGGCGGGCATACCCATGCTCGTATCAGGATATAACATAATAACAATGGGGTCCAAAAAATGGGGACCTAAAATATACATGACCTCAAATACTGATTGAGGAATAATCTCAATATATGGACGAGGCGGGCATACCCATGCTCGTATCAAGATACATAAACATAACTGTGAGGCCCGAAAAAGGGGGACCTGTAAGATACATAGATAACCAATGTGTACATCATAGGTGTCCAGAGGAGACACAAATCTGGGACATACTGCTGGGCGGACCATGTGTAAACTGAAGAACTGGTGCACTGGAATATCAACAGTGCTGCTGACTGGGGTACCAGAGGAACTGATGAGCTGCTGGATCATAATGACTGGGAGCAATAACCTCGATGGTACACTGAGCTGGAACTGAAACGGGTACTCAAGGAAGCATATAACTGGATGGCTTCCGAATACAATCGCCAACACAGCCCGGACATCCACGGGAACATACAACTGGGCGTTCCGAAGTGACTCACCAATGTGCTAGAGCCAGGGGAAATCCAGGGTCTTCGATGAAAAACTGATGGGATATAACCCTACGCGATTCTTGACGATGCGATCAAGGTGCTGAAGTTGAGCATGTGAGAAACAACCACTCGGAGAGGCAATGATGACTCCTCTCAGAATGGTCCGTAGGCACTTACCACAGATGGTGATAAGTCCAAGGCGTAGGGACCTCTGGGCCTATCCTCTGGAATAGAGGGGCTGTCGTCGACAGAGGGAGACTTGCAACTATCAAGGAAATGATGATTCCTTGACAGGAGCGAGAGGTGTAGAACCGAAATGTGATAGTACTGATGGCAGGACTGACCAAACTGTGGGGGGACAACTGGGCAAGTAGAGTGGGGGGAATCAAACTTCCTTTGTTCAGAGTATGATAATGGGAATGATCTGGCAGCATATGAAACTGACTGAGGGGAAAGGGATCATAGCTGTATTGGATCTAGGAAAGTGACTGGGCTGAGGGAGACTCAAGCTGTGGTACAATGGCGAGAGACTGCAGAATACTCTGAACAAAGGTGACCTGATTGGGGGTGCTGCCAAGATGATCAATCATAGTGCCATGAGGCACAGGAGGGGACTTCTTCATGGGTTAAGGAACTAGAAGAAGTGTGTGTAAAATGATACTGTCGTGTGGATTTATACGAGCCCAGGACAGTTCATGCTCGTGGTTGCTTTCAATTTTAAGGAGTCTGAAAGCAAATAAGAAGACTCTGAAGTAATGGAATGGTACTGTCATGTGGATTTTACGAGCCCAGGACAGTTCATGCTCGTGGTTGCTTTCAATTTTAGAGAGTTTGAAAGCAAATAAGAAGACTCCAGGGGGTTTCTTTTTCGTATGTTTAGTCTCCAAGGCCCAAAGAAGCATAAAAGGATGCAATGAAGAACTCTTCTAGCCGGTGTGACTAGAGTATTCCTTTTTTGTAATTAGTCTACCAGGTCCGGAAAAGGGTTAAACTTATACCAAATAGATGCCCTTTCAGGTACTTTAACAAGCATGAAAGGAAGCAAGATTGCTCGGCGATCTTTTCATTCTTTTAGGAGTCAGAAAAGAGCTTAACGGAAACTCCCTAAGTGCCTTTTTCGTAAAGGACTTGTCTGGCCCGAAAAAGGGATAAAATTATACCGAACAAAAGGAATGGCCAGGCAAGGAGGAAGTGTTCAATCAAGGAACAGTAATGATGACCAAGAACGAGGGTGGGGGGGAACACTGATGGGCCTCCTTGCGGGGTGAATGGAATGGTGGCAAAATAACGAAACATTTGCAGTATGACAGGAGTGAATGGCTCATGTAAATGCGTGGAACAATCCGATGGCGGCCGATGTGGTGCGAAAACTGAGGCAGCAAGGTGTTCGGGACACAATGTTGAAATTGTACCAAGTGAGAGCGAGAAATGGTCTCAAGCATCATCACAAGCTCGAAAAAAATGAATTCGGCGATATAAAGAGCGTCAAAAATGGGTAACGGCCGATGTGGTACGTACACCGAGGCGACGGGGGCGTTCTGAAAAAATACCCAAAAAATCGAGGGGTGAGAGCGAGAAATGATCTCAAGCATCATCACCGGCTCAGAAAAATGAATCCGATGATATAAAATATGTGAAGAACGGAGAACAGCCAATGTGGCACGCAAACCGGGGTGACAAGGGGTCGGGACACAATGTTGATATTGGTCCTAGTGAGAGCGAGAAATGATCTCAAGCATCATCACAGGCACGGAAATATGAATCCGGCAGTGCAAATGGTGCAAAAAATGGAGGTCATAATACTAGGTGTATCATGATGGCCTATGGGGGCATAATACTAGGTGTATCGAATCAAATCATATATACAAGTGACATGTGACCTCAATAATGGTTGAGATCACATATGTGACAAAGTGAGCAGGGTTAATGACCTGCCCATTTGTGATTGTGGATCACATAGGTGTTGGTTTGAACGATGGGTTCATTGACGTGCTGAGATAGATGTGATGGGGAAGGTTCGAAATGGTTGACCATGCCCCCTATCCCAGGGTCGAGGGAATCTATGATTCCCCCTAACTCAGAGGAGTCAATGTGGTGTTGTTTCTGGTGAACAGGGGTTACATCAGGCCATGTGTCAATGTGGTGCTCTATAATGGCGGGGTCAAGACCGGGCATTTCGGTATAGGACCAGGCAAAGACATCACGGAATTCTCGGAAGAGTTTTCTGTACTCCTCAATCTCTTGTTCACTGCAGGAGGCTCCTAAGGAAATGCATTCATTGACGCCAGGTGGGTCAAAGATATCTATGTGTATGACGGGTGAGATGTTGGCCATGTTACCCTCCTCGAAGGCATCAGGAGCAGGAATAGTGTCCTTGAACCAGTCGACCTTGGTGGGGAGGAAGTCTTTGGACTCAACCGTGAATTGGGTAGCTGTGCTAGAGGAGGATTCTTCTGGGATGAAATAGGAACGATGATGCATATCATCCCAGGGATAATCCGGGGCAGTGAGGGCCTCGAGAATCTCCTCATCAGTACGGAAAGTTTGGGCCGTCAAATCGGTTGACGTGGGAATGGTAGTGGAAGAGATCATGTAAATGGTGTTGACCTCCCTGGATGGGGGTGAGATCGGGGGGTGAATCTCCTCAATAGTGGTTGGGGCCGTCTCAAGATCCAGATTGTTCATCTCATATAGAGCCGCTTTGTAATCTGGGAGATCAGGACAATGATGTGAGTAGTGCCCGTAAACACCGCATATAGCACAGGGGTGATTGGTACGCAGGGATTTATCTTTGGGCTTAGGGGTGGGGTTTAGTTCGACAACCGGGATGTTGGGTTCATCGTCGAGCATCTGCATGTGATTCTGCAATGCTGGTAACTGTGGGCAATGGTGGGTCGCATGGCCCAACTCGTCGCACAGTGAGCATTTGGGAGGAGCACGAAACACTGGAGGGTTTTTGACTGTTTTGGGAGGTGGTACAGCAGTGTAAGGTTGTGGCCCTCTGCCCCCAGTGGGTTTGGGAGTAGGAGGGGGAGTCATGGAGGACGAAGGGGTAGAGACACCGGGGGGGTGCCTGAGTGGTAGTAGCCATGGGTTGCACCGGTTGGAGGACGACGCTTGGTGTCTGCGGGGGAACGGGAGGCGAAAGGTACCATAGGGGTAATCCCAAAGTTAGCCCAGGGAGGCTAAGGGTAGCCATAACTGGGGCGCTTACTACTCCCGATGGAGGGACCCGGAAGGGGATGGTATGGATAGGTGTAACACCAATGTGCCTAGGTACCAATGGTGGTTTAGGCAACAAGGGTGGTTGATTGTTAGGTGGTTGGTTATCGTGGGACAAGGTACATAGGTTAGACACTTCGGGCGTAGATGCCGGGGGAGGAATGGCTCGGAAGGTGGATGTCATCGGCTGGTCTGAGTAAACTCCAGGTCCCAAAGAGGAAACAAAGGAAGTAGCAGCGCCACTGACTGGTTGTTCAACCATGGGGAGAACATTTTCGGGTGCAGCGGGAGCGTTTGGATCATAGTAAGTGAGTTGGTCGATCTTAACCACGCGTCCATCATGGGGGAACATCATGGTACAAAAGACAGAGGAAGCGACTGCCCGCATAGCATACATGTAGCTACGACCGAGTAAGAGGTTGTAATCAAGATGGGCGTTGATGACCTCAATATCGATGAGGACGGTCTTACCACCTAACTGGATGGGGACATTGGCTAGGAGGCCTTGGGGTTGAGCCGAACGACCGTCGTAGGCACGTAATGCAGTAGTGGACTACTGGAGAGTAGGGGATCCCAACTTCTGCCACACGAATGTAGACATAACGCATGTGGAGGCACCTTCATCGATGATGCACCGATGGATGACAAGATTCCGAATGGAAACAGAAACTTGGAATGCTAGGGTGGAAGGCAGGCGAGGTTCGGACTGGTCCAAATCAAATGCCATCAAATTCGAATCATTTGGGTCAATCACCCCAATGGCTGAGAGTAAAGTCTTGCGCTGGGAAGGGCAGTTTTTCAAGACTTCTAACGCAGACATGGCTGCGGGATATTGGGCTAAGTCATCTACGATGTTGTAGTTTGACGCAGCGCGCGCATTAGGGTTATTGTTGATACGACGAAGTGGGAAACGAGGGGCTTTGGGAGCGCCATATAGTGGAGGTGGAGGTATACATAACTCCTAATCAGTGGGATGGGCGTTAGTGGGTTTATCAGTGGGAGGCGTTTCAGTGGTGGAGCCATATTGGTTCTGACGGGTCTGAAGGTTGACGTCAGCGGATGACATCATCAACAGGTGGTGGGTACCTGAGTCAAACATGGGTTGATCAGGAGCAGCGTAAGTGATTTGTTGTTGGGGTTGCGCGTTGGCTTGAGGGGGAGCCAACGGCTGAGTGTTCACTACGCCTTGGGTTGGTAAGGGGTTTTGCATAACCAAAGGTGGCTGCTGAGGCTAAGGGGGGTTAGATGGCGCCTGAGGAGCCGCATGCCCTTGGCGGTGGGCATCGTCAACCCAGAGCTGCTGAGCTCGCTATAAGTGTGGGAAAGCATGCGTGTAGTGTCCATAGACCCCGCAAATAGAACAAGGGTGGTTCGTTCGCAAATTGGGGTTTTTAGCCTGCTTGGGCGGGCGATCAGGGTTTTGGTTAGCGGGGGCCGCATTGTTGTTGTCTGGGGGATTAGCCGGTTGACCAGCTTGGTCTGCAGGTTGGTTGTTCCCATGATTACGGCCCTTTCCCTGGTTTTGTTGGCCCTGGTTACATTGGTTGTTCTGGTTTTGCTGCGGATTGTGTTGGGCGTAGACTTGCCCTTGGGCAGCAGGTGGATTCTGAGGTTGCGCAGGTGTGGGAGCAGGCTGCGGGGGATGATATGCAGGTGGAGGCTGAGCAGGTGCAGCAACTTGAGGAGGTTGCTGATATGGCTGCAGAACAGGTTGTGGGTTTGCCGCAGGGGCTGCCTGTGGCGGATAATAAGCGGGTTGGGCTTGTGAAGGCGTAGGAGCTGGGGCAGCCTACTGGTGGTAGTAGGGCTGAGGTGCGACCGGGGGAGCATAAGTAGGAGTCGCATGACCGAAGCACGGAGGTGGACATGAGGGTCCATGGGAATGATGGTGATGTGTCATGGGAGCATACGAGTTGGTTGCTCCAGACTGTGAGGTAGCCCGCGAAAGGTCGGGGCCAGCGGTAGGACGTGTAATGGAGAATGGTTGGGGATGTGAAGAAACACGGCCAATGATACCGTCTGCAGCATGGGATGCCCCCGGTGCATCTTGCTGGGAGGACTCACCGCGAGGGGCGTCAGGTATAATGGTATAAAGGTAACCTGACTGGGCGTAAATGAGGTCGAACTGTTGGGCCTTAAGGATGGCCTCTTCTTCAGACTAGGGTCTTTCTGATGCCACATCCTTAGCAATAACAGGGAGAAGGGATTTGAGGAACCAATCTAGGAAGATACGGTCGTCTAGTTTGATCTTGCATAAGCTACGACGTCGACGCCACTCATGGATGTGGTCCGTGATATGGGTAGCCGTGTTTTGTCTGCAGGATAGGAGGATCTCAACGCCCGCGTCATAGCGGACAGGCAACTGGAAGAACTGCAGGAAGGTCGAGGCAAGGGAAGCAAAGGTGGCATGGGTCCCATGGGGTTGCTCGATATACAACTTGGCTGCAGAGCCAGTGAAAGTGCGCTGTAAGAGACGGAGGCGAACAGAGTCGTCCACTATGGAGTTAGAGGAACACCATAAGTGGAAAGACATGATATGGTTTTGTGGGTCCTCACCGGCCTTGCCCTCGAACTTAGGGATGTCAGAGGGAAGCTTGGTAGGCATATGAGGCCACGCAGGGTCATGTCGGATAGGGTCGTTGGTCAATCTGGCTAGGTCAGGTAGGTTGAGGATAGCCATGAATGGCAAACTAGAAGAAGGATGTGACACAGTAGTGGGTTGGACCAAGTTAGGGCCAATGCCCCCTAGTGGAGGGACGGGATTTGGGATGGTGCCCCAAGTGGGGGAACTAAGGTGGTGGAGGATGGTCCGGCACCACCATGGGTAGTGTGAGCCACTGATGTAGTGGGGATAGGGATTCCTGCTGCGGGAATAAGTACCGGGAGGGGAACGACAGATGGGGGTCCCATGGAGGGCATACCCAAAACAGGTGTAGTGGTGGATGTGCCACCAATGGTCCCTATAACAAAAGGAGTGGATGTCGTGCCAGCCATGGGGCTAGTAGGGGCAGTGTAAATAGGGTTCTCAGACTCTTCGTCAGAATCGGAGGTAAAGTAAGGAGCGTCAATATCTGGTGACGGAGTGCTATGTCGCTGTCGAGTGGAGTCAAATGACAAGGCTCTAGATCTGTGATGAGTGGTATCAACGGAGGATGATCGAAATCTATGACGGGTGGTGTCAAGTGAACCGTGCTGTGGGGGTTCACCCCTGAGGCGCCGAGAATGTCTTGGGGACTCAATGGTGACGGATGGTGTCAAATCTCTGTGGGTTGAGGTGAGTAGAAAAATAGCTCAAAAAATCCTAATGCAACCGAGTGTGCAGAAGGAGAGATAAAAAACAAGGCACTCAGGCCAACAACCAACTCAAAACACCCACTGCAACAACTGTGCTACAATAGGTGGAGTATCAACAAAGATGGTCAGAATACCAACAAGCAGCAGGTTTCCTAAAAATAAAAAATGGTGGACTCACTAGACCAAAGGGAGGTAAAGGAGCATGCAAACACCTAACTAAAAGTATTCTGACTCAACTAGACATATCCTCTGCAAGGTGATGAAATCCAAGTCAGCCAATATGAGTAGGAAAGTCAAGTGGCTATGATATCCCCCTACCGAGAGGGACACCGGGTAGTCAATCCTAGAAGAATGGCAACTAAGATACCTCGTTCATGACACATCCAGAAAGGTGAATCTGTCGTTTAGTCCGTTTACCGCAATACCCCTATACAGGGATATCCCGCGAACCGCGAAAGGTAGCCCTTCGGTTACTGAATGGAGTGTGGTATTCTACTCAGGCCTCCGGAACCAATCTCCCAACTTCAACCCTCCTAAGGGAGAGGCCCTCTGATAAACTGGTCGTGACCGTGCCAAAAAGTACTAGGGGATTTTGGTTCCCTATTTGGACAACAGCTATGTCTCAAGTGTAAGTAACCGAGGGGTGTTATTGGAAGCCTATCCCCTCGATCCTACCTAACTACAAAGATTCTCTTGTGTTCCCCAAGTGGGGTTAGAATATTGGTTGAGTTAGGTACTTTTTAAGGCTCACTTGAATTATGTGGCAGAGTGTGTGCTCGTGAGGTGATGAACCCAAAATAGAAGTGCCACAAGGGGGGCAACTTCTAACTATCAATAATACTGAAATTGAAACTTTAACTTGCAAAATTTTCTGAATTAAAAATACTGAAATTTTAAAAAGATTCTGTAAAGGGAACAGAAATTATGTTGCAGAAAGGCTATAAGGAAGTGGGGCTGTAGGTAGGACAGAGGGCTGTTCAGATGCAGAAAATATTGCAGCAAAAGGGGCTGGGCTCAAAACAGGAAAAATGCAGAAATCAGACAGCGGGTTTGAGGGAAACATACGCGGTCAGGTCGCGGCTTTCGGGCCAATAGAGACAGTCAGAACGCAGGAAACAGGGAAAAAGACGCAATCGGGTCGCGGCAAAAAGGCTAACAGACGCAGTTGGGACGCGGGAAAGAGGCTGAAAGCCGCAGTCGCGACGCGGGAAAATTTGCCGATAGGAGCAGTCAGATCGTAACAAACAGGCTGATTAGCTGCGGTCGGATCGCAGGTAACAGACTTGAATCCGCCGGCAAGGAGTCGGAAACAGTCTGAGAGCCGCGGTCGGGTCGCAGGTAAAGGCCTGAAAGACGCGGTCGGGACGCGACTGCAGAGGGAAAAGACGCGATGTACGGCGGCCGAAAGGGACAGCCGAAAGGATTTTTTTTTTTTTTTTTAAACGGAAACCAGAAATTCAAAATCTAGGGGAGTCGCCAAAACTGTAGCTAGGGTTTTACCCCTAGCTTGTGCAAATGAGCACCTACTAAGGAGAATGGACTCCTTAGTAGCAGTTCAGTAAATGTAAATTATTAAGCTAAAGCAGAAATAGAAACTACTCTAAAACATGTGCAGGAAAAATAAACAACAATTTGTAAACAAGGGTTTTGTATTAATATTACCTTCAATGTGAAGGTTGATGAAGCTCCTTTCAATGCCCAAGAGGGTTGCTCCAAGCTCCAATGTGCTCCTTCTCTTTCTCCAATGGTGGGAATGGGCCAAAAGGGGCTCTCAAGGTGAAAGTAGTTCAATGGTGAACTAGGGTTTCGAGAGAGATTTTGGCAGAGTAAGGGTATACTTGATTGTGGATATGAAATAAGGGATCTCCATCACCTATTTATAGTTTTTTGGTGGTGGAGTGCTGACCCATGGTTTTGGGAACCATATGGTTTAGGGCAGCTGTATAGGGTTTTTTCCTCATTTTCCTCATTATTTTATATTTTTTATTCCCTTTTTAGGGGGTTTTGGCTATTTTAGAGGAATTTTGGATATTTTTGGAGGAAAAGGGGGTTTTTTAGCCTTTTTAAGGCTATTTTGATGGTTTTGTGGCCTTTGGGAGGCATTTTAGGCCTTTTGGAGGCTTTTTAGTGGGATTGTTTGGGACTTTAAGGGAAAAATGGTAGGAAAATGGACAAATGAGCCATATAATGTGGTATATGAGGTAGTGAACACTTTTTGGGTGTTAACAATTTCCCTATGCAACATCATTTATAAAATTATCACGAAGGTCTTGGCAAATCGTCTCAAACCTCTCCTCCCTACCTTAATATCAATGGAACAATATGGGTTTGTAGAGGGAAGACAAATTCTTGATGGCATTATTTTAGCCTGGAAAGTTCCTCACTCTCTACGGGTCACCAAAAAAGCTAGAATGATGTTGAAACTTGATTTGTCCAAAGCTTATGATAAGATCAACTGGACCTATATGCAGGAAATTATGAGATCCTTTGGGTTTAATGATGTTTGGATTCAATGGATAGCTAATCTTACTTCCTCAGCTTTTTTCTCGATCATGACAAAATGGCACCCCTTCTACCATTTTTAAACCTTCTAGGGGTATCCAACAAGGAGATCCTCTCTCTCCTTTCATTTTTTTCATTATGACTGAAGGGTTAGGTCGGCTCATCTCTCACTTGGTGGAGCAAGGGAATCTCAAAGGTCTCAGGTTTCCTCCCTATGAAAAATCTCTGACTCATCAGCAATTTGTCGATGACACATTTCTCATAGGAAATTCTTCTGTTCAAGAAGCAAGATAGCTCAAGAAGGGTTTAAACACTTTTCTCAAAGCCTCTGGTCTAACGATAAATAAGGACAAACATTTGGTATTCTTATTTAATACCCCTACCATCATTTAAAGAAATATTCTTCGTATTTCTGGGTTCAAGCAGAGATCCCTTCCAACCAAATACCTAGGTGCCCCTTTATCTGACTCAGTTTTAAAAAAGGTGTCCTGGGAAGAACTCTTAAATAGAATGAAGGAAAAACTCTCGAGTTCGACTCTAAGGGATTTAAACTTCCCTGGTAGATTAGTTCTGGTCAAAGTTATTTTACAGGCGATGCCCCTATATATTTTCTCAGCTTTGGCTACCCCGAAGTCTGTAATGAAGGAAATCATGAGTGTTCAGTGATCCTTTCTATGGGGTAGTATAGCTGATCATCGGAAATGGCCTCTTTTTGACTGGGATACTCTTTGCAAACCCAAGAATGATGGTGGACTGGGACTTTGGGATCCAAAGAAACTTAACATTTTTTGTGAGGCTAAAGTATGGTGGAACTAGATCACTTATAAGAATGAATTGTGGGAAAGTTTTTGGTGCAAGAAGTATGCCCCTGCAAACCCTCAACAAGACCTTATTCGGATTGAAGGAACTGAGAAGGGATCTCACATTTGGAACATGGAAAGGGTTGGAAATTCACTGATAAGAAAGAACAGTTTTTGGGAGATTCAGGAGGGATCATCGGCTAACCTCTGGTCAGATGCTTGGAAACAAGAGACAACTCTTCAAAATATCCCAACCAACCTACCTATCTATTCTCCCCTACATGACCACAACTGGCAGACCGTTAATCAATATTATCAAAAGGAATAGGATGGCAGAGGCTTCGGGAAATGGAAACCGTTAAATTGGTGGCGGGAAAATTATGGTATGGAGGCAGGGGCGCAGATTTATGAACATATTAGCAATCGACAGATAAAAAAGCAGGAGGGACCTGATTTAATACGTTGGGGATATTCTCCTAAAGGAATGTTTAGAATCAAGGAAGCTTACTCACTACAACAGGTTTCTGAGGAGAAGCCTGTGAGACGGGAGTGGAAAGATCTCTAGGAAACAAAATTCTGGCCTAAAATCACTTTGTTCCTGTGGTTGGTTTTGAAAGGTAGAATTCTAACCAGGGATAATATCACAAAAAGGGGTATTGAAGGACCTTATTATTGCGTCCTGTGTGGTGACAGTGTAGAAACAATCGCTCATCTCCTGGACAGGTGCAGCTTCACCTTGGCACTTTGGGATAAAGGTGCTATGATATTTCGTATGACAGATAGAGTCCACACAGACCCTATCACTTCCATCAAACGGTGGAGGGAGGATCCCTTCAATGGAAGACTCCCTAATAGGGTATGGAAGTTGTTTCCTGTTTTTCTCCTATGGGAGGTTTGGAAGGAACAAAACAGAGGTATCTTTACTTATACACATCGGACTAGTAAGCAGGTTTGGATTCGAATTCAAAAAGGGATCCATGAGACACTTAAGCTATCACATTTGACAGAACAAGACTTATTGATTCCAGATACTGAGATGAGAATTTTGCGTATTTGGGGAATTACGACTCTTCCCATCTACATTGGTATCATTCAACGTCGACAGCACCCTCCAGACAGTCCCGTAGATTGGAATCCGCCACTTTCAGGTTGGATCAAGATGAACTTTGACGAGGGGTCTAAAGGAAACCCAGGTCAAGCTGGGTATGGCGGAGCCTTTCGTAACGATTAGGGAAAGGTGACGGATATCTTCTATGCCCCTCTAGGGAGGGAGACGAATAATGTGGCAGAATGTAAATCTTTGTTACAGGGACTTCGCATGGCCGAGTGACGTGGCTACTCACGACTCCAAGTGGAGGGTGACTCGAAGTTGGTACTCCATATCGCAATTAATTTACATAATGGGTCCCATGCAGCTGAGGTGGCACCCTCCTGGTGTCTAGAATGGCGCATACAATGTCTTGGAGAAGTCCTTGGTACGGTTAACACAGTCACCTTCAATCATGTACGTCGTACTGCTAACACCTGAGCAAACTGCTTAGCTAACAAAGGAACCACTTGTAAGGAATATGGTTGGGAAGGATCCTTACTTGACATGCCTAAAGACTCGTGTTGTAGTAAGTGTTTACAGATAGAAGGAGCGGAGAGGTGTACCAAGGATCCCTCCTCTCTCGTTAAACTTGTCAATCCGTGTGATGGGATAGATATACAGGAGAACTCCACGTCTTGGAGTGGACAACTAGCTCTTCATTAGCAAGGTGTCTATTATTAATATTGATTCTTCCTCTTTATCGTTGAGTTATTAAAAATCATTATAGGAGATCTGGGGTGTACGAAGGTGACGATCATTTTGTATTTCACGTTCTTGTTGCGTGTGACCATACAAGCTTATGAGGGAATGACGACTATCAAGGACGATGATGTTAATTTCCCAACCTTGGTCATGATGGAAGATTTCATGGTGGCTAGTGGGTTTTATCCTTTAAATATCCATACTCTGTGCGAGATTAGCTACCTTTTCTTTAGTTCTGTTTGTGTTCTTGTGATTCCTTGGTTGTTTGATTCTCATCTAAGGTTTGGTAACAGAAGGAAGCAATCTGTAAGTATGTCGCCACGAGGTAGACCTGGTTGGAGGGGTCTCTAGGAACAGGGGGGTCCGAGTAGAGAAAGGAGGGGTCTCCAGGACCAGGGGGGTCCAACTAGAGATCAATGGAGTGTGGCTACTACGGTGGTTTTCTTCCATAGTATGTTCCCTCGGTAGTTACATAATGATTTGGAGGAGTTAGAGGATAATGTTTGGCTGCACGTAGGATAGGCAGAACCTCCATCTGAGGTTTTGGACATGGTTGACTGGATTCAGGACCCTGGGAACACTTAGGGCAGGATGTCCCTTTACAATCGGGTTGTGGTGATTATCTGGGTTACCAATACATTGATTTCTTAGACGATTGAGGCACGGGTGGATGTTCTCTCAGACTCGTAGCGTTTCAAAATTCATGAAGAAAGGTGCTTAAACCATGACTACGACTCTTGCTTCATGCATATGAAGTTGAACGCAATTGCGGAACATATAGGCATTTATTTCCTGACTAAACCTAAGGTTGTGGCTCACCCTAAAGTAATTATGCTTAGTGACCAGTCTATGCTGGAGGCGACTCCACCGGTCTCCAACCAAGATGCTAGTCCAAGTCCTTCTGGATAATTTTCTCTATGTCCTTTTTCTTTTTTGGGTTGGTTTTGCGTTATTTTCGTCTCTTCTTATAAGCTGTTTGTTCTTAACTATTTTGGATTTCTATCGAGTCTGTATAGTCCAGCAGGTGTCTTTATGGGTTATCAAGGGTATACTGTATTTTTTTGGAAAGACGGTCTATATTTGGAACTGCCTATTGGAAGAGAAGTGGCTTTATGTACTGTGTTCTATTGGATACGTCTAGCAGAAGTTTTGGGTCTACTCTCAAGGACATCTTTGGGTTTGCTGACTATCATGTCAAGAATTCGAATGTAATCTTTCTCTGTATGAAATAGAATGGTCTCTTCTTTTTTGCTTAAAAACAAAAAAACATAAATAAATATGGAAAAATAGCGTTGCACTAGAATGGCCTGTTGTCTACGTCTCTATATAATTTTTTTCACAAAATTCCACCATTTGCATACCAAACCCGGGGCCCAATGCAAGCATATTCATTACGTTTTCTTAAAAAAATAACATACCAACCTTAGGATAACCCCATTTTTTGGGAGTTATACTTAATTTCCATAAATAATAGTTATATATTTCGGAAGGCAATTCGATTTTGTATGTTTCATCTTCTTAGGCCATATTCCAAAAAGTTGTGTAGGTAGCTCTAATATTGCTTTTTGAGGTTCATATTTACGTTTTTCCAAAAATGCATTGCAAATAACGCGTCATGAGTGGCCAGCATTAGCTTGCAGCATCCCATTCTTCTTATGGATTACTTTTGAAAATTGTTTGAAGATGTGGGATAATATTGCACATTGAGGATGGATTGATCCCAGGTGGTGTGTTCTCTTTAGAACGGAGGTGGAAATAATTAAACAACTTTTTGTTTCTTGTCAGATTACTAAAACGGCGTGGTTGAATATTTGCTCAGCTTTTAAAATTACATGGACCTGGGGATACCTTTTCTTTTAACATAATTTCTACATCTGGTATAAAAGAGTCCATGGACACAATATTTTACAGGGATTCATTACTTGGAGCATTTGGAAGGCAAGAAATGTCATTATGTTTTAGGACAAAAAAATGGATTTGGATGGGGTGTGTAGGGGTATATTATATCTATATAATGAATATCATAATGAGTTAGTTTTTTGTCCAAAGATTCATCATTTGAAAAACATAATTTTGGAGGGTGATGCTACACGCTTTTTCGGCGGTGGTGTTTGTGTGGTGGTCCCCAGGTGGTGTTTGTGCAACTGGAGAAATTATTTATTTGAAGTCTTATCATTCTTTCAATTTCAGAATGCATTGTGGTACACACACAAATACTAAGGAAAGCTCAGTTACTTTCCATTTGGTGTATCTGCAAATCTCCCTCAATTTTCCGAATTACCTTTCTTAAGATTTTTGGGGACTCAAAGGTTATTGTTAACTCAGAAAATGGTTTGTTCCATATCAATGTGTTGGCTCTCTCCAACTGGTGTGCACTTACAAGGTCTCTCCCTACATCTTTTACATCTTTCAATTATATTGTCATTACTCATTTTTATAGGGAACATAATATGGATGTGGATCTCTTATCAAAAGAAGCTCTTGCTAGGGAAAAATGAATATTAGAATGGATGGAATTTGAGGATTCCATATTGATCAGCGAGGGAACATTGATTTTTTTTTCGATGTAATTATTCAGCATGTGTGAAGAATTTTATTACTTGTTGCACTCTCTGAGGTGGTTCTCTTTTTGGCTATTGATGCCCGTGAATCTAGTTTTTTGTCTATGTATGAGCCCATGGTTTGGATCACGGATTTTTATGATGGGTTATTGTACTTTTTTATTCTTAATTGAAGATCAAGGGTACTGATTTTTTTCCTTGCTGAAAAATAAAAAGTAAAAAGTATCTATATTATAGATTGAAATAACAAGAAATTAAATTATACTAGCATAGCCACAAGTAAAGTGACCTGTGAACACCAATAGGTGTATACACTTGTTACACTCACATTAATATTGTTGATCCACTCAAGGAAGTCCAAAATATCAGATAATATTTAAACACCTATAGCATTAATTAAATAAACAATTATGTATACAAATTTTAAATAAAAAAGGAAAATTTTATATTTAATATATAGAAAATGAAATCAAAATATATATTATAGTATCTTTTTAACACAAAAATAAATAAATAATTCAAAAAATATATATATTTTTAATTCAAAAAATATATATTTTTTAATTCAAAAAATAAATAATAATTTAATAAAGTGTATTAATTGATTAAATCTTATATAAAATGATTTATATTGAAATTTTAAAAACTCTTTATTATTTATATTTAGGTTTCCAAAAATCCTTATTAACATACTCACAAAATTTATCTTCAAACAATCTAAATACTACACCATGTACTTCAATTATAAAAAAATCGTTATTAACATACTCAGAAAATTTATCTTCAAACAATCTAAATACTACATTATGTACTTCAATTATCACAATAAACAAAGATTTCAAGCAAATCACTAAAACAACATTCTCAACGGGTCTCATCCAGAGAAACTTTATTCTCATCCCTAAATTCTTGTTCACTAAAAATATATTTCATAAAGAAACATACTTCTTCAAATAGGTAACCGTTAGTAACAACCACATTTTTAAATGTGGTTGATATTCACCAATTTGCTTATATCAACGATGGTCGTACATTTAAAAGTGGTTGATAAGGAATGGTGAATTAATACTATTTAATATTAATTATTATTTTTATAATAATAATTATTGTTATTATTATTTTTAAATAATAATATTTATTAATATTAGTAGATAAGATATGTTAATATTATTAAATAATATTAATAATAAGTAGTATTAAATGACAATTATTTTATTTACAAAAATTAAAATTTATTTATCATATATAAATACTTATTAAATATTATTAATTATTAATATGTACCATTATCATCATCATTATTATTATTAATTTTTTGCGCTAAGGTATACACTCATGGAGTCAAATGGGCTTATTTAATATCATTATTATTTATTTTATTAATAAATATTATTTAATAAAATAAATTTGTAAATAATATATATATTAATATTATATACAAATATTTACTCGTCATAACTAACCATCTTTGGCAATATTTTACATGGTTTACTATGGTTTGTCTATGGCCATGCTTAAGAATTGTTTGAACATAGTTGACTATAGTTGAATTTGTTATACTATGGTTGACTTTGTCTCTCCATAACTTACTATTGGTTGACCATGGTTTAGTATGGTCGACCATGGTTGGATTTGGTTGAATTTGCTTGACTATGGTTGACCATGGTCGACAATGATTGACTTTATATGACCATGGTTGACTTTCGTTGAATAACTCACTATGGTCAACTATGGTTAACCAAGATTGACTATGGTTGGCTATAGTTGACTATGGTTTACCATTGATGATTATGGTTGACTATGGTTTACCATCGATGATTATGGTTGACTTTTGGTTGACTATGGTGCCATAATAGATCATGGTTGACTATCGTTGACCATAATAGATCATGGTTGACTACGGTTTACTTTGTTTAACTATGGTTGACTATGGTCAACCATGGTTGGATATGGTAAACTAAAGTCAACCACATTATGGTTGATTTTGGTTGGGCATAATTGACATTAGTTGACTATCATTGACCATAATAGATCATGGTTGACTACGATTTCCTTTATTTAACTATGGTTGTCTATGGTTGACTACGATCGACCATGGTTGACCATGGTTGGCTATGGTAAACCAAATTCAATGTGGTTGGATTTGGTTTTTCATGGTTTAGGAGGGATGATGTCAGTAAAAATTATATATATAATTAAAATGACATTAAATTGTCAACCCGGTGCTGGTAAGCTTCGAGGTGTTGGCATTGTATGTGTTGGAAGCTAGCTTAATCTAACCTAACCTGGCCTAATGCTCACAAACACACTCTAATTAAAAAAAAATATGAGCTAAATAAAACTTACATTTCTACTTCAAATTGCAAATTTGCTAATCCACAAATTAATTTTAATTTACAAATTACAACTAATATCAAATAACAACTCTAAAATTACAAACTAATTACAAATTCTAGACTAATTTCCAATTACATACTAAATCAAATAACAACTCTAAAAATTTTTAAATGACAAATTAATTTAAATGCAATTACAAACTACTTTTATAAATCCAATTACAAATTAATTTAAAACACCTACTTTTTTCGATATATAATCTTTCTAAAACTTAAGAACTAAATCACTGCCAAATTAACATTACCAAATAAGGAACCTACTTTATTAATCAAAACTTCAAATTCAAAGCTTAAGCAATCTCCCTACAAAATGTTGAAAAGGTAAGGCACCTATGCTTATTCAAAACCACACAAGCAAACTATGAAATATCGAAATAAAATCTATGACATAATCTCAACTCATCGCTTTTTCCGAAGATTCTATGTTAACATTCACATAGCATGTTTAAAATAAATCTTATACTACAAACTACAAATAAAAATCTATACTTTACAAACTGAATTTCAACTAAAAACTAAATTACAAACTACATTAAAACTACAAATTAAATTACAAGCTATATATAAAATTAAAGGCTGCAAATTACAAACTAAATTATAACTACAAACTAAATAAAAGAACTACAAACTAAATCCTAAAACAATTTTTTAATTGAAGACAAATGATTTAAAAAAAAATGATTAAAAATCACTTTTTCTAATTGAAACACTCTTAAAACAAATCTTTATTCATAACTAGAGCCTAACTATACTAGGGTTGATCCAAAACTGCATCCCTCTTTTATCATAAATCCAGTTAGTGGAAATGCTATATATGGTGATTATTAGCACTCTCATGTGTGGGGCACTTGGTGCAGACTTTGATGCGGAGTGTGATTTCATTTTTTTCTCCCCAATCTTGCGAATCTTAAGTTGTTTTGTCTCCACTGCTGAGTTTGAATCAACAAAGGTTTTTTCCTCATTGTGGATAAGCAATCATAACATTGAGTGTTGATATTTCAGTTTTTGCAAGGCTTATATTTGGCTGTGTATCAAAGGGTTCCACGATGGAGTAACTATGTACCAAACAATTTCATCATCCTCATCTCTTATTCTAATTTTTAGGTCCTCCCCTTGCAAACCAATTTTGTTTTCTTCCTTCCACCTCTAATTCATCTAACTTGTGTTAGTTCTTTGTAGGCATAATTTCAAAGGATATTGGATCTTATTCCCAAATGTACAACATAAGTTGGATGAAATTGAAAAATAGGTACAATTTGTATCCTTGATTATTCATTGTAATATAGCAAAAAATATTTTAATTATAACTTGTAATCATTTAAATTGATACAAATTGAAAACTGGTTCTGTGTAGAACATTAAAACAATATAGAGATGGGGCTAAGGAATTATTAAAGGTTTTTAAGGAGCATTCAAAGAATATATGACCCAAAAATTCCTATGTAATAAATGTGCCATAGTGAATGTACAAACATTTGATAAAGTACGAGAGAATTTAATTTGTGATGGTATAATAGAACAATATAACACCTGGTATTTACATGTAGATAGTTTTTTCAGTCAGGTATCATGATCTTTTTTTAAATCATCTTGTCTCAAACATACATATATTATAGTAAATATATCATTTATATTTATATGTGCAAACTCTTTTTTTTGTCTCCTGCAGATTCCATCTGTGCAATCTATGTTGCGATTGTAATTTCATTAAAACCATAAAATCACTGACATGAATATTAATTATCTTAATAACAAGAATATGAACATGTTTTGGAGCATGATTGTGATAATCATGTTGATGAGTCTCCAACGTTGTTTCAAAATGATAATGAAATTCTTAACAATGATGATGATACAACCATTGTTGATGATGAAATGATTCAAATGGTGAATGGCGCTTATCAATGTCTTAATGAATATATCAACGAGAGTTGTGAAAATGAGATGTTGGAATTAACCGAGGTAACGAATGATGTTAATGAATATAAGAATCTAATCGAAGATTTCAAAATACCATTGTACTCAGGTTGTATTGATTTCACAAAACTATCAGCAACCGTGAAATTATACAATCTTAAATTAAAGAATGGATGGTCTGATTCAAGTTTTGGCCAAATGTTAAAGTTGAAAAAAGAGATGCTTCCTAAATATAATACACTTCCAGATTCTGCATATGCTACAAAAAAGTTGATAAAATCAGAAAACAAAACAAAGGACATGATATAGAAATAAACATTCAAAAATACAGGACATAAAATCCATACATCACTTAAAGATCTTAGTTTCCAAAACCGTGTTCTCGAAGCTAATAGGAAGATGTCAAACACATCTCACTTGTTATAGGAAATAAACAAGAAACCTTGCTATTCGATCTACAATAAGTGATACATTTTATGCAGTGAAAAAAACATTATGTGTTCAATGAAAGTACTAAAAATATGAGATAAAGGATTGTATAATCAAACCACAGAAGAATGGTTCTTTGAGCATAATTTGATACTTGGTGAAAACAGTCTATATTTACAAAGTTGGAGCTCATATTAACTAGACCTTCTCTTTCAACCCACCAACCCCTTTTTATCTTGACATAATTTGTTTTATATATTGAAACAGTTACAAATTTAGATCTCATATCCATGAGGTGAGGATCGACTTTCCTAGCATTATACAAATTAGATTACATTTATTTAACAAGATATGACAAGTGGACTCATTATAACCAAAATCTAGAATCTCGATACATGCTAACTGACCTCATATTCGATCCTCATCTATAATTGATGTTACATTGGAATACAATATCATAGGAATAAAATTAAAACTTTACAGTTGATTGGTTGACAAAATCAAAATCTAGATTAAAATAGAGTAAGCCTACCACTTGGAATTTTGTAGCGTTTTGTGGATTCATTGAGGCTTGTGTTTCAAAATTGTTGGAGCTTCTTTTGTAGTTATAGAAAATACATCGAGCTTACTCTGCTTCAAAATTCCATCAAAATGATATAAAGTGCGATATGAACTTCAAACTTTGTAGGGAAAAACATAACCTATGTCTATTCCCTTTCCTTCTAAGTCCAGAGAGTGTGCTGTAAAAAATGGAGTGCCCGGTTCTGCAAGAACATCCAATATACTGCTACTTGCTTGATTTTTCTGTTTTTTCTGAATCCATTTAGCTTTCCAACTTTTCTTTTGTTTGTGCAGTCCCTTGTTTTTCTTTACTATTTTATGAGCACATTCGCATAGCCTCTTGTGCTTTATGATTAGCCTATTTAATTTTTTATTGATCCTGACATTCTGTTGTTCTAGGCTTCTAACCTTTTCTTCATACTTCTTCAACTTCTTGCAAATAATTTTCCTTGTCTTGGACTTCTTCTTCTTTGACAAATTCTCTTGTCATGACTTATTATGTTCAACAAATCAATTAAGGGGTTCTTCAACTTCTTGTTCTTCATTTATGCCTAGAATATTTGGTAGAGCATCCAAAGTTTTCTCAATTCCAGTTAGGGCTTCTGCAATTTTCCTTTCCATTCCTTTCGAATGTTAATATTCTTCATTCTATAATGATTGAGGAGAGACTAATTTTTGAAACTTTACAGACTTTATAGGATTCTTAGACTCAATAATTTCATGTTATAGTTTAACCTGGGACTCTTCCTCACCTGGAAAGACCTCTAAATTGACCTGGAGGTGCTTGGATTCTTTGATTTTTCTTTGATTTCATTTGAGGATTTTTCCATATCCATAACTTCATTTATTTTTAAAGAAGGATCAAAGAAGGATTTGGCCTTTATTCTAGATTTATTGGTCGACCGAGTATGAGGCCTCCTTGGAGGATATTTTTGCAATATATCTTGTTCATCGTCTAGGACCTTTCATTGCTTATTCTTTCGAGAAGGAATTTCAATAGCTTCATGGTTTTCAATTTCAGGTGGTGATTTTTCCTTATTCTCTTCATCATTCTATACTGGAGATGCTTGTTTAGATTTCCTCTTTCTACTTCAAGTCGACTTAGAGTTCCTGGTTCCTTTTGAAGAAGACCCTTCATTTACCTCTTGGGGCCAAACGAGTTCCATTTCAAACTTAGAAAAGAACAAGAAATGGTCACAAGTTTAGTGGATCTTGGCCAACTCCTCCATAATTAACAATTTTATCAGAGCATGGTGATAAATACCATGGCGTGTTTTCTGTGGACAAGCCCTGACCTTTGTTTACATCTTCATGAGGATTTTAAGAAGGAAAAGGGTAAATTGAGACGTCCATCCCCTGTAACATGTAATAGAAATCTCATTTGGTATATGTAAACAAACGAGTACCTACCCTCTCAAGTAAAATAGCATTGGATCCAATACAACAATTCCTTCCATTCTAGTTTTAAATAGGTTCTAAGAATTCCCTTCCTCTAGTTGGGGTTTTGAAATTCAGGGATGAGAAATTGATTACAAGCCGAAACAAAATCTTGGGATTTGAACCAGCATTATCCACTTGTGGACAATTTTCGAGCTACAGTAATTGATGTTTCAGTAACTTGAAACTTGAAAGTTCATATCTCCAACATTAGCTTGATTTCCATCAAATCCATGTCTAAAGGATTTGGATACGCTCTCATGATGTCTGCGAAGCTTCTAGCAAAATTCCATCCATCTGGCTTCCCTAAACCTATCCCCAAGATCCAAATAGGATTGAATTACCTCTGATCCCAAAGGTTCATACCGCACTAGGAAACCACTTTTATTTTGAGGAGGCATGGGTGAGAACGAGAGATGGCGGGGAAGATTGTATTCGGTCACTACTAACTTTATAAAAAACGTGAGAGAACTCTTTGGAAGAGAAATGAAAGTAACCACATTAGACATGAGTTATAACAAGATACAAATATTGAAATCGTCGATTTTAGGAATAATCAACAGACTTATCGCAAAGTTAAATAAATTTTGAATGACTACAAATTATGATTACATGGAATCCTGGCAGCGTGTCTCATATGATTGAATGCTTTTCAGATTTTAATTTATCTATATGTGTTTGGCAGTGTTGAGAATTTCAAATTTAGTAGCGCCAAACCAGTAAAAGATGTGAGTTCCACTACAAAATGGAAAAATATTTTGTAGCTGAACCAAAAATAGGTTCCGCTACAGAATGAGCAACTCCTCACTTCTAGCAAATATAATGTTTGCATGATCTCATAACCCTACAAGTTGTTGGGCACTCTATATGTCAGTTAATTAAAGCTAACACACAGAATGATTAATATAAATTGTCAAACCCAGGAAGGTCTTTTATTTCAAAGGTAATAAGCACAATCTATGCATAAACAGATTAAGCTGTTGATTAATGAATGTAAGTAATGATCCTACCTAGATACTCAGCCAGCTCGTTCCCTAAGCAACTAATCTAATTCACACATCTACAAATCCCAATTGAAACAATCCTTCTTACAAAATCAATCTAGAAAGTTAATGATCTAATGATGAAATGAAACGAGATTACTTTTGCAAGAAGTTAAATCCTTATGATCATCAAACTACAACATTCAACCTTTACCAAAATGATCTATCTAGTGACTACTATAACTCCATTATTATTTGTCTAATCTATGTATGCAATTAAAGATACAACAACAACCAGAATTGAAGTACAAGCTTGAACTCTACTGATGATTACTGGAAGTCCTAGAAGCATAAATAACTGCAAATTGATTGGAATCGAGCTTGGCTATTACAGCTGATTAAAACACACATGCAATTAATTGAATTTTTCTACACAGTCGACTATCACGCCACTCTGCTACAGCTATTCAAGATGCAATTGTAAACTACCAGCAAGGAAGCTAATCTCTATTACATCTATCAGCAATGTCTGCAACATTCCACACCACACAACATAAATGAATTTAAACTATTCTCTGTTACAGCTATAAGCAATGTCTGCAACATTCCACACCACACAACAGAAATGAATTTAAACTATTCTACCTACTTAAATCGGCTATCTCTATGAGAAGGCGAGCCATGGCCTTCTAACAGAGACGCCAAGAGTCACAGCTAATTAAAACTCAGAAGTGAAGAATTATGCTCTCATATTATTAATGGAAGATCATGAGTTTCAATGCTCTATTACAGCTTACACCAATAATGATTGTCCAACCCCAGGCTACGAGAGCCTCATGGAATTTATACAAAAAGAAAGACAGTTTCAGATCCACAAAAATAGCGTAGCAATGAAGATCTATGATCTTCATGCTGCGCAGTTACAACTAATAGGTACAATGTGTTGAATAGTGCTGTTAATACCGAAGGATGTTGCTATCTCGATGGAAATTGGATCAACAGACTTGACAGCTGGAATGCCACTTGTCTGTTGCAGCTAAGCTCTTCTTCAATGGGATCTGTTATAGTGGAAATCTGTTACAGCTCGCATGGAGGATGCGCTGTCCCTTAGAATATGAGGAGCTGACGTTGAAGAGTCATAGCTGGCACTCCTGGGCTTATACACCTACGCTTTTAGACCTTGTCTAAATAAAGTCACATAAATTAGTATAAACCAAGGACTAAGATCCATAATCTTTAACAGTATTAGGCGTAAAAAAAAATAAAGTAATAGCAAATTATACATGTCAATGTTATAGATTGATTTGGAAAGACATGGATATAGCTCATGAAAATAGGATGGAATTAGGGCAAAAAGGTGTAATATAGGTAGCCAAAAAGAGGCATTTCCTGGACCCAACATCTACCCCCAACTATCCAATTGCATGTCCTCATGCAACAACCTCCTTTAGTCTGAATTTGAATCTGAGTGAAATCTGTGGAGATTGGTGATGTTATAAGCACATTATGGTGCCTCCCCTCGAGGGACAAACCCATAGCAGTATACCCAATGCTCCCAACAACTCTCTTCTTCTTCTAATGTTAGAGCATAAATGGTTCTGTAAGAATTGCTTATAGGCCACCAAATGAGGGGGAACTTAAATCTTAAACCAATCCACCAAGGTCCACACCTCTGCATGCACTGCACATATCTAGGCACCCTAGTGAAGGCTTGCCTGAAATTTTCGAAGCCATATGGATCCATTTCCTTCAGAGATGAGGATGAGTATAGCCATCCATATTCACTGCCTTCCAGGGCATCCTGCTGCATATTAAGAATCATTGGGAAACATGTAGTAAGGAGTTTATCTCGCAGGCTCTCAAAATATTGAGCAATTGAAGGAACCCTAAGGGATTTAGCATGACTGGCCATGAATGCTGGTGGATTCTGAGTTTCCTCCCTAATCCATAGAGTAGAATTCTCCTCATTCCTAAGGATGGTTTGGAAGGCATCCTTCCATCTTACATGGTTAATGACGAAGGAGGCAAATGTCCTCAGCTGAACATCCCCAAGAACAGGTAAAGGGTCAGATGGAATGGTAATATAGCAAGCTCTATCATGCAAATATCACTCACATAACAAATGCTGATCCTCAAAGTCACTCTTCAGAACAGTCTCCAGAAATTGATCAACTGTTGCCAACTCAAATGATCTTCCATCTTTGAGAGCCTTCAATTTAAATAAGGTTGTCTGCTCATAGAGGAAGACAAGATAAGAGGGGGATTGTTGGCGGGAAAATCTACCCTATAGCAAGGAAACTAATGCTATCAACTTGGTTGGGGTGACAGGTAAGTGTATTGATGCTATTACAGAGACATTTACAAAAAAGAAGTAAGTTGTAGATCTTGGGAACACACCTTTCAATTGAAGTTTGATCCTAGCCTTGACTTGATCTCGTGTTCAACTTCCAAATCCACCTTCCCTTTAGCAAACCTGCAATAACAATACCTTTCTCAAAACATTTTGGGCAATATATAAAGCTTGAAAGAAACAAAAACAATGTTTAACATTCAGCATTGACCAAAACAGGTCCAAATTAAGATGCCATTTCATAACACATTTAAATTGGAACAAGAAAGACACTTCAACCTTTATTTGTCAAAAGTAGAATGATGTACAAGTATACCTGATCATGAAACAGGCTCCTGCAACTTGATTCTGGGCTCTTGCTCTTCTCTGGCTTGGATGTCTTCAATATCAACTCCTCCAATGCCTTAAAGTTTCTACATTAATTCATCTCAACATCTAGGTTTTCTAGCTATAAACTCTAACCCTTCTCCTTTAACCTACTTTGTATTTATAGGATTAAAGAAGTAGTTTAGGTCGATATGTAGTTATGGAGGAAGTTGGGGGAGTTAGGAAACTACCATCAACTAATCCTCCTCGATGAATTAATTTATTTTTTAATCATCTTTTAAGATGTACGCGACTCTTCTTCAATGGAGTAGCGTATAGGGCGCTACTTTAGTGTTTAACAACTAGCGCTCATTCAATTTTAAATGGTGAGCGCTACTATGCTGAGAAAGAGTAGCGTATACTTGGATATGGGCGCTACTATGATACACTAGAGTAGCGTATGGGCGCTAGTTTCTTTGAGTAGAGTAGCGCTCATATCTCAAAATGATATTTTTTGGGGTTTTCCAGTAATGTCAGGAAAATGGAATGAGTTGACATATCATCCAAGGTCAACATGCTCCTCCATCCAAATTGTCCTTTTGTGTGATCAGCAGCTCAGGGTGATCACGGACGAAGAGGTGCAAGTTTGACCTATAACAGATGCCCCCTAATGTGTGAGATCAGAGGGAAACGATGGCCGAAATACATTATAATCCAGAGCCAGAGGAGGAGCAAAGAACCGCAGAAAACAAATCACAAGAAACCTGCAACAAAGATCAAGGTCAGTGAGCAATTACATTTTTGACATCTTATAGATGTGTAGTGTGATACAACATGATCTCCGATACATAACAAGGAGATGTATATAAAGCATGGCCACTTGAAATACAAGCGTGGATCCATGTAAAACTGAGAGATCATAGCCATAACAACAAACTGGATCTATGTCTCATGGAGAGCCGAATATAAGTAGGGCTCAGTCTTGCGCAACTTGGGTGATAACAAACTGAGGTAATGTCATCCAAAAATCCCAAGGTCTTCATCCCAAAACAACCCGAGGTACAAACCCTAACCATGTGAATAGATGAGCTGATAGTCGAACATGGGGGGTATTGTTTGATTATCGGTCATTGATGTATACCGTTAACAAACGCGAGGACTTCCACCGATAATGATGATGGTGTCCAAGGTACCAAGTACGATTCACCAAATGTGAATAGATGGACTTGGAGTCGAACACTTGGGAATCCTATCGAAGAAGAGACATTGATGTATTCTCATCATTCAACAGCGAGGAAAATTTCCACTGGTGACTGCAATCTCCAAGGTACTAACCGAAACTCTAAACTTCAATCCCAGAATAATGAGTTGATGTCGATGGGAAGAAGTCCATTGGAAGGGAGGCCTTAAGGCATCCTCCATCATCCAACTCGAGAAACACTCAACTGGTAAGGGATGATATCGAATAATATGTAACAAGACCGACACTAGGAAGGCCGACACATGAGGTCAAGGTAAAATACAGAATGGCCGACACAGGGTATATCCTTGACATTGAGCACGACACAAAGTGACTCAGGCAGTTTCTGACATAACGGGGTAAATAAGTCTGAAATGTAAGAGACATTAGCAGACCCTCCATATGGTTGGAAGAATAACCAACCGGGGGAGTAAATAACTCAGAGGAAAGGTTCACCCTAAGGTCAAAAACTAAACCCAACCGACAAGATAGGCTCAAGTAGGTGCTGTGTTCAAGGATAGAACTTGACTGAAACTGCCTTTGACAATGAAGATATGATATGTCTTTCCCGTTCCTTATTCTTTTTAGATAAAAGAATACCCTTCTTGTTATTTTAATGAGTCCAAGAAAGAATGAAAAATCAATAGATCCAACCATGTAAAAGTGTAACGAGCCCATGGGAGGAAGACTCAGGACCTTCTTCATTATTTATAGAGTTTGAAGAAGAGATAGAAGATTACTCTATATTTACTGATCTCTGGATTTTAATATCAAGCCGAGATCTGTTCTTGCTCGCCGGTGTTTTCAATTTTAAGGAGTCTGAAAAACTTAAACAATAACTCCATATATCTACTCGTGGATTTTAGTATCGAGCCCAAGCAGATTAACGCTCGCCGGTGTTTTCCTGTTTATAGAGTCTGAAAAAACTTAAACAATCCTCTTTTCACCTATCCGTGGATTTTATATCGAGCCCGGATTGGTCTGTGCTCGGCGGTGTTTTCTTGTTTATAGAGTTGAAAAACTTAAATAGTCCTCTACATACCCTCTCGTGGATTTCACATCGAGCCCGAGTAGGTGAATGCTCGCTTGGTATTTTCATGTTTAGAGAGCCTGAAAACCCTAAAGAGAGGCTCCAAAAGGTCCTTTTTCGTGCAGTTAGTCTCCTCCCCCGAAAAAGTATAAAACAATGAAAGGAGAACTCTTCTAGCGCATATAGGAGTATACCTAGAGTATACCTTTTCCGTAGTTAATCCACTTAGGCCCAGAAAAGGGGTAATTCTATACCTGAGTGGATGAGCCTTCAGATACTTTAACGAGCTCGAAGAGGACAAGTTTGCTCGGCAATCTTGTTTAGGTTTAAATAGTCCAAACAAGAGCTTAAAATGACTTAAAGGTCAGCTTCTAGGATCATAGTTTCATAGTCTGCCAAAACTAGGTCTTCAACAAAATATATGAATTTGAAATATTTAGCTAGTTGACAAGGTCTATCATCAAGAAATTTTAAACTTAGGAGACGAATCTGACAACAATTAAGTGAAAATTGAGCTTGGATCAGTGTTATACCGTATTGTGTGTTTCAATTGATTAATTAGGGTTTTTTGAAAGTTTTGAAACTATAGAAAATTAACAATTATGGGTAAAAATCAAAATCCAATTTATATATAATTTCATTGTTTAAAAATCAATTTTCAATTTGTGTTGTAGGGAAAAAATTGGGGCAACATTTTGCAAATTTCAAATCTCCATTGCGATCGAATCGAGCATCCAACCATCAAACTTCCTCCACCAAGTAAGTTGAAATCTCCCTGACTTGCAATTTCATGGTTTGTTTTTAAATTTTTGATCAAAAATAGCTTGCAACGCAATGCTCATAATTATTTATGCGTGGGCGCTACTGTGTAAACACAGGAGTAGCGTATAAACTCGATGGGCGCTACTTTGCTCAAACAGAGTAGCGCCTACACGCTACTGTGTAGTATACACAGTAGCACCTACACGCTACTGTGCAGTATACACAGTAGCGTACATACTTGAAAACTTATATACAAGTGCCGAGACTCAAAAAAAAATTTGGTTTTTTGTGCAGGATGGTCCTTCAATGGAGGGAGAGGGAGCATGAGGACATGGATAGGTTGGCCATGCAAGACCCGGCTACCCTCCATGTGCTTCGAAGATGCGGTTTGTTGAATTTTTATCAAACCGTAAACATGAGGGCTTTAAACAAACTGTTTCGAAGACTGATTCAGTATTGGGATGTGGATACCAACACCTTTGTCATCCGTGGGCAAACATTGGAGCTTACCGTTAATGACATATACTTTATTACTAGTCTCTCAAGGAGAGGAGATGTAATCAATCTCAAAGGGTCTTCTCGTTTGGGTGCACGATCAGTGCAAGAATATGTGAACACTTATTGTGTTGCCGGAGCTGAAAAATCGGGAAGCCAAGTCTTAATTTCAACTATTGATGGTCTCCCTTTGAAAGTGACAGTGAGCATGATCAACCGAGTATCCGGTAGTGCATCACAACACTTAGCTTCCAGGCATTCTATGCATATTGGTGTACAATGCTTGCATGGTCATGTTTATGATTGGAGTACTAGTTTACTGGCAAACATGAAATCTCAATTGACAGGTTGCAAATCCGGCACAATGAAGAATTTTGGGTACGGTAGTATTTTGTGTACTTTCTTCTTTTAGAGGATGCCTGCTATCAGTTTGGGGATGCCTCTACCACAGGTTAACCCCTGTGAGCCCAGACTAGGCCGTTGGGGTGACATATTCCTCCGCCAAGGTGGTGGGGAAAGTCACTACCGTTATCATACTGATGATTTCTGGGGGTGGTGGGAGAGACAAGTAGCCGCTTTTGAGTAGTTTCCATATGCTGGATTGGATTTCCGTCATGATCCAGAGCTGGTGCTTCCGCCAGGTGGATCCTGGGGAGATATTGGTATGTTTAAAATTTTGAGAATTTATTTAATTTTTTCAAACTTTTTCAAGTATTTGATTTTTATGAATGAGTTTTGAAGTTCTAATCAAGTGTCATATGCAGATGTTGGGCCTGTTCGCCCTGAGGGACATCCTACTATCTATGTGAGGCCAGCTGATATTATCGTAGCAGATGCTATGTTGGGAACCTGGAGAGAAAAATGAGTCGGTTGACTCATGAGATTCCTGCATGCCATATGGATCAGATACCTGTTGATATGTAGGAAGATGTTGTTGGGGTGCCCCCAGCATGGCTTAGGGTGCTGCGGAGGGTTGCTAGACTAGTCATATGCTATCGCAATGCGGTAGATGATGATGAGGTCCCTCCTTCTCCATAGGAGAAGAAAACATTCTATGTATATATTTTTGAGGCTACTATGCCCAGCTTTTGTACTTTTATGACTTGACTTGATAAACTCATGATTCAAAACTCATATTTTTTTATACGGTACTGGCTATATACAGTATCGGTTATTTACATGTGTATGCGTTTTAATTTTATGTGTGCAATGTTGTTTATGATAATGTGTGATGCAAATGCCAGTCTAACACATAGTTTGCTAATGAATCAGCTAAAGTGTTTAAACTTCTCGGAATGTGTTCATATCTAATAGAATGAAATTGTATTTCCAAAAGTCTAACTCGTAGAAAATGACGTAGCAATCCTGGATCTCTAATCTGATAGACACCTGTTAACTGAAATACAATTAACTGTGAGTCAAGCCTTACCTCCAGGTATGAAATGCCATGACTGAGAGCATCTCGGAGAAGTTCTATAACTGCACTGTATTCAGCCACATTATTCATGGTAGGACCCAAACAAACCCCCCCCGAAGAGACAAGTTGGTCAGCGGGTGAATAAATGACCCAAGCTGCTGCAGCCAACTGACAGGTGTGGCGACTGGCGCCATCAGCAAATCCTAGGAAATGTGCGGTTGTCATCTGGTACACGAAACGAGAAACACACATAAGATTACCTAACGAACATAACAAAACTAGCTTTACCAAAATATATGGCTATGTTACAAGAAAAAGTATTTCAGCCTAAGCGTAGTACTTTTTCAGGTAGAGCCCATTTCTAGGCTCGGCCAACTTATTACCTTCGTGATCTACCAGTTCGTAGGCACCTTTCTTCAATACTTTAGAAATTATAAAAGGTCCGAGCCACCTGGATTTGAATTTTCCCGGTCCTAAGGGTTCTTTGTCTTGATCCCAAAGTAAGACCAAGTCTCCTTCAATGAAAACCCTAGGTTTGACGGATTTATCGTACTGTCCTTTGACTCATTTTTTGTGAACCTCGTTTATTGTAAGCGCATCCCGGCGCTGTTCATCTAGATGTTCTAAGTGTAACAAACGTTCTTCGAGTATTGACGTATCGGGTAGTAACTGAACTGCTAGTTTTAGCGAAGGAATCTCGCATTCAATTGCCACAACTGCTTCTATCCCATGCACAAGTTGGAAGGGAGAGAAACCGGTAGTAGTATTAACGTTGGCTCGGTAAGCCCAAAGAGCCAGGTACAGCATGATGTGCCAGTTATTCTGACTGGCATTAACAGTTCTTTGCAGTATTACCTTTAAAGTTTTGTTCACTGCTTCAACTTGTCCATTCGCCTGAGGATAGTATGAAGACGAATGTTCTTGTCGAAAACCAAGCATTGTATATAACTCAGTCATCATGCTATTTTGGAAATGACTGCCATGATCAGTCACTATCTCTTTAGGTATGCCAAACCGTGCTATGATCTGATTAAACACAAAATAAGCGGCAGTTTCTCCATCCGCCTTAACAATAGGCATTGCCTCTGCCCACTTAGTAAAGTAGTCAACGGCAACGATGATGTAATGATGTCCTCTAGCTAAAATTGGATTGCATGTCATGAAATCAACCCCCCATTTTGTGAAGGGACCTGCTGTAATTACAGGATGAAGAGGAGCTAGGTGTGCCCTCATTTTCTTAGTGAAAAACTGACACGGTCGACAGTGTTTCACTGCTTCCACACAATATTTAAAGATCGTGGGCCAAAAATATCCGGCACATAGTATCTTCTGAGCTGTTGCCAACCCGGAAAGATGTCCCCCACAAGCTCCACTGTGGGCATCATTTAATACTGCTTCAGCTTCTTCC
The DNA here is from genome assembly GCA_027924585.1 of Larix kaempferi. Classification (NCBI taxonomy): domain Eukaryota; kingdom Viridiplantae; phylum Streptophyta; class Pinopsida; order Pinales; family Pinaceae; genus Larix; species Larix kaempferi. Next base: position 3,958,969 of record BSBM01000756.1, read on the forward strand.
CGAGTAAAGAAATGTTTGCTGCATGAGCACTAAGGTGTTAGGAAAACATGAAAGAAATGTTTGCTGCGTGAGCACTAAGGTGTTAGGAAAATCATGAGAGAAATGTTTGCTGCGGGAGCACTAAGGTGTTAGGCAAGACATGAGAGAAAGGATTGTTGCGTGAGCACTAAGGTGTGAGGCAAGAAATTCCTGGATCAAGTGAATGTCGTTTGTTGATTTAGTCAACAGGATCCAATCATGAAGCACTAAATTTAGTCCATATATATATTGCAAGTGATATGTATAGTAAAGAACTCATGATTTATGTTCTGAGTTTGATTATGAAGTTGATGATAAAGTTTTTATTTTTCGTTTTCCTTGAAACCTAGTTTTGTTGTCGGAAATCCAGGTGTGATCCATAACGACTGGCAAGAAATTCTTAAAAGGCCAGAAAAGGGTCAGAATAGAGATGACGAAGCAAGCGAACTGCTAAAAAGTCTGAACACCGAGGACGGTGTTATTTTTAAGGGGAGGAGGATGTAATATCCCTCCTTGTATCCCTATTAGAATTGTAAATGTATATTGTGAACTATGTATGAGGCCCTGGTGAGGAGCTCAAGGCCAAGGCCCCACCAGTAGGCCTTGTTGGTTTTGTTACTTATGCTCAAATAGATAAATGGGTGATTTTAAACTAACGGTTGAAGGTCTAGGCAAGACTAATGCGATGCGACAAATAATCCATTAAGGGAGAGAAAAGAAAATGGAGAGGAATCCATGGGCTCCATGACCATAACCTCACATATCGTCTTTAAATTTGATAGTGCAAAAGGTTCGTCTTTGAAGGATTTACCGTAAGCATTTAACTAGGTTATTATTCGCTATCTACTAATTATAATGACCCGTGGTTACTTAAGGAATATATATATATATATTAGCACAAGAATCATATACAAAAATATGACTAAAGAGGGAAAGACAAGCTCTACCTTTTTGTTTAAAAGAAAAGATTACCCTTATATATATATAGATGATTAACTAATAAGTTGAGATAACTATTAGGAAGAGGTTATTTACATTTACATGTAAATGTAAGGATTGAGCTAATAGTGTACTAAATGATAAAATAGATATATATGTGACAAACATGTATTTGGAAGATTAATATGAATACCTATTAAGCCTAAAGCTAACTACTATTACAATCCTAAGTGAGATTTGATCGTAAAGTAAAATTATCTATAGGATTATGGAGAGACATCCCTATGATTGTATTTTAATGGATAGTCAAGTTTTCTTTTTATGAATAAGATGGATCCTCTAATATTAGTTGCATATTAAATATCTAAAAGAAGAAACGGAAGGAGCTTGGTGCTCGTAGACCCTTGAATCCACGCGGTGATTTCGTTGGGGCATTCTTAGGTAGGTTAAGATTCCATCTGGTCAAACGGGATTGCAATAAAACTGTTTTTCCCTTCTTAAAAGGAGATTTGTCCCCTGAACTGTTGTGGGGGCACAACCACTCTTAGATACTACTCATAAATAATGACGTCTTTTGTCCCTTTCATATAAGTAGTGGAGCACTATGAAATTATGTTCCATAACTAAAAAATGCGCCATCTACTTCCTCACAGAACCACGACTCTCTGTCGTCGCCATTTGGCCGAAAGCTGTTTCCAGCAAGTTGTTCCTTAATGATGTTAGTAATTGCACATTAATTTCTACTGGGGGGAATCCAATCTCTACGGAGGTTTTTGGGGAAAACAGGGGGGATTATCTGCTTCTTAAAGGAGTGGAGACGACGATGGATGGGGGATGCTACCATCTCTGCATAGGAGTTATAACATTTCGGTGGAGGGGTACCTATTCGGGGGGAGAGGGCGTTTTGTTTTGCTGGTGCTTACTCATCTGGAGAGAAGCGCAAACCCAGATCGATGGGCGTGAACCATCTATCGAGTAGATCTGAATGGGTATGAGCCTTTTTAGAATGGGTGTGGTCCATCTTTGTCTTTCTATTGATTGTGCGGCCAGCCACAAAAGAGAACACGAATATCCGGTGATAGAGAATAGGCAGATTTAAATCTCTGCACTTGAACAGAAATACGAGATGGGTGAGAAATGACTGACGTTGTTCATTAACAGTTTTCCATTTTAACTTTCCGTCTGCAATTTTTATCAAGAAGTCCGCACGCGGGATGAAGATAGGTATCAGGTTGTCTCCAATTCATGCATTTGACAGATCTTTATTGTACTGAAGCACTAGGAGAAGATCTATGTGAATAGATGGATATTGTCGATGTGTTCTGGGGATCGACTGTCGAGTGGGAAATGGGGAAAATAAGCTGATATCTTGCGTACATCAATTCGTTTATGGAGTAAGTTCCATTGTGTGTTCCGGTGTATGGCTGTGAGATTTTTTCATTAGCTAGTGGTCCTCTTCGGGACTGTCATATGGATGTATGGACAGAGTCGTATCCCTGTACAAAGACATTTTTAAGTTACATAGGGTCGCATTAGAATTTCTCTGGGTAGTATGGAAATCTGGGCGAGAATAACTCAAGATGAGCTTGTGCCTGAGTTAGCTTGAAAACATGGATTTGACGTAATTGATGGAAGGCTTGGAGTGTTGACTGGGCGAGATTGAGGGACCCTCTACGATAGGAGCATTTGAATTCTCAGCAGTATAATTTTTATACACATGGCAAGATATCAGTATGAAAGCACTCAGAAAAGCATCTAGGATCTCTGCGCTCAGGTGTGTTATTTTCCTCTGCTCTGTCTTCGATCCTTACGGCTTGAATCATTTTTGTTTAAACATATTTATGATCGGCAGTAATGGATCTCGGTGGTAACTAGAAATCAGGGGCATCTTTTCATTATATTTGTAGTTGATATTACTGAAATAGCAATTTGATTTGCTTGTTGAAATTATAAACATTCTGTTGGATTCATATTACTTGGGTGATATCGCATTTTGAAACTTGCAATGATATTCGACGGTAGGGTATTTCATTTAAAATGGTTGCCTTAGTCATGATTTGATACCTGCGCTATGAGATCTATGCCGTTATGGTGTTACCTTATACTTTTATTTTTTGTAGTTACAGACAGTAATAATCTTTGCTTGCTTTGTTTGACAGAGTTCTGTTTTATGGCAGTAACTTCTGTAGGAATGACTTGACCGAGCTCTCTTGGCATTATAGTGGTTGTAATGCAACAACGATCTCATACATGTAGATCGAACCGTCACCATGTTTGCTTTGGTTTGAGGTTGCTTGTTTGTTGTTAGGCTAGGCGATCTTGGATCGATCCATGCCTGAAACCCTTGACTTTGTTTATATTTTTCCAATTGCTGATGATCTCTAAATTTCTTTAGAAATATGTGACCAGCAATATTCACTCCCGATAGTTTGAAGTGATTAATATATATAATATTTTGATCTATGTAAAAATGCTTATGTTATTATTGTAGATAAGCAATCCCTAGCTTAAAAAATGATTTGGGTTGTTGAACAGGGTTAATAGCGTTATTGACCTTTTTCTGGTTTGATAGTGATTCTTTTAGAGTAAAGATATATACCTTTCAAGTATTAAATCGATGAATGGTCACAACTTTTCCTAGCAAGGACGTGGCCATTGGTTCGAAGAAATGTAAGTGGTTTAGAGATTTAGTTATGTCAATCAATATAGATCTCTGTCGTAGATTGATTACAGAGCGGAATGCCTGGATAAGAACTTTGTTAAGTTACTAACCTCATCATAGATCTCTTTGTTTATGTGGACATTAAGGTCAAAGTCTTCAAAATACGCTCGATAAAAGAGGCATGGAGAAAAGATGGATGTAAGTATAGTAACATTGGTGTTGCTGGTTGTAAGCTCTATTTGATAATTAATACAAGACGCGACTCTCCTTTGGTGGATGTAGCCCAATGTGATTGGGTGAACCACGTACATTTTGTGTCTCCATGTGTATGATTCTATTGTTGATGTCTTGTCAGTAAATCTCGTTCATGTCTCAATGATTACGCCTTGTTTCGCATGTTTATGTCTTAATAGTTATGTCTTGTAAATAAGTCTTAACTAAATGTTTATTCACAGAATGTGTGTGGAAATGTTTTTTTTTTGTGAAGACTTTTGTTATGATAGCATGCAGCTGTATAGTTCCTTTATATATATTGGTCTCAGAAGAGACCCAAGGAGTTGTAATGGTAACACTTCATAACAACAGTAAATGGACTATTATAAGATTGTCAGGTGTAGGAATAAGAAATAAATAAATGTTATCTATTTCATTGAACTCGATCATAGATATTTTTATTGTATCATAGATATTTTTATTGTAAGGATATCTAATGGAAGTAAACTTTAATTTTCACCAAAATACTAACATGCAAATCTTGGAGATGTTACATATGGTATCAGAGCATTAGGTTACAACACTAGGGCCTAATGAGCTCAACATGCGATAAGTGAGTATGAAGGTTGTTAAGTTTACTAATTAATTGTTTTCGTTTCATTTTGGATGCATGAATTGTACTTGAGTGGGAGAATGAATCTCCGAGCTCGACTTCAAGTTTCTTCCGCCAGAGCGCAGGTTGCAAATACTCGGGCTTATTTGGGCTCAGTCGGGGAAAACATATATTAGTTAGTCGAACTGGAGACACCAGACGCAATAGAAAATTTCATTTCAATGGATCGACAACAGGTAGCTTACAAGTTGTCATTAAATTGCAAGTAAGTATGTTTCATTTGGTGAAAGCATTATAATGGCGCAACATTGTTTGTAGGTAAGGATAGTATATGTTTCATTATGGATATGAACAATCTGTTATTGGTAAATTTAACTGATGAACATATCCTCCTATTTTACAAATTAGAATTCATGGGACGACGAGAAAATAGTCTTTAGCATGATAATGGTTATGGTTTTGTGGAATGAATCTTCTTATATTGAAAGTCATCCTAGTTGGGAATGTGCTAAACTGAAGAACTCTTTTAAATCTGTTGATTTGGAAATTCGTCTTAAATACTTACTACCTTATCTACCTTTATTGTTATTCTTAGGAGTGGATATCTTTCAGTTTCACTAAACGCGTCATATGGGAGAATAGTGTTGATACATTTTGTTAATTGTTTCTGACTAATCGAATTCTATTGATCCATTCGTCAGGATTTCCGAATATGAGATTCATATAGATAAAATAAGCAACTTATATATGTTAAGTCATTTGTAAAGTAATTATATATGCTAACATTTGACTAAAGAAGATGGTCTAAGGTTTTGATTATGTTAGGAACTGTCAAGTTCCTTTCATATATAAAGCCGAACATTGCTTGTGGAAGGTTAGTTCGGCTGTATGTATGTATGTTACCAGAATTTCCTAGTTATGTCAACATCATAAATTTATCATTCAAAGTGGCGTTATATATATATATTATATGTGGTGTCAAAATGATTATTTTGGTTGAGAGATAAAATTATAGTTAATCATGTTGCTCACATAATAAATGCACAGATGTAATTAATGGTGAGTACGTGTTATTGTATGAATAAAAGTATTGGAAAACTAGAACCGCCACGGAATGGTAATACATGACACTTTAAATTCTCTGATGTCTTTATAATGACCGTTTTAAATCCGCATTAGGAGTTAAGGAAAAACTTTAATATCATGGAAGTTCCAAGATAGATCAGAAGTAATATTTAATAGTAATTGATGTATAAGCTTTTATGAAACAAGTAAAGGTGATGATTGACATAGGTTTTATGCATGATTGCCCTTATGTGTTAATTACAGCTTTTCTTTTTCGTCTAACACATTTAATGTTGTGGTTGAGCGGAATGTTATATCCACACACAGCACTACAACAGTCAAGAGGTAGAAATGGGATATATAGATGCAGGTGATATTTAGTGTAATACTAATATGTGATGATACAGGTAAACTGGTACCTCGACATATGAGGATCTTATAATAAGAAGATATGCGGCCACCCTTACAAAGTATATGGTTATCATTATAAGGTATGCAAGTATGTTTTAGAAAATTGGTGATTTCTATGTGATGTTGGTATATACAAAGAAGTTGTATAATTAAAATAGGAAGTGTGTTCGAAATAGTGGAGGATAACATTCGAGGTTAAGAAATCATCATGTCCACGGGTCATCACAGGAAGAATATTATTTCATGTTCAAGGAATTATGTAATCCTATTAAGTAATTTAGATATGCTTGGAAGGAGAAAACGTTTACTTCAGATGATCAAGTATGGATATGAAGAATGAATGATTTTCTTATTTACAAATATTTGATTTTGTTACATAAAGTTACTAACAATTGAATTTGGTAAATGGCCAAAACTCGGTGGAACTTGTCGAAAGACAAAAGCGTAATATATTATGCATGGTACAATAAAGGGGTGAGGATGAAAGACCCACATTGCAGCTTTTACTATTGTTAATTATTGTTGAATAAAGCACTAGACCAAATTGGTCAGAGAAATTGTATGGTTATAAAATGTAATATGACGAAATAATTGATGAATTCGAATGGGATTTTCCCAGACTCAAGCAAGGAGGCTTGTGGGGGAATAAAATTCCGGGACTCAAGCGAGAAGTCTCGAGGGGAATTGTGTAAAGAGTGTCATAATGGCACTAAAATACTCCCTAAAATCAGGGATTGAACAGCCACTAGGATTCTCGGAGAATCGGCTGGCTGTAAGACCTAGGCAAGCTATAAGAAAATGTATATGTGGGAGGCAGGACGCTGCTTAGTATGCATAAAAGAAATGTTTGTTGCATGAGCACTAAGGTGTTAGGAAAACATGAAAGAAATGTTTGCTGCATGAGCACTAAGGTGTTAGGCAAATCATGAGAGAAATGTTTGCTGCGGGAGCACTAAGGTGTTAGGCAAGACATGAGAGAAAGGATTGTTGCGTGAGCACTAAGGTGTGAGGCAAGAAATTCCTGGATCAAGTGAATGCCGTTTGTTGATTTAGTCAACAGGATCCAATCATGAAGCACTAAATTTAGTCCATATATATATTGCAAGTGATATGTATAGTAAAGAACTCATGATTTATGTTCTGAGTTTGATTATGAAGTTGATGATAAAGTTTTTATTTTTCGTTTTCCTTGAAACCCAGTTTTGTTGTCGGAAATCCAGGCGTGATCCATAACGACTGGCGAGAAATTCTTAAAAGGACAGAAAAGGGTCAGAATAGAGATGACGAAGCAAGCGAATTGCTAAAAAGTCTGAACACCGAGGACGGTGTTATTTTTAAGGGGAGGAGGATGTAATATCCCTCCTTGTATCCCTATTAGAATTGTAAATGTATATTGTGAACTATGTATGAGGCCCTGGTGAGGAGCTCAAGGCCAAGGCCCCACCAGTAGGCCTTGTTGGTTTTGTTACTTATGCTCAAATAGATAAATGGGTGATTTTAAACTAACGGTTGAAGGTCTAGGCAAGACTAATGCGATGCGACAAATAATCCATTAAGGGAGAGAAAAGAAAATGGAGAGGAATCCATGGGCTCCATGACCATAACCTCACATATCATCTTAAAATATGATAGTGCAAAAGGTTCGTCTTTGAAGGATTTACCGTAAGCATTTAACTAGGTTATTATTCGCTATCTACTAATTATAATGACCCGTGGTTACTTAAGGAATATATATATATATATTAGCACAAGAATCATATACAAAAATATGACTAAAGAGGGAAAGATAAGCTCTACCTTTCTGTTTAAAAGAAAAGATTACCCTTATATATATATATATATATGATTAACTAATAAGTTGAGATAACTATTAGGAAGAGGTTATTTACATTTACATGTAAATGTAAGGATTGAGCTAATAGTGTACTAAATGATAAAATAGATATATATGTGACAAACATGTATTTGGAAGATTAATATGAATACCTATTAAGCCTAAAGCTAACTACTATGACAATCCTAAGTGAGATTTGATCGTAAAGTAAAATTATCTATAGGATTATGGAGAGACATCCCTATGATTGTATTTTAATGGATAGTCAAGTTTTCTTTTTATGAATAAGATGGATCCTCTAATATTAGTTGCATATTAAATATCTAAAAGAAGAAACGGAAGGAGCTTGGTGCTCGTAGACCCTTGAATCCACGCGGTGATTTCGTTGGGGCATTCTTAGGTAGGTTAAGATTCCATCTGGTCAAACGGGATTGCAATAAAACTGTTTTTCCCTTCTTAAAAGGAGATTTGTCCCCTGAACTGTTGTGGGGGCACAACCACTCTTAGATACTACTCATAAATAATGACATCATTTGTCCCTTTCATATAAGTAGTGGAGCACTATGAAATTATGTTCCATAACTAAAAAATGCGCCATCTACTTCCTCACAGAACCACGACTCTCTGTCGTCGCCATTTGGCCGAAAGCTGTTTCCAGCAAGTTGTTGCTTAATGATGTTAGTAATTGCACATTAATGTCTACTGGGGGGAATCCAATCTCTACGGAGGTTTTTGGGGAAAACAGGGGGGATTATGTGCTTCTTAAAGGAGTGGAGACGGCGATGGATGGGGGATGCTACCATCTCTGCATAGGAGTTATAACATTTCGGTGGAGGGGTACCTATTCGGGGGGAGAGGGCGTTTTGTTTTGCTGGTGCTTACTCATATGGAGAGAAGCGCAAACCCAGATCGATGGGCGTGAACCATCTATCGAGTAGATCTGAATGGGTATGAGCCTTTTTAGAATGGGTGTGGTCCATCTTTGTCTTGCTATTGATTGTGCGGCCAGCCACAAAAGAGAACACGAATATCCGGTGATAGAGAATAGGCAGATTTAAATCTCTGCACTTGAACAGAGATACAAGATGGGTGAGAAATGACTGACGTTGTTCATTAACAGTTTTCCATTTTAACTTTCCGTCTGCAATTTTTATCAAGAAGTCCGCACGTGGGATGAAGATAGGTATCAGGTTGTCTCCAATTCATGCATTTGACAGATCTTTATTGTACTGAAGCACTAGGAGAAGATCTCTGTGAATAGATGGATATTGTCGATGTGTTCTGGGGATCGACTGTCGAGTGGGAAATGGGGAAAATAAGCTGATATCTTGCGTACATCAATTCGTTTATGGAGTAAGTTCCATTGTGTGTTCCGGTGTATGGCTGTGAGATTTTTTCATTAGCTAGTGGTCCTCTTCGGGACTGTCATATGGATGTATGGACAGAGTCGTATCCCTGTACAAAGACATTTTTAAGTTACATAGGGTCGCATTAGAATTTCTCTGGGTAGTATGGAAATCTGGGCGAGAATAACTCAGGATGAGCTTAAGCCTGAGTTAGCTTGAAAACATGGATTTGACGTAATTGATGGAAGGCTTGGAGTGTTGACTGGGCGAGATTGAGGGACCCTCTACGATAGGATCATTTGAATTCTCTGCAGTATAATTTTTATACACATGGCAAGATATCAGTATGAAAGCACTCTGAAAAGCATCTAGGATCTCTGCGCTCAGGTGTGTTATTTTCCTCTGCTCTGTCTTCGATCCTTACGGCTTGAATCATTTTTGTTTAAACATATTTATGATCGGTAGTAATGGATCTCGGTGGTAACTAGAAATCAGGGGCATCTTTTCATTATATTTGTAGTTGATATTACTGAAATAGCAATTTGATTTGCTTGTTGAAATTATAAACATTCTGTTGGATTCATATTACTTGGGTGATATCGCATTTCAAAACTTGCAATGATATTCGACGGTAGGGTATTTCATTTAAAATGGTTGCCTTAGTCATGATTTGATACCTGCGCTATGAGATCTATGCCGTTATGGTGTTACCTTATACTTTTATTTTTTGTAGTTACAGACAGTAATGATCTCTGCTTGCTTTGTTTGACAGAGTTCTGTTTTATGGCAGTAACTTCTGTAGGAATGACTTGACCGAGCTCTCTTGGCATTATAGTGGTTGTAATGCAACAACGATCTCATACATGTAGATCGAACCGTCACCATGTTTGCTTTGGTTTGAGGTTGCTTGTTTGTTGTTAGGCTAGGCGATCTTGGATCGATCCATGCCTGAAACCCTTGACTTTGTTTATATTTTTCCAATTGCTGATGATCTCTGCATTTCTTTAGAAATATGTGACCATCGATCTTCACTCCCGATAGTTTGAAGTGATTAATATATATAATATTTTGATCTATGTAAAAATGCTTATGTTATTATTGTAGATAAGCAATCCCTAGCTTAAAAAATGATTTGGGTTGTTGAACAGGGTTAATAGCGTTATTGACCTTTTTCTGGTTTGATAGTGATTCTTTTAGAGTAAAGATATGAACCTTTCAAGTATTAAATCGATGAATGGTCACAACTTTTCCTAACAAGGACGTGGCCATTGGTTCGAAGAAATGTAAGTGGTTTAGAGATTTAGTTATGTCAATCAATATAGATCTCTGTCGTAGATTGATTACAGAGCGGAATGCCTGGATAAGAACTTTGTTGAGTTACTAACCTCATCATAGATCTCTTTGTTTATGTGGACATTAAGGTCAAAGTCTTCAAAATGCGCTCGATAAAAGAGGCATGGAGAAAAGCTGGATGTAAGTATAGTAACATTGGTGTTGCTGGTTGTAAGCTCTATTTGATAATTAATACAAGACGCGACTCTCCTTTGGTGGACGTAGCCCAATGTGATTGGGTGAACCATGTACATTTTGTGTCTCCATGTGTATGATTCTATTGTTGATGTCTTGTCAGTAAATCTCGTTCATGTCTCAATGATTACTCCTTGTTTCGCATGTTTATGTCTTAATAGTTATGTCTTGTAAATAAGTCTTAACTAAATGTTTATTCACAGAATGTGTGTGGAAATGTTTTTTTTTTGTGAAGACTTTTGTTATGATAGCATGCAGCTGTATAGTTCCTTTATATATATTGGTCTCAGAAGAGACCCAAGGAGTTGTAATGGTAACACTTCATAACAACAGTAAATGGACTATTATAAGATTGTCAGGTGTAGGAATAAGAAATAAATAAATGTTATCTATTTCATTGAACTCGATCATAGATATTTTTATTGTATCATAGATATTTTTATTGTAAGGATATCTAATGGAAGTAAACTTTAATTTTCACCAAAATACTAACATGCAAATCTTGGAGATGTTACACTATCTGAGTTGCAAATTTAAACATTCTCAAGGGTACTAGTTCTTGTGTAACAGTCCCCTGTTCCTCCGTTTCTTTAAACTGCTGAGACTGTTTTTGATTTTTATCAGATCTTTCTGACTAGTAAGACTAGTCATGAAGGAGCTTAGTATCCCCTGATGGCTGGGACTGTACCATTTCATCCCCTAAATTCAAATTAGGGATTTATTCCATTCTTGGCTCATTCTCCTCTATCAATTCGATCCCTGGCATTCCTTCTTCCACCTCCTTTATCTGTACATGACTCTGGGATGCAAGTCCCAACACAACAACTCTGTGTCCTGCTGAAGCAAATATATCTCCACATTATGGGCAAACATTCTCCCCATACTTCTCATTTTCAAATGCAAACGATGGGTTTTCCAGCAAATTTGCAGTGTTTGCTAATGTATACAAATTTTTCTCTGCTTGTTTTCTAGCTGCTCCCTTCCACTTTTCCAGCTCCTTTCTTAATGCCTACACTTCCTCCTTTAATAATTCGTTTTCAAACAGGAGGTTTTCGATTTGGGGTTCTTCCCTAGAGGGTTGCTGTGTAGCAGTAGGCAATTTGGGGTTCAAAATAGGAATCTCTATATCTACCCCTACTGTATGTGCTTCTTCTAACGCAGGTGACCCCCTATTCCCTTTAACTGCTCCTGTCATCTCTGATAGGGGTGTTCCACTGTTACCCCTAACAGCATTCACTGTATCAGCTTTTGCTGCTGTCACTATTAATTCTGCTGCCATTACAATTACTTCTGCTGCTGCCACTATTAATTCTGCTGCCATTACAATTACTTCTGCTACTGCGACTGTCACAACTGCTTCCACTGCTGCTACTGTCATAGATGCTTCCACTGCTACTGTTGACCGAGTTCTTCTTTTCCTCATCAATCCCACTGGGTGTTCCCCACCACTTGCTGCTACTGATGCTTTGACAGTCTGACTCTTCTTCCTCTTTGCTGCCATGGGTGTATGACCCCTGTTTATTGATTCTATTCTTCGTTTCTTTGACATAGGGGTGTTCACCTTGGTTTCTTCTTCTTCAATAATGGTGCCCCTTATTTTTGAAGAGGACTCCACTTCCAAGACTTCCACAGTCCCTTCTGCTACTGTTTCTGGCCAATATCCTTCCTTCTGAATCCCTACTTCTGCAATTGCAGCTTCAACTGTCGCAGCTTCAACAGCTGCTCCAGTTTCAGCTTCTTTCAATTGAGTACTTGACTCTGCAATTACAGATTCCAATTTTTCTACCTCCTGCTCCAGGGTTTCCATCACACTTCCTTCAATTATAGGGTTTTCTGCTACTCCAGCCTCTTCTTTACTTACTTCCCCTTCATTATTGGCCTGACTTTCTGTTACTCCAACCTCTCCCCCAACTGGGTTTGAGGAACTCCAGTCCTCACTATCCTCACCAGCACCTCCCTCTTCTAATACAGGTTGTCTGATTGGTGCGTCCCCAGCCAAAAATTGCTCCCAAGTTAAATGATGACTTGCAATGGCTCTTAGGACCAATAATTTAATTAAACCATGATTAGTGAGGGAGGAAACTGGGTGCTGGGCAGTTCTTGCATAGCCATCCATGGTTTGTAGGGATTTAAACAGATAGAATGGTATATTTACTAAGATACCATGTCGTAAATGAGACAGTAAGGGAAGTTCAGAGAATGAAACAACTTGGTACCTACCTCCACAAGAAATATATCTCTTCACAAAGACTACAACTTGATTCCAGGGTGGTGGTAAGGATGCCAGTTCCAGCCCACGGATCTTTGGAATAACCTGTTCTCCTACTGACAGAAATTCCCTCACTGCATTCGCATTATGTACTTTCTGCCCAAATGACTTCTTTCCCACCATGGGTAAACCAGTAACCTCAGCTATGATTTCTTCTGTAACATCCACATGCAGTCCTCTGACCTCGGCATGAGTATCAGTCAGGCTGAGGGTGAATTGCAATGCGGTTTCGGTATGAAAACCATTCAACCGTTCGAAATACTCCATCCAACCTGCTGCTATAAAAATATTGAGAACCTCTGCATTGGCACGCACAGCATCTGTATTCACAAGTTCGTGTCTGACTGGATTTCCCATTTTAACCTCTCCTCAAGGTTCAGACCTCAACAATTTCTGGTTTAGAAATGGAGAGTTGCAACTTAAGAACATGCAAAGGGTCGTTGGGGTTCAAGAATCAGGTTTCAGGCTAGTCTATGATAGTATGAACGTTCTATGGAAGCGACGAGGTTGGAAGATAGGAGTAACAGGTGCAAAATCAGGTAAGGTGACGGAAAAAAAAAAATCACAATTATGACCTTTAACTTAATCTTTAAATTGTGATTCAATTCGGTTCATTGATCGAGGGTTATGACAGGACATAATCATTATTACCGTATTAATTCTCTGCCAAATCATGTAAAAGATAGGACCCGTACCTTGCGTTTATGAATTTGAGCCATGAATTAATCATTGCAACCGGTCGTCGTCTAGGCGGATGTAAATGCACATGTGCCAAGGTACGTGGCCCTTGCCACCCAAGCTGACAGCTACTCAAGGCATCCGAATTGTCCTTCATGGTGGATCATGGTTGGACCATGTGGAGCAAGCGCCAAAACTGACGCCTAGTCACATAGTTATTGGCATCATTAATCGGAGAGTAGACAAACTAGCAGAGTATCAGCTGCGAAATCTAGCAAAATAAATGAAAAATGGCAGAGTCGCAGCTGTACGGAAGGAGCTATAATGAAGTGGAAGGAATGGAGCCGCGGTGCTAGATTTAGCAGAACGGACAAAGGTGGCGGAGTCTCAACTGTTATATTTAGCAGAATGGACAAGAGTGGCGGAGTCGCAGCGGCGAATTTTGGCAGAATGGGCAAATGTAGTGGAGTCGCAGCTGTGAATTTGGAAGAATGGGCAAATGTGGCGGAGTCGCAGCTGGGAATTTGGCAGAATGGGCAAATGTGGCAGAGTCACAGCTGCGAATTTTGGCAGAGCGAGAAAATGTAGCGGAGTTGCAGCTGCGTCCAACTATAGTATAAGCAAATTTTATTTGTGAAAGACCATGAAATATCCATCTTCTTCAAAGAGCTTTATTAGATCAGGAACAAATATGGGGTGTCTGTAGTCATCTGGCCCAATCATGGCTGCTGCTCCTCGAATAAGTTCCTGCACACAGTTCTTTAAAACAAACTGATCAAGTGCAAGAAAAATTAAAAATAGATAAAATACAGAATGAAAGAAAAACCGATTATTTATGTATAAAAATATGTGTGGAAACTGCAACTTTTAGGAATTCACAAGGTTTAGAAATCCCTGTCCTGACGTTAACTGATACTCTGGATCAGATGCAACTTGTGAAATAAAAGCCTCCCTTGAGATCGACATGTGATACAGTCGTAGCCGATGACCATTTGCGAATAATGGTACTTTGTTCTCATCAATGGTGATCAATCGGACTGTTCCATTATCGAATACATGATCTATATGATATGGTCCCAACCAACGGGTGTGCAATTTGCCTTTAAAATCCCTTTTAAACAGTGAATCATACAACAGGGCCCAGTCTCCTTCCTGGAAGACTCTTTTCTTTATAAATCTGTCATGCCATCTAGAGCGCTGTTGTTGGATTAAAGCTGTATGATGCACTACAGCTGTGCGTTTCTCATCCAATTCATTGAGTTGATTCAATCGATTCCTTTGAGCCTCTGATAAATCCAGATTTGCTTCAATAGCTGTTTTCAAAGTTCTGATTTCAAATTCAATTGGGAAAATAGCATTCTTGCCATATACTAGCTCATATGGGGAAAAACCAGTGGTGTTACACCAAGTAGTACGATAGGCCCATAGTGCCTTTGGAAGTCTTTCAACCCAATCTTTACGATGGCTCTTCACTGTTTTTGTCAAAATAGCCTCAATAACCTTGTTTGTGCTCTCCACCTGCCCATTGGCCTATGGATGATATGGTGAGGTTATTCTGTGCTGAATATGAAATTTCTGCAACAGTGCTCTTAGCTTGTGAGATACAAACTGTGGTCCACCGTCTGTAATGATCTCCTTGGGTACTCCAAAGCAAGTAAAAATTCCTTCATACAGGAAATCAATCACAGCCTGATCATTGGCCTTTACCAAGGCTACAACTTCCACCCATTTATTCATATAGTCTGTGCAAACCAAGATATGAATTTTCTTCTTTGAGGGAGGGTTGATAGGCCCTACAAAATCTAGGGCCCACCTGTCAAATGGTTCAACCACAAGCTGTGGCTGTAAAGGCATCTCATCTAATCTGTTGGGTTGGCCCATCCTCTGGCAGCTATCACATGCCTAAACATACTTCTTCGTATCCCTGAATAATGTAGGCCAAAAATAGCCCATTCTCAAAACTTTATGACCTGTCCTCTTGTCAGCAAAATGTCCCCCACAGGGCTCATCATGGAAAGCTTTAAGAATGCTGAAGATTTCATCCTCTCTAACACATCTTTTAATTTCTAAATCAAGCTCGGTGTAGAAAAGATGGCCATCAATCCAGCAGTACCTAGCACTCTGTTGTATGATTTTATTTCTTTCTCTCATCGACAGATGTGCTGGAAGCTTACCTGCAGCCAAAAAGTTAGCAATATATGCATACCATGGGGAATGAGCTGATACTGCGAACAAATGTTTGTCAGGGAAGGAATCTTCGACTGGTAAATTTTCATCACTGTTAGTAAGTCGAGATAAGAAATCTGCAACAACATTTTCCTTTCCTGGTCTATCAATAATTGTGATATCAAATTCCTGTAGCAGTAACAACCATCTAGTAACTCTAGCATTTGTGATTGGTTTATTCATTAAATACTTGATAGAAGAATGATCAGTGTGAACAAAAGTAGAATATCCAGTAATATAATGCCTAAACTTATTGATGGCATAAACAATGGCAAGCAATTCTTTTTCTGTGACAGTATAATTCAGTTCAGCAGGAGACAGATTTTTACTAATATAATAAATAGCATAAGGAGCATTACCTTCCTACTGTCCCAAAACTACTCCAATGGCAGTGTCTGAAGCATCTGAAGAAATATGGAAAGGTAGAGCCCAATTGGGTCCTCTTAAGATGGGTGTTGTGGACAGCCTCCTTTTTAGCTCAGTGAATGTTGTTTGGCATGCATCATTCCAGATAAACTGAGCATCCTTTATTAACAAAGTGAACAAAGGAGAAGCCAGTTTGGAAAATTTTTCTATGAATCTTCTGTAATAACCAGCATGCCCCAAGAAGCTACGCACATCTTTCTGAGTTCCAGGAGTTGGTATGTTTTCAATTACCTTGATTTTAGATGGGTCTACCTGGATACCATCAGAAGAGATGAAGTGCCCTAGCACTATGCCTTCACTCATCATCATGTGGCACGTTTCAATGCTCAAAGAGAGTTGACTTTGTTCACAGCATTTCAACACCTTTTCTAAGTTCTTCAGTGCTTCTTCATAGCTCTCACCATATGGACTAAAGTCATCCATAAATATTTCCATGCAATCATTCACCATTTCTGAAAAGATTCCAATCACTTCCCTCTGAAATGTAGCTGGTGCGTTGCACAACCCAAAAGGAAGTACTCGGTATGCAAAAGTCCCCCAGGGACAAGTGAAAGTGGTTTTGTCCTGATCTTCTGGAGCAATCTGAATCTGGTTGTAGCCACTAAAGCCATCTAGAAAAGAGAAATACTTCTTCCCAGAAAAGGTATCAAGGACCTGATCGATGAAAGGTAAGGGGAAATGGTCTTTCTGCGTTGCCTTGTTCAATTCTCTGTAATCCACACAGACCCTCCATTTCCCATTTTTCTTTGGCACGATCACAAGTGGAGAAACCCACCCACTGTCTGAAATTGGATATATGAATCCAGCTTCCAACAGTTTCTGGATTTCCTCTTTCACTATGTCTCTCAGGTTCGGGTTCATCCTTCGTTGGGGTTGGCATACAAGCCTGGAGTCACTTTTAATATAGATGTGATGAGTGCACAGATGACAGGGAATTCCCTTCATATCTGTGTAGTCCCAAGCAAAATCTCCCCTACGCTGTTTCAGTAGAGTGACTAGCTGTTCCAGCTCGATAGGTGCCAGATTAGGATTAATATTCAATGTTTTTCCTGGCTCAACCTCCACTGGAACACTCTTCGAATTCTTAAGTACTGGAATTACATTGTCATCACTGATCAGAGTTTCTTCTGTAAGGTTTTCTTGTTCTGTTGCAGCTAAAGTACTGTCCAAGATCTGATAAACATTCTTATTGACTGATGTGGGCTCACTGATGAAACTATTAATGGCATCATCCTCTATTTCATATTTAAATGTCAAGGCTCTCCCTATGGTTAATAGTGGTTGAACTCCCTCTTCCTCCTCCAAATCTACCCATAATGGAGTATCAGCTTCTGTGCTTGGTTGAGCTGGAGGGTATAGGGTTAGATTCTTGATCTCAGTCCCGTCTGAAATGGTCATAGAACCTGACTGACAACTGATACAGGCATCAACTGTGGCCAACCATGGTCTTCCCAAGATCAGTGGGTGTCCCCCCAACTGAGATTTTGGCTGTAACACCAAATGTTCTGTAGGGTATTCCCATGAGTCCACTGAGATTACAAGGTCATCTAGAATTCCTTCAGGCTTGATCGTTGATCTATCATCATGTTCGAAAATAGTAGGGGTTGGCCGAAGATTAGTGAGTCGCAATTCCTTCACAGTTTCTATGGTCATAACATTAATAGCTGTGCCCAAATCCACCAAGACATTTGGAATCCGTGTGTTCCCTATGTGCACTGTAACAGTCGGGTTCCCAGGGTCATCATACTTTGCCATAGGGGCCTTTCCCATTATTAATTCTGACAGTTTTCCTAGCACGTGGACAGTGGGAGGATCCCTGGGCCTTCTTCTTGGTTTCTTAACACACAAATCTTTAACTGTCTTAGCATAAATAGACACATCATGAAGGGCTTGTAACAGTGGAATTTTAAGATATAAATTCTTCAACTCTCCCACGAGATCAAATCGGGGCTATTCCACTGTCTTCTGCAGCTGCAATCGTTTAGGATATGGTGGTTCTTTGTTCAACTGTGTAGGCTGTGGCTGAGGCAAATTGTGTGTTGCTTCCTAAGTTTCAGCTGCTGCTTTAGTAGGAGTATCAGCATCCTCAATAATGGGGCTTGTTGAATAGTGTTGATTTACTCCAGTTTTAGTCACTAGGGATGACAGATACTCAGTGATAATAGGCTCTACTACCCTCCCTGATCGTAATTGTATATCATTGCAGGGAATCAGAGTAATGGAGTATGCAGGCATGTTGGCAGTCTCAAACTGATGGACTGCTTTATTGTTTGGGTTCGGGTTAGGTTGTGCAGGTAGCTGGGGTTGAAGTGGTGCATTCATGGGTGCGACATTGTTCTGGAAAGGGAGCTGTGGTTGCTGATACTGCTGGTGCTGATACTGTTGAGGAGGGTATTGTTGATACTGAGTCTGGTGATGGGGGAAATTATTTCCTTGGTAATGGTTCCTCCAGTTGGAATTCCAAGGAGCTTGGTTTGACTGTTGTGGACAAGGTGTCCATGAATTAGGATTTTGCATTGGGTTCTGAGATGGGTGCCACTGGTTGTTGGAAAAATGTGAAGGGAACTGTGTATTCATATTATGCATGTTGTTCATTCCATTCATATTATGCAGAAAAAATGTTGGATCTGGATTCATACCTTGGTTTCTAGGCTGCCATGGTTTCTTCTGTGCCATAAAGTATGCTAGCTCTACATCAAGAATAGACGCCTGCAGGACTGCTTTAACCTTAGGTAATGAAGGACACTCTTTAGTTTCATGCTCGAGTTCACATATCCTACATACCTCTGCTTTTTCCAATGGGAACTCCTTCAGTGGATGCTTCTTTCTACATTTGGGACATAATACTCCAAGTGTAAGATCTTCTATTACTTGTTTCTGTTTTTCCTTCATGGCATCCAGCTCTGAGGACAGGGAACTCATCATATCTGTTTTAAAGTTCTCCAGTAGGTTTCCTATTTCTGCTCGAGTGGCACCTCCACTAGCTGACTTCTGAGTCCTAGTGAAAACATCCTGATCTCGATCCTTGTCTCGTTTGCTGGTTCCGGAAGATCCCCTGGAGTACCTTCGGCATAATTCAACAATTTTTTCAAAAGGTTCCTTCGAGATGTCCCCTTTACCCATCAGATTCAACATGTCAAGGCAATCTTCCCTAATTCCTCTTAGCAAGATGATCTTGAGCACATCCTTGCCAATCTCAGCATGACCAGATCTTTGCAAATTGTACAGTAATCTCTCCACGAAGTATTCCAAACTCTTTTCATCCTTTTGAACCATTTTGAACAACCCTTCCTTTCTATCTCTAGTTCTGCAATATTATTGATATTTAGAAAGGAAGGTGTTCTTCATTTGGTCCCAAGTAGTAATGGTCTCACGACCCAAACTCATGAACCAGCGCAGAGCATTTCCTTTCAAGGTGGCTAGGAATAGCTTCAGCTTCTGAGCACTGGAGGTGTAATCATAGCTGCGACAGAGGATATCAAACTCAAAAAGAAACTCATCAGGATCCTCAGAGGACTTACCATGGAAATTAGGTAGGACTGATGGTGAGATATTCTTCATAGGAGCTGCTCCAGGTGTCTAAAGGATAAAGAATTCTAATGTAGCCACAGTATTACCAGGCTGATTATTTTCTCCTTCTTCCTCCCGGCGGTCCTCATGTTCATTCTCATCCCCGTGTTGTCTACCAACCATGGTTCTGGTCCAAAATTCAATAGTCTCTTTTATGCGTTCTTCCTCTGCCTTAGCTTCTTCCTCTTTTCTCCTCTCTTATTTTTGCCTTCTTTCTTCTTCTGCTATTATGCTAGTTTCCAACCACACCTCTTTAGTAACTTTGGTTCCGTCAATATGATAAATATCCTCTCTATCTGGTGCACCTACAGCACTTCCCTTATCTTCAGGAGGTTTACTTTCTGCAGCAGGAGTTGAAGGTCCCATTGTATTCTCCACTATGGATGCTGAATGTTCAATATTAGGAGGAACAGAATTTCCCCTGCCTGTAGAGTTCCACTGTGGTCTAGTGGAAGAATAAGCTCTAGCAATTATCTCGTCAATATAAGTGTGTCTCCCCTGACCTGCATTACGACCTCAACCTCTTCCACCTGCGATGTTAGTATTCAAAGGGGGTTCTCGATTTGTTTTTCTTGTATTCATGCATGTCGTAAAAGATATTGAACTAAAGTAAAATAAAATGAAACCAACTACTGACTCTGTCTATCTATTACCATCCCCAGCAACAGAGCCAAAATGTTGGGCACTCTATATGTCAGTTAATTAAAGCTAACACACAGAATGATCAATATAAACTATCAAACCCAGGAAGGTCTTTTATTTCAAAGGTAATAAGCACAATCTATGCATAAACAGATTAAGAAATTGATTAATGAATGTAAGTAATGATCCTACCTAGACGCTTAGCCAGCTCATTCCCTAAGCAACTAATCTAATTCACACATCTACAAATCCCAATTGAAACAATCCTTCTTACAAAATCAATCCAGAAAGTTAATGATCTAATGATGAAATGAAACGAGATTACTTTTGCAAGAAGTTAAATCCTTATGATCATCAAACTACAGCATTCAACCTTTACCGAAATTATCTATCCAGTGACTACTGTAACTCCATCATTATCTGTCTAATCTATGTATGTAATTAAAGATACAACAACAAACAGAATTGAAGTACAAGCTTGAACTCTACTAATGATTACTGGAAGTCCTAGAAAGCATAAATAACTGCAAATTGATTGGAATCGAGCTTGGTTGTTATAGCTGATTAAAACACACATGCAATTAATTGAATTGTTCTACACAGTCGACTGTCACACCACTCTGCTACAGCTATTCAAGATGCAATTGTAAACTACCAGCAAGGAAGCTAATCTCTGTTACAACTATAAGCAATGTCTGCAACATTCCACACCACACAACAGAAATGAATTTAAACTATTCTCTGTTACAACTATCAGCAATGTCTGCAACATTCCACACCACACAACAGAAATGAATTTAAACTATTCTACCTACTTAAATTGGCTATCTCTGTGAGAAGGAGGGCCCTGGTCTTCTAACAGAGATGCCGAGAGTCACAGCTAATTAAAACTCAGAAGTGAAGAATTATGCTCTCATATTATTAATGGAAGATCATGAGTTTCAATGCTCTGTTACAGCTTACACCAATAATGATTGTCCAACCCCAGGCTACGAGAGCCTTTTGGAATTTATACAAAAAGAAAGATAGTTTTAGATCCACAAAAATAGCGCAGCAATGAAGATCTATGATCTTCATGCTGCGCAGTTACAGCTAACTGATACAGCGTGTTGAATAGTGTTGTTAATACCGAAGGATGTTGCTGTCCCAATGGCAATTGGATAAACAGACTTGACAGCTCGAATGCCACTTGTCTGTTGCAGCTAAGCTCTTCTTCAAGGGGATCTGTTACAGTGGAAATCTGTTATAGCTCGCGTGGAGGATGCGCTGTCCCTTAGAATATGAGGAGCTGACGTTGAAGAGTCACAGCTGGCACTGCTGGGCTGATACACCTGCGCTTTTAGACCTTGGCTAAATAAAGTCACATAAATTAGTAGAAACCAAGGACTAAGATCCATAATATTTAACAGTCTTAGGCATAAAAACAAATAAAGTAATAGCAAATTATACTTGTCAATGTTATAGGTTGATCTGGAAAGACATGGATATAGCTCATGAAAATAGGATGGAATTAAGGCAAAAAGGTGTAATAGAGGTAGCCAAAAAGGGGCATTTCCTGGACCCAACACAAGTGATTAGAGACTACAAAATAACAACAATAAGGTTTAGTAACCTCCAAAATCTCCATTATTCATATCTTATTGAAATGGAATATATTTCACATATCACATAAATTTAGGGATGGAACTCAACATTCTAGATTTCTAACATTAAAAAAAACTTGCTTGGAGGTTTGTATTCACTTTGGAATTTTTCCATATTCTTTTGATAAAAGTGTTTATTTCTAAGGACGAATTTCTCTAGTTGGTCCTTGTGATTATTTTTAGCGATGTCTGCATTTTGATTTGCATGCAAAATTACTTGCACAATATAAGCTTGCCTTTTATTCAATGTTTAATTCAGTCTTTCTAAAAGTGATTTTTGTAATTTGAATTGTATGCAAAGAATACTCATGCATTTGTATATGTTGTGATTCAAAGTTTAGTTGCAGTCTTTGAAAAAGTGTTGACTATTCCACTCTCTAGTCCTTCTGGACATAATTTTTGTAAACCATGCATATAAGGTGCTTTTGCTTGGAAGCAAGATGTGCGAGAGCATAGTGGTGTTGGTGGGCATTTGTTAAGAGTCCAAAATATTATCAAGAGATTCCCTTATTTCTAGGGAGACATTACATATTTTCTTTTAAAACCTCAAGTACTTTCGTTTTCTTTAAATTTTGATTCTGAAAGGAAACAAGTGTTGATTATTTGAAGCTCTAAAAATTGTCTATATATTCTTGTGGAACATCATTATATTTGTTTTAGGTGAACAACAAAATGGAGGATGTAATAAGATTTGTTAAAGGTAGACTTGAAGATGTATATGGGAATAATGATGGTGATGAAGTGGATCAAGATCCAAGTGAGAGAGTTAAGATTGATGAATCTTTAGATGAAAAGTGTGTAAAGCTGCAACAGGAAGAATATGTAATGTCCCCATTTTGGTAGCTAAATATGAAGTAATTAATCCCATCCAAGGTCACATAACATAATTTAGGGAGCCTCTAGTGCCATTAGAAATTGTTTGGAAAATTCCTCCTTCACTAGTCCAAGTTTTGATATTTGCATCTAGTCACCAATTTAATTGTCTAATCTTGTTTGTCAATTCAAGTGGAGTCCATAGAAGCATGGGTTAGTTACAGACCAGCCACTTCCTGTTTTGCACCAAAATTCGTTGGGTTTCCACATAAGTCCTAGGGATATTTCCTAAATGCCTTTGGTTTATCCAAATGAGTCTTCCCAAGCTTGATGCACCCAGAAAATGTGCAACTATCGAAGTTGTCTTCCTACCTAAGGATGTTGTAGGATGTCCTTAATCTGTCGCAGACCCTAAGATCCCTCCTTGAATAATTCGTATAGGTTTAGAGGTGTTTGGGACTTCAAATTAAAGTTATATCCAAAACTAGTCAACATTGAGTTAGTGTGCCTAGATCCAAGTGAGGGAATTAAGATTGATGAATCTTTAGATGAAAAGTGTGTAAAGATGCAACAGGAAGAAGACCCCGAGGAGCCTAAGGTTGTACCTTCCAACACATCAAAATCCCCTAAAAATACAAGACAAGAGAATATTGTTGAGGTTGAAGAAGTGAGTGACGAAAATATCTAGGAACATGTGAATCAAAGGAATTTCAATGTAGATCGAGAAAATTCCATTAAGGAGATTTACAACAAGTATCCTTATTACTCAGAAGAAAATTTTAAAAATATGTTGGTAGGTTTGTGGAGAATTCGTGTGTTTAAATTTTGAGTAGAATGCAGGTTTTTTAATAGTATTTATCGGGTTATATGTTGAAATTTGGTGTCTTGATTTTTTTATATTTTTAGGTTGATCAGGATAGTGATTTGAAAGATCTTGAAGCACTCTTTAAAAAATTACAACACCAAGAAATCGAGGTTGCTAATAAAAAAGTGTCAGTCCATCATCTTCAAAGGAAACTGACAACCCAAATGTTGTATCCATAGAATCATTACCCTTGAAGCTACATAATGCATCTAATGGAAAAATCAAAGGAAAGAGTCCCAAGACGAGAGGAAGGGACACACATTCTTCAACGGACAAATTTTACAAAAAGCGTCAAAAATTTATATTGAATATGTGAATGCATGGATCTATTAGAAAATGGTATGCATGTATGTTTGGGAAAGGTATGATGGACTTAGTGGCACCATAAATATTGAAATAATTTGTCTTTATCCATATAAAAATTGCCCATTGTGTCCAAGACCTTCAAATTCTCCTTTGAAAATATAGGACATTCTCCATCGAACATTAAATTGTATAGTTGACATAAGAATTTGTCACATATCATCGATCATATAGTGTGAAAAATATTTATTATTCCAAACAACAACACTTGATACATAATGAAAACCAATGTTTTACATTCAAAATAGTGGTAGTCTCACCTCGTTCCTCGGTATCCTCTAAGCAAAGACATATCATTCATTCAAAACAAAAAATATATTTTATAGTAAAAAATCACAATGGCGGCAACACCTCGGTCCTGGGTATTCTCTAAGGAAACAACCTCTCTATTTCATACATACAACAGTAATAGTCAATCGGGATTCATGCATTTCTTCCCTAGCCCTATTTCCATTTACAACCACAATATACTTTCAAAGATCCTAGGAATGAATAATGATAAAGGAGAAAAAGGAGAACAAAATCATGTGACGGATCTAGGTGACCTTTCCCAGCTCAAAATGCGATGAAATAATGAACCACTTGTTTTGCGTCTTTGCGTAGAGTTTTGATGTGTTGTAGTATGAATCTTCCGTTATGTAGGGTTTGTCTACCAGCCTTTCATTTCTCCCGAATGAATATTTTGGTTAAGGAACTATAACTGAATTGGCATGCACGTTCTTGCTCGATAATAATGGGTTGATTGTTTCTCATCTTCTTTTCATTTTCCCATGTTTTCGAGGGCCTAAGGTGGTCCTAATATATCCATTGCCGGAGAAAGTTGATTGGGCCACCTATTCTTTAGATTGATGTTGTCCTTCCATCACCTTTTCTTTTAACATTTGTATAGTTTTCCATGTATGATCCATTAGCGATGGGTTATTTTTTAACATTTTAAATGCCTTGTCTAGCTCAGAGACTGGAGCATAATACACATCTTTTATGATGGTTGACAAGTATTTCAATAGTGTATGGACAACAATTGCAAGGTCTAATTCATGATGTAGCTCTTGTAGTGTTGGGGGAGTGGCTCACTGAGTTATGGAAGTCAATTCAAGAATATTTTCTTTTACTATTTGCTTGTACAAGCCAGCTGAATGGAGTTCATGCTCCTGGTTCCAAGGGTTTGGAAGCCTGTCATGAATCATGGAAGTGATTATCCTTAAAAAGGATTGACCACTTTCACAGATTATTTCAATTTCTCTTCTAACATCATCATAGAGTCCAATATCTGGATTTTGTTGTCTATACAAATGATAACTCCAGTTCAAACACTTATCTGAATGGATTTTAACTACTCTGGAGACAAAGTATTGATAATAGATCTATCTATCTTGTATATTTGACACTTTTCCTTTACATCTGCTTTCTTTTTTTCCATGTAATCAACTGCTTCTGAAGCTCTTTCATGGTAACTCAATATGAACTCAATATAATCTTGCACCTTAGGTATTTCTTGAAAGATGAGTGTCCATAAGGAATTTTTAATCATCACCATTTCCTCTATCATCAGTGCCTGATTTGTAGCTTTGTCCAGTTGTCGCTATAATTCTGCCACTCATTGATCCTTAACAGCTATCGGTTTATTCAATTCATGCAATTTTTTCTATGAGATATGTAGTTTACCCCCTTGTGTCTTCCATCTTTCATCTCTTTTATGTACAATTTGGTTTAATCTAGAAACTTCCATAAGGGCATATGATGGTTTATCTTTCCATTCCTTCCATTCTTGCTCCTTCTCATCTAAAATTTCCTCGGCTTTTCAATGTCTTCCATGGGACTTGTGTCTTGGAGTATAATGGGAGTTAACTTTGACTTCTTTTTATCTTTGGCCATCCTTGCTTCATAAGATGTGATCTGAGCTATCACATCATCTAGCTTATTTTGAAGTTCTTGAAATTTTCCTTCTGATTTTTGGATCTCTTTAATTATCCTTTCATTGACTTCTTTTTCTGCCAGTATAGAAGCATGCTCTACCATGAGAAATTCGGGTTCACTCTATAATTGCTAGTTTTGTGACGTTACCTGATCGATAGATTGAAATGCTTGGCTCATCTAGCTATTTTCCAATGCTTTGATTTTTTTATCTTTTAAAGCTATAAGATTCATTACCTCATTTGAGTCTTGTGTTCCAAGTGTTCTATTGACTATAACATTCTCTAATATCTGATTCCCCCCCTCTATATATTTTACTCTGGCTCACAGAAATTGATTGGTAGTCGTCAAGCATTCAACTTTTTCTTTGTACATATACATATTTGTAGAATTTTTGGCATATTTATGGTACACTAGACTATTGGACCCTTCATCTAAGGATATATGATATTCAAGATGTAGCTCTGATGTGCCTATGGTGACTTAAGACATCTTCCATTCTTCAGGTTGTAGATTTTTGTATGCTTTTCGCGCCATGGGTTCCATTTTAATTATTCTGAAGTTATTTGTAACGGGATAAACTTGTTCTTTGCTTGAGAGTCAAGTGATTCTATGATAGGAAATATTTATAGATCCTTGGATATTCTCTCTTGCTCTTACTCTAGGAGCATAAAAGGATCATTAATTTCGAATGAATCTTTCTCTCCACTCTCATTTATTTTTTGTGGTATTTCCAAAAGGGTGGCATGGGTGAGAGGATCCCATGGATATTTTACATTTTCTACAGACAATAATTCATTATACTCAATAGTAAGAAGATTAGGTTTAGTAAGGTTCGTACCTTATTTTTTTTATATTTATTGAATGGGATTAGTCTCTTGTGAAGAGAAAAGTATGATAGCTTCATTACATTCCTTCTTAACAGGACCCATTTCCTCTTCTTCTGAAGTCTTAGTCTTTTTCTTCTGAGGTTCTTCTACATAAAGTTATTCTACTCTCCTTTTAGGGGCTTCTATAGAATCTATTGTTAAATTTTCAGAATTTACTTCAATATGATCTAGGATCTTAACTGAGAGAACAACATGTACAGCATATCTACAGCATATCAATCATGGAGACAATAATGCAAGCACACAAGAGACACAAAGATTTACTTGGGGAAAACCATAAAGGTGAAAAACCCCAATAACTTCCTCAGAGATAGATAGAGCAATGATACAACCAACCAAGAGATAGACATAACCTAGCAGCAGATCCTCCTCCTCCATAAGTGCGCCTCTCCTCCTTGAGAGCATGTGTGAGAAGTGAGTGAACAAATAGAGTGCCTCCCGCACTCTATTTATACTTGACTTGACTTGCCTTTTTACCTAACTCATGTAGGCTCGAACTTAACCGCATAACATAATGCTGACTGGGCCGACCCCCAATAGGGTGGTCTAATAACCCTTTGACCCACATGGTCGACCCCCAATAGGGTGGTCTAATAACCCTTTGACCCACATGACTTATACAAGGCCGACCCCAAACAAGGTGGTCTAATAACCCATCAAGTATAAGTTACGACACTTACAATATAAATGACGACACTTCTGTATAAAGGAATAATAACATCTCTATAGGAATACAATATACATATATGTGAAATACATTCCGAAGTTACATATACATCAACACTCCCTCTTAACTAGGAAGGTATTTCTCAGCACAGTTCTTCTAGCACAAGTCATCTTCTCTGGATCATCGTCACTGGATAATCATCATCGAGTCATCATCATCGTCATTGCTGCTGCTATCTCAATCAATCTCTAAATCTACTCGTCATAGGAAGTTCTACAGAGCCAGTCCTTTTTCATACTGGATGTAGGCCCACCACCTGCAGGTCTTCATCATCACTGGCCATACTGTGGAATCCTCAGGACTTATTACGTGCGTCACAAAACCTTGAAAGAGCATCCCAGGATGTTACGGGTACACAACTCCGACCTGTAGGATCTCCCAGGGCGCTATTACATGTGACCTCACCACAAAACCTCGCAAGAGCATCCCAGGCTGTTACGAGCACACAGCTCTACCTATAGGATCTCCCAGGGAAACGAATTACATGTGGTCATGGCAAAACCTCGCAAGAGCATCCCAGGACTGATTACGGGCACACAGCCCAAACTATCGGATCTCCCAGGGAAACGAATTACATGCCATAGGACAAAACCTCGCAAGAGCATCTGCCAGATATCCCAGGGAAACGAATTACATGCCATAGGCAAAACCTCGCAAGACTATCTGCAGATCTCCCAGGGCAACTAATTACATGTCCTCCCAGAGCAAAACCTCGAAAGAGCATTTGCCAGATGTCCCAGGGCAACGAATTACATGCCATAGGCAAAACCTCGCAAGACCAACTGCAAATCTCCCAGGGCAACGAATTACATGCTCATCTGCACAACCTGATCCACGGCCATAGAGTATCAACCTGATACTCACCATACATCATCCTGATGTATCCATGATCATCCTGATCATCATCACTGCAACGTCCTGCTGCATGTCATCTGGAGCAACATCCTGAAGCTCGTCATCTATGATCATCCTGATCATCACTGCAACATCCTGCTGCATGTCATCTGGAGCAACATCCTGAAGCTCGTCATCTATGATCATCCTGATCATGACTGCAACATCCTGCTGCATGTCATCTGGAGCAACATCCTGAAGCTCGTCATCTATGATCATCCTGATCATCACTGCAACATCCTGCTGCATGTCATCTGGAGCAACATCCTGAAGCTCGTCATCTACGATCATCCTGATCATCAATGCAACATCCTGCTGCATACCAAGTATCTACCTGATACATATCATCATACATGATCCTCCTGATCATCAATGCAACATCCTGCTGCATACCAAGTATCTACCTGATACATATCATCATACATGATCCTCCTGATCATCAATGCAACATCCTGCTGCATGCCAAGTATCTACCTGATACATATCATCATACATGATCCTCCTGATCATCAATGCAACATCCTGCTGCATGCCAAGTATCTACCTGATACATACCATCATACATGATCCTCCTGATCATCAATGCAACATCCTGTTGCATGCCAAGTATCTACCTAATACATATCATCATACATGATCCTCCTGATCATCAATGTATCCACCTGATACAAATACAAAACATATGATATATATCACCATACATGATCCACCTGATCATACAATGTATCCACCTGATACATATACAGATACATGGTCCAAGCATCCAACATGATGCATATAAAATACATACACATGATCCAACTGATCATATCCAGCATCCAACATGATGCGTACATACATACATAAAATGATCCAACTGATCATATCCAGCAGAAACTAGAACATCATCCTGATGTTCATCATCCAGCGCTTACATCCACAGCCATGTGAAGGATCCTCCTTCCAACATGCTTGGAATGGCTTCAACAAATGTGTCCATCACTTCTTCCTCGAAGTGTCCTCGATCTGAATAACGCCAAGCCTCTCTCTGAAGTACTCAAACTTCACCCTGGCTAGTGGCTTCGTCAGCACATCTGCAATCTGCTCGTCCGTCGCAACATACAGGAGCTTCACAGCTCCTCGCTGCACCATATCCCTGATATAGTGGTATTTGATCTCTATGTGTTTCGACCTGTCATGAAACACTGGGTTCTCAGACAGCTTCACACAACTCTGGTTATCACAGAAGATACCAGTAGCTTCCAACGGGAGATCAAATAACTCAGACAGTAGCTTCCGTAGCCATACTGCCTCACAACTAGCTGAACAGGCTGCAACATACTCTGCCTCAGCTGTACTCAGTGCTACGCAGGATTGCTTCCTGCTAAACCAAGAGATCACACATGATCCCATGCTGAAGCAACACCCAGATGTGCTCTTCCTATCTGCAGCACTGCCAGCCCAATCTGAATCAACATAACCCTGCAGGTTAAACTTTTGATTCGCCTCATATCTGAGCCCATAATCCACTGTACCCTTCAGGTACCTCAGAACATGCTTTACAGCAACCAGGTGAACACTCCTCGGATCCGTCAGGAACTGGCTCAATGTGTTCACAGCAAAGCAAATATCTGGTCTCGTGTTCGTCAGGTACATCAAGGACCCAATAATTTGACGATACATAGAAACATCAACTGGCTCAGATGAAGCATCACAAAGAAGCTTCAGATTCAATGCCATAGGTGTGGCCATGGCCTTGCAATCCATCATCCCGAACCTCTTTGGGATCTCTACTGCATAATTCCCTTGTCCAAGGAAGATTCTATCTGCACTCTGCCACACCTCCATGCCAAAAACAAATAGTGCATCATCCCCAAGTTCTTCATCTCGAACTCGGTAGTAAGCTTCCGCTGCGTGTCGGCAATCAATCTATCTTCACCATACCAAGTTCTGCACATATATGATTTCCTATTATGTGTCTCAGAACCAAGTGGTTGCTCTACATACACTTCTTCTTCAACTACACCATTCAAGGAAGCTGTCTTGAATCCATCTGGTGTATCTTCTATTTCATCACTTTTATATTTCTCAATGCTGCCATCTGCAACATGCTTGATCTGATAGTTCCGTTTGGAAGTCATAGAAAACTTCCCTTCATGTCTTGGGATTACATCCCAAACATCATTCTTCATGATCGACGGATCATGGCATTTCATTTCTTCATCCCAGATCCTGGGAACTTCAATATCTTCAATATCTTCAATAGATATCTTTGTTGCTGGAACAAATGTTGTAGTTCTTCTTTTGTAGGAGATGTCATACGATCTTTCCTACACAACAAGTTAAATTGCATGATTAGAAACATCTCATAGTTTTCAGAACAAATTCTTACACATAAAGAAATATGTCATACAATCATGCAATTATCTTAGCCAATGCTTCAATACAACATTTATCCATATTCCGTAACTTTCTAGATGCCTTCCAATCTCTACCAGAACATTGTTGAGAGTGTGCACAACTCCCAACATGTCAGCAAAGAGGTTTCATTCTAGATAAGTAGCAATGGAATGTTGTACAGTGCCATAGGCCACTTACCCATGTATATTAGTAGTATACTGTTCATCAATGCAACTATTCTAATATGCACAATACATATCCTAAGTCTAGGAACATGAGCATATACATCATTGAACAATTTTATTTAAACAAACATATATGCAAGAAATGATAATAAAAATACTTATCTTTGTTTGTTCGTTGGGTGGACTCCCTCTGAGTCTTTGCTTCCTTGCAGGAGTTGTTGGAGTCCTAATCTGAAGTAGCTTCTTCTACACCTTTCTGTTGTGGAATGTAGAAAGATGGTCAACTCCCTCTGAATATCTGCATCCTTGCAGAGACTACTGAATTGTGCTCCTTTTCTTTCTTGTAGGAACAACTGGAGTGTGCTCCTTCGCTTTCTTGCAGGAGCAACTGGAGTGTGCTCCCTCTTGATCTTTGCTTCCTGGATTACCTGTCCTTGAACTTACATTCATCCTTGGTCCCTATGCATGCTTATTAGTATCATGATTGTGTTATCCTTGTGATCTCATATAAAATCATACATTCATTAGTATACTATTAAAACACAATAATCTCAAGCATGTATAGTCATGATCATTTCAAACAGAAATAATAAGCATTAGCATTCAAGGTTTATGTAGGATTCTTATGGTTAGTCAAATCATAAGAAACATAACATGTCTAAACCTGTAATTACTCAAACCTATGACTCTTCAGGTTAGTTGAATCATCAATCAAGATAAGAGATATAAAATGCATAAAACCTGTGATTATTCAAACCTATACCATCATGATTCTTCTGGTTAGTCATATCATCAATTATGGTAAGAAACATAATATGCATACAATCATGATTATTCAAACCTATGACTTCATGAATAATCATTATCAACAACAGTATAAGATCCTAACACAAGGTAGGATTCTATCTTGATATAGGAAAAACATACCTGGATTAGCATGCTAGCTATTTATGTCTAACATACTCACATTATGTCTTCTTGTTCTTCTTCAATGACTTGTGCTAGTAACCTGTATATCTCATAGGTTAACTATTACAAAACCAAGTTATACATACCTCATAAATGGATCTTCTATGAGATCCATGACAATGGATGAATCTTTGTCCTCATGTTATCATGATCATATGTTCTTGGACCAGAACATGATTTGTCTTTCTTGGTGTACCTTTCATGTTAGTAGACAACATAAACCTCATACAACACCATAATGCATTAGTACAATCATAAGTGTCAACACCCTAACCAATGAATATCTTCTATCATGCATTCATAATTTTGTTAAGGTGATACGACAAATCTAAAATCAAAATTGTACTAACCGTAATAACATGAATACAAACATACCATAAACTTAATCATGGACAAATATCGAAACATACCTCGATGAGTCATACCTGTTGAGATCGCTTGTAATCTTCTTATGTAAGGCCTTAGCCTCATCTCCCTCTGAAACAGGAACTTCTTTACTCATGCAGATGATCAATCCATCTTCTTCTAGGATTAACCCAATCCACTTGATTTGCAAGAACTGGACCTGGAGCTGGATATGGGTTTGTCAGAGAACCCCAAAAATTCAAACTTTGAATTTCAAACTTTCGAAAGGATAGAAATATGCGCCTTGATGAGCTGATCAAACTGGTATATTCAGAATTTGAAAACTACAAAGTTTCACTCCTCAATTTTGCCTTTGAAACTTCCGGATTCACTGGACGTGACCCTGAACTGGGGTTTGATGAATCCCACTCTTTTGCCCCATCAAAATGTTTGATCCAAAGCTCTAAGCTTCTATTTTTCTGAGGAGCTTCCAGCGGTGGTCACAGATTTCAAAAATTCCCATTTTTACAGAAGCCCTAATTTTCCACTTTTCTAATCAAAGTCCCGAACTAGGGTCTAATCAAGCCCGGCCTTCTGCCCAACCAAAAATTCTGATCTTGGTCTCTAAATTTCTATTTTGATGAGTAGCATCCAGCCGTGGTCTCCGATTACAAAAATTCCAACTTTCTCCAAAGCCCTAAATTCCGGAAGCCATGAATGAAGGTACCAAAAAATAATTCTGTTTTGACAGAAATATGTACCTGATTGTTTCTGGTGTAACTCCGAAATTTTTGATCCATAGGGTCTGAAAAAGTTTCCTGAGATAGCCTGACCTGTTATCTTTCCATCCTGATAGGTCTGACCTCAATTGGATTCTCTGAGAGAGAGTTATGCCAAATGTCGCAACGTGACCTGTTTTGGGATAAAACAGGAGAGAGAACTTGTACGGCGTGCCACGTGTCACTGTTTTAACTTCGGCCTCTAAAAAAGTTTTCTGAGATATCTCGGCCTGTTACCTTTCAATCCTGACAGTTCTGACCTCAATTGGACTCTCTGAGAGATAGTTATGCCAAATGTCGCAACGTGACCTATTTATGGGATAATACAGGAGAGCGAACTTGTACGGCGTGCCACGTGTCACTGGTTCAATTTCGGCCTCTGAAAAGGTTTTATGAGATATTACAGACTGTTTACTACCTGTCACTTTTTACGAAATTTCATTTGGAGCTTCCTAGCCCAAGATATGACCTTTTTCCCAAGGTCACCTGATTTTGACTTAGATATGGAAGAGGCCGAAACCCTATATTGTACAGATCATAAATCACAAAGTAAAACGAATTATAGGTTTTCCTTTGGACACAAGATACATGGAGATCTTAGCTTCATCCTGTAACAATTTCAGATCCGAAAACTTCGCCAAAATGGATTTATAGCGAAAGTTCTACGATGACTGGTTTTTGCTATATCAAGCCCTAGCATCGTAAGTGCAACAAGTGTCATATATGCCATATCATGCCTTCTTTCAGGCTAGCTCTGATACCATGTTAAATTTTCAGAATTTACTTCAATATGATCTAGGATCTTAACTGAGAGAACAACATGTACAGCATATCTACAGCATATCAATCATGGAGACAATAATGCAAGCACACAAGAGACACAAAGATTTACTTGGGGAAAACCATAAAGGTGAAAAACCCCAATAACTTCCTCAGAGATAGATAGAGCAATGATACAACCAACCAAGAGATAGAAATAACCTAGCAGCAGATCCTCCTCCTCCATAAGTGCGCCTCTCCTCCTTGAGAGCATGTGTGAGAAGTGAGTGAACAAATAGAGTGCCTCCCGCACTCTATTTATACTTGACTTGACTTGCCTTTTTACCTAACTCATGTAGGCTCGAACTTAACCACATAACATAATGCTGACTGGGCCGACCCCCAATAGGGTGGTCTAATAACCCTTTGACCCACATGGTCGACCCCCAATAGGGTGGTCTAATAACCCTTTGACCCACATGACTTATACAAGGCCGACCCCAAACAAGGTGGTCTAATAACCCATCAAGTATAAGTTACGACACTTACAATATAAATGACGACACTTCTGTATAAAGGAATAATAACATCTCTATAGGAATACAATATACATATATGTGAAATACATTCCGAAGTTACATATACATCAACATCTATTGTATCCTCACATTATGCCTCTTTACTCTCGGCATCTGATATCTGAAATGCCTCTTTCATAGGTGAATGTAGAAGAGATTTTTGATACTCGGAAGTTCATGCTTCCTGCTCTTTTCCTGTCTCGCTCATTGATTGAACTGTATGTTGAATAATCGTCACAAGAGTTTCTTTTGATTTTGGGGTTTCTCATGCTCTTGAAACACCTTCATTCTATTCTGATTGACCAATATATAGCATGAGCTGTGTTTGAGTGTTTGTCTCCCGTGATTCCTTTTCTGATTTATCATGCTCCCACCCTGGTGGGATCTTAGGATATTCCTCTTTCTCTGTACAAAATATGACTTGTGCTTCCCTAGGGATCTCTATGTCAACTGTCACCTATGGAATGTTAGAGCCTTTATGTGTTTCATGGAAAACATCCCCTATACCCAGTCTTCCAGGCCTTTGCTCAAGTTGAATGAATTATGTAGCCCTTGTGCTAAACGTAACAGAAAATTAACATAATGAATCAAACAGAAAATTTGTGCTAAACGTACTGATACTTATTTATTATTGTATTATTGAAATAATTATGAATAAATACAACTCTGTAGGAGCTCGATACAAAACTTATTTCAAATTTAGAAATTATGTGCCCTTCCGGAAAGCGGGGCACTACAGAATAGGCCCTATAATTCACAAAGCATTGCATTCGTTGAGCATATTTTGACCGAGTGGTGAAAAACTCATATTGTGGATCAACTGTTGCATCTACTTTTTGCATATTTTTTATAAACAACGTGACACCATACATAGCTCTATGATCCATCCATGAAATGAAACCATAACCGATAAACCAATAAAATCAATATCATATTTAAAGCTATGATTTTTTATGTATTTTTGGTGCACAAGGATAGGAAAAATACACCATCCGGCTGTAAAACAGCTTTGGAACATCACAAGCTCCAATAGTAATTTCACGTCCTTAACCTTCATGACCTGACAAAGCTTCTACAATGGAGTGTTCTAAATATTAAATATTTTTGAAAGGAAACAAAGTAACAAACTATCAAAATATATGTTGTGGACTCGAAACGTCGATGGAAATCATGACAACTGTGGAGTCTTTGAATATATGATCTGTAACAAACTATCAAAATATTCCTTCATACATAAATAGTTCCCAACTCTTTTATGGCAACATTATGTGGAATTTAAGGCTGGTGCAACTGACAAATTGCATTTGCAAACAAAACTTTTCAAGTAGTCTACTATATCTCTAGGTGGGCACCCAATGTGCAACCAAAAAAATTATATATCACCGAGATTGCAAGAGATTTTGCATTTTAAATAAAATTGTTGTTGCAGTCTCTTAGGCATGATGGAGTGGCGCAACGGCACCTATGGTGGGGAGCATAGGTCTGGGGGTCCAGTCTGGGGGAGGGCCTGGGATACCCTAGATTTCCAGGTGTTAGCACTCATAATTTCTCCCTTGGTTGTGGAAGGATAGTTCCAAGGTAACTTTTTCAAACCAATCTTTAGGAGCAAAATTGACTTATTTCCTACCAGAGAGGGATCTCTCAACAAATAAATACAATGGCCAGAAATATTCCAAAATAATTATGCTTTAATATTGTAAATGGATGAAACACAGGGATACCATTGGGCATGGAATCAAAATCAGAGATATTTTAAAAGATAAATAGAGTTTAAATGATATGGTTTTTCACAAATTCAAGGTAGTTATTGTTTTACAGTCGAGTTCTTGCTTGCAGGTGGTAATAAAAGAAAAAGAAATAGTCCACTAACATTGGGCACTCATTGCAGATGAATCCAACATCAACTTTAGAAGAAAAAATTCATGAATACTTAGATCCCATAGATCATAGTGTAATAATACGAATTATGACCTAAATAAAATCTCATCTAAGCATGAAAGAAAACATAATGAAAAGAGGTAACATAAATGACATTCACATAAGAAGAAGAAAATTGCAGACTATAAATAGATAACACGGGAATCTTTGCTTTGTAAGATGTGCTCAAATTTGTAGGGATTTTCTATTAATTCTTGAAAAATATCGATACAAAATAAGTCTCTCTTTTATAGGTTCCAACCCTGATTACATTGCAAAGCATGTATTTATACATGAAAAGACTTCTTGAGCCAAAACCTAACTGCCTATTTCTAAAAATAGGAAACTTCAACTGCTTATTACACACTATTTATGTCAAAAATTTATAATTCATAATTTTCAAAATATAACACTCTTGTGTCTTCTTTATCATACAAGAGTCTTCATGTCTATACATTATACTTCATCTTGCCATATTTTTCCATTGTTTTCCACTATTCTGAAGAAGGGGTCTCATAACTGGTCATCTCTTTAACTAAAACTTTCATCTCCATGTGATCCACAAAAGATAAAGGAGGCAACTTTGCTCCTACCATCATTAACTGGTTTAAAATTTCAACATCAATTGTGAGTTTCTCTAATATTACTTTCCCAGTCAAAACGTGGGTCAGGCCTTCAAACTTTTGATGATCCATTCTGATTTCGAACAACAAATTTTTATATTCATTTTGGGAAATCAACTTGTTCTCTTCATTCCAAAAGGAAGGAATTCCTTTCTGAATCAAATCTGTAAATAAAATTTTGAAAGACTCAACATGTTGTTTCATTTAATTTACTTTGGCTTGAAAATTTTTAACATGACGATGCTTTCCAAGGATTCTTCTATCCCAAGTTATTACTGCTATTATATTTTTTATTGCCAATGCTTTTAGATCATATTCTGTCAGAGTATTAAGAAAATCAATTGTGTTTTGAGTTGTTTCCTTTGGATTCTTATCTGAAGTCTTCCTCATGTCTGTACAAGTCCGCATACTTTCATTTACCATTGTTTCTTTAGTCTTCATAAAATTTAGGAATGGTCTGAATTTTCCAAATTCATTTATTATTGAATCCCTAATCATATGTCTGGCACCCTGCAAAGGAAGCTTCCCTGTAACTTGAGAAATCAACTTTTCATTCTTATCAGGTAACTCTTGATTATTATTTTCAAGATCCTTTTTCTCTTCTTCTTTCTTTTGGTTTTCTTCATTCAATTTATGATTTTCTTCTTTTAATTCTTTAATTTATTCTTCTTTTAAGCTCACCTGAGACATATCCTGAATCAAACTTTCGGTATTTGTATCTTCACTTTCTTGTCATGTTCTCTGCTTTTCCTATGTTGTACTTGCTAGTTTCTTCTTCAAATCATCAATTTGAGTCTTAAGATTAAGTCTGTCCTTTTCCTAGCTCACTTCCTATTCTTCAAACTTAATCATCTTTTTCTTTACAATCATACAGCTCTTGAGATAGAGTTTCTTTCTCTTGTTCTAAAACTGTTAATTCAGATGCCTGAATTAACTGTGTTGTTGGAATTTTGAGCTGGTTTTTCAGTAACTGGATGGTATTTTCCTTTTCATTCAATTTTTTTTTGGTTTCCTGACCCTTATTTGGCTCATCATTTGTTTCCACAAAATCAACCTGTAGCTTCTTAATATGTTGTTGATGAGCCTTATTTTCAATCTTCTCCTATTTCAATTGATTCCAACCTATTCATTGTACATTTTAGTTTTGAAATCTTCAAGGTGGATTTCATTAAGTCTATGTAGATTACCTCTCCAGTTTTTCTATGCAAATGAATTTTATCAAGAATTGGTATCTTTTGCAAATTGATCTTCATTTCTATAACCTTTTCATCAGAGGATACTGCCAAATTTAAGGTATTTTTTGTATGATCCCTGGCAGTCATTAAAGTAACTTCTGTGTCTTATATATTTATAACTTTAGGAAACAATTTGTTACTTTTCTTAGATGAAACTTGTTTATCCAGGCCATATTTTACATATAATTCATCCCTGGATTGATATTTATCACTAGAACCTGCATCCTTTTCTTCAACAAACTTGTAATCATATACTTGGACATTTGGACCTTCAAACTCCTCTTTTTCCTTCCCTTTTTCACTGTCTAGTATAACTATTTATTTTTCTTGATTCAATTTCAGTCTTTTGATGCCTCCCTTCTCCTCCACTTCCATTTCAGTGGTCTCAGAAAAAATTCTTTTGCTAGCAATTTCAATTTTTTTAGGATTACGCACCAACTCGGTCGAACTCTGTTGAAGGATTTGATTCTGAATTTTCAAAGCACTCTGTGTCGGATTCATACTACAGCAAATTTGCTTTCCCAGCTAATCGTTCAACTTCTTGGTGATCAAAAGCTCTAATTTTATTCTATTGTCTCCTCTGTGATATGATGTGGTGTGGATCATAATTAATACCAGAATCCTTTTTGAAATTCATCATTTACAACTTTTTCTCTATAACTAGAAGAGCATTTCTATTTTTTATAATAAAAGGACCAACTTTCAATGGAAATTTTATATCATAATATTTTTTGAAACTCAAAAAATGTTCATTTTCAACCATCAATTTATGCCTGATGAACTATGAAGCGAAGACTCTTGGTGTCAAAAAACATGGTAAAATAAATGGTTCTCTGATCACACCATAGATCCTAATAATTTTGTTTTGTTTCAATAGGAACCAATCACCTACATCTTTCTCTGGACTAAACTGCAACAGGTCCTTCATTTCTAGAAAAACTCTAGGCAATCTTTCCTAAAAAATGACTCTATGTATCTCTAACAACACAAGATTCATGAAATTGAACATATTGTTTTCAATTCTAGCTGAAAAGACTGCTTCTAGAAAATGTAAGCTTTCTTCACTTGAATATAAAAACATTTTCATCGAGTATGACTACAGGAACCTAAAGTTCTTTGTAGTGTGGAAATTTACCAACTAAGAATGAATATTCTCAGCCAGGAATTCATCAAATTTAAGTCATAAATACTTACTAGACTCAATCTCAGGTGAGCATGTACTCAATCTAAAAAGCAGATTCAATTGAACTTCAGTGACAACTTGGTCATTATCAACTGCTAGAAATTGGTTGATTAATGAAAGGACTAGTTGTGAGTTTTCATTAAAGAGGCTAATGTCTAATGGGAAAGGTGTATTATCACTTGAAATGTTTGGTTCGAAGCTTTTTGAAAAGAATTTTTGCTTAAATTCAGGGGTAGAATGTCTGTATAGGCTAACCAAATTTTCTTCGGCAAAGTATTCTAGATTTTGGGAAAAAGATACAGGTATTTCTAACGACTTCTTAATGACTGAAGAATTGATAGGACACATGATTTTAGTTCTCTTCGAATTCATGGCGACTCTTTCGGTTTGGGAATAATTTTTGGTGCACCAGGAGACGAAGTCAATAAAACCTAGGGTTTGTTTAGGGAAAAAGTGAATGAAATGAGACTTATGAATATTATGCACATCTACATCCTATTTTTGAAAATCTCTCAACATGTTCTTTGTTTCATTAACTGTATTTCTGTTCATAATGGTGTCAAATACATCCCCATCTCTATCCTCTAGAAATTCCTCTAATTTTGTGAATTCCCCACTTTGGACTTCTACTTCACTATGAATTTCCATTGTATAAATCTCTCTAATATCTGCACGGGTTTTGAAAACCTGATTAGAAACAGACGAGCTGGAAAAAGTATGTATTGTCGTCTTCTAACTGCATGCGACACATCCCAATCATTCAATGCTAAATAACAAATGTCACTACCTCACGTACACTTGGTCTTTTATACCCTCCCAAAGGCAGTTTTGCAATGGCGGAAGGTGGTTTCCTTTACCACCTTCCCAACTTGAAAAATGATGTAGTATCGACACATGGAGGGTAGTTTAGGATTTTGCAACCACCCACCACTTCACTTTCACGTGCATGTTGGAAGCATGAAATCGACATGGACCATCGATCTGTTTGTCGACTGATCAACGACCGTTGATTTTCTCCTCCCTTTAACCACATTCCAATGGTCATTTCGACAATTTTGAAATGTGTTATACGTATGGCTTCTTTCTCTAGTGGAACCTACCCCCACTATTGATCTTAGTTTCCGCTTCAATCTAGACTGTCGATTCTTTCACAAAATATTACAATATGTTTCATTAGCCACTTTGGCTCTGCTTTAACATTTCCAATGGTCACATGGAATGTTTTACCCAGGAAATTTTAAGTCGTGTTTTTAGTACCTTACTTTCCAACATTAGGTGATACTGAAAACCAAATTGGACATTTTCCATCTCCCAATCAACTAGAAAAATATTGTACCAACACCAGGGATAGGGATAGAATAAAAGGGTAGTGTAAAAAAAATTTAGAAAAAAAGTCTCGCACCGAGATCTTCTTTTATAAATGATCTATTTTCTATCTAGCTCTCTTATATGCTTTAATTTTCTATCTAGCTATCGCCAACGGTTGAGATATATTTTCTGCTTATTGTGCTTTTAATACGGATCGTTGATAGAACAAAATCATATGGGACTTGTTTTTTTCCATTAAACATCGCATACTGCTACGATTTACTTTGCAGCTATTTCCAGACTCAAGCTAAGCCGGGTGTAGACGTACTTTTTTCGATGGAGATTTAAGTCGGTGCCAAGTTCTACCCAGAAATCTTACTTTTCTGGTGAAGGTCTGGTATCCCATGAATGGTGTAGATCTTATTTAAAATATCTATCAATCTGTTGGCATGCTAGGTCTCTTATATGCTTTAATTTTATATCTAGTTATCACCAACAATTGAGATATATTTTCTGCTTGTTGCACTTTTAATTTGGATCGTTGACGGCACAAACTCATATGGGACTTTTTTTTTTCCATTCAAGATTGTGGACGGCTACGATTTACTTTGTAGCTATTGCCAAACTCACGCTAAACCAGGTGTTACATCACTATCCATGCTTCTCATTTTAATTGTTTTAGAAATATTGGCAAATTACATGTTTATTCTCTAATTACGAAGTAAAATATGGTTTCTTAGATTGTTTTACTATGATTGTATAGAGAACCTTACAAGTCTAATGTTTTTATGGTATCTTTGTTTCGGGAGAAAAAAATTCCAGTATTTTCAAAATATAATTTTACTTTCCTCTCCAAAAGTAGTTTATTGATCTTATCTTTCTTATGTTGTTGTATGAATTTCTACAAACTTGATGTCTCATCAAACATGCAAGGACTAATTAAAGCTGGGATAATACATTCATGACCAATCGAGATTTCTAGGTCCCCTATCATTCAGCATGGATTCAGTTGTGTCATGAAGCGACATATGACTACAATGAACAACCATCTTATAGGGCCATGCTAAAAAATTTCCAGAATCAAATTGTACTAGATGCTACAATTGATCGTCTATTTCCACATTGTAACTTGAAATTTGGTACCTCTTCTCAGGCTAGAATTTTTAACAATTTTATTGTCTGAATTAGCCATATTGAATTTCTGGAAACCTATACATATGCAAGATTTTTAATGTGATATTTTCCTGATTGAAGTTTGATGGTATTAATGTCCACAAACTACTAAATTAGGTCTATGGGACTCAAAAGTACATCAAGTGACTAATAATTGAGAAATTTATTGGTATCTTATTAGCATTCGACCAACCATCTACATAACTAACTGATAAAAGGTATTAATGGTATCTCCTATGACCAAATCATTTTATTTGTAATATATAATCAGGATTGGATAACTTGTGATTCTATAATCATTTTATTTGTAGTATGTAATCAGGATTGGATAACTTGTATTTTCAGTCTTCATGTGGCTGTGAATTAGACGATTCTAAAATTTCTTTGCCAATTTAATTTGGGTTCAAGGAAAGGAAAATGCCAGATTGTATACCTACCTCCTGTGCATAACTACTGCTAAGAAATTTTAGGGTGGAAGAAGAGAAGACAAAGCACAAAGAAGAGCAGAGAGGAAGAACAAGAAAGGGAAGAGTAG
This sequence comes from Larix kaempferi, assembly GCA_027924585.1. Lineage (NCBI taxonomy): Eukaryota > Viridiplantae > Streptophyta > Pinopsida > Pinales > Pinaceae > Larix > Larix kaempferi. The sequence goes on from BSBM01000756.1 coordinate 4,001,485, forward strand.
ACAGAGCAGTCGAGACCAGGTACCTGTAATAATTTTCTGACTTTGAATTTTAGTTGATAAATTGTAAACCATGCCTAAGATTGAGACCAGGGGTGACATTTATAAGTTTTATGTGAATCAAGAGTTCCTCTCAAACTCTGTAATTGTAGTGTAATATGCCAGTTTTTGAGCAAATATTAATAGTTGAATGAGAAATTTGAATGGTCTTTTTTGTGTTTGGAAGACTTTTGAAATTGTTTCTTGAAAGAGTTTGTGGACTCTGTGTTGTTATAGTCTCACAGTGCGTTTTCTTTGTTGTGGAACACTGCGGGGCTTAACCAAAAAGTCACTTCTAAACTCACACTGAAATAGACAAAAAATCAGAGCCCCAAAATTTCACTTTAAATTTTGAATTAGAGGTGACATTTCATTCTCTACATGTAACCATTGCAAAAATTAATGGTGATGTTTAATTTTGTGAGCATCACCATTGAAAAATTCAATGGTGGCATTTAATTCTGTGCACGCCACCATTAGTGAAACCTCGGTGACTATCCTCGAAGATTCGTAACGGTTCTTTTTTTTATTTGAATGGAAATGGTGACGGCCCTTTATCGTGCATTGCCAAATGAGGTTACGTTGACGGTCATTGATGTAGTAATGATTTATTGGTGATGGACATAGCATGTCTCCATATCTCCTCTTCTGGATACCCTGCCTTTGGTCAGAGACCGTCACCAATTAGGTTATGGTGACAGTCATTAAATCTATGTAATCATTGTCCTTTGTAATTGGCGACGGTCTCTGATCATCATGATTGATGGTTATTGGTGACGGGAATAGTGCATCTCCATATCTCCCCACTTTTGGCTACGTTGCCTTTGGTGATGTCTAGTTTTGGTGACGGGATCCATTTTTACCGTCAACAATGAGTTATGGTGACAGTCATTAAAGCTATGTTGTTATTGTCCTTTGAAATTGTTGGCAGACTTTGCGCATCTCCACATATCCCTTCAGTTTTGGTTATGCTTCATTTGGTGACAAAGACCCTTTTAACCATCACTAATGAGGTTATGGTGACATTTTTTCCTATCACCTTAGGCCTTTTTTCTTGTAGTGTGAAGCAACACACATTATATGAAGTGTTATGTCAGTTGAAGTGAAGTGTTGAAGTTGAAGTGAAGTATTGTATGAAGCACAGTAACAACATTACTACATCATATAGAAGGTGCGCACAGTAGAATGAACATCTGAAGTTCTGAAGTGTGTGCGTATTAGAAGTACTTTAAGGAAATATATTATTTTGTATATCTGGGTAGTAGGACGGGGCAAGGAGCAGGACATCATAGCCTCCTTCTAGTTGGTGCTGGATAACACATGGATTTGTAGCTTCCTTCAGGTCGGTGCCTATAAAATCAAGGGTTCAGTGCCTCCTTCTAGTTGGTGCTAGTAAACACAGGAAGTCGATGCTTCTGCGAATGTAATTTTTTCATTATAAAAGAGCATTCTATGATTTTCCACCATTTGGGTTTCCACGTAAAAATAATGTGTGTTCTATGTTCTGTGTTTTGGTGCATATGTGAATGAATGATTTATTTATTGTGGATGCATAATTAAATATCAAGTTAAGTTAGGATTAATCTATTAAAGAAGTTAAAAATTGTTCATAACTACGCTAATACTAATTCACCCCCCCTCTTAGTATTAAATAGATTCCAACAATCATGATTTAAAGACATTTCATACAAATACAATGCATCATAATATTCCAATGAAATCCTGGGTTAAACCCTATCAGCAAAAACTCAAGAAATGCATCCTAGCCTAGAACCTTAAGTTAAAAAGGAGCTAGAAAAACTTTTGGCTACTAGGATTATTTTCCTGTAATATATACCCAATGGGTGGCTAACCTAGTATCTATTCGAAAGAAGAATGGAGACATTAGTCTCTATGTAGATTTCAGGAATTAGAATAAAGCATCAGAAAAAAAGATAACTCTCTGGTACCTTCAATGGAACAAATTTTGCAGAAAGTATATGGGTCTAAAATGTTGTGTCTATTAGACGGATTTTCTAGGTATAATTAGGTATTGATGTCCCACCCAAATCAATTAAAAACTGCTTTTAGAACACCATGGGTAGATTTTGCTTATAGGAAAATGCCCTTTTGGTTAATAAATGCAGGTGACACATTTCAGAAAGCAATGGACATTGATTTCTGAGGTTTAATTCATAATTGTATTGTGGTATATTTGGTTTATGTTACTATTTATTCAAAGAAGAGGCATGAACATCTTTTGCATTTAAGATAGGTTTTGGAATAGTGCAGGAAGTATGGTATTTCATTAAATCCTAAAAAAAAAATCTTCACTATAACTAAAGGTAAATTGCTTGGATTTGTCATGTCTAAGCATGGAATGATGATAGACCCTAAAAGGACCAAAGAAATATCTAAAATTAATCTCCCTAATTCAAAAAAATCTATGCAATCTTTCGTACGGAAAATCAATTTTGTAAGAAGGTTTATTCCTAGTTTTGCTCAAGTTGTTAAGCCCTTACAAGATATGATTAAAAATGATGCAGTATTTAAGTGGAATGATATTCAAAAATAAAAAATTTGGTGGGATTAGAGAATCCATTGTTGAAGATCATGCTTTAATGCCTCTTGATTTCTCAAAATATTTTATTTTGTATACATATTCTTCTGATGTTTCATATGTTGCGGTCCTGACATGGTGAAATTCTAAAGGGGACAAAATCCCCATATCTTTCATGAGTTCCAATCTCAATGGTGTTGAGATAATTATCTAGAGGTCAACAAGAATAGTGGGAAAAATGGGCCCATTGGATGACAGCATTGCAGGAATACGACCTAGATATTAGGCCAACCAATATTGTAAGAGGATAGGGGTTATGCAAACTAGTAGCCCAGTCAACTAGGACACAAGAATCCAAATCTGAATGGGATGATGAGGAAGCGTCTGGTGATATTGAGATTTATTTTATTCTTGCAGTACCAAACTCCTGGTATAATGATATTAAATTCTTTCTAACACATGGATATGCCCCTGAAATTCTTGAACCTAAAAAGAAGATATCTCTTATATTGAAAAGCACACCTTATCAGCAGATTGAAGATGTTCTTTTTAGAAGAAACTATGATGGAGTTTTGTTGTGATGTACTGAGAAAAATGACGCTGACAGTATATTAACATAACTACATACAGGACCTGTTGGTGTCCATTTTGGTGGAGATATCATAGCTCATAAAGTTTTGAGGGTTGGTTATTAATGGCCAACTTTGTTCAAGGATGCTTACAAATTTTCTTGTAAATGCGAATTTTTCTAGAAAGCTTATGGTAGAGTTAAGAAGGTGGTTTCTCTACTTCAACCAGTCACTATGGATACTCCCTTCCAGCAGTGGGGTTTGGAAATCGTCGGTCCATTTAACTCTCCCTTGTATTTACAACATAAATACATTCTTACTGCTACAAATTATTTTACTAGATGCGTGGAAGCAGTTCCACTTCAAGTAGTCAAGACAAACCAGGTGATATCATTCCTTGAAAACAATATCGTAACCAAGTTTTGTGTTCTTGAATTCTTAATTTTTGATAATGCGTCGTATTTTTATTATGTATATCTTACTCAATATGCATTAGACAACGACATAAAGATAAAATATTGAACAAACTACTACCCTGAGGGAAATGGTTTGGTTGAATCTACTAATAAGAAATAAATTAAAAATTTGAAGAAAATTGTATCAAGTCATCATAAAAATTGGCATACCTAGTTATTCAACTCTTTGCGGGTATATAGGGTAAACCCTAAGGATATCATTCGTAACTCAACCTTCTATCTTGTCTATGGAAAGGAATCCTTTCTCCCCCTAATATTGCTTTACCTTCATTGCAATTGTCTCGATCTATTCAGGAGGATGACTGCTCCGCTTTGGAACATTGGATAAATAACCTACTTCATTTAGATGAAGAGAGAGAGAAGTAAAAAAATAATATCTATCAACATCAACAACTTGTCAAACGTTGGTTTGATCATAAGTCTTCTTCTCAAAAATATTTTCAAGTAGGTGACATGGTTCTAAAGTGGGATAAAATTCATGAAGATAAGGGTGAGCACACAAAGTTCCAACATCTTTGGTTAGGGTCATTTACTATCTCAGGAAAGCTTGGCCCTGGCACATTTCGATTGCAGACACTGGAAGGTCATCTTGAAACTTATCGATTGAATGCTCAAATTTTAAGAAAATATTTTTCCTAATCAGTTTGACAAGGCTTGTAAATAGTGCAGTGTGTTTTCTTTCATTTTATATTTGATTTGGTTCATTTTTTATTCATATTTTAAATGTATTATTTCGATAAAGTGGTTGTAACTAAGATTCATTGGATTATTATTGTTATTTCTCTTAAAGGTCAGCAATGTGCAAAAAGAAATTATGGATTATCATAAGGAAAAATTTTAACTCTATGATTTATCTTTATAGATCATGCTTCTTTTGAGATTCTGAAATATTTTACCAAGTTATCAATTATAAAACTTACATGGGCCTTTTCCTCATTTTAAGCAAAAATTAATTTGGATTGGAGTAATGAAAAGGTTGAATTTTCTTTGAAAGGAATTCCATTGACATAAGATGGGTGATATGAGGGGACAAGCTGTAAATATTTGAATCCTTTATGTCATCTCTTACTCTTAAGGAGTTCTAGTCATGCTTCCCCATATGTTGAATAATCTCTAATGAGGTTAACGATGAATATAACCTTGCTCTTAATACTAAAAGGTAAAAGGTTTAAGTAAGTGATAAGAGATAGGAGGTCGCATCACAAGCTGGCCTATCATGATCATGGTTTCTTATGGAGTGACATTACTACTTCTTGTCACCAAGCCAAGGTAATGGCTTTCAGCTACAAGGTTGAGGTATGGGAGGTCTCATCATGAGCTAGCATGTTTGTTGTTGTAGGTTTATATGAATGATGGTTCCATTAGCTGGTCACCAAGCCAAGGTAGTGTTCCTTAGTTAACTTCTATAAAACACCTGCTACTTGAGTCTGAAAGTTGTATATTTATAACCAACTGATGGGATCAAAGAGACTAGGTTGGGTTAAAAGGAAACCTTGTCGATGCTATGGACACCTTCTGGAAGCAATGCCAATGCCTATGATATTGGTATTCCACCTTTAATATAGCTTGGAACCATGTTCACTCATTTTGCAGTCTTCATCATTCCTAGCAAAGGCGATTCTCTGATGCTCTAATCCCCCTTTTTAGTTTATTTACTTTCCAAGATGATGATTTGGGCCTTCTAGTAAAGTTGATTATTTCTTTATAAAGTTGGAAATATTTTCTAAGAATTTCATGGATCTATTTTCTATATGGGGTAGATCAAGAATGTCATGAGTTGCAAATTTTGAAAAACCCTTAGAAAACTCATGCATTGCAGCAGACCAAACAGAGATAACTAGTTCTCCTAGTGATTTCCCATTTGTTGTAGCCACAATAGATACCATCCTTGTTAGAAAAGATGGGAGCCCATTTTTTACTTCAATTGTTGGAATTTATTTTTTACATCACATAGAATTTTTACGTGGAAACCAAAACGGGATAAAATCACGAAATGCTCTCTTATAATAAAATATTTCATTCAAGGAAGCACCAACTTCCTAAGTTCTCTAGCACCAACCAGAAGAAGGCACCGACCCCCTAGTTTAATAGGAACTGACCTAAAGGAAGCACCAAGTCCCTGATTTACTAGCTTCAACTGGAAAGAGGCACTGACCCCCTACTCCTTGCCCCGTCCTGCTGCCTTGGTATATAAGAAGAAGATATTGATTTATTTTTCTTCTGATCCGCACACACTTCAGATTGACTACTATTTGTTCTATTGTGCACACCTTTTGTGTGATGTAATATTGTTTCTATTGTATTGAATACTTCACTTGACTTCACACTCGACTCATCACTTCAAAACATCACAATTGATTTCATACTTCACAAATTGTGTGCTACTTCATCATATTTTGTAGTCTGTGCTTTGGTTCAATATACCATTATTTTACTGCCCAGCTACAACTTCAACCGATACTGTGCATCTTCTGTAGTACTGCTATTATGACTTTATGCATTAGTATCAGATAAGTCTGTGCACCTTCTATGATATGTCCATTATGTCTTAGTGCAACAGTTTTTAGAAAATATGTGACCTTTTGTGCATTATATGTGATATGGCCTTTCGGTTATCCGCACTTGTCTTGGATCATCATAATCTGCATCCTTTAATGTGCAGCAACTCTGTCTTAGCACATTAGATAAACTACTTCACTTTGTGCACGACTATAAAAACTTAAAATCATTCTTTGTGCTTGTGTCTTAGATCATCTGTGACTATCAATGTTCTATCTATGAAACTGTCATTATGGTCTTGTGCACTTACGCATCATATGTTATGCATTTATATCTTTGCACAGTTGTCATAGATAGAATTGCATCATACTAGGCACCCTCAACAATTCTATTCCTATGCTTGTGTTCACTCAACTCTTTGCTAGATCATGGTGTTCTGGTTCCACAAGCCCTTGATGCCCCAAGAATTAGAAGATTGATAAAGTTGGATCTTCCATATTTTCCCTCACAAGCTTATTTCCCTTCTCCAAATTGGATTCTTATTTATACTTGATCAGCACGTATGGTGATGTCCACAAGTTGGTCATAGCATCCCTTCTTCTTTGATTCATGATTCTACTTAATTCACACTTCAACCACTTGCCATCTTCTGCACCACTAAGGTGTCATATCTTATGGGTATTGCGCATACTTGGTTCCTTTTCTAATGGGACTTTCTCCCTTGTGGTTCCATCACATGTGGGTATTGCGCACTTGACTTCTCCAATCGCTAATTTCTTCTTGTACTCTTGTGCACTTCAATAACTTGTATTCTTCTTTTGATTTGTGTATCTTGCGCACTTTTGAGGCTTGAATAATTGATTAACTGCTTCTTGTTCTCAAGCCTCTTGTGCACTCTCAAACCTTGTCCAACCAACTCTAATGACTTAGCCTTGAGGTAGCCTGCCTTGGTGGACTTGAGACTTGCACATATACCTTAAGTATAGAATATATTCCTTATGCACTTCGTCAAACTAGATATGCTTGATGTACTTTTGGATATTCTTCTTTAGACTGGATTCCATGTATTTGTTCAAACTTGCTTACATATACTTCTTGAAATTGGATTCCATATATTTATTCAAACTGTCACAAGGAATTTTGAAACCTCTTTGACATCAATGACAACCAAAGTTCAACAATATCCAATAATCCCCCCCTTTGGCATTGATGTCAACACCTCATGAAGTTGTACGCTGTTTGTCACAGTACTCCCCTTGTGTTCTTTTCCAGTTTGAGCCTTTTCTCATCTATGCATTTGATGTCATTGTTCTTCTGCTATCTTTTACTTCAATGTGGATAACATGCTTCATGATATTCCTCAACTGCTTTGCTTCTTTGGGTTGATCACATGCTTCATGATCATTCTCCCCCTTTGACATCAATGGAAAAGAGGTGCCATTACAGTGCAATTATAGGTTCTCCTTTCTACGGTTTTGCACTACCATCTATACTTCTACTTGATTGGGTTACTCCCTCTGTCTTCATGCTTCATTCACTTTCTAGGGTTTCTGCACAAATTTAAGTTACCTTGTGTTAGCACCCAAATCGTACCTCTAGGTTGCAGAGAGGCCAAATTGGGGTAACCGCAAAACCACTTTAGGCTTATGCTACTGACCCAGCACAGTCAAAGAGGGATCTCTCTTAAACTCATAAAACTGAATAATCACAGATTTACCAGTGAAAAACACACAGACTTCTTAATCAGGTTATTCATTCAAAGCAGATTCAGAAGGTCAGATTTCCAAAAGGGGTAAATTTGTTTAAAGTTTGGTGAGCCAATCAAGGGAGAAGCATTGGGCGATGGAGTCGTGGCCTAATACATAAATTGAATAACAATGTTGTAGTATGGAACATCCAAACAGAGGCAATATAGCCACCCGCTGCCGATCTAAGCACTATTATCTGGTGAAAAAGGAAGAAAGAACGAACAATCCATTGACATGAGTGACCTCCAGAGGTGAATTCGATGTCTTTAGAAGAAATATTAAGTGAATACCTGAAACAATAGGTAGATCTTGCTACCAAGAATTATGTCCTACTATACACTGATTCCAGATATGAGAAGGAAAACATAATGTAAGTAAATAACAAGAAGCACAATCACATGAGGAGAAGATAAAAAATAGACTGTAAGAAACGCGACACATGAATCTCTGTTAAATGCCAGCTTCAAGCACTGCAATTCCTATTAATGATTGTGCTACAAAACAAAGCGCGGCTTTCCTGGGCCTTGGCCCAATGATTTTCTTCAACCCTTTGATCTTCTATTACCACTACAACAAAATACCCTTTTGGGGGTGGTTTTGGCTTGCGGCGGTTTTGCTAAACACCCCCCCCCCCAAATTTTTTTTAGGTCTTTGGGGGCGGTTCTTCAAAACCCCCCTCAAAAGTTTCAAAAATTGGACTTTTGGAGGCGGTTTTTAGCAAACCCCCCTAAAAAGTCCAATTGTCAGGATTTTTGGGGGCGGTTTTGTAAAAACCGCCTCCAAAGTCCAATTCTTAATACTTTTGGGGGCGGTTGTTTAAAACCCCCCCTGAAAGTCCAATTTTCAATACTTTTGGGGGCAGTTTTTTAACCCCCCCCCCCCCCCCCCCCCCCGAAAGTCCAATTTTCAATATTTTTGGGGGCGGTTGTGGAAACCCCCCCCTAAAACTGTCTTGCAGCGGTCTTGCTAACCCCCCCCCCAAAAAAAATGTTTTTTAAAGGTATTTGGTGGAAAGCCTCAAAACCCCCCTCAAAAGTACTTAGAATTTGACTTGTGGGGGCAGTCCTTAAAAACCCCCCTCAAACGTCCTTAGAATTTGACTTTTGGGAGCGGTGTTTAAAAAACCCCCCCAAAAGTCTTGTTGGAATTTTGGACTTTTTTGGGGGGGGTTGGAAATACCCCCCCAAAAGTCTTGTTGGACTCTTGGACTTTTGGGGGGTTTTTGGAAAGACCCTCCCAAAAGTATGGGGGGGGTTTGGAAAGACCCCCCCCAAAAGTCTTGTTGTACTTTTGGACTTTTGGGGGGGGTTTGGAAAGACCCCCCCAAAAGTCTTGTTGGAATTTTGGACTTTTCGGGGGGGGTTAATGGAGATACACACTCTCGGAATATTTTTATCATCATCCTATGAGCTGTGGCGGGCATTTCCCTAAGGCCAATTAGGAAAATTTTACCATACTTGGACAATTTTTTATCTTCTCCTAGGCTTGGTCTAATTTCCCTAAACAATTGTTTTGGTAGGTCCATAAATTCTTCTTCAGGGTGATCTCTTTGGACACACTGAGACCATGGTTGAGTAGACAAAACAACAGCCTACAATATCCCCATGTGCTGCTGGCATTTCCTTCAACACATAATTTTTGTCGGGCATCCTCTTAAGGGTACTTGGACCCCATGCTGGGGTTATCATCAAAGGAACACCCCCTTGCAGGCATTTCCAAATGTCTCAAACTCTTTTTCTAACACTTAACCAGTTCTCTTCAAACCCCAGGTCACCAAGGTGATTTCATTTTTACTTCAAACTTGGCAAGTGAGATACCCAATGGGTAGAGTCCAATAAGGTGAATCCATCAATACCACTTTCAGCTTCTGGAGCTTCTTTCTCTCTCCTCGACGGGCATTTTTCTAGAGTAGTGCAAATATTGTTGAGAGGCACTTTTGGCAGATTGATATCTTCTTCCTAAAAGATCTTTTGGTCAGGATAATGATATGGTTGGACGCACCATACAACACTCTAGAGATCCACACTCTTAGAATATTTTTATCATCATCCTATGAGTTGTGGCGGGCATTTCCCTAAGGCCTATTAGGCAAATTTTACCAATAATTCCATACCTGGACAATTTTTTTATCTTCTCCTAGGCTTGGTCTAATTTCCCTAAACAATAGTTTTGGCAGGTCCATAAATTCTTCTTCAGGGTTTCTTCTTGATGTTATTAATTTGTCTAATGCACTTTTCTTCACCAATTTGAAAGAGCTGATTCATGGATGAGTAGGATCAGAAATGTGTAATTATGCCATTCCAGATTTCATACACGGGATGTCAAGTTTGGTCATTAGGATTAATTAATGAAGAACATATGAAGTTGGTTAAAGAATCTAATCACATTTGAAGGCACCCCATTGATAGTCCAAACAAACCATATGACAGTTTAAGCAAACCGATTGAGTGCATAATAAGGATCAGCGGACCAAAAAACTAGTATTGAACTCTTATTGGATGAATTCTGAATGTGACTGTAATCAACTTATAATTTTCCACTAGAGTTTCATCAATACAAGTGATGCAATTTATGGAATGAAAAGCAAGGAATATAACTGAACGAATGCATGAAAGGACACATTCCCTTATAGTTGATGAATTAGCTTGAGTTCATAAGTAAGTAGAGGATTATTGTTCTTACTCAGTTTGATATTACTTGCTATTACTGTTTAGTTATACCCATTTTGTTGGTTGACAAGTCTGTATTATTTATTTAGGGTGATGGATATTTTCCATTCGGAAGATATATATAATTTTCAAGTTTAAATTATAATTAATAATTATATTAATATATTTATTATTAAGTTAATAAGTTTTCAACAAGTAACACACATGAGTAACACACATTTGACATTGGTATTGCTGCTTGCACATTAATTCAAATTACATATATGATATTGATATTGATATGAATCATTAGCATAATAGCATGATATATGTCCATGATATTGATATGAATCATTCAGGATGCAATCATAAACTACCAAAGAAGAATGCAATCATCATTTCACTGTTGCAACTTGTAGTAACACGTCTAATGCAATTCCACACAACACAACAGGAAATAAATTAAACTACCTACTTAACTCGGCGATCTCTGTGAGAAGGCGAGCCATGGCCTTCTAATAGAGATGCCGTGACCTAACACAAATTAAAACACCAAGATATAATAAAATATGCTCCTTGTGTTAGAAATAATGAATCACAGTCATAGCTCTCTGTTTCAACTTATACAATTATAAATTCTCCAACCCCATGCTCATAACACCTCTTTACATTTATACCCTGATGACATGAATTCGTTTCACAAAATATCGAGCAGCCATGAAGATCTACGATCTTTAGGCTACCGATTTACAATGGAACTGTTACAGCCATAAGTAGTCTTGAATGATTATCTTCTCCTAATTCCAAATCAGGGAATAGTGAAGCAAAACAGGGAAAAATGTGTAGATAGCTGTAGGCAAAAAGGGGCTATTTTGGGGCCCAATATCTCCCCCCAGCTATCCAATTGCATGTCCTCATGCAACAACCAACTAATCTGAGTCTGAATCTGGTCCCCGTTAATCATGTTGAAAGGAAAAGTTAAAGGAAATGTCAGGTTCCTTTCCTGCTTCCAAAAACCCATTGCAAGCAGCCCAATATTCCCAGCACTGTTTCTCTTCTGCCTTGGTCAGTGTATAATTGTCCCTGTACAGCCCTCTTGGCCACCATATCAGTGGAAATTTGAACTTGAGTCCCATCCAGTGTAACCCACACGTTCTCATGCAATTGACATACCCTGCTACCCTGGGAAGAGCTTGTTTAAAATTCTTAAGGAAGTAAGGATCCCTTTTCTTCAAAGCTGGAGAAGAAGTCTGCCACCTGTGCTTGCTACCCTTTAAGGCAAGATGTTGTTGTTTGGAGATCAGGTCAACACAGGTAGAGATAACTTTCTCTTGCATCTTCTTCAGATGCTGAGTCTTTGGAGGAGATAAGAAACATTTTCCATGGTTTATGATGAGAGCACGAGGAGATTGGGGTTCACTCCTAATTCATAAATTGGCACTGGCCTCATTCCTAGAGATTGTCTGAAAGGCATATTCCCACTACACATGATTATTAACAAAAGAGGCAAAGGCTCTCAACTGAACATCCCCTGCATAGGGAATAGGATTAGAGCAAGAATCACCAAAACATGCCATATTGTGAAAATACAATTCACACAACAGGTGTTGCTCAAGAAAACTGCTTGACAAAAAGGTCTCTACAAACTAGGAAGGGATCAACAACTGATAAGGTCTACCCTCTTGTAAATCTTTCAATTTGAACAGGGTCATTTGCTCATACAAGAATAATGGGTAGGAAGGAGATGGGGCTCTTGAACTCAGTAGCTCCCGAGAGAGGGCATACATTTGGTCTTTTTCTTTTTGCATGGATTTTAATTCCTTCAACTCCTGCAATTATTTTTGCACCTCTTCCAATTGAGATTTATGAAGAGTTGATTCCTCTGCCCACTTCTCCCTTAATTCTTTGATAGTCTTCCTATGTTCAGAGAGAGGGACCATCCCTGCTCAACACTGGTCAATGTACTTTTCCCATTTAGCTAACTCCACCTGTAATAAAGAAAGTTGTTTCTCCAATCGTTGAATCCTTCTATACTCCACATCTTTCTCATCATCAGAGTCCAAAGCAACAAATTCTTGAGAAAATTGCATTCCTACCCTGCCACCAGATGTTCCAGCTTCCTCATTTTCGGTTGGCAGTGTAGCAACTTCCTCTTCCATTGGTGTTGCAATGGCCTCTGCTTGTGTTGCAATCTTAGTAGTTAATTTTGAGGATTCTAGTTCTTTTGTAACAACATCCTCATCCTGTACCTCAACATCCTCAGTTTCTGTTGCTGAATCAATCATTAATTTCGAGAACACTGGTTCTTGTGTGATAGCATTCTCTTCCTAAATACCAAACTCAACAGCTTCTACCTGAGTTGCAGTCTCAACAAATACTTTTAGGAATGTTGGTTCTTGTGTGGAAGCATCCTTCCTTTCCAATTCAATCTCAACAACTTCAGTATGAGTTGTAGTCTCAACAACTACTTTTAGGAATGCTAGTTCTTGTGTGGCAACATCCTTTCTCTTCAATTCAATCTCAGCAACCTCAGTCTGAGTTGCAATTTCAGCAAACATTTTTAAAGACACCGGTTCTTTTATAACAGCGTCTTCCTCTTGTACCTCAATATCAGCAATTGTTTTCTGGGTTGCAACTTCACTAAATATTGTCAAGGATGCTGGTTCTTGTGTAACAACATTCTGTTTTCCAATTTCTTCAGATTGTTGAGGTTGTTCTTGAATTACGTCGATATCTTCTGGATGATGAGACTAGTCCTAGAATAGTTCAGTATTTCCTATTGGTTGGGATTGCATCTCCTCATCTTCTCCTAATTCCAAATCAGGGATTATGTCTATCTCTGGCTCATTCCCCTCCATCATCTCCACTACCGGTGCTTTTTCTCCTTCTTGCTCTGCCTGTGCAGGCTTTTGTGCTACCAAACCCAGCACTATGACTCTGTGCCCTACCGAATTAAATATGTCTCCAGATTTTGGGCATACCATTTCTCCTTGTTCTTCATTTTCCAAAATAGGAGATGAATTTTCTAACAGATCGAGAGCCTCCACGAATATATTCAAATTCTTCTCTGCATGTTTTCCAGTCACTTCCTTCCATTTCTCCAATTCACTCCGAAGCATTCGCACCTCCTCCTTCAGTAGCTCATTTTCAAAAAGGAGGTTTTCAATTTGGGGTTTTTCCACAGCAGGTTCTTGTGTAACAACCGGTGATTTGGGGTTTAAAATAGGAATTTCTATGTCTACCCCAGTTGCACATGTTGCTTCTGCTGTGGGAATTTCACTATTTTCCCCAATTGGACATGCTATTTTGGCTACTGCAACAGACCGAGTCCTTTTATTCAAAACTCTCGATGGCTGGACTTCATTGCATACTGTTGTTGCTATTGTAACAGCTCTGGTTCTTCTCTTCTTTGCTGAGCTAGATGTCTAACCCTTACTCCCTGACCTTTTTCTTCTTTTCTGTGACACAAGGGTTTCTAAATTTTTAGAAAGAGGGGTCATTTCCTCTTCTTCAATGATGGCTCTCCTTCTTTCAGGGGAGGATTCGACATCCAACACCTCCATATTTCCTCCTTCTACCACCTCTGCTTGATTCTCTTCCCCTTGCATTGCAACTCCTACAGCTACAGCTTCCACTGTCGCAGCTTTAACAGCTGCTCCAGTTTCAGCTTCCTCTATTGCAACTACTAATGACGCCATCCCTACTGCTTCAGCTGCCACCCTAACTGTAATTTCTATTGGGTCTGCTTCTTCCTCTATAGGATTTGCTGCTATTGTAGCTTCCAATATCACTGACTCATTCGCCATTGGCTCCATCATATCCCCTTCTGCAATAGGGTTCATTGTTGTTGCATCTTCCCCCATAGTTACCTCTTCCACTTGATCTTCTAATGCTCCATCCCTCCCCCCAACTGAATTGGAAGAACTCTGGTCCTCATTTACCATTTCAACACCTCCTATTGCCACGACAGGTGCTCAGGGTACCCTTGGCTGAGCAGCAAATTCTTCCCATGTCAAATTCTGGTGCACAAGGGCCCTTAAGATTAAGAGTTTAATGAACTCGTGGTTTGAGAGGGAAGATAAGGGGTGTCGAGCACCCTTTACATACCCAACCGTAGTTTGTAGAGATTGTAAAAGATAAAACACGATATTTAACAATCTGTGGTGGCGTAAATGTGAAAGGAGGAATAATTCATATATGTAAACCACTTTGTACCTACCTTCACAGGAAATGTATTTCTTTATGAAGGTGGCCACCTAGTTCCAAGGATTTGGCAAGGATTCCAACGCTATTCCTCGGCCATGTGGCCGAACAACTTCTCTGTGTGCCAAAAATTCTTCTACTACAGTTGGATTATGGCACTTCCGACCAAACCATTGCATCCCAGTTCTAGGAAATCCCGTTACCTCCACCATGATTGCTTCTGAAACATCTATTTGGATACCTTAGACCTCTGAATGAGTGCTGGTTATATTTTGAGCAAACTCAAGTGCGGTTTCTACATGAAAATCATTCAAATGCTAGAAATAGTCAATCCATCCAGCTTCCTGGAAGATAGTAAAAACCTCTCTGTTTGCACGCAGAGGTGCTATGCTGATATTCTTGTGTCGTACCGGGATACCCATATTACGAAGTTGTCTGTAAATTTTGCTACCAGCGGGATAAGTTACACTCTCAGAGGTCGAGCTACTGCATGCAAAACGAGCGATGGATAGCCAAAGGTTGGTTTGGGTATTTTTGGTAAAATGTGGTGACAGGTTGTCGAATGGCGGTAAAAAACCAAAAGCGAAGGATGAATCAAACGTAGTTGCCATCTCAGTGGATTGGCTAAGGATAACTGACATGGACTAATGAAAAAATATATTCATTATTGATTACTGCATTTAGTCATGCCTAATGATGTTTATGATTAAGACATCGTACCTTTAAATGTAATGCTAAACCGTCATGTTGCAAGGTGGCGCCTTTCAGCAATCACATCGTTGATGGAGAGCGCTGTTATCGATGAGCAAAGAAATAAGGAGTATTCAATGAGGAATTAGCGGAGTCACAGTTGCCAAAAGTAGGAAAAATGGACCAATTTAGGTGTTGCAGCTGCTCGAAATAGGAAAAATAGGCACTTTTGGATGTGTCGCAGCTACTCGAAATAGGACAAATGGACAAATTTAGGTGTTGCAGCTACTTGAAATAGGAAAAATAGGATCTTTTGGAGGTGTCGTAGCTGCTCGAAATAGGAAAAATAGGCAACTTGGCAGTGTTGCAGTTGCGGTAAAATAGGAAGGACAAGCAACTTTAGCGGAATCGCAGCTGCTACAAATAGGAAAAATGGGCAATTTTAGTGGTGTTGCAACTGGTGAAAATAGGAAAATAGGCACTTTTGGAGGTGTCGCAACTGCTAGAAATAGGAAAACTGGACAAATTTAGGTGTTGCAGCTGCTGGAAATAGGAAAAATAAGCACTTTTGGAGGTGTCGCAGCTGCTCGAAATAGGAAAAATAAACAAATTTAGGTGTTGCAGCTGCTTGAAATAGGAAAAATAGGCACTTTTGGAGGTGTCGGAGCTGCTCGAAATAGGAAAAATAGGAAACTTGGTGGTGTTGCAGCTCCAGTAAAATAGGAAGGATAGGCAATTTTAGCGGAGTCGCAGCTGCTAAAGATAGAAATAATGGGAAATTTTAGTGGTGTTGCAACTGCTCGAAATAGGAAAAATAGGCACTTTTGGAAGTGTCGTAGCTGCTCGAAATAGGAAAAATGGACAAATTTAGGTGTTGCAGCTGCTTGAAATAGGAAAAATAGGCACTTTTGGAGGTGTCGCAGCTGCTTGAAATAGGAAATATGGGCAACTTGGCGGTGTTGCAGCTACGGTAAAATAGGAAGGATAGGGGTTCCTGGACTGTGATATGAAGTCAATTGGATATGCCTATAGCTCTGTGTGTTGAGCTCATTAACTGACAAACCTCCTACCCTGTCTCCCCACTTGCTTTCCCAAGCTAGTTGTGTGTTGTATGATCCTGATTGACTGTGCCTAAGGCTATGAGTGGACTTGAGTAGTTCATCCTTAGTGGATACATAGCCCCATCTCGGGGGTAGTCTCTGAGTGACGTTGAAACAATATAGGTTGGGTAGAGACATTTGGTTGGGTTGGAACATTGCATTCCATAGCTAGTTGCTTGGATATTTCAATAAATGGGTAATTGTTCTTTGCGGTTTATATAATGTTCATTATGTGTTCTGAATGTTTAAGTGTCATGTTTCATTCAGCTTTGTTTATTTGAGTATGCATATGCGTCCATGTGTTTTTATGAATTTGTTCATTAATGAATAGGGCCAAGTCTTGTTGAGGCCCAGGAGTTTCAGAATGTTCGATCATGACTTTGGGGGAGAAATAGAAACCCCTTATGTGTTCATGTTCCCTCCGTGGGTCAGATGAAGGGAGGAGACATGGAAGAGTGGATTAGAGCTCTTTACAGAGTGGTAATGAGGCATGGATGAGGATTGGGGAGACACCTTGGTTGGAAGAAGAAAAATTCAGAGTTCTCAGGTTTGGAAGAAGATCGTCATACACTTGCATGGGGATCTCTGAGAGCTTTCCAATATATGATACCAAGTTTTCCAAAAATGGACTTAGGATGCAAAATTTATTAGCATGAGAAGTTGGCAGTAACAGTGGTATATGGCCAAATTCCGACTTTCTGAACCCGCAGTACAGATTGCGGATTTTAGAAGTTGGAGGCGTGATTTCTCAGCGTGGTGTGTTGAAGTTCCAACTTCCGACTCCCGCATCGCGGATTGCGGATCGCGGAAGTTGGAGGTCGCGCGATTCTGCGAAGCTGAGACCTTTGAAGTTCTGACTTTCGTCCTTAATTATGTATAGAGCCTCAGGACCCCTAACTACTATTCAAAACCATCTAATGACATAGACATCCATACTCAAACACTAAAGATACTCTCAAGAATCCATGTGTGTTTGTTCAAGTTGTTCTTCTTGGCCATGGATTCTCAAAAGGTTTTTCAGGGATTAAGGCCCAATTTTTCTCCCTCAAGCATGTCTAGGGAACCCAATATCTATACTAGGTTCTCAAAAAATTCTAATGGCACTAATATCCCCACTTATATGAATAATATGCTCTTGGGAGGTCATGTTTGGTGATTCTAGGAATTGTTCTTAGCCAAAGATGCCTGGAATTTCCTTTAGGACCTAAGTCCCACTCTTTTCTCCCCAACCATATCCAAGGTGTTTGAACCTATAATTAGTCTTAAAATTCTCACTGTTCCACAAAAAACCAACTCATAGGACAAAGATACCATGGAAAGGTCTATTGTGGTATTTCAACATATCATTCTTGGCTATATATACCTAGAAGATTTCTTTAGGTCCTAATTCCCAGTTTCCATTCCTTAACCATGTCTAGAACCCCAAGACTTATACCTAATGCTCAGAAACTTCTTAAAAATTCCCATATTCTGACTATAAGGACAAATATCCCCTCAAGAGGCTAGCTTTGGTGGTTGGAGACATCATTGTTAGACCTTTAAGCCTAAAATTTTCCTCTACATCCCAATGCATGAGCTTCCTACACCAACCATGGTTAATACCTCAACACCTACCTGAAAATGATTGACACCAAATGAAGTAACATATACTACCTTGATTTATGGATATTACAAAGGAGGCAAATTTGCCATTTATATTCTTGCACTAGTGGAGCGCCATATGAAGGAAAATGGTTGTGAAGCAAGTATTCATACTTACAATCCTTTGATGAATGGATTTCACAAGGAAAATGACTTGATACAAATAAGGAGGTTGAGAGGGTATACCATGAAATCGACCATGTATATTAGCCTATTGTGGTGGATGACATGAAGTTAAATAATGTAATAAGAATTTCTTCTAAGGCATTGATTGTGAGGTTTATTTGTACTAGAAGGATGGGGACAGTGAGTTTGTTAATTTGAATGGATTCCAGTGCATGACTAGTAATCAATTATAGCTTACCACATAAGGGATCATGTCATTTTCATCTGAGGTTAGATGTTGAGGTTACATCCAAACATAGTATTATTTCTAGTTGGTATCTACTGCATTTATACCTAGGTGGATTTACCGGTTACTTGATCAAATTACTTATATATCATTCAAGGTCCCATGCAGATAAGTAATTAGGATACCATAAGGATAAAATAATTATACTAAATTCGTTTATTTCCATAGACTCTCTTATGATTCTACACAAGATATTTCCTCTTTATGCTATTAATTCTAACTAGTGGCATGATATGACTCATTATTGTTTCGTGTAGCCTTACAAAGAGATCTATCATATGCATTCAAACAATTATGACTCATTATGATCTCTCTTCTTATGGAAATAATATGAGCTCAAATTTCTATGGTGGTATGCCTTACAAATCTACTTTCTTAATTGACATATCAATTAGGTAACTAGGGATATTAGAATAATGAGAAGAGATATACGGTGTTACATTTTCTCTATATGCTCTCCATAAGTTTGAAAATTCAATACATTGGTTAAGGTCCTACTTGGAGAAAACCTAAAAGAACCTATACAATCCTTTTAAATATTAATAATTTTTATCATTACCTCTTCCAACCATAAGAAATTCTTATAAAGATATAAGGAATTTGAACCATTAACCTAGATTTTTTAGACCAGTATCATACCATTGAAACTATTATCCTAATGAAAATCTGATTACTTGCTAAGATACCCCTCCAGTCGATTTTCAATGATGCCTACCTTACATCTACCACATATCATGCGATTCCAATCTATAGCCTCCACCTCATTTATGTATTTGCATTGTTCAATGAACCATTTTAGTGGTGGAAGTGTAGTAGTTTTTACAGATGCCTGCATGGAAATTTCTATTTAGTTCATTGGAGAGTCAACGATAGGTGGTATATGAAATTATTGAACCAAGTGATCTCTAATAATGTTATGGCCATTTCACTACACCTTTGAGTAATTTACTCACTCCCAAGTGAGATTTCTTGAGCTCTAAGGAAATGAAGTTTCCCATACCTTGCAATCCATTAAAAGAGGTGATCGAAGCCAGTTCTAACTCCTCCTAATAATACATCGATATGTTAAAATGGTGGTGACAACTTTAACATCTTGATCTCCTATCATACTAACAACATACAACATATATTAGTTAGTCTAAAGGTTGGGATATCTCCACATTAGAAACATATTTATATTTAACCCATAGAGCCTCCCTACGATGTAAGTTATAAATATCCTTGACAAGCAATAGAATAAAAGCTAGAAACGATTATTCAATAAGTAAAATAAGAATATTATAAGAAACTAGCACTCCCTAGCGCCATCCCCATAGCATATTCTATAATAAGATTTAGCCCAAGGGGGTCTTCCTATGAGTCTAATAAGTAACAATATTATATTATACCTAGGATTATAGGCTCATGTCGTGGTTATACATACAACAAATTTTCAGGCCCATCTAGATATAAGATGCTATAGATTCATGCATATTCTTTTTTTCGTCTTTTTTGGTTTTTATGTTTTTGAAAAAAAAGGAGTAACAAAGGGGCCGATTTCATCTTGTGGAGGCCGTATTCTTGATTTGTTGGCTGAGTTTGGACTGCGTGGGTCGTGACATCGTCTGGAGAGGACATAGTCTTGTTTGTGAGGACGATTTACTTTTTGTTGGGCGCATATCCTTACAGTGCCACATCTACAGTGATCTCCATGCTTCATCTGGGACAATATCAAGGGTTGTTACAGCCAAAAAGGGAGCTGCAATCCATATTGACACCTACAGGAATCTACTATAGCGTTGTTGGGTACTCTCATTGTAGTCTTACTTCTTGTTACAACTGTGCATAACGTTTATGGGTAGTGAAGGAGGGAACTGAAGCATAATAAGGGAGTCTAAGAAGAAGACAATTTGGGTTGTTTTGAGGAGCTGGCTGCAGACACCAAAGAAGGCTACAGGTTAGAGTTAAAGTAATTTCATATTTTTTTGTCCACCTTAGAATTGCTGTTACAGTCATTGTAAACTCAAAGTTATATGAATATCATATTTAGGGTTTATTTTCCTTGTTATTTATGCAAAGCAATCTCTATTGCATTTACTGTTCACTTTTAGCACTACGAAAATCAAGATCTGAAACCCTTGATATCCGAAACAAACTCTTCCACACTATCTAACTTTCTTCTGCAGTAGAATTATTTTCAGAATGCGGGAATAGAGTTTCCGCACAATGCTTCTTCCCCACCGTCGATCTCGATCTCGATCGTTGATCTATCAATTTCGTGGTGAAATGGCTTTCTGATCGTTCGATCACTGTCCCCACCAAATCAACAGTGGATTCCAAAATTTATTAAGAGCATTCCATAGAGTATCACGCACATGAAAAGTTTTTCAAAGCTTGCAACTTCTCTCGGCAATATCACTATAAACTGTCGATCTTCCGCACGATTGATCCTCACTCTAAGATCTTGTTTTATTTGAGCGATTGGTTAAGGTTTAACCCTCTAGAAAGCTTCACTTAATTGATCATTGACAAGATCAATTCTTGTTTGCAATTCATAAATTATTCCAATCCAAAGCCATAGAGTTTATACACAGGGTTATATGGAGTGAAAGTGGGATGAATTGTTCTAATCCATCAAAACCACTTCTAATCCATCAAAACCACACGCAGAGTCTAATCCTTTGTTCTTTATTTAATTCACCGGAAATTAAAATACACACAGATAATTCTACTTGTTCACCTCTCACTCAATCTTCTGTGCACACACCTCTCATTCCTCCATTCATGCTATGTGTAATTTCTCTCCCTCTCAATCTCTATGAGCTAATCAAAGATTCTTTGAGCTATCCTCAAACCTCTATGAGCTATCCTAAGCTCTGTGAGCTAACCTAAGCTTCTACGAGCCAACAAGCTCTATAAGCTAACTAAGTTGCTAAGAAAATAACTCGAACTGATTTAAATACAAGAGGATTATGTTTCCAAATCCTATAACAAAGGAGTATAGTCCTTATTGATCTCTGCTAACCCTATGACTCACAACTAACTCAATCCTGACTATTACATGCGGAAAAGGATCTAGATTCCTTATCCATTTTATTCAGCATTTAGAAAATAAAGCAAATTACAAATGTACGAGACCCTAGGTCTCTTAAGAGTTCCCTCGACCTTGTGAAGTCATGAATGACTTCTCCCTCTTGACCCTATGCTCCTGCATCAACGTATCAACAGTACATTGAATACAAAAACCAACTAAGACTATTTGGCACAGCTCAGTGGTATTTTTGACAAGTGTTTTTACGAAATCCCTTAACCAAATTACATAAGAAAATAAGCCAAAAAAATCAACAGGATCCGATGGGGGTCATTACAGTTTACTATCCAAAGAATATCCCCCTTGTATAAAAATTGAACCCTCTCACTTACTTTAGATAAATCTTGTTCATTGGTCATTGTCTCAGCATGTTGAGTGGAGATTAGAACTGTGTGAATGCGCAGAGTAACCATGCACCACTGTCATTTTTGTATTCAATGGTTACTTGTGTTCTTCCATTAGGCCTCAACCAGGAGTAGGTTCCATTCTTTCTAACCTCTGTGAGCTTTGATCCTAGCTTGGTAGGTAGCACATGGGTGAGAGGCATAAATTAGGGGTTTCATTAGTTGCACAACTAGTCCAATAAAGGGTAGCGACCCATGTACTAGACCTCACACAGACTGCCATCCATACTAGTAGATCACGGCCTAGTCAATCAGTACACAATTAGGCTACCAACACATTTACACACCCTCACGACAACCTTAGTAACCCACAGTAGATCATGGTACCTTCATACACAGGATTGGGACCCTTAACAGTCCTCAAGGCACTTTCAGCCAGTCATGATAGTCCTAGCAGGCTTAAGACATGTCATGACAACCCTTAGCAGGATCAAGATAGGTCATGGTTTTCTCTAGAAAGCATTAGCATAATTTACACATATGAAAATGACACAAACAGGAAACACAAACTGAATATGAACACTGTGATGAATCTCAAAAACTCAAAAAAAATCTTTTCATTAACACTTCCAAGAAAGTTTACAAAGCTACAATCCAAGCAAAGAGGCTTCAAAAATGAAAGTTGAACCCTTCCTCCTCCATAGAGGTTACATTTATAGTGCAATTTACCCCTGAGACGTATCTTGAAACAGGGCATCAAAATTAGTTACATTGACAAAATTAGTTACCACAGGACAACAGACTCTAGCAAAAAGACAAAATGTTTTGGTAACTGCTACTCCATTCGGCCTCTTCCACTATCTTTGGCACTTCATGCACTCATCTTCAGTTTTTCCTTTCCATACTTTACGATGAGTTTCCATTGCTCAGTTGCTGGTAAATCTAAGGTAGCAAGATCTTTAAGCCACACCCTCATTTCGGTATTCTTTTTGTATGAATAGCCTACAAGGAGTGTAAGAGCTTCTTTAAATGTAGAGACCAACTCGAAATCCTTCGTCAATTTTTCCACCACTGTCTTGCCTGCCAGAGGCTGGTCCATATCTGCAAAGCACTCCTGGTCTAACCTCCACTCCCATAGCTTGCCATGATATCCCTCCTTTGTCCTCATGGCTCCATCCTCTTCCCAAAACATAGGAATACCTTTCTTAAATAATAGATCAAATGCCTCCATGAATAGCTTCACTTGGTTAAACAGGACATTTATCCCCGCTTGGACAGTGCTCACTTGCTGGTGCTTGAGTATTACCTTCTTAGCGCTGATGATTGTGGCCACTATGTCCTTTATATTGGCTGCTTGAGCCTGCTCTTCAGACAGACCATTTAAGAACTCTATTGCATTTTCTGCATAATCCTTAGGCTTCTTGTTTAACTTCTCATTTTCCACTATGACAGCTGACCTTTCCAGTTTGATTATATCTTCGTTATCTACCATGATGTCCAAATATGGCCTCAGCTCCTTTGCCTGTACAATAACATCATCCCAAATGATCTTATTTTCGTCCTACAATTCACTTTTCCCTATAACTTGTTGCTTCAGCTTGTCATAATCACCCTGCATCGCTTGGTACTTGGTTTCCCAAGCTTTCTTGTCTTTCTCTACAACCTTTTTGTCCCTCTCGGCCTTATCCCGCATGGTCTTGAGGTTGGCATTCTGCTTTTTCAATCTTGCCACTTCTACATCATCCAGACTTGCCTTCGCTATTTTCCCTACAATAGAAAAATCTCCTACCTCCACTGAGGGTGTGACCATGGCTTCTATCTCTTGTTCTTTGTCTTTCAACTTTTTCTCAAGCCCTTCAACTTTAGCCTTCAAATATTCCTCAATATCCATTATCAATTTCATATCTACTTGCCACTTTTTCTCTCTTTCTTCGAACTCTACTAGCCTGGCTTTACAATTAGTCAAATTACCCTACAACTTTTCTTTTTCCTCTTCTAGTTCTGCAATTTCTGGTGCATTCACCAGTTGGGCAGCTGGAATCTTCAATTTCTTCTGTAGTGATAGAATTTCTTGATCTTTTTCATCTAATAGCTTTTGAATGCTACCCCTTTTATCTTCTTGAGTTTCAGTGGCCAATAGTGAAGCTTGGAACTTTTTCACTGGTGCCTTCAGGCTCTTGTTCTCCACCTTTTCCAATCCCAACTGCTTTTGCACTTTCGTTTTGTTGGCCTGCACTTTTGATAGCTCTATGGCAGCCCTCAACAACTTGTTATAGATGAATTCACCTGTCTCCTTGTGCAGACTAATCACATCAGGTACTGGGATGTCTTCTAGATTTACTTTTAGTTCTGTGGCCTTACTCTTAGTGGCTAAGGAAAGACTCAAGGTATTCTGGGCAAGGTTCGTGCTTTCCACCAAGGCTACATCCTTCTTGGATATTTTTCTTGCATCAGCATACAGTTTAGCTTCTTATGAGATTGTATCTGGGCTCTCCTCATATCCCTCTAGTAACTTAGCCCTTCTTAGGCTTGATGTTGTAGCTCCAGTAGGTGTTATGTTGAACACATGTTGCTTAACCTCAAAGGATGGCACCGAGGATTTGACTTGCTTTTTCTTGGGTTGCTTTGCTTGTACATGTACTAATTGCTGCTCAGGATACTCTACATTTTTCCTCTTCGAGGCTCTCTCAGCATCACTGTCTACATCCATGGGATCACTACCCCCTTCCTTTATATATTTTTCTGGACGAATGGTAAGGGACATGGCTGTTGATATTACTGGGGTTTTACCAGGTGAACTAGGCACTGTTGATGTGCTACTTTGAAAAATGAATGCTAAATATGAAGAATATTCTGGTGGGTCCACTTCCAACTGGCCTTTGTCAATGTATTCTAACCAGTTTTCCATCTCAGCTAGACTTTCCAGTTCGAAGTGCTCATGTCCTTTCATGTTACTTCCCTTCCTTCTTTCTAAGATAATTTGGTGAGGATCATAGTTTATGGCCACTTTGGATGGGAATCCTAGATCACCCATCATTCACTCAATAGCTGGGAGCGTTGTTTTGTTTTTGACAAGGAAGGATCCCAATGTCCATGGAAATATGATGTCCGAAGAATTCCTGTCATCCAAGAAATGTTCACACTCCACATTCAATTTTTGTTTCATAAATTCCAAGGTGAGTACTCTGGGTTTTAGGAAGGTAGGTAGCACATAGGGGGCATGGGAGTAGCCATAAACTCTAATCACAGTCCCATGCTCCAGCAAGAACTAATCCCCAACCCTCTTCTCCATGGATGGCTGCAGTAGGTCTTTCATCTCAGGAAGTACTCTAGGCAGTCTCTTCTGGAAAAAGATGAAATATATCTCTTCCATAAGATCATTCATGAAGGTTTTGTAGTCTGAATATATCTCCTTAGTCAACTGCATCTTTGGAGGTTGCATATTTTCTTCATTACCTGCCAGGAACATTTTTAACAAGTAAGACTGGAACCTGAAAGTTCTTGTCTTAGGGAATTCTGTGAGCTGGGAGTGGCTATTGTCTGTGTTTGACGGACAATCTACTCGAGCAGACGCGAGCCGGATCTCCCTAGCTCAATGTGAGTCTAGAACAAATAATACAGACTACAAACAAATTTCCTAGATCTACTTAAGGATCAAGTACTAGATGCCTTATCTTAACTTCACAATTCTTTCTCCTGGATGTTGTTCCACGAATCGTGGTCATCAGATCTCAGCTGCAAAACCTGTCAAGACACATAGAATAATGCAAACGAGTAAAAAGCATCTATACAATAAGAGATCTAAGTAAACAGTTAAGCAGGTAAACTACACAATATCATCACACATGAACAACATTGGTGGAAAGTGTTTATATTACTGTAAATGTAGGGAAAATACATAGATAACCACTTATACTATGAAACGAGAACTCGACACAGTTCTCATTTTTCTCTCTCCTAATTTTAGTAGCTATTTTTACCTCCGTTTCAAAAAGCGTTGATGCCAGTATCACACATTTTCATTTTGAGGCATTTTTGGGGGCCTTTGAATTATCTTTGTCGTAAAATATATTTAATTTCTATTTTCAAGTGTGTTTTTAGAAATTTAACAAAATAACATACATTTATAACTAATTTATAATAAAAAACATATACATTTTGCAATTGTTTCTAGAAAATAAGACATTTTTATGGACAAAATAAGACATTTTTATTGACAAAATTATAAAAAATTTCAGAAAATAAAGACATTTAAAACCATTTTCAATGAATTTTTAGAGATTTTTTCTATAAAAACGATACTATTTCATATTATTTTCCGAAAAGTGACGATTCACATAAATTCAAGAAAAAATATACCATATATTTGTAAAAAACATATTAAAAATATTATATATAGAAATTTTATTTCTAAAATAAAGTATGAAAGTCAAAACATTACTAATATATCTTATCAAAAAATTGCCAAATTTAAAATTTTCTTCAAGACATGAAACTAATCAACACTTTAAGTTATTAGGCACTTTTAGTCTCTTGTAATATTTATTGGAATGAGCATAGTTGACACATACATCTATCTTCACAGATTTTTGTATTACTTTGTGGTTTACAGTCTTTTACTATTTCATCCATTAATAGAATTTGGGTTTTTTTATATTACTATGTTCTTTGCAATATCTTCTTTTGTATATTTCCATTTTATCTTTCTTCCTTCATTCTAGGAAAAAACTAGATCAAACATCTCTTCCCTATTCCATTGATTTTTATGAACATGATACATTATAAACAGGGAAAATATATTTAATCAATTGGAACACAGATGTCTAAGTGTTAAGACTCCATAGGAGCCCAAATATTTGTATTTTATCAATATTAAAAAGAAAATATATGATTATAGCAAGTGACTATAATCGCAATCACATTAGAGAAACAAATAATTGATAGAAACACACAAAGCCTAGTTCGTGGCTTAAAAATTTAGACATGGAATATATCTATATATCTATGTAGAAAGGTTGAACACCACAAACTTCACAAGGAGGGTTATATTAATTGGCAATATAAAATATGCCTTTGCACCATTCTTAAAAATATATCTAGAAAGATAGAACACTTCAAACTTCACAATGAGGGTTATCTTAATTGCCACTATATGCCTGCCCACCACTCTTATCAATTGTTTCTTTGAATATAATTTTATTGATTTTATTATAAGATATACAACAAAATTCTTAAACTATTGAAAACCTATGTACAAGACTGTGGAAATGAGGTATATATGTTTGTGAAAATATCGTAACATTGAGCTAAAGAGATACCTATGTACAATAAATATTATTTTTACTAATATTTATATCTAAATTAAAACCTTTTACACTTTTATAAAAAATCAAAATCATTATTAAACATTAATAACCTAAATATTTCTATCTTTCGAATGATGGAAATAATCTAAATCTTTAAAATGAAGATAGTTGTTGTCAATATATACATATATTTGATGATTTTATTAAATGTAGTTATAAGTTCAAGTTCCTCTATTATAATTTATTTTTCTAAATCTTTACAAGTTCTATTTTGGGTATTAAAATGCATTTAGATCATTACAGTATTAAATATGAAACCTTATTAATAAATATGAAATATTCAATTGTCAATGATCAAGAATCTTCAATCTTCAACAGATCACCCCTACGCCACACATGATCAAGAAATAATATTTTTCAATAGATCACCCCTACACCACTTCGCCACACACCATGCACGTTTCTCAGCGGATGATAGTTTCCATTCAAACCTCTCTTTTAGACTAGACTTGATTTCAATTGCATCGAGTCACCGTGGAAGTCACCAACCATACGTCGTTTTCCAGAAATTAAAAACTAGTTTTCATCGAAACCTACACCAAAGCACGCCTTGTAAGGTTCGAGTTAGTTATGTGCTTGTTACTTTGTCTCTATTGAAATGATCTTCTCCCCATTCAAAGTCTGCATTTCAGAAGAACAAATTTGATTTCAGTGGAATACGGTAGTTTTGAAAGTTATTGAGATATATGCATACCACTGGGGGCCCAAATATTTGTTAATCATTGGACCGATGGCAGAACTTGATCATTTTCCACTTCTGGCTATTATGGTGGCGGTCGTGATTGCAGTCGACAATCAAACCGTGGGCAGAGGGTGCATCCCCCACAAGTATGTGAGTGCAAGATCGTTTATTAACAATCTAGATGTCGTTTTGCAATCCCTTCTTTCAAATCTATTCTCAGATGGCTTCGCTAATTCAATGCAAAACAAATCTGGCAAAACGGATCCTGGAAGTGCTCTCTAGAACAATTTGCATTATTAAAATGCATTTAGATCATTACAGTATTAAAATGATTTTTAAATTTGTAATCGCGTCAAACTTCTTAGACGTGAGTGAGCAGCTCCCGCTCACTTGGGCACCCAAGGGCCTCCCTCACGGCCTGCTCGATGCCCGGCATCGAGCAGGCCGTGAGGGCGGCCCTTGGGTGCCCAAGTGAGCGGAACAATTCATATATATATATTCCATATTTTGAAATACAATACATTTTTTTTTAGTATTCTCCAAAATTAAGAATAATACTTCTAAAAAAGATCAATAAACTTGCACAAAATTTTCAGCCCGGCATCGAGCAGGCCGTGAGGGCGGCCCTTGGGCGCCCAAGTGAGCGGGAGCCACTCAATTGAGTCCCCAAGGGCCACCCTCACGGCCTGCTCGATGCCGCGCTGAAAATTTTGTGCAAGTTTATTCAACTTTTTTAGAAGTATTATTCCTAATTTTGGAGAATACTAAAAAAAAATGTATTGTATTTAAAAATATGGAATATATATATATATGAATTGTTTAGAAAGAAAAAAAACGTGTTACTACAAACAAATAAATCTGAGTATGAGGTACATTAAAATTATTGAACAAATATGTCTTGTTAGTACACAATTTATGTCATTATTTCTTTGGAATTATGGTAATGTATAATGATTTTAAAAATCTAAAATAAAAACAAAAATTCTTCGCTCACTTGGGTGCCCAAGGGTCGCCCTCACGGCCTGCTCGATGCCAGGATGAAAATTTTGTGCAAGTTTATTGAACTTTTTTAGAAGTATTATTCCTAATTTTGGAGAATACTAAAAAAAATGTATTGTATTTCAAAATATGGAATATATATATATGAATTGTTTAGAAAGAAAAAAAAATACGTGTTACTACAAACAAATAAATCTGAGTATGAGGTACATTAAAATTATTGAACAAATATGTCTTGTTAGTACACAATTTATGTCATTATTTCTTTGGAATTATGGTAATGTATAATGATTTTAAAAATCTAAAATAAAAACAAAAATTCTTAAATACGTAAAGTTGGATTTGAACATTCACTCACATCTAAAATTTATCATATTTTTATGTATAAATTTTTATAGCTTATATTGTACTTCATAAAATATTTATCCTATAAAAATATTTAAAGGAAGAAGTCGAGACTCACCAATATGATTA
Organism: Larix kaempferi; assembly: GCA_027924585.1. Lineage (NCBI taxonomy): Eukaryota > Viridiplantae > Streptophyta > Pinopsida > Pinales > Pinaceae > Larix > Larix kaempferi. The sequence goes on from BSBM01000756.1 coordinate 4,030,981, forward strand.
TGTGGATTGATAACTTTTCTTTACCAAATTACAACAGCTCCAATCAATAACGCCACAATAACTGCACCACCAACGCTCAATCCCAGAGTTGGAGGATGACCTTTTCCTGCAGCAAATATCAGTCGGCATGAGTATTGAAGTGAATTAGCGAATGGTCTTTGAGATTTTCCCAATTATCAAAATATGTATGACAATATTACCTTCATCCGTTGCCCTTGATCGACCTATTGAACGCGTTGAGAGCAGAGGGACACCGTCACCGTAAAACTTGTCCTTCGCATAAGAAATTGCACAGCTGTCATAAATCAAGGCATATCCTTGCCTAGTTCCTAATGGACAGGAGGCTAAAGAACTGTAGAGACTGTTGAGGCACTGATGGAACTGATCGGTATAAAGGCCTCTCGAACATTGAGCCAGAGAATAAAGCCTATTGTCATTTAGTGTACCAAAACCCACACCATTGGACACAGTTTTCTCCACAAGCCTCGTTAAAAGAGAGGCAACTTTCCAATCCTTGATACCGCTCGCATTTCCAACCGTTCCCTTTCCTGTATTGGTGTAGCAAACATTAATGGTGGCGTTTGATGCATCAGCTAAATTAAATTGCGAATAGAATTTGTGAGTGGCATCACTTGGGCACCCAAGGGCCGCCCTCACGGCCTGCTCGATGCCCGGCATCGAGCAGGCCATGAGGGCGGCCCTTGGGCGCCCAAGTGAGTGGCTCCCGCTCACTTGGGCACCCAAGTGAGTGGCTCCCCCTCACTTGGGCGCCCAAGGGCCGCCCAAGTGAGCGAGATCTGCTCACTCATGGCTAAGAAGTTTGACGCAATTACAAATTTAAAAATCATTTTTGTTTTGGAATAGCCACTCAATTGGGCGCTCGAGGGCCGCCCTCACGGCCTGCTCGATGCCCGGCATCGAGCAAGCCGTGAGGGCGGCCCTTCGAAGCCCAAGTGAGTGGGAGCTACTCACTCATGGCTAAGAAGTTTGACATGATTACAATTTTAAAAAGCATTTTTGTTTTGGAATTAAAACTCATATTAACATTCACTCGCATAGAGTTTGTATCCAAAAACTATGTTCTGCCGCAAGGGCTTCAAAAGTTACATACATACTTCCTCTAGCTGGTCGTTTTGCCATCCTTCTACCTCAATGATGCCAGGAGGTACAACAAGTGCCATTTTAGAAAGTGAATATGCTTCCGTGTTTAATTCTCTATAAACATGAGCAAAAGAAACTTGTTCAAAGGAGGTGATGAACTCTTTAATTGATAGAAGCAGATGTTGGAGGTGGGGAGCGTTGATCCGAATTTTACTATTTGCCCAAACTATTACTATCTTTGAGTCCCCAAATAGCTAAATAGGATGCATAATATGAAAGATATATATGAGAATTTTGTTAACTAATATTTTTTAAAAAGTCAATTTAGGATGCATCAAATATTTTTACAATGACTAAATCAATGTTGTTTTAAGTTAAATATTTTTTTAAATATAAGGTTTACATGCTGCAATAAAAGTAATTTTATGACCTAATTATATATATATATATATATATATATATATATATAAATCAAATCTATTCTACATCTATAAGTGGAAATGATTTGCTCCATGATAGTCTAATATAAGGCGGTGAACTCTTATGTAATAATTGCATCAGTGATTCATAATGCCATATTGTGTTATTGTTTATATATGTCTCATGTGTCTATTTATCTTTTTTGATATGGTATTAGAGAGAGTGTGATTGTAGGACTAGTCGTGTAGGCAATAGATTTTTTTTTCTTTTTTCTTGAAAAGATAAGCATGCTCTTCTCTTGCATTGAACAATGATCTAGATAATCAAAAGGGCTTGATAGAAAGAGTAGATTATCACAAAATGTTGTCAAGGAGTTACCATGCGGTATTGAAGGGAAGGAGTTGTGTAGTCAAGATAGTGGCCATTGAATGTTAACGAGTGTTTTGAAAGGATCACAAGGGGCAGAAAAATGATTACAACTAAGATATTGTTATGGTAGTCTCTATTCCTATAGTTGGAGATTTTTCAATGATTTTCTACAAGTTAAATTTATGTTCAACAATTTTTTTTGTAGTTTTTATTAGTATTTTTCAATTGGAAGATATAGCGTTTCATCATTTAGTATATATAGGGTATTAATATATGTTTCATTTTTAAACTTGTAATGTCGGAAACAATACTTTTGATTAACTATAAAATTTAGTATTTTAACTTTTTTTAATTGATAATTTTCTTGTCATTTCAAATCTTATATTTAAAATTTGTAAAAATATAAAATGAGTTTTAACCTCTAAAGAAGTTTTAAACTATAAATAAATTTTTGAATATTTATATGAATTATTTGTTCTTGTATGGTGTAATATATTATTTCATTATGAATCGCATCATAATTTCTTTGGTTTTTATTTGTTAGAGTGGTGAAATTATTTATGATTTTTTTGTTTGTTTGTTTAATATGCAAGTTTCAAAAAAGTTGTAATTTATCTCTTGAAGAAAAAAAAAATTCCAATTTAGGGGTTGATTTTAAAGTTTTTGTAAACAAGAGTATGGGATGTTTAGGCCATGGCTCCATTTTTTAACAACAACAAAAAATTCGTGTATACTGGCATCAACACTTTTCTATTTGGGGGGTGTTTTGGGTGTTTTTTTTGCAAAAATCAACGTTTTTATGTCTAGAGTTCTCGTTCATAGTATAAAGTTCTCATTTCATAGTATAAGTGGTTAGATAAGAATAGACTACAACCAAGGCTTAACGCAGTAGCCCTTCTCCATCCAAGCCAATTGCCATATCCTTCAAGGAAGTATGAGTCTCTCAATGGATGAGTTAGATATCTCTCCAATATGATTTCACCAGCATGTAGACACTATATACTTCCTCCCTTTGGATAGGGGTAGAGCTTCACTTATATAGGACTAAGTGGATAGGGTATGGATAGGGTAGGTTGAGATATGGTAGGAGAGAGATAGGGGATCCTCCCAAGAGGTTAGGAACCAAGTGACAGCTCCCCCAAGAGGTCAGGGATAAGGATACAAGTCAGCAGGCTTCGAGAATGAGCTCGAAAGGCCTATTTTTGTCCATTAACTGACTTCGTCGCACCCTGCAATAGAGCAAGATGCGACGTCGTAGGTTGCATGAGTACAGCCTGTGATGACCTCTAAATACCTAGCATAAGTGCAATGGTATCCCTTCCAAATGAATGACTTTGTCAATGAAACTTCAGGGGTGTATACACTGAATCTCATGATGGTAGGATTTTAGGTGTAATAGAATGCCCCCCAAAGCATGAAGCTGTTGAAATATGGACAGGTGAAATGCTTTGACAGAAAGAATGGCAATGGCTTGTCGGATGAAGGACACTGCTTCAGTACAACTGAATCTGAGTACACTGTCTCATATGACATACAACATGGCTGTCGACCAATACATTGGATATTCGTGGTAGTAATGACTGACTCAACACAATCATGGCTACTAGACACAAGCATAGATCCGTAATGAGATGATAACACAGCCATGACCAATACAAATGTGGATCCGTGTGATATGACTCAATACAAACTCCATCGCAACATGGGTAAAACATGACTCCCTAGGGTCTTCAAGCTGAACCCACAATGATACGAATCTATCCATGTGATTACAAATGTCTTGACGTCAAACATGGTAGAAACCAATTGATTACCGGTCATTGATGTATACCGTTAACAAGTGCGAAGGAAATCACCGTTAATGTCAATCATCCCCAAGGTATCACAGTACATATCATCAAGCGAGAATAAATGAGTTGAAGTCAAACGCGACATGAAATCTTTCAATCAAGAGTCAATGATGTAAACTCATGTTGAAATCAAGGTATCCTGCCATCAAGGCATGCAGGGCCAAGGTACTTGGTTGGTTTCTAGATTCAATCCTTGGATGATGATTTGAAGTCGACAAGGATGAATCCGTCAAAGGAGGGCCATGATGAATCCCCCATCATCAACACGAACCATGACAAAGGATGTGTAGATCAGATCGGATGGTATAGTGACATGCAAGACTGACTCAGAGTAGACCGACATGATGGAATGTGTACTGACTGTAGATAATGAGTAGTGAGAGAATTCTTGAAAATGGGCATGGCATGCCTTGGCAGTATTGACTTGACGAGTTATGATACCAATTCCTAATGCAACTGATGGTGGAAGCATTCTTTGAATGACTCAAAGGAGTAACAAGACTCAGGAAATAGGTGAGACTCGAGGACAAACAGATGACCCAATTGTAGTATGCGAGTGCAGATGAGTGCCATGTTCAAGAAATGACTACATATTGCCACTAATAAGGGGTGTAACATAAAATATTTCCTTTTTCCCCATCATGAATGATGAGTGTCTCATGTGTTTTTTACAACCTTGATGAGGGTAACCAAATGCTCGGTATAGCTCATATCATAGATGAGTCCAATCCCAAATATTTTATGAACCTGGGAAAGGAGGGTTTCGTCACATGGAGGGCCCTTCAATGTGAAAGTTTAACGAGTCCATAGAAGGTAAACTCGGTCGTCATTTCATGTTTAGAGAGTCTGAAAAGAACTAAAGAAGACTCCAATGGTCCTTTTTCGTAAAGTTAGCCTCATCGCCCGAAAAAAGGGTAAAACAACGCGGGAGAGGACTCTTGTAGTCATGATTGGCTAGAGTATACCTTTTTCGTAAGTAGTGCCCCCTGGTCCGAAAAAGGGGTAAACTATCACCAGGAAGACGACCATTCAAATTCTTTAACAAGCATGAACGTGACAAGTTCGCTTGGCAATCGTTTCGTATTTCGAGAGCCTGAAAAGAGCTTAAAGATAGACTCTGGGGGGGTCCCCTTTCCGTAGGAGTTTAACGAGCTCAGAAAAGTGATAAATCATAACTCGGTAACTTATTCTCATGGTTTAAAGAGCACGAGAAAGAACAAAGAGTAAGCTCATCATCATAAAATAATTACAATCTAATGAATAGAAAATAACAACAAAAACACACAAGGGGTGTTCATACATGAGATGACCGTTCCAAAGCGGAAAATGGTGTAAAAAGACATTTAATAACTCCTGCACACTCAAAAACTAGGTCAAATAGTCAACCAAGCATTCAAATGCGATAAAATCGATCCAAACTATAGAAAATGACCTAAAGGGATCAAATATTTGAAAAAAGAATATTCCATTTCGATCTATAAATCGAAAAATGGGACAAATAGAGTTACCATTGTTTTATTTGCCAAATTGGGAGGAGAAGTGCCATTTGGGGCCAAAATTTCACTTGTCAATTCCGGGCGCTACGAGCAGCCATTTCACGTGCCGTCTGGAGTAGGTAACTCTAAACTTCATCCAGCATAATTATATTGGTTTATATTTTTGAATTTGATTCTTTTTTTTGTGTTTTAGCTTGGTTTGTGAAGGGCCATTGCATCCTCAGCTCGTCGCAGTTTTCCCTTTCGGGAACTGCGACGAGACTGAGTCATCGCAAAGGTCGCATGGATGGACTACAATGACATGGCACTATTAGCAATAGCGGGGTGTGATGACGGAAATGTCCATCCCCAAACACAAACCATGCCCAAAAAAAGAACTTTTGGTGGTTGAAGCAAGTGTTAACAATGTTTATAAACTCCTTTTGGCAGGTTTCCAACAGCCAGAATGGTTTTGGAGTGGCATGAACGGGAGCATGAGTTAGATGATGAACAAGCTACAAATGATCCACGATGTGTGGAAGCACTGAGGAACTGTGGGCTCCTCAAGTTCTTTGAGATCCAGGGCATGAGGGCCCAAATCCCACTACTGACACATATGCTTCGATGCTGGGATGCGGCCCAACAATATTTCGTGATCGGTGAGCACGTGCTTACCATAGATGTCGAGGACATCTAATTCTTGACCGGATTGTCCTGAAGAGGGGACAATGTGCTTCTTACTAGATCATGTGGAAGTGATCGTACTGTGGGTGATATGATCCTGCATCACTGTACTCCCAACACCCGTGCTTCTAGCAGGAAGATTCCCATAAAATATGTATGGGAACTTCCATTACACGCCATACTTTTCACCATTACGAGCATGGCAGGGAGCCAAGATCCTCACTTGGCCACCAGGTCGCAGATTCTATATGCGTAGGACTGCATGTCTCGGAAGATATACAACTGGTGCGAGGGACTCCTCGCAAACATGCGAGCTCAGCTGACCAAGTGTCGGTGGGGAGAGCTAAAATAGTTTGGTTACGGTTCGATAGTGATCTCATTCCTCTTGGATCGGGTTCCCCTCTTGCGCCCTCAGGTACCACTGGATGATAGGGATCATAGGGATCCACACATGGCTAGATTGACAGCGGTGATGTCTCGTCATGGTGGGGGTCCCATCATCTCATATGGCATTGAGTTTTTAAGCTGGATGGAGGGCCAGTTACTGATGGTAGAGGACTTCCCATATAGTGGTATGGATTTCAGAGATTACCTGGACTTGCCGCTGCCCGAGGGAGCAGCATGGGGAGACATAGGTAAGAGCAATAAACCCTTTCACTTTTAAGTTTTGTGTTTTATAATTTTTTGTTATAATGCTAACAAGTTAACAACATGTGTGTGCAGATGTGGGCTCCGTACGATCAGTGGGAGTCTCTCTTCTTGCGAGGAGAGAAAGAGGAGAGGAATAATACATTGGTCCTACTATACATGCTTCCATTGCAAAGATGGATGGGGCCTACGCCAACCTGAGCTGGTTGACGTTAGACGTTCCCAAGCCAATGGTAGATGAGGTGTCACGGCCCATGCAGGTGTACACGATTGGAGCGACTGCATGCTTCAACGCGCTGCTTCGCAGGGTTGCGAGAGCAGTTGACTGTTTCCACACTTACCAGGCTAGAAATGTTAGACCACCTAGGGTTGTACGAGCCAGGCGCTAGGCCTTGTGTTGTTACTATGTATTTACTAAGAGCTTGGAGGCCTCAGATTTTTTGTACTTACTGAAAGCTACGAGGCTTTAGATTTTGTAAATGCTTATTGAAAGCCATCGTGCTTCAGATTTTGTACCAGCACTACTTTTTATGATGATATATATATACAGACATTTTGATGATTTATACATTATCTATTTTAAAATGGATGAATGGTGTGGTCTTGTTATGTGTTTGCTTATATAAAATGAGTTATTTACATGTTATGTCTACCTTTAACAGTTCATGATATATGCTTATGTGTGTGCAATGTACCAATCTAAGATGAAGTTGGCCATAGAATCGACAATTGTGTTCGCGTCTCATGGAATGTGCAGGTACTGAATGGACTCGAAGGACCTTTCGAGGAGACGGAGTAAAATGGGATCGCAGATGGCGTAGACTCAGTTAAGATGAGAGACCACTAGTTGAGATTCTAGGTGGATGACAACATGGTCCATACCCAAAGAAATGGCATCAGTTAGGGTTCCAATGACTGCTTGATATTCTGCAGCATTGTTGGTCGCGAAACCTAGACACATTCCCCCTGAGCTGATGAGCTCATCGGTAGATGAATAGAGTACCCATGCTGCCGAAGCAAGGTTACGGGTATGTCGGCTGGCGCCGTCCACGGATCTGTAGCACGTTTCTATCTACACACACAGACAGAACATGGCATAAGAAATGAAACAAGACCTAATCTTGCAAAAAATCAAAAGCATCACACCACACAAAAACACACACACGCCATGTACATTATATACAAAAGTACTTATGAGTGAAAGAATCAAGAATAGTACCTCTTTAGGTAGAGCCCATTGCGAGGCTCACGCAAAGATATCTCATCTTAGTCTTCAAGCTCATAAGCTCCCTTCTCTAGGACGTGTTTCACTATGTAAGGTCCATGCCACATGGACTCAAACTTTCCTGCCCCTAGCTTATCATGCTTCTAGTCGTATGTGAGGACCAAATCCCCTTTGCTATAGGTGCGAGGTTCTACCGACTTGTCGTACTGTGCTTTGATGCATTTCTTATGAGCCTCATTGGCAAGAACGGCATCTCGGCAAGTCTCATCGAGCTTAGCGAGGTAGAGGAAGCGTTCTTCCTCGGCAGTAGTGTTTGGGAGAAGTTTGATGGTGAGCTTGAGAGACGGAATCTTGCACTCAATGGGAAGGACTGCCTCTAATCCATACACTAGTTCGAAAGGAGTAAATCCAGTGGTGGTTTTAACGGAGTTTCTACAAGCCCAAAGTGTGGAGAAGAGCATGTTATGCCAATTGGCCTTGTGCGTACCTACCATACGTTGGACCATAGTTTTCAAGACCTTGTTAATGGCATCGACCTGTCCGTTTGATTGTGGGTAGTATGGTGTTGAGTTTTCATGGAAAAAACCCAATCTCTCGCTCAACTCGTCGACCATATGGTTCATAAAGTGAGAACCATGTTCAGTGACTAGCACTTGAGGAACTCCAAACCGCACTATTACGTGGTTAAACATGGAGAGTGCCGCGGTCTTGCCGTCGTTCGTGTATGTAGGCATTACCTCGGCCCACTTTGTAAAGTAGTCCACAGCTACGATGACGTAACTATGCCCCCCGGCTGAGGTAGGCTTACAATGCATGAAATCAATGCCCCATTTAGCGAAGGGGCCAACGGCAATAACCGAGTGTAAAGGGGTGGGATGGGTGCACTTTTTCGTATGAAAATGTTGACATTGAGGACATTTTTTTACAGCCTCGATACAATCTTTGAAGATAGACGGCCAGTAATATCCTGCGTGTTAGAATAGTAATCCATAATTAGTACCATAGTTCATAAACTTAGTCAATTTTATTGCCATGTGTGTTTTATTACACTATAGTTTGGACTTGGTTACTTTAGTTGGTCAAATAACCACTTTTGAGAGTCTTCACACCCACTTCCAAGCAAACCAGCTCACCCAAACTCTAGTTTTGTCCACAAGTGCCCCCTCACTAAATGCTGGAGCACTCTCCTTCCTTGAATTGGGAAATCTTTGTTGACTTGGAGCGCTTAGGTGGATTTTTCCCATTTTTGGCTAGATTTGGAGCATTTATTGCTTCCTTGGACCTCCCAAACACCTCTATTTGCTCACCCATGCATGCTTACGCCTCATTTATGACCCAGCATGCTTTAGCCACCTCCACACCAAAATTCGTGACTGTTTGGGATGATTAGGACTGAGTTGGACCTACCTAGGGGGGATTGATGCCAACTTGGCCAATTAGCATTGTACACTCATTTTGGGCTCTTTATGGCTCTCAAATTTCTCCAAGATGTAATATAAACCTGTTCTAAACATATTTACATGTTATACAATCTAATAATGCGAAGTTTCATTTCACATTGTGTGTAAATTTGTCTCCTTTTCAATCTTTTTTGCTCGTTATTGCAAATTATTCAATTTTGTGAGGTTCTCTAAGGCTCCTAGTGTTGGGCCTGGCCCAAGTGGGGAAATTTTGAAAAAGGATTTTTGGAACTTTGTAGCTGAGCACAGCTTAGCCAAAATGCTTCTTTTTGTATACGTTTTGGGATGCTGCGAAGTTGCGCGTAGCATAGTGTCGGATAGCTGTGAAGATCGGTGCTGCGAGGATGCAATACAGCGAAGTGTCCAGTCTACAAGGGTCCAGTAGGGCAGAGTGTTGGACAGGGAAGATGGCACGTGTTCCGGACAGACCGTCAGCAGTCTAATTTTGGTAAAGATGCTCCAAGAATGTCAAGCGGTGGGAAGGAGTGGATCAGGAAGAAAGCGAATGGTCACACATGCAAAAGATACCACTACCTGTACCAATCGCATGAAGTCGTTAAGAGGAAGAACGGCTCAGCGAAAGTGACCTGTTGGAACGCATGCTACAGGAAGGCTGATAGCGACATGAGCATGCGCGAAGGGCAGGTCATGATGGAAGATTTGCTACCAGGTGCCAGCTAGCTCGATGAGTTGGAAATTGTAACCGTTTTGTAAACCTAAGGGATTTTGGCCTACAGATTGTAAAATACATGACCTAAGGGCATGATCTATAAAGAAGGAACGATTTTGTAAGGGAAGGGTTACTCTTCATTTTTGGTCAGTATTGATTATTGTAGAATCTTAAACTTGGAAGCCATTGTAAAGGCTCTCCAGCTGAGTGCGCAAAGACCTATCTGAGAGAGAAGAGAGTCTGTAGCTGAGTGCGCAGACTAAGAGCGGTTGTACCCTTCCCAAAAGATCAATATTAGCAACCGTTCTTGTGGACGTAGCCTCCATCTGGGGGGTGAACCACGTCAAATCCTGCGTAGTGTGATTGAATGTGTATCTGCAATTGTCTATTTGCTTACATGTATGCTTGAATTCCAGTTATCAGTTATATGTTAATGCTTTTATATGTATTCACCATAGGAGGAAGATGGGAATAATATGTTAAGCATTACATGAATGATTGGTTGATGGATGAAAAGTATTTCAGGTTGTGAATGTATTGATTGATAGATGAACTTATGCATGGAGGAATGTTAAGTATTCAGAAGCTACAAATATGTGACTGTATGAATCTGCCTATTAGTCAGATAGTTGAGCACAGTATGGCATGATTTACTTACTTGCATACGTTGTAACGTTAAAATATCAAGTGTCTCGAATGCATAGAAGAACATTAAAATTGGTTAGAGTTAGACGGTTGGAATAGACACGCGGTATTGTCGACGCACTAGCCCGAGTAAGTGCTGCGAGGTAAGCTGTCAATAGCTTATCTGCACCAGGAAGGAAGCCTCCCATACCGCGAAGTCCCTGGAGGTGTTGGTCGCATAGGTCCCTAGACTTGCAAAAGTATCCCGCTCAAAGTAAGGACTCCGCGTAGTTGTCTGTCCACAGCAAGGGCCCGATTCCCGTGCTGTGAGTACCATGCTGTGCATCAATCCTCTCCATACCCGCATCACCAGGTTGTGGAAACTTGATTCTGCTACCACCCCATCTTCTTTGCCTCGGGTGAGACCTCACGCTGCGCGCAGTCTGTTTCCGAAAGGGCTGGTGAATAGGGGTTGTGTTGGTTCCTTGAACCGCGAAGTACCTGGGTCTATATTGGAAACCTCAAGAAGGTGATATACAACCAACAAATGGTTTCGTTGCTTGGCTAAGACCAGTGATGCGATAGTGCGTCGAAAAGTAATGTGCGACGAAGAATATTAGTTCATGTTCGGTTCATACAATTGGCATCCCGAAAAGAAAGAGATCTGGGATTGGTGCGATAAGATCGAAAGAGATTTTGCAAGAAAAGAGAACATACATCCACGTCTCTCTGATGTTCAGTGGTTAAAAAGATATTTGTGGAGAGAGATTCACAAATTCTGGGCTTCATTTGGAAACGAGCTGCACGACTGGATCTCATGACTCGTAGAAAAGAAAACTTGCTTTCAAGGAGGAGTGCCTACAGAGTGGACTCCAGAGCTCATAGCGCAACTCAAATCAATAGATAGCCCACTGACACAAGCAGTCGACTTCTGGGTGGATAGCATACTTGAAGGATTTGTAACAGAATTCGTTGTAGACACACTGAAGTCCTACAGCCAAGCTGAAGCATACTTTTTCGAAGGATTCAGAGGTAAGTTCCTGAACAATCTCAGTCTATACATTAAAATGCTTTTAGCCAAGAAAGGCGTCTTAAGAATGCAGTAATATTTTTGAATCTGTCATGGTCAATAGCATTTTTAGTGATTCTGACGAAGAGACACATAATTTGAGAAGTGGAAAGAGATATAAGTTTAATAAAGAAAAGAATCCGGGAGGACCTAGACTCTGTGTCGATACCGAAATCCCATGTGACCTTAATAATCAGACCGCGCCATCATCAACCACCATCCACCCTATCACACCTTAGAATCTGCTGGTTGCAGAAACTGCGCCACCCCTAGATCAAAACCCACCCGCTGCGAGTGTAGCATAGCCCACCCCACAAAATGTTGATATTGGTAGCGGCGCAGGAGCAGGTTCTCAGACCACCCCGACTCAGACTAGTCCAATTCAGAATACCACTATTCCGAATATTCCCTTTATTTTTTGCACTCAGAACCCTCTGTAGACTCACAACACTCCTCAGGGTGGTGCGCAATCAGGACATAGAATGACAGATAACGATATAAAGCTGCTGGTATTCAAAGGAACGGGTCTGGAAGACCCTGATTAGCACTGGTTTCTATGTGAAGCCGTATGGAGTGTAAAGCAAATTCAGGATGATGCTGTGAAGAGAGCGTAGCTCATCACTACTTTCTGCGATAGAGCCTTGCATTGGTTTATGAAATACTCTCAGGAACAGCCGAGAACCCTAACCGAAATGAAGGATGCACTCGTAGCAGAATTTAAGAAACCAAAATCCGAGTCGCAGTGCATAACAGAGCTAAAAGAAATCAAGCAGAAGCCTACCGAAACCATCTGGGAATTTGAACAAAAATTTAAGACATTGTTATACCAAGTGAGATTCGTTATAGCTCCGCAACAACACCAGGAATGGTTCATTGCTGCATTGTTGCCCCACATCAGACAACCGCTGATGCAATAGAAGGTTGCGTCGCAGGAAGAGGCCTTAGAGATCGCAATGAAGTTGGAGGCTTCACCAATTGGAGAAAGTAGTTCTGGGATGTCACAGATCCAGAATCAGTTGACCACCTTGACATTAGAACTACAAGGTATGAAGAACGGAAAAGAACAGCGATATGAACCCAGATGCGAAGTTTAGTGCACGGGATGCAAAGGAGAGGGCCATACTAGAGAACATTTCCCTCTATTTCAAGATTATCTTGATAGTGACGCACCAAATCCAATGAATATGAACCACAATCAGGCGCCAAGGTTTGAAATCTGCAGAAACAGAGGACATAGGCCTGAGGATTGTTAACTCATACAGAAATATGTAAAGACACCTAAGAGCTTGTATTGTAATTTCTTTAAATCAGTTGGACATGAGGAATCAAACTTCCGCGCATATGAGCTCATGAATGAAAGAAAGTGAGATATGGAGATGATGCAAGGTGTTGGAATGTACCGCGTCCAAGAAGAAAATCAACCGAAACAAGAAAACACACCCTATGATCAGGGAGGATATAGAGGCCGTGGTGGTGGATACTGCGGGAGAGGAAGAGGCCCGACACAGGGAAGAGGCCGTGGCCAGGTAATCTGTTATAACGGTGGCCAGCCAGGTCATGTATCTAGAGATTGTACCAACCCATGCACTACGTGCAATTATTGCAAATCATTTGACCATGTTATTGAAGACTGTCCTGTGCTAGAGGTAGAAATGCAGAAACAAAGAAGGACAGAACCACCGAATCCCAACATACAGTTGATCGCAGCAGAGTAAAGATCTACGGATGCAAGTGTAAACGTGATAACACGCAGAGACACTGATACAGGAAGGGATGGAGGCACAGAAGCTTCGACTTCTGGGATGCATGATCCTATGCAGAATCCTGGTGAGCCGGTATGGATTAGAAAATATCCTGGGAAAGCACCAGCCCTGGACTTACAAAAAAACAAGGGAGCATTCGAGGAGGCGTAGGACATCTTTCGAACACCACCACTTGGCTCCCCGAGAACCCAGTTGCGCAGCGAAATACCGCAAAGACAAGATATGCCACCAGCATATGATCATATGAGTGTTGTGGCAGACACAGGTACCTCTATTGCGCAGTTCCTACGAAGTTGCATGAAATTATTAAAAAGCGTAGATGCTTTCATGGAATTTGAAAAACTACTGAGAAAATATGAGCCAAATGGCGAGAAGGAGGCTTCCCATGGCGCAGTCCATAATATTAGGAGTCCTAAAAGAAAAGGAAGGTAAATGAGGTTAACTACTCAAATTGGGGACTATGAGATGGATGAGATCATTCTTGATCTTGGATCCAAAGTAAATGTCTTGACCAAACAGACATGGCATCAGATGGGAAAACCAAAGCTACAGTGGTCACCTCTACAGTTAAGAATGTCTAATCGAGGGATAGTTATACCCCTGGGTAGGTTACCCAACACTATTGTTGACATTGACGGAGTACGCAACTATGCAGACTTCGAAGTGATTGAAATCGTGGATGACAGCCACCCTTATCCAACACTGCTGGGTATCGATTGGGCAATGACAATCTTTGCCATTATTGATTTGAAAACCATGAAAATGATATTTGAAGGCAATGATATTGTGAAGAACTTGCAACAATTAATTAATGAGAATACAAGAGATAGCAGAAATAACAAAACTCAGAATCACTTTTATATTGATTGCAGGCCACTTCGAGGGGGCAACCTCCTTTGAGCAAGCTCAATACAAATAACTTCCTGGTGCCTTCATTGGTCTCAACACAAACTTATATACTAAGTCTAGGCGCCAATACCACGGGTCAATACCATGTGTCAATACAAACCATGGGCCAATACAAAATATGGATCAACAATTACTATGGGATGACTTACAAAGCATATGTGTCCAACAACAATAATACAAACTATGGATCAACAAATACTACGGGATGACTTACAAAGCATATGCGTCCAACAACAATATACTAGCAAAGTAAATAGAAGGGTTGACATGGGTTCCTAACATCCCCTCTCCCTTAGAAAAAGCTTTGTCCTCAAAGCTTTAGATGTGGAAATTGATGCAGAATCTGAAGGAGTGGTTCCCCTGTAGCATCCCCGAGTTGCATTCCGGCCCACTGATGCCTTTTGAATTTCAAGGAGGATTGCTTGGAAGGCTGTAGACGAAGAAGGACCATATCAGCTGTGTGAAAAGTGCGCTCAGAACGGTGTTGATCGGCTTGTTGTTTCAGTCTAATTCTTGCCATGTGAAGATTGTCCTGCAGAATGAGAAGAATATGATCGAGGTTTCGAAGAACCAAGTCAATTTCCTGAACTGGGGAGCTGCTGAGCATGTATGGAAGAAGAACTGGCGGTGCCTGTCCATAAACTGCTTCATATGGTTTCCTTTTATATGTGGTATTGTACCACTGAAGCGCTTCTAGGAAATCCATAGAAATAGTTGTCCACATCTGTATAGGGATGGGAAAGGGTTCGAGCAGTCCCGAAAGGAGTGTCGTTTCACCCTTGTTGACCGAGAAAGTATCACACTCAACCACCATCTCATGAATTTTCATTTTCAGTCCCTGCCAAAAGAAGTTACATTGTTCCTAGTCATAAGTTTTGAGGAACCTAGAGTGCCCTACCGATGAAGAAGCATGGAGTTCATAGAAGAGATAGCCCTGTTGAACAGATTGCAACCAATTTGGAACAAGAAGAGAAATAGCTGTAAGAGAAACTAGGTCATCAAATTGGTGAGAAGGAGCATCTGCCACCATATTATTCTTACCCTTCTTGTAGGTGATCGCATAGTCATAACCCATGAGTTATATAACCCATTTCCGGTGTGCTGGTGAGGAGACCCGTTGTTCTAGAAAATGTTCTAGACTCTGGAGATCAGTCTTGATGCAGAAATAATTTCCTAATAGGGATGGCTGCCACTTCTGCAGTGCATGCAAAAATAGCCATCATTTCCTGCTGAGATGTAGATGTGGCTAAATGCTTACTGGAAAGGTCTCTTGAAGGAAGCAAGCCCACTAGTGCAACAAAGACACCTACATATCTATCCAAGGAAGTAGTGGAGACCGTTGGTGGGTGCATCTGAATGGAATGGAGCTAAGCGATGACACCATGTGAATTCTTCTTAAGGATATTTTCCAGGTGATGTGAACTGATGATGCGGAGAGACCCTGTTTGTAGGCCCATAAATTTGTGTTGTGTCCCATTGACTGGAAACGGCACCCAAAGTTTAGCAAAATCCCATAAGATGGGGCCAAGTGTGCGTAACCATTGAACGCCCAAAACCACATCACATCCGCCTAAGGACAAGGCAAGCATGTCAAAGTGCAGGTTATAATCTTCCAGAGAGATATGCACATTGTTACACTTTCCCTTACAAGGTAAGGTGCCCCCATTGGCAACCATGACTTCAAAGTTGGAGCAAGGATGGACAAAACAATCAGCATGTTTGGCGATCCGAGGGTTAATGAAGTTATGAGTGCTACCAGAATCAATGAGTATTGTAAGAGGAAGCTTCTTGAAAAACCCCTGACCCGCATTGTTTGGGGACTGGTGACGTCGGATAAAGCATGGAGAGATATATCTGGGTGGTCTTCCTGAGATGGGAAGTCAATAGGTAGCTCCTGAATGTCGACCTGATCATTCGGTGTATCTAGAGCTTTTGCACCAACTTTAGAGGTGGGCGGAAAAGCCACATCCAAGAGATAGAGCTTTTGCTGAACACATCTATGTCCCTGAGTGAATTTTTTATCACAATTATAACAAAGCCATTTTTCTCTACATTCCTGCATCTCTGTTTCGGACAAATGCTTGATAGGAGTTAGTCGAGGAGCTGGCAGGATGGGAGGTCGTTGAGAAACCATATTTCGGAAGGGAACAAAAGTGGGTTTGGAGCATTGTTGGGCGGCAATCTTGTCTTCTTCCAACTTAGCCAACCCCAGGGCTTCCATCATTGTGTTGGGACATAACATTTTTACCTCTGGGTGGATTTCATCCTTAATACCACTGATAAAACAACTCCTGTAGAAGTCATTAGACAATCCTTCTGTGTGGTTGGTTGGTCTCAAATTCTGTCTGATACTCTCTCGCAGTGCCAATTTGATGAAGTTTAGTGAGTGCTCTGGTGAAGTCATCAAAAGCACTAGGACCAAATCGTTGCAAAAGGAGTTGGAAAAAATCTGTCCATTTTGGCTCGTCATGAGCCTTGATGTACCAATGGTACCATTGAAGGGCTTCCTGTTCCAAATGAAAGGATGCAAGTGGAACTTTTTGGACATCAAAAGTATTATGAAGACTAAAATACTATTCTACACGATATATCCATCCAGTCGGATCAGTACCATTGAAGCGAGGAAATTCAAGCTTCGGACCATGGAAAGTGCTGAAAGAAGAGAACCCATTGGCTGTAGAAGATTCTTGATGTCGGTTGTTGTTCATGGTTGGATGCTGAAGATGGAAGCTGAGAAATTTTTCATCCAGATCTTGGAGTTTGGTTTGGATGGATGCAAGTGCTTCCTGCATGGTTTTTGCTCATGCGCGGGTGACAACCATTACCAAGAGTTTTTTTTTGTTTTTTTTTTTTTGGTGGGGGGAGAATGCATAGAAAAACGCAAACAAAAGCTTATTTAGAAAAGAGAAATTTGGATTTGGGAAAAACTCGGATGGGTAATTGGGGTTTGACTAGGTTTTGGACACTTTCTGATGGATAGGGAAGCAAAAAATGGGGATTTTAGAAGCGGGGTGAAAGAATGAGAAAATTTGTCAAAGAGGGACAAAGAAGCAAAAATAGGGAATGAACACGGTGGCAAAATTTGGAGGCAAGTGGGTGAAAATTGAAGAAGTTATGTCAAACTCTAAAAATAGACAAATGTGGGATTTCTGGCTTTGGGAAGTGGAATTTGGGATAGGATCCTTGGGGATGAAATATGCAAAATGATATTGCAGGGGTGTCAGAAAAGTTTCAAGGGAAACAGAGTTAAAACAAGGGAGATATGGCGATTTTTTATTTTTTTTTTTTTTTTTTTATTTTTTTTTTTTTTTTTTTTTTTTTTTTTTTTTTTTTTTTTTTTTTTTTTTTTTTTTTTTTTTTTTTTTTTTTTTTTTTTTTTTTTTTTTTTTTCAGGAATGGATCTGCAACGACGCAGAAGGGATAAAAAATAGCTGGATCTGAAATGGCTAGATCTGGAACGATTTTTGAATGGATCTGAAATGGATGGATCTAAAATGGCTTGGAATGGATCTGAAACAGCGCGGAAGTGATCGGCAACAATTCAGCCGAAAATATATATGGACCCCAGGTATGTGTAGCTTCCTATCAGTTCAGGGGATTCACTCGGCCACCAATGTTGTCTGACGGCTTGCGTATTGGGGCAGTACCCCTCACTCCATGGCTCAGGTAAAACTGATAACCGCTTTGCCACAAATGACAGCTCTTGGTTTACCTCACGGGTGGGAACTAGTCAATCAGGTAGGGGTCGATGCCCTTTTCACTGGAAGGTCCTCTCAATGGGCCAGCTACTTCGGGGTTCCTGTGGTACTCCTCACAATGAGTTTTCGGGTTTATGCCCAAGTACTTCCCATAGTTAAGTGGATAGGGATTATTCCTAGATCGAAAGCTGCGACAGATGCGAAAAAAAAATTTGGCAGAAATTTCACCCAACGAGCCCAAGAAAGTGCTCTGATACCAGATGTGAAGAACCTGCAACAATTAATTAATGAGAATACAAGAGATAGCAGAAATAATAAAACTCAGAATCACTTTTATATTGATCGCAGGCCACTTCGAGGGGGCAACCTCCTTTGAGCAAGCTCAATACAAATAACTTCCTGGTGCCTTCATTGGTCTCAACACAAACTTATTTACTAAGTCTAGGTGCCAATACCATGGGTCAATACCATGTCTTAATACAAACCATGGGCCAATAAAAAATATGGATCAACAATTACTACCAGACGACTTACAAAGCATATGCGTCCAACAACAATAATACAAACTATGGATCAACAAATACTACAGGACGAATTACAAAGCATATGCGTCTAACAACAATATACTAACAAAGTAAATAGAAGGGTTGACATGGGTTCCTAACATATATCAGGGTCATCGCACCATTGGACCGTTCGCAGGGTGAAAGATATGTTGAACCGATTCATGAGGAATCTAGAGCCCAAGACTTGGACCATATTTACAAGATGACAACCAATGATACTGAATATATTAATCTGACTATGGATGGCACACTCTGTTGGCTCTGTGACAGCTCTTGCGTTTCCGATTCTGATGCAGGACTACAAAAATGGCAAAGCAGATTACATGAAGTATCTGCCAGGAAATGCGCGCGGATCACAAAGTCACTCCGTTGGATTGGAAAATAGGTAACTCCAATCCCCACCTATGATGGTTTATGTATTGTTTATTGTTTCATCAAAGAATATATTGCAGCAGTTGTGGATGAATACTGTGTCTCAGCATTAGACATGGCACTGTGTGGGACACCGGCTAGATGGTGGGCTGCGCATAAAAAGACACTGACCACATGGGATCAGTGCAGAATCAAGATGCAAAATAGGTTTGTCGAGAAGGTTAAACTATATTTCGAGAAATACAATGGCCAGACGGACCCCAAGGATCACATTGATGCATGTGTACAAGCATGGGTAGAATGGCCACCGGCAAAATGGGTGCATCTGTTCGTGCATACGCTAGAAGAGCCGATTCCAAAGAACTGGTACCTACACTTGGAATTGCGCAGAGGCACAGTGGATTGGTCTTCCCTAACCATGAGTTTCCAGACAGATTTCAGCTTCGAAGATGAACACCCCAGCATCAATGACACGCTGCAAGTTATTAAGAAAACAATATTCAGTCTAGATTGTAAACAAGGAACCATGACACTGGAAGAAATCTTTGGAGCAGAAAGTATACCTACGTGCCTACAACCTGAATGGGAGGAGTAGTTAGAGCACGCTCTTGATTTTGATCACATCGCTGAGGAAGGAGAGGTTCAAGCAAATAGTGATGAGGAGGACCCACACAATATACGAATAACTAAATCAGAAGGATCGTGCGAGATAGAAGGACCTCCACTGGAAATTCCAGATATGAGTGGACCTGTGAAAACAAGGAAAGTGAACATTGGCACCAGCGCAGAGCCAAGGTTCGCATCTATTGGGGACTACTGGGATGAAGATACAGTTGAATAAGTCGTGGGTATATTACAAGAATATCGAGAATTATTCCCGACTAAGTTCACCGAGATGAAAGGTATTCTGGGAGACTTAAGAGTGATGAAAATTCCTCTTAAGCCTGGCGCAAAGCCTGTTAAACAAATGCCATATAGACTGAATCCGTGCTACAAAGAATGAGTTAAGGTAGAACTTGATAAGGTGCTTGATGTAGGGATCATAGATCCAATTGAAGAATCTGAGTGGATAAGCCCAATGGTTATCCAGGATAAGAAAACAAAGGGTGAGATCAGGATTTGTGTAGATCTCACGAAGCTGAATGACGCTTCGATGCATGACCCATTTCCTACACCTTTTACAGATGAAGTGCTAGACAATGTGGGAGGGAATGAGGCGTATTGTTTTACTAATGGATTCTCAGGATACCATCAGATCAGGATTGATCGAGCAGACAGGAATAAGAGTACTTTTGCTACCGAATGGGGGTCGTTCCAGTACACAGTGATGCCTTTTGGCTTGAAGAACGCACCTACCATATTTTCTAGAGTGGTCATAGCAGCATTTAAGGACTTCATACATAAGTTTTTAGAGGTTTACTTTGATGATTGGACTATATTCAGTTTGCTGAAGAACCACACCGCAAACCTCAGGATGATGCTGGAGAAATGCAGGCAGCATCAAATCTCACTGAATTTGAAGAAATGTGTTTTCTGTGTTCCCTATGGAACTCTATTGGGACACATTGTGTGCAAACATGGCTTGATGGTAGATCTTGCCAAGATCGCAATCATTGTAAACTTGCCTACACCCAATTTAGTTAAGCAACTGTGCACTACACTAGGGCATACCGGATATTACAGGAAATTCATCAAGGGGTATGCGCAGATAACCGCAACTATGGAGAAGATACTAAATAAAGACGCATCATTCATATGGAACAAAGAATGCGAACAAGGCTTTGATACACTAAAATAAAAAATGGTCACTGCGCCGATCCTAGTTTTTCCAGACTGGGAAAATTCATTTCACGTCCATGTGGACGCTTCTTGCATCGCACTGGGCATTGTTCTTGCTCAACCAGGAGAGGGAGGTATTGATCATCCCATTGCGTTTTCCAGTAGAAATTTATCATCCGCTGAGAAGAACTATACTACTACTCAAAGAGAAAGACTTGCAATGGTATATGCGCTGCAGAAGTTTAGGCATTACTTGTTGGGTGCGCATTTCTCTATGTTCACTGACCATTCTGCTTTGAAGTACCTGGTCAATAAGCCAGTGTCAGGGGGCGTATATGTAGATGGATACTACTCTTTCAGGAGTATGACTTTGAAATTGTTGTTAAACCAGGAAGGTTGAATTTGGGACCTAATCATCTGTCAAGAATTGAGTCAGGAGAAGAGCCCACAAATCTGGAGGACAATCTGCGTGATGCACAGTTGTTTGATATACAGGTTGCTGACGATTATTATCAGGACATCATTCATTTTTTGACCACAGGATTCGTAGCTATAGAGCTCACTATGCAGCAAAAGAAGTAGCTAGTAGTGCACGCAGCAGACTTCACTGTAATTGCAGGTCAGCTATACAAGCTGGGACCAGACGAAGTACTACGTAGATGTGTACTCGAGCACGAGAAACCATTCATATTAGCTGAAGCACATTCAAGAGTCCCAGGAGGTAACTATGCCGGCAGAGCTATGGTGCAGAAGATATTCCGCGCAGGGCTATGGTGGCCTACAATTCACAAAGATGCAAAGGAACACTGCCAGAGTTGCGATGTCTGTCAGAGGATAGGAAGACCATCGCGCAGAGATGAAATGCCACTAAATCCACAGCTGACATTGCAGGCCTTTGAGAAGTGGGCCATTGATTTTGTGGGTCCCATTGACCCACCAGGGAAGAGAACTGGCACGAAGTACGTCATTACTGTTACGGATTACCTCACTAGGTGGGCAGAAGCAAAGCCAGTAAAAGATTGTAGTGTAGCTACAGCTACCGAGTTTATTTACGAGAATATTCTGACAAGGTTTGGCTTCCCAAAAATACTGATGAGTGATTAGGGCACCCATTTTTTGAATAAGACCATTGAGGCTTTGACGAAAGAGTTTCAAGTTCATCATCAGCACAGTACGCCTTATCATCCATAGGCAAATGGGACTGTTGAAGCATTTAACAAAGTATTGGAGAATGCGCTAACCAAGATATGTAACGTCAATCGGGATGATTGGGATCTGCGCGTTCCATCCGTCTTATGGGCATATAGGACCACATGCAAGAAACTGACAGGACACACACCCTTTAGGTTGGATTATGGGCAAGAGGCAATAATTCCAATGGAATATATCATTCCCAGTTTGAGAATAGCAACGTTTACAGGCATGGCAGATCATGATGCGCTGGAAGAACGACTCTTACACTTGGTTGGTCTGGAGGAGGATCGCTTCATCACAGGATTCCACCAACAAGTGCAGAAGGACAGAGAAAAAGCATGGCATGATCATCACATCAAGAACAAGTCTTTCCCGGTAGGTGATCTAGTCCTCCTGTATGATAGCAAGTTCATGAAATTTCCTGGAAAATTTAAAATGCATTGCCTTGGCCCACATACTATACTGCATGTTACTAATGGTGGCGCAGTTCAGCTAGCTAGCTTAGCCGGAGATACCTTGTCTACTTTGATCAATGGAAGCAGACTAAAACCCTATTAGGATAGTCCTGTTCTGCCGAACCAGTAACGATCCATAAAAGAAAAAGTTCTAAGTGGAAAGTGTAGTTGAAATTGGGCACTGGAAAGCTAAGTAAGTCTGTACGCAATGTATACTAGGGAGTATGTATATACCGCGCAGCACGGTCAGAATGTGCTGCTGTGAAAAAAAATAATATATATATATAAAAGAAAAAGGAAAGAAGAACAACACAGTTGCGAAGCTCAACAATGCAACTGCGAGGATCAAGTCACATGAGGCTGAGACTTAATTCAGAAGGCTGAGTTCTGACACCATGAAGTCACTGTGCATGACCGAGAATGAGCTACCGCGTAGTTCGACACAACATTCACAAAAATAGCCGTTACAATGTCGGTCGGAAAAATAGCAATTATATAGCCATTGCCATCAATCGCTTGGATATTTAACGCAAAAATAGCCATTCTGAACCGAATTTTGAAGAACAAGAGCAAAGGATCCACTGGCTTTGGAAACCGGATACCGCCATTAATGCTCATCTAGCCATTGAGGGGCGCGGAGGAGGTCAGCTGCGCCTATAAATAACACTGCATATCGTCTCGCGGGCGTTACCAAACAGTTAGAAATTTCACCAAATATTTATGTGTGAACTATTTTCTGTCTAAGCTATCTTCTGTGTGAGCTTTAACCAGTGGCTGTCTGAGAGCTCTTCAGCCGAAGACTAATTCACAGTTGAGGAGACTGTGAGGATTTTCAAGCACGGGGGGATCGAAGGATTAATGAGAACCCCAGCTAAGAACGTTGCTTTCGAACAAGGTCAAGCATCACGAAGGTCGTCGAAGCACAGTCCAGCTATGGAAGATAGAGGGAAAAATCCTGTACAACCAAGAATGAAGGTCCCCCAAAGGGGTTCCACAGTGCAGAAGCCGCCAGTAGTGGATAAAGAGATACCACTGACCATGACTCCGAGTTACATCTCGTCGGGTGCACTGGACATACCGATATTTAAGTTGCTAAAGAACGCAAAATATGATATTCTGCTATCACCAATCTCCAAGCACGTTGAGGTAGATAAGAATCTACTGGGAAAAATCCTAGACTGTAAATGGGAGGACTATGATTTGTTGGCAATTCATAAGGAGGAACCTAATAATCCGAAGTTACCACAGTTCCAGCCTGACCAGTACATGTGCTGGAAGAAGGACGCGAAGGGTGAGCTTAACTTAGTTGCCGAAATTTGGCTGTCTGGAGTAGTCCAATCTGGGCTGCTCAACCTACTCAGGCTACCGCATTTTGATAGAACACCAGAACTAAACGCGGTAGTAAGGACACTGATGGAAAGAATGCATCAAGGTTACCTGTGGCTGGACTTCAACATGGACCTAAACATTGATTTAATCCACCGTGTTATGGGATTGAGTAAGAAGGGTAAAGATCCAAAAATATTTTTCCAAGGGAAGAGCAAGGATAGAGAAGCTGTGGCTGAAGAAAACCCAGTCCGTTGTCAAAGGGAAGAGGGAGTTTCAAATAGAAGACATTGAGGATTGGGCGACAAAGTTCGTCACACAGCTGATAGCAGGAAAAATCCTGAGGAAATGCGGGCCTTTAGAAGTAAATGCGGGCACAGTACTACTTGGCACCGCAGCTGCAGAAGAAGAAGAGTTCAACTGGTCGCAGTATCTCCTAAACGAGTTCATGGAGGAACTCAACGACACGCAGCTCAGTGGTGGAAATTTTCACTATACTTGGCTTATCGTACTGATCGCTCTTGTCGAATGGAAAGAGCCAAAGGATTATGTTGGTGTGATCACGGATTCCAAGGACTGCAAGGGGCCTCATTTTGCAAACCTCTGGGCTAATCTCAACTCACAGAGGTAGCACACGACAGCATAAGTGTTCTACCAGTACTATCACCAGCTGCGCGATGCGATTGTAGCAACCCCCAGGATCACAAAGCAGGTAACTAGCAAATACATTCACATTGTGGATTTTTATGCTGACATGCGTAGCATCCATATTTCACCTAAAGCACAGAAGAAGAAGCCGGAGTGGTACGCAGGAAGCTACCACATGTATGAAGAGGACATTGACAATATAATGAAGGAATGGCTTGCTAAGTTCTGCGTAGAGGTTGTCGATGTCCCCAGTGACTTTGAGGAGGATGAGACGATTCCAATTCCATGCCCGATAGTTGAAGAAAAAGAGTTAGCGAAAAGAAAGGAGCCGATGGAGAGCACTGTGCAGCAAAAGGGAGCATGCAAGAAGCAAAAGGCTGATAAAGGCAAGTTGGACACTGTCCTCAAAACCGATGATTATGAAATGATCAGCGTAGTATTCAATGAACAAATAGAAGATCTGATGACGAAAAAGGAGAAAAAAGATAAATCCATACAAGATACTCTACAGAAGAATCTCCTCGCATTGGAGGGGATCACACTAAATATTAATGAAGTACACAAGCGATTACCCCCGCCGCATGACTCAAAGTCCGAAGGGAAGTCAGGAGGGACCTCGCAGCAGCAGCAACTGACAATGACCATCCCTGTGAGGTCACGTATCATCCATCTAGATACTGCACTATCAATTTTCCCATGATAGAGCAAGTGATTTTAGACACGAAGGATGTCGAGCAGGTGGAGCTTGACTTAGCCAAAATACCACTGCCAAGCCTACACTTCTTACACCTGTAGTGTGTAGAAGAAATGCATGAAAGAACCATTGACACACTCAAGGGACAAGCTGAACTGCAAGCAGCTAACAGGAAGCTGGAGGAAGATAGCTCATGGAGCGTTATGCAGCTGCAAGACGCACGTGATCGTCGGCTAAGACTCGAATCCACGATCACTGCAGTTGCTGACACCATAAAAGAGTTCGAAGTATAGACAGAACCAGTAGATACTGTTGTTAAAATTGGCGAGCTGGTTACAAATCTGAAGACAGAAATGCAAGACATGGAGATTCTCCATGAGGCTAAGATTGCTTCCTTAAAGGAGCAAATCAACCCATAGATCCCACCAAATGAGCAGTAGCTGAGAACAAAGGAGGTGAAAGCCGCCATAGAGAACATGGCAGCAGAAGTGGCTAAGTGTCAAGGGTTGTTGGAAGCACCATCAGCGGCATTCATGACCCTCGAAGAGGACCCAGCATTGCAGGAGGTGAAGGATGTTGTAAAAGAAAAGTAGGCTACACTGGAGCAGCTAGATACAGAATTAAAATCTCTTATACCAAGAGACAGGCTACCAAAGTACCAAGAAATCAACACACTGAAAAAGGAAGTGCAGGCATTGAGGGAAAAAGAAAGTGCACTAGGAGACCAGTCACAATCCTTGCTAGAGGATGCCAACACGATCTCGCAAGAGATCGAGGATAAGATAAAAGAGTTGCATGCCAATCAAGTGCAGGTGGAAGGCCAAATCCATGAGGAAATTACACTTGAAATAATGGACATGGTCCAACAAGTCGAGCAAGACACAAAGCAAGTGGTCGACAAGCTGTTTGGTACGTACAATGAGTTCGCTGTGAATTTAGCTCCGCAGTTGGAGGAATAGCTTGGCGAAGTTGCAAGTGGCTTGGGGGTGAGCCACATGTAAGTGTTAGGGGCCTGTTGGGCCTGGCCCAAGTGGGAAATTTTGAATAAGGATTTTTGGAACTTCGTAGCTGAGTGCAGCTCAGCATAAATGCTTCTGTTTGTATGCATTTTGGGATGCTGCGAAGTTGTGCACAACATAGTGTCGGATAGCTGCGAATATCGGTGCTGCAAGGATGCAATACCGCGAAGTTTCTAGTCTACAAGGGTCCAGCAGGGTAGAGTGTTGGATGGGGAAGATGGCACATGTTTCGGATAGACCGTCGGCAGTCTAATTTTGGTAAAGATGATCCCGGAAGGCCAAGCAGTGGGTAGGAGCGGATCGGGAAGAAAGAGACTGGTCTCACATGAAAAAGATACCACTACCTGTACCAGTCACACGAAGTCGTTAAGAGGAAGAACGGCTCGGCGAAAGCAACCTGTTGGTATGCATGCGACAGGAAGGTCGAGAGCGACATGAGCATGCGCGAAGGGCAGGTCATGATGGAATATTCACTACCAGGCACTAGGTAGCTCGATGAGCTGGAAACTGTAACCATTTTGTAAACCTAAGGGTTTTTGGCCTGCGGATTGTAAAAGACATGATCTAAGGGCATGATCTATAAAGAAGGCACGGTTTTGTAAGGGAAGGGTTACTCTTCATTTTTGGTCAGTATTGATTATTGTAGAATCTTAAACTTGGAATCCATTGTAAAGGCTCTGCAGCTGAGTGCGCAAAGACCTATCTGAGAGAGAAGAGAGTCTACAGCTGAGTGCGCAGACTAAGAGCGGTTGTAACCTTCCCAAAAGATCAATATTAACAACCGTTCTTGTGGACGTAGCCTCCATCCAGGCGGTGAACCGCGTTAAATCCTGCGTAGTGTGATTGAATGTGTATCTGCAATTGTCTATTTGCTTACATATATGCTTGAATTCTAGTTATCAGTTGTATGTTAATGCTTTTATATGTATTCACCATAGGAGGAAGATGGGAATAATATGTTAAGTAGTACATGAATGAATGGTTGATGGATGCAAAGTATTTCAGGTTGTGAATGTATTGATTGATAGATGAACTTATTCATGGAGGAATGTTAAGTATTCGGCAGCTACAAATCTGTGACTGTATGAATCTGCCTATTAGTCACATAGTTGAGCGCAGTTTGGCATGATTTACTTACTTGTATACGTCGTAACATTAAAATACCAAGTGTATCGAATGCATAGAAGAACATTAAACTTGGTTAGAGTTAGATGGTTGGAATAAACGCGCGGTCTTGTTGATGCGCTGGCCCGAGTAAGTGCTGCGAGGTAAGCTTTCAATAGCTTATCTACGCCAGGCAGGAAACCTCCCATACTGCGAAGTCCCTGGAGGTGCTGGTTGCGAAGGTCCCTAGACTTGCCAAAGTATCCGGCTCAAAGTAAGGACTCCGCGCAGTTGGCTATCCGCAGCAAGGGCCTACCTCCCGCGCTGCGAGTACCGTGCTGCGCATCTATCCTCTCTGCACCCGCATCACCAAGTTGCAGAAAATTGATTCTACAACCACCCCCTCCGCTTCACCTCGGGTGAGACCTCAGGCTGCGCGCAGTCTGTTGCCTGAAAGGGCCGGTGAATAGGGGTTTTGTTGGTTCCTTGAACTGCGAAGTACGTGGGTCTATATTGGAAACCTCAAGAAGGTGATATACAGCCAACACCTAGATCTTACTGTGGATCAAAGTACTCACATGGTATCAGAGCCTTGTGGAGTTTAGTGAGTTGCAGATCAATATTGAGCATTGAGCTGCATTCTTGAGAGAATTTCCAGATAAAAATTGAGTGTTTTTGCAGGACTTTCAGCAGTTTTCTCACCATCAACGCAAGCAGAAATGGAAGCAAACCAAATGTTGCTCACTCCCTTCAATTTATTCGATTGGAAGGCTGAAATGGTCATCAAACTGAGATCTAAGGGTCTCTATAGAGTAACCATGGGCACAGAAGTGGAACCAAACTCTGCTGTGGAGAAAGCAAAGTGCTACAATCGACCTGATGAAGCATATGGATTGCTATGCCTGAGCATTTTGAGGGAGCTCTTGTTTCATATAGACAGTTTGACAACCCCAAATGAAGTATGGGTGAAGCTCGAATCACTCTTTGGGAAAACTAATGAACTGAGAGGCCACCAGCTTGAAAACGAGCTCATTAGCTTGATCCCAGCACATTTTGAAACCATCCAGGAGTTCTTCACTAATTTCAAGTCACTAGTGCTGCAGCTGCAACAATGTGGAATTGTTAAGAAGGAAGAATAATTGATACTGTCCATCCTTTCGAAGCTAGGGCCAGAATTCTCAGTGTTTGTAAGCACGTTCCATTCTACCAAAATGACCCTTTGAAATTGGCAAATTCCATCACTAGAAAACTTCATGGAGTGTCTTAATCAGGAGCAAGAAAAGCTAGTTCAAATGGGCACCATCAATTTGAAATATCAAGCCTTGGCCATGGGTGTTTCGAATGCCTCCAAAGGAAAGCAGAAGGCAAATAATTCGAAGCAGCCAGAGAAGAGGAAGTTTGACAAAACCAAATCTGTTGATGGAGGTTTGAATCCTTCCAAGGAGAAGGACAAGAAGGGAAAAGAGAAGACCAAATGCACCTATTGTCACAAGGGATGGAATCCAGAGAGCTCATGCATGAAGAAAACCATTGACACAATGGCGCAGCTGCTGGAGAAGAACAACATTCCTGTCCCTGATGGTGCAAAGAAGAAAGATGGCACCTCAAATCCTGACAACAAGGAGAAATGTCATGCTTTGGTAGTAGGTACTTCTAATTCCTCATCCTTCATTATTGATTCAGGGGCTTCCAGGCATATGGTTTCATCTAGAGAGCTCTTCTCCTCTATGCATTCGAATAGTGTCCCAACAGTTCGAATGGGAGATGACTCTGAGATCCAGACCAAAGGGATTGGTAGGATTGATTTGGAGAATGGTTATTTCAATGATGTGCTCTATGTACCTTCATTGGCTACAAATTTGTTATCAATGTATCAAATGATCCATACAAGAGAAGCCAAGAGAGTAACATTTACTCCTGATTTGGTAGAGATTTAAGAAATTTTTTCAAACCAAGTTTTGGCAGTTGGGTATGCAGACCACCAAAAGAGGATGTACAAGTTCTCGAATTTCCTCCCTGGTTCTAGTGACCAAGCACTCTACTCTCATGCCAATGAGACCTCCAAGATATAGCATGAAATATTTGACCACATGAACTACAAGTATCTCCAAACATTGCACAAAGATGAGATGGTGGAAGGGCTTCCTAAAATCAAATCTTCAAATGGAGCTTGCATTGGTTGTGTGATTGGGAAACATCCAGAATGCAACTATGAGAAGGGAATGGAAAGGAGAGCCACTCAACCACTTGGATTGCTACATTTAGAACTCATTGATACTCTACCCACTCCATCATATGGTGGATCAAGGTATGCACTCACATTCATAGATGACTACTCTCGAATTCTGTTGGGTTTACTTCCTTAAATTAAAATCTGAAGTGTTTGAGAAATTGAAGATTTGGAAGGCCCTAGTGGAGAATCATAGTGGGCATAAGATAAAAATCCTTAGGAATGATAATGGAAAGGAGTATGTGAACAAAAACATTCAGCACCTTTGTGAGGAATGTGGCATCCAAATGCAACATTCAATCCCCTACACACCACAGCAAAATGGTGTGGCAGAGAGGAAGAATAGGTATCTCAAAGAGATGGCTACATGCATGATTGAAGCTAGGGATATAAGCCCTAAGCTATGGGATGAAGCCATCAATTGTGAAGCACATATTCAGAACATAGCATTTCACAAATCAGTCAAAGGTAAAACACCCCATGAGGCATGGTTTGGCCAAAAACCAAATGTCTCAAATTTCAGGATTTTTGGGTCTAGAGCATGGGCTCGAATTCCATCAGAAAAGAGGAAGGCTTTGGAGCCACAGAGCGTAGAATGTATCATGGTTGGTTATGGTGAAGACACAAAGGGATACAAGCTCTTTTACACATCCACACTCAAAAATTTCATTGAGAGAAGTGTGCAATTCGAAGAAGAACCAATTCCATATTTTGAGCTTGCACCGGGGGAATGCTCTTCTCCTCCACACCTTAATGAAGTAAGTGATGATTCAAGTTCTGATTTTTCTGATATTGATGAAGATGACATGGATGAAGATGAAATTTCTCTATATGAGTCACCATCAAGGCCCAAGTGGGCTGAAAAAATCATACAAGCTGCAGGTGAATTGGTAGGCAATCCCCAAGAGCCTAGGAAGACTAGATCTCAAACAATCAATGATTCCTTTGCAAATGAAAGTGAACTTGTTGATCACTGTTATATGATGATTGGATCTGATCCAAAATAATATCAGGAATATTACCATGATCCAAGGTGGAGATCATCAACGAAATAAGAATTCCATTCTCTCCAAGAGAACAAAACATGGGATTTGGTGCCTCTTCCTCCCAAGAGAAAACTTGTGCAATGTAAGTGGATTTTTCGAACCAAATCTGTTGTTGATGGTTCTGATATGAAGTATAAGGCTAGATTAGTGGCTAAGTTCTACTCACAAATCCACAGTGTGGATTATACCGAGACCATTGCACCGGTTGCAAAGATGGACTCAATTAGACTAGCTCTAGCCATGGCAGCTAGTAAGGGTTGGCAAGTTCACCTTATGGATGTTAAAAGTGCATTCTTACATGGTGAGCTACAGGAAGAGATCTATATGCAGCAACCTGAAGGTTTACAAGAGCATCCCTCACTTTTTTGCAGGTTGAAGAAGTCACTGTATGGACTCAAGCAAGCCCTAAGGGCTTGGTATGCTAAAATGGATGCTTTTTTGCTCTCAATTGGTTTCATTCGATGCAAGTCTGATCCAAATGTATATTTGCAGCAATGTGATGATATTTTGCAGGTCATTGTATTGTATGTAGATGATATTTTAATTATAGGGAGCTGCAACAAGAAATTTGGCTCAATTAAAGCATCTTTGCACAGTGAATTTGCCATGAGCGACCTAGGATTGCTAAGGCAATTTTTGGGTTTGGAAATTGAGCAATCTGAAAGAGGTATCATGCTGAGTAAACCAAAGTATGCTTCAGACCTATTATTGAAGTTTAAAATGGCTGAATGTAAGGCATCCAAGTTCCCATTCCTTTCAGGCATAAAACCAGGTGAATTTGATGACTCTCCATTGGTGCATTGCGCACTCTACAAGCAGCTAGTTGGTAGTTTGTTGTACCTTACACATACAAGACCTGATTTGTCTTATGTTGTAAGTATTGTAGCAAGGTATATGCAATAGCCACATGAGATCCATTGGAAGGAAGCCAAAATTATCCTTCAGTATGTCCAAGGAACAAAGAGTTTTGGGGTACACTATGCAGCTGGTTCTTCACTATAACTAGTTGGATTTTCTGATTTCGATTGGGCTGGAGATCCCATTGATAGAAATTCCACTTTAGGTTTTGTTTTCATGTTTTCTGAAGGTCCTGTTTGCTGGTGTACTAAGAAACAACACACTATTTCACTTTCATCAGTAGAGGCCTAGTACAGGGCAACAGTGAATGCAGCCACACAGTGTGTTTGGTTGCAAGGTATTCTTCGGGAATTTGGTGTTTCTATTGATTCTCCAACCAACATTTGGGTGGAAAATCAAAGTGACATCAGGATATCTACTGATCCAGTTCAGAGGCAGAGAACAAAGCACATTGAAATCCATATGCACTACATTTGGGGCTTGGTGCATGACAGAGTTATTTCCTTGCATTATTGCCCATCCACCGAGCAAACTGCTGATATTTTCACCAAGAGTTTTACTGAGAAGACCTTCACTCACTCGAGATATTTTCTCGGAGTGAGTGATGGACGGTGATTGTTGCAATTTTATTGCAGGTTCAGCCCCATGTCCATTTTAGAGGGAAGGTTTTATCCCATGAGGTTTTCCTTCTTGTCCTCAATTTACATGGACAAATAAAATTTCTGTTTTGTAATGAGGTGACTTGAGCCTTTGTTGCCAAGGCCTCCCACTTAAAATTCATGAGTTGTACTAAGTTCTGGTTAAAGGGGGGTGTTAGAACAATAATCCATACTTAGTACCATAGTTCATAACCTTAGTCAAATTTATTTCCATGTGTGCTTTATTACACTATAGTTTGGACTTGGTTACTTTAGTTGGTCAAATAACCACTTTTGAGAGTGTTCACACCCACTTCCAAGCAAACCAGGTCACCCAAAATTTAGTTTTGTCCACAAGTATGCCCTCATTAAATGTTGGAGCGCTCTCCTTCCTTGAATTGGGGAATCTCTATTCACTTGGAGCGCTTAGATGGATTTTGCCCATTTTTGGCTAGATTTGGAGCATTTATTGCTTCCTTGGACCTCCCACATGCCTAGCCCTCATTTATGACCCAGCATGCTTCACCCACCTCCACACAAAAATTCGTGACTGTTTGGGATGATTAGGACTGAGTTGGACCTACCTAGGGGGGATTGATGCCAACTTGGCCAATTAGCATTGTACACTCATTTTGGGCTCTCTATGGCTCTCGAATTTCTCCAAGATGTAATATAAACCTGTTCTAAACATATTTACATGTTAGACAGTCTGATAATGCCAAGTTTCAGCTCACATTGTGTGTAAATTTGTCTCCTTTTCAAGCTTTTTCGTTGGTTATTGCAAATTATTCGATTTTGTGAGGTTCTCTAAGGCTCCTAGATCTTACTGTGGATCAAAATACTCACACTGTGTGCAAAATATTCTGGGTTGTAGCCATCCCAGAGAGGTGACCGCCACATTCCCCAACATGATAGTCATTCAGAACGCATTCAGCCTCATCATGAGTCATACAGTGCCGAAGGATAGAATCAATACCACAGTGGTACAAAGTATCACTGATAATGAGATAATACTTCGCATGGTGGCGTATTCGATGATGGTCGTCACAAGACAATTCAGGGTTGAAACGTTGGGTTTGAAGATACAATGTGATATCTCCATACCACAGATCAGACCTACTGATAAGAAACAATGAGTCATCCGGAAAGGAGTCATTGGGTTTAGATTCTGCATCAGTACGGGGGAGGTTGCAGATGAGCTCAACA
This sequence comes from Larix kaempferi, assembly GCA_027924585.1. Classification (NCBI taxonomy): domain Eukaryota; kingdom Viridiplantae; phylum Streptophyta; class Pinopsida; order Pinales; family Pinaceae; genus Larix; species Larix kaempferi. The sequence goes on from BSBM01000756.1 coordinate 4,064,081, forward strand.
AACACCAAAGTCTTTTTAGACTTGGATTTTTCAAAAAGAAGATCGAATTCTTGCAGTATCATGATCCAGCGTGAATAGTTTCCCCCAAGTACCCGACGAGTCAGAATGTGGTACATGGGGTTCGAATCAACGACGATAGTGGTGGTGCGAAGCAAAATATAATGACGAAACGTCTGCAAGGCTATGACTGCTACGAGACCGAGCTTCTCAACATGTGAATAGCAAGTTTCAGCGTCAACAAGACCTTTGCTGGCATAGTATATCACATGTTCTTGGGCGTTCTGGTCTTTCTAAACCAAAACCATGGCGATAGTGGTGTCAGAAGTGGTGAGATATAAAATGTAATCTCGATAGTAATTCGGTGGTTGGATCATAGGGGCATGTGTGATGGCATGTTTTAAACTATCAAAAGATTGTTGAGCTTGATCATCCCAAATGAATGAGACATCCTTTTTCATCAATCTCATGTACCCTTGTGTCTTTTGCGCAAAATTACAAACGACATGTCGTAAATAGGTTTCTCTTCCTTGCAGACTCTGAAGTTCCATAAGGTTGGTTGGAGGTGGAAGAGCGACGATGGATTCCACCTTCGAGGGATCAATACGGATCCCATCTTTCGAGACGATAAAGCCTAAGAGGCATTTGGACTTGACACAAAAATACTCTTGTGAGGATTCAGACGGATATTGTACTGCCTGCATCTGAGGAAAACGACCGTTAGATGATCTAAGTGGAACTCACCCTGCTTTGAGTGGGTAGGGAGGTCATCCAAGTAAGGTTCCACAAAGTCCTTCACATCATAGAAGGCGTACGACATGGCCTGTTGGAATGTGGCACCATCATTTTTAAGGCCAAACGGAAGTTTACGATATGCAAATGTTCCCCAAGAGCAGATGAATGCAGTCTTGTGTTGATCGACTGGGTGGATCTCAATTTGGTTGTATCCGGAAAAGCCATCATGAATGAAAAAATGACACTTCCAGCAAAATTGTCGATGATCTGGTCAATGAAGGGAGTCGGGTAGTTGTCCTTGGGACAAGCTTTATTGAGATCCCAATAGTTGACACAGACATGGATGGTACCGTGTTTTTTATTAATAGGGACGACATTTGAGACCCACTTTGTCAATGGGACAGGGTAAATGAAACCAGCCTTCAAGAGTTTCTCAATTTCTGCCTTGATTATCCCAGTCTTCCGAGGGTGTACCGGTCGTAGCTTTTGGCAGATAGGTTTGATGTCGGGATAGGTTTTAATCTCTTGTAGAACAATGGAGGGGTCTATCCCAGGCATCTCCTCATAGGTCCAAGCGAACACGTCTCAGAATCATTTGAATAAGGCCATGGTGGCAATGACTTCTTCAGGAGAATACTTATGTCGTAACTGAACATGTTCCACTACACCAGGAGTAACCGAAATGTCTATTAAAGTGGTAGGCTAAATGTTGGTAAAGTTTCCTTTGGAGTCCTTTTGACATGCTAGTATCGAGGACTGAGAGCCAGAGTAGACATTCGGTGTAAAGATGGTGTGGATGCTGTTATCCATAGTATCCAACAAGGGAAGGAAAGACGAACGATGGTGGAGGTCTTCCCATGGGGGATCATCTGTGCTCATGATTTCCATAATGGACTCGTCAGAATGAAAAGTCCGTAGCAGAGGATCGGATGATGTGCGTTGTAGAGAAAATGAGGTGGAGGCCACAGCTAAGTGGTCCTCTAGTGCTGATTGGATAGCCTCATACATGAGTTCAGCGGGTGACAGAGGCATGGTGTCTCCAATCAGGTGTGTGGTGGCTTCATCAGCTACAAGCCATGAATCAGTGGAGTTAGGAGTAGATGAAAACTGCAAGGAGATCATGTTCACCATGGAAACATGGTTTGGGGGATCTGAAGTAGGAAAAACACCCATAAGAGATGAATCCTTAAGGAGGCCAACCCCCACACTCTCATAATTTTGCGAAGATTTTCCAATCGAAGGAATGTTATCGCTTGGGTGAGTAGTGGTGTCAGGTGTGCAGAAATCTAGTTGGTCGACTATGACAATTCAGCCTTGATGGGGGAATTGTACTATGCGGAAGATATATGATGCGACCACAGTCATGGCATAGAACCAAATTCTACCAAGAAAAATGTTATAATCTAACGGGGGCAACAACTACTTCCACATTAAGGGTTGTGGTCTTTCCCCCCAGCTCTACTAATAAAGCTTGTAACAGCCCATGAGGTTGAAAGCCACGTCCATCAAAGGCTCTCAAAGTGGTAGGAGAACGGTTCAACTCGGGAGAACCAATGGTTCTCCAGCAGGTGATCGACATGACTAACGTAGAGGATCCTTCGTTCGAAACAGTACGATGGATTGTATTCCTAGCAATGTTTGTAGCAACTTGAAATGCTAATTGATGGGAGATCCTCGGTTTGAAGTATTCTAGCTGGAACATGTTAGTGTTCGATGAATCCGGGTCAACCGCACCGATGGCAGCGAGGAGAGTCTTGTGTGGATTCAGACAGTTTTGCAAGACCTCGAGCATCGACATAGCACAAGGATCTTGTGTTAGGTACTCTATAATGTTTTAGTTTTGAGTAGCCCGAGCATTAGGATTGAAAACCGATTTTCTAATCGTGCTCTTGGGTGGACGCAACACAGACTCGAGAGAGGGACTCTCTATGGTGAGAGGAGTAGCTAGTATGGTGACGTCAGGCATCGAAGTGGAAACTTTTTCAGTATTACTTCCAACAGGTTCTTTGGCTGGAACAGAGTCATACGAACGAGAATGGGTGTTCAAGTTGATAGTCTCATTACGTACCATGAGAACATGTGCGGTGGTGGATGCTTCTCCTTGGGAAGAAGAAGTGTGAGCGATCGACTACTGATTTTGAGCAGGGAAGGGATCATTGAGAACTGCGGGTGTGGGTTTTACCTTAAGAAACTTTTGAACTTCGTCTCTATGGGGGCACTCTTTAGAAAAGTGATCATCACCACACAGTAGGCAAGGATACTTCAACTTCCTTTTCTTTTTGGTATCATCAGGGGTGCTCTTTTGTTCTTGCTGGGTGGAAGATTTCTTAGGTTTCCCCTTTTTCTTCTTCTTACCACCAGACTTCTGAGGTGAAACTGGTGAAACAGAGTTCACTTCTTCGGTGACAACAAGAGTGGATGATTTGGTGGTGCCATGACTAGCCTGTGTTGGTGATGGGGAAGAACCTTGTGGGTTCAATGAACCAAAAGTTTGAGAGGAAGGTTGGGTGTGAAGGGATCCAATAAGGCCATCGTCTTGGGGTCCCTTGGGTGGTTTTGCGGGGTCTTAAGTATTGCGGGGCGCATCGGGAAGAATATCAAACCACGTGCCAGATTGAGCATAGACTAAGTCTAGAAAATGGGCACGAGCGATGGCTTTCTCCTCATTGATAGCGCCACCCATGGAAACATCCCGTGCTATGGTAGGAATGAGAGACTTCGTAAACCAGTCTGCTAGGAGTTGATTTGGAATAGGAGCCTTAATGAGATGTTGTCTCCTCCGCCACTCATGTATATGATTTGATATATGAGTAGCGGTATTTTGACGGAGCGAGGTTAAAAGCTCTGTACCAGTTTCATACCGTATAGGCAGCGGGAAATGAGTCAAAAAGTTCATAGCAAGAGAACCAAAATCAGGAAAAGAATGAGGTGGTAATTCAATATACCACTTGGCAGCCGAACCAGTGAGAATCCGTTGGAATAACCGAAGACGGATCGAGTCATCCATCAGGGAGTTGGATGAACACCATAAGTGGTATTTCATCACATGGTTTTTAGGATCCTCACCCGGTTTACCATCAAATTTTGGTATATCTGATGGAAGTTTCAGCATAATGGGTGGCCAATTAGTTCCGTGGTAGATTGGGTAATTAGTTAAGCGAAACAGGTCAGGTAGGTCCAAAGTAGCCAAAAAGGGTAGTTGCGGATTAGGCTGCAAGTACTGATAGTATGAATAAGGCGTGTAAGGACCTGTGGGACCTGGTGTCGACTGACCATAAGGTGTTCCAGGAGGAAACTAGCCATAGGGGTACTGGCCGCTATGACCAAATGTAGGTCCTCCACCATAGTAAGGTGGTCCATAACCATAATAAGGTGGCTCGTTACCATAAGGTGGGGGTCCACCTCCGCCTCTAGGAGGGGGTGGGTCTCCTCCAAATGGTGGGGGTCCACCACCACCTCTAGGGTAGGATGGGCCGCCACTGCCTCCACCGGGAGGAGGTGGTGGTCCACTACCACTGCCGAAATAGGATGGGCCTCCACCACCTCTGCTGGGAGGGGGTGGTGGGCCACCGCTGCCGTCAAAAGGGTAAGAGCATCCTCTGATACCTCCACCATAATAGGGTGGTGGTCTACCACCACCACCACCAGGATGAGAGGGTCCTCCACCACCACCACCAGGAGGGGGTGGTGCTCCTCCACCACCGCCGGGGGAGGGGGGGGTCGTGCTCCTCCACCACCTTCACCAGTGGGGGTGGGCCATGATGACTGAAATGAGGTGGTCCTCCGCCAGAAGGTAGAGGTCTACCTCCTCCAGAATTATGTGGTGGCCCGCTGCCTCCAATGGGAGGTGGGGGTGGACCAAATGGGGGTGAAGGGACTTGAGGGACTCTAAGTGGGGGTCCATGTTGTAAAAAATTCTGTTGTCCCCATAGAGTGTAAGGATTACTGAGGTAGGGTACCCTGTAGAGTGCGTTTCCAGGATTAAGTTGACCCAGCACAGGGTTAAGATGACCTGGATATGCTTGACTCGATGGAGGTTGAATTACGTTAGACGATCCCCCAACATGGGATAGTCCTGAAGTGGAAGGTCCAGGAGGTAAGTAATTTCCAACGAAAGGATCGATGGGAACTCCTGCTGCAGGATTATGGTTAAGAGATGGGGGTTTCCCCCCAGCAACAACTTGCTGACCACTAAGTACATATTGACCCAACACTGGCTATTGATTATTCACCGTAGGATTGCCACTACCCGTAAAAAAGGTAGGGGGTAAAGAGTATCCTCTCTGTGAAGTTTGGGCTGGGGGAGGAGAAGGTGACGTAACTGCAGTAGTTACGAGTGTGTTGGATTGTTGTCCTTCAACAGTTTGGGTTATGAGAGGTACTGAACTGGTCTCATGTCTAGGAGATGCATGTGCACGAATGGATGGTTGACCCGTTTCAGTAGTGGTAGCGTGTTGCGTGGATGATTTTGGTGACTCAAAAGATAAAGAGCGACCTGGGATTGGTCTGTAAGGTGGCAACATTGGGTCCTCAACCCTTCATTGGAGACTTGAACTCTGACACCTCTTAGCCATAGAACGAAAGTGAGCCAATTGGCTACGATAGTAAGCTAAGGGGTCATCTGGAGTAGTCCCACTAGGTGGGGGTGCAATGGAAAAATGGGCCACTGGGTGCCCTATAGAAGATTTCCAATAAGTTGTTGATGGACCAGTAGCTCCTGCGAGGTTGTCCTAGGGTTGATCTATCCATTCCAATAACCCAGGCTCTCTCGGTGCAACGGGAGGTAAGTCTTGTGAAGTGGGGATTTGTGCTTCTTCACCCTGCGAGGGATGAGAGGCAAGTGAATTATGAGGAAACAAAAGTCCTCCAACATTCAAAGTGGGGTTTTCCACTTCATGTGACCCGACCCTGGCTTGTGGATCCATTCCTACCCTCGAAATTACCTACTGGTTAAGGGGATATTCGGGTGGCAAATTCTGAATCCTGCGAGACCTTTTCCAAGGAAAGTCAGCCAGAGTGACTGAAACAAAAAGTTTCTCCTAAGGGAAAACTAAAAGAAAAGCAGACCAGACAAACCCTACACAAACTAAGGCCACAAGCAAACTTATGTTATAAGAGTGGATTCAATGGTCTGGAACCTCACAGGATTGTCAACGCTTTGCAAATCGCGATATATCACAGGGTCCAACAGTAAAACGCGACAAGGAGGATTGGGATCGTACCCTTGCCTGAATACCCGATTACCTAGATGGTACGTGTGTAGTAGCTCCCCGAGTGCTGTTCTCGGTGTATTGCTCCACCAAGACAGCCAAAAGGTTAAATCAGTTAGTTTCAGGAATCCTAAAGGTGTCTCCCGATATACGCAAGGTACGTGGGAGCTCAAATCTGTAGTGGTGTTGTCTAATGCATAACTGTTTGGCAAGAGACCTTCCAATATATTACCAAGTACGTGATACACCCTTCGATGTATGCCAAGTACTAAAGGTGACTTGGTGGGTACATGAAGGAGCTCGATATACCGATAAGTAAGTGGAAGACTACAATACCCCCAGGATACATTGCTGGAAAATAACGACAGCTGCCACGCTTAACGATGCCAAGACACATCTCTAACTTACACACAAGTTACTAAAAATTTTACCCTAGTTCTACCGTTAATTTTATCTAGACGGTTAGGTGAATGCATGAGGTGAGTACATAATCGTAAACATAATGCAAGCCCTAACTACATGCAAAAAATACGCTTTTCTTTCAATGAACTCTATGTATGGGAAGGAGAAATTTCTTTTTCTTTCCAACAATTTTACCAAAGAAATGCAATGCAAGACAATCCCAAATCTACCAAAAATTGACTATGAAGTATTATTTTCTTTTTCGAGCGAAACGTAAAAGACACAACACTACTAAACCAAATCAGAACATGTTTTTTCTTTTTCTTTTGTCTTTTCAAAACAAAAATGATGCTAAGTGATGAAAAGAGAGAATTTCTAAGCAGAGTATGTGAACTTTTCACTTTCACTATGATGGCCTAAAAGCATAAAAATCAAAATATACAATTAACTTTTCCAAGCATGGAACTACTTTTTCAAAACTTAATGTCTATTCGAATTTTTCAAGAAAATGAGCAACTCATAGTTCATGAAAAACACAAATAATGCAATTTCTTTCAAATTTTCCAAAAGATCTACAAATGAGACATTCCAATGCATATACAATTTTTCAAAATGAGCTTGAAGAATTATGGAAATAGATTACTTTTGATCTTTCAATGGATGTATCAAAGTAATAATTTGACAACAACAGTGCTTTTAAACATAAATGTTGAACTGAAAATATTACTCGCAGCACTCTAATAATTCAGAAAATCTCAAGAAAAGATGAGCACTTAAAGGACTGAAAATACACATAATCACTCAAAATCGATCAATAACAAGCAACACAAAAGGCAAGCAAAACTCACGAAATGAATGCAAGTGAGGTCTGGAAACCGATCCAATACAATGATCAGATCTGGAGAGGAGGGGAGGGAATGCAAGGGTGAGTGGATGCAGATGGGGGAGACAAGAGTATCCACCACTACCAAATCTCAGACTTGTCCAAGATGGAACCCAAACAACTCCAAACAAAACCAAACGACTCAACACATAAAGCAAAATGGGATGTCTTACTGGATCACATAGTACAGAGGGAGTCTGCACACAAACCAAAATCAAAACAGAAATGGAGAAAGGGTGCCTATATGGAAAAAATGGCAGATCGACGCACTCTGTGCTTATACGCAGTGCAACGTCGCAGTTCACCAATGCAGGAAAGGAGACGATGTCGCAATATACCAATGGAAGGGATGCGACGACAGACTAATAGGCAAAGAACAGAGATAAAAAAAAAGCAGTGTCGCTCTGGGTACACTGACCAGGTGTGACAAGCGAGATCTGAGTTCAAAAATGAACCAATTCTCCAAGTAATGAGCATGAAAAAGGTATGCAAATGAGAAGTACAAACTCAAAGGAAGCTAATCAGACTCTTCAAAGTGAAGATATGATGGTGAAATCAACTAAAGAAGGAAATGACAAAATGAAATGGCTTGGCAAGAAATCAACTGAAAAATGACATTCAAATTGACAACTATAAAGCAATGTTTTTCCCTAGTATGGTCGCCAGATTTGTTTGACGGACAATCCACTCGAGCGGACGAGAGCCACATCTCCCTAGCTCAATGTGAGTCTATAACAAATAATATAGACTACAAACAAATTTCCTAGATCTACTTAACGATCAAGTACTAGATGCCTTACTTTAACTTCACAATTCTTTCTCCTAGATGCTGCTCCATGTCTCACGGTCGTCAAATCTCAGCTGCAAAACCTGTCAAGACACATAGAACAATGCAAACGAGTAAAAAGCATCTATACAATAAGAGATCTAAGTAAACAGTTAAGCAGGTAAACTACACAATATCATCACAAATGAACAACATTGGTGGAAATCGTTTATATTACTGTAAATGTAGGGAAAGTACATAGATAAGAATAGACGACAACCAAGGCTTAACACGGTAACCCTTCTCCATCCAATCCAATTGACATATCCTTCAAGGAAGTATGAGTCTCTCAATGGATGAGTTAGAGATCTCTCCAATATGATTTCACCAGCATGTAGACACTATAGACTTCCTCCCTTTGGAGAGGGGTAGAGCTTCACTTATATAGGACTAAGTGGATAGGGTATGGATAGGGTAGGTTGAGATATGGTAGGAGAGAGATAGGGGATCCTCCCAAGAGGTTAGGAACCCAGTGACAACTCCCCCAAGAGGTCAGGGATAAGGATACAAGTCAGCAGGCTTCGAGAATGAGCTCAGAAGGCCTATTTGTGTCCATTAACTGACTTCGTCGCACCCTGCAATAGAGCAGGGTGCGACGTCGTAGGTTGCATGAGTGCAGCCTGCGACGACCTCTCAATACCTAGCATAAGTGCAATGGTATCCCTTCCAAATGAATGACTTAGCCAATGAAACTTCAGGGGTGTATACACTGAATCTCATAATGGTAGGATTTTAGGTGTAACATTCTGCCAAGTCTTCATCAAACTTTAGGCATGCACATTGGGTAAGTGAATTTGGGCCTGCTGGCTCAATAGGACAAGTGCTTAGAACAAACATCAAACCTATCAGGGGCTTGGTTATGTATAGAGCATTTTCTATGCCTAGGAACTGGGCTAGCATGGAGATAACACACTTCGACTCTTCCCTAAAAAGGCTAGCCTCACCAGGAAAAGGTGTGCCCTGAGAGGAGGTATTTGGTAGCAGGGAAGCATGATAAAAGCTCTATTTGAAGTCATTTGGGGCTTGACAGAAATGTTGGATCAGGGTTTGCATTCTATAACTTTGGGATTTTTGGCAGAATTCTTCTGGAACGGCCAAATCTTTCCTAATAGTAGGGGCGTCTACATAGGACAGGATTTTAGAGTTTGAGGCATCCATGATTGCTCTTCAGTCTGAGTAATGGCCAGCACACCAGTCTACAAATTCAAGGCAACTAGGGGTTTGGATGGTTGTAAACAAATGGAAAAAGGATTGATAAATCTTATGGACATACACTTGTATGGCCCTTATGACCTCAAATCTTTCTTTGGAAGTTTCTATGGTTCTATTTATGAGCATGGGATCGTAAACCTCACAGTCTTTATCCTCTAATAGGTCAATTATCTTTAGAGGCTCAAAGCCTAGGGGTACCATGGGTCCGGCCATTTAAATAGTTTAGGGTGGAGGTGGATGGCCTACCTGGTCGATTGACAACTGGGTGGAGCTTCTGGGTCTCTGGTTGGCTGGTCGGCTCTGAACGATTTGCTCCTTTCACTTTCCAATGCACACAAGTCAACTGGGATGTGAATCTTCATGCAGATGAGAATTTTATAATATAAACATGCCATATCACCCTTACAGCTATGGGAGCGACGGAGTCACGTCAACCGTCTATCCATACGATCAACTCTCATCCGTAGATCTCCTTGACCTTTACCTACCACATATCAACTTGACAGCACCTTTAATCTACAAAAACATTTTCAACCATCGATCCGTTCTCCTCCTGGATCTTGACCGTCCTAGGATGCACCCTTTACCAAGTTCTGGAATTTTGGGTCTGTTGATTTCACACGCAAGTCATATCCGTGAACTAATCATGAGCCATTGATCTTCATCTCACTAGATCTGCACCATTGGGAGATGTAGAACTTTATCAAAAGTTCACGGATTTGAATCATTACCCTTTTCGTGCATGTTTAAATCGCGAACAATTTTCTGGCCGTTGATCTAAGCCTTCCCCTGTCGATCTTCCTTGACCTTCCTGCAGGCTAGCACCCCGCCAACGTTTAAAATACCTTCAACTTTTTCTGCGAAGGAGGCTCATGACCGTTTATCTCCCCTTCTTTTTATCTAAACCGTCTATACACGTTAATCAGCGCTACAGGCACATTCGTTTATACTTAATCCTCCGATCAGCTTCAAGACTGTAGCTTCCCCAAAATTCTTATCTCGGCTCCAAGTTAAAACCAAAATATTATGTAATTGATGTTTGGATTTGGTTATTATAAGGTAGAAGCTTGTATGGTGTAATATATGGTTGTCATGTGCTAGTAAAGGCTATTTTGGAAAGCATATGGGTGTACTACAGGAATATTTGTAACTGTATATTCGAAGGAAGTTGAGAGGCCAACTCTCGAGGAGCCAATTCGAGAAATTGGGTTGTTTTATTTTCAAATGGCCAAAAAAAGGGATTAGACAGATTTGAAAATGAGGTATACATTTTAAATTTGATTCTTCAATATGATATTTTATAACATATGTCTTCATTGTAATTTGTAGTGGTTTTTTCTTACGTGATGTGCAAATTGGTTCTATGTAGGATGTCAAAGGAATATCAAGTCGGGGTTGAAGAATTCGGAGTTTGTAAAAAATCATTCAGAGGATAATAACATCACAACATACCCTTGTAAAAAATGTTGCAATGTTGCAGTATTGACGTTTGAGGAAGTACAAGACCACTTGATGATTCATGGTATAATAAGTTCATATAAAACTTGGTTTTTCCATGGAGAGAGAGTTCCTACTCAGGACTATATATTTGACAAGACCAAGAAATGCCACAAACAGAGATGCATGATTTGCCTCGAGAAATTACACATGGTGATGAACACATAGTCAGACATCAGTTCTCATTTAAGTTGTATATGTGAAAAATTATATCTTAGATTATTACTTGGATTTACCTTCCATGCATATGTTTTTTGTTTTGCTATTGTTTATGCATGGATCTTATCTGTGTTATTGTGTTATGTAACTTTCATTTATTTTTACAGTAGATAGATTGGGTGTGGGGAATTGAGAGTGATGTGAGGGGGGAGGGGCCATATGAGCTTCAACCTTCACGTGGTTGGCCTTGTTTAGTAGAGAATAACATATTCTTGAAACCAAGAGAAGCTCATTCATGTATTTTCATTTTGTTTTTTTAGAATTTCATATATGTTATGCATTTTTTTACATATCTATCAATCGCTTACATGAAAATACCATTTTGTCATGATATATGCAGGTCTTCACAATGGAAAGCAATATAATGACAATTTGTATCATTCTCTATGCATATTTGTAAGTTATCACCATAACGAATTTGTCAATTAGATATCTTATTGTTGTTTCATTGATTATAATGTGTTGATTTCTTCATTTTAAGTACAGTTGTACTTGTCTTTTTTATGAATTGATTTGATGCACATTTGTTGAAGGAAAAAAGTTGATTGCGGGATAGCTATTGAGAACGAGTAGGTAATGTAATGAACAATATTGAAAGTATTTGATTACAACAAATTTAATTACATCACATTTATTACAACCATAAGTATACCAGATTGATGGTGTAACAACTAATTAGTGTGAAATATTTGTGTAAAGCATAGAAGATGCCAAGATCATCTGAGGTTATTGGCATCAGAGCTGAACTGTGAGGTATAGATCCTTATTTTTTTTTTGGAAGTAAGAAGAGAGAACTTTATATTAAAAGAGAAAGATTTACAACTGAACCCAAAAGGTCATAACCCTGCCATCACACTGAGTCACCTAACTAAACAAAATCACCTCTGAAGAGGACTTCACCTGACCATACATACTACTGAGATGAATACTACAGATACTGCAAAACTAAAACAAAACACGTGCACGCAAGCCTTTTGACTCCCATTATCACTCATTTACACAACAAAACCTCATGAAATAGAAATGAAAACCAAATCCCCACACTATTGACCTTATTTACCATAAGCAACCGATAGCTTAGAAAATAGACATAAACTGACACCCAACAAACCAGACACTAAACATCCCCCATGCCAGCTTAGAACAGAATGTAGGGTAAATCAGGACTCGCCCAGGAGGAGGAACCGTAGAAGCCGTTGGTTGCACAGGAGCAGGTTGAAGCTGCATAGCCTAAAGGAGAAAATCTAGCTTATGGTAGACGGCCATGGTTTCCTCCAAAATGATTATTTCATAGCTAAGCATCTCATTTACATACGAATTCTCCATCCTATCCCAAAGAGCATAACCCATAATATTTTTCATTACCCAATAGAGCATAATGGTCCGCTCATACAGGCTGAAACGACCCGCGGTGTTTCCTGGATCCATAACCCAATTTGCAGTCTGACGACGTTCCGCATCCAAAGTTGCCTTATCAAGTTGGGTCCAAATTTGTCATTCCATAGTGCAAATCTCTTTCTGGATATCCGGGGGAACATCCAGAACAAAGGCACTAGATTCCCAACAGTCCTTTTGCTGGGCATGAGAGAAATTCCCACCAGATTCACCCTAAGAAGTCTCTCCCACCCGATAATGATGACGGCCTGCAGTGGCACTGCATCTATCCCAATTACCATGATCACCCATACTATCTAACCTCTTGCATACCTCAATCTCTTTCACAGCCAGAAAACAACGACGGTGCATGCAACTAAATCTATGAACTCTACGTTCATGTCTACCACCTTCCTTGGGTTTAAAAAGAGTTCCGCCACCCACTTTCCATTAATGACAAATCGTACTGTAACTGAAGGTGGTGATATTTATCACAGTCCATTAATGGAAAATCGTACTCCAACTGAAGGTGGTGACCTTTTGCACTATCCATTAATGGAAAATCATACTTCACTTAAATCCTTCCCTCCTGTAATCATGGTAGAAGTACCTTTCCGAGTTAGTGAGAAGACAACAAACTCCACGAGAAAGGCATGAAAATACTTCTCATCGATCATCCTTTAAAAGAAGGGATAAAGAATGAGGGAGGAATGGATCACGTGGCATTACGATTCTCCACCTGATGTCACCCTCCGTCATCGGCATGGTAACTCATCATATCGCGGGAAACAATATCCAAATTCGGTAGGTTTTCCCACGTTTGGGCGCTTAGGTCCAAGTGATTCACCGCCCCAAGGTTAGCGAGCAGGTCCGCCAGCTTTTTCCCATTGCGCTTAACATGGGAGAAAGAAATAGCCAGTCCCATAGATAGCAGAGACGCTAAATTATCCAGCTTTCCCTCCAAATGCCACAACGTCGCCACCTTTGAGCTACGTTTTCCCATGTGAACCTCAGAGGCCATGTAGAGAATAATCCGGGCATCACCCTCCACAACAAGGGGAGTACAATTATGGGTACAAGCCAGCTGGATTCCCTGAGGATTACCTTCCAGCTCAACTTCATTATTAGTCTCATGCCCCAGATGGCCAATTTTGAAGCTAACCATTAACCCTTTTGTATCCCTGAGAACACACCCATAGCCAGCCGGGTCAGGATTAAGAGGTATAGATCCTTATTATCAATACAATTTCAACATTATTTGGGAGTATCACCTATAGGTTTCCTTTTAGGCATTGGGAGTATCACCTACAGGTCTCCTGAAGCTGCCCTGACCACTATTAAAGAATTTTACGTAATGTAGTTAGCGATCCCATTGACTACTTTGTGTAAATGTCAATACTCAAGACATTTCTTCATTCAACATGGTCACAAGATATGATTCAAATGGGAAATTGCTTCCAAACTCAATCAATAAACTCAATTAAGCCAAAAATATAGGCATATGATCTTATTTCACAATGGTCCTTTATCTAAACCTAAATACAATGGATCGATCATTACAAACAGAGACCTCTCTCTCTCTCTGTAAGCTCCAAGAGTCAAAACTTTGAGCTTGTTCCTCTTGATCGAACCTTCCTTGAGTTAACTAAGCTCCACTAAGCTACCTAAAAGCTTCTGCAATTTAACAAGATCTTTAAGCTAAAGCTAAGCTATCCATCTAAATGACCCAAATGGATTAAATAAAACACTTACTCTATTTTTAGATCCTTCAAAGAAGGAACAAAGTCCTTATTCGACTCTACTATCCTCTATGACTTACTATGCTTGATATCTGTTATTTTCCAATATGGTAAACAAGCAGCTCATTTTATTTTTGCTTACTGTGGTTTTTTTACTTTTGGAAAGTTATTGATGAAAATTGTCAAGGATTAGAGTGAAGGAGGAATATCTTGCATGTGGATCATTTATGCATTCAGAGTGACTTATGAGAATCCTATACATTGGGTATTTTTCCCTGCATTATTAAGATTTCGTAAGCATTAACATTTTGTTGAAATCATGGTTGTGTAATAGTTAATTTATTGACCACCTTAAAAATTGGGGTGATATCATATGATATTTGTATAAGATGTACTTTATAATTGTATAAATGGTAACTGAAAGGATATTTCTACTATTTATTTGTGCTACATCTTTTAGAATGGGAAACATATTAACTTTGATTTTGACTTTGTGTGCAGAGCAAAATTAGTGGATTATGCTCTTGCCTCTAGCAAAATATACGAGGGAGCAGGGTTTAAATACATTAAGGAGTCCTTTGAAAATGGCACACTTCATCTCATTGGCCTTTTGAGTGATGGTGGTGTTCATTCACGATTAGATCAGTTGCAAGTATTCTATATCTATAAATGCATTATTATGAGTTGTTTATCTTAGAAAAGCTTATAGATTTATCCATGTTATGCAATTTTTAATCTTTTTATTTCTCCATCCTATAGTTGAATGCTATTTATATCACTAGACTCGATTGATTTGGGTCTAAATATGTTATAATTGTAGAACCCATTGATCTACTGATATAAATTTTAAGAGAAGGCTACTCTTACATGGATCCATCAAGAAACCATTAGAAAAGATGCTCGTTTTTATCCATGAATACTTGAAATTCTAGTTAGATGTTTACTTTATGAGTAGGTGTATGAACTTGAATGCCAACTTTGTCTTGCAAAACGTTTATGTATTACTGTTTTCTTTATTGAATCAATGTTGCATATGAAACCTTTCAAGTTCAACCAACTTATAAGATCAGAGCCATTCAGACTACTTTCCTAGGTATCTCGAGTCAGAAACAATGTTCGGATTATTAGTCTTTTCTTAGAATTACAAATGATGCAATCTTGGTGTTAATATTGCCCCTTTCCCCAATTCTTAAAGGGTTCTAGCTCAATGGTAGATCACCTGCTTTTACAAGTAGGAGGTTGAAGGTTCGATTCCTTAGTGCCCTAATGATATTGCAATATTGATGTTTTAAATAAAATATATTTTATTATGATTTATAATGGCTACGAGGGGGGTTCTAAACTGACTTCATATGTCACTACGAGGGGGGTTCATAACCGCCCCCAAAGGTTTGTAAAGTGTTTTAGGGGGGGTTCTGAACCGCCTCTGTAGGTACCTACGAGGGGGGTTCATAACCGCCTCCAAAGGTTTTTAAAGTGTTTTAGCGGGGGTTTTGAACCGCCTTTTTAGGTACCTACGAGGGGGGTTTATAACCGCCCCCAAATGTTTGTAAATATTTTTAGGGGGGTTTTTGAACCACCTCCGTAGGCACCTACGAGGGGGGGTTTATAACCACACCAAATGTTTGTAAAGAGTTTTAGGGGCGGTTTTAAACCACCTCCGTAGGTACCTACGAGGGGGGTTTAAAACCACCCCCAAAGTTTTTTCATAAATATTTTTAAGGGCGGTTCGAAACCGCTCCCGTAGGTACCTACGAGGGGGTTTATATCCTCCCTTAAAAGTGAATTTTGGGGGGGTTTAGAACCGCCGCCAACAGTCACTTTAGGGGTGATTTTTATCTCTTCCATAACCGCCCCTAAAAGTCAAACCTTTTAGCGTCAGTGTTATTGGGGGCGGTTTTCTAAATACCACCCCCAAAAGTAAAGTTTGGAGGTAGAAGGAAACCGCCGCCAACAGTCCAAAAGTAACTTTTTTTTTGCGGTGGGGAGGGGGGCGTAGAACCTCCCCCAAAATTCACTTTTGGGGGCAGTTCTAAACCCCTCGAAAAGTGACTTTTGGCAGCGGTTGTGAACTGCCCCCACAAGTCACTTTTGGGGCGATTCTAAACTGCCACCAAAAGTGACTTTTGGGGGTGATTGACAACCGTCGCCAAAAGTCACTTTTGAGGGAGGTTTTGATCTCATCCATAACCGCCCCTAAAATTGAAAACTTTTAGCGTCGGTGCTATTAGGGGCGGTTTTGGAAAGACCACCTCCAAAGCCAAAACTGCCCCCAAAAGTCACTTTTGGAGGCAGAAAACAACTGCCCCTAAATGTCAAATTTGTTGTAGTGTACACAACCATTTATAGGCCTCTATCCTTGGACCGAGCATCAAAAAAGGTTACAAAATATGCTACCACCTACATGGCCCAGCTCGCCATTTCTGACAACGAATCATAAGGTGAAAAGGACTGCTAACCAACCATGACTGCTTCTACAGGTGTCTTTTGCAGGGTGCAGACTGCGATAGTCCTAAACGATCTACGGACCTTAACATGACTCAAAAACTGGAGTAAACAGAGAACTACACACTTAGCCAAGGACAGACTTTCCAGGTGGGAAAAGAGAAAAGGAACGAACAGGCCGCCACCTCATTCTTGAGGCTTCAACTGGCCCTGCGGCTAGAAGAAGTCTTCCATTTTCAAGGAATCTTCCTCCAGTATTTTCTTTGCTGAAGGAGGAGGTGTCGTTTCTTCAGTGGGGACAATGTAATGTTTGATGATTTCCACATCCAGGTATGTGTTCTGCTCATCTCCAAAGGCCTCCTTCTTCTTTTGTCGATGTCGATTCCTCCTACGCACCTGTCGGCCTTCGTGCTACGTACGTTCGCTAGCCGAGCTCTCTTCCACGCGGTCGAATACTAGTGGGGAGGGGGGAATATGCTCTTCCTCCACCTCAAACCATACTTGCTCTGGTACAACCACCACCTCGGCTCCCTGGTCGCTCTCCATAACCAAATTGTTACTAAAAAAATGCCTAAGTGGCCAAGCTTGCCACCTTTCTCATGCCACTAATCTAAATCAGGATGCAGGGACCATGCTTATAATGGTCATGATGATGACGAAAACTACGTGCGATGAACTCCGCCATGATGGCCTGATTAGATCTCTCAACTGAGCAGCAATGATGCTTGCCAATTGAGTTGACGCGAAACATGCTTAACCAGGATTTTTGGGATAGGTGGGAAAGTATACGACGACACTGATGTGGCCTCCATGCTATTTGTAATCATTTTGGTGGTCAGCAGAGATGCCTTTAAGCCGTCTATCCACTTGGTCGAATCTACACCGTAGATATTATCCCTTCTCAAACCCGGGTCGTCGGATGGTGTTGCCCCTACCGTGTTCACAAATTTTAAGTTGGTCGGCCAAGTGCACTAGTAAGATTTGCGAACTCATTGTGACCCGTAGATCTCTCCCCTGCCAAATCAAGACCGTTGGGAAACATCGAGGTTTAACCAAAGTTCATGGATATTAAATGTGACCTTTCTCGTGCATGTTAAAAATGCAAACTGATTCCTGTCCGTTGATCTATTTCTCTGGCGTTGATCAAGCTTTGAAATGCCCTTTGGTTAACTCTCCGCCTGTGATTATGTAGCTTCCAACTTCCTCTGCAACGGGAGCCTATGACCGTCGATCCCCCTCGATCCCGATCTAAACCGTCCATGTGCACTTTATCATGCTGTGGACGCATTTCTTCGTCTCAAGCTTAATTAGTACTTCCTTCAAGCCTTGAACCTCTTATATTTTCTCCCCACTGCCTCTCCATGAGCCTGGACCTCTTTCACACCCTTAGCACATTTCTAGTGCTAACAACAGGCTCCTATTGGGGATGCCATCCTCCCTAGGAGGTGGCAAAGAACCCCGTAGACTATCTCCTTATCCATTGGGATGTGGCTTATCACAAAACTAGCTATCTGTAGCCCTTTATTGAAAACACAAACCAAAAACTGAAAAGAAAACTACAAACACTACTGCTACTCAATGTTGAAAAGTGCTCAGGATGCTGAGCTTATTTATGCACAAATCTACTCTACCCTATACTACTAGAATGGTTGTCGTATCAAGTGATATGAAAATGCTAGTGCAACCAATCCAGAAGCTGGACCAACAGGAAAAACTCCAAATCATGCCTAGCCAAAATCAGAGGATAAGACCATAATGGCAAAAAGTGTTGATGATAGGTGCGGTCTTTTTGACAAAAACAAAACTCCTTACCCCAATTGAAGAATCTCTTTATATATCCAGCTATTCGGTCATAGAAAGTGTGATGTCCTTCAAATTTTCCTGACATACCCCTATCAAAATAAGTCTGCTTCAGTTGTAAATCCTCTGGCACTCTATCAGACTATAGCTCTGCTTGCAACCCGGTCAATTTTCCCTCAAAGGAGTTGTAGGTAGCATGTTTATCTCCTCTGCCAATCACATCGAGCGTGGGGATCAAGTATTTGCAGCAGGCTTTGAATAGAACCTGTAACTCACCCAAGTTCAGACCCCTATACAATCCGACAAGACTGAGACAACCAGCATCCTACTGTGACTGAAGCTCAGCAACATGGAAGGTTTCCTTAATGCCAAGACCATTCATAACCTCTCTCCCTTGGCTTCTTAAGATCCCAAGATTAAAACCCTGATTCTTCCCAGGAGTCTCAAAAGAGCCTCCATCCTGATTTTCAAAAATATCAAATAAAAGGCCTTCTTGTTGAAACCAGGACTCCAGGCTTGAAAAACCTGCATAAAAATCATGCTGACCATCCTGGTTTCCCTCTAGAAGCTCCATTATATGGTCAATCTGCTGGAAATGTG
The DNA here is from genome assembly GCA_027924585.1 of Larix kaempferi. Lineage (NCBI taxonomy): Eukaryota > Viridiplantae > Streptophyta > Pinopsida > Pinales > Pinaceae > Larix > Larix kaempferi. The sequence continues at coordinate 4,083,020 of BSBM01000756.1, forward strand.
TGTCAGGCCCCGAAAGTTCCTCGTGGATCTCATAATCCTCTTCAGCTTTAGCCTAGAAAGAAAACTCTATTTTCGGGGAAACTCCAGGAACTTCTTGATCATCGATCCCCTCTCCTTCACTTGGGTGAGGGTAGGGCTCTTCATGCAAAGTCTTCAAGCTTTCCTCACTCATGGCCTTAAGAATGGTCCTCATTCTAGCGAATGATTTAGATTTGGGGAAAAGGGATCCACCATCCTTGGGCTCAATACTTTCATGGCTTTCCATGATGAAATTAGGAGCTACCACTGGGCCCTCTTCTTTCGCTAACCCTTCTACATAGTGGAACTTACTGCATGACGGTTCATTCTTCTCTTCTTCTTCTATAAAACATATGACATTTTCATCTCTATATTCATCATATATGGGTGGACCAGACCTTCCATCAAATCTTTCCATCGTAGAACTCTCAACATGCTAATGGACTTCTACACAGAACAAACCAATGCTACCATGATCCCTTTGTATGTGGCTTGGCTGACCCTCTCGGCTCGCCATGAGAAAATAACACTAGATCTTTCGGCTCATATCCTCCTCCGAGCTCTAAACTCTTCTTCAATTCATCTTCATTTCCCTGCCCTGAGATTTTGTTGGACATTATAAGATTGTCTTCCACCTCTAGTGCATCAATGAACATACATTGCAGATTCAAAGACCTTCTCTCCAAAAGACGAAAATATGACTCGGGGGGGAGAGTAGACACAAAATGCAATCTAGCAGCATTTTCTAAGGGTTGAATTCCCTTTGGCATATTATAATAGAATCTTGCAAACATCCTGTTAAAACTGGACATGGTTTCATCTTCTTTCTTTCTCATGGAGTAAAATGTAATGTCCTTTGTTAGGAATTTTATTAAAATGACAATTTTTCACTTTTTTCCTAGTTAGACCTTTGACTAGTTTTGAGCTCTAGGTCCCCAAATTGCTCCAATTCCTCCCAAATATTCTGAGAAGGTATATGGATGATTTTAGAACATAAATATGTGTTTTATGGATTCTTTTACACCTTTAAAATGCTTCTTCAAATCGTCTTTCAATTCTGGCCAATGTAGGGAACTTTACTAGTAATTTTCCTTTGACTAGTATTGGTCTCTAGGTCTCAAATTGACTCCAAATGCCTTCAAATCTTCAAGGAAGGTGTATGAATGATATTAGGACTTGAATATGATGTTTATGGATGATATATGGCCACCAAAAGACCTTTGAAAAATCTATTAAGATTCTGGACCAAGTATGCAATTTTACTAGTAATTTGGGGTTCAAATCCCCCTGGGGTAAGTATTGAAAATGGCTTCCCAAATGCCTCAAAACCCACTCAAATTTATGAAAAGAGGTATTTTATGTCTCAAGTATGTTATTAAGGTCTCATGTGCATCATTAATTTATTATTATCTATGTTCCAACCCTCTCCCATTCAGTTGCAAAAATCACCAATTCGACCCTTGGGGAAATGACACTATTTCTTCTCCCAATGCAATTAAACTGAGTAAAAATACTTCAAATGCTCAATTACAGTACATGAAACTTGTAAAATACATCCATGGAAGTCTATTAATCATAAATGTATCAGATAAACATCCATTCATTCGAAATCATCAGCATTATCATGCTATACATCAATGTAGTGGGGAAATGACACTGTTCTTTCATTAAAAATGGGATTTATATATTTCTACTTGGAATTTCGACCTGAAACATTCTATAGATGAATAAAAGAGTATTTAAATCATATTAAAAAATCAATGGGGCATTAGAAGCTCCCCCAAAGAGTACAATAGCTCACCAAAAATGCCCTCCCTTAAGGATCAAGAATATGCCATCAAAACTGGAAATGGTTGAGAGAATGTGCTGCAATAGAAGAAACCATGAGCTTCCCTGTATCTTACACCTGCAAATAAATACTCCATTAAAGCTCCAAATGAAATGTCTGAATGGCCTTTCCAATTACCAACTTGTATGGGAATCTTTCACCCTCGAAATTGGCCAAGGAAAGAAACTAGTCATCCACTAGCTCTCCCTCTACACAAATGCAATTGCAAATTATACAAATGATCAAAATCTGGTTTCATTCTTTTTTATTGACATTTATAAATTTCTAATGTCCTCCATGGGTCTAATTCCTTCCAAGAGACTCATGCCAATTCAAGTTGGGAAGAGATTCCAAAGGACGCCACTTGTACAACAATTCCTAGTCTCCCACTTCCACCAAATCACATGTGAAAGAATTTTAACTTCCCTAACACCATTGAGTTCCTTCTTGGAGTCTATTTTTATCCCTGACATGTCATATATGTCATATGTCAGCCTTCAGGTCTGATTTGTGTCATAGGTGTCATAGCATCTTCATCATTGTTGTCATAGAGCTAGGGAATCTAGCCCTGTTAAATTTTGAGCATTAATTCACAATACTCTAGGATCTTTACTGAGAGAATAACATGTACAGTATATCAATGCATAACAATCACAATAAGCATGACAAGCATCACAAGAATCAAAATCATGAGAGACAAGAGACACAGAGTTTCCATGGGGAAAACCCTAAGGTGAAAAACCCCACAACTTCCTCAGAGATAGAGAGAGCAATGGCTCAACCAAAGTACAACCAAAATACACTGAGATAGTCTCCTAGTAGCAGATGATCCTCCTCCTCACTAGTGCGCCACTTTCTGAGTGAGAGAAATATGAGTTTTCGAGTGATCCAAATAGAGATCTCCCAATCTCTATTTATACTTAACCTGTTTGCCCAATATCATTATGGGGCCAACTTGTCTAGTTAAGTACATCAATTACATATTACATAAAATAGGGCCGACCCCACACATGGTGGTCTAATAACCCATCGGCAAGTACACACACTTGCGACACTTGTCAATACACATGATGACACTTCCTTATAGAGGAATAACACATCTCTTATAAGGGTACAATAAATATATATGAAATACATAGATGAAATACATTCTGAAGTTACATATACATCAACACTCCCTCTTAACTAGGAAGGTATTTCTCGACACAGTTCTGCTAGAAAAATCTTCTGCTTGGGATCATCGTCATCATCATCGTCACTGCTGCTGCTCTCTCAACCAATCTCTGACTCTACTCGTCATAGGAAGTTCTACAGAGCCAGTCCTTTTTCATACTGGATGTAGGCCCACCACCTGTAGGTCTTCATCATCATTGGCCATACTGTGGAATCCTCAGGACTTATTACGTGCGTCACAAAACCTTTCAAGAGCATCCAAGGACTTATTACGGGCACACAGCCCAACCTATCGGATCTCCCAGGGAGCTATTACATGTGACGCTACCATAAAACCTCGAAAGAGAATCCCGGGAATGATTACGAGCACACAGCTCAACCTATCGGATCTCCCAGGGCGCTATTATATGTGGTCACCACAAAACCTTGCAAGAGCATCCCAGGACTTACTACGGGAACACATCCCAACCTATCGGATCTCCCAGGGAGATATTACATGTGGTCATGGAAAAACCTTGCAAGATCATCCCAAGACTTATTACGAGCACACAGCTCAACCTATCGGATCTCCTAGGGCGCTATTATATGCCATAGGACAAAACCTCGAAAGAGCATCTGCCAGATATCCCAGGGAGCTATTATATGCCAGCGGCAAAACCTTGCAAGACTATCTGCAGATCTCCCAGGGTGCTATTATATGTCCTCCCAGAGCAAAACCTCGAAAGAGCATTTGCTAGATATCAGAGGGAAAAATTATATGCCATAGGCAAAACCTTGCAAGACTATCTACAAATCTCCCAGGGCGCTGTTATATGATCATCTGCACAACCTGATCCACGGCCATAGAGTATCAGCCTGATACTCACCATACATCATCCTGATCATCATCACTGCAACATCCTGCTGCATGTCATCTGGAGCAACATCCTGAAGCTCATCATCCATGATCATCCTGATCATATAATGCATCTACCTTATGCATACCAAGTATCTACCTGATACATATCATCATACATGATCCACCTGATCATACAATGTATCCACCTGATACAAATACAAAAACATGATCCAACTGATCATACCTGATACATATCAACATACATGATCTACCTGATCATACACAGTATCCACTTTATACATATACAGATACATGGTCCAAGAAACCAACATGATGCATATACAAAACATATACAAATGATCCTACTGATCATATCCAGCATCCAACATGATGCGTACATACATATACATATAAATGATCCAACTGATCATATCTAGCATCCAACATGATGCGTACATACATATACATATAAATGATCCAACTGATCATATCCAGCATCCAACATGATGCGTACATACATATAAATGATCCAAGTGATCATATCCAGCATCCTCCTGATGCATATACCGAGTAGTAACTGGAGCATCATCCTGATGCTCATCATCCAGCGCTTACATCCACAACCATGTGAAGGATCCTCCTTCCAACATGCTTGGAATGGATTCTGCAAATGTGTCCATCACTTCTTCCTCGAAGTGTCATCAATCTGAAGCACACCAAGCCTCTCCCTGAAGTACTTGAACTTCACCCTGGCTAGTGGCTTCGTCAGCACATCTGCAATCTGCTCGCCCGTCGCAATGTACAGGAGCTTCATAGCTCCTCTCTACACCATATCCCTGATATAGTGATATTTGATCTCTATGTGTTTCGACCTGTCATGAAACACTGGGTTCTCGGACAGCTTCACACAACTATAGTTATCACAGAAGATACCAGTAGCATCCGACGGGAGATCAAATAACTCAGACAGTAGCTTCCGAAGCCATACTGCCTCACAACTAGCTAAAGAGGCTGCAAAATACTCTACCTCAGTTGTACTCAGTGCTACGCAGGACTGCTTCCTGCTGAACTAAGAGATCACACCCAATCACATACTGAAGCAGCACCCAGATGTGCTCTTCCTATCTGCAGCACTACCAGCCCAATCTGAATCAACATAACCCTGTAGGTTAAACTTTTGATTCGCTTCATACTTGAGCCCATAATCAACTGTACCCTTCAGGTACCTCAGAATATGCTTTACAGCAACTAGGTGAACACTCCTTGGATCTGTCAGGAACTGGCTCAATGTGTTCACCGCAAAGCAAATATCTGGTCTCGTGTTCGTAAGGTACATCAAGGACCCAATCATCTGACGATACATAGAGACATCAACCAGCTCAGATGAAGCATCACATAGAATCTTCAGATTCGATTCCATAGGTGTCTCCATGGCCTTGCAATCCATCATCCCGAACCTCTTCAGGATATCTATAGTATACTTCCCTTGTCCAAGGAAGATCCCATCTGTACTCTGCCACACCTCCATACCTAGGAAATAGTGCATCATCCCCAGGTCCTTCATATCAAACTCAGCAGCAAGCTTCCTCTTTGTATCTGCAATCAATCTATCATCTCCTGTTACAAATAAGTCATCCATGTACAGGAGTAGAATCACAAGATTCCCTTCCTCAACCTTGTAGTAAAGGTTGGAATCTGCTTTACTCTTGGTAAAGCCCAGACTAGATAGAAAACCGTCCATCCTACCATACCAAGTTCTGGGAGCTTGCTTCAAGCCATACAAGGATTTCTTCAATCTGCACACATATGACTCCCTGTCAAGTATTTCGAAACAGAGTGGCTGCTCCACATATACATCCTCTTCAACTACACCATTCAGGAAAGTAGTCTTGACATCCATCTGGTGTATTTTCCATTTCATTACTGCAGCCAGGGCAAGCATTGTTCTGATGGAAGTATACCTGGCTACAGGTGCAAAAGTTTCTTCATAATCTATTCCCTCCTTTTGAGAGAAGCCACGAGCTACGAATCTTGCCTTGTATTTCTCTACACTACCATCTGCAGCATGCTTGATTTTGTAGATCCATTTGGAAGTCACAACAGACTTCTCTTTAGGTCTTGGGACAGCATCCCAAACATCATTCTTCATTATTGATTGGTATTCCTCAACCATGGAATCCTTCCATTCTTTTTTTTCCGCTGTTTTTTCATAACTGGAAGGTTCTTTGTTCATAATGTCACAGAGCAAAGAAACATAGCTGGTATGTGATCTGGTTCTCTTCTTTTCTCTGTGTTCTTCTTCTGGAATGCCAAATCTTTCTGCATCTCGAATGAGCTCTCTAGCCCATGCAGGTTTCCTCTTATGAGAGTTATCCTCACGGGGTGGATCTACAGGTTCTTGCGGATCTTCAAACTCACGAACAACTTCTAGAATTGCTTCAGTAATGGTAGTGTCTTGAAATCTAGTTTCCTTAGGTTCTTCATAAACTTCAATAGGTGCCTTCCTTGTTGATGTATATGTAAATTCGGAATGTATTTCATCTATGTATTTCATATATATTTATTGTACCCTTATTAGAGATGTGTTATTCCTCTATAAGGAAGTGTCGTCATGTGGATTGACAAGTGTCACAAGTGTGTGTACTTGCCGATGGGTTATTAGACCACCATTTGTGGGGTCGGCCCTGAAATATATATTATATTGTGGATGTATCTAGATAGACAAGTCAGCCCCATAGTGTAACTGGGAAAATAGGTTAAGTATAAATAGAGATCAGGAGATCTCTATTTGGATCATTCGGAAAGTCACACTTCTCTCACTCAAAAAGTGGCGCACTAGTGAGGAGGAGGATCATCTGCTACTAGGAGACTATCTCAGTGTATTTTGGTTGTACTTTGGTTGAGCCATTGCTCTCTCTATCTCTGAGGAAGTTGTGGGGTTTTTCACATTAGGTTTTTCCCCACGGAAACTCTGTGTCTCTTGTCTCTCATGCTTTTGATTCTTGTGATGCTTGTTATGCTTATTGTGATTGTTATGCATTGATATACTGTATATGTTATTCTCTCAGTGAAGATCCTAGAGTATTGTGAATTAATGCTCAAAATTTAACATGGTATCAGAGCTAACCTGAGAAGAAGACATTTTGTAGTGACGGAAACTTGAGTTTCTTGTTTATTGGGTTTCTCTCCACAGATTTTGGAAAAGCTGCATAGTAGATTGACTCCACTCATCAAGGAGAATCTATCTGTCCAATCAGAATTCAATTCTGAGCATTTTCAGATTTGGCCCTAAAAATTAGGCTTTCCACAAAAATAGGAATTTATGACATCTGAAGACATAGCTGGAAGCCCCTTGCAAAAATCGAAGTTTAGAGCTTTGGATCGAGATTTTTGGCTGGGTAGATCCTTGGGAAACTCAAACCCTAATTTAGGGCTCTCCTTAGTGAACCCGGGAGGACAAAAAGGAAAATCTGAAGGGTAAAACTTTGTTGATCTCAAATTTTGAATGCACCAGGCTGATCAACTCATCAAGGCACATCTTTCTATCCTTTTAGAAAGTTGAAATTCACATTTTGAATTTTTAGGGTTTTTTCGACAAACCTTAATCCGGGATCAGATCCAGTTTTCAGCATTTCAAGTGGTAAGACCTAAATCTTTTCTATTTCCATTTGAAGTACTCTTTAAGATGTCTCACCACACCAAGCTTGAGGATAAGCTTGAAGGGGCTGATAACTTCCGAGCTTGGAAGTATAGGATTGGGTTAATCCTGGAAGAGAATGAGTTGGACTCATATATAAAAGAGGACATCCCTATCCCAGAGGATGAAGAGGCCAAGGTATTGCATAAGAAGAACTTGGTAAAGGAAAAGAGAATCATGCTGATTCTATTAAATACCATCTCATACCCCATGTGTCTTCTCTAAAGACACCCAAGGATATGTTTGACTCTTTGACCAAGCTATTTGAAGGGAAGAACATAAATCGGAAGATGACCCTGCGGAACCAATTGAAAGGAGTAAAGTTTCAGAATGGAGAAACCATTCAATATTATTTTTCTAGGGTCTCCCAGATTAAGGAACAACTGGAAGCAGTAGATGAAATGGTGGAGAATGGTGAAGTTGTCATGACCACTCTGAATGGCCTACCTAGGTCATGGGACTCCTTCATTCAAGGAATCCGTGCAAGAAAGAAGTTGGTATCCTTCAACAGATTGCGGGAAGAATGCTCTCAAGAAGAAGCTAGACTTGTAGCTCGTGAGGAAAAGATGGGAGGTGAAGATCAAGCTCTTGCAGCTCACACCAAAAGAAGCAAGCCCAAGAAGGAGCACTCTCGCTACAAGAGATCCTATCAAAAGAATAAGAAGGATCTAAGATGCTTCACATGCAATGAGAAGGGTCACTTTGCTTCAGATTGTCCCAAGAACAAAAGGGATAATAACAACAACTCCAGCAAGAAGAAGAAGGGCAGCAAAATAAAGTTCCATGCTCATGCTTCCGAGGATGATGAACCTCCAAAGAAGAAGGCTAGGGCAGAAAGTGATGATAGTGGCGATGACTCATCAAGTGAAGAAGAGTATGTTCTAATCTTTGCTCTCACAGGTACTATCTCCCATGGTTGTAATGATTGGTTAATTGACAGTGGGGCTTCCAAACACATGACTGGGTTTAAGGAATATTTTGTGAACCTATCTGAACATGAATCACCCCATAAGGTGAAACTTGGGGATGATTATCAATACCCAATCAAAGGAAGTGGTGAAGCCTCCTACAACCTAGATTATGGAAAATCTTTGAAGATGAAAGAAGTCCTTTATGTACCTGGGCTCAAGAATAACTTACTCTCCATCTCTGCATTGGATGCAAAAGGTATAAGGTTTGCATTTGTGGATGGCCAAGTCCTAATGTGGCCAAAGGGAAAGACCATAGATGATGCAGTAGTGATTGGAGAGCAAGAGGGAGGTTTGGATAAATTGAAGGGACAACCTGAACATGCCATGGTGCATGAATCCATGGAGCAAAGTGAACTTTGTCATAGAAGACTTGCTCATCCATCTCAGAATATTTGGTTATCCAGTATACACTCATGTCCCAAAGGAAAAGAGGACTAAACTAGATCCTTCAGGAAAGAATGGTATCTTTGTGGGTTACAGTGAAAGCTCGAAGGCTTACAGAATATAATTTCCGAGGTTCAAGAAGATTGATGTCAGCAGGGATGTAACATTTGATCAAAACTCAACATTCATCAAATCAAGGAAGGCACCTATCGAAGTTTATGAAGAACCTAAGGAAACTAGATTTCAAGACACTACCATGACTGAAGCAGTTCCAGAAGTTGTTCGTGAGTTTGAAGATCCGCAAGAACCTATAGATCCACCCCGTGAGGATAACTCTCACAAGAGGAAACTTGCATGGGCTAGAAATCTCATTCAAGATGCAGAAAGATTTGGCATTCCAGAAGAAGAACACAGAGCAAAGAAGAGAACCAGATCACATACCAGCTATGTCGCTTTACTCTGTGACATTGTGAACAAAGAGCCTTCCAGTTATGAAGAAGCAGCGGAAAAGAAAGAATGGAAGGATGCCATGGTTGAGGAATACCAATCAATAATGAAGAATGATGTTTGGGATGTTGTCCCAAGACCTAAAGAGAAGTCTGTTGTGACTTCCAAATGGATCTACAAAATCAAGCATGCTGCAGATGGCAGTTTAGAGAAATATAAGGCAAGATTCGTAGCTCATGGCTTCTCTCAGAAAGAGGGAATAGATTATGAAGAAAATTTTGCACTTGTAGCCAGGTATACTTCCATCAAAACAGTACTTGCCCTGGCTGCAGCAATGAAATGGAAAATACACCAGATGGATGTCAAGACTGCTTTCTTGAATGGTGTAGTTGAAGAGGAAGTATATGTGGAGCAGCCACTCGGTTTTGAAATACATGACAGGGAGTCATATGTGTGCAGATCGAAGAAAGCCTTGTATGGCTTGAAACAAGATCCCAGAACCTGGTATGGTAGGATGGACAGTTTCCTATCTAGTTTGGGCTTTACCAAGAGTAAAGCAGATTCCAACCTCTACTACAAGGTTGAGGAAGGGAATCCTGTGATTCTACTCCTCTATGTGGATGACTTATTTGTAACAGGAGATGACAGACTGATTGTAGATACTAAGAGGAAGCTTGCTGCCGAGTTCAATATGAAAGACTTGGGAATGATGCATTATTTCCTAGGTATGTAGGTGTGGCAGAATGCAGGTGGGATATTCCTTGGTCAAGGGAAGTACACTGTAGATATCCTGAAGAGATTTGGGATGATGGATTGCAAGGCCATGGCCACACCTATGGCATCGAATCTGAAGCTTCTATGTGATGCTTCATCTGAGCCAGTTGATGTCTCTATGTATCGTCAGATGATTGGGTCCTTGATGTACCTGACGAACACGAGACCAGATATTTTCTTTGCTGTGAACACATTGAGACAGTTCCTGACAAATCCGAGGAGTGTTCACCTGGTTGCTGTAAAGCATGTTCTGAGGTACCTGAAGGGTACAGTGGATTATGGGCTCAAGTATGAAGCAAATCAAAAGTTTAACCTACAGGGTTATGTTGATTCAAATTGGGTTGGCAGTGCTGCAGATAGGAAGAGCACATCTGGGTGCTGCTTCAGTATGGGATCAGGTGTGATCTCTTGGTTTAGCAGGAAGCAGTCCTGCGTAGTACTGAGTAGAGCTGAGGAAGAGTATGTTGTATCCTGTTCAGCTAGTTGTGAGGCAGTATGGCTACGGAAGCTACTATCTGAGTTATTTGATCTCCCGTTGGATGCTACTGGTATCTTTTGTGATAACCAGAGTTGTGTGAAGCTGTCCGAGAACCCAGTGTTTCATAACAGGTCGAAACACATAGAGATAAAATATCACTATATCAGGGATATGGTGTAGAGAGGAGCTGTGAAGCTCCTATACATTGCGACGGACGAGCAGATTGCAGATGTGCTGACGAAGCCACTAGCCAGAGTGAAGTTCAAGTACTTCAGGGAGAGGCTTGGCATTCTTCAGATTGATGACACTTCGAGGAAGAAGTGATGGACACATTTGCTGAAGCCATTCCAAGCATGTTGGAAGGAGGATCCTTCACATGGCTGTGGATGTAAGCGCTGGATGATGAGCATCAGGATAATGTTCTGGTTTCTGCTTTGTATGATTAGTTGGATCATTTTTATATGTATGTATGCATCATGTTGGATGCTGGATATGATCAGTTGGATCATTTATATGTATGTATGCATCATGTTGGATGTTGGATATGATTAGTTGGATCATTTATATGTATGTATGCATCATGTTGGATGCTGGATATGATCAGTTGGATCATTTATATGTATGTACGCATCATGTTGGATGTTGGATATGATCAGTAGGATCATTTGTATGTATTTTGTATATGCATCATGTTGGATGCTTGGACCATGTATCTATATATGTATCAGGTGGATACATTGTATGATCAGGTGGATCATGTATGGTGATATGTGTCATGTATTTGTATTTGTATTAGGTGGATACACTGTATGATCAGGTGGATCATCTATGATGATATGTATCAGGTAGATACTTGGTATGCATCAGGTAGATGCATTGTATGATCAGGATGATCATGGATGACGAGCTTCAGGATGTTGCTCCAGATGACATGTAGCAGGATGTTGTAGTGATGATGATCAGGATGATCATGTGTACATCAGGATGATGTATGGTGAGTATCAGGTTGATACTCTATGGCCGTGGATTAGGTTGTGCAGATGAGCATATAATTTGGCCCTGGGAGATTTGCAGATAGTATTTCAAGGTTTTTCCTATGGCATATAATTTGGCCCTGGGATATCTGGCAAATGCTCTTTCGAGGTTTTGCTCTGGGAGGACATATAATTTGGCCCTGGGAGATCTACAGATAGTCTTTTGAGAATTTTCCTATGGCATATAATTTGGCCCTGGGATATCTGGCAGATGCTCTTTTGAGCTTTTGTCCTATGGCATATAATCTGTCCCTGGGAGATCCGATAGGTTCAGCTGTGTGCTCGTAATAAGTCATGGGATGCTCTTACGAGGTTTTGCCATGACCACATATAATCTGTCCCTGGGAGATCCTATAGGTAGAGCTGTGTGCTCGTAACATCCTGGGATGCTCTTGCGAGGTTTTGTGGTGAGGTCAGATATAATATGGCCCTGGGAGATCCTATAGGTAGATCCGTGTGCTCGTAACAGCTTGGGATTCTCTTTCGAGGTTTTGTGACGCACGTAATAAGTCCTGAGGATTCCACAGTATGGCCAGTGATGACGAAGACCTGCAGGTGGTGGGCCTGCATCCAGTATGAAAAAGGACTGGCTCTGTAGAACTTCCTATGACGAGTAGAGTCAGAGATTGGTTGAGATAGCAACAGCAGTGACGATGATGATGACGATGCATTGATGACAATGATCCTGAGAAGAAGACTTGTCTAGCAGATCTGTGTCGAGAAATAGCTTCCTAGTTAAGAGGGAGTGTTGATGTATATGTAACTTCGGAATGTATTTCATCTATGTATTTCATATATATTTATTGTACCCTTATTAGAGATGTGTTATTCCTCTATAAGGAAGTGACGTCATGTGGACTGACAAGTGTCGCAAGTGTGTGTACTTGCCGATGGGTTATTAGACCACCATGTGTGGGGTCGGCCCTGAAATGTATATTATATTGTGGATGTATCTAGATAGACAAGTCGGCCCCATAGTGTAACTGGAAAAACAGGTTAAGTATAAATAGAGATCAGGAGATCTCTATTTGGATCATTCGGAAAGTCACACTTCTCTCACTCAGAAAGTGGCGCACTAGTGAGGAGGAGGATCATCTACTACTAGGAGACTATCTCAGTGTATTTTGGTTGTACTTTGGTTGAGCCATTGCTCTCTCTATCTCTGAGGAAGTTGTGGGGTTTTTCACCTTAGGGTTTTCCCCATGGAAACTCTGTGTCTCTTGTCTCATGCTTTTGATTCTTGTGATGCTTGTCATGCTTATTGTGATTGTTATGCATTGATATACTGTATATGTTATTCTCTCAGTGAAGATCCTAGAGTGTTGTGAATTAATGCTCAAAATTTAACATTCCTTGATTTGATGAATGCTGAGTTTTCATCAAATGTTACATTCCTGCTTACATCAATCTTCTTGAACCCCGGAAAGTATAGTCTGTAAGCCTTCGAGCTTTCACTGTAACCCACAAAGATACCCTTCTTTCCTGAAGGATCTAGTTTGGTCCTCTTTTCCTTTGGGACATGAGTGTATACTAGACAACCAAATATTCTGAGATGGCTGACTTTAGGTTTCTTACCAGAAAAGACCTCTTCTGGTGTCTTGTTGTCCAATATCTTGTGGGGTGTTCTGTTCTGCACATATACAGTTGTTCTAGCTGCTTCTGCCCATAGATGCATAGGTAGATCCTGGTCATGCAGCATTGCCCTTGCTACTTCCATGATTGTTCTGTTCTTCCTTTCTGCAACTCCATTCTGTTGAGGATTATAAGGAGCAGTCAACTCCCTCTTAATCCCTGAATCACTACAAAGCTTCTTGAATTCACCTGAGGTGAATTCTCCACCATTATCGGATCTGAATGTTTTGATCTTCTTGTCAGTTTGATTCTCCGTCAAGGTTTTGAATTCCTTGAACTTATCAAACACCTCATCTTTGTTCTTCCACTAGTATACCCAAGTCTTCCTGGAGAATTCATCAATAAATGAGACATAGTAAACATACCCACTCAGAGAACTGGATGACATAGGACCACATACATCTGAGTGGATGATTTCTAGGATACCTTTTGCCTTGCTTTCACTGCTTGGGAAAGCCTTCTCAATGTTCTTACCTTTTGCACATCCTTTGCAAACACCTTCATGTTTGGTCTTGATTTAAGGAAGACCCTCTAAACCCTTTCTTGCAATTGGAAGTGCCCTATAGTGCATATGAGCAAGTTTTCTATGCCAAAGTTCACTTGGCTCCATGGATTCATGCACCATGGCATGTTCAGGTTGTCCTTTCAATTTATACAAACCTCCCTCTTGCTCTCCAATCACTACTGCATCATCTATGGTCTTTCCCTTTGGCCACATTAGGACTTGGACATCCACAAATGCAACCCTCATACCTTTTGCATCCAATGCAGAGATGGAGAGTAAGTTATTCTTGAGCCCAGGTACATAAAGGACTTCTTTCATCTTCAAATATTTTCCAGAATCTAGGTTGTAGGAGGCTTCACCACTTCCTTTGATTGGGTATTGATAATCATCGCCAAGTTTCACCTTATGGGGTGATTCATGTTCAGATAGGTTCACAAAAGATTCCTTAAACCCAGTCATGTGTTTGGAAGCCCCACTGTCAATTAACCAATCATTACAACCATGGGAGATAGTACCTGTGAGAGCAAAGATTAGAACATACTCTTCTTCACTTGATGAGTCATCATCACTATCATCACTTTCTTCCCTATCCTTCTTCTTTGGAGGTTCATCATCTTTGACAGCATGAGCATGGAACTTTCTTTTGTTTCCCTTCTTCTTCTTGCTGGAGTTGATGTTATCCCTTTTGTTCTTGGGACATTCTGAAGCAAAGTGACCCTTCTCATTGCATGTGAAACATCTCATATCCTTCTTATTCTTTTGTTGGTTGTGATAGGATCTCCTGTGGTGAGAGTGCTCCTTCTTGGGCTTGCTTCTTTTGGTGTGAGCTGCGAGAGCTTGATATTCACCTCCCATCTTTTCTTCACGAGCTACAAGCCTAGCTTCTTCTTGAGAGCATTCCTCCCACAGTTTACTGAAAGAGATCAATTTCTTTCTTGCACAGATTCCTTGAATAAAGGTGTCCCATGACCTAGGTAGGCCATTCAAAGTGGTCATAACAATTTCACCATTCTCCACCATTTCATCTACAGCTTCAAGTTGTTCCTTGATATGAGAGACCTTGGAGAAGTAAGATTGAATGGTTTCTCCATTCAACATCTTGACCCCTTTCAATTGATTCCGTAGGGTCATCTTCCGATTTATGTTCTTCCCTTCAAATAGCTTGGTCAAAGAGTTAAACATAGCCTTGGGTGTCTTTAGAGAAGACACATGGGGTATGAGATGGTCTTTGATGGAATCAGCAATGATTCTCTTTGCCTTGACCAAGTTATTCTTATGCAATACCTTAGCCTCTTCATCCTCTGGGATAGGGATGTCTTCTTTTATGTATGAGTCCAACTCATTTTCTTCCAGGATTAACCCAATCCTATACTTCCAAGTTCGGAAGTTATCAACCCCTTCAAGCTTATCCTCAAGCTTGGTGTGGTGAGACATCTTAAAGAGTACTTCAAATTGAAATAGAAAATATTTAGGTATTACCACTTGAAATGCTGAAAACTGGATCTGGTCCGGGATTAGGGTTTATCAGAAAAACCCTAAAAATTCAAAATGTGAATTTCAACTTTCTGAAAGGATAGAAAGATGAGCCTTGATGAGCTGATCGGCGTGGTGTATTCAGAATTTGAGATCAGCAAAGCTTTACCCTTCAGATTTTCCTTTTTGTACTCCCGGGTTCACTAGGGAGAGCCCTCAATTAGGGTTTGAGTTTCCCGGAGATCTACCCAGCCAAAAATATCGATCGAAAGCTCTAAACTTCAAATTTTGCAAGGAGCTTCCAGCTATGTCTTCAGATTTCAGAAATTCCTATTTTTATGGAAACCCTAATTTTTAGGGCCAAATCTTAAAATGCTCATAATTGAATTCTGATTGGATAGATAGATTCTCTGTGATGAGTAGAGTCAATCTACTATACTACTTTTCCAAAATATGTGGAGAGAAACCCAATAAACAAGAAACTCAAGTTTTCGTCACTGCAAAATTTCTTCTTCTCAGGTTAGCTCTGATACCATGTTAAATTTTGAGCATTAATTCACAATACTCTAGGATCTTTACTGAGAGAATAACATGTACAGTATATCAATGCATAACAATCACAATAAGCATCACAAGCATCACAAGAATCAAAAGCATGAGAGATAAGAGACACAGAGTTTTCGTGGGGAAAACCCTAAGGTGAAAAACCCCACAACTTCCTCAGAGATAGAGAGAGCAATGGCTCAACCAAGGTACAACCAAAATATACTGAGATAGTCTCCTAGTAGCAGATGATCCTCCTCCTCACTAGTGCGCCACTTTCTGAGTGAGAGAAGTATGAGTTTCCGAGTGATCCAAATAGAGATCTCCCGATCTCTATTTATACTTAACCTGTTTTCCCAATATCCTTATGGGGCCGACTTGTCTAGTTAGGTACATCAATTACATATTACATAAAATAGGGCCGACCCCACACATGGTGGTGTAATAACCCATTGGAAAGTTCACACACTTGCGACACTTGTCAATACACATGATGACACTTCTTTATAGAGGAATAACACATCTCTTATAAGGGTACAATAAATATATATGAAATACATTCTGAAGTTACATATACATCAACAAGCCCAAGTGTCTCACTAGCTCCAAATTGCCTCTTCCTCTTCCATGGGAGTTACTCTTCCCCTATATTTAGACCTCATTGACTCATACCAAGTA
Source organism: Larix kaempferi (assembly GCA_027924585.1). Taxonomy (NCBI): domain Eukaryota; kingdom Viridiplantae; phylum Streptophyta; class Pinopsida; order Pinales; family Pinaceae; genus Larix; species Larix kaempferi. The sequence goes on from BSBM01000756.1 coordinate 4,099,493, forward strand.
TTATTTACCTTATAACTCATCCCAAGAACATTAGGCTTCCCATGAATTCGAAATTGCAAGAAGAGGATGCCATGTGGCACATAAATTCTAGCTTGTGTGGGTCCCACTTCCTCCATGTGTCTTCATGATCAAATGCCACTTTGATTTTCATTTTATATATTTATTTATCTCCTTTATTAAATATTAATGCCATCATAATGTTCCAACATCATTTATTATCCCCATTATTCTAAATCCCAAAGCTTCCACCCCAAACCTAGGAAACTAGTAATTTTCCTCGTTGGCAATTATTTGACCTTTAGCATCAATTTGGCAAACTCTAATGAATAGGGACAATTTGATTAGGCCATTGTGACCCAATGCCAAATTTGGGACATGACAAATCCTCCCTTCCCAATATTGCTTGTCCTCAAGCAATGGGTGTTGAAGAACCTGCTTTCTGTATAATTCTTTGAAGTTGCCATTGAATTGCCCAATCTTGAGTCTTTGAGTTTCCATGAAGATTTTACAGAGGAACCACCATGCTTGCTGCTGCACTACTATGATAAAAATCACTTTATTAAGTGGGAAATCCATCTCCCATACTTCTTGTTTCTCCAAAAAATTGAAACCAATGAGACAAAAATTATTCCAGGGTCCCATTATTTGTATTGCACCCCAACAATTAAGAGTGCTCTCCAACCCACACCATTAGATAAGAGGATTCATGGATCCCATTTTCTTGTATGTATTCTTCCAAACATCATGAGTATAAAATATATATCATCAAAGTACATAACAATATAATGAAAATGTACATCAAGGAGGTGCTTCATCAAAGAATCATGAAAGTGATTATACCTCCAAGCAAGTAGACCACCATTTTCCAAGTGCATACAAGCTTCAAGTGACCAATCAAATCTACTCCAATGACATAGGTGAGGATCCCATGTCCTATAATTCTGCTCCAAAAGGATTTGATATGCATCAAAATATTCAGCCATGTATTCTTTCATCCAAGAAATGAATGAAGAATCTCCACTAAAATTTGAACCAAATAATGAGCAGAAAAAACAAGGAGACTTCAAATGACTCAAAGAAGTCTCACCCATACATCCCTGAATGTGAGAATCATAAAGATATAACAAAGTATGTGGATTCCAACAAAAATGTTCTCCAATCATAAATCTATTCACCCAAGTGTTGGATGAAGTTCCTCCAACATCAAATGAATCAAGTGTTGAGCAAGAAAAACCATGAGTCTTCAAGTGACTCAAATGCATATCATAGGTGCATCCATGTAGATGTGCATCATCATAAAGTAACAAAGGATGTTGCTGCAAATGTGAATAAGAATGCGCTCCAACCATATCATCATAAAAATTAAATATAGGAGTTCCATACTCCTCATGTGGCACCATCAAAAAGAACCCTTTCACCCATTGTCCAATGAGACTAATGATGCAAAACATGGAATTGTAGGATGTAGGAGAATTAACTAACTCACCCAAATGATGAAGGTTATGGTTAGTATCATGCAACTCCTTCAAAAGTGTGAAACCTTTGTTGTAGATTAGTTCCAATGTAGAGGAATCATGCTCTTCTTTAAAAATTGCATAACCTGCATCAAGAGACAACTCAAGTTACTCTTCCACCACATCAAGTGTTTGGATCTCTTCAAGTTCATCTTCAAACACATTAAGCACATTTAAATTCCCACATTTCTCATGATCCACCATGTCATGGGAATCCTCCAAACAATCTACCATTTGACAATCTGAAATATAGGAGGAAAAACAAGTATCTTGCAACTTTTCAAGAAGTTGCTTATTTTTAATTGTGAGCTTATGATTATCCTCATTATTCTTCAAGTATGCATCATGTAACAATTCACTAAGCTCAAACAAATGGTTTCTATAAAAAATCAAAGACATGAAATTACCTTTGATGTGGTACATTGCTCTTTGAATCATCTCCATGTCTTCAAGGAAGGATGTTTCCTCCAATGAAGTAGCTCTCCAACAAGAATTTGACACCAATGCTTGAGTGTCATGGAGAATGCTGAGGGACTCTTCGATCTTCTTTTCATTCATCTCTAAGGATCCTTCAAGAAAATTAGGCTCTTGCAAATGAACCTCCTCATCTTCTTCATTTTTGCTTGGACCAACTTCATGAAGATCAAGTGGTGATGGGGAAGTTGATCTTGGTTCTTCTTCAAATGATACAAGGTCTTCATTATCATGCTTAATGGAACTTGGGCTTGCAACAAAGCTTTCAAAAGTGATCCCTATGTCACCAACATAGAGGTGTGAGCACCCATCAGTAGGTACTCCTTCATAGTTTAAGCATCCATTAGTAGATGCTCTTTGGTTCATGTCTAAGATAGAAGGTGTCTCGAAATGATCTTCCATATTCTCAATAGAATCTATTTCATGCTCTTGTGATGTCTCTTCCTTTTGATCCTTCAAGCAAGCTGATGCATTTTGCCCCTTGTTTTCCTTAGGATCAATATCTTTGGAATCTCTTTTTGAATAATTCCCAAAATCTCTCCTCAAGTAGGACATCATTTCGTACACACATATATGATATTCTCTCCAAGGTTCTTTACAAGAAAGTCATAAACCTTTCTTTACTAACTCCACATTTTCATTTTTGGGCCTATTTTCAAAAATATGTTCAGCAAAGTACTCAAAATACATGACATTTTGTGTATTTTTGCTCAAAGCAAGATATTCTTGATATTTTTTATATTGTTGGGGCAAGGTGTTATATGTTGCTTTCCATCTTTGGAACTCATTCATAGAATTATCCTTGGTTGGTGTGACACACTCATATTCATCATATTTATATTCATAAGAATAATCTTCATTTCTCCTGAAAGTGTAAGAAGTTGTGCAAGATGGCACCTCTTCCTCGTATCATTCACATTCTGCTTCATATTGCTCATAAGCATCTGCGTATTCCTCATAAGAATTGTACTCATAGGATTCATCACAATAGTAATACATGGTTTCCAATTATTCTTGAATGTATCTACCTAATCCACAGGTGCAAGGACCATGCTCTGATACCACTGTAATGTCCCTTGTTAGGAATTTTATTAAAATGACAATTTTTCACTTTTTTTCCTAGTTAGACCTTTGACTAGTTTTGAGCTCTAGGTCCCCAAAATGCTCCAATTGATACCAAATATTATGAGAAGGTATATGGATGATGTTAGAACATAAATATTTGTTTTAGGGATGATTTTACACCTTTAAAATACTTCTTCAAATCCTCTTTCAATTCTGGCCAATGTAGGGAACTTTACTAGTAATTTCCCTTTGACTACTATTGGTCTCTAGGTCTCAAATTGACTCCAAATGCCTTCAAATATTCAAGGAAGGTGTATGAATGATATTAGGAATTGAATATGATGTTCAAGGATGATATATAGCCACAAAAATACCTCTGCAAACTCTATTAAGATTCTGGACCAAGTATGCAATTTTACTAGTAATTTGGGGTTCAAATCCCCCTGGGGTAAGTATTGAAAATGGCCTCCCAAATGCCTCAAAAACCACTCAAATTTCTGAAAATAGGTAGGGTATGTCTAAATGATATTATTAATGTCTCATGTGCATCATTAATGGATTATTATCTATGTTCCAACCCTCTCCCATTTAGCTGCAAAAGACACCAATTCGACCCTTGGGGAAATGGCACTATTTCTTCTCCCAATGCAATTAAATTGACTAAAAATACTTCAAATGCTCAAGTACAGTACATGAAACTTGTAAAATACATCCATGGTTGTATATTAATCATAAATTTATCAGATAACCATCCATTCATTTGAAATCATCAGCATTATCATGCTATACATCAATGTAGTGGGGAAATCGCATTGTTCTTTCATTAAAAATGAGATTTATACATTTCTACTTGGAATTTAGAACTGAAAAATTCTGGAGATGAATAAATTAGTATTTAATTCATATTAAAAAAGAAATGGGGCATGAGAATCTCCCCCAAAGAGTACAATAGCTCACCAAAAACGCCCTCCCTCAAGGATCAAGAATATGCCATCAAAACTGGAAATGGTTGATAGAATGTGTTGCAATAGAAGAAACCATGAGCTGCCCTGTAGCTTACACCTGCAAATAAAGACTCCATTAAAGCTCCAAATCAAAGGTCTGAATTTCCTTTCCAATTACCAACTTGGATGGGAATCTTTCACCCTCGAAATTGGCTAAGGCAAGAAACTAGTCATCCATTAGCTCTCCCTCTACACAAATGCAATTGCAAATTATAAAAATGATCAAAAGATGGTTTCATTCTTTGTTATTGACAATTATAAACTTCTAATGTCCTCCATGTCTCGAATTCCTTCCAAGAGACTCATTCCAACTCAAGCTGGGAAGAGACTCCAAAGGACGCCACTTGTACAACAATTCCTAGTCTCCCACTTCCACCAAATCACATGTGGAATCATCGTAGCTTCCCTAACACCCTTGAGCGCCTTCTTGGAGTCTATTTTTATCCCTGAAATGACATATATGTCATATTTCATCCTTCGGGTGTGATTTGTGTCATAGGTGTCATAGCATCTTCATCATTGTTGTCATAGAGCTAGGGAATCTAGCCCAAGTGTCTCACTAGCTCCAAATTCCCTCTTCCTCTTCCATGGGAGTTACTCTTCCTCTATATTTAGACCTCATTGACTCATGCCAAGTATTATTGACCTTATAACTCATCCCACGAACATTAGGCTTCCCATGGATTCGAAATTGCAAGAAGAGGATGTCATGTGGCACATAAATTCTAGCTTGTGTGGGTCCCACTTCCTCCATGTGTCTTCATGATCAAATGCCACTTTGATTTTCACTTGTATATATTTATTTATCTCCTTTATTAAATATTTATGCCATCCTAATGTTCTAACATCATTTATTATCCCCATTATTCCAAATCTCAAAGCTTCCACCCGAAACCTATGAAACTAGTAATTTTCCTCCTTGGCAATTATTTGACCTTTAGCATCAATTTGACAAACTCTAATGAATAGGGCCAATTTCATTAGGCCATTGTGACCCAATGCCAAATTTGGGACATGAAATTAAACTCTGAGAGGACCAGGTCCCATGACTTCCTCTCACCCCAAAACTCCAAAAAGACATCGGACAAAGGCATTTCACATGTATTAATAGATTTAGGCTACAAGTGCTTAAACCATTTTTTCGCACTTCCTTGGAGGGATTTGGAAAAAGCCCTTAGACAAGCATCATCATGCTCTACTTCAAAAAGGTCCAAAAAATGTTCAAAGCTTCGAAGATGTTTCTCAGCAGTAATACTTTCGAATTCCCCATCAAAAACGGGGAGGTACTTGTGGTACTTAGGAGGATAGTCATGAAGAACAGGGGGCAATTTTAAAGGACCACATCTATGCTGAGATCTAGGAGGTGAAAGGGGATGTACAGGGAGGATATCATCAACCTCACTCTCATGGGGCTTGCAAGGTTGGTTATGGATCTTACATGGTTCAAAAGAAGGGAAGAGATCTACCCTCGGGGTTACAGGGGAATGTACATCTTCAAAATCTAGGGAGGGATACACGAAGGAGGCTCTGTCATAACCCAGAGCTCTTCTGCAAAGCAACAATTTCCTGACATAAATACACAAGGGTAGAATGCAACCAAAGCAGAAGAACAAGATCTCTTTAAGGAAATTAATACTTGGATACTCGGCTCTTAGTCTTTCCATGCTTTAGCTAGCTAGGATCGCTCTCCAGTAGAGTCATCGATTTTGCCCCAGTGGAGCTGCCTTTATACTGAAAATTCAGTGAGTGGAGTCGCTAGGTGAATAGTATACAACCTTTTCAACGTCTGAGTGTTGTTCACCATCAGCATTCAGCTCTGACATCTTTGTCGTTCTCCCAGGGATGATAATACATTCGGTCCCTGGCAATGGCACCAATTTGTTAGCACCCAAATCGTACCTCTAGGTTGCAGAGAGGCCAAATTAGGGTAACCACAAAACTGCTTTAGGCTTATGCTACTGACCCAGCATAGTCAGAGAGGGATCTCTCTTAAACTCATAAAACGGAAAATAATAACAGATTTAGCAATGAAAAACACATAGACTTCTTAATCAGGTTATTCATTCAAAGCAGATTCAGAAGGTCATATTTCTAAAAGGGGTAAATTTGTTTAAAGTTTGGTGAGACAATCAAGGGAGAAGCATTGGGCGATGGAGTCGTGGCCTAATACATAAATCAAATAACAATGCTGCAGTATGGAACATCCAAACAGAGGAAAGATAGCCACCCGTTGCCGGTCTAAGTGCTATTATCTCGTGAAAAGGGAAGAAAGAATGAACAGTCCATTGACATGAGTTACCTCCAGAGGTGAATTCGATGTCAAATTTAGAAGAAATATTAAGTGAATACCTGCAACAATAGGCAGAGCTTGTTGCCAATAATTCTGTCCTACTATACACTGATTCCATATATGAGAAGGAAAACATAATGTAATTAAATAACAAGAAGCACAATCACATGAGGAGAAGAGAAAAATAGACTGTAAGCAAAGCGACACATGAATCTCTGTTAAATGCCAGCTTCAAGCACTGCAATTCTGTTATAGGTCAAATCTGCACTTCTCCATCCGTGATCACATTGCTCTATCAATCACACAAAAGGACACCATGGATGGAAGAACTAGGTTGACCTGGATGATTTATTGCTAGAACTACACTCTTCAGCTGAAAATCTTACTGTTTCTACTGATTTCACAACATGTGCACTACTATTGGTACAATAAACCAGCGTTCTAAACGCTACTTTGCTCAAGGACAACTAGCGCACACCTTAAAAATGTTGCAAACGCTTGTTGTAAAGCAAAAAAGTTGCATACTGTGCGCTACCCTGGTTATATGAAACTGTTGATGCCTTGGATATCGTAGCATCAATCAGAAAGGGATTCTCCCCGAGAGGCGGTCCCAATTAGACTATCTCCCGTTTGGTGTAGGGAATCCGTCCGGTTAGCGGTTCTGGCAACCGTGGTTTTGGACTTTAAATCCGATCTTACCGGTTATGGCCCGATCCACCTTTCTTTTTGGGTTTTTTATGTCTTTTATATGAGATGCATGTGCCTAAACTATGCTTAATCTAAATGCAATTAAAACAGATCTAAACTTAAAACTGGAACAGATCTATCTATCCCTGCAGGGAACATGCTAAAGGGAAGAGCAATCTGCTGTAACAAGAAGCGTAAGGAAAGAACGGATAGCCGTCCTTTCAGAAGCAAAGCTACAGCAAGATACAGATTTCTAAAAGATAGCTTCTAGTTTATCATGGAACGTGTTCGTTGCTCATAAAACAGAAGAAAGGGGAAGAATAAAGAAACAGATTAAAATGGAATTTAAAGAGCGCATCTATTGGTCATAACAGAAGGGAGCAAAATTATTTAATCTATGTAACAAAATAAAGAAACAGATCTGAACGTAACAAAACTGGAATTAAATTCAAAGATCCCTGCAAGGAGCAATTTAAAGTCATGAACAATGAGCTACATGAATTACCCTGAAGAAAGAATAGTTAGCCATTCGATCTAGACAAAGAAATTTACAGCAATACATTTCATTGCTCACAAAAATGGAGAGAACGCATACACAGCGGGGAGCAAAAATCATTAATGCAAAGAAATAATTCAGATGCCAAGAATGATCTCACATTGCAGAATTGCAGTCATTAGAATAGTCCAATATAGAGCAATCCAACATTCCAGGCAAAACGTCCATCTCCCGTGGCTTCTATTAGAAAATTCAATTTATAGACCCGATACAAGATAGCTCATATCGTTTGACAAAATTTTCATTCCCTGCCAAAAGTCCTTTCTAATCTTTCCTAGCTTCTATTTATAGTTACAAATTTGCCCTCCGGGCTGACACCTAGCATTCCCCACCTGTCATTTACAGGAATTTCCTCTATAATCAAACACCAAAATGGCCACTTCCTTTACAAAAATATTTTGACAAAATTAGGGACAGCTGTCCCACGGCTTACGCCTTACATATTCAAAATATACATAACAGAAAATTTGCTAACATCAAAGCGTTCCCTGCTGGGAACGTGTTTGTCTGCAGAGAGTGGCTCACTGAATTCAGCCTCTTCATTCCTGTGCGTGAGCTTCTTCTGGCAAAGGGTCGCCCAAGTTGATGGTCACTGATGCTGCCTGGGAAGAGGCCCTCGAATCCCCTGCTGATGCTGCTCCTAATTGGGAAGGGGGAATGGAACTGGCCAGACTTTCTGCCATTGCTGGGGAAGAGGCTGCTGGGAGAGGGGCTGCCGGATCTACTGATGCTTCTGCTGCTGCTGCAGCTTTCCTGACCTCCTCTTCTATGTAGCTGTGCCACACACCTGTGTCTCTTATGATTATGTTTGCTGCAGCAGGAAACAGGATTTTCTGAGAAGTCACATTCTTCCCGAGCTCTGTTTTAATGCTTTGTACTTCTGCTTCAGCAGCTTGATATGTTTCCTTTAGCAGATGGTTGTGAAGTGTTGATGAACCGATGTAATGTTGGAGATCATCCATGGCAAGGACATCAATGCTTTTCACATACTCCATCTGGACGCCTAGCTCTTCTTTCAGTTGAGATAACCGCTGCTCCTTTCCCGGGAAGTCTTCTAGGGTCTGAGGGAAACTCAATGAGCAGTTGTCATGGACTCCTTTGAGCTTTTGGTATAGGTTGTTGATTCTCTCTGTGGTTTTCTGCACACTGGCCATCAGCTTATTGGCACAGTTCCGGCCAAACTCCAACAAGGCTATATCTTCATTAAAACCTTCCACGGCCTTGAAAGGAAGATGCGGGGGGAAACCTCCTTTCCCTTCCCTCCATGCCATCTGACTTATGACATTTGCCTTGAAACGGGTATTCTTAGCTTTGAGCCTGTGGGCTTCCGTATTGACCTCTTTTAGCCTACCCGTCATGGCCTTGAGTTTGCATACCTCATCAGTGATTAGCTCTTGAGAGCCATACACTTGCTGTAGGATATTGCATGACAGCTCGTGGAAGGGGGACATGTCCAAGGTTCTGCTTTTCGCTTGCTCTAACCGCTCAGCTAATGCCTGCTTTTCTGCTTCTAGCTGGGAAGCCTTTTCTTCTGCTCCACTCTTCTCCGCCTCTGCAATCATTATTTGGAGTGCTAGCTGGTCCTTTTCCTCCTCCAGGTAGCTGTACTTGTTTTCCAACTCCTTATGCTCAGCGTACAAGCAATTGTATTTGTTCACTGCCAGGTCTCTTTGGGCTTGTTCATTAGCCACATTTTGTTGCAGGGTACGTGCTCTCTTCTTTGTCAATATATTTTCTTTGACTATAACCCCTACATTGGCAAATGACGCCTGTGCTGTTGCTATAGCTGCGGATGCCATGGCGATGGGATCTGCGTCTGTGTTCTGCATGACAGCGACCTCTCGGCGAGTAACTATGTCATCATGGAAGGGACTTTTAATCCTCTCTTCTGATTGGAGGACCATTGTTTTTCTTTTCTTATCATAGACAAACTCATTCCATTTGGACACCGTACGTTTCCCAGATGGAGTGTACGGTACAATTGGTCGGTTTATGATGTCTATGTCTTCTTCCATAGGCGGGGTCCGGGATTCCTGAGCGGGGTCTGTTCCTCCCTTTTGGGTACCAGAGCCACCTGCTTGAGAGGTGTCTATCTCCATGTCTTGCACACCGGACCTACCTGCCTCGGTATTTTCCCTTGTCTTCAATTCTTCCTCCGCCTTCTTCCTTGCTTCAGCTCGCTCAGTCTCTGCTTCCTTCTGCTTTTGGGCTTCTTCAGCCTCTGCTTCTTTCTGCTTTTGGGCTTCTTCAGCCTCCTTCCGTCGTCTTTCATTTTCAGCGTCTTGTTGCTTTCTCGCTTCCTCGGCTTCCTTTTGTAACCTTGCCTCTTCTCTTAATCTGAGCTCTTCCTGAGCTCGGGCATCCTTGGCTTCTCTCTCCTTTTGCTGGATGGTCTTCTGGGCTTTGGTTGAGCTAGAGCTCGCTCCAGTACTTTGGCGACAGATCCGTAGCTCATTCATGTTGCTGATGCCTCTGAATGCTTCCTCCTCGGCATCGGGGTAGTGGGAGTATTCGAAGTTAGCATAGTTCCCCTTGCAATGCTCGGCCACTTTACCCTTTCTTTCGTTCTTGTGGAAGATGACCTCACCGAAATGGAAGGCCTTCAACTCTTGAACAAATTCGTCGGCAGAGGCCACCCCTGAAAACTTGTAAGCACCTATGCAGAAAGGTAGGGGGGGAAAGGAAGCCTTGTGTAGCTGGTGGAGGAATGCTCCAATCCCATCCAAGAAGAGTTGTCTTACTGCTTCCTTGAGCACCACATAGTCTGTGGCATACTGCGGCAATATGTATGGGGGCTTAGTCCCTCCGAACATTCTCAAGTAGGTACCTTGTTCTGAAAAGTAGAAGTCCCCATAATCCTCAAGGACTTCCAAAGCGTTTTGTGACAGGCAACTTGGTTCTTCCTTGAACATTTTCTCGTATAGGGGCATGATGAACCCCTCACAGATGAGTTTGTAGCTGGGCTTGTAATTCTGAGCCCACAACATCTTGAATGCGATGTAGACCGGGGCTGTGGCCCTATCCCATGTACACCCTAATCCGGGGAACTCTATCTTGGCCAAGATACAATCTATTAGGTATGAAGACATGAAGAATTCAGCCTTCTTCACGGCCAGCCCGGGCTTAGCAGCACTTATCATTGAGGCCAGACTATCTGGCAAGATAGTGGCCCAGTCAAACACTGTCCCCTAAAATGCCACATAGTGAATAATAGGGACCCACTGAATCTTGTATACTGTGCCATCGGGCATGCCGAATATTCTGCATAGCATTAAAGCGATCAATCTGAAAGGGGCCCTCAGGTTCTGCACGTCATATTCATCATTTCCCTTCTTTCTCAAATGCTTCCCTCCCCTTAATAGCTTCTTGTCCATCTCGACGTTATTCATTTGGCCCAACCACTCGTCAGTCAGAGCTTGTTGGACACGGGGGAACTTGTAGGCCGCCGCAATATACGCGGGTTGAAACGAGGCGATAGCCATTTTCCCGCTATCATTTATCACTCTCCCTTCAGCATCTGCATGTTGGAGTATCCACCCGATCACTTCAGCACAGGGGAACAGCTCAGGGCGGGTAGCGGCTCTAGTTATGCCTGAGGCTCTGATGTTAAGATAGATTGGTGCTTCCTCTAGCAGCATATCTGGGATTTCTTGGTCCCGGATCATTCTGTAGATGTCTCCCCATCTGATTTCTGGAGGGACACCAGTAGTGCACCTAGTGTCTTGGAGCGAGGTTTCAATCTTGGGAGGGGCAGGCTTCTTTTCTGCCATCTTAGCTTTCTTCTTACCGGTTTTCGGCATCTTGTTTTATCCCTGATAACATCCATATCAAAGTCATTATTTGAGCACCAGGCTGTAAAGTTTTAGCAGAGAGTAACATCGCTTGATATTAATGAGATAAGTCAATGAAGCAAATATTTAGGAAGCAAAACATTATTTCAATCATAAGACACATATTGAAACATTCGAAGCTCTTAAAAGACGAGTACGGGATAAGCTATGTTGCGGAAGCTATTGGTTTTCGGACCGATAGGCGATTCGCGGAAGCAATTGGCTTCCGGTTCCGCCTCGCGGAAGGAGATGTCTTTCGTTATAGCTGCGGTTGGAGAGGTTGATGGCGGGGAGACGAGGGTTGACTCGGTGAGGGCTATGGATGCTATCGTCACGCGCGGCCACTCGCCGAGTCACTATGGGAGACTTTAGTCCGAGCGAAGGTAACGGTGCCGGGGATATGCTGACGGGGAGTGCTAGGGCGGCTGAGGCTTCAAGTTTCGGCTCGTGTGTAGGGGCTAATGCTTATGGAAGGGGCCAGGGTTTTAAGTCCGAGTTAACGGCCCGGGACATGGAAAGCCCATAGGGTTTCGACATCTTCACCCAAGACGAGGGGCGCGGCCCGGGGTTTTTAAAAAGAAATGGGGCATGGTTAATCGCCCGCACCCACCACTATTGAAATAAAATATAACGTTTTCACGAAGGCCTATGACGATTTTGTATAATGAAAACTCCGTTCACTGTACCTGACGGGCAAAACATAGCCCTTTACGGGTGTTTTGTCCGTCAAACCCCACTAAAACCGTTTTTTTCCCCAAAAAGACAACTCGGTAGTGAAAATCAAGGTTAAGATCCTACCTGGCACCGTGGGGATTGCTTGAGCAAGGTGGCTGCGAGCACGGATGAGCGAGGTGATCTGGAGCGATTTGCACGGTATCGCACGTCGTTGGCCGAAAAAACAATGGTGTATTGGTCGAGCCCCTACCGTATTTTATAAAGAATGGGCACGTGTGAGCCTTTAATTTGGTAGTTGGTGTGATTAAAATGGGGTTTAAATTCACCGCACGTAGCGGTCATGTCAAACAATATCGGTTTTCGTGCAACCGTCATTCGCGGGCCATTTTGCGAATCGTATCCGCCGTTGCGGAAGGGTTCAATGAAAGCTTCCGACGTTTCGGGGCTTAATGCGGAAAGGAAACTCGAAGCCTTCCGCGAGAGACCGCCGCGTAGCGGACGGGTAACGCCAAAGCTTCCGCCCTTTCGGAAAGATATAGCGAATGCTCCCGGTATTTTCGGAAAACTTTAGCGAAAGCTTCCGCGAACCAAAATTTCAAAGTCTCGTTGATTTTTCGGGATGGTTTGGCGAAGGCTCCCGCTAGTTTCGGAAAGCTTTTGGGAATGTCTTCCGCCGTTTCGGAAGCAAAACTTATACTTTTCCGCATATTCACCCGGGGTCGTTTCGGAGTCCTTTGCCGAGCGGGTTAAGCGATTGGCTTCCGCTTTTTCGGAAGGGTAGCCCGAAGGCTTCCGCGTTTCGGGAGCAAAGGCTGAAGGCCTCCGCGACATCTTCTTGAGAAAATTCTATGTCCTTTTCATTGTTTCGGAAGGCAATCGCGAATTCCTCCGCGGGACTTATGGGGATGGCTTCCGCTGTTTCGGAAGGGTTTCATCAAAACCTTCCGCAATTTTAACCAACCAACCCGACCTTTTCGGGCGTCTTTCCTAATCCCTTCCGCTGTTTCGGAGCGTTTTACGAACCATCCCCGCCGTTTCGGGAAGAAAACTCCAATCTCTCCACGGACGGTTGAAAAAAATGTTCTAAGTGCTTTTCGGGAGACTAAGGCGAATGAGTCTCGCCATTTCGGGAGGAAAGCCGGAACGTTTCGGCGGTTGCGGGAGGCCTGAGTGAAGGCTCCGCCGTTTCGGGAGCTAAGCCGTTTCGGAACTTGAACCGTTCCGCGGTAGCAACGATCGAAAATTTTCCAAGTCTTTTTACTTCGGAAGAAGTTGATGAATTCCTTTGCGTTATTTCGGCAAGTTTATCCGAATGGCTTCCGCCGTTTCGGAAGCTAGAGTTGAATTGTTCCGCCGTTTCGGCAAGGTTTCACCAAAGGTTTCCGCAACTTATGGCCATAATCAGAGTCTCTTTTCGGAGAGGTAAAACACGGCGGCTTCCGCCGTTTCGGGTGGCTTTGTTGAATTCCTTGTCGTTTCGGGAGAACAACGCGAACCTTTCCGTGGTCGCGGAAGGCTTGAGCGAAAGCTTCCGCCGTTTCGGGTGGTTTTGCCCAATGGCTTCCGCGAATTTTGACAAAGAAAATCTAAGTCCTCCTTTCGGAAGGGCTGGACGTTTGACTCCCGCCATTTCGGGACAATGTCCAAATTATTCCAAAACGTTTGGGAAAAAACTAAGTTATCTTTTGGCTCATTTGGGGAAAACATGGAAGGATTGACGGCAAGCTATTCAGCAGGGAAGTAAAATTTTATGTTGAAAACAGAGCTGACGGCTGAGATGGCTTCTCAAGCAAACTTTCTACAAAAAAAACAGGAGGGGCCCCAACATGTACAAAATTTTGGGGAGGGGTGTTGCTGCAACAACAATGGCGAGTCGCTGGCGAACACAGATCTCTGAAAAAAAACCCTACATGGTCCGGAACCTCATTAAAACATCCATCTCGGGTGCGCTACTCAGCTGAGCATTTTAGACTCATGCGGGGAAAGGAGCACTTTTCCTGCTAGCCCTTGGGGAAAGGGGAGCTTCGACCGAGGCATCTTCACCACTCTCAGAGGGCCAGCATATGAGATTCATTTTAGGAGGGTCATCCCTCAAATGGTCACTACTGCCGGACTCCACAGGATTTGCAACACTTTCTCATGGACATTATCGTTCTTGTTCCTCATTCCCATGCTGCTGGCACACTTTGGGATGCTTGTACTTTGGACAGCTTAGCTGTTTGAGCCTTCCAGGGATATTTTCTTTTGGACAGATCTTTGATTTGGGCTCCTCAATCCATAATGTCCTTTTGTGTGAGTTAGAGGTTTTATTGATTTGATCAAACTTCACGGACGGAGAGGAGCCCATTTTGAGCTGGGCCTTTTGGACAGCCTTCTTGATTTTACATGTCCCTTTTGCTTTTGTCTCAGCCATGCTTTGATTGAGGCGAGAATTCCTGGAAAACAGACTCTTGAATGTAGGCCATTTTGGCTTTTAAATCAGCAGCATGGAGTCATTTCAATACCCCATGTCCTCGGGAGGTGCCACTTTCCATGGGTCCAACTTAGGTAACCTTCTTGAGATGCCTTTAAAGTGTGAGAGTGGGTGGAGCCCAACGATAGTACTGAAGATGGCCATGGGTCTCTGCTATTGAACAGGATTAATGTGACTAGCAGGGTAGGCTTCCCCCCTTTTGAATATTTCAGCGAGAGCACAGCAGACCGGGTTTACTGAGCAGGGTTCTAGACTCATGGGTTGCAAGTTTTCTTTGAGAGAGCTATCTTCAACGGGAAACTCAACAAAAAAGGGCTTCAGAAAACAAAACCTATCGAAAAGTTCAAATAACAAAGAAGAAACAACATGGCCGAAAAATAAAACAGCTATAAGCGAAAGTGACAAGACAACTTTATTTATGTACAGGAAGTCTTGAGGAGACTTATGCGAAGTACTGTTTCAGAGCGAGGCCATTGAGAGGAAGGGCTACTTCCTCTCCCTCGAGATTAGTCAATTTATAAGTGGATGGGCCCAATTTTGCAGAAATTTGGTACGGGCCTACCCATAGATGTTGAAATTTCGTATGCATTCCTTTGCCTTCGTGATTATGGTCCCATTTCAGGACTAAATCCCCAACTTCAAAGTCCCTCTTTCCGGATTTCCTCTTATCGAACCATCTCTTAACTATGTCCTGATGTTGATGAAATCGGTCTTTAGCTTTGTGTCGGGCTTCTTCCAGTCGAAGCAGGGTGTTTATCCTGGATTGTAAGGCTTGGCTACCAGAACCCTGAGAGGCTTGGGACAGCTGCAAGGAAGGCAGTAAGATGTTTGGGGGAAGTATGGCTTCCTTGCCATAGACAAGAGTGAAAGGGGAGACACCTAAAGCATTCTTCGGGGTTACCCTATCTGCCCATAAGGCGTTTGGGAGAGCCGCATGCCAACTTCTCTGGTTTTCTATCACAGTTTTCTTAAGGATTCGAATCAGATTCTTGTTTGAGGATTCAGCTAATCCGTTTCCCTGAGGGTAGTAATTGGCTGAATAATGCAACTTAATTCCCCATTCATAAACAAATTCATTTATCTTGCAAGACGAAAAATAAGTAGCATTATCAAAGACAAGGGAAATTGGAACCCCAAACCTGGTTATGATGTTCTCTTTCAGGAAGCTTATGACTGCGTCTTCATTGATCTTGCGCAACGGGATGGCCTCCGTCCACCTGGTGAAGTAATCGGTAGCCGTCAGAATGTATCGATGTTGCAATGAAGAATTTGGATTTATTTCTCCGATAACATCTATGCCCCATTGCTCAAAAGGTTCAGAGATGATGACCGGCTGCAATGGGCCTGCGGCCTTAGGCAACTTCCCGGCGCTTCTTTGACATACATCACAGTTTCGCGCGTATGTGTGGGCATCTCGAAATAGAGTGGGCCAGTAATACCCAGCTCTCAGTATCTTGTGCGCTGTCGTCTCTCCTGAATAATGACCACCTGCGGGGCCATCATGTAATTCTTTGACAACTTTGTTTGCATCTTCCTTCTCCAAACATCTAAGAAGGACTCCATCATAATTCTTTCTGAAGAGAATCCCATCAATGATCTGATAGAGTGCTGATTTCAAGCGGAGTGCCCTTCTTTGTTTAGAATTCCAGTGCTCGGGTAGATATCCCTGCTGTAAATAGTGCACTAGATCCCTATACCATGACTGGGGAGCTGTGAAGATATGGCATACCTCAACCGAATTGAGCTCGGCTTCGTTCTTCCAATGTTGCTCCTCATCAGTCGAGTTTCCCGCCAGTAACTTGCACAAACCTTGTCCTTTGATGATTGTAGCAGGTTTAAATTCCAAATCATACTCCTGCAGAGCTGTGACCCAGTTCCCTCTCCTCTCTCCCAATTCCTTTTGAACGAAAAGGGATCTAACAGCCGGATGGGGCACTATGACTTTAGTTCTGTTCTTCAAAATCTATGGCCTAAACTGCTTGACTGCTTTGAAGACTGCGTAGGCATGCTTGTCAACTACGGGGTAATTCAGCTCAGCCCCTTGCAGACCAGTGCTCATAAACGAGATTGGGTATTCATCCCCCAACTCCACCTTTTGCGTGAGTACGGCCGCGAGAGAATCATCCGAAGCGAAGGTATACAAGATGAAATCTTTATCAAAATCTGGACTTCTTAAGGAAGGAGCTTTAGCTACAGCTGCCTTGATATCTCTGAATGCGTCCTTCTCCAGATCTGTCCACTTGAACTGTATGCTTTGTTTAACCATCTGTTGCAATGGCTTAACAATTTGTGCAAAATCCGAAACAAATCTGCGGACAAAATTGATGGTGCCCATGAAAGACTGCATATATTTTTTGTTGTGAGGCATTGGGATCTTAATAATAGCCTGGACCCTTTCCTGGTCGATTGACACTCCCCCTTTGGAGATGATATGACCCAAGAGCTTACCTTCGGGTACAGCAAACACGCTCTTCTTGGGATTTAAAGAAATACCATACTTCCGGCAACGATCAAAGATGTGTCTCAAATGAACAACATGCTCTTCCCTTTTCTTTGAAAAAACTGTCACATCATCCAAGTATACAACAACGCATTGCCCACCCAATCCTCGGAAGGAAATATCCATCGCCCTTTGGAATGTAGCTCCTGCATTTATCAGACCAAATGGCATCCTCCTGTAAGCGAAAGTTCCCCATTTAGTCCTGAAAGTAGTCTTGAGACGATCTTCTTCGGCTACTAACACTTGATTATAGCCAGAGAAACCATCGAGGAGAGAAAACAGTTCAGATCCAGACACCATTTGTAGGATTTGCTCCATTGAAGGCATGGGGTAGTTGTCTTTATCTGAGGCTTTGTTTAAATTTCTGAAATCTACACATAGCCTTATCTCTCCTGACTTCTTCCTTACGGGAACCAAGTTTGCAACCCATTCAGAATGCCGAACTTTGAAGATTATCTTAGCATCCAGGAGCTTCTTCAATTCCTTTTGGATCAACGGTTCTAGAGTAGGATGCATCCTTCTTAACTGCTGCTGAAATGGTTTGACACCCGCTTTCATTGGTATAACATGCTGAATGATGCGGACGTCATATGTTTTCAGATCTTCATAGGTCCATGCAAAAACATCCTTGTACTGTTTAAACAGCTTAATGAACCTATCTCTTTCTCCTGGTGAACAACATTTGCCAAGGTTGACAAATTTTGGTTCTGCCTCGGTACCCAAATTGACCAACTCATGTTGCAGTGATGAGCTGTTAGTTTTGGTATTAGCTGGTCTTTTGAACTTATTTTGAAGGTCGAAAAGCATTTCGAGGGACCTTACCCCCTTTGGAATGAAATTTCCTTTCTCGTCTTCCTTCTTCATCAAATCAGCATCATGTTCTTCCTCATCTATTGCAGCTCCTTGAAAACTGTCTTCGTTTGTCAGGAAACTGATAATTTGCTTATCATCATCGAATACTCTGAAGTTCGTGATGTTATCGGGAATGGAAGGCCTGAAAATCAATTCAATAGAGCACTTGTTATTTTACGGCACCAATCTAGAAGCAGATGTTGCTAACAAATCAGCAGCAACATTTTGCAATCTGGGAATTGATTTTATATTGAAAGAGTCAAAATACATGATTAAATCCCATACCTCCACCTGGTAACCTTTCAAGTGCGGTGAGAGACAATGAATGGTGTCCCTTACCTGTCTGACAAATATCTCGGAGTCACCAAAAACCTTCAGGTACTTAACATTTAAGCCAATGGCCTTCTTTAAACCATGTACCAAAGCTTCATATTCAGCGGTATTATTAGTACAATCGAATTCTAATCTACAAGACAAAAAATACTTGTTCTTCTTTGGATCCATTAGAACACAACCGGCTCCGGATCCTTCCAGAGTTTTAGAGCCATCAAAGTATAATGTCCAAAAGGTATCTTTAGATTCAACTGAGTTAGTTTCTTTGTGGTCTATGTTAGCAACTAAATTGACTATGTTACAATCAACCTCATCAGTCCGAGAGAAATGAAGGAGATCGGACTGTTTGTCTGATTCGTGGCAAAAAGTTTCAGATTGATAGTTACCCGGGTCCATTTCTAAGAAGTAATTTCCCAGGACCGAGGAAGAGAAAGCTACAGCCTCATTCTTTTCTTCTAGCTGGGTTACGTTTTGTTTCATATGAGGTTCCCTAAGAATTTTAATCTGATTCTGCCTGTTCTGATAAGGCAGCCATAGATGAGACCAATCGGTAGCAAAGTAGCCACTCAACTTGGTAGACCAATCCCTACTCAAAATCAGTCCATAAGCTTCAGGGATATCGACCACCATTATGTCAATAAATTGACAGACTCTAGGGTCGGCTGACAGTCTAATTAGAACATCTTTCATCTCCCCTATAACCTTGACAGCAGTCCTGTCTAATTGTATGATTTGAGCTGGAGATGGTACGGGCTGCCCATTAATTTTCCTACAAATTGAAAGTGGCATAACGTTTGAAGAAGCTCCAGAGTCTACCAGACAGTTATGAACATTGTGATTAAAAATTTCGAATGTCAGCAGAAATGGCAATGTTTGGGATTTGGATTTCCCACCGATGCTAGCCTCGTTAATTTCAGGATTGTCTTGAGAATCTGTTAATGTAGTGCTGGGTTTTGGTTGTAAAACATGCAGTAGTTTGTCTCGCTGATGGGGCAAGCTACACATGTCAAATATTGATACGTTCGCTTTAACTTTCTTGATATCTTCGATAATATCATACCCTATATCGGATTCATTCCCAATTCGAATTGACTGATCTGTTTTGTTCAAGGTTTCCTTAGGCGGCTGAACTGTGTTATCAGCACTTGGCTGTTTGGCCGCTGTCTGGTTTACTTTGGGCTGTGGTGGGATGATTGGTATATGCCTCCTAGGCAGATCTTTCAAAATTTTAGGCTTATGGGGAATGGTGACTGGTACAGGATCCGCAATTGGGCCCTTGCTGCGAGTGGCAACATTTATGGTAGAGGGAGATCTATCTACGTGATCTTCTTCTCCTAAATTCAGTCATAGGTACCCAATCCCACAACACCATAGTAGTGTCCGGGGTTGGTTCCTGTAACTCGGGGCTTGACTCTTCTGGAGGATCATCTTGGTCCGGGATCTGAGAATCTAACATTTGGTTCATGACCAAGCTCATGGAATTGATCCATTGAGGGCAGCTCTTCTCCGAGTGTGGTTCTTGGTGAAAGGTGCAGAAATTTTCCATCCCAATCTCATTCAAGTTTAAAACAGGGGCAGTGTTTATTGATGGGTGAGACTGTTCCCCATCTTCCCTTCTTTTATAGAATGGCTTGAAAGGTTTCCTAGATGTACTAGCAGCTTTGTCTTTCTCAAGATCTACGATTTTGTTAGATAACTTCTGCATCATCTTAACTACATTTTCCATGTCCGTAGATGGCTCTTCTTTACCTCTCGTGAGGAGCAAAGGTTTCTTGCTAGCTGCTAGTTTTGTTTCCAAATCTAAGGCATGTTTAGCTATGCTATCAGCCTCTTCCTCTACCTTTCGAGCTTCCTCAAAATTCTCTATCAGGGTCGTTTTCTTGGATCGTTTTACAAACATTGCGATTGGACCTTCAAGAGCTGTTGTGTAGTATTCAATCAAAGACTCTTCTGTGGGTTTGTTAGTTTCACTAAAGTTATTTAACAGCGTTGTGAATCTTTGATTAAAGTCTTGAACCTTTTCCTTCTTCTCCATTCTCATGGATAAGAGTTCTTTCATAAGCGTGGCTACAGTCTTTTGGTTCCCGTATTTCTTAAGGAAACACTTTTCGAAATCATCCCAACTAGAGATTGAGCTGGGTTGAAGGCTAAAGTACCAAGATGATACCTTACGCTCGAATGTGTACGGAAACAACCTGCAGACCACGTCTTCATGTTGTACATTCAAAAGGTTCAGAGCTAAGTAAAAACTCTTGAGGTGATCCTCCGCCGAAATGGCTTTCCCTGGATCGTACTTAGGCAAGACCTTTTCTGGGTTTTTAGGGAGATTATGGAATGGCCCAGCTAAGTTCAGCGCTCCCCTTGCTCTCCAAGCAGGTACAGCCATGTTTGGGTTTGGACGTGGAGACCCTGGTGGAGAATTGCAGGGTGAATCTTGTGGAGTACTTTTGGGAGTGGTAACTTCTTCGAGATTTTCTTGGTCTGCCTTGTTAAGAGTGCCGGAGATCTCTTCCAACGTCAGATTTACCAGTTCTTCAAAACTTTGAACGAGGATTGAATCACGGGTGTATTGCGGCTCCTTTCTGGGCGTAATTTTCTTAGGGAGGAAGTTGACAGCGTTTAAACCACCTAGATGTCTAACGTAAGATCTAGTATGTCTTCTCAAGTCCTCTATTTCTGCAAAAGGAACAGCGTACAAAGCTTCCTGAGGCTCAGGGTCAGAAATGAGGCGTTCTTGGTCTGTTAATCCAAGATCTGGGCTGTTTGAAAAGTTTTCTTCAAGCGGGTTTTCAGTGTTATCTATGACCGTGGAAGATTTTCCTCTATCAGCCATGCACTTCAGGCCCTCCTTCTAGCGCCAAAAACTGTTGATGCCTCGGATATCGTAGCATCAATCAGAAAGGGATTCTCCCCGAGAGGCGGTCCCAATTAGACTATCTCCCGTTTGGTGTAGGGAATCCGTCCGGTTAGCGGTTCCGGCAACCGTGGTTTTGGACTTTAAATCCGATCTTACCGGTTATGGCCCGATCCACCTTTCTTTTTGGGTTTTTTATGTCTTTTATATGAGATGCATGTGCCTAAACTATGCTTAATCTAAATGCAATTAAAACAGATCTAAACTTAAAACTGGAACAGATCTATCTATCGCTGCAGGGAACATGCTAAAGGGAAGAGCAATCTGCTGTAACAAGAAGCGTAAGGAAAGAACGGATAGCCGTCCTTTCAGAAGCAAAGCTACAGCAAGATACAGATTTCTAAAAGATATCTTCTAGTTTATCATGGAACGTGTTCGTTGCTCATCAAACAGAAGAAAGGGGAAGAATAAAGAAACAGATTAAAATGGAATTTAAAGAGCGCATCTATTGGTCATAACAGAAGGGAGCAAAATTATTTAATCTATGTAACAAAATAAAGAAACAGATCTGAACGTAACAAAACTGGAATTAAATTCAAAGATCCCTGCAAGGAGCAATTTAAAGTCATGAACAATGAGCTACATGAATTACCCTGAAGAAAGAATAGTTAGCCATTCGATCTAGACAAAGAAATTTACAGCAATACATTTCATTGCTCACAAAAATGGAGAGAACGCATACACAGCGGGGAGCAAAAATCATTAATGCAAAGAAATAATTCAGATGCCAAGAATGATCTCACATTGCAGAATTGCAGTTATTAGAATAGTCCAATATAGAGCAATCCAACATTCCAGGCAAAACGTCCATCTCCCGTGGCTTCTATTAGAAAATTCAATTTACAGACCCGATACAAGATAGCTCATATCGTTTGCCAAAATTTTCATTCCCTGCCAAAAGTCCTTTCTAATCTTTCCTAGCTTCTATTTATAGTTACAAATTTGCCCTCCGGGCTGACACCTAGCATTCCCCACCTGTCATTTACAGGAATTTCCTCTATAATCAAACACCAAAATGGCCACTTCCTTTACAAAAATATTTTGACAAAATTAGGGACAGCTGTCCCACGGCTTATGCCTTACATATTCAAAATATACATAACAGAAAATTTGCTAACATCAAAGCGTTCCCTGCTGGGCACGTGTTTGTCTGCAGAGAGTGGCTCACTGAATTCAGCCTCTTCATTCCTGTGCGTGAGCTTCTTCTGGCAAAGGGTCGCCCAAGTTGATGGTCACTGATGCTGCCTGGGAAGAGGCCCTCGAATCCCCTGCTGATGCTGCTCCTAATTGGGAAGGGGGAATGGGACTGGCCAGACTTTCTGCCATTGCTGGGGAAGAGGCTGCTGGGAGAGGGGCTGCCGGATCTACTGATGCTTCTGCTGCTGCTGCAACTTTCCTGACCTCCTCTTCTATGTAGCTGTGCCACACACCTGTGTCTCTTATGATTATGTTTGCTGCAGCAGGAAACATGATTTTCTGAGAAGTCACATTCTTCCCGAGCTCTGTTTTAATGCTTTGTACTTCTGCTTCAGCAACTTGATATGTTTCCTTCAACAGATGGTTGTGAAGTGTTGATGAACCGATGTAATGTTGGAGATCATCCATGGCAAGGACATCAATGCTTTTCACATACTCCATCTGGACGCCTAGCTCTTCTTTCAGTTGAGATAACCGCTGCTCCTTTCCCGGGAAGTCTTCTAGGGTCTGAGGGAAACTCAATGAGCAGTTGTCATGGACTCCTTTGAGCTTTTGGTATAGGTTGTTGATTCTCTCTGTGGTTTTCTGCACACTGGCCATCAGCTTATTGGCACAGTTCCGGCCAAACTCCAACAAGGCTATATCTTCATTAAAACCTTCCACGGCCTTGAAAGGAAGATGCGGGGGGAAACCTCCTTTCCCTTCCCTCCATGCCATCTGACTAATGAAATTTGCCTTGACAAGGGTATTCTTAGCTTTGAGCCTGTGGGCTTCCGTATTGACCTCTTTTAGCCTACCCGTCATGGCCTACCCGTCATGGCCTTGAGTTTGCATACCTCATCAGTGATTAGCTCTTGAGAGCCATACACTTGCTGTAGGATATTGCATGACAGCTCGTGGAAGGGGGACATGTCCAAGGTTCTGCTTTCCGCTTGCTCTAACCGCTCAGCTAATGCCTGCTTGTCTGCTTCTAGCTGGGAAGCCTTTTCTTCTGCTCCACTCTTCTCCACCTCTGCAATCATTATTTGGAGTGCTAGCTGGTCCTTTTCCTCCTCCAGGTAGCTGTACTTGTTTGCCAACTCCTTATGCTCAGCGTACAAGCAATTGTATTTGTTCACTGCCAGGTCTCTTTGGGCTTGTTCATTAGCCACATTTTGTTGCAGGGTACGTGCTCTCTTCTTTGTCAATATATTTTCTTTGACTATAACCCCTACATTGGCAAATGACGCCTGTGCTGTTGCTATAGCTGCGGATGCCATGGCGATGGGATCTGCGTCTGTGTTCTGCATGACAGCGACCTCTCGGCGAGTAACTATGTCATCATGGAAGGGACTTTTAATCCTCTCTTCTGATTGGAGGACCATTGTTTTTCTTTTCTTATCATAGACAAACTCATTCCATTTGGACACCGTACGTTTCCCAGATGGAGTGTACGGTACAATTGGTCGGTTTATGATGTCTATGTCTTCTTCCATAGGTGGGGTCCGGGATTCCTGAGTGGGGTCTGTTCCTCCCTTTTGGGTACCAGAGCCACCTGCTTGAGAGGTGTCTATCTCCATGTCTTGCACACCGGACCTACCTGCCTCGGTATTTTCCCTTGTCTTCAATTCTTCCTCCGCCTTCTTCCTTGCTTCAGCTCGCTCAGTCTCTGCTTCCTTCTGCTTTTGGGCTTCTTCAGCCTCTGCTTCTTTCTGCTTTTGGGCTTCTTCATCCTCCTTCCGCCGTCTTTCATTTTCAGCGTCTTATTGCTTTCTCGCTTCCTCGGCTTCCTTTTGTAACCTTGCCTCTTCTCTTAATCTGAGCTCTTCCTGAGCTCGGGCATCCTTGGCTTCTCTCTCCTTTTGTTGGATGGTCTTCTGGGGTTTGGTTGAGCTAGAGCTCGCTCCAGTACTTTGGCGACAGATCCGTAGCTCAGTCATGTTGCTGATGCCTCTGAATGCTTCCTCCTCGGCATCGGGGTAGTGGGAGTATTCGAAGTTAGCATAGTTTCCCTTGCAATGCTCGGCCACTTTACCCTTTCTGTCGTTCCTGTGGAAGATGACCTCACTGAAATGGAAGGCCTTCAACTCTTGAACAAATTCGTCAGCAGAGGACACCCCTGAAAACTTGTAAGCACCTATGCAGAAAGGTAGGGGGGGGAAGGAAGCCTTGTGTATCTTGTGGAGGAATGCTCCAATCCCATCCAAGAAGAGTTGTCTTACTGCTTCCTTGAGCACCACATAGTCTGTGGCATATTGCGGCAATATGTATGGGGGCTTAGTCCCTCCGAACATTCTCAAGTAGGTACCTTGTTCTGAAAAGTAGAAGTCCCCATAATCCTCAAGGACTTACAAAGCGTTTTGTGACAGGCAACTTGGTTCTTCCTTGAACATTTTCTCGTATAGGGGCATGATGAACCCCTCACAGATGAGTTTGTAGCTGGGCTTGTAATTCTGAGCCCACAACATCTTGAATGCGATGTAGACCGGGGCTGTGGCCCTATCCCATGTACACCCTAATCCGGGGAACTCTATCTTGGCCAAGATACAATCTATTAGGTATGAAGACATGAAGAATTCAGCCTTCTTCACGGCCAGCCCGGGCTTAGCAGCACTTATCATTGAGGCCAGACTATCTGACAAGATAGTGGCCCAGTCAAACACTGTCCCCTGAAATGCCACAGAGTGAATAATAGGGACCCACTGAATCTTGTATACTGTGCCATCGGGCATGCCGAATATTCTGCATAGCATTAAAGCGATCAATCTGAAAGGGGCCCTCAGGTTCTGCACGTCATATTCATCATTTCCCTTCTTTCTCAAATGCTTCCCTCCCCTTAATAGCTTCTTGGCCATCTCGACGTTATCCATTTGGCCCAACCACTCGTCAGTCAGAGCTTGTTGGACACGGGGGAACTTGTAGGCCGCCGCAATATACGCGGGTTGAAACGAGGCGATAGCCATTTTCCCGCTATCATTTATCACTCTCCCTTCAGCATCTGCATGTTGGAGTATCCACCCGATCACTTCAGCACAGGGGAACAGCTCAGGGCGGGTAGCGGCTCTAGTTATGCCTGAGGCTCTGATGTTAAGATATATTGGTGCTTCCTCTAGCAGCATATCTGGGATTTCTTGGTCCCGGATCATTCTGTAGATGTCTCCCCATCTGATTTCTGGAGGGACACCAGTAGTGCACCTAGTGTCTTGGAGCGAGGTTTCAATCTTGGGAGGGGCAGGCTTCTTTTCTGCCATCTTAGCTTTCTTCTTACCGGTTTTCGGCATCTTGTTTTATCCCTGATAACATCCATATCAAAGTCATTATTTGAGCACCAGGCTGTAAAGTTTTAGCAGAGAGTAACATCGCTTGATATTAATGAGATAAGTCAATGAAGCAAATATTTAGGAAGCAAAACATTATTTCAATCATAAGACACATATTGAAACATTCGAAGCTCTTAAAAGACGAGTATGGGATAAGCTATGTTGCGGAAGCTATTGGTTTTCGGACCGATAGGCAATTCACGGAAGCAATTGGCTTCCGGTTCCGCCTCGCGGAAGGAGATGTCTTTCGTTATAGCTGCGGTTGGAGAGGTTGATGGCGGGGAGACGCGGGTTGACTCGGTGAGGGCTATGGATGCTATCGTCACGCGCGGCCACTCGCCGAGTCACTATGGGAGACTTTAGTCCGAGCGAAGGTAACGGTGCAGGGGATATGCTGACGGGGAGTGCTAGGGCGGCTGAGGCTTCAAGTTTCGGCTCGTGTGTAGGGGCTAAGGCTTATGGAAGGGGCCAGGGTTTTAAGTCCGAGTTAACGGCCCGGGACATGGAAAGCCCATAGGGTTTCGACATCTTCACCCAAGACGAGGGGCGCGGCCCGGGGTTTTTAAAAAGAAATGGGGCATGGTTAACCGCCCGCACCCACCACTATTGAAATAAAATATAACGTTTTCACGAAGGCCTATGACGATTTTGTATAATGAAAACTCCGTTCACTGTACCTGACGGGAAAAACATAGCCCTTTACGGGTGTTTTGTCCTTCAAACCCCACTAAAACCGTTGTTTTCCCCAAAAAGACAACTCGGTAGTGAAAATCAAGGTTAAGATCCTACCTGGCACCGTGGGGATTGCTTGAGCAAGGTGGCTGCGAGCACGGATGAGCGAGGTGAGCTGGAGCGATTTGCACGGTATCGCACGTCGTTGGCCGAAAAAACAATGGTGTATTGGTCGAGCCCCTACCGTATTTTATAAAGAATGGGCACGTGTGAGCCTTTAATTTGGTAGTTGGTGTGATTAAAACGGGGTTTAAATTCGCCGCGCGTAGCGGTCATGTCAAACAATCTCGGTTTTCGTGCAACCGTCATTCGTGGGCCATTTTGCGAATCGTATCCGCCGTTGCGGAAGGGTTCAATGAAAGCTTCCGACGTTTCGGGGCTTAATGCGGAAAGGAAACTCGAAGCCTTCCGCGAGAGACCGCCGCGTAGCGGACGGGTAACGCCAAAGCTTCCGCCCTTTCGGAAAGATATAGCGAATGCTCCCGGTATTTTCGGAAGACTTTAGCGAAAGCTTCCGCGAACCAAAATTTCAAAGTCTCGTTGATTTTTCGGGAAGGTTTGGCGAAGGCTCCCGCTAGTTTCGGAAAGCTTTTGGGAATGGCTTCCGCCGTTTCGGAAGCAAAACTTATACTTTTCCGCATATTTACCCGGGGTCGTTTCGGAGTCCTTTGCCGAGCGGGTTAAGCGATTGGCTTCCGCTGTTTCGGAAGGGTAGCCCGAACGCTTCCGCGTTTCGGGAGCAAAGGCTGAAGGCCTCCGCGACAGCTTCTTGAGAAAATTCTAAGTCCTTTTCATGGTTTCGGAAGGCAATCGCGAATTCCTCCGCGGGACTTATGGGGATGGCTTCCGCTGTTTCAGAAGGGTTTCATCCAAACCTTCCGCAATTTTAACCAACCAACCCGACCTTTTCGGGTGTCTTTCCTAATCCCTTCCGCTGTTTCAGAGCGTTTTACGAACCATCCCCACCGTTTCGGGAAGAAAACTCCAATCTCTCCACGGACGGTTGAAAAAAATGTTCTAAGTGCTTTTCGGGAGACTAAGGCGAATGAGTCTCGCCATTTCGGGAGGAAAGCCGGAACCTTTCCGCGGTTGCGGGAGGCCTGAGTGAAGGCTCCGCCGTTTCGGGAGCTAAGCCGTTTCGGAACTTGAACCGTTCCGCGGTAGCAACGATCGAAAATTTTCCAAGTCTTTTTACTTCGGAAGAAGTTGATGAATTCCTTTGCGTTATTTCGGCAAGTTTATCTGAATGGCTTCCGCTGTTTCGGAAGCTAGAGTTGAATTGTTCCGCCGTTTCGGCAAGGTTTCACCAAAGGTTTCCGCAACTTATGGCCATAATCAGAGTCTCTTTTCGGAGAGGTAAAACACGGCGGCTTCCGCCGTTTCGGGTGGCTTTGTTGAATTCCTTGCCGTTTCGGGAGAACAACGCGAACCTTTCCGTGGTCGCGGAAGGCTTGAGCGAAAGCTTCCGCCGTTTCGGGTGGCTTTTCCCAATGTCTTCCGCGAATTTTGACAAAGAAAATCTAAGTCCTCCTTTCGGAAGGGCTGGACGTTTGACTCCCGCCGTTTCGGGACAATGTCCGAATTATTCCAAAACGTTTGGGAAAAAACTAAGTTATCTTTTGGCTCATTTGGGGAAAACATGGAAGGATTGACGGCAAGCTGTTCAGCAGGGAAGTAAAATTTTATGTTGAAAACAGAGCTGACGGCTGAGATGGCTTCTCAAGCAAACTTTCTACAAAAAAAACAGGAGGGGCCCCAACATGTACAAAATTTTGGGGAGGGGTGTTGCTGCAACAACAGAAACCCACACACATCTTAAGATGAAGTCAAAAAATATATTAAGATTACGAATTGGGATTAGTTGAAGTTGGTTCTGCAACTTCCCCAACCTCCCAATTAAACCACCTCTCGATTCCAACTGCCTACCTTGTCCCATAAATTCAAGGAGGATCCACGAGAGAGGGACCTAGAACGAATGCTTTAACTAATATTACGCTGGAGGAATTCCCAAGTCATTGTGAACAGCAGGAGACCAAGACTCACTTGCAGAAGTGTTTGGACAGATCAGGTATATCTACACTTTTCTACATTTCTTTGACATAAAAGGTGGAAATACCCTTCCCGTCCCAAATTGAATGTTTATCGGATTGAATATTCATTTGGTTTAATGTCTGATTGTATTTGATGTTAAGTTGTTTCTTATTTCATCATATTTATTACAGTCAGGATACATTCAGGAAGTTTTACTTTGTGTTGCAGGTTCATCATAGAGGAAGATCAAGCGAAAGCTAGGACCAGCCATCGGTAAAAAGGTACTTCTTTCGATATCTCGATCTCTTCCCATTTGTAGTTACTAATGCAATAAAATGAATGTATTTACCTCTCACCCCACCCAAGTTTGTAGTGTCTTCTCCTCACTATAAGGTATTTTTCCTACACAACAGACTGGCAACTCCACTGGGGAGTAACCGGTTGTTTTTCTGCTCTAGGAGACCTTGTTAGGTTTTTCTTCCAGTTTATTTCAGTCTTTTTGTTCTCTGAGAGGTCTTATAGGTCATTGTTGCATGTTCTTTCTATCTTGATTCATCTCAGTCCACCTTTGCAAAGCTCTTTTGTTTGCTTCCGAGCCTTGTGCATTGGTTTAACCTACTTACAGTAGCACATTTTCTGTCATGAATGCTGCTTTGTTTACTACACAGTAGCGCATCTTTCCTCGCATGTGCTGGTTTCTGTACTACATAGTAGTGCATTTTCCTATAGCTTTCAGTTCTCTGTTAGGGTTTGATTTCTAGTTGTTTGGGTTCACTTCTATCCTTTTGTTTTGCTTCCCTGAATAACCCCTGACAATTTTATGTCTCTTTTGAGTCTTGTTTGCCTCTCTGAAGTCTTTTAGTTTTCCTTTACTTGCTTGAGTACTTGTTTAAGGTGTCTTTAATGTTTGTAACCATTTTGAAGGCTGTGCACTACTCTCTGTTAGACATAGCTTCACATTTTTTCCCTAGATGCTTGTTACAGTGATACAGACCTGTGTTTCTTAATGTTTGTTGTTTGTGGTAACAATAGTGCATTTTTACTGTGTCTTTTACTTTTATTAGGGTTTGATCCCAGTTTGAATCCTTAGGGTGGCTTTGAAAGGTTGTTTCGTCTAGATACCTTCTTATTATCTTTTTAGTTCAGTCCGAGTGAGTTAAAGCTTTCTAGTTAGCTTTTCTTTTGAGTTCGTGTGTTGGTAGGGTCACTTTTTGGTTTGCTTACCTACTCTTTTGTTTGGAAAGTGTTTTTCTTAGGGTTTTGGTGCTTAGGAGCATCCTTTTAGGTTTGTCTTTCCGCTACGGGAATCTCTTTTCCTTGCTTCTTTTACACTTTGTTCCAAGCCTAGAGTTTTTTCTATCGAAACAACTCGGTAGGTGGATTCTTTCTCAAGTCTTTTGATTTGATTGTTTTGAGCCATTAGGTTGTCTTTCCTTACTCACACTTTGCGTTAGGTATTACTTGCTCCTTTCCAAGTTCTTTTTCTTTTACAATTATCAGAAAAGACAAAAAGTGAATTCGGTAGGTTAGTAGTAATATTTGTCATCATTTTGAAGTAGCATAGTTTGCTTTGCTTTGAAATTTAAAAGGGAAGAACCAACTTTTGTTGCATCCGCTCCTTCAACAACAGAATCTGTACAATAAGTGCAGACAAACCAAAAGGGCTCTCGGAATCCCAACAACAAAAGAAAGGGCAAGAAATGGGAGGGAAACCAGCAAAATCCCAAGAACACGCAAAATGTCGAGGAGGGTAAAAAGGAAAAAAAGGAAGGTTAAGTTCCCTTATAAGCTATGTCAAGAGGACCACCTTACCCATCAATGCCCTCTAATGGAAGAAGCCCAGAAGCTGATCCGTGAAAAGAAACCTACTTTCTTAAAAGACCCTTTCCCTCACGGACAGAGTTCAGCTTCTGGAATCTCCAGTACTAGGGGCACTACTCGTGCCACCTCAGCTGATCAGTCATTCATTAATATGGTTGATTTAGATGCTCTTTTGCAAACTTGAGCTAGAAATTATACCTCGGACCCGGACCAGAATAATGTTCCTGAGTCATCTACCCCTCTCCACATCGAGAGATCGATGGATTTGCTGCCGAAGATTCTGAAAGGTGTCTTCAAATGGGTTGTGCACAACCCCAACGTGAGGGCTTCCTCCAACTACAATGTAGTGGAGGATTTATCCCAAACCCCCTATTCGATGTCCACTTTGGAGGTGCTACAAAGTTGTCCATTACAACGCAGTGCACTCCTCACAGCGATTGGAAGCATAGATTCATCCAACATGCTTTCCCGTTTTGATATGAAAGATATCAAGTTCCATTTGTCATACCACGTCACTCTCCAAATAGAGGTCGTCCATGGTCCCATGACCATTAGACGAGCTGTTGTAGATGAGGGCGCGTCTATGTGCCTAATGTCCATTTCTTTCTGGAAGGATTTAGGTGAACCTGAGTTAGCCCCCTCGAATACAGTACTTACCTCCTTTGATGGAAGATCTTTCCGTCCACACGGAATCTTACCATCATTTGATGTTGAACTTGCGAGAAAACTAGTATCGGTAGAGGTTGAAGTTCTAGATGCTCTGCTCAATTATAACTTGATGTTGGGTAGAAGCTGGACATATGCCATGCAGGAAGTGCCATCGGTCGTTTTCCAGATCATAATGTTCCCTCGCGAAGGAAAGATCGTCACAGTCGATCAACTTTCGTTTTCCCAGAAAAAAAAAAAAAAAACCAGACTTCTTCGGATTCAACAATCCCGTTGGTTGATCAGTCCTGCCCATTTACTGAGAGTTTGGGAGTAGGTCTCTATGGGTCATTAATAGGCACTTTTGACCTACCTTCTCCTACTCATTTAATTGGTTATGAAGAATGTTATTCATCTGATATTTTCACGGTCATTCTAATGACAGATCCTTGGATTCTCGCAACGGAATCATAACCAGTTGTGCCTTTATCTGTTGCAAAGGTGGCTTACTTAGATTCACAACAAGGTGCAACAGAACATATTGTGACTTCGTTGGTCTCTACTGAGTCAGATATGGACTATGCTCCTACATGGTCAGTGGACTCTATCCACTCTTTTGACTATCTAGACATTGTTTTACCCTTTCATGAGGCGATTTTGGAAGCAACGATAGGCCTGGACCACCCTTGGGAACCCATGCACCACAGGTCCTATTTACTTCCCGTCCTAAACTTGATAGAGAGAGGTGAGTTTTCTTCAAGACTCGGTGAGAGTGTTGATTTGTCCTCTATCCCTTGTACTTCACAAGCTATTTATGCCGAAGGGAATATGGCGAATATATCAAGAACCATCCCAATCAACATTTCCACCGAACCTGGGGTCGCGCAAGATATTTTTATTGGAGCGGACTGTTCTCCTGTAGAGATCATTCTGTATACCAATCTTTTTAAAGAATTCCATGACGTTGTTTCCTGGTCTTATGACAAGGTTCAAGGCATCGACCCTACTTGAAGAAGTACTATGCTTAGGTTGCTATGCTTTTTCATGTATTATAGGTGTACATTTTGTAGACTTGGTTTTGTTTACAATTGTAGTTACGTCTTATGCATCTATTTCTTTGTGTTTCATATATCAACTGAACACTTTATAGGGTTTGCTGATGGCGCTAGCCTCCACACCTGTCAATTGGCCATGGATACTTGGGTTATTTACTCACCAATTGGCCAACTGGTGTCTTCGGGAGGGGCTTGTTTAGGTCCCACAACGACCAATGTGGTTGAATACAATGCAGTCATGGAGCTACTCTGAGATGATCTGTTTCATGGCATTTCACATTTGGAGGTACAGCTTGACTCACAGTTAGTTGTTTTTCAGTTAATGAGCGTTTATCAGGTTAGAGATCCTACTTTGCTACGTCAGTTTTTGCACGTTAAGCTACTTGAGAGACAGTTTGATTATATCACATATCAACATATTCCAAGGAACTTGAATGCATTAGCTGATTCATTTGCAAACTAGGTTTTAGATTGGCATTTGCATCATTCACACACATAATAATTCATGCATAAAACATAATAACACACATGTAAATAACCGATACTGTATATATATATCTGTATCGAAAAATAATATGAGTTTGGGTCATAAGTCTGTCACAGAGTCATGTCATAAGATACAAAATTGCGCTCGATGGCCTCAAAAATATACATATAATATCCTTCTCCTATGGAGAAGGAGGGGCCTCATCTCCCTCTGCTGCCTCTCGATAGAAAATGACCAGCCTAGCTACTTTCCGCAGTAGCCTAATCTAGGCTAGGGGCACACCAACCACATTCTCCTGCATGTCGAGCGGCATCTGCTCGATCCTATAAGTTGGAATGTCATGAGTCAACTGACTCATCTTCCCCTCGATGTTTCCCAGCATGACATTAGCTGCACCCACTATCACTAGTCTTACGAAAGTACGGGGGTGTCCCTCAGGACGTACTAGTCCAACATCTGCATATGACACTTTTTTTCAGTACTTCAAACTCATCATAAAAATCATATATATAAAATATAAAAATTAAATAATTTTTCAAAAGCATAAACATACCCATATCTCCCCAAGCTGCTCCTGGAGGAAGGATCGGCTCAGGATCTTAGCGGAAGTCTAGGCCCGCATATTGAAACTGCTCAAGAGATGGCACTTGTCGTTCCCACCAACCCCAGAAATCATCCTCATGGTAACAGAAGTTGCTCTTGCCACCACCCTGGCGAAGGAATATCTCACCCCAGCAGGCCAGCATTGGCTCACGAGGGTTGAATGGGGGAAAGGTCATGCCCAGACTGATAGCAGGCACCCTTTCAAAGAAAAATGTGCACAGTATGCTTCCGTACCTAAATTTCTTCATCCTCCCGGTCTTACACCCCGAGAGTTGAAACTTCATGTTCGCCAAAAGACTTGAACACCAGTCATATACTGTACCTTGCAGGCATTCAGTACCTATATGCATGTAATGTCTCGAAGAAAGATGTTGCATAGCACTCCCTCCCATCCAGTTAAGAATACTCACGATGACTTTGAGGGGGAAGCTTGCAATATTCGAGATAAGAATCTGACTACCGGACTTCTCAGTTCCCGGTAGGTAGTAGCCATTGACAAACTCCTGCACAGATAAGGCACCCACATTGCGAGAGGACCCTTTCAAGTTCACCAAGTCTCCCCTCCGAGAGAGACCCGTGATAAAATAGATGTCATCTATGGTAAGTTCCAGTATTATATCAAACACCAATGCATTGGCATCCCAGTATTGGACAAGCCTCTCAAGCAAGCAGATTTGTGCTCGCATGTTGACCATTCTATAAAATTTCAATAATCCACATCTTCAAAATTGCTTGGAGATTCAATGGATCTTGTAATGCTTCTCGATCCATCTCATCATGCTCCCTTTCACGCCATATGGGAACCATCCTGCCATTTCAAACAGTCAAAGGTTGGTCATTTTTCACTTTTTACCCTACTTTCAGGGGTGTGCACTATTGTTTGCACTACATAGTCAAGCTTGAATGCTGCTGTGTTTGAACTAAACCAACGCATTTGGGTAGAATGCGCTACTTTTACTCACACATAGCAGCGCACATGCAGAAACGTGTTTTAAACATTGCTAGAAAATTATTTCGACCATAAAAATTGACAAAAAAACTGCATGAAATTGCAAGTATGGGAGGAAATAACTTACTTGGTGGAAGTAGAAGATCAATTGGTGGTCTGGTTTGATTGCAATGAACGGAGGAAGATCAAGGTTTTGCTCCAATTTTCCCTAAAAACTTCAATTGTGATATTTGATTAATCAATTTGAAACTATTTATATAAATTTGACTTTGATTTTTACCCACTTTTTTCAAAAGTGTAAAGTTTCATTTTGTCTCTAAAATGTTCTATTTAATCACTAATATTTCCAAACTTTGGTGAGTTAAATTGTAATGTCCCTTCTTAGGAATTTTATTAAAATGACAATTTTTCACATTTTTTCCCTAGTTTGACCTTTGACTAGTTTTGAGCTCTAGGTCTCCAAATTGCTCCAATTGCTCCCAAATCTTCTGAGAAGGTATATGGATTATGTTAGAACTGAAATATGTGTTTCAGGGATGCTTTTGGACCTTTAAATCACTTCTACAAATCTTCTTTCGATTCTGGCCAATGCAGGGAACTTTACTAGTAATTTCTCTTTGACTAGTATTGGTCTCTAGGTCTCAAATTGGTTCCAAATGCCTTCAAATATTCAAGGAAGGTGTATGAATGATATTTGTACTTTATTATTATGTTCAGGGATTATTTATGACCATCAAAATACTTCTGCAAACTTGTTTAATATTCTGTACAAAGTATGGAATTTAACTAGCAATTTGAGGTTCAAATCCCCCTGGGGTAAATACTGAAAATGGCTTCCCAAATGCCTCAAACCCCACTGAAATTTATGAACATAGGTAGGGGATGTCTCAGGGGTATTATTAAGGTCTCATATGCACCATTAATCAGTTATTTATTCTGTTCTAGCCTTCTCCCAAACAACAACAAAAATCACTAGTTCGACCCTTGGGGAAATGACACCAAATCTTCTCCAAATGTAAATAAACTGAGTAAAATGACTTCATATGCTTGAGTACTGAACATGAAACTTGTATAATACATCAATAAAATTCCATTCATAAATAAACCATTAGTATTTTACTTATCCATTCGAATCCATCAAAATTGCATTGGTTCGCAACAAGGTAGTGGGGAAATGGCACTGTTCTTTCATTAAAAATGAGATTTATACATTTCTACTTGGAATTTCGACCTGAAAATTTTTGGAGATTAAGAACAGAGTATTTAATTCATATTACAAAACAAATGGGGCATTATAATCTCCCCCAAAGAGTACAATAGCTCACCAAACATTCCCTCCATTAAGGAGCAAGAATATGCCCTCAAAACTGGAAATGGTTGAGAGAATGTGATGCATTAGAAGAAACCATGATCTAACCTATAGCTTACACCTACAAAAAATGACTCCAATAAATATCCAAATGAAAGGTCTGAATGGCCTTTTCAATTACGAACTTGGATGAGAATCTTTCACCCTCGAAATTGGCTAAGGCAAGAAACTAGTCATCCACTAGCTCTCCCTCTTCACAAATGCAATTGCGAATTTCTCAAATGATAAAAAGATGGTTTCATTCTTTGTTATTGAAATTTATAAACTTCTAATGTCCTCCATGGGTCGAATTCCTTCCAAGAGACTCATGCCAACTCAAGTTGGGAAGAGATTCCAAAGAACGCCACTTGTACAACAATTCCTAGTCTCCCACTTCCACCAAATCACATGTGGAAGCATATTAGCTTCCCTAACTCCCTTGAGTGCCATCTTGGAGACTATTTTTATCCCTAACATGTCATATATGTCATATGTCATCCTTCAGGTCTGATTTTTGTCATAGGTGTCATAGCATCTTCATCATTGTTGTCATAGAGCTAGGGAATCTAGCCCAAGTGTCTCACTAGCTCCAAATTGCCTCTTTCTCTTCCATGGGAGTTACTTTTCCTCTAAATTTCTACCTTGGATGATTCATGCAATCAATAATATTTTTTTAACTCCCCCAAGTATGTTACCATTCACCTTGTATTCGAATTGGTGAGAGAATGATGCCAAGTGTAGTGGGGAAATCTAGCCATATGTGGGTCCCCCTTCCTCCATGTGTCTTCATGATCAAATGCCACTTTGATTTTCACTTGTATATATTTATTTAGATCCTTTATTAAATATTTATTCCATTCTAATGTTCAAACATCATTTATTATTCCCCTTATTCCAAATCCCAAAGCTTCCACCCCAAACCTAGGAAACTAGTAATTTTCCTCCTTGGCAATTATTTGACCCTTAGCATCAATTTGAAAAACTTTAATGAATATGTCCAATGTGCTTAGGCCATTTTTACCCAATGCCAATTTGGTACATGACAAATCCTCCCTTCCCAATATTGCTTGTCCTCAAGCAATTTAAAACATGGGTGTTGAAGAACCTGCTTTCTGTATAATTCTTTGAAGTTGCCATTGAATTGTCCAACCTTGAGTCTTTGAGATTCCATGAAGATTTTAGAGAGGAACCACCATGCTTTTTGCTACACTACTTTGATAAAAAACACTTTATTAAGTGGGAAATCCATCCCCCATACTGCTTGTTTCCCAAAAAAAATTGAAACCAATGAGACAAAAATTATTCCAGGGTCCCATTGCTTGTACTACACCCCAACAATTAGGAGTGCTCTCCAACCCATACCATTAGATAAGAGGATTCCTGGATCCCATTTTCTTGTGTGCATTCTTCCAAACATCATGAGTACAAAATATATACCATCAAAGTATATAACAACATAATGAAAATGTACATCGGGGAGATGCTTCATCAAAGAGTCATGAAAGTGCTTATACCTCCAAGCAAGTAGACCACCATTTTCCAAGTGCATACAATCTTCAAGTGACACATCAAATCTGCTCCAATGACATAGGTGAGGATCCCATGTCCTATAATGTTGCTCCAAAAGGATGTGATAGGCATCAAAATATTCAGCCATGTATTCTTTCAACCAAGAAGTGAATGAAGAATCTCCACTAAAATCTGAACCAAATAATGAGCAGAAAAAACAAGGAGACTTCAAAGGACTCAAACAAGCCTCACCCATACATTCATGAATGTGAGAATAATAAAGATATATCAAAGTATGTGGCTTCCAACAAAAATTTTCTCCAATCATAAATTTATTCACCCAAGTGTTGGATGAAGTTCCTCCAACATCAAATGAACCAAGTGTTGAGCAAGAAAAACCATGAGTCTTCAAGTGACTCAAATGCATATCATAGGTGCATCCATGTAGATGTGAATCATCATAAAGTAACAAAGGATGCTGCTGCAAATGTGAATAAGAATGTTCTCCAACCATGTCATCATAAAAAGTAAATCTAGGAGTTCCATACTCCTCATGTGGCACCATAAAAAAGAATCCTTTCACCCATACTTGCTTGAGACTAATGCTGCAAAACATGGAATTGTAGGATGTAGGAGAATAAACTAACTCACCCAATTGATAAAAAAATGCAAAGTTTCATCATGGGAAGGATCCATATGGGTAGTATCATGTAGCTCCTTCAAAAGTGTGAAAACTTTGTCATAGATTGGTTCCAATGTAGAATAATCATGCTCTTCTTTAAAAATTGCATAACCTTCATCAAGAGACAATTCAAGTTCCTCTTCCACCACATCAAGTGTTTGGATATCTTCAAGTTCATCTTCAAACACATTAAGAACATTCAAATTCCCACATTTGTCATGATCCACCATGTCATGAGAATCCTCCAAGAAATCTACCATTTGACAATCTGAAACATAGGAGGAAAAACAAGTATCTTGCAACTTTTCAAGAAGTTGCTCATTTTGAATTGTGAGCTTATTAATATCCTCATTATTCTTCAAGTATGCATCATGTAACAATTCATTAAGCTCAAACAAATGGTTTCTATCAAAAATCAAAGACATGAAATTACCTTTGATGTGGCACATTGCTCTTTGAATCTTCTCCATGTCTTCAAGGAAGGTTGTTTCCTCTAATGAAGTAGCTCTCCAACAAGAATTTGACACTAATGCTTGAGTGTCATGGAGAATGCTAAGGGACTCTTGGATATTATTTTCATTCATATTTAAGGATCCTTCAAGAAAATTAGGTTCCTGCAAATGAACCTCCTCATCTTCTTCATTTTTTCTTGAACCAACTTCATGAAGCTCAAGTGGTGATGGGGAAGTTGATCTTGGTCCTTCTTCAACTGCTACAAGGTCTTCATTATGATGCTTAATGGAACTTGGGCTTGCAACAACACTTTAAAAAGTGATCTCTATGTCACTAACATAGAGGTGTGAGAACCCATCAGTAGGTTCTCCTTCATAGTTTAAGCATCCATCAGTAGATGCTCTTTGGTTCATGTCTAAGTTAGAAGGTGTCTCGAAATGATCTTCCGTATTTTCAATAGAATCTTCTTCATGCTCTTGTGATGTCTCTTTCTTTTGATCCTTCAAGCAAGCTGATGCATTTTGACCCTTGTTTTCCTTAGGATCAATATATTTGGAATCTCTTTTTGAAGAATTCCCAAAAACTCTCCTCAAGTAGGACATACATGCCTTCGCGGAAGCTTCAGATATTTCGTTGAGCTTTTCACTCACCCTCATTTCAGGCAAACATATATGATACTCTCTCCAAGGTTCTTTACAAGAAGGGCATAAACGTTTCTTTACTAACTCCACATATTCATTTTTGGGTCTATTTTCAAAAATATGTGCAGCATAGTACTCAAAAGACATGGCATTTTGTGTATTTTTGCTCAAAGCAATATATTCTTGATATTTTTGATATTGTTGGGGCAAGGTTTTATATGTTGCTCTCCATCTTTGTAACTCAATCATAGAATTATCCTTGGTTGGTGTGACACACTCATCTTCATTATATTTAAAGTCATAAGAATAATCTTCATTTCTCTTGAAATTTTAAGAAGTGTTGCATGATGGCACCTCTTTCTCGTACCACTCACATTCTGCTTCATATGGCTCATAAGCATCTGCATATTCCTCATAAGAATTGTACTCATATGATTCATCACAATAGTAAGACATGGATTCCAATTATTCTTGAATGTATGTATCTAATCCACAGGTGCAAGGACCGTTCTCTGATACCTCTATAATGTCCCTTGTTAGGAATTTGATTAAAATGGCAATTTTTCACTTTTTTCCCCTAGTTCGACCTTTTACTAGTTTTGAGCTCTAGGTCTTCAAATTGCTCCACTTGATCCCAAATATTATCAGAATGTATATGGATGATGTTAGAACATACATATGTGTTTCATGGATGCTTTTGGACCTTTAAAACACTTCTGCAAATCCTCTTTCGATTCTGGCCAATGTAGGGAACTTTCCTAGTAATTTCCCTTTGACTAGTATTGGTCTCTAGGTCTCAAATTGGATCCAAATGCCTTCAAATATTCAAGGAAGGTGTATGAATGATATTTGTACTTTATTATGATTTTCAGGGATTATTTATGACCATCAAAAGACTTCTGCAAACTTGTTTAAGATTTTGGACAAAGTATGGAATTTAACTAGCAATTTGAAGTTCAAATCCCCCTAGGGTAAATACTGAAAATGGCTTCCCAAATGCCTCAAACCCCAATTGAATTTCTGAAAATAGGTAGGGGATGTATTAGGGTATTATTAAGGTCTCATATGCACCATTAATCACTTATTATTTATGTTCTAACCTTCTCCCAAATAACAACAAGAATCACTAGTTCGGCCCTTGGGGAAATGGCACCAAATCTTCTCCAAATGTAAATCAACTGAGTAAAATGAATTCAAATGCTTGAGTAATGAACATAAAAATTGTATAATACATCAATAAAATTCCATTCATCAATAAACCATCAGTATATTACTTATCCATTCGAATCCATCAACATTACATTGGTTCACAATAAGGTAGTGGGGAAATCACATTGTTCCTTCATTAAAAATGAGATTTATACATTTCTACTTGGAATTTAGACCTGAAACTTTTTGGAGATGAATAAATGATTATTTAATTCATATTAAAAATGAAATGGGGCATGAGAAGCTCCCCCAAAGAGTACAATAGCTCAGCAAAAACGCCCTCCCTCAAGGATCAAGAATATGCCATCAAAACTGGAAATGGTTGACATAATGTGCTGCAATAGAAGAAACTATGAGCTTCCATATATCTTACACCTACAAATAAAGACTCCATTAAAGCTCCAAATGAAAGTTCTAAATTTCCTTTCCAATTACCAACTTTGATGGGAATCTTTCACCCTCGAAATTGGCTAAGGCAAGAAACTAGTCATCCACTAGCTCTCCCTCTACACAAATGCAATTGCAAATTATACAAATAATCAAAATCTGGTTTCATTCTTTGTTATTGAAAATTATAAAGTTATAATGTCCTCCATGGGTTGAATTCCTTCCAAGAGACTCATGCCAACTCAAGTTGGGAAGAGATTCCAAAGGACGCCACTTGTACAACAATTCCTAGTCTCCCACTTCCACCAAATCACATGTGGAAGCATCGTAGCTGCCCTAATACCCTTGAGCACCTTCTTGGAGTCTATTTTTATCCCTGACATGTCATATATGTCATATGTCAGCCTTCAGGCGTGATTTGTGTCATAGGTGTCATAGCATCTTCATCATTGTTGTCATAGAGCTAGGGAATCTAGCCCAAGTGTCTCACTAGCTCCAAATTGCCTCTTCCTCTTCCATGGGAGTTACTCTTCCTCTACATTTCTTCCTTGGATGAGTCATGTAATGAATAATACCTTTTTAACTCCCCCAAGTATGCTTCCATTCACCTTGGATTCGAATTGGTTAGAGAATGATGCCAAGTGTAGTGGGGAAATCTAGCCATATGTGGGTCCCCTTTCCTCCATGTGTCTTCATGATAAAATGCCACTTTGATTTTCACTTCTATATATTTATTTAGCTCCTTTATTAAATATTTATGCCATTCTAATGTTCAAACATCATTTATTATTCCCCTTATTCCAAATCCCAAAGCTTCCATCCCAAACCTAGGAAACTAGTAATTTTCCTCCCTGGCAATTATTTGAGCCTTAGCATCAATTTGACAAAATCTAATGAATATGTCCAATGTGCTTAGGCCATTGTGACCCAATGCCAATTTGGGACATGACATAAATTTAACTATGTATTTCAAATTTTCACTAGAAGTTCAAAGTATTAAACCGGATATGACTTGTTTTCCTTATTGATAGATCAATATAAGTACCATATTGTTTTATTATTATGTCATTGAGAAAATTTGTCAATAACTACTAACTTGATTGTTGAGATCCTATTTTTGGCAGATCATGAACTTACGATCCTAGAAGCTGTTTTTTAAGTCATTTTAAGCTCTTCTGTTGATTATTTAAAAACTAAACAAGATTGTCGAGCATACTTTTTCTCTTCAAGCTCGTTAAAGGAATTGAAGGTACATCCACTTAGGTATAAGTTTAACCCTTTTCTGAACTTTTGTGGATTACTTACGAAAAAGGAATACTCTAGTCATCTGTGGCTAGAAGAGTTCTTCTCTCATCATTTTAGAATTTTTCGGGGGAGGAGACTAACTATACGAAAAAGGACTTTTGGAGCCTTCTTTAGGGTTTCCAGGCTCTTGGAATATGAAAACACCAAGCGAGCACTCACCTACTCGGGCTCGATGTGAAATCCACGAGAGGGTATATAGAGGATTGTTTAAGTTTTTCAGACTCTATAAACAGGAAAACACCGGCGAGCATATACCAACCCGGGCTCGATACTAAAATCCACGGGTAGGTGTATGGAGTTATTGTTTAAGTTTTTCAAACTCCTTAAAATTGAAAACACCGGCGAGCAAGAACAGATCTCGGCTCGATATTAAAATCTAGAGATCACTATTATAGAGTATTCTTCTATCTCTTATTCAAACTTTGTAAAAAATGAAGAAGGTCCTAAGTCTTCCTCCCATGGGCTTGTTAAACTTTTACATGGTTGGGCTTAATGAGTTTTCTTTCTTGGACTCATTAAAACAACAAGAAGGACATTCTTTTACCAAAAAGAATAAGGGATGAGAAGGGTATATCACATCTTTTCAGTTTCAAAG
Organism: Larix kaempferi; assembly: GCA_027924585.1. Classification (NCBI taxonomy): domain Eukaryota; kingdom Viridiplantae; phylum Streptophyta; class Pinopsida; order Pinales; family Pinaceae; genus Larix; species Larix kaempferi. The sequence continues at coordinate 4,141,608 of BSBM01000756.1, forward strand.
GAAGTTATGTCAGTCATGTCCTTGAACACAGCACCTATTTGAGTCTATCATTTCAGTTGGGTTTTAGTTTTTTACCTTAGAGTGAACCTGATCTCGGAGTTTTTACTCCCCCGGTTGGTTTTTCTTCCAACCATTTAGAGGGTCTGTTAATGTCTCCTACATTGCAGGCTTATATCACTTCCCCTTCATGTTTAAAACTGCCTAAGTCACTTTGTGTCATGCTCACTGTTCAAGGATATAGCATGTTTCAGCCATTCTGCAGTTTACCTTGACTTCATGTGTCGGCCATCCTGGTGTCAGGTTGTTTCATCTTGTTACTTTTCCTACTCCAAATATGCTCATACCTTTGAGTGTTCCTCATGTTGGATGATGGAGGATGCATTAAGGCCTCCCTTTCAGTGGACTTCTTCCCATTGACTTCAACTCATTATGCTCTGGGAACGAAGTTTAGAGTTTCAGTTAGTACCTTGGGGATTGTAGTCATCAGTGGCAGTTTCCCTCGATGTTGAATAATGGGAATACATCAATGTCTCTTATTAGACATGTTCCTCAAGTGTTTGACTTCAAGTCCACTTATTCACACTTGTTGGAACATATTAGGTACCTTGGACCCCATTATCATTATCGAAGGAAGTCCTCGCATTTGGTAATGGTATACATCAATGACCGGTAATCAAACGATACCCCCCATGTTTGACCACAACTCATTTATTCACATGGTTAGGGTTGTTTGGATGAAGACCTTGGGACCCTGATAGCATCACCATATTTATGTTATCACCCAATTTGCGCAAGACTGAGCCTCACTCATTTTGGCTCTTCATGAGACATAGATCCAGTTTGTTGTTATGGCTATGATCTCTCATTTTGACATGGATCCACGCTTGTATTTCAGTGGCCATGCTATATATACATCTCCTAGTTATGTATCGGAGATCATGTTGTATCATGCTACACATCTATATGATGTCAATATTGTAATTGCTCACTGACCTTGATCATTGTTTCAGGTACTTTTGTGACTTGGTTCTGCAGTTTCTTGCCCCTCCTCTAACCTAGAATTATAATTTATTTCGGCCATCATTTCCCTCTGACCTCACACATTAGGGGGCATCTTTTATAGGTCAAATATGCACTTCTCCATCCATGATCACATTGCTCTATCCATCACACAAAAGGACACCATGGATGGAAGAGCTAGGTTGACCTAGATGAGTTATTGCCGGAACTACACTCTTCAGCCGAAAATATTACTGTTTCTTCTAATTTCACAACATGTGCGCTACTATTGGTACAGTAAACCAGCATTCTAAATGCTACTTTGCTCAAGGACAACCAACGCACACCTTAAAAATGTTGCAAATGCTTGTTGTAAATCACAAAAGTCTCATACTGTGCGCTACCCTAGTTGTATGAAACCCGCGCACATCTTAAGATGAAGTCAAAAAATATATTAAGATTACAAATTGGGATTAGTTGAAGTTGGTTCTGCAACTTCCCCAACCTCCCAATTCAACCACCTCTCGATTCCAACTGCCTACCTTGTCCCATAAATGCAAGGAGGATCCATGAGAGAGGGACCTAGAAGGAATGCCTTAACTGCTGTTACGCTGGAGTAATTCCCAAGTCATTGTAAAGAATAGGAGCCCAAAACTCATTTGCAGAAGTGTATGAACAGATCAGGTATATCTGTACTTTTCTACATTTCTTTGACAATAAAAGGTGGAAATACCCTTCCCGTCCCAAATTGAATGTCTATCAGATTGAATGTTCATTTGGTTTAATGTCTGATTGTATTTGATGTTAAGTTGTTTCTTATTTCATCATATTTATTACATTCAAGATATGCTGAGGAAGGTTTACTTTGTCTTGCAGGTTCGTCATAGCGGAAGATCAAGCGAAAGTTAGGACCAGCCGTCGGTAAAAAGGTACTTTTTATATCTTGATCTCTTCCCATTTGTAGTAACTAATGCAATACAATGAATGTATTTACCTATCACCCCACCCAAGTTGGTGGTGTCTTCTCCTCACTATAAGGTATTTTTCCTGCACAACAAATTCTATTAATGATTTTGCTACAAAACAAAGCTCGGCTTTCCCGAGCCTTGGCTGAATGATTTTCTTCAACCCTTTGATCTTCTATTACACAGCCATTTATAGGCCTCTAGCCTTGGACCGAGCATCAAAAACAGTTACAAAATATGCTACCACCTACATGGCCCAGCTCATCATTTCTGACATCGAATCATAAGGTAAAAAGGACTGCTAACCAACCATGACTACTTCTACAGGTGTCTTTTGTAGGGTACAGACCGATAGTCCTAAACGATCTACGGACCTTAACAGGCCTCAAAAACTGAAGTAAATAGACAACTACACACTTATCCAAGCATAGACTTGCTGGGTGGGAAAAGAGAAAAGGCACGAATAGGTCGCCACCTCATTCTTGAGCCTTCAACTGGCCCTGCGGCTCAAAGAATTCTTCCACTTTCAAGGAATCTTCCTCCGGTATTTTCTTTGCTGAAGGAGGAGGTGTTGTTTCTTTAGTGGGGACGATATAATCTTTGATGATTTCCACATCCAGGTATGTGTTATGCTTGTCTTCAGAGGCCTCCTTCTTCTTTTGTCGACGTCGATTCCTCCTATGCACCTGTCGATCTTCGTGCTCCTCAGGTTCACTGGCCGAACTCTCTTCCATGCGATCGAATACTAGTGGGGAGGGGGGAATATGCTCTTCTTCCACCTCAGACCATACTGGCTCTGATACAACCACCACCTCGGCTCCCTGGTCGCTCTCCATAACCAGATTGTAACTAAAAAAATGCCCGAGTGGCCAATTTTGCCACCTTTCTCATGCCACTACTCTGAATTAGGACACTGGGACAATGCTTATAATGGTCATGACGATGACGGCAGCTACGTGCGATGACCTCCACCATGATGGCTTGACCGAATCTCTCAACCGAGCAACAATGATGCCTGCCAATTGAGTTGTCGTGAAACATGCTTAACCAGCCTTTTTGGGATAGGTGGGAAAGTATACGACGGTGCTGATGTGGCCTTCATACTATTTTCAATCATTTTGGTGATCAACAGAGATGCCTTTAAGCCGTCTATCTTCTTAGTTGAATCTACGCCGTACATCTTAGCCCTGCTCAAACCCGGGCCATCGAATGGTGTTGCCCCTACCGTGTTCGCAAGTTTTAAGCTGTTCGAACCGGTGCACAAGTAATATTTGCAAACTCATTATGAGCCATAGATCTCTCCCCTACCAAATCAAGACCATTGGGAAACGTCAAGGTTTAACCAGAGTTTGCGGATATGAAATGTGACCTTTCTCATGCATGTTAAAAATGCAAACCGATTCCTGACCATTGATCTATTTCTCTGGCCCTGATCAAGCTTTGAAATTCCCACCGGTTAACTCTCCACCCGTGATTATGTAGCTTCCAACTTCCTCTGTGACGGGTTCCTGTGACCATCGATCCCCCTCAATCCCGATCTCAACCATCCATGTATGCTTTATCATGTTGTGGGTGCATTTCTTCGTCTCAAGCCTAATTAGTACCTCCTTCAAGCCTTTAACCTTTTAGATTTTATCCCCACCGCCTCTCCACGATCCTGAACCTCTTTCACACCCTTAACACAATTCTAGTGCTAACACCTTGCAATCTGTACATTGTTTCTGTAGATAAATGAGATATGCTCCCCCTATACAATTGCGAAATTCATTCTATCTTGATCTTCTATTCATATCATATCAACCGCAGTCTTTCATGCCATCTACCTATTGTGATTATTGTGTATTGTAGAATACCATCTGCTTCTGGTTTTTCACTGACTTCTATATCTATTTCTTCGAGTGTCTAACTTGTTCCTTTCGTTTCATTTACTGCACTATGACCAATCCCAGTTTCTTTTTCTGACATCACGTATTTCGCCATGAAAACCAAGGATTTTTGCACACATTTCCACCTAAGAAACAGCTTGGAAATAAATCGATATGAAATACAATTCGTGTGGAAACTTTGACGTGTCACATTCATACTTGAGCCTTTTTGGCAACATCATTCCGGTTTCATGGAACAATGAATTAGATTTCTGATTTTTGTCCTCTTTCCCAAATTCATTAACTCGTGCATTTACTTTTGATGACTCCATAACCATCTTTGAATCGCGTGGACATGAATGTTATTAACTCCCACATCTCCTCAATTAAATTTTGCGTGCACAGAGAAACACCTTTCAATTCTATAAATGAATCTACGAATTTCCTGGTTCATCACCCTTGTTCTCTTGTCATCTAGCTTCCTCTACATCTTGTTTCCTCTTTGTCACTCAGCTTCTTCAATCATGTATTCCTTCTTCCAAAATTTTAATAACTCACTTGATAGTGTACGCCTTGCGATTTGGTCACACCAAGCAAAGTTCACTCGATTGAGAGTGGACATGGCGTTTGGCAAGTCCAAATGAAGGAATTTGATTTCAACCACTGGTATGCTCAATCACAATTTAATCACGGTACTGCTAAAGGATTTCCTGGTTTGAGCAGGCAAGTTGACTTCTTGGAGTAGCAACAACAATGGATTTTCGATATGCTAGACTTGATTCGGGATGCGTAGTCTACTGACAACGTGTCATTTTTTATCCCTTGCACCCATCCTCTGAATTCAACGATCCAATTCCAATGGATCTTGAGCCTCGCCTTGCATAGAAACCAGCGAACCTTGACACGAATCTAGACCTTGAGTTACACCTTTGAATTACCCCTATAATTCTCAATTTTGCTTGATACAGCTTCCATTCTCGTTTTGAACTTCAATTTCCTTTTGGCCTACGTCCTTTGTTGTACTTCAACTCTGTATTTTTCAACAGAGGGCTTATGTAATTTTTTGAATACAAAATTTTGAATATAATACCAATCTTCATTCATGTATCTACGCAAACTCATGTTTGTTCTTTGGAAATGCTCATTTTAACTTTTCCTTGTTTTTTTAAATGTATGTGCACTCTGTGCGACAATTTAATCTTCAACATATTACAAAAACAAATTGAATATATGCGCATGTCCTTTTGTAACATTAACGCGACAATCAACTTCAAACATTTTCTAACTTCAATACCTCACTAACACACTCCTTAAATTCCTAATGAACATCATGTTGGATTCAAGGATCTTCCTTAATATCTTAGATATCAGCAAGATGGGTAGCAATTACTTGTTTCTTTAGACGTACTTGGTTTGTCAACTTTTTCTGCGCATTTCTGAGGAGTTTTCCTTACCCACGTTTTCATGTGAACACTTATATTTTTACATTGCGCCTGATTATCTCCCCTTTTTGTCCTTGTATTGCGATAGATGTTAGCTAGAGTATTCTCATATGGATAGTTCATTGTTCTTCAAAAATACATATCCTTGTTCCCAAATCCATCACATGCATAGCATCTCACAGTTTGACAATACTTCGCAATATGACCAATGTAGTTGCACCGTTTGCACTTTATTGTATTAATCCTTATTCTGGTAGTGTAACAAAAATAATTATAGTCATTGAATAAAGTATCATACCTGAATGACTTCATTCAATTTGGACCTTGCTTACTGTCGTAGACCTTCTCAAATGTTTTTTCATATCCAAGTCATGTCTTGTCTGCTAGTGATTTCTGGTCATTCTTGATCTTATGCAGGATTGATGTGTTGTCTTTGAACTTTTTCTTTACTTCATCTTCAAGACTATCATTGTATCTACTTGGATGTGCGCAATTTGGAGTATCACTCATGATGTGATCCCAACTTGTTTCTTTCCCTTTATCAATCAACTTGTCTTCTAAGTGACATATCTCTTTGTCCTTATGTTCGAGATGACTTGTTAGTGATTTGTTCTTATGCGCTAACTCTTCCAAAGAGATCTTCAATACTATTTTTTTCTTCAAGCACCTTGATCTTCTCTATTACGCAACCCAGTTGTGTTATAGTTCAAATCTACACTTCTCCATCCATGATCACATCTAGTTGTCGATCACACAAAGGGACAACTGGGATTGAAGAGCATGATTTCCCTAGATGATGTATGGACTAGACTTACCCTCCTGCAGCTAACAAAACACTATTTTTTCATACATTTTGGACATGAAGGCTACTCCATAGGCATAAGAGCGGCGTTTTCCTACTAAAATATGCACTGCTTCAATATAGTAGCGTTCACCTTCTAAAATATGCAGCTCTACTTCAATAGAGTAGCGTACACCCTCAAAAATATTGCAAACGCTGGTTGTAAGCACTGAAGTTGCATATTGTACACTACTCTACTGTGAAATAATCGCGCACATCTTAAAATGTAATAAAAAATATATTAATTTGACGAATTGGGATTAGTTGAAGTTGGTTTTGCAACTTCCCCAACCTCCCAATCAAACTACCTCTCGATCCAAACTGCCTACCTTGTCCCATAAATACAAGGGGGATAGATGAGAGAGGGGAGGAGAAACTATGCATTAAGGGTTGTTACGCTGGAGGAATTCCAAAGTAAGTGTGAAGAGCAAGAGCCTAGGATCTGGTTGCACAAGCACTCTGAATGATTATGTATAAATTGTACTGATTATTTGCTTTTGACAATGAAGGTTGAAATGCCCTTCCCATCTCAATCAAATGTCTAATGGATTGCATATTTGTTTTGATAAAATGCTTGATTTTATTTGATGTCTAAATTGTATTTCAATTTCATCATTGTTATATCAGTCAAGATACGATGAGGAAGGTATCTTTGTATTGTAGGTTCGTCAAACGGAAGATCAAGTGGAGGATCAATCGAAGGAGCAAGCGAAAGCTAGAATCAAACTTCGTTAATAAGGTATGCCTTCAAGAACCTTGATCTCTTTCCTTTTGTAGAAACCTATGTGATATGATCAATGTATTTACCTGTCACCCCAGAAGTTGGTAGTGTCCCTGTCCTCGCTATAGGGTATAATTCTCGAACAACACACTGGCGACTCCACTGGGGACTGGTTGTTTTCTACTTTAGGAGACATAGTTAGTTTTCCTTCCAATAATTTTTTATCTTTTTGATCCTCTGAGAGGCTCTATAGGTTACTGTAGCCTGTTTCCATTGCTTGACTCATCCCAGTTTGAAGTTTTAGAGCTTGTTTCAAACCTTCTCTGGCATGAATGCTGGTATCCCTTGCACATAGTAGCGTACACCTGCTGAAAAGCGTTGCTTTACCTATTGCACAATAGAGTAGACCTTCTGAAAAACGCTGCTTTCCCTATTGCACAGTAGGGTACCCCTCCCAATGTGCGCAGGTTTATACACTGCACAGTAGATTTTTTTCCTGTAAGTCTCTGTTTCCTTTTGGGATTTGATTTCCACTTGTTTGGTTTGATTTCCAGTCTCTTGCCTTGCTTTCTTAACTGATCCTTGAGGTCTTTATGCCCTTGTTGAGTCTTGTTTGCCTCTCCTAAGTCCCTTAGGTTATCTTTTGCTTGCTTGAGTACTTTTGAGGTCTCTTGTTTGTTTGTGGCTCTTTTTGAAGAGCATGCTTTGTTCCTTGTTGGACATAGTTGCACTCCTGTACCCTAGATGCTTGTTGCAGGTATACAAACATTTGTTTTGTAACATTTGTTGTTTGTGGCAACACTACGCATACTTTGACGGTGTATTGGCCTTTGATTTAGGGTTTGACCCCTGGTTGGAGTCCTTAGGGTGTTTTCAAAAGTTTTTTGAGTTTGGACACTTCCTGATTGCTTTGTCAGTTTCAGTTTCAAGTAAGTTGAAGTCTTTCAGTTTGCTTCCATTTGAGTCTTTATGATTGTAAGGCCATCATTGGTTCTCTTTCCTACCATTTGCTTGGCTTAGTTCTTTTTAGGGTTCTTGGTGCTTTGGAGCAACCTTTGAGGTTTGCCTTTCCATTTTAAGCGTCTCTTATCCCTCTTTTCTTTTCACTTTTTTTTCCAAGCCCAAAGTTTTTCCCTTTAAAAAAAACTTTGTAGGACAAGTCTTCGTCAAATCATCAATTTGATTGCTGTGACCCTTAGAGTTTCTCTTCCTTACTTACATTGCTCTTTTAGGTCTTACTTGCTTCCATTTTCGAGTTCTTTTTCTTTTATGTATATCAGAAAAAGCAAAAAATGATTTTGGTAGTTTAAAGTAGTAAGACTTACAATCATTTCAAAGTAGCGTAGTTTACTTTGTTTTGAATTTGAAAAGAAAAGAAAAAAGAGACTTGTTTTAGGTTTGCTTAGTTTTCATTTTGGAAAAAGCATAAATGGAAAAAGAAAAAGAGTATTTTGTTGCTTTGAAAGTTATTTCTTTTTGCACTTTACTTTCTCAAACCATTCCACACAATGCACTACCCCGTTGAGTAAAAAGTTGCCTTAAAAAAAAAAATTAATAAAATAGATTAGAAACATTTTCTCTTTAGGTATACACAACATCAACTAGCTTAGGCTAGAGTTGCGAGCTTAAATCACCTTAAACTGCTCGGAACTGGCTTCATTATGCAACAATCGTAGTACAACTTTCAGTTAGGTAAACCCATATATATCAAATAGTCCTGGGATGCTCTGCTCAAACCAGATTTAATCACGAGGCCGTGGAAGACTGGAATTGTTGATGATATCCCCTCACTTTCCTTTTGACCATAAACCATAGTCGATTCGCGTACGGGGGTCCTTTCGGACTTCGGGCTTTGCTACCCTACCCATGCATTTTGACTAGGCTGACGAATGTCCCCCCAAGATATTTCATATTTAGGGTAGCCTTAGTATCAGACCTTTAGGATTCTACACAGGTGGAGTGGGTGGTTATTCCCACTTCACCTCAGACAAGTGTGGAAGTTAACCCTCTAGCAGTAATCCCGAGAAAGTGGTTTGGTGATTCAAGTGCTTGCACCTAGTGGACCTCTGGTGGATGCCACGAAATTGGCCATCAGTACTCTATTAGTATGTTCTAGGCCCTAATCATCCCAAACTTACTTCCGAGAGTATTTGCTATCCGTTTGATTGGTTTGATTACTTAGTATTTTTATAGTGGTATGTTGTTTTCCCCTTAGTCTTAGTGGACACTAGGTTTTAGTTAGTTTCATTTTTATATAATTGTGGAAGACCAACAACGTCGTAGGTCTCAGAGGTTGCAAAACCTTCCCCCACTCAGTGCGGAGCCACTACCGCCACCACAATGACAGAGGACAGAATCTAGTGGTGTTTTCGAACTTATTGGTGAAATAGAGGTTCCTAGTGAACCACAACCTAGAACCCTGGATCAACAAGTTCTTAATACTGTCGAGGTTGAGGATATTACTTCTGGTGAGTTTAACATTCCTTTTAACCCTCCTCTTACCGGAATTAACGATCCGCTTCTGGTACCTGTTGGTTTCCAGCAACCCGAGTATAGTGCATATCTTTTCACACCTGGGCATATTATGACTAACCCAGGAGACGAATAGGGAGTTCCACAGACTCCCACAATGGGTATGAAAACAAGCATTGTAAATCCTTCTTCCACTGCTACACCAATTTCATTGTAGACAGCTTTTGCTTCAACTCCATCTTTTAGTTTTAATGCTGGTACTTTAGGCATGCTAAGCACAATAGCTTTGACATATGCCTCAGTTGCCACCCCTACTTTTGGACCCAACAATGCAGTGAATGCCACTCCATCTCCTGCGGCTCAACAGTCATACCGTATACCTACTACTTGTATTTCCACACCCAATGTAGGGCCGAATCCCTCTGCAACTATGCCTGTCATGAGTACCATGACTGCGCCATCCACCTCGACTACCCCTGGTTTTAACACCTTTGCAGGTTACAATGTGAATCAAATTAATATACCTGCAGGAAATATCCCATTTTCTTTGTTTTCTGGAGGAGGGGTAATATCTTTAACCAACAATATGGTGGGGCTAACACCCAGCCACAGTGGACAAATGCACAGGGTGCCAACCCACTTTCATTTGGGTGGGGGAATTTCAACAACACTTTCACACAACAACAAATGGCAGGGGGAAACCCCTACCAGCAGATGGATGGGGGAAACCCCCACCAACAAATGGATGGGGGCATCCCTAACCAACAGTTTATGGGTCAAACTATGGGAGGTTCCCCCTTCATGACTCCAAGTTATCAAGTGCCATCTTTTAGACCTCGTTTACCATTTCTGGCAACTTTGAATTTTCCAGATCTTTCCAAGTTAATGAACGATCCCGTGCGCCATAATGTTACATGGCCACCATTTCCCACTAAGCTACCTTCGGACATCCCAAAATTCGAAGCTAAAACTGGTGAGGATCCTGGTGATCATGTTACCACTTTTCATCTCTGGTGTTCTTCGAACTCGTTGAACGAAGATTCTGTTAGGTTGAGACTTTTTCAAAGAACCTTGACTAGGGCTGCAGCCAAATGGTACATTGAGTTACCTGCAGCCACCTTTTTAACTTTCGAGACCTCGCTATAGTCTTTTTGAACCACTTCCAGCTTCCTGTTCGGTACAATGCTAGGACAGATCTTTTTTCTACCTTTAGATAAAACAAAGCCACCCATTTATCTGATCATATTCAGGAGTGGCGAAGACAGAAGAGGCTCACTAAGGCCAATATCCCCCCAAAATTCTTATTAGAGTGGTATCTGAAATCACTCCTTCCTTATGTTTATAAGGAAGTAGCTATGTCTGGGGTATCATCGGAAGAAGAAGCCATTTTAAGGACCCAGCAACTAGACTTGGTTTATGCTTAGTCGGGGCTCCTTTACGAGATTATACCCGATGCACCGCGATCAAACATTGATCTAGGTAGACCAAAACCTGGACCACATGCTGACGGCATAGTAGGTTCAGTTGATTTTGTATCCTTCGAAGCATTGACTAAACAAGTTCATGCCTTATCGGTCAAACAATCGACTGCATAAGTGGCTCCCATCACAACCTCTCCTTCTACTACTGAATCTGTACAACAGGTTCAGAATAATCAAAAGGGCCCTCAGTAGACCAACAACAAAAAGAAGGGTAAGAAAGGAGAGGGGAACCAACAAAAGTCCAAAAAAAAAGAAAATGCCGAGGAGGGTAACAGAGAAAAGAAGAAGGTTAAGTTCCCTTGCAAGCTTTGCAAGCAGGACCACCTCACTCACCAATGCCCTCTAATCGAAGAAGCCCAGAAGCTGCTTCAAGAAAAGAAATCTGTCGTCCTTAAAGATCCATTTCCTAAAGGGAAGGGATCATCTTCTGGCACCTCCAATGCTGGGGGCACCACCCATGCTTCAATTGATCAAACTTTTATTAATATGGTTAACTCGGAAACTCTTTTACAAACGCAGGTAAGAAATTATACCCCGGATTCGCAGAATAAGGATAAAGAGGTTCCTGAATCTTCCACTCCTCTCCACATACCTGTGGACCCACTGCCTAAGATCCCGAAAGGTGTCTTGAAATGGGCTTCCCACAATCCCAACGCACGTGCTGTTGCCAATTACAATGTGGTTGAAGATCTAGCCCAGACCCCTTGTGCTATGTCCACCCTAGAATTTTTTCAAAGTTGTCCATTACAACGAAATGCACTTCTGGCAGCAATTGGAAGTATGGAATCATCCAACATGACTGCGCATTTTGATATGTCTGATATCAAATACCGGTTGATGTACCACATTTCTCTTTAGATAGAGGTAGTTCATGGTCCTATGACCATTAGACGAGCTGTCGTAGATGAGGGCGCGTCTACGTGCGTAATGTCGATTTCTTGTTGGAAAGCCTTGGGTTCTCCCGAGTTAGCCCCCTCGAACACACTGCTTACTGCATTTGATGGAAAAAACTTTCGTCCACATGGAGTCTTGCCATCATTCGACGTCACACTTTCTAGTAAGACAGTTGCTATAGAGATTGAAGTTCTGGATGCGCCGCTTGATTACAACATGTTGTTAGGAAGGAGATGGACATATGCTATGCGAGCTATTCCATCGGCAGTTTTTTGAGTTGTAATGTTCCCGCACAAAGGGAATATCATCACGGTCGATCAGATTTAGTTCTCTCGGCGAAACAACCAGACTTCATCGGAATCCATAGTTCCTTTAGTTGATCAATCTTCCCCAGCAAGTGAGAGTTTAGGAGCAGGGATTTATGGGTCATTAATGGGCACTTTTGACCTACCCTCTCCTATTCTTTTCATGCATTCTGATGAAGGTACATCTACTGAAACTTTCACGGTCGGTTTAAGGACTGATCCGTGGATCCTTCCTACTATATAAAAACCATCAGTGCCCTTATCCATTGTAGAAGTAGCATACATGGAAGCACAGCATGTTGCAATGGAACATATCGTAACTCCACCAGTCTCTATTGAGTCGGATATGGACTATGCTCCGGCATGGTCGGAAGACTCGATCCACTCTTTTGACTGTTTAGACATGGTTTTTCCTTCTGACGAATCCATTTTGGAAGCCATGATGGGCTTGGACCAGCCTTGGGAACACATGCACCACAGGTCTTACCTGCTTCCAAATCTAGACAGGCTAGAGAGAGGAGAGTTTTCGATGAGACCTGGTGGGAATGTTGATTTGTCCTCTTCCAATTCAAGTATTGTTTACCCTGAAGGGAATATAGCTAATATATTGAGAACCATCCCGATTAACATTTCCACCAAACCCGGGGTCGTGGAAAACATTTTTATTGGAGCAAATTGTTCTCTGGAGGAGATTGCTCTGTATACAAAACTTTTTAAAGAATTCTATGATATTTTTGCTTGGTCTTATGAGGATATGCTAGGCATCGATTCTGCCATCGTTGAGCATGTCATCAAAACATATCCTAACGCGAAACCTGTGAGACAAAAGCTCCGTCTATTGAATCCCCGAAAAGTGGCCGCCATTAAGGCGGAGGTCGAAAAATTGCTTAAATCCGGATTTATCTATCCGATTGACATGACGGAATGGGTTTCGAATCCCATTCTAGTTGATAAAAAGCAAGGTACCATTCGAGTCTGTACTGACTTCCGGGACCTAAACAAAGCTTGTCTGAAAGGTAACTACCCTACACCATTTATTGACTAGATCATACATGCGTGTGCAGGACAGGAGATGTTTTCTTTCATGGATGGATTTTCGGGATATAACCAAATTCAAATCAAACCCGAAGATCAACATAAAATAGATTTTATTTTCCCATGGGGAACCTTTTCCTATCGAAAGATGTCGTTTGGCTTAAAGAATGCTATAGCTACCTTCCAACGAGCAATGAATTTCGCTTTTCACGATATCAAGTACATAAGTGAACCTTACTTGGATGACCTCCCGGCGCGATCTTGCAAGAGACGGGATCATCCAGCTCACTTGAGACTTGTGTTTGAATGGTGCAGACAATACAAGATTCGATTGAATCCTAATAAGTGTGTATTCTGCGTCGAATCTGGACGTTTACTGGGTTTCATTGTATCCAGTCGTGGCATAATGGTTAACCCATTAAAAGTTGAGGCGATTGTAAATTTGCCTCCTCCTCGCACCTTGAGACAACTCCAAAGTCTGCAAGGCATGTCTACTTCCTACGATATTTTATCATAAACTATGCCAAAATTACAAAGGGTTTCATGAGACTGCTTAAACAAGATACCTACTTTTTGTGGGATGAGGCTGCTCAAGCATCCTTTGAGGCCTTGAAAAATACATTACTATCAACCCCCTTGTTAAGCCCGCCCGATTATACAAAGGATTTCCTCTTATATCTAGCGGCATCACTATACACAATTGGCATAGTACTAGTTCAGGAGGATGACACGCTCCAAGAGCATGTCATTTATTATCTCTCACACACATTGATAGCTCCTGAGATTAAGTATTCACATGTTGAGAAGTTAGCACTAGCTACGGTCTACGCGGTGCAAAGGCTTCGTCACTATATCCTTTTACGAACTACTACTGTAATTGCGGAGGTCAATCCTTTCCAATATGTTCTCACTCGACGTATCATCGGTGGGAAATACAATAAATGGATTGTAATCCTGCAAGAGTTTGATTTGGTTTTTCAGTCTGCCAAGTCAAAGAATTAACCAGTGTTCGCTGAATTAATTTTAGAATTTGCGAGTGACTTAGTGCATATTGAGGAAGAATCATCATTCCCAGATGAACATATCTTCCTTATTGCCTCCTCTGACCCATGGTACGGGGATATTTTAGTATATCTCTAGACTTTGACGTGTCCTACCACTTTTTCTAGAGAAGAACGAAAACTGAAAAGTCATGCAAAAAACTATCTCATTATTTCTGACACTTTGTACAGGCGTGGGATAGACTCCATCTTACAACGTTGTTTGACTTTAGAAGAAGCAGAATTAGTATTGAATGATGCTCATAGTGGAGCTTGTGGGGGTCATCTTTCTGGGTTGTCAACAGCTTAGAAAATACTGCGTGCGGGTATTTTTGGCCTACAATCTTTAAAGATTGTGTGGAAGCTATGAAACATTGCCGTCCGTGTCAGTTTTTCACCAGAAAAATGAGAGCACATCCAGCTCCTCTTCATCCTGTGATCACAGCAGGTCCCTTCACCAAATGGGGGGTTGATTATATAACTTGTAATCCAGTTTCGGCTAGAGGCCACCATTATATTATCGTTGTTGTCAACTAGTTCACCAAGTGGGCCGAGGCAATGCCTACTGTTAAGGAGGATGGAGAAACCGCCGCTTATTTCATATTCAATCAGATTATCACAAGGTTCGGCATACCCAAAGTGATCGTGACATATCATGGTCATCATTTTCAAAACAACATGATGACCGAGCTTTATACCATGCTATGTTTTCGTCAGGAGAATTCGTCTTCATTCTATCCACAGGTGAATGGTCAGGTCGAAGCGGTTAACAAAACTTTGAAGACAATTCTACAAAGAACCATTAATGTCAGTCGGAATAACTGGCACATCATGTTGTATCCTGCTCTTTGGGCTTATCGAGCAAATGTAAATACTGCTACCGGGTTCTCTCCCTTCCAACTTGTGCATGGGATAGAAGCAGTCGTTCCGATTGAATGCAAGATTGCCTCATTAAAGTTGGTTGTCCAACTGTTACCAGAAACTTTAGTACTAGAGGAACGTTTCCTACATTTAGAACATCTAGATGACCAGCACCGTGATGTGCTCACAACAAACTAGATCCATAAGAAATGAGTCAAAGGATAGTATGATAATTCTGTCAGACCTAGGGTTTTTCTCGAAGGAGACCTTGTTCTACTTTGGGATCAGGACAAGGAACTGTTAGGGGTTGGAAAGTTTAAGTCCATGTGGCTCGGTCCTTATATAATCTCGAAGGTACTGAAGAAAGGTTCTTATGAGCTAACGGACTACGAGTGTAATAAGCTTCCTGAGCCTAGAAATGGGCTCTACCTGAAGAAGTACTAAGCTTAATAATTTGTGCTTTTTCATGTATTATAGTTGTACATTTTGTAGAACTAGTTTTTGCTTGTGATCGTTAGTTGACCTTATGTGTGTTTTCTCGCTTCGTGTTTCAAATGTCGACTGAACACATTTTAGGATTTGCTGATGTCACCAATTGCCACACCCGACAATTGGCTTCAACATCTTGGGTCATTTACTCACTGACTGGCCAACTGGTTTCTTCGGGGGGGTTTGTTTGGGTCCCACAACGAATAACGTAGCTGAATACAGTGCGCTCATAGAACTTCTCCGGGATGCTCTTGTCCAGGGCATTTCACATTTGGAGGTAAGACTTGATTCGCAACTAGTTGTATTTCAGTTGACGGGTGTTTATTAGATTAGAGCTCCTGTTTTGCTATGACAGTTTTTGGGAGTTAAATTATTGGAAAGACAGTTTGATTCCGTCATATATCAACATATTCCAAGAAATTTGAATGCATTAGCTGATTCATTTGCAAATTATGTTATAGATTGGCATTTGTATCATACACTTCCATAAATAAACATTACACATAAAGTTAAACACACACATGTAAATATAACCCGATACTGTATATATATCCGATACTATATCAAAAAATAGTATGAGTTTGGAACACAGGTCTATCAGAAAGTCATATCATAAGATACATAAATTGGGCTCGATGGCCTCAAAATACATAAAATATCCTTCTCCTATGGAGAAGGTTGGGCCTCATCATCATCCACTGCCTCTCGGTAGCATATGACCAGCCTGGCTACCTTCCGCAGCAGCCTAATCTAGGCTGGGGCCACATTGACTACATCCTCCTGCATGTCTATGGGCATCTGTTCAATGCGATATGTGGGAATGTCATGAGTCAACCGACTCATCTTCCTCTCTATAGCCCTTAGCATAGCACCAGTTGCACCCACATCAACGAGCCTCACGAAAGTAGTAGGATGTCCCTCGGGATGAACTGGTCCAACATCTGCATATGACACTTTGTTTTAGTATTTTCAAACTCATCATAAAAATAATATACTTTAAATTGAAAAAAATAAATAATATTCAAAACACAAACATACCTATATCTCCCCAGGCACCATCTGGAGGAAGTACCAGCTCTGGATCATGACGGAAGTCTAAACCAGCATACAAAAACTACCAAATCCTGGCACCTGTCTCTCCCACCATCCCTAGAAATCATTGGTGTGATAGCAAAAGTGGCTTTCACCACCACCCTGGCGGAGAAAAATGTCCCCCCAATGGTCCAATCGCGGCTCACGAGGAATGACTGGGGGAAAAGGCATGCCCAAACTAAGAGTAGGTACCCTTTTGAAGAAGAAGGTACAAAGAATGCTGCCATATCCAAAGTTCTTCATTCTCCCAGTCTTACACCCCGAGAGTTGAAGCTTCATGTTTGCTAACAGACTAGTACACCAGTCATATACATGACCTTGTGAGCATTCAATACCAATATGCATGTAGTGTTTTGAGGCTAAGTGTTGTGTGGCACTCCCTCCCATTCGGTTGAACATACTTATAATAACCTTCAGAGGGAAGCTCGTAAGAGTAGAAATGAGAATCTAACTTCCACATTTCTCAGTACCCTCCACACAGTAGGCATTCACGTATTCTTGTATGGACATGCCACCCGCATTTCATGAAGACCCTTTCAAGTTTACAGGATCTCCCCTCCTAGAGGGTCCTGTAATGAAGTATATGTCATCAATAGTGAGTTCTAGGGTCTCTCCCCGGATATTAAACACATTAGCATCTGCATCCCAATACTGAATGAGTATTTGCAGCAAGCGGTTAAGGGCCCTCATGTTCACGGTTCGGTAGAATTTCAAAAAACCACATCTTCTAAGCACCATAAGAGTGGTAGGATCTTGCATAGCTATCCTATCCATCTCCTCATGCTTTCCTTCCCTCCAGAAAAGTGCCATCCTGCCAAGAAAACATCAATTTTTTAGTTCTTGACCATTTTTTAAGCATGTTTAGGGGTAAACGTTGCTCTACTAGGAACACAGCCACATTTGGACGCTACTGTCCTTGAGGAACAGTAGCACACACCTCCAAAAATACTCTACTTTACCTCTTAGACAATAGCGTACACGTTTTTCACGATTTGAACATGGCTAGAAAATGAAATTTAAGCATGAAAATTGACAAATAAACCATCAAAATGCAAGTTGGGATGAAAATAACTTACTTGGAAGAAGAATGAAGTCGAATGGTTGCCCGATTTGATCGCTATGAATGGATGAAGATCAAGGGTTTGCTCCAAAACTTGCCCTACAATTCCAAATGTGATATTTGAGTTTTCAAAGTGAAATTACATATATGAATTTGAATTTGATTTTTTTACCCACTTTTGTGAAAAGTCTATAGTTTCAAATTTCATAAAAAAGGGTTCTATTTAATCATTAATACCTATAAGTGTTGATGAGATGAATTTAACCTATGTTTCTCAAATTTTCACTAGATTTTCATAGCATCAATCTATTATGACTTAATTTCTTTATTGACGGACCACGTTAAGTACTTTATGGTTGAAATTTTATGTCATTGAAGATTTTTTGTCATTAATACTAACCTGGTTGTTGAGATCCTGGTCTTTGGCAGGTCATGAGTCGTGATCCCATAAGTTGTCATTTAAGTCATTTTAAGCTCTTGTTTGGACTATTGAAACCTAAACAAGATTGCCGAGCAAACTTGTCCTCTTCAAGCTCGTTAAAGGAACTGAAGGCCCATCCGCTTAAGTATAAGTTTAACCCTTTTCCAGACTTTTGCGGATTACTTACGAAAAAGGAATACTCTAGTCATCCGTGGCTAGAAGAGTTCTTCTTCCATTTTTTTACACTTTTTCGGGGGAGGAGACTGAATTTACGAAAAAGGACCTTTTGGAGCCTTCTTTAGGGTTTTCAGGCTCTCGAAACATGAAAACACCAAGCGAGCATTCATCTACTCGGGCTCGATGTGAAATCCACGAGAGGGTAAATAGAGGATTGTTTAAGTTTTTCAGACTCTATAAACAGGAAAACACCGGCGAGCATTAACCTACTTGGCCTTGATATTAAAATCCACGAGTAGGTGTATGGAGTTACTGTTTAAGTTTTTCAGACTCCTTAAAATTGAAAACACCGGCGAGCAAGAACAGATCTCGGCTCGATATTAAAATCCAGAGATCAGTATTATAGAGTATTCTTCTATCTCTTCTTCGAACTCTGTAAACAATGAAGAAGGTCCCGAGTCTTCCTCCCATGGGCTCGTTAAACTCTTTACATGGTTGGATCTATTGAGTTTTCATTCTTTCTTGGACTCATTAAAACAACAAGAAAGGTATTATTTTATCTAAAAAGAGTAAGGGATAAGAAGGGTATATCACATCTTGCAGTTTCAAAGGCAGTTCAGTCAGTCATATCCTTGAACACAGCACCTACTTGAGTCTTTCATGTCAGTTGGGTTTTAGTTTTTGACCTTCGGGTGAACCTGATCTCCGAGTTATCTACTTACCCGGTTGGTTATTCTTCCAACCATATGGAGGGTCTACTAATGTCTCCTATATTGCAGGCTTATATCACTTCCCCATCATGTTGAAAACTTCCTAAGTCACTTTGTGTCATGCTCACTGTTCAAGGATACAGCCTATGTCAGCCATTCTGCAATTTATCTTGACCTCATGTGTTGGCCATCCTAGTGTCAGTCTTGTTACTTATACTACTCCACATCAGCTCATACCTTTGAGTGTTCCTCTTGTTGGATGATGGAGGATTCCTTAAGGCCTCCCTTCCAACGGACTTCTTCCCATCGACATCAACTCATTTTGCTCTGCGAATGAATTTTAGAGTTTTGGTTAGTACCTTGAGGATTGCAGTCACCAGTGGCAATCCCTATCGCCGTTGAATTATGAGAATACATTAATGTCTCTTATTCAACAGGTTCCTCAAGTGTTCGACATCAAGTCCACTTATTCACACTTATTGGATCGTACTAGGTACCTTGGGCCCCATTATCATTATCGGTGGAAGCCCTCGCGTTTGTTAACGGTATACATCAATGACCAGTAATCAAATGATTCCCCCCATGTTCGACTTCAGTTCATTTATTCACATGGTTAGGGTTTGTATCTTGGGTTGTTTGGATGAAGACCTTGGGCTTTTGATAGCATTACCTCATTATGTTATCACCCAAGCTGTGAAAGACTGAACCTCACTCATTTTGGCTCTCCTTGAGACATAGATCCAGTTTGTTGTTATGGCTATGATCTCTCATTTTGAAATGGATCCACACTTGTATTTTAGTGGCCATGCTATATATACATCTCCTAGTTATGTATCGAAGATCATGTTGTATCATGCTACACATTTATATGATGTCAAGATTGTAATTGCTCGCTGACCTTGATCGCTATTTTAGGTACTTCTATGACTTGGTTCTACGGTTTCTTGCTCCTCCGCTGACTTGGAATTATAATGTATTTTGGTCATTGATTCCCTCTGACCTCACACATTAGGGGGCATCTGTTATAGGTCAAATATGCACTTCTCCGTCTGTGATCACATCTAGCCGTCGATCACACAAAGGGACAACTAGGATTGAAGAGCATTATTGCCCTAGATGATGTATGGACTAGACTTACCCTCCTGCAGCTGACAAAACACCATTTTTTCATACATTTTGGACATGAACGCTACTCCATAGGCATAAGAGCAGCGTTTTCCTACTAAAATATGCAGGTCTTCTTCAATATAGTAGCATTCACCTTCTAAAATATGCAGCTCTACTTCAATAGAGTAGTGTACACCCTAAAAAATCTTGCAAATGATGGTTGTAAGCACTGAAGTTGCATATTGTGCACTACTCTACTGTGAAATACTCGCGCACATCTTAAAATGTAATAAAAAATATATTAATTTGACGAATTGGGATTAGTTGAAGTTGGTTTTGCAACTTCCCCAACCTCCCAATCAAACTACCTCTCGATCCAAACTGCCTACCTTGTCCCATAAATACAAGGGGGATAGATGAGAGAGGGGAGGAGAAACTATGAATTGAGGGTTGTTAAGCTAGAGGAATTCCAAAGTTAGTGTGAAGAGCAGGAGCCCAGGATCCGGTTGCAAAAGCACTCTAAATGATCAGGTATAAATTGTACTGATTATTTGCTTTTGACAATAAAGGTTGAAATGCCCTTCCCGTCCCAATCAAATGTCTAATGGATTGCATATTTGTTTGGATAAAATGCTTGATTGTATTTGATGTCTAAATTGTATTTAAATTTCATCATTGTTATATCATTCAGGATACGCTGAGGAAGGTATGTTTGTATTGGAGGTTCGTCAAATGGAAGATCAAGTGGAGGATCGATCGAAGGAGCAAGCGAAAGCTAGGATCGAACTTCGTTAATAAGGTATGCCTTCAAGAACCTTGATCTCTTTCCTTTTGTAGAAACCTATGTGATAGGATCAATGTATTTACCTGCCATCCCAGAAGTTGGCAGTGTCCCTCTCCTCACTATAGGGTAGAATTCCCGAACAACAAGTTGCTTCTCGTAGTTCATCACCTTTTCACTATCTTATTTCTGAATAGATTCTTGAAACACCTTAGCTGGTTTGACATGTTCTTCATGTTTTGTTAATTTATCCTACAAGAGTTTGTTCCTCCTTCTTGACTTATTATGATTCATCTAAGGAACTCACCAGTTCTCCTTCCCAATCAACCTCTGCAACTTATTCTTCTTCATATTGACTTCCATATTTAATTTATGCGATAGGATTTGGAGGTGTATTGAAGGATCCACTAAAGAAATACATATCCATTGATCCTAGTTTGCTTTATGCAAATGGTGTATTCTTCTTGACTGACGAACAAATATTCTTCTTTTCCTCGCTGCTTTATCCTTCCATGAAGGCCATGAATAATACCTCTTTTGTCTTATCATCACAGTCACTTCCTACGGATAAATTGTTGTCTTTCTTAGTATATAGACTCTTCCTATGTTTTGGAACTGTCTTCCTATTCTCGGGAGTGTCGTGAGTGTGCACCATTTGTTGTTCATGGGAACTAGATTCCTCCTAGTTGTCACTATATTCATCTCTATTGTATAGACACTTCGAAGCATAGTCACCTATGCTTCCACATCTAAAACATTTGAAAGGCAATTTATTCTCATACTTTCCACATCCTCTTTTCAGCTTTCTCAAAAAGTTTGATTCTTCCTCATCTTATTCATCACATGAGCCTTTGTCATGCTCATGCTTAGACTTTCAAGTAGATTTGAAAGAAACTTCTTTTCTGATGGGATTTCCTTTCTCTGTTCTCATATCATATGTAGTCAAGATCCCTTGAAGCTCATCCTTTGTCAATTCTACAAAATTGGCTCTATCTTCTAACATAGATACCTTTGCACCAAATCTTGGAGGCAAAGTTCTTAGTATTTTATGCACTATTGATTCTTCTTCTAGCATAACTCCAAGAATCTTGATGGAATTGAATAACTCATCAACTCGCAAGAAGTAAGAAGCAATATTTTCTTCATCTTTCATTTTCAAACATTCAAATAATCTAGAGTAATTCTGCAACTTTTCCTTCTTTACTTTCTCGTCACCTTCATAAACATTTTTGAGTTTATCCCATACCTCCTTAGCTGATGCGCAATGCATGAACTTAGTAATTTCAGTGTCTGTAAATCCACATAACATAGTGTTTCTAGCTCTTTCATTGCATTCATACTATCTCTTTTCAGTTGGATCAGTTGGTACAATTGTTGGAACATTATAACCATCCGTAATGGACTTCTAGACATCAGCTTCGAGGGATTCTAGATACACTTACATCCTAATCCTCCAGAAGATGTAGATGGTACCATCAAAGCTTGTTTCTCTATTGGTGGAGAGACATTCCTGCATGTCCATATCTGCGCACGGATCTATCTTCTAGATGTTAAGTTGTTACTGAAGATACCTGCTTTGATACCAATTGTTGGAATTTATTTAATACTAAGAGGGGGGTGAATCAGTATTAGCGCAATTATGAACAATTTTTAACTTCTTAACTAATTTAAAGTTGAACTTAAATTATACATCCACCCTAAATAAATAATTCAACATCACATGAGCGCAATACACAAAACACACCAAATTTTTATGTGAAAACCCAAACAGGAGAAAACCATGGAATGCTCTCTTATAATAAAAGATTACATTCGAGAAAGCACCAACTTCCTAAGTTCTCTAGCACCAACTAGAAGGAGGCACTGACCCTGTAGTTTTATAGGTACTGGCCTGAATGAAGCACCAACTCCCTGATTTACCAACTTCAACTGTAAGGAGGCACTGACCCCTTGCTCCTTGCCCCATCTTGCCACCCTGATATATCAAAAGAATATATTGCTTTACTACTCTTATGATCCATGTTGTTACACCAAAATGTTGTCACCCTTGTGCAAGTGTCGCAAGTGTTGCAAGTGTCGTCATCATGACCGTTGCAAGTACCGTCATTATGACCAAGTGTTGTCATCATGACCGTTGTGATAATGTAGTTATCTTGACCATTGTGTATACATCCCTGAAGTCACTTGGACCAAGTAATCATTTGGGAGGATTTGTACTCAGTTTGTACAACCTTTTGAGAGGTCGTCGCAGGTTGCACACTAGCAACATGCGACGTCGCAGGTTGCTCCATAGCAAGGTGCGACGAGGTCTGTTAATGGGAAAAAATAGCCATTTCGAGATATTTCTCGAAGCTTTCCCATTTGGGGGCTTATCCCTGATCTCTTGGAGAGCTGGCACTCGACCCCTAACTCATTGGCAGGATCCCCTATCTCTCTCCTACCATCTCTCTACCTATCCTATCCATAACCTCATCCAGTTAGTCCTATATAAGTGAGGCTCAATCCCATACCAAAGGGAGGAAGACTATGGTATCTACATGCTGGTGAAATCTCTCTTGGGACACCTTCACTCACCTCTTGGAGAATTCATGCTTCCTTGGAAGGCCTTAGCAATTGGCTTGTGTGGAGAAGGGCTGCTACATTAAGTCATTGGTTGTAGTTCTATATCTCTATCATGTACTCCTCTATTTACAGTAATACAAATGCTTTCCACCAATATCGTTCTTATGTGTAATGATGTTGTGTTGTTTACCTACTTAACTGTTTACATAGATCTCTTATTGTATAGATTCTCTTTACTCGTTTCTCTTTTCTGTGTCTTGAAAGGTCTTGCAGCTTAGATTTGACGACCGTGAGGCGTGGAGCAACATTCAGGAGAAAGGATAGCGAAATCAAAGAGGTAAGACATCTAGCACTTGATCCTTAAGTAGATATAGGAAATGTGTTTGTAGTCTATTCTATTTGTTTTAGACTCGCATTGAGATAGGGAGATCCGGCTCGCCTCCGGTCAAGTGGATTGTCCGGTAACAAATCTGGTGACCATACTGGGGAGTATTCTTGTTTAGTGATCGTTAATCTGAGTCATTTTCAGTTGATTGCTTGACACAAGCCTTGTTATCCTTTTTCCATTTTCTTTCTTAGGATTCATTCCATTGTTAGATCTTCATGTTGAAGATCCTGATCTTCTTCCTTTGAGTTTATACAAATCAGTTCCAAGTCTGTTTGTGAGTCATTATTAGGAGATCTAATTCATTTTTGAATCTAGACCTTGCCTGTTGCACCTGGGTAGTGGAAACAGACCGACACTATGTCATTCTGACCTTCTGTTCTTCACCTGTTACTCACCCGTCGCATCATTTGCATTGGTATACTGCGACATCGTCGCACCTCCCGTGAAGGCAGACTGCGATGTCACACTATGTGTAAGAGCAGAGTGCACCAATCTGTCAAAAGTTGACATACTAGCATCCCTTCCCTCATCTGACAGTTCGAACCTTGGTCTGCTATATGAACTCCCTCTGTGCTGCAAGATCCAGCCAGAGATCCCATCCTTGATTTATGTGTTTTGTTTGGCTTGTTTGTATTGGTTTTTGGGTCTTTTGAGATTTGGATTCATGTTTGGCCCTTTGAGTAAAAACTAGTGTTTTGCTTGCATTTTTAAGCGAAATCGGTTCTATTTTTGAAAAAAAAATTCCCCCTCATGCCCATGAATCGTGCATTCTTCAGTCGTTTTGACCCATCTCAAGGTTTTGAGATCATTTTTGGTTTGGTGTGATTTGCTTGTTTTAAAGACTTGAAAAGTGTGGGATACCCATGTCTTTTTGAACCTCTCTTTCTTGGGTTATGCATCTTGTTTCTCTTACATGCTGAGCTATTTAATCGTTTTTGGGAAAAGACTGATTCTTTGTCTCCACTTTGGTTCAAAGAAAAGCTTGATTTTGTCACTCTTTTGATATATTCATGAAATTGGAAAACATAAGTATTCTTCTTGCTTTAATTTGATCATTTGAAATTCTTGGTCTCACACTCATAAGAAGAAGAAAGGCATGTTTTAGATTTGTGTGCATTTGAGTTAGATAAGATTGTTAAGTGCTTATCTTTGTCTTGCATTTGATTGGAAACGTTTGTGGAATCCTTCTTTCCATAGATGTGTCTTTTTCAAGTGTAAAAAGATAGGAAATGAGTTATAATTATTGCATTTGGTAGATTTTGAGCCTCTCTTGAGTGCCTTTGAGTTGTTTGGGTGCTTGCCATTTTTCTTTGGGAATTTCTAAAAGATTAGAGTGCTGCAGATATCTTCTCACTTTCTGTATATAGATATGAAAAGCATTTAGTTATCAAATTCCATTTTTGATACATGCATTTGAAAATTGAAAGTGCTTCATTATTTTCGTCTTATACATTGTTAAGATTGGTTGCATTTTTCATTTTCTTTGCACTTTTTAGCTGATTATTGCAGAAAGTTAGAGTTATTGCACTCTAGGAAGGAATTCTTCTTTTCGCGACTGCTTAAGTACTTTTGGTTTGAAAGAAAGAAAAAGCTCTCCTTACCTTGAGTAGTTTTCATTGAAAAGGAAAGGAAAATGTGCATTATCATGTAGTTGAGGATTGCATTATGTTTACATTTATGTATTCACCTCATGCATCCACCTAACTGTACAAGATAAAATTAACGCTAGCTTAGGTTAAAATCATTTCGTAACTGTGTGTAAGTTAGAGACATGTTTCGGCATCATTAAGCGTGGCAGCTGTCGTTATTTGCCAACACTGTAGTATGGGGGTATTGTAGTCTTCCACGTACATCGGTATATCGAGCTCCTTCACGTACCCACCAAGTACCATAATCCGTACTTGGCGTATATCGAAGGGTGTATCATGTACTCGACACGTATATCGGAAGGTCTCATGCCAACGACTGTGCATTAGACAGCACCACTATGGATTTGAGCTCCCACATACCTTGCGTATATCGGGAGACACCATTAGGATTCCTGAAACCAACCGAGTTAACCATTTGGCCATCTTGGAAAAGCAATACACCGAGAACAGCACTTGGGGAGATTACCACGCATGTACTATCCAGGTAATCGGGTATGCAGGAAAGGGTACGGTCCCAATCCTCCTTATCGCGTCATATTGTTGGACCCTGCAGTATATAGCGGTTTGCGATGCCTTGATAATCCCGTGAGGTTCCAGACTTTGAATCCACTCCTATTCACACAGTTTGCTTGTTGCTTTTAGACTTGAGTAGTGCTTGACTTGTATGGTACTTTAGAGACTCTTAGGAATTCTAGATATGGGAGACTCTTCCGGGATTACCAACCAGGAGGCACCTTTCCATGGTATGCCATTTGTTATTTCCCCTTGTGGAACTGTTGGTCCTCCCTTTATGGCTACGTTGAGTCTTCCTGGATTGACGATAGGATTACCAGTATGGTTATTCTCCAATCCAGTTACACCAAGTGCACTAATTACGTCGAACCTAGGTCCTTCACCACATGAGCATCAATCTCATGATGACCCTTCTCCCTCTCCGTCGAAATTTGAATCGGCTTCCATCTCTTCCTCTTCTCCTACTGAAAACTTTGATGTTAGTAAGAAGGCGAGTGTTAAGAAGAAGAAAGGGAAGATTAAGAAGAACAAGGTTAAGAAAGAGACTACGCGTCAACCATCTACCTCTGATGGCACTCATTCTATGAGAACACCTCGTAAGCCAAAGTTCCCTTGCAAACTTTGCAAGGGTGATCACCTTCTCAAGAATTGTCCCGGTCTTTCCCGTGTGTCAGAAGTGTGGTATAAAACCCCAAACTGCTTGTATCGTCAACCTCTAACCATCATGTTGATGATACTCCCTCGACCAGTGACCCATTGGTGACGGGTCGGAAGGGTAGAGCCGCAGACCCTTGCTGGATATGCAAGGGCTTGCATCGTACTTACCTTTGTCCAAGCATGGATGAAGCTTCACGGTGGTTGGAAGATATTACTCATTCTCAACAGGTGCTTCCAACAAGTGATAGTAAGTTGTCCCTCGATCCCCCGCTGGTTGACCAAGTGATCAATTCAGTTTCATCTGTAATTGATCCCACTCTTCCTTCTGAGAGTGAAGTGATCGAGTTGCTGTCATCTCCACTCGATCCCGCTCTTTCATTGGAGAAAGTCCAGACTGAAGCAGTCACCATGACACAATCTTCGTCTCATTCTTATCTTCCAAGTGAGAGTGAATTGGAAACCGCTGATGTTTTCCTAGTCAGTTCAGAATGTCCTAGGCAAGGAGAGACCCTGTCCATTCCTACAGGACCCCCCCCAAGTACTGAGGTCATTTCCTTTGATTGGAATGGTCTAACAGATTCTCATCTTCCTTCGAGTGTTCCTTTTCAAATATCTGTAGGAGTTTCCGATAAAGAAATATTTCGTACGATAGTTGATGAGGGAGCTTCTGTTAGTATTTTATCCTCAACTGCTTGGCAAGCTATAGGTTCGCCTCATCTTGTGCCAGTCACTGACCATATTTTGGCTTTTAATAGAAGGCCTACCAGACCTTTAGGGATTCTCCCGCAGTTACCTGTCATGTTGAGAGGTAAAACTGTTTATGTTGATGTCATGGTTGTCCAAGGTCCTTTAGATTTCAATCTACTCCTTGGACGTGATTATGTCTATGCTATGAAAGTCGTCGTGTCCACACTCTTTCAAGTGATGTATTTTCCCCATCATGGGAATGTTGTGACCATTGATCAGCTTTCTTTCATGACACCCACTCATCATATGACTCCTAGTCATCAGACTTCCCTAAATGTTCCACATGTTTTAGTGGTTTCTTCCCCCTGAGAATAGGGTACGAGCATGGTTTATGTTATGTTTCAAGCTCGTTAAAAAATGAAACCAACCTTCAAGCAAAGTTTCTCTATGATTTCAAGCTTGCATAAAAATGAAACCTTTTCACATGAGCATAGTTCCCGTTCTATGTCAAGCTCATTAAAAAATGAAATAGGTTCCTACAAGCATGGTTTATGTTATGTTTCAAGCTCATTAAAAAATGAAACCGACCACTCTAGCATAGTTTACCTTTATTTTCAAGATTGCATAAAAATGAAACCAATCCATTAGAGCACAATTTTATTCTATTTCAAGGTCATTAAAAAATGAGATAGACCCCTCTAAGCATAGTTTACCTTTGGTTTCAAGTTTGCATAAAAATAAAACCATCCACTCGAGCATAGTTTTATTCCATTTCAAGCTTGTTAAAAAATAAGATGGGCCCCCTCGAGCATAGTTTTATTCCATTTCAAGCTCATTAAAAAATAAGATGGGCCCCCTCAAGCATAGTTATTGTCTATTTCAAGCTTGTGTAAAAATGAAATAGATCTCCCTCCCTTCATTTCGAGTCTCTCGCTAGAGTTAGAACTCGAACCTTCATTTCATCTGTTTCTCGTTTTCCCCCCCTTGGCAAACATTTTCATATTAGTATCCAGATTGGTAGTTGGGTTAGCAAGTATCATTTTCAGATGAAATGAAGATTGGGGGGGATGCCAAATGTCGTACCGTCAGCAATCATGTTGAGGGAACATCACCATGTTAAGCCTCTAGCAATCATGCTGGGGGCATTTTCCAACCTCTGGGCACCATGTTGGGAAGGAACCCATCAATGGGCCTTAACCTATGAGCATAGTTCCCTTTCTGTGTCAATCTCTTTAAAAAATGAAACAAGTCATTCGAGCAGAGTTCTATTCCTGTGTCAAGCTCATTAAAAAATGAAACATATCCTTTCCCTTTGAGTCGAGTCTCCTCGTAGACTTAGTACCTGAACCTTCTTTTCACCCGCCTATGCCTTAGGCGAATGAAATGAAGCTTGGGGGCATGTCTTCAACCTCTGGAAGTTACGTTGAAGTCAACTCGATCGCCTCTCCACACCATGTTGGAGCTAAGTCACTTACTTCTAGCAATCATGCTGGGGGCACACACCAACCTCTGGATGCCATGTTGGGAAAAACTCCACCATTGGGAACATTTTCGAGCATACTTTCCTTTCTTAGGTTTTGAGCTCATTAAACCATGAAAAATATCCTGAGCATAGTTCATTTTCTGTTACAAGCTCGTTAAAAAATGAAGCAGACATCATGAGCATTCTTCACCTATCTTCGAGCTCGTTAAAAACAGTAAGATAGCATTTGAGCTTACTTTTTCACTTTTTTGGTGCTCTGGTTGAAACATGAAAAGTGGTTTGAGCTTACTTTCTACTTTTTCGTGCTCTGGTTAAAACATGAAAAGTGGTTCGAGCTTAGTTTTTACTTTTTCGTGCTCTGGTTCAAACATGAAAAAGATTCCGAGTGCTTTTGATACCTTTCTCGTGCTCATTAAAAATTTGAGTTAAAAAGGTGTGTCTAACGAGTATAGGTTTATCACTTTATCCGGCCTCGCTAGACTATTTACGGAAAAGGAACTGTGCCGAGTTTACTTTTTCCTTTGTCGTACTCGGTCATCAACCATGACAAAGTTGTTCATGGAGTCCTTTTAAGCTCTTTTCAAACTCCCTAAATAGGAAAATATTGCCAAGCGAACTTGATGCTTTCACGCCTATAAAAGCATTTTAATGATCGTCTTTCTGGTGATAGTTTACCCCTTTTTCGGACCAGGAAGCACTATTTACGAAAAAGGAATACTCCAACCAACCATGGCTGGAAGAGTCCTCTCCCACGTTGTTTTACCCTTTTTCCGGCGATGAGGCTAACTTTACGAAAAAGGACCATTGGAGTCTCCTTTAGTTCTTTTCAGACTCTCTAAACATGAAATGACGCCGAGTTTTCCTTCTCTGGACTCATTAAATTTTAAACATTGAAGGGCCCATTATGGGGGGAACCCCTCCTTTCCTAGGTTCGTAAAACATTTGGGATTGGACTCATCTATGAGATGAGGCTATACCGAGCATCTGGTTACCCTCATCAAGCTCGTTAAAAAACAAGTGAGGCACTCATCATTCATGATGGGGAAAAAGGAAAGTGTTTGTGTTACATACTTTAGTGGCAGTATATAGTCATTCTTGAACATGGCACTCGTCTGCATTTGCATACCGATACTTGGGTCATCTGTTTGTCTATGAGTCCCCACTTACTTTCTGAGTCTTATTACTCCTCTGATTCATTCGGAGAAAGCTTCCACTATCAGTTGCATTATTGGTCGGCAACCATGTTGTACTACATATGAGATTGTCAGTTCAGAGTCAGTTGTATTGCAGTAGCGTCCTTCATCCGACAAGTCTTTTGCCATTATTTCTATCAAAGCATTTCACCTGTACATCCTTAACAACTTCATGATTTGGGGGGCATTCTGTTACACCAAAATGTCGTCAACCTTGTGCAAGTGTCACAAGTGTCGCAAGTGTTGCAAGTGTCGTCGTCATGACCTAGTGTCGTCATCATGACTTTTGCAAGTACCGTCATTATGACCAAGTGTTGTCATCATGACCGTTGTGATAATGTCGTCATCTTGACCATTGTGTATACATCCCTGAAGTCACTTGGACCAAGTACTCATTTGGGAGGATTTGTACTCAGTTTGTACAACCTTTTGAGAGGTCGTCGCAGGTTGCACACTAGCAACGTGCGATGTCGCAGGTTGCTCCATAGCAAGGTGCGATGTCGCAGGTTGCTCCATAGCAAGGTGTGACGAGGTCTGTTAATGGGAAAAAATAGCCATTTCAAGATATTTCTTGAAGCTTGCCCATTTGGGGGCTTATCCCTGATCTCTTGGAGAGCTGGCACTGGACCCCTAACTCATTGGGAGGATCCCCTATCTCTCTCCTACCATCTCTCTACCTATCCTATCCATAACCTCATCCACTTAGTCCTATATAAGTGAGGCTCACTCCCATACCAAAGGGAGGAAGACTATGGTATCTACATGCTGGTGAAATCTCTCTTGGGACACCTTCACTCACCTCTTGGAGAATTCATGCTTCCTTGGAAGGGCTTGGCAATTGGCTTGTGTGGAGAAGGGCTGCTACGTTAAGTCATTGGTTGTAGTTCTATATCTCTATCATGTAATCCTCTATTTGCAGTAATACAAATGATTTCCACCAATATCATTCTTATGTGCAATGATGTTTTGTTGTTTACCTGCTTAACTGTTTACATAGATCTCTTATTGTATAGATGCTCTTTACTTGTTTCTCTTTTCTGTGTCTTGACAGGTCTTGCAGCTTAGATCTGACGATCGTGAGGTGTGGAGCAACATTCGGGAGAAAGGATAGCGAAATCAAAGAGGTAAGACATCTAGCACTTGATCCTTAATTAGATCTAGGAAACATGTTTGTAGTATATTCTATTTGTTCTAGACTCGCATTGAGCTAGGTAGATCCAGCTCGCCTCTGGTCGAGTGGATTGTCCGGTAACACACGCACACTTTATATTGAATTTTTTTTGTTCTACTGTGCACACCTTCTATATGATGTAATCTTGTTGTCATTGTATTTCATACTTCACTTGAATTCATACTTGACTCATCACTTCACAACATCACAACTGATTTCATACTTCACAAACTGTGTGTTGCTTCATCATATTCTATATTATGTGATCTGGTTCAATATACCATTCTTTTACTGCACATCTGCAACTTCAACTGATATTGTGCATATTTTGTAGTACTATTGTTTTGAATATGTGCATTAGTATCAAATAAGTCTGTGCACCTTCTGTGCTATGTCTGTTATGTCTTGGTGCAACAGTCTTCAGAAAATATGCAACCTTATGTGCATCATCTGTGATATGGCCTTTCGGTTATCCACACTTGTCTCAAATCATCATAATGCACATCCTTTAATGTGAAGCATATTTGTCTTAGTGCATCAGATAAACTACTTCACTTTGTGCACCACTAGATAAACTTCAAATCAGTATTCATGCTTATGTCTTAGATCATCTATGACTTTTTGCGTGTTCATCATTAATCCACAGTTCAGTTCAGGATTTGCTTTCTCCTGAAGATGAACCTGCTTAAAAGGTTCGAAACTGTCGAATTGAAAAATTCTACCACATATCTCCTCTCATTCTAAATTTTTGCGTGTTATCTGTGAAACTATCATTCTGGACTCATGCACTTGCGCATCATCTCTAGTTCTTCATTTATATCTTTGTGCAACAGTCACGGAAAGACTTACATCATACTGCGCATAATCAACAATTCTATTCCTCTGCTTGTGTGCACTCGGCTCTCTGCTAGATCATGTTGTTCTAGTTTCATGAGCCCTTGATTCCCCAAGAATTAAAAGCTTGATAAATTTGTATGTTCCATCTTTTTGCTCACAATATTTTTCCAGTATCCAATTTGGATTCTTATTTATTTGATCTATGTTTATGGTGATGTCCACGAGTTCTTCATAGCGTCCCTTCTTCTTTGCTTCACGATTCCTCTTACTTCACGCTTCCGCCACTTGTCATCTTTTGTGCCACTGAGGTGTCATCTCTTGGGGGTCTTGCACATACTTGGTCCCTTGTCTAATGGGACTTGTGCCCTTGTGGTTCCATCACATGTGGGTCTTCTGCACTTGACTTCTTCAACCGCTACTTTCTTCTTGTACTCTTATGTGCTTCAACAATTTGTATTCTTCTTTTGATTGGTGTATTTTATGCACTTCCACGACTTGCATAATTTATTAACCGCTTCTTGTTATCAAGCCTCTTCCGCACTCCCACCTTGTCCAACCAATTCTAATGACTTAGACTTGAGATATCTTGACTTGGTGGACTTAGGACTTGTGCATCTACCTTAAGTACTGAATATATTCCTTATGTACTTCTTCAAGTTGCATATTCTTGATATACTTCTGGATATACCTCTTTAGACTAGATTCCATGTATTTGTTCAAACTTGCTTACATATACTTTTTGAAACTGGATTCCATATATTTCTTCAAACTGGCACAAGGAATACTAAAACCTCTTTGACATAAGTTGACATCAATGACAACCAAAGTTCAACAATCTCCAACACAATTTCCTTAGTTCATTTCTAAAAGAATTTTTAGGATTTAATTTTGAAGTATTTTTTTCAATAATTTTTCATTATAAATGCCTTGGAGTTAATCTAGACAAATTATGTTGCAGATTAAGACTTTTTTTATGTTTCACACGTCCTAATTCCTATAATTACATAAAAAAATTGAAACTTGGAAGTTAGGATGTCACTATTTGTACATTAATTTTGTCAATGTTCTAATGTCGAGGTCCCCATTCCCATAAATCTCAGAACTTAGAAGTCGGAAATCTATTTCCTCCTTGTAACTTGCATCCTTGCATGCCAATGCCGATTTTTTTTATTTTCACGGACCTCGGAAGTTGGAAGGTTGTTTCTATTTATAGCCATATCCCCAATGTGTCGATGTCTATGTTTATTATTTTAGTATAAACCTTGGACCTCAGAAGTTGAAATGACGTTGATTCATCAGTCAATTTTCTCTCCAACCTGTCGATGTCGATGTTTACCTCGGACATTGGATCTCGGGCGTCTTACTATCAACATTCCGATTTTCTCCTCGATGTATCATGGACCCAATTTTACTATTAATTTGGATTTCTTCTATTCTCGCTAAGCTTTCATTGGCTTGGATACATCAGCAATGTAATTTGTAACTTATTATAAACCACCCCAAGACCCAATGCTAGACTATTTTAAATTATCGATGCTCCCACCTCGGAACTTCTATTCTGACATTGGAAACTAGTACATCCGATGCACACGCCAAAATTGGTTTGGAGAACTAGTCAAATCAGACTAAATTAATGGTTCATTATTACATAACCTCTAATATATGATCGGTTCATTCAAAATTAATGATAAGTGGATTCATTCGTAGTAAAATTCACATTTAGCCAAATTTTTAAAACCCACTTCATTGTTTTCATGCCGAAAATTTAAATTATAGAGTAACAAGAAGTTATGCTTTCAAAAGGGGCTTGCATTTTTCTTTTGCAATACTAGTTTGAGCTTACTCCAGGTATTTATAGTCTTTATTTTTCTTTTTATTCTTATTTTGGGATTTAAGTCAACTAATGTAGCTTATTTTGCGTTTGCAAAACCAGCTCCGAATGCTATGGCACGAAATACCAGGTCAAAAGCTACATAAGAAGAAATAAAGTTAAAAGACTCCAATTTTGGCATTTATTCAAATATAGATGGGTGAATTCTTGATATCGTGTGCCTAGACTATTTGATAATTTATAGTATCTTTTATAATGATGAATTCTTGGCATTCAACGAAGAAGCCCCAATTTACCAAAATATCAACAAGTCTCACCTACATGCCATTGTTGCACACTCAGTCGGCATGCCATTCACTGATTTGGTAAAATGGATTATTGTCTATGCAGATATTCCTACAAGCACTTTCAGAGATTAAAAACGGACTCCCTATGCTACTTTCAATCCATACACGTTCGCCAAGATATATGCCCTAAAAAATCCTGACCATCTACTAACACGGTATTTCATAAGGGCTTTCAAGCAAAATTATGAAGCGGACGTACTTGTCAATACTTGGATGGTTGACCCATAAAGCTTCATATTGAAACCTAATAGGAAATACCATATCTATTAGCTTAGAGAACCATACAAGTTGCTCGCTTCCATGTTGTGCAAGTTCTATGGTGTGGATAATTGTTCATATTTCAAACTAGAGTAGACCCCTTTTGCTCATCAGGTAGCTACTATAGGACAAGTGTTCAATTGGGCCCCAATTTTCTACATTACTATTAGGGATGCAATGGCTCAAGAGTTGAAAGCTCCAACCACTAAGAATCCTAAATTTTTCCTATCAGCATATCTGGTAGATATCAAGTGTGCCTCTTTTGTTTACCCTTCCATGAATTGGAATTGGACTATGCAAAACCCTCCCTTTGACATTTATTGTTCAATCCTATGGGAAGATAATTATAAACCCTATGTTTATGGCATATGTGATAATTTTCTTAGTGCTACATATTTTATTATATTTAAAAAGAATTCCCTCGGGATTTATGAGGATGCCATCTCTTTGGTGGCACCGATGGGTGATTGGTATGCTAGGGAATTATTTACTTATCTCAGAATATGGGGCAGCAAGTCAGTTCATTTTCTACAAAGATTTGTTCCTAATAGGTTGGTTCTTGCATAGGTATCCTACCAGACAGTTTTGGATGGATTTCATAGTCAACGTCATTCTTAGAAGAGAAGAGAATGGCTGGAATTCCCTTTATATGTTGGGAATTTAATTATTCAAAACTCTACTCATGCTTACCTTTTAGCAATATGAATGGATGACTTGAATATAGGTTTTGCAATTAAAAGGATGCATGATCCAAAGGGCTTCATAGTTGATCATTTTACTCAAGCGCAGCTGAAAAGTTCATATGAACATGAGAAACAACCAAATGAATCTCTCATCAAGGCTTATCCATATTTGGGGAACTGCTAAGCATAGTAACCAATCATGATCAGAGGGTTCTCATCCATGAAGCTCAAAAATAGCAAAAGATAAAGGTAGTGGAAGAAAGGAACAAGATATTTCAACAACAGGAAAAGGATACAAAAGAAGTAATGGAGGAAACTGAAAAGTCTATAGTGGATAGATCTATTCAGCTAAATTCTGCAATAGAGAAGTAGTTGAATAAATATCAAGGCAAGTAGCCAATGCCATATATTCAACCTCACACTCATATTTAGAATTTGAAAGCCTTAATCCAACAGATTGAAGCTCTTTAAGGTAAATCTACCCATTGTATTTAGTTTTTTGTTTATGTTTCTTCTATGCCTATTTAGTTCCTACTATTTCAGTTAAAACTGAAAATAAACCAAAAACAAATTCAAAATCTAGCTCTTCTCAGTTTGTTGTTAGTATTATTGACCTAGAGAAAGAACAACCAACATAAGTTTTTCCTCCAACTCAAGTGATTCAAGAGCCTATCCAGTCATATCCTTTAGATTCTACACCTATTGTCAATGCTACTTTGCATATTTCAAATATTCACTCTTCTCTAAAGGATAATTTGATAGAAACTCCCCCTATTGATAACCCGACTACTTATTCCACTCCTAATTCACCTCCTTCCTCACCATCTCACATTGATCCTCCAAACCTTACTACACAACTTACTAGCTCGCCTAATCAGTCAATGACTGATAATTTATCGAATACTTCAATAGATCCTCCACCTTATCAACAAGACCAACCTCCTCAATAGGATATCCATTCAGTTGAAGATAATGCTCCTAGCATACCCCCAAAACC
The DNA here is from genome assembly GCA_027924585.1 of Larix kaempferi. Taxonomy (NCBI): domain Eukaryota; kingdom Viridiplantae; phylum Streptophyta; class Pinopsida; order Pinales; family Pinaceae; genus Larix; species Larix kaempferi. Next base: position 4,177,622 of record BSBM01000756.1, read on the forward strand.
TGAAGTTGGTTATTCTTCTTCCTAGCCTACTAAATCTCAAGTAGAAAACATTCCTATGACCACAATTGTTCAAGATCCATTAGAATTTTCCCAAACCCTTGTTCAACTTCCATCCACCACCCTGAGTCAACCAATACCTATTGCTACTTCTGTTGGATCGATTGATTCTAAAGGTGAGAATTCAGCTGACTTTGGGGAGGATGTTGTGGTTGTTTTGGGAGACTATTTATTCAGTAAGAAACAAAAGTATTTTCTTAGGAAAGGCACCAAAAGAAGTAGGGAAGGTGAAATGATAGTTGGACCTATGGAAAACCAAGTCATATGGAAATAGGCTACCACTGATCCAAGAAGGGAATCCATTGAGAAAGTTGCTTTCATGGGGGAATTTGTTGGAGCAAACTATGACTCTGTCTACAGTTTAGATAAAATAAATGATGAAGAGAAGGCTAAGTTTGTTGCATTGAAGGAATAAAAGGATTTGTTGCAAGAGATTTTTCTCAAGAAAATTGAGAAGTTGAAAGTTAATCACTAAGAAGAAACGCAGATCCTACAGGATTAGCTTCAACAAATTTTGTTGATGTAATTGTAACTTCGGAAGATATTCTTCTATGTATTATAGTTGTACTTTATTATATTCATGATGGATATGTATTATTCCTCCAATCAGAAGTGTCATCATTTGTATTTGCAAGTGTCGCAAGTGTCGCAACTTATATTTGATGGGTTATTAGACCACCAGTGTGGGGCGGGCCCTGCTTGTGTCATGTGAGTGGGTTATTAGACTTCCTTAGGAATTCAGCCCAGCTAGAATTAAAGGCAGGTTAAGTTGTGTATAAATAGAGAGTGAGTGTGTCTCATTCTATTCATTCACTCACTCATCCAACTCGCATTAGTTGAGAGAGGAGTGCGCACAAGTGGAGGAGGAGTAGCTGCTGGAGTCATCTATCTTTTGGGGATTGATCTTTGTGATCTTTGTATTGGGGATTATTCTATCTCTGAGGAAGTTGCAGGGTTTTTCACCTTCTTGGTTTTCCCCGAGGAAACTCTGTGTCTCTTGTGTTTATGATTGTTATGTTGTGCATGTTATTCTCTTAGTAGGATCCTACATAATGTTTGAATGAAGTTATCGAAAAATTAACATGGTATCAGATTCGTGCTAAGAAGAAGACATTGTGCAGCTGTGGAAGCTCGGGATTCTTAATCTTTTGGTTTATCTCCTTAGTTCATCAAAGGCATGAGGCTAGGACGACTGTCCTTGCAAGGGCGCATCTTTCTGTCGAGACATAATTAAATTCTGAGCACTTTCAGTTTTTGGCCCATCACTACTGCGGGAAATTAGGGTTTCAGAGAAATTAGGGTTTCATTAAGATCTCTCACCACACCAAGCTTGAGGATAAGCTTGAAGGAGCTGACAAATTCTGAGCATGCAAGTATAGGATTGGGTTAATCCTAGAAGAGAATGATTTGGACACCTACATAAAAGAAGAGGTTCCAGTTCCAGAGGGAGATGAGGCTAAGGTCTTACACAAGAAGAACTTGGTCAAAGCCAAGAGAATCATTGTTGATTCTATAAAAGATCATCTCATACCCCATGTGTCTTCTCTAAAGACACCCAAGGAGATGTTTGAATCCTTGACCAAGTTGTTTGAAGGAAAGAATATAAATCAGAAGATGACTCTGTAGAATCAATTGAAAGGGGTAAAGTTACATAATGGAGAGACCATCCAATCTTACTTTACTAAGGTCTCTCAAATCAAAGAACAACTTGAAGTTGTGGATGAAGTAGTGGAGAATGGAGAAATTGTCATGACCACATTAAATGGCCTACCTAGGTCATGGGACTCCTTCATCCAAGGTATCTATGCAAGAAAGAAGTTGATCTCCTTCAGTAGACTCTGGGAGGAATGTTCACAAGAAGAAGCTAGGCTTGTAGCTCGAGAAGAAAAGATGGGAAGTGAAGACCAAGCTGTCACAGCTCACACCAAGAGAAGTAAGCCCAAGAGGGAGAAATCTCATCACAAGAATTATTTTCACCACCATCAAAGAGATAAGAAAGATCTGAGATGCTTCACATGTAATGAGAAGGGACACTTTGCCGCAGATTGTCCCAAGAACAAAAAGGGCTTCAACAACAACAAGAAGAAGAACAACAAGAAGAGATATCATCTTCATACTGCTAAGGATGATGAACCTCCCAGGAAGAAGACTAAGGTAGAAAGTGAAGACTCTTCAAGTGACGATGAAAATGTTATAATATCTGCTCTCATGGGTACTGTTACACATGGGTGTAATGATTGGCTTATTGATAGTGGGGCTTCCAATCATATGACGGGATTCAAAGAATCTCTTATGGACCTATCTGAACATGAGTCACCTCATAAGGTGAAACTTGGGGAGGACTATCAATATCCTATAAAAAGAAGTGGTGAAGCCTCCTATAAACTAGACTCTGGTAAGTCTTTAAAGATGCAAGATGTTCTATATGTACCTGGACTCAAGAAGAATATTCTCTCCATATCATCTTTGGATGCAAAAGGGATGAGAGTTGCATTTGTGGATGACCAAGTACTTATGTGGCCTAAAGGTAAGACCATTGATGATACAGTAGTGACTGGAGAGCAAGAGGGAGGATTGTGCAAATTGAAGGGACAACCTGAACATGCCATGGTACATGAATCCATGGAGCCAAGTGAACTTTGGAATAGAAGGCTTGCTCATGTACACTATAGGGCACTACCAATTGCAAGCAAAGTAGTAGAAGGTCCTCCTGAAATCCAGTCAAAGCATGAAGGTGTTTGCAAAGGATGTGCAAAAGCAAAGAACACAAAGAAGGCATTTCCAAGCAGTGGAAGCAAGGCATAAGGAATCTTGGAAATTATCCACTCCGATGTATGCATTCTGATGTCATCCAGTTCTCTGAGTGGGTATGTATATTATGTTTCTTTCATCGATGATTTCTCTAGGAATACTTGGACTTATTTCTTGAAGATCAAAGATGAAGTATTCAACAAATTCAAGGAATTCAAAGCCTTGATAGAAAACGACACTAAAAAGAAGATCAAGACTTTTAGATACGACAATGGTGGAGAATTCACTTCAGAAGACTTCAAGAAGTTATGCAATGACTTGAGGATTAAGAGGGAGTTGGACACTCCTTACAATCCACATCAGAATGGAGTTGCAAAAAGGAAGAACCTCTCATCCATTTTCAGCTTTGGTTAAGGTCCACACTATCAGAAACTCCAGTGGTTCCTGCAAGGAAGCAAAGATTGAGAGGGAGTCCACCCAACAAACAAACAAAGATAATTATTTGAATTGTCATTTCTTGTATATTTGATTGTTTAAATAATATTGTTCAATGATGTATATACTCATGTTCCTAGACTTAGGTTGTATATGATGCATATTAGAATAATTGCATTAAATGAATAGTATACTACTAATATGCATGTAATGGGTAACTGGCCTATGGCACTGTACAGCATTCCATTGCTACTTATCTAGAATCAAACCTCTTTGCTGACATGTTGGGAGTAGTGCAAACTCTTAACAATGTTCTGGTAGAGATGGAAGGCATCTAGAAAGTTACCATATGAATACGGTATATGGATGAATGTTGTATTGAAGCATTGGCTAAGATAATTGCATGAATGTATGACATATTCCTTTATGTGTAAGACTTTGTTCTGAAAACTATGAGAATTTTCTAATCATGCAATTGAACTTAACTTGTAGGAAAGATCATGTACAATCACCTACAAAAGAAGGACTACAACATTTGTTCCAGCAACAAAGTTCAAGAAAACTATCTATTGAAGATATTGAAGAATATGAAGTTCCCAGGATCTAGGATGTAGTAATGGAAGGATTCCATGATCGAGGAGTACCAATCGATCATGAAGAATGATGTCTTGAATGTGGTCCTGAGACCAAAAGAGAAGTCTGTTGTGACTTACAAGTGGATCTATAAGATCAAACATGCTGCAGATGGTAGCATGGAGAAATATAAGGCAATATTTGTAGCTTGTGGCTTCTCCCAGAAAGATGGGATAGATTATGAAGATACTTTTTCACCTGTAGCCAGATACACTTCCATCAGAACAGTACTTTCTCTGGCTGCAGTGATGAAGTGGAAGATACACCAGATGGATGTCAAGACAGCTTTCTTGAATGGTGTAGTCGAAGAGGAAGTGTATGTGGAGCAGCCACTCAGTTTTGAGACACATGACAGGGAGTCATATGTGTGCATATTGAAAAAATCCTTGTATGGCTTGAAGCAAGCACCTAGGACATGGTACGGCAGGATAGATAGCTTCCTGTCCAGTTTGGGATTTACCAAAAGTAAAGCAGATTCCAACCTTTACTACAAGGTTGAGGAAGGAAATCCCATGATACTCCTTTTGTATGTCGATGACCTGTTTGTGACAGGTGAGGATAGATTGATTGCTGACACGAAGAGGAAGCTTGTTGTTGAGTTCGAGATGAAGGACTTGGGCATGATGCATTACTTTCTAGGTATGGAGGTGTGGCAGAGTGTAGATGGAATCTTCCTTGGACAAGGGAAGTATGCAATAGAGATCCTGAAGCAGTTTGGGATGATGGACTGCAAGGCCATGGCCACACCTATGGCATCGAACCTAAAGCTATTGAGTGATGCTTCATCAGAGTCGGTTGATGCCACAATGTATCATCAGATTATTGGGTCCTTGATGTACCTAACGAACACGAGACTAGATATTTTCTTTGCAGTGAACACCTTGAGCCCATTTCTGACAAATCCTAGACATGTTCACCTGACTGTTGTAAAGCATATTCTGAGGTACCTGAAGGGTACAATTGATTATGGGCTCAAGTATGATGCGAATCAAAAGTTTAACCTGGAGTGTTATGTTGATTCAGATTGGGCAGGCAGTGCTGCAGATAGGAAGAGCACTTCAGGGTGCTGCTTCAGTATGAGATCAGGTGTGATCTCTTGGTTTAGTAGGAAGCAATCCGGTGTAGCACTGAGTACAACCGAAGCAAAGTATGTTGCAGCTTGTTCGGCTAGTTGTGAGGCAATATGGCTAAGGAAGCTACTATCTGATTTATTTGATCTCCAGTTGGATGCTACCTGTATCTATTGTGACAACCAGAGTTGTGTAAATTTGTCAGAGAACCCGGTGTTCCATGACAGGTCGAAGCACATCGAGATCAAATATCACTTTATTAGGGATATGGTGCAGAGAGGAGCAATGAAGCTCCAGTATGTTGCGACAGATGAGTAGATTGTAGATGTGTTGACCAAACCACTATCCATAGTGAATTTCAAGTACTTCAGAGAGAGGCTTGGTGTTCTTCAGATAGAAGATACTTCGAGGAAGAAGTGATGGGACACATTGGCAGGAGACATTCCAAGCATGGTGATAGGAGGATCCTTCCCATTGATGTGGATGTAAGTGCTATGTGATGAGCATTGGGATGATGCTCCGATTACTGCCATGTATGATGATCATGTGTGATGAGCATCAAGACAATGCTCCAAATGATATGCATCAGGATGATGCTGTGACGATAATCATGATGATCATGCGATGATGATATGCATCAGGACGATGTTGTGACGATGATCAGGATGATCATGCAATGATGATGTGCATCAGGATGATGTACTGTATGATGATGATCAGTCTGATCATGAGTATCAGGATGATGTTTTGTGCGAGGATGATCAGGTTGATCTTGAGTATCAGGATGGTACTCTATGGCCATGGACAGGTTCTACAAGGGTAGCATGTAATACCTCCTGGAGATCCAGACAGGTTGTGAGAGTCACGTAAAAGGCCTCGGATGCTCTTTAGAGATCTTGCTGGGAAAGACACTCTTTTAAGGTTTTGCTAGACCACATGTAATACGTCCTGGATATCTAGACAGGTTGTGCTAGTCACATAAAAGGCCTAGATTCTCTTTAGAGATCTTGCTGGGAAAGACACTCTTTTAAGGTTTTGTGGGTACCACATGTAATACATCCTGGAGATCCAGACAGGTTGTGCTAGGCACATAAAAGTCCTCAGATGCTATTTAGAGATCTTGCTGGGCAGGACACTCTTTTAAGGTTTTGTGAATGTCACATGTAAAAGATCCTAGGAGATCTGATAGGTTGAGATGTGTGCTCGTAAAAGTCTTGGGATGCTCTTTCGAGGTTTTGTTGACACACGTAATCAGTCATGAGGATTCAATAGGATGCACAACTCACAGAGATGATGAATACCTACAGGAGGATAGGTCTACAACCAGCGTGAAAAAGGGATGGCTCTATAGAACTTCCTATGAAAAGAAGAATTGTTAGATAGCCCAATGATCGAGATGACGAGTACAGTAGCAGTGATGATGATGCTCCGTGATCCATGACGATGATCCAGCTCCAGAATTGAAGACTTGTGGCGATATGTATTGATGACCTATGTCTAGAGAATACCTTCCTAGTTAAGAGGGAGTGTTGATGTAATTGTAACTTCGGAAGATATTCTTCTATGTATTACACTTGTACTTTATTATATTCATGATGGAGATGTAATATTCCACCAATCATAAGTGTTGTCATTTGTATTTGTAAGTGTCGCAAGTGTCGCAAGTGTTGCAAGTGTTGCAACTTATATTTGATGGGTTATTAAACAACCAATGTGGGGTCGGCCCTGCTTGTGTCATGTGAGTGGGTTATTAGACTTCCTTAGAAGTCAGCCCAGCTAGAATTAAAGGTAGGTTAAGTTGTGTATAAATAGAGAGTGAGTGTGTCTCATTCTATTCATTCACTCACTCATCCAACTCGCATTAATTGAGAGAGGAGTGCGCACAAGTGGAGGAGGATTAGATGCTCGAGTCATCTATCTTTTGGGGATTGATCTTTGTGATCTTTATATTGGGGCTTATTCTATCTCTGAGGAAGTTGCAGGGTTTTTCACCTTCTTGGTTTTCCCCAAGGAAACTCTGTGTCTCTTGTGTTTATGATTGTTATGTTGTGCATGTTATTCTCTTAGTAGGATCCTAGATAATGTGTGAATGAAATTATCGAAAAATTAACAAATTTCAAAGCAGAAAAATAATGCATATAGTAGGGTAGTTGAACAGGCTAGTGAGCTTACAGGAATTGACCAACAGTTTGAGCATCTTAAAAGTCAAGATGTTTCATCTCTCTTTTTCAAGCTTATAGTTCAAGAATTTAAAGATGAACCTTGTAATAATCTGTAGGATAGATCACATAGCTAGAGTAAACCTCACAAATCTCACTCAAGAATTGCAGAGAAGAAGAAGAAATGAATCAATTATCTCTCATAAACTTAGAAATAGAGAAATCTACAGTATAATCATACATAAGCTGTAAGCTGGAACTGTTAAAACTGAATACAATGATAAGACTGTCAAGTGAATTCGAATTAGCCTGAGGTCATTCAAATTCTCCTCAGTGTTTGTCTTGGATAGCATTGGAGACATCATCCAATAAATGGTAGTAGTCATGAATAGTCAAAAGTCAGTCAAATGAGTCTAAATGAGTCTAACTGAACCATGTGAGCACAAATCAATGGGTGGAGACTCCAAGGAAGGCGCATGAGGTTGTCAGTAAGTCAAGTGGCACTCCGATAGAGACAATCGGGACCTATAGGCAATTAAACTGAGCAATAAATGCAAGAACTGGTCAATCAATGCTCTAACTGATTGTTGGTAATCCAAGTAGTGTAGTAGGACGCATATGTCATCCAGGTGAGGAAAACATGGCGCACTAGGTAGGTAGGAGGGCTACTGAGGGCTAAAAACATGCTCTAGGGAGTTGAAAATAGGCTCCAGTAGCTGGGGAGCAACTCACCTAGTTCCATCAACTGTTTCGACCCAAAACTCACAACTTTATGTCCATCTGTTGAGGAGCAACTCGCCCAGTTCTACCACCGTTTCAGACCAACTCGCCGAGTTATGCCGCCGAAACACTTAGAAAAATTTTGAAAATTTTTCTTCCTTTCCCCAGGCACTTCCGCAACTTCACTTCATCGGCGCAACTCAGCGAGATTTATCGACCGTGTCGGCTCCACTCATCGAGTTTCACCGAAACATATCGACTCAACTCCACGAGACTCGCCGAAACGCGTTGGCACAACCAATAAAAAACACTTAGAAAATTTTTGAAATTCCGCAAACATTGTCGGTGCAACTCAGTGAGTTTCACCGCCCATTTCGGTGCAACTTAGCGAGTTTCACCAACCGTTTTGACACAACTTAGTGAGATTCGCCGACACAGCCTTGGCGGAAACTCAGAAACACTTAGAATTTTTTTTCAAAATTTGAAATTTTCTTAATGATCAGTGTTGATCAGGAATAATACTTACCTCTGCAACTATGATAGGTAGCCCATGAAGGCCCAATGCTACAACCTTCTCTATGATACCATTCTGTAACGTACCCTCCCATGGACCCAATGCGAGGAACGGAACATGATGCCAATATTTGGGCTTTACATAAACTCATCCCATTCATTAGATTCATACACATAAATTCAAGAGTGTGCAGATGAAAATTTAGTAAATATGCACAACGGAATTAAAACCCATCCACACATTTATCATATGCATACAACATATCCAAAAAAAGTCATCAATTAAACATTGCAGAAGTAAATACATAGACAGAAAAACACTTATCTTCGTAGTGTAATTGTCCCAAGCAACTAGCTATGTCGCTGCAACGTTCCACCCAACCATAGGCCAGTTGTGTTCATCAATTCTCTCAACACGACTGCCACCCTCGAGCTGGGCCTGATTCTTACAAGGAAAAGGGGAAATTCAAGCTCACACACAGCCAACTAATCACTTCATCTGAGCCAAGCCAGTCCACAACTGGGTTTATCAGGCTACATTTGACCCCTGGATGCATGCACTCAAGCTCAAGCCAAAACAATGGATTTACCAACAGGAAGGCCATGGGTTTTCCCCAAATCGTTTCCATCCAAAAATGAATTGTGGGATGGGGAAAAACATTCTCAGGGAAGAAAATTTTTTCTCCCCAACTATCTAAGCATTTAACAGCAAAAACAGTCTCTATGGAACCCCAATTCGATTCCCCTTCTTCTCCACTAGTATGCAACAAAAAAACGCCCTTCTCTCAACTGACAATGAAGGAAAACACAGGAAAACATGGATGGAAAATGCCTAGGTAGATCCAAACTTGTCAAGGAGAGCAATTGGTTGATGGATAATGGCTTGGGGAGCAATTCATGGCTCTTTTCTTGCCAAGGAAGCCAAACACGATTTTCCATGTAGAGTGGCTTGCCCATACTCGAATTTGGACAGCCATACCTCCCATTCCCCAAGGCATTAACTACCTCAACCAACTCTTGGAAGAAATGAATGATTGGGGTACGCAAGTCAACATGGGTAGTTGAGGGTTCATGGGTTCTCTCATTGCCACTTGGATTGACTTGATTGGCTCAAGGATCTAAATGTTTTCCCTCCCAATTCCTGTTAAAATCATGCCCCCATCTCTTATTGCATTGCATAGCTAGTTGTGGGTATTTTATTAAAATGCATATTTACATGATATTTGAATTTTCAATGTGTATGGCTAGCATGCAAACCATATGCATCAGTAAATCGAGGGTGGGGCCTTGGCCTTGAGCTCCTCACCATGATTTGATAACAATATTACATTATTTACATTTGTAATTTAATAGGGTCAAGATGGGAACGTTACATTCCCCTCCCCTTGGAACAACATCATCCTCGGTGTTCCAACACTTCAGAATATATGCCCACTTTACACATGCTTCAAAATTCACAATGGTGGCAGGTTTGTCCTGCACTTTATCTCTTTAATTTGAGCTTTCAGGACCACGTCCTTTGGCTTCCACAACTACTCCTACTGGCTTTGATCTTCCAACTCTGCAGGTGGGCATTTCTCTATAGCGATCCCTTTCTTTGATTTACCTTCCAGCTGATCTACAAGTATAGAATTTCATGGATGCCATCTTTCTTGCTGTCCTGGCAACTATTTGAGGAAGATTTACAACCAAATCAAATAGATTTTGGTTTGCTGCCATGATCAATGTGCACAACTGGGTCCCACTTTGCTCACTAGCAACCCTTGGCTGGTAACAACTGCAACCAATGGCTTTCAATTTCTCACCTGTGAGACTCATCATGGCAATTCCTATTGGGACAAGCATAACACAATATTAAAATTAGTCATTTATTTTCCCAATTGACATGGAAATTCCATGCTTTACTCATGAGACTTTCACACATTTCATGCTTTCCCAACATATACATGAACTCATTCATGTTTATCCTTTCACAGGAAAATAGCTATTTCAGAATTCACAACTCATTTCAAGCAATAAACACAATCAACTTCCTGTCACAACATGCATTCACAATCCTCTATTTCTGAAATGCATCAATCAAAAAGGAAAGAGAAGAGTAAGAGTTTCCCCCTCTTATTCTTGTTCCAATCCGGAGCTACAGTGCCATGGTGGTTTCATGCTCCTTAGCCTCTTTCACTTCAATGTGAATGCTTGACTTGCACTTCTTGGCTATGACACTTAGTGTCTAAGGTCTGTCTAAGGATTTTTAACTAGGGAATCATTTCCCATTGTTGCCTACAGAACCTTTGGCTGCTAAGACCCACACATGTCCACTAGCACTTTCTTTCATTGCTTCTCATACTAAGCTCTTTCGGATGGTCATATGTCCACATGCATCCATATGATGCCTTCATAGTCCTTACTTCCAACAATACCTACACTCAAACATTGAATCAATTCACATGTTTAGTTTATTTTCATAGCGTTTATTTCTAAACAAGAGTTTAAGAAATCATAAACAATTCATATACACATGTATATTCATAAGCAAGAAGATGCAAGATAACCAAATACTTATCTGTATTGGATGCCTTCACTTTATCCCACAGGATCCTTCTTTGCTTTACAAGCCTTGTATTTCCTGTGGATACAATAATGAATGTTGGGACAGCACGTAGGCTACTTCCCAACCATTCGAATAGGCAATGCCAGGCCAGTACGCCGACTCGGTTTTATCAATTAATTAAGGAATGTTTGGCCAGCACATCAGCTACTCCACAACATCAAGTGGTTAATTCTCCCACCAACTATTCTCTGAATTTATCGAGCATCAGTTACTCTTTGGAGATACCAAGAATTTTAGTACCCAACCAGTTACTCTCTGGATTTACCAAGAATTTTAGCGCCCAACCAGTTACTCTCAGGATTTACCAAGAATTATATAGTTCTCTCAGGGTCCTTGCTTTCCTGCAATGACCAAGGTTTCCAGTAAAGAAACAACAGTGTATCAGCTTAGCTGTTAGAAGACTTATACCTGAAATCTTCATTATTCCAAATAGGAAAATAAATGAAAATGAATACTTATTTGTATTGTGCATTTCCTTTTTGGTCCATAGGATCCTGCTTCACTTTCCAAGCCTTGGGATCGCCTATGGACTTGGATGTTTGGCCAAAACGCATGTTGTTCCACAAGATCAAATATTTCATGCCCAACCAGTACATCTTCACGCCGACTGGATTTACCAAGCATTTGTGGAGACCAACCAGTCCCATACCTGGTTGGCCCTCTCCATTGCTGAGCCAGCACATCCATCTGGGTCATCAGCCAATGGAAGGAAATTGCGCCACTGACCATTATAGGTCAAGGATCTACCACTCTACCTTAGGCTTGCATCATCCTTTCACACATGTCACAACCCTTCATCAATACCTCCACAACACCCAAGTAAATAATACCAAACCAGTACACCGACTGGGTTCATTAGGTATGCAACAACCCTTTGTCAATACCTCCACAACACCCAAGTAAATAATTCCAAACCAGTACACCAACTGGGTTCATTAGGCATGCAACAACACTTCGTCAATACCTCCACAACAACCTTTCATTATGTTTTTTCCATGTGCAGCACCCAAACTGCATCTATTTTAGCTGACAACACAAGATGGATAAGCAAACTCATCAGTATTATTGCTCTAAAATTGAAGCATAATTCATATCGTTCACTATCAAGTATTGAAACACTAGGAATGCGTCCATTCCCTTAGGGTGTATTCAATATTGACAACCCTATCATAACCCAGCACCAGAAAAGTGTGCACTCCCTTTCGGATGTGAGAAATGTAGGCCCTAATCATACTCAAGCATTATGGAATAATAATGAAATAATAAAACATGCTCTGCATATTAAATCTAATAACCAGACATGTATATTCTAAGTTAGGGTTACAGAATACTTATCCCTTTTTATATGTATCTTTCCTTCGGTTTTCCACCCCAATATTTTCACGTTCCATAACCCACAAATGCCTTCTTGGCATAATTTCAGCATCTCACTCACATGGCTTTCCAACATGCAGTGCAACTGGGACATTAACAAAACTTACTATGGCGTTTCACCCGAAACCCATTTCCAAAGGATGGGGTCATTCCCATCTAGTTTGGCTTCTGCAGGACATCACACATGGTCTTCCTACAATGTGTCATCCTGGCACACTTATCAAATAGCCAAACAGTCAGCAACATTTAACAATAACTTCAAATCTGATTGTTTCATAACCAATCAATGGCATTAATAATTAAATTCAAACATGAATTTACAATTCTGTCCTCCTACATAAATGGATTGGTTTAACTCTGAAGCCATCCTCATATTGTTTGGCTCTCGTAAGTGGTATCACTCTAGCCATTATGGTTTCACCCTTGCTACCATACATGAACATCCACCTACAACATGTCCTCCCGACACAATTTTATATAAGCCAAACAGTGATTAGCAATTATAAGCAAATTCCCAAATCTGAAATCTACAAAACTATTTTCCTACAGAAATTAGATTTGCAACCATGAGGTTATTCTCATAAACTTAAATCAGACAATTTTCAAATTTGTTTCATGCATAAGTTACAACCATGAGAACCTTCTCATAACCTTTGGCTTCTGCACATGGTAGATCCCGGTCTTTACTATGGACTTATCCTCATTGCCATACGCGAGACTTTCCTACCTAAAATCTGAACTTCAATCAGCCAAACACGTTATGAGTATCTATGCATATAATATTTTCATTGCTACAACAGTCACTGAAGTGATCTCAAAATTATAACGCTCAATAATTCAAACACCTTCAGCTGTTAACATTTGAAATGCAATGAAATATATATATATATATATGGATAGATAGATAGATATGCATCATTATCATAATAAAATTGCAAGACACGGGTACACTATCCGTGCAATTGAAATAAACTGTAAATACTCATTACTTCACATTTCATGCAACTTTGTCCTTCCAACAAAGCACTTTGGTAGCCCATCAACATGTCTACCTTCTTCATGCAATCATTCTCCCGCACTCATAGCAGCTCATGAAATTATCTTTAATTGTCGACAATTCATCATTTCATCTATTATATAATCGCAATGAATCATGCACATCACAACCGTGCATTCGCACAATCCATCACAACATGTGCATCCACACACATGCATGCACATCTACAATGTTTACACAAAATTCTCAAGTGCATTCACATTATCTCATGAAATGGTCTCGGAATTAACAATAGTTCACCATTTCATCTATCATATAATTGCAATGAAACATACACCACAAACATGCATTCACAAAATGCATCTCAACATGTGCACATTCACAACATTTACATAATCTTTTAATGTGCATTCATTCAATGCATAACCACAAGATTGTACAGAATATTCTAATGCACATCCCTTCAATGCAACATTGCATTAATCCATGAATACTATGCATTCCAACATATTATGGCCTAACCATGACTATCTCATATGGCATACACTACAACAAGACCATAAGTCATCACTTGCTTTGGTCGTTAAACTCACAGCCATCCTACCCAAATGGTATGATATTATTTTTATATGAATGCATTGAAGTTTCTAAGAAACTATAGGGTGCAAGGCTCCTTGCCTTTACTTAACCGCACCTCACCATACTCGGTAGGTTGACATTCACATTCATGCACTCAATACCACATGCAAACCAAATCAACATAGTTTAAACATAGTTGAAGGGATCTCACCAAATCCTATTTCAAGCGTTCATGCAACTAAGCACAAATAACCATTACCTGCATGGTTGTTATTAACATCGCTTGATGTTATCTGATCAGTTGGCCTCTTACCAATGCTACATAGTCCTTTTTCCAACCTCGTGATCATAGATTTGTTGCACCATCCTTTCCTCATAAGGTTGTTGGTCATATGCAACAACATCATCCTCATCCTTAGCCATGCTTCGGTTTTCTTTGGTCCTACAACCAATGCGAACACAACTAATTATTAGAAACCACCATAATGATCTTAAGTGGCTCATTGCATATGTAAAAACTCACTATTTTACCAATATGCAGTATCTTATATATGTACAAACATTTTCACATGCCCTACGCAATATCTATTAGTATTCCAACTAGTACATATTCACTTCATCTATCTATCCTCTTGCATTTTCAATCATGCTTCTATGGTCTGATTCGTACAACCATTATCAACAAAATTACTAGTGATCAAGCATAGGAAATACCATTAATGGGCTATTGCATGTGTAACTTTCATTACCTCTACCCATATGCAACATCATGCTCATGCATAAGAAATTCACATGCACTATGCAATGACTCTTTAATCATGCCCACTAATTCATATGCATTACTCTCGTGTATTCCCAGCATCCCTATGCCATAATTTTCAATATATAAAACTTGGGAAATATAAATACAATAGCAAGAGAGGATTTAAGGAATTCTCCCTTTCCAATTCCCCATTATAGCATGGAATTTCCTCTTCCACATCATAGCTGATCCAATTCCATGGGATCTCTACCATGCACACAAGCAATCATTAGTAATGATATTCTCACGAATTATCAATTCAATATATATGTACGTGTATAACATTCATTCTAGCTATTTTCCAAACATGCAATTCTTATGCTATAAACAGAAATAGTTTAAGGTGAGGAATTTCCCTCTTTCATTCTCCATAATGGATATTGATTCCGCAACCTTCTATGCAATTCCTGCTTCTCATCGCAAGCATAGAGAATGCATTTCACACTTTCAATGACTATCTCCGGGGGACGACGGGGGTCAGGAGGGATTTCCCCCTTGTGGCGCATAAGTTCCATGGCATTTTTCAACTTTCGATGCCTGAAAAATATCCCTGGAAAACAACTGAAATTCCTTGTTTCGAAGAAACTCACCTAGTTCATCTGACCCGTTGCAGATCAACTCACTGATTTCTACCAATAGGAGAACTGAACTATCTCTTCCGACCCATTTCGGACCAACTCGCCGAGTTCTTCCGGTCGGCAAACTCAAAGTTTCCCGGTGGCCCATTGCAGAGCAACTTGCCGAGTTTCGTCGACTACTTCGGTGCAAGCTCACAACTTTATGTCGATCTGTTGCAGAGCACTCGCCCAGTTCCACTAACTGTTTCATCCCAAAACTCACAACTTTCTGTCCATCTGTTGCAGAGCAACTCGCCTAGTTCTGCCTCCGTTTCGGACCAACTCGCCAAGTTTTTCCACCGAAACACTTAGAAAAAATTTGAAAATTTTTCTTCCTTTCCCCGGGCACTTCCACAACTTCGTCGGCACAACTCAGCCAGATTCACCGACTGTGTCGGCTCCACTCAGCGAGTTTCGCCGAAACGTATCGTCTCAACTCCACGAGACTTGCCGAAACGCGTTGGCACAACCAATAAAAAACAGTTAGAAAAATTTTCAAAAATACTTAGAAAAATTTTGAAATTCCGCAAACTTTGTCAGCACAACTCAGTGAGTTTCACCGGCCGTTTCGGTACAACTCAGCGAGTTTCACTGACCATTTCGGCACAACTCAGTGAGATTCGCCAACACAGCCTTGGCAGAAACTCAGAAACACTTAGAATTTTTTTTCAAAATTTGAAATTTTCTTAATGATCAGTGTTGAGCAGGAGGAATACTTACCTCTGCAACTATGATAGGTAGTGCATGAAGGCCGAATGCTGCAACCTTCGCTCTGATACCATTCTGTAACGTACCCTCCCGCGGACCCAATGTGACGAAGGGAACATGATGCCAATATTTGGGCTTTACATAAACTCAACCCATTCATTAGATTCATACACATAAATTCAAGAGTGTGCAGATGCAAATTTAGTACATATGTACAGCAGAATTAAAACTCATCCACCCATATATCATATGCATACAACATATCCAAAAATAGTCATCAATTTAAACATTGCATAAGTAAATACATAGAAAGAAAAACACTTATCTTCGTATTGTACTTGTCCCAAGCAACTAGTTATGTCGCTGCAACATTCCACCCAACCATAGGCCAGTTGTGTTCATCAATTCTCTCAACACAACTGCCACCCCCGAGTTGGGCATGATTCTTACAAGGAAAAGGGGACATTCAAGCTCACACACAACCAACTAATCACTTCATCTAAGCCAAACCAGTCCACAACTGGGTTTATCAGACTACATTTGGCCCCTAGATGATTGCACTCAAGCTCAAGCCAAAACAATGGATTTACCAACAGGAAGGCCATGGGTTTTCCCCAAATCATTTCCATCCAAAAATGAATTGTGGGATGGGGAAAAACATTCACAAGGAAGAAAACGATTTCTCCCCAACTATCTAAGCATTTAACAGCAAAAACGGTCTCTATGGAACCCCAATTCAATTCCCCTTCTTCCCCACTGGTATGCAACACAAAAACACCCTTCTCCCAGCTAAGAATGAAGGAAAACATGGGAAAACATGGCTTGAAAATGCCCAGGTAGCTCCAAACTCGTGAGGGAGAGAAACTGGTTGATGGATAATGGCTTGGGGAGCAATTCATGGCTCTTTTCTTGCCAAGGAATCCAAACACGATTTTCCATGCAGGGTGGCTTGCCCATACTCGAATTTGGACAGCCATACCTCCCATTCCCCAAGGCATTAACTACCTCAACCAACTCTTGGGAGAAATGAATGATTGGGGTACACAAGTCAACATGGGTAGTTGAGGGTTCATGGGTTCTCTCATTGACACTTGGCTTGACTTGATTAGCTCAAGGGTTTGAATGTTTTCCCTCCCAATTCCTTGTAAAATCATGCCCCCATCTCTTGTTGCATTGCATAGATAGTTGTGGGTATTTTATTAAAATGCATATTTACATGATATTCGAATTTTCAATGTCCCTAGCTAGCATGAAAACCATATGCATCAGTAAATCGATGGTGGGGTCTTGGCCTTGATCTCCTCACCATGATTTTATAACAATATTACATCCTTTACATTTGTAATTTAATAGGGTCAATATGGGGACGTTACATTCCCCTCCCCTTGGAACAACATCGTCCTTTGTGTTCCAATACTTTTGAATATATACCCACTTTACACATGCTGCAAAATTGATAATGGTGGCAGGTATGTCCTACATTTTATATCTTTACTTTGAGCTTTCAGGACCATGTCCTTTGGCTTCCACAACTGCTCCTGCTGGCTTTGATCTTCCATCTTTGCAGGTGGGCATTTCTCTATAGCGACCCCTTTCTTTGATTTACCTTCCAGCTGATCTACAAGTCTGGAATTTCATGGATGCCATCTTTCTTGCTATCTTGGCAACTGTTTGAGGAATATTTTCAACCAAATCAAATAGATTTTGGTTTGCTTCCATGATCAATGTGCACAATTGGCTCCCACTTTGCTCACTAGCAACACTTGGCTGGTAACAGTTGCAACCAATGGCTTTCAATTTCTCACCTGTGAAACTCAACATGGAAATTCCTGTTGGGACAAGCATAACAAAATATTAAAATTATTCAATTATTTTTCCAATTGACATGGAACGTCCATGCTTTACTCATGAGACTTCCACACATTTCATGCTTTCCCAACATACACATGAACTCATTCATGTTCATCCTTTCACAGGAAAATAGCTATTTCAGCATTCACAACTCATTTCAAGCAATAAACACAATCAACTTCCAGTCACAACACACATTCACAATCCTCTGTTTATGAAATGCATCAATTAAAAAGGAAAGAGAAGAGTAAGAGTTTCCCCCTCTTAGTATTGTTCCAATCCGGAGCTACACTGCCACGGTGGTTTCATGCTCCTTAGCCTCTTTCACTTCAATGTGAATGCTTGACTTGCCCTTCTTGGCTATGACATTTAGTGTCTAAGGTCTGTCTAAGGATTTTCAACTAGGGAATCATTTCCCATTGTTGCCTACAGAACCTTTGGCTGCTAAGACCCACACATGTCCACTAGCACCTTCTTTCATTGCTACTCATACTTAGCTCTTTAGGACGGTCATATGTCCACATGCATCCCTATGATTCCTTCATAGTCTTTACTTCCTACAATACCTACACTCAAACATTGAACCAATTCACATGTTTAGTTTATTTTCATAGGGTTTATTTCTAAACAAGAGTTTAAAAAATCATAAACAATTCATATACACATGTATATATATAAGCAAGAAGCTGCAAGATAACCAAATACTTATCTGTATTGGATGCCTTCACTTTATCCCATAGGATCCTTCTTTGCTTTACAAGCCTAGGATTTCTTGTGGATACAATAATGAATGTTGGGCCAGCACGCAGGCTACTCCCCAACCATTCGAATAGGCAATGCCAGGCCAATACACCGACTGGGTTTTATCAATTAATTAAGGAATGTTTAGCCAGCATGTCGGCTGCTCCCCAACATCAAGTGGTTAATGCTCCCACCAACTATTCTCTGAATTTATTGAGCATCAGTTACTCTCTGGATTTACCAACAATTTTAGCACCCAACCAGTTACACTCTAAATTTACCAAGAATTTTAGCGCCCAACCAGTTACTCTCTAGATTTACCAAGAATTTTATAGTTCTTTCACGGTCCTTGCTTTCCTGCAATGACCAAGGTTTCCAACAAAGAAACAACAGTGTATCATCTTATCTATTAGAAGACTTATACTTGAAATCTTCATTATTCCAAATAGGAAAATAAATGAAAATGAATACTTATATGTATTGTGCATTTCCTTTATGGTCCACAGGATCCTGCTTCGCTTTCCAATCCTTGGGATCACCTATGGACTTGGATGTTTGGAAAACATGCATGTTGCTCCACAACATCAAATAGTTAATGCCCAACCAGTACATCTTCACGCCGACTGGATTTACCAAGCATTTGTGGTGCCCAACCAGTCCCATACCTAGTTGGCCCTCTCCATTGCTGAGCCATCACATCCGTCTCGGTCATCATCCAATGGAAGGAAACTGTGCCACTGACCATTATAGGTCAAGGCTCTACCACTCTTCCTTAGGCTTGCATCATCCTTTAACACATGTCACAACCCTTCATCAATACCTCCACAACACCCAAGTAAATAATGCCAAACTAGTACACCGATTGGGTTCATTAGGAATGCAACAACCCTTCATCGATACCTCCACAAAACCCAAGTAAATAATGCCAAACCAGTACACCGACTTGGTTCATTAGTCATGCAAAAACCCTTCATCAATACCTCCAAAACACCCAAGTAAATAATGCCAAACCAGTACACCGACTGGGTTCATTAGGCATGCAACAACCCTTCGTCAATACCTCCACAACAAAGTTTCATTATGCTTTTTCTGTGTGCACCACCCAAACTGCATCTGTTTTAGCTAACAACACAAGATGGATAAGCAAACTTATCAGTATTGCTGCTCTAAAATTGAAGCATAATTCATATCATTCACTATGAAGTATTGAAACACCAGGAATGCGTCCATTCCTTTCAGGGTGTAGTCAATATTGACAACCCTATCATAACCCAGCACTAGAAAGGTGTGCACTCCCTTTCGGATGTGAGACATGTAGGCCCTAATCATACTCAAGCATTCTGGAATAATAATGAAATAATAAAACATGCTCTGCATATTAAATTTAATAAACAGACATGTAGATTCTGAGTTAGGGTTATAGAATACTTATCCCTTTTTAGATGTATCTTTCCTTCATTTTCAAAGATGTGGGCTCCCTTCTCTGATTCAATAGTACTTCAGTTTTCCACCCCAATATTTTCACATTCCATAACCCACACATGCCTTCTTGGCATAATTTCATCATCTCACTCACATGGATTTCAAACATGTAGTGCAGCTAGGACATTAACAAAACTTACTATGGTGTTTCACCCGAAACCCATTTCCAAAGGATGGGGTCATTCCCATCTAGTTTGGCTTCTGTAGGCCATCACACATGGTCTTCCTGCAATGTGTCATCCTGGCACACTTATCAAATAGCCAAACAGTCAGCAACGTTTAACAATAACTTCAAATCTGATTGTTTCATAACCAATCAATGGCATTAATAATTAAATTCAAACATGAATTTACAATTCTGTCCTCCTACAGAAATGGATTGGTTTAACTATGAGGCCATCCTCATATTGTTTGGCTCTCGTAAGTGGTATCACTCTGTCCATTATGGTTTCACCCTTGCTACCATACATGAACATCCACCTACAAAATGTCCTCCTGACAGAATTTTATATAATCCAAACAGTGATTAGGAATTATAAGCAAATTCCCAAATCTGCAATCTATAAATTTGTTTTCCTACAGAAATTAGATTTGCAACCATGAGGTTATCCTCATAAACTTAAATCAGACAATTTTCATATTTGTTTCATGCATAAGTTACAACCATCAGAACCTTCTCATAACCTTTGGCTTCTGCACATGGTAGATCCCGGTCTTTACTATGGACTTATCCTCATTGCCATACAAAAGACTTTCCTATCTGAAATCTGAACTTCAATCAGCCAAACACGTTATGAGTATCAATGCATATAATCTTTTCATTGCTACAACAGTCACTGAATTGATCTTAGAATTATAACTCTCAATAATTCAAACACCTTCAACTGTTAACATTTGAAATGCAATGAGATATATATATATATCATAATAAAATTGCAAGACACGGGTACACTATCCGTGCAATTGAAATAAATTGTAAATACTCATTACTTCACATTTCATGCAACTCTATCCTTCCAACAGAGCACTTTGGTAGCCCATCAACATGTCTACCTTCTTCATGAAATCATTCTCCTACACTCACAGCAGCTCATGAAATGATCTTTAATTGTTGACAATTCATCATTTCATCTATTATATAATCGCAATGAATCATGCACATCACAACCATGCATTCACACAATGCATCACAACATGTGCATCCACACACATGCATGCACATCGACAATGTTTACACAAAATTCTCAAGTGCATTCACATTATCTCATGAAATGGTCTCAGAATTAACAATAGTTCACCATTTCATCTATCATCTAATTGCAATGAAACATACACCACAACCATGCATTCACACAATGCATCTCAACATGTGCACTCACACATACACATGCACATTCACAACATTTACATAATCTTTTAGTGTGCATTCATCCAATGCATAACCACAAGATTGTATAGAATATTCTAATGCACATCCCTTCAATGCAACATTGCATTAATCCATGAATACTATGCATTCCAACATATTATGGCCTAACCATGACTATCTCATATGGCATACACTACAACAAGGCCATAAGTCATCACTTGCTTTGGTCGTTAAACTCACAACCATCCTACCCAATGGCATGATATAATTTTTATATGAATGCATTGAGGTTTCTAAGAAACTGTAGGGTGCAAGGCTCCTTGCCTTTACTTACCCACACCTCACCATACTCGGTAAGTTGACATTCACATTCAAGCACTCAATACCACATGCAAACCAAATAAACATAGTTTAAACATAGTTGAAGGGATCTCACCAAATCCTCTTTCAATCATTCATGCAACTAATCACAAATAACCATTACCTGCATGGTTGTTATTAACATCGCTTGATGTTACCTGATCAGTTGGCCTCTTACCAATGCTACACAATCCTTTTTCCAACCTCATGATCGTAGATTTGTTGCACCATACTTTCCTCATAAGGTTGTTGGTCATATGCAAGAACATCATCCTCATCGTTAGCCATGCTTCGGTTTTCTTTGCTCCTACAACCAATGCGAACACAACTAATTATTAGCAACCACCATATGATTTTAAGTGGCTCATTGCATATGTAAAACCTCACTATTTTACCAATATGCAGTATCTTATATATGTACAAACATTTTCACATGCACTATGCAATATCTGTTAGTATTCCAACTAGTACATATTCACTTCATCTATCTATCCTCTTGCATTTTCAATCATGCTTCTATGGTCTAATTCGTACAACCATTATCAACAAAATTACTGGTGATCAATTATAGGAAATACCATTAATGGGCTATTGCATGTGTAACTTTC
Organism: Larix kaempferi; assembly: GCA_027924585.1. NCBI lineage: Eukaryota > Viridiplantae > Streptophyta > Pinopsida > Pinales > Pinaceae > Larix > Larix kaempferi. The sequence goes on from BSBM01000756.1 coordinate 4,200,056, forward strand.
ACTACCTCTATCCATATGCAACATCATACTCATGCATAAGCAATTCACATGCACTATGCAATGACTCTTTAATCATGCCCACTAATTCATATGCATTACTCTCTTGTATTCCCAGCATCCCTATGCCATAATTTTCAGTATATAAAAATCAGGAAATATAAATACAATAGCAAGAGAGGAGTTAAGGAATTCTCCCTTTCCAATTCCCCATTATATAATGGAATTTCCTCTTCCACATCATAGTTGATCCAATTCCATGGGATCTTTACCATGCACACAAGCAATCATTAGCTATGATATTCTCATGAATTAGCAATTCAATATATACATATGTGTCTAACATTCATTCTTGCTATTTTTCAAATATGCAATTCTTATGCTATAAACAGAAATAATTTAAGGTGAGGAATTTCCCTCTTTCATTCTCCATAAGGGATATTGATTCCGCAACCTTCTATGCAATTCTTACTCCTCATCCCAAGCATAGAGAATGCATTTCAAACTTTCAACGACTGTCTCCGGGGGACGACGGGGGTCAATGGGGCTTGTCCTCTTGTGGTGCATAAGTTCCATGGAATTTTTCAACTTTCGGTGCCAAAAAAATCTCCCTGGAAAACAATTGAAATTCCCTGTTTCGGAGAAACTCACCGAGTTCTTCCGACCCATTGTGGATCAACTCACTGATTTTTGCTGATCGGTGAACTCAACTATCTCTTCCGACCCATTTCGGACCAACTCGTCGAGTTCTGCCGGTCAGCGAACTCAAAGTTTCCCGGCGACCCGTTGCAGAGCAACTCGCCGAGTTTCGTCGACTGCTTCAGCGCAAAATCATAACTTTCTGCCAATCTGTTGCGGAGCAAGTCATCCAGTTTTGCCAACTGCTTCGCCCTGAAATTCACAACTTTTTGTCGATCTGTTGTGGAGCAACTCGCCTAATTCTGCTGCCGTTTCGGACCAACTCGCCGAGTTCTGCCGCCGAAACACTTTAAAAAATTTTGAAATTTTTTCTTCCTTTCCTTGGGCACTTCCGCAACTTCGTCAACGCAACTCAGCCAGATTCGCTGACCGTGTCGGATCCACTCAGCGAGTTTCGCTGAAACTTATCAGCTCAACTCCACGAGACTCACCAGAATGTGTCGGCACAACCAATCAAAAACACTGAGAAATTTTTTCAAAAATACTTAGAAAAATTTTGAAATTCCGCAAACTTTGTTGGCGCAACTCAGCAAGTATCACTGACTGTTTTGGTGCAACTCAGCGAATTTCACCGACCGTTTCGGCACAACTTAGCGAGATTCGCCGACATAGCCTTGGCGGAAACTTAGAAACACTTAGAATTTTTTTTCAAAATTTGAAATTTTCTTAATGATCAGTGTTGAGAAGGAGGAATACTTACCTCTGCAACTGTGATAGGTAGCCCATGAAGGCCCGATGCTACAACCTTCGCTCTGATACCATTCTGTAACGTACCCTCCCGCAGACCCAATGTGAGGAAGGGAACATGATGCAAGTATTTAGGCTTTACATAAACTCAGCCCATTCATTAGATTCATACACATAAATTAAAGAGTGTGAAGATGCAAATTTAGTAAATATGCACATCGGAATTAAAACTCATCCACATATATATCATATGCATATAGCATATCCAAAAGTAGTCATCAATTTAAACATTGCAGAAGTAAATACATAAACAGAAAAAAACTTATCTTCATAGTGTAATTGTCCCAAGCAACTAGCTATGTCACTGCAATGTTCCACCCAACCATAGGCTAGTTGTGTTCATCAATAATCTCAACACAACTGCCACCCCCAGGTGGGCATGATTCTTACAAGGAAAAGGGGACATTCAAGCTTACACACAGCCAACTAATCACTTCATCTGAGCCAATCCATTCCACAACTGGGCTTATCAGGCTACATTTGACCCCTGGATGCTTGCACTCAAGCTCAAGCCAAAATAATGGATTTACCAACAGGAAGGCCATGGATTTTTCCAAAATCGTTTCCATCCAAAAACGAATTGTGGGATGGGGAAAAAAATTCATAGGGAAGAAAACGATTTCTCCCCAACTATCTAAGCATTTAACAGCACAAACGGTCTCTATGTTGGCGGGAAAATCTACCCTATAGCAAGGAAACTAATGCTATCAACTTGGTTGGGGTGACAGGTAAGTGTATTGATGCTATTACAGAGACATTTACAAAAAAGAAGTAAGTTGTAGATCTTGGGAACACACCTTTCAATTGAAGTTTGATCCTAGCCTTGACTTGATCTCGTGTTCAACTTCCAAATCCGCCTTCCCTTCAGCAAACCTGCAATAACAATACCTTTCTCAAAACATTTTGGGCAATATATAAAGCTTGAAAGAAACAAAAACAATGTTTAACATTCAACATTGACCAAAACAGGTCCAAATTAAGATGCCATTTCATAACACATTTAAATTGGAACAAGAAAGACACTTCAACCTTTATTTGTCAAAAGTAGAATGATGTACAAGTATACTTGATCATGAAACAGACTCCTGCAACTTGATTCTAGGCTCTTGCTCTTCTCTGGCTTGGATGTCTTCAATATCAACTCCTCGAATGCCTTAAAGTTTCTCCATTAATTCATCTCAACATCTAGGTTTTCTAGCTATAATCTCTAACCCTTCTCCTTTAACCTTCTTTGTATTTATAGGATTAAAGATGTAGTTTAGGTCGATATGTAGTTATGGAGGAAGTTGGGGGAGTTAGGAAAGTACCATCAACTAATCCTCCTCGATGAATTAATTTATTTTTTAATCATCTTTTAAGATGTACGCGACTCTTCTTCAATGGAGTAGCGTATAGGGCGCTACTTTAGTGTTTAACAACTAGCGCTCATTCAATTTTAAATGGTGAGCGCTACTATGCTGAGAAAGAGTAGCGTATATTTGGATATGGGCGCTACTATGATACACTAGAGTAGCGTATGGGCGCTAGTCTCTTTGAGTAGAGTGGCGCTCATATCTTAAAATGATATTTTTTGGGGTTTTCCAGTAATGTCAGGAAAATGGAATGAGTTGACATATCATCCAAGGTCAACATGCTCCTCCATCCAAATTGTCCTTTTGTGTGATCAGCAGCTCAGGGTGATCACGGACGGATAGGTGCAAGTTTGACCTATAACACTCTATGGAACCCCAATTCAACTCCCCTTCTTCCCCACTGGTATGCAACACAAAAACACCCTTCTCCCGGCTGAGAATGAAGGAAAACACAGGAAAACATGGCTGGAAAACGCCCAGGTAGCTCCAAATGCATGAGGGAGAGCAACTGGTTGATGGATAATGGATTGGGGAGCAATTAATGGTTCTTTTCTTGCCAAGGAATCCAAACATGATTTTCCATGCAGGGTGGCTTGCCCATACTTGAATTTGGACAGCCATACCTCCCATTCCCCAAGACATGAACTGCCTCAACCAACTCTTGGGATAAATGAATGATTGGGGTACACAAGTCAACATGGGTAGTTGATGGTTCATGGGTTCTCTCACTAACACTTGGCTTGACTTAATTGGCTCAAGGGTTTGAATTTTTTCCCTCCCAATTCCTTGTAAAATCATGCCCCCATCTCGTGTTGCATTGCATAGCTAGTTGTGGGTATTTTATTAAAATGCATATTTACATGATATTCGAATTTTTCAATGTGCCTGGCTAGCACGCAAACCATATGCATCAGTAAATTGATGGTGGGGCCTTGGCCTTGAGATCCTCACCATGATTTTATAACAATATTACATCCTTTACATTTGTAATTTAATAGGGTCAAGATGGGGACATTATATAGCATGGCATCACTCACCCCAGAAGGAGGCAAGTGACATTCTTTACCGAAGAAGGATCGATCGACAAAAAATGGATCACTATGTGAATGATCAATGTGAGAAGGTTGAAACCTTCCATTTTGAAAATAAAGTTGATCACCTTTATCTGGTTCTCCTTTTATCAAGTGGATCACCAACAAGATCTCCGGCAGATATAAGAGTAATGGATCCCATCTCGGAAGAGGAGGATCATCAGGTTCTTGTGGATATGGATCTTCCATTCACTCATCTTCACTGGCAAGTGCTAGATATTCAGTTTCTTGTGGATCTGGATCTAGCATTCTCTCTTCATCATCTTCGCTGTGATATTCAAAATCTGAACTCTCATGGGATGAATCTTCGCTCTCTTGCTCATCAAGCAATGGTGGTGTGGTAGGAAATCTCTCTTTCTCAATAGGATGAGCATCATGAAGAGGCCATTCCTCAAACTATACACTCCTCTCAAGGAATGTTGACATAGTAGAAGGATCAAGAAGCTTGTAGGCCTTTGCACTCAATGCATAACCCACCAGTATACACTCTCTGGTTTTTGGATCTAGGGCTCTCCTTTTCTCAGTTGGAATCCTTTCCCATGCTCTAGATCCAAACACTCTAAGATGGGATACATCAGGTTTGCATCCCATCCATGATTCAAAAGGAGTCATATTTTTAAGTCCTTTATGAGGGACTCTGTTATGAAGGTAAGAAGCACAATTGATGGCTTCTTCCCAAAGACTAGGGTGCAATCCTTTCAACTTTAGCATGCAAGTTGCCATCTCCTTCAATGTTTTGTTCTTCCTTTATGCAAAACCATTCTGTTGTGGTGCATAGGGAACAATATGTTTCATCTCTATGCGTTCATAATCACAAAAAGATTTAAAATCACCCTTGACATACTCTCCCCCATTGTCCGTGCGAATGGCCTTGATCTTTCTATCTGAAAAAATTTCTGCAAAAGACTTGAAAAACTTAAAGTATCCAAATACTTCTGACTTTAATCTAAGAAAGTATACCCATGTAAATCTTGAATAATCATCAATAAAAGTAATAATATACCTTGCGTTGTAAAATATAGATCTGGAAATGGCCCTGCAACATCACTATGAATCAGATCTAGGGGTTGAGAGTCTCTCCTTGCCTTTCCTTTCTCAAACTTCTTTTCAGGATGTTTACCCATCATGCTACCCTTACAGTTGCGCTTGGAAAACTTAACTTTGGGTAGTCCTTCAACCATCTCTTGAGTATGCATATCTTGCATGTACTTATAGTTGAGATGCCCAAATATTTCATGCCATAGCCTACTCTCTTCATTTGCATAAGTGTGAAGAGAAGACTTCTTGGAGAGAGTAAGAAAGTGAGAGAACTCATAGAGTTTCGAATTGTGTTTTGCAACACCTTTTGCAATGATATTTCCTGAAATCATGTCTTGTATTTCGACCTCATTTGGAGAGAACACCCTCTTGGGCTCTCTAGTATGGGTCACTTGGTAGACCGAAAGTAGATTGGCAGTAAGTGTAGGAACATAGAGTACATCTGAGAAGTATTCATGATAAAGTATACCCTTCCAATCCCCTCTGAGGAGACCTTAGAATCATTCCCCAACATGATGGAAGGGCCAACAGTGCATTCGAAACCAGTGAAGAGATCTTTGGAGGAAGACATGTGTCTTGATGCTACTGAATCTATGATGAAGGAGGACTCTCTTGATGCACCTGCCATGAGAGCATGGAATCCTTCCTTGTCCTCAGATCTAGAAGGTTCATCTTCTTTCTTCCTAGCACATTAAAGTACTAGGAGGTTATTCTTTTCAAGTAACTGAGCCATCAAGTCTATATTCTTCTTCATACAAGAACTCTCAGGATGAAATCCTCTATTGCAATAGGTACATTTGGATTTCTCCTTTTGAGAATGCTTGGTCTTCTTGGAATTCAAAGCCCCTTCTGACTGATAGGGAGCCTCCTTTTGCTTCTTCTCATTTGACTTTCTATCAAAAACTTTTTTCTTTCCCTTTCCATTCGCTCTCTTCACCTCAGCAGCTGCAAGTGCTGAATCCATCTTGGGTTTTATCATTCCCATTTGAATCAACTTCTCCTCCTCTTGTGTGAGAGACTGGATAAAGTCATCAAGGCTAGGAAACTTCCATTTTGGGATGGATAGCTTCATTGTCTGAAAGGTGGAGACAAATACTGAGTAGTTAGGGACAAATTTTGATAGTATCGCAAGGATGAGCTGCTTCTCTTCCTTCTCTATTCCATATCTCTTCAATTGTGAAATCAGATTTTTAAACTTGGTAAGAAACTCATTGATGGAGTCGAAGCTGCAAGGGCTCAGTGATATAAGCTCATTTTCCAATTTGTGACCTTTCAAGTCATCTTTTTGTCCAAGAAGAGATTCGAGCTTGTCCCAAACTTCTTTTGGAGTGGCTAGATCTATGATATGAAAATGGAGGTCTTCAGAAATGATGAGGAGTAGCAGCCCTACTGCTTCATCAAGTTTATTCAAGTACTTGGATTTCTCTACTGTACCAGTGGGTTCAACTGTAGTCCCATTCAATACTCTAGAGAGGCTCTTGGACTTCATGAAGATGTCCATCTTGGCCTTCCATTCGACATAATTGAATGAATTCAGTTTTAGATCCATAGGTAGTTGTTGAAGTCGAATTGATGATGAATTCGAATGATGGAATAAACCTACAAAACAAATGAAATTGTTGATGGAGATTTGTTGCAAATCGAGAGACTGCCTTAGGACAATGAGCACATGTGACTGGATCCTTCACACTTGGATAGACCTCACTGGATTTCTCCAATGAATTCAAGACAATTTCACCAAGAATTGCTCTGGAAATCCAAAGGCTTCTTGTGCTCAATGAAAGACAGTTGCTCAATGAATTGCTGCAATTGTTGCAATAGCTGCAGTTGCTACTGCTGCAATTCGAATAGCTGACTCCAACTCTGACAACTCTGATACCATGTAATAATCTGCAGGATAGATCACACAGCTAGAGTAAACCTCACAAATCTCACTCACGAATTGCAGAGAAGAAGAAGAAGAAATGAATCAATTATCACTCATAAACTCAGAAATGGAGAAATTTGCAGTATAATCATACATCAACTGTAAGCTGGCACTGTGAAAAATGAATACAATGATAATACTGTTAAGTGAAATCGAATTAGCCTAAGGTCATTCGAATTCTCCTTAGTGTGTGGCTTGGATAGCATTGGAGACATCATCCAATCAGTGGTGGTAGTCACAAATAGTCAAAAGTCAGTCAAATGAGTCTAATTGAGTCTAATTGAACCATGTGAGAACATTAGGGGGTGGAGACTCCAAGGAGGGCGCATGAGGCTGTCAGTAGGTCAAGTGGCACTCCGATAGAGACAGCTGGGAGCTACAGGCAGTTAAACTAAGCAATAAATGCAAGAACTGGTCAATCAATGCTCTAACTGACTGTTGGTGATCCAAGTAGTGTAGTAGGGTGCATATGTCATCCAGGTGAGGAAAACAAGGCGCACTAGGTACGTAGGAGGGCTATTGAGGGATAAAAACAAGCTCTAGGGGGATTAAAATAGGCTCCAGGTGCTAGGGATACCACCATACTGATGACTGGATGCATGTAAATGCATGCATGGTGACTGGATGCATGCATGCATGCAGAATATAAAAAATGATGGTGAGAATATTCCAACAAACCTCTCATTACTAATGGAAATATAAGGCAAAATCATTTTTTTTTCCAGGGGTTGAATGAGGTACAGGATTATTTTAATTCCTATGAGAATTTATCTGATCTTCTAAGATTTCATATGGATAAAAGGAAGAAGGCACATTCATCTTATGGACATATTTGTGAATGGTAGACCCATCTTAAGAATGCTCCTGAATCTGTTCCTCACATAAACCCGCTCAAACTTATGAGAACTCGGGGATTCTGCTAAATATGGGAACTTGTTTGCGATAAGGTTTCTCATATGATTGACAAGGGAAATAATATTTGTGCTAGACAATAGATGTTAACCGATGGTTACATGGAGACTCTTGGCATGCCTATGTTCGCTGAGTTGGAAGAGTTAGTGCCAACTAAGTTGAGGATTTCTTAGGTGGACAAGAAAATAGACCAATCAGCCAATGTGATCCGAGGCACTTCTCAAATTGAGATATTTGTTCTTAGATGATTTATTTCAAGTCTTGTACATTTGAAATCCACTTTGAAAAGTTTCCTAGATAATTGGTCAAAGAATAGAAGAAAGGAAGTCATATCCTATCTGTGTAAGGCTAAATTCTAGTTGGAGCATGCCAAATATCCTGATGTAATATAAATGTGGGATTTTTACTCTAAATGGAAGGATTATCTTACTAATTCTAGTCAGGGTAGTTATATGTTCCTAAGGTCTAGGAAATATTTCGTTGATTTTGTGGATCCATCTTATCCTTTTGTTTTATTTATTGTCAATCAATCAGAGGGTGATGGGGGGGACACCCTAGATGAACCTATGGTGGAATGTTCTTGTACCAGACATTGTTGAGATCTTTGTATCTTTTTGAGGAATTTATGTAATTATTTGCAATTCGGTTAATGGAATATTGAGATTGTTCTTCATTTGGACCTCAGCATGGTTGGAGTTTGACTTTTCTTAACCTTCATGTGTTTCCTTGAGTTTAAAATATTTATCATTTCGATATATTAGTTAATGGTTTGAATGGTTGTAATTGTAGAGGTTATATTTGACTCTAATGGATTTATTCATCAGTCAAATTAATTTTTTGTGAATAGAGTATATGAAATTTGTTCAGTATTTTTTATTTACGACAAATGTCGTTGTGAATAATTAATGTTTGATAATGCTCACATAACTGTAGAATCAAATTTTTTTTTATCAAGTTTGTTAACATTTCTTGGATATCAGATGTATGAATTAATTTTATCTTGATAATGTTTTATCCTGGCTATATCAGTAATGTCTATTTTGATTAATTAATGATTTTATCTTAATTGCTTCATTGCATTCTCACTTAATCAAAGATCAATCAAGAGAATCTTTGTCCTAACTAGGTTCCTCTATTTAGATTAATTTGTACTTAATTTTTTCTCCCATTTTATAACTAACTTAGATTAACATTTTAGGGTTAGGATTCCATTAGTTGGATTCTTTTGTTAAAGGAGTAAAAACCCTATTTGTAGCCAACGAGGGACTCATATCCGTTGGAAATAGTCACACCAAACAACTGAGGACTAGGGTGACTTTTGCATAAGGTTGTTTAACACATTTGGATAGGATTGTTTCATTTGCATTGACAAATTGTACCATTTCAGGTGTCAACAGGTGGGGAAGTGGAGGGATCAAACAGAGGGATGATGTTGGGTAGGGGTGGATAGGTAGCAAGAATGAGGGAACAAGGAGGGGAATATAGACTTGGGATGAGGAGGAGTATGACCAAGAGGGGGAAGGGAGTACAAGGTGGGGTAGAGCAACATGGATTCAAAATTTAAGGGCCGGGAGGTGAAGGGATAAGAGTATATTAATATGTGTAAAAAAATATTTAAATAAAAGGGGGAGGTGAGGAGGCTTTGGCCTTGGGAAATCAATTTTTCTTCTAAATATTAATCACCATGAATAAGACCTTAAAATCACAATGTAAACCCTCATTCAAGGTTCTTTGGCATCAAGTTTGGATCTGGATACCATTAAGAGATTTTTCACATTGAGGATGGGTCATAGGTCCTTGAAAAATAATGGTCGAGGAGGTAAAACATGCACTTAAGGAATTATTGGATCTTATTACAGTCAAGAGCCTTGAATGAGTACCTACACCAACACATCAATCCTGTATATGGGTTCTATCTAGGCCTTTGAGTGGGATACAAGTGTCATGGGTAGGTTTTGTGCACTAGAAATTAGTTTGGACCATGACATGTTTTCAATGGGGTAAATAAGGGTTTAAAACCCTAATTGAACCTTCTCAAGCTCAAGTTCCATGAAAACACATTATATGAGCCCTCACTAGAGGGTCTATACCTTAGGAGTTCAATATGAGTGTCAGTAATATCTTTCATGCACAATGGATGGGTCTCGAGGCCTTAACCATAGTTGTGGTAAGGAAACAACATTATAAGTCCCTTGACATTTCCTGGGGGAGGGAAGCATTATACTCAAGCACTAAATATATGTTATTAGGTTCAAGCACAAATGATGATCCCTCAAATCTCCACATATGGCCTTTGTTGGTTAACAATTTCCTCAAAGGGGTCTATCTCTTCCATCAATAGGTTATTAATTTGTGCACCATGAATGTTTTTATAGGCCTATCCAATTTCATAAGAGGAAAATAATGTGCATTATTCCCTAACAGCCACTTATTAAGCTCAATCACCATGAAAAACACCTGCAAACCACAACAAAACCCTCTCTTTTAGCACCGAGGTTGGATATGGATGCCATTAAGAGGTTTTGCACACTAAGGATGGGTCACAAATCCTTGAACGTGGTTGAGGAATGAAAATAAGAATATTAGGGATATTGTTGAATCTTTTTAGACTAAAGAGAGCTAAATGTTTCTTTGTACGTTAATATATCCTTTATAGGGGTTTTATACATGCCTTTGAGTGGGATATAAGTGTCATAGGTAGCTTTTGAGCACAAGAAATAGGTTTGGACCATGCCACATTGTTAAGGGGGTAAAAAATGGATTTAATCTCTAATTGAACCTTCTCAAGCTCAAGTGACGTGAAAAAATCCTAGACATAACAACATGAGCCCTCAATACTTCCCTTTTCCTTAAGAGCTAGATATGGGTCCCATTAACATGTATTTGACACAATGTGGATGGGTCTCAATGGCTTAATCATAGTCATGGTACATAATCAACATCCCCAAGCCATTGACATTGGTTCGGGGAGGAAATCCTTATCCTCAACCTCTAAAAATATATTTTTAGGATCAAACGCCATTGATAAGCCATCAAACCTCGACCTATCACCTTTGTTGGTTAACAATTGCCTCCAAGGGTGTTATGCATGCCATCAATAAGTAATTTTTGTAACAAGAATGTGTCTATGGTTCTATTTGATGTCATAAGAGGAGAATAATGGACCTTGAGCCCTAAATTCCACTTCATGAGCTTAACTAGCATGAACAAAACTTGCAAACCACAACACAAACCCTCTCTCAAGGGTAACTAGCATGAAAGTTGGATATGGATGCCATTAAGAACATTTACACATCAAGGATGGGTCACAAAGCATTGAAAATGGTAAAGTAAAAAATATGCCTTGGGGATATTGTTAAATCTTCTCATACTCATGAACCTCGAATGAGTCCTTATAACAACACGTCAATCCCTTATAGGGGTTCTATGCGAGCCTCCAAGTGGAATACAAGTGTCATGGGTAGCTTTTGTGTAGTAGAAATATGTTTGGACTATGCCACATTGTGAATGACATAAAAAGGGCTTTAAGTCCTAATTAATCCTTCTCGAGTTCAAGTGCCATGACACCAACAACATGAGCCTTCAATAGTTGTTCTTTTCTCTAGGAGTTTGATGTGGGTGCCATTGGCATGTATTTCACACAATGAGGATGGGTCTTGAGACCTTAACCATAGATGTGGTAAGGAAACAACATCCTAAGGTCTGTGACATTGGTTGGGGGAGGGAAGCATTATCCTAAAGCACTAAATAGAGCTTCACAAGATCAAGCACCATGGATGATCCTTCAAGCCTCCATGTATGACCTATGCTGGTTAATAATCACCTTTAAGGGTGTTATGGATTTTATTAACAGGTTAGTTTTGCACTAGAAATGTGTATAAAGGTCTACCCAATGTCATAATAGGATAATAGAGGGCCTTGTTCCTTAAAAACCACTTCTTGGGCTCAATCACCACGAACACCATATTCAAACCATAACACAAACCTTCTCTTGAGGTTTTGGGCATCAAGGTTGGATATGGATGCCATTAAGAAATTTTGCACATAGAGGATGGGTCATAGGGCCTTGAAAATGGTTGAGGAAGGAAAACAAGTTCCTCAAGGATATTTTTGAAATCTTGTTGGACTCAAGAGTGTTTAATGATTCCTCGTACCAACATATCAGTCCTTTGTAAGAGTTATATGTAGGTCTTCAAGTAGGATACAAGTGTCATAGTTAGGTTTTGCGCTCTAAAAGTGGGTAAGGATTGGGCCACATGATTGAGGGTGTAAACAAGGACTTTAACCCTAATTGAATGATGTGTCCCCCTTACCCAATCTAACCATCGAGAGAGGACATTGGCAAAACTTAGGCTCTAAAAATTTTCCCCAAATGCATAATACGATTTTTCAACAAATGTAATGTGTGCAGAAGTGTAATTAATCATGCACAGCGTAATTTAAGTTTAACCACACACATCTAATATGAAAATGCAAGCATAAGCATTACATGCATCAAATAAAACAGTTCAGATTGAAATACATGAGAGTACTTATCTTTAAGAAACGCATATCCAAGTAACTAGTTGTGTAAGAGCGCTTTTCCACCCAACCATAGGCACTCAGTCCAACATATACTTTTTTTTTTGTCGAGGCCACCCCCAAGCTTGGATGTGAGGGCACCAAGGCGAAGGAAACACTTACAGGATTCTATCTCTCATCCCACAACCCATTCTGCTCTTTGTGCTTAACCAAATGCTCATCCAGAGCTCTACATGGATCTCACTCAGCCCTCACATCCTTAGCTTCCACAATACCTGCCCCACACAACACCCTTCTAGCTCAGGCATCCCCTTCACCATTCCACGGTTCTCTTGGGAAATCCATCTTATTGAGTGCTTCCAGTGTGTGCATAGAAGAAGTCCAACTTGATATGGCTTCTATAGAACCACCTGTAGCCTTGATTTGTGATTTCTCAAGCACCTACGAGTAGCAGAACTTCATGGTTAAGGTTCCTAGCTTTCCCAGCCTCTCATCTCACCTACAGTCAACTATATTCCCTTCCAAAAATGCAACTTTGTTTTCTAATTCGAAATTATGGGTTTAACAAACAATATGGTAAAATGGAAATGAACAACAATGGAATAACTCTACGTAGTGTAGAAGATTTCATCCAAGAGAATGAGAATGGAATAATAACCAAAAGAGTGTTGGCTCCATGGATATCAGGTGAGGGTGAAAAGACAACTGACATGGCTTCTGACCATAGAATAAATAGGACTGTTGAAAGCTGACATAACTGTCACAACCCCCACGCTTCAATAACTACAAGAAGTGAATTTTCCCACCAACCTCACATGTGCAATCAATGATTGGAAAATGGTCAAAAAGGAGATAATTGGCTTAGTCTGATCACATGACATAATTTTGGGTGAGTTCTAAGGTTGACACATGGAAGCATAGGATTGGGTTTCCCATAATCCCCCTTCCTCTTCCCCTCTTGTGGAATCATAGCCTCTTTGGTTCTCTTTACACAGCCATTGTTGGACCATTTTAATAATTTTCATCATAATATTTACATACATTTCAAATCAGGCATAAAACCAACCAAACAGTACAAATAAAAATATAACATCATACATGCCTATCCATTCACTAGTCGGGCCTTGGCCTTGAGCTCCACACTAGGAATTCACATTAGCATATTTACATCATTTACATAATATTGGATAAATACATTCCAAGTCAAAACTAGGGGTATTACATTGAACCTTCTCAATCTCAAGTGCTATGAAAAAACCTTAGACACAACAACACGATCCTTAACTAATCAGTATACCACCATGGATATTCCACTAGAATAGCTCGTCACAATGGATATTACCACTTGTTCTTTTAATTAGTTTATTTTTAGAACTATAAGAGAAATGATAGAAAAATAAATACGCAATCCACACACATTCAACATGGAATTTATCTTCGGAAAAAACCTATGGGGAAAAACCCATCTAGAATGAGGACTATGCCTTGCTCTTTTATGTAGAATGCAAATACAAAAGGAAATTGGTACTTGCATTAGAGTTACCTTGGACATTGTGGCTCAAATGGATGCTACATAATCTATTACTCACTCTATTATGCTTCACAACCACCCCTTGTTGCTTCTCATCTATGGAAAAATACAATAGAAATGGAACCCCCTTCTTTTCCTAACATCCTGGTATTTAACATTGCTCGATAGTTGTTTAGGGTTAATTTTAGGGTTTGTACATGCATTGATTCTGATTTACGGTCAAGGTTTTGGACATTTTATAGTGTTATTGAAATTCCACATGTGACTAACTCAACATGTGCAAGAAATTAGAGATGATGTGGAATCCATTCAATGTTATGTTGTCAATTGAATGTGTCAACTTGCGAGAGGCATAACTTCTTCGTATAGACTCTGATTGAAGAGACCTTTGGACCGTTGGAAAGTTATTCGAGTGTACAATCACTTCATGTCCCACGGCACTAGTGATGGGTTGTTTTACCCCAAAAAATGTCATTTAGACCCTCAAGCAGGCCTTAGAAGGTTTTGGATCCCAAACTTGCAAAATGATACATGCCCATGAAATGGACCCTATAAGCCAATTCATCCAAACTTCTAACCCAAAAATATCCAAATAGATGACAAATACTATTGATCCATTTCGGATCACACCTCTCCATTTTGGGATGATTTTGGACCCCTAAATATTTTACTTAATGAGGTCAAGAAATATTTCCTCTACCTTCTCCTTGGAGTACCATTTATCCTTTCCTATAAGTTGTCCTTTCAATCCCACATGCCAAAGTTCATACTATCAATACCTAATAGTTCTATAATTCTTCTACAACACAGTGTCTTATGCTAACTCCACCTGACCCTCTAGTCCTCTACAAAAGGTAAGACATGCTCAAGTTACTAATCCAACATGGAGGGTTCATAGAATCTCAGGTTTTCCACATTCACTACAAATTAAATGTGAATGTATGGGGGTAGACTGAGTTCATAGGAATTATCTCCCACATTCTCCAATACCTCAAAAGGGTCATACCATAGAGCCTCGATATTCTTACCAAGACCCTGTAGTCTTTTCTTGTTCAGGTGTAACCACACTCTATCTCCCACTTTCTATGATTTTTCAACCCTATGTTGGTCATGCCTAGCCTTTTATTTTTATTGTGACTTCTTCAAGCGGTTTCATGTGGTTGAAAATGGATCTTCCTAATATTATCAATGAACTGTTCATCTCTTAATGCATCATATGTGGTGTCTTCCCTCACTCCCCCTTATTGTCCATATACAACATCTAGAGGTGAAGGTGGTAGATATCCAAAACAAGTTGCAAAAGGAAACTTACCAATGGAAGTGTGGACTGATATGTTATAAGAGTGTTGAATATAGTTATATTTTTCATCCCAAGTCTTCAAATGCTTCTGATTGCGACCCCCCCAAACCTGCACCAAAGTATTGTTGCTTATTTTCCAATCTATCTATTTATGGAATGTTGTAGATCTATTCTATTTTGTGTCCATTTTATCCCAAAGTTTTGTTTAGAAGGCACTGAGAAATATGGTACCCCTATTTGAGATGATGCTCCTAGGTATCCAAAGTGCACCTAGACTTGATCAAAGAACATGTTTGAGGCTTCCTATCCTTTGATGGTATTTTTACAAGGAATAAGAATGCACATCTTGTTGAATCTGTCAACTACCACAAATAGATAGGCGTGTCCCTTCCTAGTGATTGGTAAACCACCCACAAAATCCATGGAGTTTCTCTCCCATGGCCTCATTGGAACAGTTAAAGGATGGTATAAATTTTTCTTCCTATTACTAGGATTACTTGTACAACAAAGTATGCATCCTCTAATAAAACATGCTACATATTCTTGCATTCTAGGCCAGTAAGCATACCTCTATAAGTTTGCAATTGTCATCCCTACACCAAAATGCCCTGCAGCTTTGGAGGTTTGTTCCTCTTTGATAAGCTACAATATCTCACCTTTAGGAATGAAGAGCTTGTCTAGCTTTTAGAGTAACCCATCGTGGAGATGATAGTCAGCCTTTTTTTCACTGTCTACCTGGGGCTGGCACAAGATTTCCTTGACTTCTATGTCTGGGATGAGAGCAATAATTTGTGCTTGTAACACATATTCTCTAAAATGTTTGAGGGATTTAACCAACATGTAGGCTTGTGTTTCCATAATGTTGTACTTGAACTATCCATCTCTCAATGCTTTGCTAAATAATGCAATAAACTTCTCAAAAACATCATCATCCTTTTACAACAAGACTGCGACTATTATGTGTTTGAAGGAAAATGGGAAAATTGGGAGATATTTTTATAATCCGGGATGATCAATATTGGGGCCTCTCCTAATTATCTTTTAAATGCAGCAAATGCTTCCTAGGATTTATCATCCCACTTGATATATGCATCATTTTTTAACATTTGAGTCATGTCTTTAGTTACCTAAACAAAATTAGGGATAAATCTCCTCAAAATGTTAATCTTACCAATGAAAGATTAGAAGGATTTCTTATGCCTAGATAGGGGTATGTATTTGTGGCCTCCACTCTGTTAGGATCTATCTTCACTCCATGTACTGATACAATGTGGCCAAATTTTTTTCCTTCCTCCGACATCCCAAAAAAAGATTTATTTGGATGGAGAGATATCTCGAATTTCCTACACCTTTCAAAGGCTTTCTTCAAATGATGCACATGATCTTCTGCACTTCTGGAATAGACTATCAAGTCATCTAGGTAAATGACAAGAAAATTATCTTTGATATCAACAAAGGAAAATTCCATAACCCACTGGAAAGTAGCCCATGCATTTAGTAGGCCAAAATGCATTCTTTGATAAGAAAAGACACCCCACAAAGTGGTGAAATTATTATTTCATATGTCATTTGGATCCATTCTGACTTGATTATACCCTAAAAACCATATAGCATGGACATTTTCTTAGATACGACCACTTTTTTGAGAATCTAGTCCATCTTGAGTAAGGGGTAATTATCTTTCAAAGAGGTTATGTTTAAGTTTTGAAATCTACACATAGCTTGATTTCACTATTTTTCTTTCTCACAAGGCCAAGTTTTCTACCCACTCAGAATACCTAACTAGTATAATGATCTTATCAAATTTGTGACTTCTTTTTCAATCAAAGGATTTTATACAAGGTTCACTTTCCATCGCTTCCGCCTAAAAGGCTTGGCATCCTCTCTAAGAGGAATATGGTGCTGGAAGATATTAGGATTATAAGTTTTAAGATCTTCATAACTCCAAGAAAAAACATATCCAAATGTCTTAAACAACTCTCTATACTGTTATTTTTCTTTGACTGTCAAGGTCTTGCATAATTTAATGAATTTAGGGTTGTAGTCATCTCCCAGGTTGTATTCTTCCACTTTAGTTGAATCTGGTTTGATGGTTGGCTTAGCTTGAACTTCATATGAGCTAAACAACCTTTCTAATGGGACTAATCCATTCGGGATATAATTTATCTTGAGTTGTATGAATCTTTTCCCTCCTATCATTTATGGTGATTTTCCCTATTCACCTGTCTCCACATCAACATGTTTCTTTACATTTTCTTCCTCTCCATCTAAATCTATGTGCATTTCTATGTATTATTCCACGAGATTTAACAAATTATTCATTTGAAGATCATCTTCAAACACCTACCATTGTTTAACATTGTTAGGTGTGGCAACTCTGTACATTACCTCGATAGCTAGGAGATATGATTTACATATGGGGGGGGGATTACACTGTTATTTTATCCACATTGTCTGCGATACGGTTCAATTCTTTGGGTATTACAGATATGTTGACAACTTCAAATAAATTATCAAAGAGATCCCAAACTGCATGTTTGTACGGTTTCATTATGGGGTGTTGGGATTGACCTTTTTACCTTACTTGGCCCACTATCATATATGACTCTCCATAAATATTTAACTGCTTGATCCCCATCTTCCTTATCGTCTGCAACCCCAAAATAAGTTCTTTATATTCCACCACATTATTTGTACATTCAAATTTTAGCTTGAAATCATGAGGGAATGCATTTCCTAGGGAAGATTTCAGTAGCACACTAGCTCTATTTCCTGCTCTGTTACACACTCCATCGAAATACATATTCCATATATCTGCAAGGCTAACTGATTATTTGTTTGTATACTACAACCATAATTTCTATTTGGTCCTAAGAAGGAGGAGCATGGTTGAGGAGAAAACTCCCTAGTTCATCTGTAGTATAGATAGAAAAAATGGTGGGATTATGTGGATCACTGATGACATGTTACTTTGGGATCCCTGTATAATCTATGGTTCGCCCCCCCCCAAAAAAAAACTAGGATAATAGCATATGATAAGTCAAATTGGATGCTTCCCCCAATAGAAGTTCCCCAGTGTCTATATAACAACATACCATAAGAGGTAGGAGCATCAACTATAACAACGTCCATCTTGACATATTTTTAGGATATTTGGCCCATCCCAACCACCAAATCTTTGATCATTCCTAGACACTATACCATTTTGGATTCAAAGGAGAACAAATCCTTGCAGCGTCTTGTAATGTCTAAGCCCAATTTTTCCATGACATCTAGAGGCATTAATGAATGGGAGGCCCCAGAATGATACAGATTGTTATGTGTTGGAACCCAAGGTTATGCAAGTTCTTCACACCTCTATATATTCTTGACAAAGTCAGTCGAAAGACAATAGTCTACTAGCATAGCATTCAACTGGAGGATCGACTAAATCATCGACTGATCGATTGATGATGCTGTTGTTGGATCGATTAGAGTGAGCGACTAATATATGGGATATTGTGGATTTCATGAAACTTTGTTAGAACAAATGACCCATATTTGTGAACCAGATCATCCTCACTTCAAGGGAGTTTGTTAGATTTGGAGACTATAAAATAATGACCCTATGGATTGTATTGATATGAATATTTTTTAATGTTGAATAATGCATTGTGATGTTCCGATCATAATGTGTTGTGCTTGAGTGTTGTAACGGTGTCTTTAGACACCAACCATATTCTTGGAATATTTACTCCTTTTGTTTTTCTTTCTTTTCTTCCCTATTGTTTAATTGGTTTTGACTTGGCCTATTGTCTATGAGTCCCGTTGAGTCATTTCTAGGGTTGATCAACTCTGGGATGAATATTTTTTTATTGTTACCTTTTCCTTTGAATTTGGATGAAATCTATTTGAGATCATAAGGATGGCTTCCAAGATATAACATGTTGTTATGAATGGACATAACTATACAATATGGGCACCATATATGGAAACTTTTATGAAGAGCGAGGGATTGTGGCAATATACTAAGGTCGCGGTACTAGATCTGATGGATGACCAGACTAAGTTTGTCATCAATTAAAAGAAGGATGAGGTTTTTGGGGTCATCATGACCTACATTTCAAGGGATATTTGCTTTCATACAAGAAGGATATTCGACCACCCTCATGTCGTTTGGAGTAAGTTGAAGTCACTATTCGATAAGGTTAATGAAATTCAAGTAATGCAGATAGAGAAAGATTTGATCTATCTGGAACCCCATTCCTTTGAAAGGATTGAGGACTATTTAGCTCACATCAAGGAGCTACAGTTGAAATTGGGAGAATGTGGTCATATTTTTCCAGAGAAGGATGGACACCTCATTGAACCGGTCCTGATGAATATCAGGACACCTTATAATTTACTATTCTCTTCATTTTACACCAATTGGATATCACGCAAACAAGATGGTAAGGATTTCACCTTTGATATATTTTGTGATTTATTGATCAAGGATTAACAAAAATTGCTTGATGAATGGAAGCTTGGTAGAAAACACCAGTATCACTTGCTCAAAGGAAAGGTAACTATAAATAATGTGGTCATATGGATCATCAATAGGAGTGACTTCACCAACCTACTAAAGAAAACACTAATGTGACGACATCAACCAAGAATAAATGAAAAAAAAAAACTATCACTAATGTAGAAAAGTGGGACATGTGGAGAAAACCTATTGGAAGAATACAAAGAACATGGAAGAAAATGTCAAGCATATTGAAGAAGGCGTGTCGACTGGTCCTTCGATCAACCAACTTTAAAAAATATCCATCTTTTATGTTAGCACTTCCTAGGCATTACATGCTCACACCACTCAAGTAGAATGGATAGTCGATTTTGGTTGCACTCATCATCTGCCTAAGAATGATCTTATGTTCTCTTCCTTAAGTGGAGCTCTAGAATAGAAGATTTAAGTAGTCGATTTTTATGCTCTCATGGTTGTTGGAAGTAGAGATGATGAATGCAGGCATGGTAAAATATCTAATGTATATCATGTACCTGGCTTGAGTGCAAAATTGTTGTTGGTTGCACAATTTACACAAACTAAGAAGGTTGTTGAGTTTTGGTCAGATTGCTTTATTGTAAAGAATCAGAGGCTTGGGGGGGATATTGTTTCTTTAGGATATTTAGATCCCAAAGACAGAATTTACCAGTTCTATGACTCTCCTAGGAATGATTTCCGACTGACTAGACTGACTGCACTCATTGCTCATATCGACGACAAAAGTCGAATTAGGAATGAATGACTTGGACATCTAAGCTTTCAAAGTTTGAATATGATGGTAACAAATAATATAGGTATTGGTATCCCGAATATTGTTCCACCTGATGGAGTTTATAGAGGATGTGTGCTTGGAAAGCATCATCACGAAACTTTTGATTCCATGAAAGCATGGAAAGCACAGGACCAACTGGAACTTGTTCACAGTGCTCTTTGTTGCATGAACAAACCCTCATTAGGAAGTGCAAAGTATATTTTAAACTCCGTTGATAATTTCTTTAGATTTGCGTGGGTATATTTCTTGAAAAATAAGAGTCATTTATTTGAAATATTCCAGGAATTTAAGGCATTGGTTGAGAATAAATGTGTTTGACCTATCAAATGCTTGAGATCAGACAATGGCGGATAGTATGTGAGTCAACAGTTTGAAGAATATCTCTTGTAAAATGACATTTCTTGGTAGAGATATGTCCCTCACATCCCTCAACGGAATAGAGTCATAGAGAGGAAGAATTGGACTTTGGTAGAAATGGCTCGATGCCTACTACCAACCAAAGACCTTCCGACCAAATTTTGGGTATAAGTTGTTTATTGTTCAAACTATCTCCTAAACCTTGTTCCAACTAGAACTGTCAGTGACATGGCTCCAGTCGAGAAGTGACAACGGTTTCGGACACCTCATAACCTTTGGATTTGTTGCTTGGGCGCATATTAGTGATAATTGCAAGATGAAATTGGATTCAAAGAGTCATGCTTACATCATTATGGGTTATTCTAATGAATCCAAATCCTATCAATTGTTTGACCCAGTCAAACACTAGATCATTTTGAGTAGGAATGTGATATTTGATGAGAATATTTCAGGTACTAAGTTATCGAACTCCTCTTCTATTCTATTGCACAGTGATTCATTTGATATTTTTGAATAATCTGGATCAATTGTACCCTTGTTTGAAGCTTCGACCAGATAGCCAAATTCTGCTCTTGAGTTGAATATTAGTTGGTATACATTGAATGAGAACATCAACACACCTGCTCATTTGACTAATAATTACCGACCTGAATCACCATCAAATTGTCTATCTCGGTGTGTTTCTAAAACAATTGAAGTTGTTGGACCTGATGTTGGAGATGCTAGTCTTGGTCGGCAAACCCACAGTCATAAACAACATGGAAGTGTTGCACTAATGGCATGTGTTCTTGAAACTTGTGACCCTGAAACTTATGTTGATGCTCAAGGAGTGCCTAAATGGGAATATAATATGGTTTCTTAAATTGATTCTTTGAAGAAGAATCAGACTTGGCAACTAGTTCCTCAACTACAAGGAAAGAACATTTTGAAGTGTTGATAGTTCTACAAGACCAAGTTTACTTTTGACAATGTTGTTGAACATCACAAGGCTCAATTGGTAGCCAAGGGATTCTCTCAGCAAGAGGGCATTGACTACACTAAAACCTTTGGTCCTGTTGAAAATATGAACTCTGTTAGATATAGTATTTCCCTTGTTGCTCATTTTGGATGGGAACTTCATCAAATGGATGTTAAAAGTTCCTTTCTTCATGGAGACTAGTTTGAATAAATTTATATGGACCAACCTACTAGCTTTGTGATAGATTATGGTCTTGTTTGTTGATTGAAGAAGTCATTGCATGGTTTGAAATAGGCACCATGTGATTGGTATGAGAAGATTGATCGCTTCTTTATCGATCTTGGCTTCAAACGTTTTGAATCTAATCACAGTTTTTATGTATTACATGTTCATGGTGATACCTTGATTTTGGCATTGTTGTTGATGATTTATTCATAAAAGGAAGTAATGTCAATCTGATTTTTGGTTTGAAAAACAACTTGCATATACCTTTGAAATGACTAATATTGGTTTATTACATTTCATTTTGGGAATTCAAATTTTACAAATGGATGATGGTATCTTTCTTTCTCAACCAAAATAGGATTTGGATCTTCTGAAATGATTCAAAAAGGATGACTATAAGTCTTGTGCTACACCTTATTAGTTAGGTGTAAAATTGTTGAAGGACTATGACTCTCTACGAGTTGATGGCATTTTTTTCCAAGAGTTGGATGGTAGCTTGATTCACTTAACTCACAGTTGACCTGATCTCTCCTTTTTTGTATGTGTGGTTTCTTGGTTCATGCAATATCCTAAAGAAAGCCATTATAAATCTATAAAGAGAATTGTTCACTATATTAAAGGAACTTATCAGTATGGCATTAAATATTGTCATAGTTCATAACTACCGGTTGGGTTTATTGATTCTGACTGGGGAGGTGACATTAATGACCAAAATCCCACTTCTATATATGTTCTTTAACTTATTTTTGGACCCTTGGTCTAGTCATTTAAGAAACAAAAGCTAGTATCTCTTTCAAATACAGAAGTAGAATATTGTGGCGTTGTAGATGTAGGTACAAAGGAAGTTTGGATCCGTCGGCTTCTAAAAAATATTCGTTTTCCTATTCAGACCACAACTATTGTCCATTGTGACAATTAGAGTGCAATACATGTTTTTGACAATCATGTTGCACACAAAAAAATGATGCACGTTGAACTTATGATGTTCATTATTTGAGACTGTTGGTACAGGACAATGGTGTATCTATTGTTTATTGCAGGATAGATGATCATATTTTTGATATATTTATGAAGCCTCTACTAGAAAATAAGTTTGTGAAACTTTGGGCTATACTTGGGCTTCATGAAGCTGCAATTATGGGGGGGTGTTCAAAGAACATAATTCTACCTCCTAAATCTCCAGAGTGTTGTGTTGATGGTGGGGTGTTGGAACCCAAGGTTATCCAGGTTCATCACGCCTCTATATCTTCTGGAGGAAGCTAGTCAAAAGACAAGATTCGACTAGCAGAGCAATCAACTATAGGCTTAATTGTGTGGTCAAATTAATGGTTGACAAGGCTATGGTCGACTTGACTAGAGTAGTCGACTAATATATGGGATCTTACATATTTCCTAGAAATGGTTAGAACCAATAACCCCTATTTGTGGACCAGATCATCCTCACTTCAAGAGAATTTTTTAGATCTGGAGAAGATAAAAGAACGAACCTATGGGTTGTATTGATATGAAGATGTTCCAATGTTGAAGAATGCATTGTGATGTTCTGTTCATAGTGTGTTGTGATTAAGTGTTGTAATGGTGTCTTTGGACACCACCCATATTCTTGGAATATTTACTCTTTCTACTATTATTTCTTTTTTGTCCTATTGTTCAATTGGAGAAGGTTCCCCAACATTATGAACATGAAGGATTTGAAGTTTCAATGTAATGTAGAGATTTGGGGTGAGATGATCTCTCCCATCATGCATATTTCCCAACACTATCTTAATCAGCTTGTAGGTTTGTTAATTCATCTTGCATAGGAGTTTCATAACTTAAGACCATCTCATTAGATGAGGAGGAAGTAGGATTATCTAGAGGTGAAGTGGGCTTCAAAATTGAGGTGTTATTGGCACCTTTAAGGCCTAAATAGGCCGATATTTCTTTATCATGAGGAGGGTATTTCAAGATTTCAGAAAGGGGCATTGGTATCTTGATTTTGATTAACTAATGCTTGATATCAAAAGTATGGGTTAGAGTAGTACCTACTTCTAAATATTTTTGTAGCTAGTGGTGGATTCATAGGTGCTTGAATAGGCATGCTTTGTGTTTTAATAGTTTTTGGCCCATTGACATCTTGCTTGATTTGGATTACAGGCTACCTGATATCTATTTCTTTTAGGATTGTATCTGGGTGAATCCACGAAGATGGGTGTCTATTTCGTGAGAATTAGGCGATTGAGAAGCATAGCGGAGGTTATTCGGCCGAATAACAATATTTATTCAGCCGAATAAATTATGTTTTTCGGTCGAATAAATATTTTTATTCTGTCGAATAACATCAAGTTTATTCGGTCGAATAAACATTCACAGTTCACCATTAAAATCAATGGTGAACATAGATCTGCGTGCGAGGCAGTGCCGGCCAGAAAAATTGTCCGATGATTTGTTTTTGTTTATTCGAACGAATAATTATTCGGTTGAATTCTTGTTCAGCATATAAGGTCGGTTGCGGCCATTGTTTGTTATTTTTCCGCTGAATCGTTTAGTGTAGGCCCCTGTTGTCACCTTTCTGGGACCCCGACCCCGACCCCTCCTGCTACTTCGACATCACCTTGCTACTATGTTGTCGCCTTAACGGGACCTGGGACCCCGACTCCGACCCCTCCTCCTGTTGTTGTGTTGCGACGTCAATGTCCTCTCGCTGTGCTGCGAATTTGACATCCTCCCGTAGTGCTTCTAGTTCGATATCCTTCTGTCCTACTGCTAATTCAACGCCCTTCCGCTCTATTGCTAACTCGACATCCTTCCTTCCTGCGACTCTTCCCTGTAGTGGTACCCTTATTTCGGTAGGTAAGGTTGGTGTTCGGATATCCACATCATCTTTTTCAGGATCTTGCATGCAATTAGGGTTTTCATGCAAATTCTAGGGTTTGCATGCACTTTGCATGCATCCCAGTCACCAGGTTGATGCCTCCAGCACCTTAGCCACCTTATTCTAGCACCCGGGAGCTTCTTACATCAGTTCATTAGCCCTCATATTCAGGAAGGCACCCACTTCTCACCTACTGCCAGAGAAGGGTGCACTTCTTCAACTACCACTACAGTTCCACTTCAGTTACACTCAGTTAGCTCTGATTCTCCCTGATTTGAGGTTAGTTTCACTCCCGACTGACTGTTTCACTCCGTTGGACCTCCAGATTGACTAGATGGCTTGTTCTGACTTCAGTTAGCCTCCCATGTGCCCTCCACTGAGCCCACTTCCCTATATCAGTGCTACACACTTCAGTTACACATGTTACACTCAGTTAGACTCAGATTGACACCTGGATGACTGGTTCTTGTGCATTCATGACCACCACTGATTGATGATGAGGACTTCTAGTTGGAGTCAAGCTACTCCATTCAGTGATTCGAATGAACTCCTTAGGAAATTTGAATTGCTCAGTCATAGTTATTGTATTGTATTGTAATTATTCACCCTCATTGGGATATTGAGCACTGATGCATGTTTTGCACAGTTTTACACCATTTTTCTAAGTTTCATCTATTGTGATTGATTTACTTGTTCATTAGATCTGCTGTGACTAATTTTACATGGTATCAGAGCCATTGCAGGGAAAAGATCTCTTTTCTACAGGTGTTTCTACAAGAGGATTTGAGTGAATTTGCTCAAAAATTACAAAAAGTTTTGGCATGAAAGATCTCAAGGGCATTCGCTCCTGTGCATGCAAAGCTTGAAAATACTTCCAATACCACTCCAGAAGCTTGAGTTTCCACATAAATCCTAGATCTGATACATTGGACCCATTCAACATTGCTTGATCTCCAATCCCTGGTGTGATGCAACTCTAAAAGGGTGGATTGTTTGACCTCATTGTTCTTGGTTTTATTGTGATTTGCAGGTTATTGTCTCCATCAATTGCATTCGCTACTTTTCCCTTGCAAGCATTTCTACATCAGTGTGCACTCGCTCCTAGAAATGGAATACTCTTCTTCAAAGCCTATCCTCACCCCATTCAATTATTTTGATTGGAAAGATGATATGGAGATCATATTACGTTCAAAAGGTTACTACCGAGTCACTCTTGGTCTTGAATTGGAGCCAAACACCTTGTCAGATAGAACCAAACACTACAACAAGCTTGATGAAGCTTAAGGTCTTCTTTGTCTCTCCATCCCCAAATATCTTCACTTCCATCTCAGTGGATTGAAGACTCCAAAAGCTATATGGGAGCAACTTGAAACACTATTTGGCAAGCAGGATGAGCTTAGGGATTTTAAATTAGAGAATGAATTGATTGCCCTTAGTCCTAAGAATTTTGAGACCATTAATGAATTCTTCACAAAATTCAAGAACTTGAACATGCAGTTGAAGAACAGTGGAGTTATCAAAGAGGATAAGCAATTGATCCTCTCCATTTTCAGCAAGCTTGGTAAATATTATTCGGTATTTGTGTCTACTTTCAATTCCGATCGGCTAACTACCCCAAATTGGAAGATGCCCACCTTGAATGCCTTCATTGAGTCCGTCACAAAAGAGCATGATAAGTTGATTCAAATGGGATCCATAAGCTCCAAAGATTCATCCCTATATGTTCAAGGACCCAAGATCTCGAATGGTAAAGGAAAGCAAAAGAAGGAGAAGCCCAAATTCGAACCTCACAAGCAAAGAGAGAAAGGCAAACAGACGGATGCACCATCCAGTTCGAAGTTCAAGCAAAAGGGCAAAGAAGGTAACCAAAAAT
Source organism: Larix kaempferi (assembly GCA_027924585.1). Lineage (NCBI taxonomy): Eukaryota > Viridiplantae > Streptophyta > Pinopsida > Pinales > Pinaceae > Larix > Larix kaempferi. Next base: position 4,226,735 of record BSBM01000756.1, read on the forward strand.
CTAAATGTACTTATTGCAACCGTGGCTTTCATCCCAAAATTTCATGTATGAAGAAGACTATAGATCAAATGGCCCTCGTTTTGGAAAAGAACAACATAACTCTTCCTGACGGTGCAAGGAAGAAGGATAGGAATGATGATCATGAAAGAGGACAAGCACTCATGGCAACTGTTTCGAAGCCCACCACTCTCTTGATAGATTCGGGTGCATCGAATCATATGGCTGCAAATATTGATTATTTTTCTTCATTCGATCCAAACAGCTCCATCCCCATCCATTTGGGAGATGACTCAAAAATTTCTTCAAAGGGCAAAGGTACGATTCATGTAGATCATGGAAGCTTTCAAAATGTCCTCTATGTGCCTTCCTTTCCTTCAAATCTTCTTTCTGTGTATCAAATGACACACACTGGTGAACCGAAGCAAGTTACATTCAGCCGTAATACAATTGAAATTTCTGATATCAAAAGTGGAAGACTTGTTGCAGTCGAAAAGGCGAACCACACTGCAAAATGCTATGAGTTTTCACACTTTATTCCGCTTGCAAAGCCCACTGCTCTTCGCACACATGGTAATGAGGTTAGTAGGATTTGGAATGAAATATTTGGACATCTTAATTATAAGTATTTTCTGCTGTTATCAAACAATTCCATGGTAGATGGTCTTCCACAACTCCGTTCCTCGAAGGAAATATGCACTGGTTGCATTATTGGGAAGCACCCCGAGCACAGATTCGACCGCGGTAAAGCTAGCAGAGCTTCTACAGTTTTAGGGATGATACATTCTGATATCAGTGGTCTGATGCCCCATACGTCATTAAATGTTTCAAGGTATGTTTTGAAATTTATTGATGATTTTTCCCACTTTACATGGGTATTTTTTCTCAAAAACAAGTCAGAAGTGCTTGGAAAATTCAAAGATTTTAAGGCTTCTGTTGAGACCGCCACTGAGAGAAAGATCAAAGCTCTTAGATATGATAATGGTGGAGAATATATTAAGGCCAAGTTTCTGCAACTTTGTGCCCAAAGCGGAATTCATATCCAACATACAGTTCCCTACACACCCCAGCAGAACGGTGTAGCGGAAAGGAAAAATCGGTCACTGAAAGAGATGGCTACATGCATGATTGAATCAAAAGGTTTGGCTGCAAATATTTGGGCTGAAGCAATCAATGTTGCTGCATACATATAGAACCATGTTCCACATTCATCCGTGAAAGGTATGACTCCTTTCGAAGCATTCTTTGGTCACAAACCGGATGTGTCAAATTTGAGAGTTTTTGGCTCTACTGCATGGGCTAGAATTCCTTCCAAAAAGAGACGAGCTTTGGATCCACAAAGTATTGAGTGCATACTGATAGGATATGGAGAAGAATCAAAAGCATATAAACTCATGGATATCAGATCTAAAAATATATTCATAGAGCGCAGTGTGCAATTTGAAGAACCGCTTCAAGAATTGCAACTAGTTGAGGAAGAAACTATCGTTTCACCGCCTTCACCAGAAGAAGATCCGTGCAGTGATAATGAAGGTATGAGTTCTGATATTTCTGATATTTTAGCAGCACATTATTATCATGACATATCAGGTTCAGAATCTGACCATTATGATCCTCCTCAGTTACCAAAGTGGGCCCAAAACACTCTTCAATCTGCTGGTTCGAACCTTGGAAATCCTGCTGATCCGAGACGAACAAGAGCAGACTTTCAAAGAGCAGGTATGGATCTTTCAATTTATGATCCATTAATTCCTAATATTTTTTATTTGATGACTGGTTCAGATCCCACATCATACTATTCTTCCCACCGAGATCCGAGATGGCAAAGTGCCATGGATGAAGAGTACAGTTCTCTTCAAAAGAACAATACATGGGAACTAGTTTCTCTTCCACCTGGAAGAAAATTAGTGAAGTGTAAATGGGTCTACCGCATGAAAGTTTCTGTTGATGGCTATATCAGAAAATACAAAGCAATGTTGGTGGCAAAAGGTTTCTCCCAAGTCCAAGGAGTGGACTACACTAAGACCTTTGCACCGGTTGCAAAGATGGATTCCATCCGCCTTGTTTTGGCTATTTCCGCATCCAAGCACTGGGAAGTGCACCACATGGATGTGAAGAGTGCATTTATACATGGATACCTTGCTGAAGAGGTATATATGCAGCAGCTAGAGGGATACACATCAGATCCATCATTAGTTTGCATATTGAAGAAATCTTTGTATGGGTTAAAACAGGCCCCAAGAGCTTGGTACGCAAAGATGGACTCCTTCCTTCTTTCTCAGAATTTCCAAAGATGCAAATCTGATCCGAATGTGTATCTTCAGCGAGTTAAAGGTAATTTGTTGTTTATTGTACTTTATGTTGATGATCTTCTCATTACTGGTAGCACTCTTACTTCAATAAACAAGCTAAAAACTGCCTTAAATCTAGCTTTTGACATGAGCGATTTGGGCTTGTTGAGTCACTTTTTGGGCTTGGAGATAGCTCAAAATTTTGATGGGATCACTATATCTCCGCAAAAATATGCTTCCGACCTGTTATTGAAGTTTAATATGGCTGAATGTAAGGCAGCCCCATTCCCATTCCTCTCAGGAATCAGTCTTGAGGAGGGAGATTCTACACCGCTTGCAGATTGCAGTATGTATCGACAGTTGATTGGTTCACTACTTTATTTGACACACTCAAGGCCTGATATTTCATATGCCGTGAGTGTCATGTCAAGGTATATGATGCATCCCCATGAGCTTCATTGGTGAGCAACCAAGCGGATCTTGCAGTATGTGCAAGGTACGAAACATTTTGTCATACATTATGCTGCAGATTCTGAGCTTGATTTGATTGGTTTTACTGATTCAGATTGGGCAGGTGATAGCATTGATCGGAAGTCCACTTTCGGTTATGTTTTCATGATTGGTCATGGTGCTATTTGCTGGTCCAGCAAAAAGCAGACAGCCATTGCACTTTCTTCAGCAGAGGCAGAGTATCGAGGGGCAGTCAATGCCTGCATTCAGGCAATTTGGTTGCAGGGTATTCTTTCCAAGTTTGGTTTTGGTGGCACAACTTCGACTGTCCTATTTTGTGACAATCAAAGTGCTCTCAAGATATCCACAGATCCATTTTAGCGGCAGAGGACCAAACACATTGAGATTCATATGCATTACATTCGACAGTTGGTGCATGATCACACCATCATTCTGCAATATTGCCTTACTGATGAGCAAATTGCAGACATCTTCACCAAGAGCTTCACTGAGAAGAAGTTCTCTTACCTCCGTTCACTGTTGGGGGTGAGTTCCATCATGGTGGAGACATATTGATCCATTATTATGCTTTAACTTGACGAGGGGCTTTCTTCCCACTGGGTTTTCCCTCTTTCCTCACTTCGTTTATTTTCAGCATTTTTGGATTATTGTATTGGGGTGACCTTTGGTCTTAGTTACCAGGGCCCCACATTATTTTTTTTTGCACATCATAGTCTAGCTTGAGGGGGGGTGTTCGGATATCCACATCATCTTTTTCAGGATCTTGCATGCAATTAGGGTTTGCATGCAAATTCTAGGTTTTGCATGCATCCCAGTCACCAGGTTGATGCCTCCATCACCTTAGCCACCTTATTCTAGCACCCGGGAGCTTCTTACATCAGTTCATTATCCCTACTAGTCAGGAAGGCGCCCACTTCTCACGTACTTCCAGAGAAGGGCGCACTTCTTCACCTACCACTGCAATTCCACTTCAGTTACACTCAATTAGCTCCGATTCTCCCTGATTTGAGGCTAGTTTCACTCCCGACTGACTGATTCACTCCGTTGGACCTCCAGATTGACTAGATGACTTGTTCTGACTTCAGTTAGCCTCCCATGCACCCTCCACTAATCCCACTTCCCTATATCAGTGCTACACACTTCAGTTACACATGTTACACTCAGTTAGACTCAGATTGACAGCTGGATGACTGGTTCTTGTGCATTGATGACCACCACTGATTGATGATGAGGACTTCTAGTTGGAGTCAAGCTACTCCATTCAGTGATTCGAATGACCTCCTTAGGAAATTCAAATTGCTCAGTCATAGTTACTGTATTGTATTGTAATTATTCACCCTCATTGGGATATTGAGCACTGATGCATGTTTTGCACAGTTTTACACCATTTTTCTGAGTTTCATCTATTGTGATTGATTTACTTGTTCATTAGATCTACTATGACTAATTTTACAGTTGGTATTGGTAGTTTTTCACCCCTCTTTAGTTAATTTTTTTCCCGTATTTTAATCCTTTTTGTTGTTTGCAGGAGGTTGGTGTTCGACTACGCTTCTTTGACAGGCGTTTATCTTCACGTCTTTAGCAGGCGTTCAACAATTGGATTCGCTTATTCGGTAAGTGTTAAACTAGGTACTTATAGAAATGATTATGATTTGTATAATTCATTATCTAATAACCAATTAAAAAAAAAGCATGCTTAGGTATTAGTTAATTTATTAAAAATTAAGATTTCATGAATTCTGTTCATGAATTGAGTTCATGAACTCTGTTCATGAACAGATTTCATGAACTATGTTCATGAATTGAGTTCATGAACTCTGTTCATGAACAAATTTCATGAACTTATTAAATTTCCATACACTTATTTAATTTCTTTCCATAATTAAACATAGTCTTTTCATCTATTTAGATAACAGAATTCTCTCTATGTATTATATTTGCATCGAAATCTTTTCCATCAGTAATAGGATGGTTTTTTTTTAATGAAGAGATTCATTTCCTAAAAATTGAATGGGAAACAAACAATGTAATTGTGGCCAAGAATATAAACTGTAAGTGTAGTTTTAAGTGGCTCTACTCTCAAGTTGGATATTGTGTTTGAGTGTAGTTAGAGTAGAATAGATTCTTAACTATTTATCTTAGTTAAAATTGCCTAGACGTACAGACTAAAAAGCACTGCTGAGTGAACACTAGATTATGATGCTTGTTTTAACAATTTGAGTTAGCCAATATGATGACATGAACTCTGTTCATGAAATTTTTGATCAAGTATATCACACATATTATGGAAACAATGGTATCAATTACACTAACTAAACAGTATGAGCTAAGTTATAACACTGAACAACTTACATGTATAGATATGTCAACTAGCTTGTAACCATAAAGTTAAACACACCTAGATATCACTCAACTAGCTTGGAAGCTCATCATACTATTAATTATTCATTAGAATAATACAGTATAATATGTATAGCTATCACATGTTATGGATCTACTTATATCAATAATGTACAACCTTCGTAAACCTGAATCTTACATAAGAGCTTTTATTATGCTTCTTACTATAGAGCTTAGAGTAGTAATCAACTTACTTCATTATGTGCTATACTATAGTTACAACACTGATTACACCCTATTGATTAACGTGGGAGTGATAATATGAGGTTAAAGCTTACGGTTAATCATAGTTAAGAGAACCTATGGTAATACTAGTAATCAAACATTACACTTACTCTCTTATCTCTCGACATTCCATGTGTTTCTGTTTCCAACTAACATGGATATGAGATAAAACACCATTCATTGTAATAACATAATACCTCAGATCTGAACGCAGTGTATTTATTATGTTTCACCATGTTTATTAGCATAGAGTTAATTAGGGAATATACATAGATCATATTTACAGGTATTGTAACCCATTTACTGATTACATAGCCATATCCCTAATATTACTCTTAGGGCATAATAAGGTACCTTGTATTCCCATTAATTTAAACATATATAGATATGTATGCTTAATGATAGTAAACATTGAGAGCTTATTTGGGATACTAGTATAAGAGAGATTTGACCCTTGCATGTCAACCACATCAAATGAGATAGGTACTCTTACTCCCTCTTTCAAGGAAGAAGTTCAGTTCAATAGTCCACTCTCGACTTATTGCCATGGAACTAAGTGCACTAAGTGCATGGACTCTTAAGGCTTCTCTTTAACTTTGCCTCAATTTAAGAGACTTCCCAGCTTTCACTCCATAGCTAATAATTCTTAGTGCATGTGGACTTCATACATATGGTACCTGCATATATAAGACACAATCTATGAAGTCATTCTCATGTGTCCCAGTAACGTAAGTGAACCTTTAGGATCTCACGAGGCCCACCCATACATAGCTCTAATATTATTAGTTGAAGTGGCCTCTATAGACATAATAATAAGATAGTTAATAAAAACAAACTATTAATGTCAAATTTACCATATGATGTACATACTCCTTTGTCATCTTTGAAAGAGTTCGATCGCTGGAGAATCTTTGTAGCAAATGGTGTTCCAATGCCTACATCAAGTTCACATGAGCCTAATGTTTATTTCCACTTGCACATTTGAACAAACATATATAACACACTTCTATAATTCAATCCAAGTCATAAATTCCATCTCATCTCATAAGTAAAGTTGTTTCATAAGTACAAATCATAACAACACTTACAATATTTCTTTTGTCTTATATAACATAATATCTTTTTTTGGGAGATTAGGTTAAATGTTTGGAATGTTAAAATATCAAAACATGTAGAATTTGAATATGTTATGAGTTGATAGTTGTGTAAATGTAGATATCCTATCAAATGGAAAGAGAGGAGTCTTTGAGGCAAAAGCATAGGAGGTCATCACGGTCATTCGGAATTGGTGTCTCAGCTGATGATCAAAGGTTGCATGCTTCACCTCGAGATTCAAGCTTATTGTATAGCTCACATTCATCTGATCAACGGAGAGGCCAAAGGGGTACATATGATTCCCTTGTATATTCTATGGGAGAACTTCAATCCCGACCTTCTATTGGTATGAACATTTATGTTTTAATACATGTATCAATTGTAATTTTGTGCGTGTTCAAAAAGTTTGTACATGTTTAATTTCAACTGTGTTTGTATTTGAAGCAAAGCAAGGTTCTAAAGAGGCTCGTAATTCTACACAGAGGGACGAAGTTCGAGCAAGGAGGACAGATGCTGAACCAGATGTGGGCGTGGAGTAAGGTTCGGAAGAGGTTCGTAATTCTACACAAAGGGATAGAGGTCAAGCAAGGACGGCATATGTTGAATTAGATGTGAGTTGTACACCCATAACAACTTATCCATATGATTTACCTGAGGATCTTCCATGGGAAAGTGTTGTTCATCAAACAACCCTTGAAAGTTGTAGATCCCACTATGACAAGTTGCAACATGATCTTTCTAGTTTGGATCTCCCTCCAGAGAGAAAACAAAGTCTAGAGATTATTTTGCAATCATTGCAAAAATTCATTGAGGCATATGAGGATCTTGGACCAACTACGAACGGTTTCATTGACATGATGTGGAGGCGAAGGGCACAAGTGATGGGTCCGGACAAGTGAGTTGTTGTGAAGGAGAGAGTGAACAAAGAACAGGCCAATTCAATGTTTAACTTCAAAGAAGGCCTAAAGCGAAAAATGTTGAAAGTGCAATATTTCAAGCACCCTGAACTTGCACATCTAATATATGATCGATTCCTTGCATCCTATGGTCGGTTTCCATGGAACGATGAGGTTCCTAATTATTTTGCCGAATTTTTTTATGCGGAGTTTTTTTAAATATGGAGCCAGACTATACCAATCTTCATTCTGACTTTTATGGAGTTGGAAAGGGGCGAATATACGATCAAAAATGTGCGCTTAGAGATCCCACAACTCTTTGACCTCCACCCCGTATATCTTTCCCACTGAAGATTGTGATGGAGCCCGCATCCTAACTTGGGACAACTGCAAGGCATTTTGTTGCCGAAGGTTTAACGTCGACATTTGTAGGAGTTGATGTGGGATTGGTTCGAGAAAGGGCTCAAACCACTATTCGTCAAAAGTTTGTTTACAAAACGAATGATGAGGTAGATGGAATGAGCATTGAAGATCTTAGGGCTTATGCTAAGGTTTGTCGCGATATAGCTTCGGATGTCCTATCCAATGACACATTGAGTATAGGAGAGGTTTGTTGTTTATGTACTTACAATCTATTTAAATTTTTTATTCATTTTGAATTGAACTTTTTGTTACATTACATCTATGACATTATGTCTTTTTTGATATATAGTAATAAATACATTACGTAAATGTTTATTGGTTGAAGTTTTCTAGAATGTTGAATGAACATAATTTTTGATTCTCCACTAGTGAAAATGTGAAAGAGAATCTTAGAGAGGTATATTTATTATTTACATATTTATATTTATGTTTGAAAGATATTTTATGCTTTTTTTGAATTTTAATTTATCTATGTATCTTATTGTTAATGTGACTTATCCATGCAGGTTCATTTAGATTCCAACTTTTTTGATGATTTTCCATCTCTTGTGAGCTCATGATTTTAATTTTTTTGTTTCGATTTTAAGTGAATTGTGTGATTTTAGTTTATTTTGTTTGCACAATGTTTTATTTATTAACAAAATTTAAATTTTATGGAACACGAGAACATATGGAAATTGGTGGTGAGGATATAGGTTCTTTGATGGACGTGGATATTGGCACTGAAATAATTTTGTTAATAATTGAATTATTCTTTTCAATATTTTTTTATAAGTTTAATATTTTTTTTTTTGAATTTAGTTCCTAATTGTTTGAATAATTTATGAGATTCATAATTTGCTTTTATACATGTTGCAGGTTGGGTCTCTTCGAGGCAAAGGGAAGACCCCAGTGGATGATAGTGGTGGACTTTCATTCAGAGAATGATTTATATTGGTCTTTTTTTATTTTTCCATACTACCATATTGCATACATATTCGTGTTGATACATATGATGTAGTTGTTTTGGACATCTCGGAACTTTATTTTTGGATTATATATGTACATTGGACTCACATGTCCAGGAACTTTTTTTTTGGATTATATACATGTACATTGATCTTGGCATATATTCTCTACTCGCTTTGAATGATTTAACTGTTTTTTTTTTTCTAATTACATAGCATACTTTGTGTGGTAAATGCTTAGAATATGATTTTGCATGATGTTCATGAATGTATGTTCAATCTTGAAATGGTTTTAAAATATATTAGTACACATGTTTTAATGTTTACACTATTTTATTTTATGAATAATATATTTGAATTTTTGAGTGCAGATGTAAAAATCTATGAGTGCAGATGTAAAATATTTTCAGTGTAGAGATGTAAATCAAATTTAGTGAAAGTTTCAACCCTATTGGTTATCTTTTAATATATGATCTTGGTTTCAACAATAAATTTGAATTTCATATAAATGATAATTTGAATCTTATATAAATGATTCATGCTTTCAATTTTTAACTAATTATTCATATGTTCAATGTATGTTAAATATTGAAATGGTTTTAAAATATATATTTTTAGATCATTGTGTGATGTAGAACAACACTATTTAGTTGATGTACTTTCTTTTTGTAATTTTCATATTGTAAATTTTATGTAAAGTAGACATTAATTATTTGTTGTTTTAAATTAGTTCATAGAATATAGTGTTTTGCAGTTTGCACTCTTGAAGCTTTTTTTATTGAATTTCAGTATATGTTAGCCTTAAGTTTTGATAGGTGCAATCTAAAGTTACAAATTTTAAAACCTGCGGGATTTAATCCTTGAGTGCAGATTTTTTGTAGTATTGACAATTTTTGAGTGCAGATGTAAAATATTTTCAGTGTAGATATGTAAATAAAATTTAGTGAAGGCTTCAATCCTCTTGGTTTGAACAATGAACTTTAATTTCATATAAATGATAACTTGAATCTTATATAAATGATTCATACTTTCAATTTTTAACTAATGATTCATATGTTCAATGTTCAGGTACTACACTTTTGTTAGTTGGTGAACTATAGATGCTGTTGAAATCATGGAAAATGGGGATTTAACGATTTTTTGTTTTTTAATCATAAGCAAGGATTCCAGGATTGTGAAGCTTATGCTAAATTAGAGAAATGATTTTAGACAACAATTTGATGAATTTTCATCGATTTGTTGTAAATAACCATTGCTCTAATTTAGCATAAGCTTCACAATCCTGGAATCCTTGTTTGTGATTAAAAATCAAATGATCGTTATCTCCATTTGCCATGATTTCAGTTATGCAAACTTAACTAGTTATATTCAATTTCATCATCATATAAAATCATATCTTAATATAATCTAGGTCAAATGGAACTAAATTCTATCTACACAAGTGATACTATCAAGAATTCAAAATAATATCTTTATATAATCTAGATCAAATAGAACTAAATTCTATTTACAAAAGTGATATTATCCTTGTGCATATATCATTTATTTAAAAACCATAGGTTAGCAAAGTTCCAAAATTTTCATGGATCATATTCATATGAATTGTTCATCCCACCACAAAGCCACTAATGGATCATTCAATGGATCAAGAATAATAATTTCTCATTATTAAATACATTAGAGAAGCATGAAATGGATTCATCACAATCCAAATCTTTTCACGAAATTACACATTAAAGACCACACATATTACCCTAAAATCCTTCAAATTCAATCAACGTCAAATGGTTTTAACTATACAACTACATAGCAAAATTGATAAGGATTCCAATTTAGGATTTCCTTCACATACTTAAATACCATAGATCCCTCAATATAATGGATTCAATTAGCTTAATCTAATACTTGTAAAATTACATTTGCATTCAACATTCCATAGCTGAAATATAACATTTTCAACTTTTTCCAACTTTTATTAAAGTTCTCATTACCAAATAATTATCGAATCGATTTCAACATGCTAAAATACAATCATTTAAACTCTTATTCTAGTTCCCATTCAAGATCATAGTCATAGTTCTCAATATAAAAATATATTGTACACAACATTTGACATGCACAAAAACATCGATCAATTCATTTTTGATATAGTTAAAAACATCGCAATGCAATGTCGTCCTCAATAATCCGTTCGTAGTCATATTTGGACAGTTTCCATTTTCTAGTTTTTAATTTTTTTTCGATGGAGCTTGTACCAATTTTATTCGAGATTCACATACTAAATTACTATATTGACAACATATAACATCAGGTTCATAATCCTGAAAGTAGACATAATTTTCAATCATATGGGTCTGCTGAAAAAAATAACCTTTTAAAATGATGGATCCTCTCTCGTATGTAAATACTTTGTCATTGTAGTCCTCCAATAACTTCATCTTTCCTTCAGTGCATCGCCTCAAATAATATTTCACCTTTTCTTTGTTGTCTAAAGGCGCAATCACAGCGAAAACATATCATGTGCAAATTACAATTGACCTCAAGGTTTTTAAATCAATTAAATTGACTATACACATAAGGTGATGGACAACACTGAACAATCAACAAAGAAGTTGTAAGTTTATTACCTTCTCTAACAAGATCTAAAATTCTATCGCCATCAGATGATATTGCTATTTCTTCTGATTCTAATTCTTCTAAGCTTGCTACTGGCATTTTTCCCTTTGGATTAATCTCTGTGTGTTTCCAATGTTTTACGTAGTTGTTTGTTATGTTTTCACAAACTTCTGTAGATTCAACATTTTCAGTGCAAATATGACAAAAGCACGATTGCTTTCTACTGTCAAATGCAAACACGTTTTGGAAGGATTTTGTTTGAATAGAGTGTAAATCTCTAGTCCCATGTATGGTGCTAGCCTCGTATGGGATTGATCTATCTATATATTGTATTCCAATAATCCAAAAGAACCTACACAATATATGATAAATCAGAAAGAACAACTTTTAATGTTATTGTACATATACTTAAATGATAGACTTGCAAATGACATTTTTTAAAATTGACAATTAATATAAATTAGAAAACTCATGTACATACCTGCGCACATCTTTTGATTGTTGATTATAATCATGGATTAGATGTAATTTACATCATTAGACAACCTCTACAGCTGAATGAAATCATGCAAAAGAATGGTTCATTTGCCATCTTTGAAGTGCTCTTTTTATGCATGCTCCTGCACCATCATGTTCACCTTTTCCATGTCCAGTTTCAAATAAATTCTAGCGATGTTTAATGTTCGATGCTTTATGAAGTCGACATAACCAAAAAAATCACCGTGAAGATTTAAATTGTCCCGCACATCCATCCGACCATATCCAATGTTCATTGAATTTAACTTCATGTCTTTTTAGTGAATCATAGAAAATATTTTCAATACAATGTTGAACAAAATGTGTATCATGTGTACGATCATCACTGATATAAAAGTGATATTCTTTCATCACATCTCGGTTGTCACATGTCCTTTCAATGCCATCAGCATCCCATTGAGAATGTCTATATAGAACATGGACAAATATTGAAACTTGGTCAGAATGATAGTATTTACTTTGTATCTCTTTTTGTGCAGCAAATGTGTAGTTTTCTGCAAAATCAACCACAGACAAAATTGTTCCGGGTGGAAAAATTTCACAAAACTGTTTGAATTGAAGGCCTTGCCATCGTGCTCTATGTGAATGCTTGGTGTATTTATAAATTTCACTTTGAAATTTATTCAGAAAATCTGTCACACATATTTTATCTTCTTTCAAATCAATTAGTTTGGAATGTGCATCACTAGAACTTGTAGCATAATTGTTGTATTCATATCTTCTCCAATCAACGGTTACATTTGACAGTGACTAATCATTATCAATAGGATATTTATTGCGGAATAAAACCAGATTTCCACAATGATGACAATGTTTTCCATTGACACATTTCTTATTGTAAAATAGTTCATCGTGATCTCTCTCACGTAGAATTTGAGATATGAATTCACGTATTGTGGGTAGAGGTGGTGAATTTGTCCAAAACATTTTAACAAATTCAAGAAACGTGTTGTAATATAATTCAAATTGCACATGATAACGACAACAACATGTGTCACGTATAGTAATAGTTATAACATACCATGGTTTTGGTTGTGCAAATGTAGTGATTGACATATGAATTCCATGATGATCCTCCTTGAATTTATTGAACAATTATACCTGTGTCATTTCCATTATATGTTTTGCATGGATTTCATATACATTTTGTGATACTCTTTGTCGTATCACATCCCTTGAATTTGGTGAAACTCGAGCATGTGCCAACCAATATTTATGTACAATATCTTTAACACCTTCTCCCATTCTATCTTTGTAAGGTTGTCTACAAATAATTTCCCAATAAGCAAGTTCATCATTTTCATATGTTTTCATTCTGAATTTGTTATGTTTGTATAATGTCTTTCTTGAGGTTCCTATTGTTTTTGCTAGTTGTGTTGTCAAATGATTTTGTCTAGTACTAGCTAAAATAATTGCTTTCTGAATTGCTCTATGTGCAGCTTTGGTATCTTTCTTCCTGAATTTTCCCAAAACAATTATTGCATCACTTATATTTTCTATCACATTATGTTTCAATTTCGACTCTTTTGTCGCCTTGTGAATGCCCAATAATGACGTGGCACCTTTTAACTTCTTGGACACTAATAAACATCTCAAAATCTGTGCTTGTCTTGATATTGAATATTATTTGAGAATATCATCATAAATTTGCATAGCATGATATCGTGCAACATGTCTAGCTATTTTTTCTCCATATTTGTCGCAATCAACATCTTCTAACATTTCATCATCAATGGTGAAAGTACCTATACATCAAGTTAAATTTAATTTAACATATATCCAAAAATACAATTCATTATAAAAAATGAATTTGGAAAATACATGATATATACATACTAGGTCCAATTTCTGGATCTTGAACTTGATCTTCAATATTGACTCCATCAACATTAGCATGTAAATCCCTATTTACATCTTCAACAATGGTCTCTTCAGCTTCAATTTGTTCTTCTTGTACTATTTTTCAATTTTCATTTCATTAACATTATCATGTAAATCCGTATTTATATCTTCAATAATTGTCTCTTCTGTTTCTGCAACCCTTGTTTTTTTGGCTTAATATTTGAATTTTTATCTTTCCCTATGAGCATCATCATCACATTTACGATCACTTTTGCTTTGGCGGTTTCTCTTACTTCCCATGGTTGTTTAATCTATAGAGGTTAAATTAAACAATCATCACTTTATAGTAAAAAAATAAAAATTTAAGATTTAAAAACAGTTACAAAATTTATAAAAAAATGAACTGAAATTTACTTCACCTTATAAAAATCATGTAAGAGTCCTTTGAAGAAACACTCCTTGGAAAGAAATTTCCTTTGAAAAAACCCCTTGAAAATAAATAAGAAATCTCCTTGTAAAAAAATAAAAAACTCGGAAATAAATCTCCTTTGAAGAAAAATTCTTTGGAAAGAAATAAGAACTCCTTGGCAATAAATTTCCTTTGAAAAAACCCTTTGGAAAGAAATTAGAACACCTTGTAAAGAAATCTTCTTTGTAAAAACCCCTTGGAAAGAAACTCTTTTGAAAAAATACCTTGGGAAAAAAACTCCTTTGAAAAAAACCACTTGGAAAAATACCTTGGAAAAAAAACTCCTTTGCAAAAATACCTTGGAAAAAAAACTCTTTGAAAAAAGGAAAAATACCTAGGAAAAAAACTCCTTGGAAAGAAATAAGAAGGAAAAATACCTTGGAAAAAAAACTCCTTTGCAAAAATACCTTGGAAAAAAAACTTTTTGCAAAACCCCTTGGAAAGGAATAAGAAGGAAAAATACCTTGGAAAAAAAACTCATTTTACACTCCTTGAAAGAAATATCCTTTGAAAAACCCTTCAAAAATATTTTATAGAGACATCTACAAAAAAAAAAGATGTGAAATAATAACTCTATTTAATTTTATTTATACGATCATAAATAATCTAATATCTTTTTTCTTTCTTTCTTTCTTTTTTTCTATTTTTTTTTTCTCGGCCGATGAAAAACGTTTTGCATTTTGTTTTTCGGTCGAACAACCATTGTTATTTTTAACGGTTTGGTAATGAAAAATAAGTATTTAGCCGAATAATAATTCGGCCGAATACTATTTGAGACCCGAAAACTTCACAGTTCTTCACAGTTTTCAGGTTTCTTCATTTTCGGAAGGTAAAAACAATCTCCTACACTACAAATCGACTGTTGGACTTGATACCATTAGTTTCATCATTGAATCTACTTTCCGTAGGTATATATTTTGTTGTGTTTAGGTGAGACTGATCATTTTAATTATTTTTTTAGTTAACATGTGTCCAGTTTGGTTCCATTTCTTTCAAAATGCGGTGAAATGAACAATCCATAACTTTAAAAATACACCACCAAAAAAATTGAAAAAAATATGGTGCAGTTAATTGGAGTGTCTACTTCAAAAGGGGATTCTTAGATTTTTTAGTTCTATAGTAAATTGAGAGAAATGTCCCGTGAAAAAACACATGTTGAAAATTGATAAGCTTTCCCCATTGATCGAATTCAAAAAAATATAATAATTAGTATATAAATTCGTTGGTTACAAACTTATAGTCATGCAGTAGTACATTATGTGTAGATTGTCGTAGCATATTTTGTTTTTGCAAAACACAAGTTTAACAATGATTTTAGGCCCGCCAAAAAACATTACTATTTTTTAGTCCTTTCATTTTAGAAGAACATACTATCAAACATTTGCCAAATTGACATATCAAATATCAATAAAAAAAATTGAAAAAATTATGAATAGAAAGCTGACATAATTCTATAAAAGTTTTATTTTTACTGAAAAGTGAAATTATAAACAAAAATATCACTTTTGTTCACCCAAAGTTGAAAACCATGAAGACATCAGATTTATTTTCTCATAAGACCCCCCAAAATAGACACCCATCTTCATGGATTCACCCATGATCTCTCCTTGGATGTTTTGTAGGACTATTATTTTCTCTCATGTTTTCATTGTATTGCTTGTAGGGCTCATCTCCCCTGAAACTCATGGCATTTCTCCTTGACCTTAGGTCATAGTTTCTTCTCACTTTAGCCATGATTTTATAAGTGACCATTTGTAGCTGAGCTGGGGATAGATTAGGAATTCCTTATTCTTGGTGTGAAACTTCATCTTCCTAAATATATTATTCTTACCCCATCATAAACATGTCTTCTTACCCCAACAGGATTCGTTCATCTTCGATCTCATCTAAGTGGAAAAGCATATTAAGGCCCGACGAAGCATCTAGTGTTTCTTCTTCAATATGTTCATAATATTCCTCATATCCCTAAGTTGCAGAAGTACCCACACTAGGTTGGGATATAGGGTATTTATGAGTATGTGTATTCACTCATCTCATCTCTCACTGAGGAGCGAAAAGAGGGGCTCTCCTATACTATGTATAACCTCTAATAGGGTAGTTTTGAGCTTTAGGAGTAGGTCTGATAAACGAATTAGCAGCTTTACCATATTTGAATTTGGTGAGATCATTTGCCATCATCTTGAGAAGCTTGGTAACTTATTCTAAGCTCAAAGCATCTTGGCTGGAGGATATTTTTAGATCTTACCCCTTCTCCTTTCTGGGTATTCTCTATTGCCAGGTGGATCTAATCTAGTCTTTAGCGAAATGTGAGAAGCCTTCATGTTTCCCTCCATATCTTCAGCATCATTGAAGAGGGTTTCTAAGTCAGCAGGCTTTCGTTCCCTTAGGTGAAGGGAAAACTCAACTTCAAAATCAAAAGAATAAGCATGCATCACATATGCCTTTGAAGGTTTGACCCCATCTGGAATCTGATGATATAGCTTGCAAAACCAGGTGATAAAATCTAGGATGGTTTCCCCATTATTTATCTTCATATCATTTGAGCTTTGTTAGATAATGTCTCTTATATTTCTTTATTCCACACTTCTTCATGAAATTATCTATGAACTATTCTCAATATTTTATAGAGTTTCTATGTAGGTTTCTGAATCATTCTTTAGCCTCTCCTTCCAGTGAATGTGCAAACATCTTGGTGAAAACGTCATCAACCTCAACTGAAAAGTTGTCAGTACAATATTGGAAAGAAACGAGGTGATCTTTAGTTGATATTTCGTTCTCTTTATTAATATTAGGGAGGACATTAAGATACCCATATGGTAGGTCTCCATGTCAGTCTACTGGAGGTAGAACTGATGGATTGAATTTGGTTGCCAACCAAGGATTAGAAGGATTTGGGCCCACCAAAGTAGGGTTTTGATTCGGGTATGTACTTGACTACATTTAGGTATATTAGGTTGGTGAATATGATGGGAAAGGACTTGCAAAGTGTGAAGGGATGGTATTTGGACATATGTGGAAGATATTATGGAATGGTATAAACAAGAGAAAGGATCTTTATCTCCAAGGGAGAAACTATGGGTGTACAGGTTCTTCAACTTATTGAAAGGATCAAATGAGAGAGGATGGTGTGGGAGTTATGTCAATAAAGGATCCTGGTGGGGATAAGCGTATTCAGTTGGAAAATGAGAGGAGGTACTCTCTTATGAATATGTGATTGAAGGATGATCATTGTCCTAAATAACCAGTGGGGGTGGGGTATGGAAGTCTAGGTAGCTAAAAATGGTTTGGGTGGGAGTCCTCCTTTTCCTCTTTCAGACTTGGTTTGGATCTGCTAAGGGAGAAGTGAGGTTTCCCTTATCTTGGGACCTAGTTACTATCGATATGGGAATCATATTTTCAATAGATGGGAATTTTTACCTAGTGGATTCTATATTGGTATTGGAGAAGACAGTCAGAGGTTGTTTCTCAAAATATATCTTAAGCATAAAGCTTTCTGATCTTAAGCCTTGAGAACTTAATCAATATTTTCAATAGTATACATTTCAACAGCACATGAAATGATCAGTATGATGAAAAAAATAGATATACTTCTATTTTGTGACTCCTCTCTTCTCTAACCAAGAAATGGGTGCTAGTCGTGATTCTTAGATCTAAAACAAGTCATCCCCGACATCGACAGCAGTACACCCTGTTGTCCCTCAAGTTGTACCCCTTTATATAATGGTTCTTTTCTATTCTAAGAGAGTGAATATTTCTCAAATATAAATATATAATATTATGGAAGGGTTATAAGGCCAAGGAGGGTTTTCCAGGATGCACGACTTCTATGCCACTTTAGTCCATCGAACCAATACTCAAGCCAAGGGAGGGTACCATAAATTAGAGGTATCAATTCCTAGTATGTCACCCTAGGTACCTATGGATTTAATTATATTTACTTTGACCTGATTTACAACCAATATCTTGCTGCATAAATTTTATCTTCGTTGTTGATAGTAACGTTGAACGTTGTTTTAAAGAGAGAGTCACAAACACATCTTCAACTGCACGTGACTCAGATAAATAACATCAAGGGATCCATAAGCATGAAATGTTTCTCTGAAAAGAAGATGCAATATCCAAAATACATTCAACAACAAAGCATTGAAATGATTCCCATTAAATTGCATTCAAGATACATAGAAAATCAAGTAGCCACGGAAATTGTAGATATACTGATTCATCTAGAAAAATAAAGACATTTCAACCACTAGAGAGAGCATTACATAAAAAATAATGAGACACTATTTCCTTGAACACTAGTGGCAAATCACCTCGGTCCTAGTTTCAAATTAATTGCATTCTCATTTTATTTGATTACAATAAGAAATACATTAAGGATGACCCAATAATCTCTTCCTTGATCTTATTGTCTTTCTCTAGATAGAATAAGTTCTATGATTTCATTACAAGGAAGAAGGATGGAAAGATATAAAAGAAAGGGACAAAATTGCAGATCCCTGTACAACATTTCTCAAAAAATTTGGCTTCATGATGGACGTAAACTCAATGAACCTGCTTTGTTTGTCTTTCATTGACAATTTTATACCATCCTACTTTGATTATTGACTATTCCATTTTGTAGGAATATTTTAGATGCAATATATTATTGAAGCAATGATTGAGCACTTGTTTAGCTATCATTTTAAATCGCCCCCCTCCATGGATCAAAATTGTGTACATTGGCACCTACTAGATCCACGTCACCTTATTTCTTTAATTTTCCCCGCATATCTTTCTTTGGGGCTTGGGATCACTCTCCTACTCATTCTATTATCTATCATTGTTGCCTCTTCTCTACAAAATCCTTCAAAGTCTGCATAGTTGTCCACCCTTGTTGGGTTATCCCTCTTCCACCTCTTAAGATTATGAAATATTTATCTAACTCAAATTTACCAGTATAGTTAATGTCCTCCATCTTTTGAACTGGGATTTTCAATATTGTTATAGAGCTAATGGAGGGTTTTAGTTGGTTTATGATTTCATTAGTAGCAGGGATACTATTTCTATCAAGTACAAACAAAAGCCTAGGCATGGCTTCATGTATTATCTTGTTATGTACCTCAACAACATGTAACTTAAGATCAAGACCTCGAGGACATGGGAAACCATTCTCTACTAGGTTGTTGATCATACCAAAGAATGGAACTAACAATGCCTCTACATCTTTTACCTTATTATTAATGATATCTGAGTTACTGAATTTATTTATGCAATTTTCAATGTCCACGTGGGAAGATATTCAATCAATGACGCCCAACCATTTCAACTCATTAGGGCTATAGAATTGACCATTGTCCTTTCCACCCTAGTAGTCTGGAACCTGTTCTAAATAAGCTCTACATTCTTTGTTAGATACTTTTTGACCTCTTGGTAAACAATTTCAAATTCCAAAAAGAATTGTAAATGATTCTTGATTAGAGGGAAATTTGTAACTACCACATTCCACATTATTTTCTTTTCTTCAGATAAGGTCTTCACCATCTGATATTTTTTCAAGGCATCCTGATGTCTAGATTTCCATTCCTCAATTTCCCCTTATAGCATGAATTTGTTTTTCCTTAGCTTATGCACTTTCTTCTCAGACTCGTAAGTTTTTCTTTTTGAGCATGAAGCTCATTCTTTAGTTTGACAGCTAGTACCTCCATTTCAACTACTTTCCTCATGTTATAAACAACTTTATCTTCCCATTCCGTTATTTCTCAGTTTAATCGATCAACGTTCTGCTCCAAGGTAGATATTGTTTCCATCTAAATTGTTGATTGACTAATAGAAGGGGTTGGATTCATTCTCCCTCTTCCTTCAACAAGCTTTATTTTCAAAGAATCAATACTGATAGTAGCCTCGTCTAGTCTGCTACTCAAATATTTGGCATTTCTCTCCTCTTCTTCTAGCTCTTTTATTCTTTATTCATTTATGTTCTTATCAACTATCAAATAGGCATTTTCTCTTCTAAAAAAACTAACATCTTCAGCGAGCTTCTATTGCTCTTCTAACATTTGTTGAGTAATTGGGAGGGACTGCGTAATTTTAGATTTCTCCAACTCTTTGATCTTTTTGTCATTTTCAGCTAGTAAAGAAATGATCTCAGCTGGCCCATGTATGTTGTGTCCTGAAACCACTACTGCATTCTCTAACCTGCTATTTTTGTTCTCCAAGCTCTTCACTCTAACATCCAAAAATAGATTCTTGATAAGCAAGGTATCTTCCTTCTTTTCATGCTCGGTCATTGTGGATACAACTTGGATGTATTTTGTATACACAATGCCACTCATTTCCTATTCCATTGGAACTTCATCATCTCTAGGAATGTTCACAGTCTCTAGTCTCACTTGGAGAGTCCTCCACTCATTAGGTCCTATATCTTTATAGCTTTTCTTGGTAAGGGGTTCCAAGGTGGTGAGTACAAACTATTGTGTTACAAGATCATACTTGGAAAACATTCTAGGCCGAGCGTCTAACTCGAAGTTTTCCATGTCGTTTAACCCCCTTTGATCCTCTTCTCTCCTTTATTGTTCCTTTTTCAGAACCTCCAAAGGGTATGTGATATTTACTAGATGCACAATCTTTTACCAAGGGTTTTTTTGTGTTGTTTATGGAGCTAAGGTTGTTAGAAGTACACTAGAATTACATTATGAGGACATAGCATATAACATTTGATTAGAATTAAAAGAATGAAGAAAAATATTTGGAGACTTTTAACCTTCCTCTTATTGTTTCTATCCATATTGTTCCAATAATTACAGGAGACTTGGTAGAAGTGGATTTCCTTCTTGAATGTCCATTTCTACCCATTCAACCTCTGTAGTATCTAGTTGGGCCTTCTTATTTTATGGTTCCTTCAGATATACCTCATCTTCTTTCCTCTTCTCATATTGTGAAGACTCACTGACCACTTCAAATAGAGACTCGTTGAGATCTTCATTTTCCTTCTGTAATATTTCCTCTATATTAGGGGATTTGATATCTATTGGCCTTTCTACTATCATTGTTTCAACTAGGCCTTATTCCCTTATTGGAAACTAAATGGTAATAAAAAATAGGGATAAAGGTGATGCACCCTATCTATTTGTCTCAGTAGGCATGGGGTACTTTATTACTTCTTTAATCAATGGTGTTTCCTTTGATTTGTATTTTCCTACAATCTCATGGTTTGGTTGCTCAGTAGCTTCTCTTTGTTCAAAACCAAGAGGAAAATTAAGAGTAAGGGGACAAGTTTTCACAAGATCTTCTTGGAGTGTTATAGGGGGGATTTGTTGAAAGGTCTCCTAAAACCCTTTTCTCTCACCTATCGATGCATCTAAATCAGCCCCCAGCCTTAATTTATAAGGCCTCTTCTTAAGGTGAATGGGATGAGTACTACCTTGGCCTTCTTTCCCTGGACCTTGGTCATGATTGAAACTTATGGCTTGCATTATAGGGAGTTCCTTTTGGTAAGGCACCACCTTCTTGGGAGGAGGAATAATGCGCATCTCAGGGGGTTCTTGTCCACCCCCCTCACCACCATGTTTGATCTCTGACACTGTTGTCACTTTCCATGTCCCTTCCTGAGGAATCTGGCCCATTATTTCCGTGTCATATTCATCATATTCATAACATTCATTGTAGAGTTTATCAAACTCTACATCTTCATGAATGTTGAGGTATGGGGCCTCTTATTTTCCAATTTATTTACACATCCTCCCCTAAGCCCCTCTCGTATGTTTGTTGAAACCATGCTGGAAGAGTTCATTGTATCTTTCTTGGGTGGGGACTTGAAAATTCATATATTCTTTTGTCACTATAGCTCCTTTTGTCCTATAAAAGGTGTAATATGATGGGGCATCATAGGGATTGGAGGTTGTAGTTGGAAAATATTGATTCATTGTTCTGATTGGATTTGCTTCTCCTATAATGATTCTCTCAACATCTTAAAAAGTGTCTTTGTTGGACAATTTCTTAATGTTGGGCATGGACTCATGGTCTTATGAATTTGGGAGTTTCCTCCCCTTCTCCTGCTCTATCAAGAGTTGGGGGTCACACCTCTGTGGCTGATCCAATTGTAGGTCTAACCATTTTAATATTTATAGTAGTTCTTTGATGCCCCTCTTTTATCTCATAGCTACGGGGAAGGTAAGTCTTCCTTTCTTCTTTGACTTAATAAAATGGATATTTTCTACCTCTGTCATTTGTCTTATATAATCCAAAACAAATACCTTGGGAGTGATGAGTTGAGGTAACTTGTGAGGTGTTGTCTCAGTTCCATATAGTTTTATCACAGTATAAATGGACCAGAGGTACCAATCGCATCTTCTTATAGCCTCCCCTAATTTCAAATGAGTTCTAATGTCCTTCGACATCCTTTTGGGTTCCCTACCTGTTATCAACGAATAATCTCTATGCATGAAATCTACCATGAAATGAAATCATGAGGCATCATTTTCCCTTTTCTTTACCCATGGCATACAATCAAATACTTTGTTTGGAATCTCCCCATTATCCTTTTGGAGTTACAATGCCTCAAACTACTAATATTGGTAAAATACTAGAAGATATACAAGGTAAGAGGGATACCTGAAAACCCCCATGGATGAAAATTCTACTAATTAGGACCTCATCCCAACAGCCACAGACTTAGGAAAATTAAATTGATGGGCATAGTGGGAGTTAAATGTGTCAACAAGGGATACCAACCCTTCATCAATTTCCTCATCTGACTTCTAGCCAGAAATTGCCATGAAGGCAGTGAAAAGCTCCTATTCCCAAACCGAGAAATTCTTAAACCTCCAAGGAGTTTGCAGGACTTCTCCATTTCCCTTATTATACTTGAGGTGATAAAAAATATTGTCTCATGTATCCTAGTTAATCTTCCTATACTTTGTTGCTTGTGTTTCACGAGAGAGAATCTCATTCTCAGGGTTGGTACCTAGCATGTGGGCTATGGACTGTCCATTTATATGAAATAAAATTGTATGGTCGTTAGTGCTAGAAAAAACGGCTATAATGGGATTGAAATTATTTTCACATAATGAACAAACTAGGGGAATAAAAATGTATCAGAGACCAAGTGCTAGGCTAGACCTAAGGACCAAAGATTGCATGGAGATATGTTTGACAAGAATTTTCCATATGTGGCATCAATAGTTATCTTCAGGGTGTTCTTTCTCATCCGAGGAGTGCCACTATTTCCCATTCATTGACAAAGGAGGGGCCTTGGAATGACAAGATGTCACTGGATTAAGAATTTCTAGATGCGGTTGATGAGGATGAGGTTCCATATACACTTTTATTCTTAGTCATTTTGAATTTTAGGGCAATGAATGCAAGAGAATTCTTAGAGTATTATGGAATGGAGACTGGACAACTTAGCGGGGAGGATTTTCACAAGATAATGCCAGAAAAACCATGCAAATTATAGTGACCCTTTCAAAATACTATGAGGAGTTATTTTCAGCTTACCCGGTTCACTAAGAGGGTGATGGATTGACTTCTGTGAATAATGGTGGTAGCTTGTAGATTGAACTTTGAAGCTGGTTGGTGCCCGTGGCGGGCAGCTCAAGTGGTAAAGATGAGAAGTTGTAATCAGTTGTAAATTTGGAAGGTCACATCTTTGGATCCCCCCAAATTTACCTGTGCACCATGCAGGTTCAGGCCCTGTGGATGCACCTAGGGGTATAGTGGTAGCGATATTGGATCCCTAGACCCCGTGTCATGCAAGTACTAGCTCAACTCCATTTTTAGATTCCCTTAGTAAAAACAAAGAAAAAACTTTGAAGATGGTTGGGGCTCACTGTAAATTTCCAAGCGCAAATGCAAAGAGATGATAAGAGTTCTTCGATGAAAATTCTTCAAGAATTCCTTCAAAAGTGCTTATAATACAATGGAAATACATTAAATTCACCATCCATGTGCATCAATTCCTAATTCATGGCGCTTAAGGTGGCACCGATGGTTTGTTCGAGTTGGAGTTACGGGAAATCCCTTCTTTGAATGGTGATTAGAGGTTAATGGGTGAAATTCTGACCTTGAGGTTTGGTCCTAACTGAAAAGGTACAAGAATCAAAAATTTTGGCAGTATCCTCGGTGGAATATTTGGGCTTCCGATGAATCCCATATAATCAGGTGAATATTCGTGTATCACATTGGTTGTGGAGAAAATATCTAATGTGAATGGCCATGATCAATTATCATTGATGTGGGTAAATGGATCTGCATTGTTGGCATGAGGTGTGACTTTTTGGAGGCATGAGTGATCACCATAGCACGGATGGTCATGATGGATAGTTGAAAATTCAACCAATCAAATATGAGCCATTCACATCATGGCCCTTCCATTTATTTCGCATGCATCTGTGTGAGCATGAATGGTTCATATGAGATGATGGGAAATTGCTTGGTGTATATTATTTCTTCACACGGGCCATCCCATTATTATATTATATGCAAGTACTTTATCGTGAATGGATAAGATAAGAACCCCAATACATGTAGGATAGTTTTGGTATGTTTCTGCTTGATTCATCTTGTCTGCCACTCACCTGCCTCTATATATTGACTTATTTTCAATGTCCATGGATATTCAACCTTCCAAGGATACCATGCTTAGCAATTTCATTCCAAAATCCTTTTCCCCCTTCGTGAAACCTGCCAAAGGGATTTGACATGTAGGCCAACAACAAGGCTTCTGCAAGTTGGGAACTGTGAGTGCTAGTTCCTAACTAATATTTTTCTTGAGCTCTTCAAATGCTTTCTATTGATTATTTCCCCATTGGAACCCCTTATTGTTGGTTTTTATGGCATGGAGAGGTGAGGCACAGCCGAAAATGAATCTATGAACTTCCAAATGTATTTTGTTTCCACCTAAAAAGCTCCTAAATTCAGTGACATTTGTCGGAGTTGGCCACTTAGTGATGGCATCCATATTTGTAAGATCAGTCTTGAGTTCCCCTCTATCAATCACATACCCCAAATACACCAATGAATACTGGGTGAACTCACATTTCTTCAAATTAGATAGTAGATGGTTCTTTTTCAGAGTCTCTACAGTGCTTGATATGTGAGATATGCTCTTCCCAGGTAGAATTATAAACCAATATGTCATCTAGATATTCTATAACAAAGGAATCTAAGAAAGGGTGCAATACATCATTTATCAAACCAAACAAAGTTACTAACCATTCATATATACCTTGCCTAGTCTTGAAGGAGGTCTTTTATGTGTCTTCTTCCTTCACTCGCACCTAGTGGTATCCCGATTTGAGATCCAACTTGGTGAAGTACTTGGCATGATACAATTGTTCCAATTGATCATCGATCCTAGGAAGAGGGTACCGATTCTTGAGTGTGATCTTGTTCAATGCTCTATAGTCAATGCACATCCTCCAAGTCCCATCATTCATGGGTACTATGATAACATGTGACACACAAGGTGAGGTGCTTGGTCGAATTGCGCCCTGCTCCAACAACTATTGCAGCTGCCTCTATGATAGACTGTCTATACAATCCAATGTTCGAAAACAAAGAATCTATAAATAGTTGTATCTTGTGCTCCAACTCACTCTTAGGAGGTATCCCCTTAGTCTCTTGAAACACTTCTCTATGTTCCTGCAAAAGGTTCTCCAACTAGTGTTTCTACACTTTGGTACATCCTCCAAGGATGCCTTCACTTTTACTGAGTCACTGTCTTGCTAATTTTGTCTTAAGAAAAGCAATTAAAACTTCCTACTTGAACTGATCAATTGTTTCACTTGGTTAGCACTTACCAAAGAGATATTTGATTTAACTTTGTCTTGATGAAGGATTTCTCGTCCTTGATCATGCGATATTGGTTGGCTCACCTCTTGAATATCGCATCTATCATATATATGTATGGGCTTCCGAACACTACACCACAAACATCCATGGGTATTACATCTACCTCCACTTCATCAATATACTGTGCACTTATGGAAAAATTGATCTTGCACTATTTTGTGACTCTGAGTTTTTCATTCTTATTTACCCATCCCAATGGTTAGGGATTGGGTTGATCATGTACTTACAATCCAAGCTTACGTATTATATCCTCTACTATGAGGTTTTCCTACGAATCATAATCGAATGGAGTGTTGATCTTGGTCTTCATGACATGGATCTTGATGTGGAAGGGTTTTGTTGTCTATTTCTCTTCCTTAGGTTGAAGGATACTCAAATTCACCTCCTTCTGCACTGTGGTACAGATAATATTCCCGTCCACATCTGAGCTACTTTCTAACTCCTTCCTTGACTATGTGGCTAGAAGGTTCTTCTTCTTGGAATCCTTCTTGCATCTCTCGGGGTTTAGCTTGGGATGTAACTTCCAACACTTGTCTTCAGTGTGCCCATCAATGTTCTAGTGGTTACAATGATTTTTTGGATCCTTACACTAATGCGCCATGTTTTTAGTCTTCTTCTCCTTTCTCTTCCACTTATTCTTCCCCTCCTTGGTAACATCTTGGCTCTCTTTCGATTTTGAACCACTTGGATGTCCCTTCTTATGGCCTATGTTTTATATGGATTGTGTGTGTACATAGGCTTCATCAATTGACCTAGTATTGAAGAGCACCACCTACCTCCATATGTGACAATGTAAACCCCCTAGATACTTGAGGAGTACACTTGAGTTCTTGGGTGAGATACCCATCATGATAGCCATCTTCCTAAACTCAATGGTGCATTCTTGCACAGTCTACCCCTTCCTTTTCCTGAAGTAATGCAAATGGATCCATTGGTCCTATACATGCCCTATAGGGTATAACTAATACTTGATGAGGGTTTTAAATTCCTCCCACTTAGTTACAAGTGGATCAACCTCTAGCTTAAGTGCTTCAGTGTGGATTTCCCACCAGGTTAATGCATGGATCTCTAATGCCAGTTGTGCAAATGAGATATTTTTCTCAATGGTTATTTGATGAATACTAAAATAAACCTCTAATTGTTGCAACCAATGATTCAATTTAGAGAATCTATCTCACCTTGATACAATTTGATATCGACTTTTGCTTCCATCTTGAAGAGAGAATAGGAACGAATGTTGGTACTGGAACTTGGTTTCTCTTTCTTGGGCCCTTTTGTTGGTTCCTTTTCTAGGTCACTTTTATCTTCCAAATTCCCCTCTAATCTAAAATTTGAGTTAGATCCTCTGAAATAACCAAAATGAATGAACTTTCTCTCCATAGCTACCATGAGGTTTGACATGTTGCGTAAGATATTGACAACTTGTATTTCCATCTTTGTAAATAATTTCTCATAATCGTATGTCGGTCCTTGAATAAACTTGTCCGCCATGGATAGGGTTTGAAGAATTTTTCTTTATTCTACCACTAGATCCTAGGATTTCCCACAAAATGCCAAAGAAAACTACTTTGATACCAATATTAATTGAAATTGTCATAAATATTCCACTGGAATAGTTCGTCACAACGGATCTTACCACTAGTTATTTTAATTAGTTTATTTTTAGAACTATAAGGGAAATGATAGGACAATAGATACACAATCCACACACATATGACACATAATTAATCCTAGGGAAACCCCTACAAGGAAAAACCCAACTAGAATGAGGACTATGCATTGCTCTTTTATGTAGAATGAAAACACAAAAGGAAATCGACACTCGCAATGGATTTACCTAAGACATTGTGGCCCGAATGGCAACTACATAATCTATTACTCCCTCTATTATGCTTCACAATTGTAACATACCCATATTTCCAAGTTAGCATTTTCAGGAAAAAGGGGTATAAAATTTTTCCCTTTGAATACCCAATAAACAATTACATTAGTCTTATTGTTACACATACTTGTTAATTATAAATAAATGCATTTAACTTAGGTCTCATCATGTGATGATGAGTCTTCCAAATTTAATCTTAACCCTTATTCTAATTAAAACAAATCCATGCCGCAAGATTATAAGGTTATTCCATCTGAATAACAAGAGTATGATATTTCTATTCCATACACCATTCTTCCACATGAAGTTCATTCATTGATATAATACTCATATTATTCATTTTTCACTAAGGTTCTACAATAATTCATCATGGGTAAATTATTTTTCAATACACTCATTTTTCTTCACCATGCATGGTTAATAAAATGAGTATTTAGTATCATATAATCCACTAAACATTCAACCTAATATTGATCATTTTAAATAATTACTCTTTTAGTCTATACACATTTGTCCATAATTCAATCGATTGTATACGTACATATTTAACACGTAAACCACATTATTATTGTTATTAATCTCATGAATCAACTGAATTTAAATATGCCACAAGAAACACAATTTACAACCAATATAGCATGCCATCAATGCATGTGAGTGCAATCATACAATTATGACCATCAATATAACACTTCCTCATAAATGAAACTAATTAACAAGACAATCCATGATAACATATATATATTCATCACTTTAATTGTTAAATGTTAAGGTTTCTGCATTCCCAACTTCCGCATTGCGGATTGCGGGTTGTGGGGCCTTCAGTTATAAGGATGACTTTCAGTTGTTTTCGCATTCCCGACTTCCGCATTGCATATTACGGGTTGTGGGACTTCAACTTCCGATTATTAATTTTTAGCGATTCCGTGTTTCGACTTTCCGATTGCGTATTCGGTGGAATGCGGAATGCAGGTTGCGGAACTTCAACTTCTGATTATTTATTTTTAGCGATTCTGTGTTCTGACTTTCCAATTATGGATTCGGTGGACTGGGAAATGCAGGTTGCAAGACTTCAACTTTCGATTATTTATTTTTAGTGATTACACATTCCGAATTTTCGATTGCGGATTCGGTGGACTGCGGAATGTTGGTTGCGGATCTTCAACTTTTCATTGTGGAATTTTAGCGATTCTGCATTCCGACTTTCCGATTGCGGATTCAGTGGATTGTGGAATGCGGGTTACAGTTATCTTAGATTGTAAAGTGGATCTGGAATTTCGAAGAAATACTGCTCTATCATTTATATGTTCAAGTATTTTGTCTTCCACTTATTTAAATTAAACTATCTATTTACATTTTTAACATTAAGAAAACTATGGCGATACAAGCCCTATCTAGCCGTAAAAATTCCTTAAAGGCTTAATCCAACCAGAAAGCTCATGGTTATGATTCTTTGATTTAGCAAGATAAAAAGTCCTTGAATACTATTACACTTAAATATCCATTTGTTTAGCAGGGTTTTATTATCTACCAAGGATCCTTTGAAGATCGTTCATGTTGCTATCTTAATGAGATAGCCGCATAAGTGTTCTAACCCTGCTGTTATCTTGGAGGGGTTAATAAATAAGAGCCTGTAACTTGAGAGAAAAAATTAGTAAAGTTTAAGGTAAATACTTCCATTTTGTACTATATACCACTATTTATTAAAACAAACAAGACCTGCAACAACATTTTTTATTATTTTCCTATTACGATACTGAGAAGCAAACAAGGCATACAATAACATTTTTAGGATTCCTTTTCTAATACGATACTGAATCTGATGAAAATTCAAATTAACATGAATACAAGGATCCCTTCATAATTTTTGATAGTTATCAATAAATCACACGAAATTTTAAAGAACCATGGAACCTGGCAGAAAATTTTGATGTCGAATGAGGTAGGAACAACCACGCTCCTCCCAACCGTAGATCTAGAGTTGTCTCTTGACACACTCTAATCTCCCCCGAGCCAAATCGTGCATCCCAAGAGTGGAAACTAGTTAACCTCTATCAAGTTTCAGTTCAACTTTTTTCCTAACACCATTGTGCTCACACAACAAATCATTTGTTTTCCTAACACCATTGTGCTCACACAAAAAATCATTTCTTCTCCATGGCATACTAAGCAGCGTCCT
The DNA here is from genome assembly GCA_027924585.1 of Larix kaempferi. Lineage (NCBI taxonomy): Eukaryota > Viridiplantae > Streptophyta > Pinopsida > Pinales > Pinaceae > Larix > Larix kaempferi. The sequence goes on from BSBM01000756.1 coordinate 4,256,837, forward strand.
ACCTCATGCATATGTCCTTTTATTGTTTGTTTCCTAGGTCTTTTGCAAACAGCTAATTCCCTTTCAGGATCTCGTGGCTGTCAGGACCCCTACTCTTTAGGGAGTGTGTCCAGTGCCATTTAATGCATTCTTGACACTTTCTTGACTTCCCAAGGTTAACTCTTCTTTTCCACCACCCTTGATATACATGATTTCCTCTTTCAGCGTGGTTGTCCTCACCAAATCCATTTATTTTATTAATTCAAAAAAAAAAATTACATCTGTCCATATGTGGACACTTGGCAGCTTTCAGAACTGGCCAAAATATTCTTTCTTCCAAACAACTAGTGACTAATATCTTAGTACAATAATTAAATCAACAACTTCGAATTGTTTTCTTTGGGGGTATTACATCTTCGCCCCCTTATTTTAAACAATGTCCTCAATGTTATTACTCTTTGGTTCTAGAAACATATATGGATACTTTTCTTGCATGTCTTTCTCCAGTTCCCATGTCGCTTCCTCGAGCATAAAGTGCTTCCATTGCACCTTTACCTGAGTGAGGACTCTGTTCTGAAGTGCTATTTCTTTCTGTTCCAGAATGCACATAGGTTCCACCTAGAACTCACCTTCTAGTTCCACCTGCACCATATTCCAGTCAACGATGTGAGTAGGATCATGGATATATGTTTTTAATAAAGAAATGTGAAAAGCATTATGAATTATTCTATGTGTTGGTAGTGCAAGTCGGTAAGCTACTGGTCCAATTATTTCCAGAACATGGAAAGGTCCGCAAAACCGTGGTGCTAATTTTTTGCATTTCCCCAATCGGAGTGAACTCTTTCTTGGCTTAACTCGAAGATACACATGGTCTCTGACCGCAAACTCCTTATGTTTCCTTTTTAAGTCAGCGTAAATTTTCTAGCGGTCTTTTTCCTCCTTTAGATTCTTCTATACCTTGCGTACAATTTGTTTGGTGTCATGTAATAATTCTGGTCCTACCATAAGGCAATCCACTAGACTATCCTAGCTAACCTGGGTACTACACTTTCTGTCGTATAGAACTTCAAATGGGCTCATCTTCGATGAGGCTTGGTATCCATTATTGTAGGAAAATTCTATGAGGTGAATATACTCTTCCTGCTTAGTGGGTATTTCCATGACGTACAACCTTAACATATCTTTGATAATTTGGTTGGTATGTTCTTTCTTCTCATCTGTTTGTGGGTGGCATCTAGTACAGAAATCTATTTTGGTCTCTAATCCTGCAAACAAGGATTTCCAAAAGTTTATTGTGAACTTAACTTCCCGGTTGGATATCACCATTTTTGGTACTCCGTGTAATCTGAATATTTCCTTCAAGAATATTTCTGCAATGTTCATAGCATTGTGAGTTGACTTTATAGGAATAAAATGTGCAGATTTGCTTAATTTATCTATTACAACCATAATGAAATCATGCTTCCTTTGTGTTTTTGGAAAACCTGTGATGAAATATAAGGATATAACCTCCCATTTCCATTCTGGAATTGGTAGAGGTTGTAATAGACCTACTACGTGTTTGTAACATCCCGAAAAAATACCAAAATTTAAAAAAATTTATAATAGCAATAATTATCAAAGTCATTAATGCGGAACATATAAATTAATTAGATTTCATAACTAAGATAATTAATAACGATGACATGTCACACTTCTCAAATAAATATGATATAATTGTATTTGTTATTTCAGATTTAAGCGGATGTTAATCTCCTTAACGAAAGACCTTTTATGATTATGCATAAGAATACAATTTACAGATTTGCTTAAGTTCTAAATATGATTACATGCTGTACATATTTTGTACTATTATGATGTTCTTGATGAAGTGCTGACAGTTTGTTTGTATGTTGACGAAGGGGTCCTAAGAGGTACCCTGGAGTTTACTTAGTTACGTTTAGCTAAGAAATTTGAATCCTGTTTCCATGTGCAGACCACAGGTAAGAAATTCTACGACAACATGTGTTAAGAGTACATGTGTCTTTCAATTCATCGTCAATGTAAAATTAGAATGCTAAGTATTTCCTTGCGAAACAAGTTACTGGAGGTATGGATACTTGGTTCTAAAACTAGTTTGTATGCTGACTTTCAAAACTCTTCAGTGTTATGATTTCATGTCGTCCAAGTATTTGTTATAATGCTGCAATTATTATCATATGACCATTGTCATTATTTTCAATACAGTGATACCAATATCTATTGATAAAGCTATTAGAAAGATTGTAGAAAATAGTGTTTATGCTTTGGAACTATCATTACGTCTTGATTCTACAGAACTTAGACTATTCTAAGTCTTGAGTTCATTATTTGATTATCATTACACAGTTAATATAATAACGGTCTAGTGACTAGTGTTATGAACTCAGCATTATAGTGTATAACGTTACAGTTTAAACTATGCCTTAGGTATTACATCTATCAATTAAACTTTGCAATACATGGCTAGCATATTAAAATGTGTATCACTTATCTATAACTATAGGCTCACACTATTATTATGAATTGGAAAATTATAGCTATTGTAGCAAATCTATAATGTATATAGTATCTAATTCTACTTTTGCATAGTTAGAATCCTAACTATATCTATGGTCTCCATTATCAATGATTAACAATATCTATATATGGCTAAGCTTTATTTTATATATATCTATACCCGAGCCTTAGTAAATGACTTGTTAACATTATATAGTGATTATACAATGTTGATGTATATGTAACTTTGGAATGTATTTCACCCATGTATTTCATATATGTATTTTGTACTCCTATAGAGATGGCATTATTCCTCTATACGGAAGTGTTTGTATTCCTATAGAGATGTTATTATTCCTTTATACGGAAGTGTCATCATTTATATTGTAAGTGTCGTAACTTATACTTGATGGGTTATTAGACCACCTTGTTGGGGTTGGCCCTGTATCAGTCATGTGGGTCGAAGGGTTATTAGACAACCCTATTGGGGGTCGGCCATGTGGGTCAAAGGGTTATTAGGCCACCAAGTGTGGGGTCGGCCCGGATTAAGTTAACCATGGGTTAAGCTAGACATGTAGGCCCCATTAGTTTATTGGGCAGGACAGAACAAGTATAAATAGAGATCGGGAGATCTCTATTTGATCATTCATTCACACACTTCTATCATTCGGAAAGTGGCACATTTGTGAGGAGGAGGCTCTGCTGCTAGGAGAAAACTATCTCTTGTATTCTGGTTGTATCATTGCTCTATCTATCTCTGAGGAAGTTATTGGGGTTTTTCACCTTTATGGTTTTCCCCAAGTAAACTCTGTGTCTCTTGTGTGCTTTCATTATTGTGTCCATGATTGATATGCTATAGATTTGTTGTACATGATGTTCTCTCAGTTAATATCCTAGATCAAATTGAAGTAAATTTTGAAAATTTAACATGGTATCAGAGCTAGCCTGAAAGAAGGCATGATATGGCATGTATGACACTTGTTGCACTTACGATGCCAGGGCTTGATATAGCAAAAACACGTCATCGTAGAACTTTCTCTATAAAGCCATTTTGGCAAAGTTTTCGGATCTGAAATTGTTACAGGTCGAAGCCAAGATCCCCATGTACCTTTTGTCCAAAGGAAAACCTCTAATTCGTTGTACTTTGTGATTTATGATCTATACCAAATAGCGTTTCGGCCTCTTCCAGATCTCAGTCATAAACAGGTGACCTTGGAAAAAAGGTCATAACTTGGGCTAGGAAGCTCCAAATGCAATTTCGTAAAATATGACAGGTAGTAAACAAACTGTACTATATCAGGAAACTTTTTCAGAGGCCGAAGTTTACCCAGTGACACGTGGAACGTCCTACAAGTTCACTCTCCTGTTTTATCCCATAAACAGGTCACGTTACGACACTTGGAATAAATCTCTCTCAGAGAATCCAATTGATGTCATACCTATCGGGATGGAAAGATGGCAGGTCAGGATACCACAGAAACAATTTTCATACCCTGTGGATCGAAAGGTGAGGAGTTACACCAGAAACAATCAGGTACATATTTCTATCAAAACATAATTATTTTTTAGCACCTTCATTCATGGCTTCCGGAATTTAGGGTTTCGGAGAAAGTTGGAATTTTTGTAATCGGAGACTATAGCTAAATGCTACTCATCAAAATATAAATTTAGATACCAAGATCATAATTTTTGGTTGGGTAGAAGACCGGGTTTGATCAGACCCTAGTTCGGGACTTTGATTGGAAAAGTGGAAAATTAGGGCTTCTGCAAAAATGGGAATTTTTTAAATGTGTGACCACGGCTGGAAGCTCCTCAGAAAAATAGAAGCTTAGAGATTTGGATAAAACCTTTTGATTGGGTAGAAGAGTGGGCTTCATCAAACCCTAGTTTGGGGTCACGTCCAGTGAATCCGGAAGTTTCAAAGGCAAAATTGAGGAGTGAAACTTTGCAGTTTTCAAATTCTGAATATACCATCTTGATCAGCTCATCAAGGCGCATATTTCTATCCTTTCGGAAGTTTGAAATTCAAAGTTTTAATTTTTGGGGTTTCTCTAACAAACCCTAATCCAACTCCAGGTCTAGTTCTTGCAAATCAAGTGGATTGGGTTAATCCTAGAAGAAGATGGATTGGTCACTTACATAAGTGAAGAAGTTCCTAAGGCCTTCCATAAGAAGATTACAAGCAATCTTGACAGGTATGGCTTACAGGTATGTTTCGAATTCTTTTCATGGTTAAGTTTATGATATGTTTGTCTTCATATCATTACAATATAATCTTGATTAATTACTAGACTTTCCATATCACCTTAATAGAAGATATTCATTGATTAAGGTTTTGACACTTATGATTGTACTAATGCATTGTGATGTTGTATGAGGTTTATGTTGTTTGCTAACATAAAAGGTACACCAAGAAAGACAAATCATGTTCTACTTCAAGAACATATGATCATGGTGACATGAAGACAAAGATTCATCCATTGTCATAGAAGATCTACTTACGAGGTATGTATAACTTGGTTCTACAATGGTTAACTTATCAGACATGCAGGTTACTAGCACAAGTCACTGAAGAGAACCAGAAGACATTGTGCATGTATGTTAGACATAACTAGCTAGCATGCTAATCCATGTATGTTTTTCCTATATCAAGCTAGAATCCTACCTTGTGTTAGGATCTTATACTGTTGTGTTTTTGATAATGATTATTCATGAAGTCATAGGTTTGAATAGTCATGGTTGTATGCATATTATGTTTCTTACCATAATTGATGATATGACAACCAGAAGAATCATGAAGGTATAGGTTTGAGTAATCACGGGTTTATGCATTGATGGTTTAACTAATCAGAAGAGTCCTATGATCAAATAAGAATATGCATGAGTAAAAGAAGACTTCCCTGAAAACTTGAATACTAATGTTTATTATATGTGAATGATCATGACTATACATGTTTAAGATTAGTGTGATTATACTAATAAATGTGTGATTATGTATGAGACCTCAAGGATAACGCAATGATGATACTAATAAGCATGCATAGTGATTAAGGATGGATATAAGTTCAAGAACAGGTAATCTAGGAAGCAAAGATCAAGAGGGAGCACACTCCAATTGTTCCTGCAAGAAAGAAAAGGAGCACACTCCAGTTGTTCCTGCAAGAAAGCAAAGGAGCACACTTCAGTAGTTTCTGCAAGGATGAAGATATTCAAAGGGAGTTGACCACTTCTCACAATCCACATCAGAATGGAGTCACAAAGATTCAGAGGGAGTCTACCCAGCAACCAAACAAAGATAAGTATTTGAATTGTCATTTCTTACATACTGTTATTCAATGATGTATATGCTTATGTTCCTAGAATTAGGTTGTGTATTATGCATATTAGAATAGTTGCATTGATGAATAGTATACTACTAATATACATGGGTAAGTGGCCTATGGCACTGTACAGCATTCCATTGCTACTTATCTAGAATGAAACCTCTTTGTTGACATGTTAGGAGTTGTGCACACTCTTAACAATGTTCTGGTAGAGATTTGAAGGCATCTAGAAAGTTACGGAATATGGATAAATGTTGTATTGAAGCATTGGCTAAGATAATTGCATGACTGTATGACATATTTCTTTATGTGTAAGAATTTGTTCTGAAAACTATGAGATGGCATTATTCCTCTATACGGAAGTGTTTGTATTCCTATAGAGATGTTATTATTCCTCTATACGGAAGTGTCGTCATTTATATTGTAAGTGTCTTAACTTATACTTGATGGGTTATTTGACCACCTTGTTGGGGTCGGCCCTATATAAGTCATGTGGGTCGAAGGGTTATTAGACCACCCTATTGGGGGTCGGCCATGTGGGTCAAAGGGTTATTAGACCACCAAGTGTGGGGTCGGCATGGATTAAGTTAACCATGGGTTAAGCTAGACATGTAGGCCCCATTAGTTTATTGGGCAGGACAGAACAAGTATAAATAGAGATCGGGAGATCTCTATTTGATCATTCATTCACACACTTCTCTCATTCGGAAAGTGGCGCACTTGTGAGGAGAAGGCTCTGCTGCTAGGAGAAGACTATCTCTTGTATTCTGGTTGTATCATTGCTCTATCTATCTCTGAGGAATTTATTGGGTTTTTTCACCTTTATGGTTTTCCCCAAGTAAACTCTGTGTCTCTTGTGTGCTTGCATTGTTGTGTCCATGATTGATATGCTGTAGATTTGTTGTACATGTTGTTCTCTCAGTTAAGATCCTAGATCAGATTGAAGTAAATTCTGAAAATTTAACATACAATCACACCAAACGTTGGCATACAATACAATATTACGATGCATAACAATAAACTATAGAGACTAATAAGAAATACGATCCACAGGTATAACAATACAATTATTTTGATGTTGACAGGGTATTAACTTGGCATGCTTCCCAAGCTGGCATTGACAGGCCTAGCATTAACATCGTTCCATGGTTGAGTGATGTGGAAGCCCAGCTGTAAGGTATTCATGTGGTTTGTGTTTGAAACGAGCATCACCATGAGCTGAGTTGTGCCATGCATTGGCTCTCGATCTGCTTACTTGGCAATTGGTAGATGAAGTAATTAATGCAATATTGATTGAAATCATGGTTCGATAATCAACGTGCCTTAACTGGAAGATATCCCACCGTTGATCTCTGCAAGATCTGGGGTTGTGAATGAAACCCTATCCTTGCATTGGTAAGTAATGGAAAAATGGTTTTCGGCATTCATTGTTGCATTTTTGGTGGAAGGTCGTGGAGCTGACCATCTACTGCAATGTAGGGTTTTAGAGTTGGTTGAGAGGAGGACTCCTTCCTCGGTTTTGAACCTTGGACCTGTAAGGTATATTTCTTAATAGTTGTAGGCTCAATATTGTGCCATAGCACTACGATACAGCATGGAAGTTGTGTGTGGTTTTTCTTTTGTCAGTTGTTGAATTCATAGTTGAATTGGGGTTCAATCCTCCAGTTTGTGAAAAGATCTTCTGTGTTTAAATCGTGGTTGCTATCAAATGCCAACAGGCTCCGTTGTTTTTACTGGTGTGGTGTGCCAAGGTTCAGGGCTTCGTTTCTAAAGGTAAGTTCTGACGATAATGATACTAATACTGTGTTACTTGTTTTTATTCTTGCATTTTATTGTTTTAACCTCTCCGAACTGTGAACTTTGCAGGTACCCACTTCATAGAATGATTCCTGTGCATAAGAATTGGAAAATGGAAATGCTGCTACTGCTTCCTGGTAAGCTCCGGTGGTTCTAGAAACCTCGTAGGTGCCCTTTTGCATGGTTTTGATGGTGACTTCTGTGTGCCGAGAGTTGGAACTATTCGACTTTGTTTTCGGTGATGGTCAAGTGTTGAGTTCTAAAATCTTATTTTGATACATACTGTATAGAAGGTAACCCTCATTTGTTTATGTTGCTTTTTGGCTATTTGATGCTTGGTTGCATCATTGTTAAGAACTTCACACTTGTTTTTGTTCTGCTAAAAGTCAAGGTTTAAAACCCTGTGTAGTTTGTTGCTCCACGGTCTCGTTTTAATGGTTTTGGTTGATAAGGGGTAAGCCCTGTGTATTGTGGAACCTTGACAGGTCCATAATGTAATCTATGTTATAAAATTTAAATGGTAAATCCATAACCTAAGGTTCTCTTTCATTTATAAACAATGGCTCGTTTTTGCTATGGAAATTTGTGTTTTCAAAGTAATGTTTGAGAAACTGTGTAATTAATGGTTAAGGTGGTGTCGAGCAATGATGGTTGACTGTAGATAGTTGTTTCCCTGTACTTCATCATTGTTGTTGATAATTATGTTTTGGAAATGTGATGAGATAAGTTCGGCTATCAAGTGTTTTTGGAATGGCTATGCCACAGTGTTTGTTTTTTATTCATGAATGAGAACCTACTTGTAGCTTTCGTTTGCTATCTGGTTTGTACTGAGTTTTTGTACCCGAGACTTAACCTGTGTATTAAATAGTTTTGATACTGTGTATGTTTTCTTGCTAGGGTTTGAACAATTTATACTTTTGGCTAAGTGAAAAAATTTTGATGTTTAATTATCTTGGTTGTATTCTCAGTACGAGAATTAGTAAGTTAAAAATAGAATGCTGTTTAGGGTTAGATAATAGGTTTGTTTATAAAAATAAATATCTGAAGTTTGCCATGAATGGCTTGATAAGAAATTTATCAACTGAGTACCAAATAGACACTCGGATTCTAGGTTTTATGATACTTAGGGTTTTGATGCTACTGTAAAGATATTTAATAAAAGATTTCAGAAGTGATAGTTAGTGAAGAAATAAAATGTGTATTATTGAAACAAATCTGTACAGAGATTAATTTTTGCAACTGCTATAATTCTTGAATTGCAACTGCTATAATTTTTGCAGTTTTCCTTCTCAGTATAATTAGCAGACTTACAATTGCACTCTCACATAGCCTCCCTATTCAAATCTCTCAGTGATCACCTGATGCACTTGAGGAATATTTCTGCAGAAAATATTGTAAGGGGTTGCCTGCCCAATTTGAATTGCCTTATGTAGGCTGCCTAGGCCTTTTAGTGGTTAACTGGTCATTAATGAGCTGTCTGCTCTCTTCCACCCACCTGGAGGATAATGCCACAATTTTAGGGGTAGTTGTCCCATAACCAACAGCTAGTGGTGGAGTGCAAATGCTGCCATCTGTCCCATACCTTCTAACAGCTTCCATTCCTCCTAGTGGGTCAGTGAACACTCATTTAACAATTCCCTTGGGTGTTTGTCTCTTACTTTAATTTATTAAATAATAATAAACAGTAATTACAATTATCCTTGACCAAACTTGGTCATAATTACAAAACTTTGTAATTAAAATTTAACATAAAGTATTTTGCAAATAAAATAATATTCTCAGAATTTGGGTAGGTGACATACACCCCCCCTTAAGTCTCAACATCATCCTCGATGTTGGTTAATCACTCTCTAAGTGTTCCTAAAACAGAGTTGGGTATGTTTCCCGCATATTACTCTCCAACTCCTAGGTTGCCTCTTCTGGGATAAGGTGCTTCCATTGCACCTTTACCTTCCCAATGGTGTGATTCCGGAGTAGATTTTCCCTCCTTTCGAGGATACAGTCCGGTTCCACCTAAAAATCACCATCTTGTCCTACCTGTACATCATTCCAATTTACAACATGAGTAGCATCATGTACATACTTCTTTAAAAATGATATATGAAAAACATTATGTATCTTTAAATTTGGTGGCAAAGCCAGTTGGTATGCCACTGGTCCAACCCTGGACAATATTTCGAAAGGACCACAATACCTGGGTGCCAACTTGGTACAGGTTCATAATTTCAAAGAACTCTTTTTCGGTCTTACCTTGAGGAAAACATGTTCACCAACCTGGAACTCTTTATGAGTCCTTTTAAGATCTACTTGACTCTTTTGCCTATCTTGGGTAGCTTTAAGATTTCTTTGTACCTGTTTCACAATTAATTCTAACTCCTGCAACAATTCAAGTCCTAAAATAACTCTATTTACTGGATCATTCCAAGAAACAGGTGTATCACATTTCCTACCATAAAGAATTTCAAAAGGGCTAAGTCTGGCTAATGCATGATAATGGTTATTATATGCAAATTCTACTAAATGCAAGTAGTCTTCCCACTTACCAGGCTGATCCTTAACATACATTCTCAGCAAATCTTCCAAAACTTGATTCACTCTTTCTGTCTGTCCATCCGTTTGTGGATGAAATGTTGTACTGAATTTTAAGGTTGTATTCAACCCTTTAAATAAAGACCTCCAAAAGTTTCCAGTAAACTTAGAGTCATAGTCTGAAATTATCACTTTCGGTATACCATGTAATCGAAAAATCGTCTTCATGAAGATTTTTGCAATGCCTGGAGCCTTATGAGTAGTCTTCACAGGTATAAAGTGTGATGCCTTGCTGAGTTTATCCACTACCACCATGATAGAGTCATTTTGTTTCTGATTTTTGGGTAAACCGGTAATAAAGTCTATGCTTATCACTTCCCATTTCCAGCTAAGTATAGGCAATGGCTGCAATAGTCCAGCCGGATGTCAATGTTCAACCTTCACTTTTTGACAGTCCAAACACTTAGCTATGTACTCTGCTACTTCATCTTTCATTCTGGGCCAATAGTACTCTTTTCGTAGCATAGTGATGGTTTTCTGATAACCTGGATGACCAGAGTAATGGCTTTTGTGCATCTCATTTAAAATCAGAATTCTTACTTCTGGTATATTGGGTACATACAATCTGTTTTTGTATAATAACAGCCCATTTTCCTTTAAACTGTAATCTACCATAGAATTTTCAGAATTGTTATTTGCTGTCTTTTCTTGTAATTTCCTATAGTCTTCATCCGTTTAACTCCTTTCAAGGATCTGATTTTCTAAATCTGTTAAGTACTGATGGCTGAAATAAAATTCAGCTTTGCTTTATGACTTAACGCATCAGCAACCTTGTTTTCTTTCCCTTTAATATGTTGAATTTCGAAATCATATTCACTTAGAAAAGTTAACCATCTAGCTTGTCTAGCATTCATATTTGTTTGATCTAATAAATATTTCAGACCCATGTTATCTGTCAACAAGGTAATTTTTTTGCCAATAAGGTGGTGATGCCACATTTTTAAAGCGTGAATTACTGCTAATAACTCTAAATCATAAGTAGAGTAGTTCTTCTCATGTATTTTCAGCTTTCTAGATTCGTATGCAACAGCATGTCCCTCTTGTGTTAGGACTCCACCAAGTCTGTCATTACATGCATCGGTACATACTATAAAATCCTTATTAGGATCTGCTATCCTCAGAATATGTGCTGTAGTTAATAATTCCTTTAGCTTCTTAAAACTGTCTGGACATTTCTGATCCCACACAAATTTCTTCCCTTTCTTCTGTAAGGAGGTTATGGGGTTTGCAATCTTTGAAAAACCCTCTATAAATTTTCTGTAATATCTAGTAATACCCATAAATGATCTTACATCCGACACATCCTTAGGAACCGACCAATCATTAATGGATTTTATCTTATCAGGGTCAACCGAGATTCCTTCCTTAGAAATTATGTGTCCTAGATACTGAATTTTGTCTTTGTGAAAGTCACACTTACTAAACTTAGCGTATAGTTGATTATCTCTCAGAACTTGTAAGATAATACGTAGATGTTCATCATGCTCTTCCTTGCTTTTAGAATACACTAAAATGTCGTCTATGAACACAATAGCAAACTTATCTAAGTATTTGTGTAGAATATTGTTCATCAAATACATAAATATAGTCGGGGCATTAGTCAAGCCAAATGGCATGACTACGAACTCATAATGTCCATATCGAGTTCTAAAGGTTGTTTTAAAAATATCCTCGTCCTTAACACGAACTTGATGATATCCTGACCTTATATCAATCTTTGAAAATATTGTTGCTCCACGCATCTGATCAAATAGATCGTCTATGCGGGGCAACGGATATCAATTTTTTATTGTCATCTTATTCAGCTGGCGATAATCTATGCATAGTCTTAGGGTACCATCTTTCTTCTTAAAAAATATAACAGGTGCTCCCCAAGGAGACACGCTGGGTCTTATATAGTTTTTATCAATCAGTTCCTTCAACTGTGATTTCAACTCATTTAATTCCAGTATATTCATCCTATATGGAGCTTTAGAATTCGATACTGCTCCTGGTATGAACTCGATGGTAAAGTCTAAATCTCTCTTAGGAGGTAATCCTGGAATCTCCTTAGGAAAAATATCTTCCAAATCCTTTAGGACAGGTATGTCTTCTAGTTTCAGTTTGTCCTCTTTACAAATAAACTCATCATTTACTACGTTTACTGCAAACAATTGACATCCTTTTCTAACTGCCATCTTTACTTGCATGGCTAAAATCTGTCTAAGGGATGTCTTTCTTGGAATACCTTTTACTTCTACAGTTTTTCCTTCATCATTTAAACATGTAAAACTTTTCTCATAACAATTCAGAATGACATGATGGGCTTCTAACCAGTCCATTCCGATTATAATATCATAGGATCCTAAAGGTAAAACATTCAACTTGGTTTGTGTCTTTAACTGATTCATGGATAAAGCACAACTTTCAATAAAATCCGATACTTTCCTTTTTGTTCCTGTTGCTAGTCTAACTAACCAGGATTTACTGAATTTTTCTGTTTTCAATTTAAAACTTTCTACAATATCTGGTGATATATAACTTAAGCTAGCACCTGGATCAATCAAAATAATAACAGGATGATTTTGTAGCATACCTTCAATCTCTACCATAGAGATTTGATGATCTACTTGCATGTTGTCTAGTGCTGCATTAATTCTGGGCATCTCCCTTGCCAAGTCTCCAACAGTAGGTTCAGTTTGTATGGGGTGGATAGTCTTAGTTGTTCGCTTCCTCTTAGGGCATTCTGATGCATAATGAGGACCTTGACACTCAAAACTTTTGATAGGTACCTTTTGATCATTAGTTCTGGTAGCATTGGGAGTGTTTCTAGGAGCTGTAAAATTATGCTCCTGACTGTTTCTGGGACTGTTTCCTTGAAAATTCCAATTCTGGAAATTTTTCTTTTGGAAACCAGAATTCTCACTAAACCTGAAATTTTTATTTTTCAGCTCAAAATTGCTAGGTTTATGACTTTTCCAGTTTGATATCCTTCTCTTTTTCAATTAGTGTCATAACATAAAGTTGCTTTCCTCATGGACTCTTCTAAGGTATTTGGATTATCATATTCAATTCTGTCTTTGATGTTGAAAGGTAGACATCTCAGGTATCTTTGGATCTTTGGTTTTTCTTCCACGAGGTATGGCACATATCTCAGTAAATTCAGAAATTTACTGTTCATTTCTTTCATGTTCAAACTTCCTACCTTTAAATCATAGAACTCCTTTGATTTTTATTCATAGTATTGTTCAGATAAGAACTTCTTTTTGAAGTACCGTTTGAAAGTAATCTAATTCACATCCTTGTCCTTGATGCCCTTCACTCTTTTGATGTCTTGCCACCAAATATCTGCCTTCCCAATCAAGTTGTGGATTGCCATCTTTGCCTTCAATGATTCTGAGTAATCATAAATTTGGAAGTACTTCCTCATGCCGGACAGCCAAGCTTCTGCTGTCTCTCCTTTCTCAGTTTCACCATTGAAGGTTGGGGGTTTGATTTTTTTAAACTCACTTGAAATCTATTCATAATGTTTGTGACTTTTTATTTTGGGTTTGTAGTTTCCTTCACTGCTATCACTTGAATAATTTCTTTTCTTTTTCCGTTTTTCATGGGCAGCTTCTGATGATGTTGAAATGTTGTTTGCATCATCAGTTTTCACTTTCTTACCCCTGTCTCGATGAGTTAAATCTTCAATCTTAGAGGTATTTTCAATTTCTCTATCCTGTTCATCAGTTGGGCATTGTTCGAACAGTACTTGATTAAGTTCCTCTTGTGCCTTCAGAATTTTCTCGTTGTCTTGTTTTACAGATCTCATTTTTTCCTTTAACTCTTGAAATGCTCGTAATAATTCTGACGAATTGTCATTTAATTCGCCATGGACTTCTTCTTCATAATGTTGTCTCGTGCTATGACTGTTGGGTCGAAATCTATCTTCTAAATGTTCAGCTGATCCTTCCATCCATGTAACTTAAAATAATTTATGTATAACACAAATAGTTTAAATTTTTGCTGTAAATAAATTTTTTGTTGCATGTTCTTGGACCTTTTTCAGGCCTAGAGTTCGAATCATGAGCTCTGATACCACATGTAACATCCCGAAAAAATACCAAAATTTAAAAAAATTTATAATAGCAATAATTATCAAAGTCATTAATGCAGAACATATAAATTAATTATATTTCTTAACTAAGATAATTAATAATGATGACATGTCATACTTCTCAAATAAATATGATATAATTGTATTTGTTATTTCAGATTTAAGGGGATGTTAATCTCCTTAACGAAAGACCTTTTATGATTATGCATAAGAATACAATTTACAGATTTGCTTAAGTTCTAAATATGATTACATGCTGTACATATTTTGTACTATTATGATGTTCTTGATGAAGTGCTGACAGTTTGTTTGTATGTTGACGAAGGGGTCCTATGAGGTACCCTGGAGTTTACTTAGCTACGTTTAGCTAAGGCATTTGAATCCTGTTTCCATGTGTAGACCGCAGGTAAGAAATTCTACGACAACATGTGTTAAGAGTACATGTGTCTTTCAATTCATCGTCAATGTAAAATTAGAATGCTAAGTACTTCCTTGTGCAACAAGTTACTGGAGGTATGGATACTTGGTTCTAAAACTAATTTGTATGCTAACTTTCAAAACTCTTTAGTGTTATGATTTCACGTCGTCCAAGTATTTGTTATAATGCTACAATTATTATCATATGAGCATTGTCATTATTATCAATACAGTGATACCAATATCTATTGATAAAGCTATTAGAAAGCTTGTAGAAAATAGTGTTTATGCTTTAGAACTATCATTACGTCTTGATTCTACAGAACTTAGACTATTCTAAGTCCTGAGTTCATTATTTGATTATCATTACATAGTTAATATAAGAATGGTCTAGTGACTAGTGTTATGAACTCAGCAATATAGTGTATAATGTTACCATTTAAACTATGCCTTAGGTATTACATCTATCAAATAAACTTTGCAATACATGGCTAGCATATTAAAATGTGTATCACTTATCTATAACTATAGGCTCACACTATTATTATGAATTGGAAAATTATAGCTATTGTAGGAAATCTATAATGTATATAGTATCTAATTCTACTTTTGCATAGTTAGAATCCTAACTATATCTATGGTCTCCATTATCAATGATTAACAATATATATATATATATGGATAAGCTTTATTTTATATATATATATACCCAAGCCTTACTAAATGAATTGTTAACATTATATAGTGATTATACAATCACACCAAAAGTTGGCATACAATACAATATTACGATGCATAACAATAAAATAAAGAGACTAATAAGAAATACGATCCACAGGTATAACAATGCAATTATTTTTATGTTGACAGGGTATTAACTTGGCATGCTTCCCAAGCTGGCGTTGACAGGCCTAGAATTAACATCGTTCCATGGTTGAGTGATGTGGAAGCCCAGTTGTAAGGTATTCATGTGGTTTGTGTTTGAAATGAGCATCACCATAAGATGAGCTATGCCATGCACTGGCTCTCGATCTGCTTACTTCACAATTGGTAGATGAAGTAATTAATGCAATATTGATTGAAATCGTGGTTCGATAATCAACGTGCCTTAACTGGCAGATCTCCCACCATTGCTCTCTGCAAGATCTGGGGATGTGAATGATACCCTATCCATGCATTGGTAAGTAATGGAAAAATGGTTTTCGGCATTCATTGTTGCATTTTTGGTGGAAGGTCGTGGAGCTGACCGTCTGCTGCAATGTAGGGTTTTAGAGTTGGTTGAGAGGAGGAATCCTTCCTCAGTTTCGAACCTTGGACCTGTGAGGTATATTTCTTAATAGTTGCAGGCTCAATCTTGTGCCATAGCACTACGATACAGCATGGAAGTTGTGTGTGTTTTTTCTTCTGTCAGTTGTTGAATTCATAGTTGAACTGGGGTTCGATCCTCCAGTTTGTGAAAAGATCTTATGTGTTTAAATCGTGGTTGTTTTCAAATGCCAACAGGCTCTGTCATTTTTACTGGTGTGGTGTGCCAAGGTTCAGGGCTTCATTTCTAAAGGTGAGTTCTGACGATAATGATACTAATACTGTGTTACTTGTTTTTATTCTTGCATTTTATTGTTCTAACCTCTCCGAACTGTGAACTTTGCAGGTACCCACTTCGTAGAAAGATTCCTATGCATAAGAATTGGAAAATGGAAATGCTACTACTGCTTCCTGGTAAGCTCCGGTGGTTCTCGAAACCTCGTAGGTGCCCTTTTGTATGGTTTTGATGGTGACTTCTGTGTGCCGAGAGTTGGAACTATTCGACTTTGTTTTCGGTGATGGCCGAGTGTTGAGTTCTAAAATCTTGTTTTGATACATACTGTACAGAGGGTAACCCTCATTTGTTTAAGTTGCTTTTTGGCTATTTGATGCCTGGCTGTGTCGTTGTTAAGAACTTCGCACTTGTTTTTGTTCTGCTAAAATTCAAGGGTAAAAACCCTGTGTAGTTTGTTGCTCCATGGTCTCATTTTAATGGTTTTGGTTGATAAGGGGTAAGACCTGTGTATTGTGGAACCTTGACAAGTCCGTAATGTAATCTTTGTTATAAAATTTAAATGGTAAATCCAGAACCTAAGGTTCTCTTGCATTTATAAACAATGGCTCGTTTTTGCTGTGGAAAATTGTGTTTTCAAAGTAATGTTTGAGAAACTATGTAATTAATGGTTAAGGTGGTGTCGAGCAACGATGGTTGACTGTAGATAGTTGTTTCCCTGTACTTCGTCATCATTGTTTATAATTATTTTTTGGAAATGTGATGAGATAAGTTCGGCTATCAAGTGTTTTTGGAATGGCTATGCCACAGTGTTTGTTTTTTATTCATGAATGAGAACCTACCTGTAGCTTTCGTTTGTAATCTGGTTTGTACTGAGTTTTTGTACCCGAGACTTAAACTGTGTATTAAATAGTTTCGATACTGTGTATCTTTTCTTGATAGGGTTTGAACAATTTATACTTTCGGCTAAGTGAAAAATATTTGATGTTTAATTATCTTGTTTGTATTCTCAGTACGAGAATTAGTAAGTTAAAAATAGAATGTTGTTTAGGGTTAGATAATAGGTTTGTTTATAAAAATAAATATATGAATTTTTCCATGAATGGCTTGATAAGAAATTTATCAACTTAGTACCAAATAAACACTCGGATTCTAGGTTTTATGATACTTAGGGTTTTGATGCTACTGTACAGATATTTAATAAAAGAATTCAGAAGTGATAGTTAGTGAAGAAATAAAATGTGTATAATTGAAACAAATTTGTATAGGGATTAATTTTTGTAGCTGCTATAATTCTTGAAAATATAATTGCTTGAAAAACATGAAATGTATAATTTTTAAATGCATTTGCTTACTATCTGAACTAGATAGAGTTAAAAGAAATATAAAGAATTGTGCAGAAACAAAATGTGTTTTTCTTTTATCTAAGAATTGTATGAACTCTATGCAGCTGTTTATACTATACTGTAATGTTTATTGTGTTTAAACATATGACAGAATTTGACAAGAACACTACTGTATTCACTTTTCCAATCAATGGCATTCTGCCTATCTCTCATCTTTCTTAATTTACTTCTCTATACTGGAGTACGATGCAGAGAACAGCATGGGGAAAAATATAGAGATGGTTATCGATTCAATTATTTCACAAAGCTTTTTCATTCAGAATCATACTTAGATCAAAAAATAAAATAATTTCTTTTATATGACTTAGTTTAATAATTCTACTATGCAGAAACATTTAACAATAAACAAAAGTAGGAACAGTAAAACCTGGTTGACTGTAGGAGAAACAAACATCCCAAGGAACCTGTTCCACCCAACCTATTCCTGAAGACAACCAAGTTACTTTCCTTAGGACCCCCGAGCCTGTTCACTGAACCACCAGGAGGAAGATTCTGTAGAATCCTTAGTACATCAACTTGAAATAGAATATAGATTGTCCAATCCTCAAGACTCAACAGTCAAAAAGACCTGCACCAGCACCTCTAGTTTGTCTTCTCAATATAATTAGTAGACTTACAATTGCACTCTCACATAGCCTCCCTATTCGAATCTCTCAGTGATCACCTGATGCACTTGAGGAATATTTCTGCAGAAAATATTGTAAGGGGCTTCCTGCCCAATTCAAAATGCCTTATGTAGGCTTCCTAGGCCTTTTAGTGGTTAACTGGTTATTAATGAGCTTCCTGCTCTCTTCCACCCACCTAGGGGATAATGCCACAATTTTAGGGGCAGTTGTCCCATAACCAAGAGCTAGTGGTGGAGTGCAAATGCTGCCATCTATCCCATACCTTCTAACAACTTCCATTCCTCCTAGTGGGTCAGTGAACACTCATTTAACAGTTCCCTTGGGTGTTTATCTCCTACTTTAATTTATTAAATAATAATAATCAGTAATTACAATTATCCTTGACCAAACTTGGTCCTAATTACAAAACTTTGTAATTAAAATTTAACATAAAGTATTTTGCAAATAAAATAATATTCTCAGAATTTGGGTAGGTGACAGTGTTGATGTTCCACCTTCACCTGTTGATACTCCAAACTTTTAGATAAATAATCGATTAGATCTATTTTTAAACCATAACACTCCTTCCTAGTCCACTTTGAATTCTGTTCTGTTTAAATTAACTTCATATGCTAACAGTTTGTTCAACAAAACTCCATATTATGCGTCGTTAATGCTTGTCGTTTTAATTTTACTTTTGAGATCATGTCTTGGTTGACTTATAGTCATTTCATAAATCTCATAAGTTCTTCGACTGAGTGCATCAACTACCTTTTTCTCCTTGCCCTTTATATGTCTTACCTCAAAATCGAATTCACTTAAGAAGCTCATCCACCTTGCTTGACGAGCATTGAGCTCAGGTTGAGTGAATGAGTGTTTTACCCTAGTGTTGTCTATCAATAATAAAAACCTTTTTCCTAACAGGTAGTGGCAACACATTTTTAATCCATGTACTATTAAGGCTAGTTCTAGGTCATGGACCACATAATTATGTTCATGTTCCTTGAGTTTACGTGATTCATAACACACCACGTGTCCTTCTTGGGATAGTATTCCTCCCAGACCTTCTTTACTTGCATCAGTGCAGACCATATAATATTTATAAGGGTCAGCTACCTTAAGAATTGGTGCCGTCATTAGCAGCCTCTTTAATTTCTTGAAACTTTCTTGACACTTGGGAGACCACATAAACTTTATTCCCTTCTTTTGCAGCGAAGTGATTGGGTACGCTACTTTGGAATAACCTTCGATAAATCGTCGATAATACCCGGTGAGTCCCATGAAGGAACAGATGTATGCCACATCCTTGGGTACCGGCCATTCTAGAATATATTTTATCTTCTCGGGGTCTACTGCGATCCCTTTGTCTAAGATTACATGGCTTAGATACTGTATATTCCTTTTGACGAACTCACATTTCTCAAATTTGGCATAAAGCTGATGTTCTCTCAATGTCTGTAACACTATCCTCAAATGTTGTTCGTGCTCTTCTTATGTCCTTGAGTAGATCAAAATATCATCAATGAATATCAGTACAAATTGATCCAGATATTTGTTGAAAATATTATTCATAAGGCACATAATGGTGGCAAGAGCATTCGTTAAACCAAATGGAATTACTACAAATTCGTAGCATTTGTATCTTGTTCAGAAGGAAGTCTTATTCATGTCTTCTTCTTTAATTTTGATCTGGTGGTAGCCAGACTGCAAATCTAACTTCGAGAATACTTTAGCTCTACCTACTTGATCGAAAAACTCATTTATCCGAGGCAGTGGGTATTTTTTCTTGATGGTCACTTTATTTATCTATCTATAATCAATACACAGTCGCATTGTTCCATCCTTTTTCTTGACGAATAAGACTGGTGCTCCCCAAGGTGACACACTAGGTCTTATATATTCTTTGTCCAATAATTCTTGAATCTGGATTTTTAACTCAGTTAGTTCCAAAATACTCATCCGGTACATTATTCTGGACACAGGTGCAGATCTAGGTATGAGCTCTATGGAAAAATCTATCTCTCGTTGGGGAGGCAGTCCGGGGATTTCCTCCGGAAACACATCTGTGAACTCACTTAAGACGGGGTAGTCCTTTAGGTTCATACAATTTTCTTTGTTCAGTAAGTTAATGACCCGGATTGCATATATCTGACAACCCTTTCTCATACATTTCTTTAGCTGCATTGCAGATATTTGTCTCATTGAAACAGTCTTGGCTACTCCTTTCACTGTCCTAATGATTTTATCTTATGTTGTATATGTAAAAGTTTTATTATAACAATTCAAGACAAGTTTATTTGTTTCCAACTAGTCCATATCGATTATCATGTCATAAGACCCTAGAGGCAATATATTCAAACCGATTCTAGTCTTATGCTCCTAAATTTCAAACTCACAATCAACAATAAAATCTGTTACCTTTCGTTTAGCCCCTGTGGCCAGTTGGACTAGCCAATATTTTTTATGTTTTACCTTGGTTAGGTGACATACCTCCACCGCCGATTAGAGGAAATTTGGGTAAAAAATGGGCCTCCTAAGGAAAATAATAAGAAAATAATAAAATAATAGTAGAGAGAGAGTAAAAAAACTACTTTTTTGGATCGTATTTTCAACTTATCTCCTTGTAGGTTTACTCAAATTTCAAGCGGGAGGACTCCTTGGATGCATATTATGCATCCAACGAGTACCCATGCTGCATACTTTTAACAACATCCACACCATGAAAAATTGAAAATACATTAAAAATGTGTTTCTAGTGAGAGAAAACATGTTTTGTAATGTATTTTTGATTTTTCATGGTGTGGATGTTGTTAAAAGTATGTAACATGGGTACTCATTGGATGCATAATTTAATTATGCATCCAACGAGTCCTCTCGCTTGAAATTTGAGTAAACCTACAAGGAGATAAGTTGAAAATACAATCCAAAAAAGTAGTTTTTATTTTTTCCCTCCAATTTTTTTAGGTGCTCCCTTTTTGAATTTTAAAGCAATTTGATTGGCTAATACATGATGACATGGAATTTGTATTATATTTGGAAGGCCATTTTAAATTGAAATTTCCTCTAATTGATTTTTGGAGTGATATAACTCAAGCTAGATCCTGGATCAATCAATACATAAAGTTTTTAATTAGAAATTTTACCTTTGATTTCCATGATAGTGGATTGGTGATCTACCTTTCTATCATCCAAAGCTGCATGTATTTTGTGTATACTTATGTTGATCCCTCCCATAGTTGAGGCCTCTTGAACATTGTGGATAGTTTTATTTGTCCCGTTCAACTATGGACAGTTACACCGTAAATGGGGTTCCCCACACTCACAACACTGCAGTGGATCCTTAGCAGCTCCCGTAGCTCCTTTTGGGCCTAGATTTGCAGGTTTGATTCCATTTTGTCATAGCTTCCCATTACTGGGGTAATTAATTCCCTGCTGATTTCGTGGTAGATTTTTGTATGGAGGCGGCCTATAGCCCTTCTTGTGCTAGTTGAGTTTCTCTTTCTTTTTATCCTTCCATGCCCTAGGTGTTTCAATTCTTTGTTTGTACTGTTCATAGCAAAGTCTCACCTTCCTTAGTACTTCATCCAACGTTCTAGGGTTGTCAAATTCTATGCAGTCTTTGTACGACCGTGGTAAACAAATCAAGAATCGCTGAACCTTTACCTTTTCATCCTTGAAGTAAGGTACGAACCGTATTAGATCCATAAATTTATTGATTAAGTCTTCCATGGTCATTTTTCTGAGCCTTAATTCATAAAATTATTTGTTTTTCTTTCGTAGTAGCTCTCTGACAGATTTGTTTCTTAAATAATTTCTTGAATTCATACCATTCCAAAAAAAATTCCTTCAGTCCCTACGCTATCTTTAGGTCCTGCCACAAGATACTGGATTTTCCCTTTAAGTTATAAACTGCCATCTTGACCTTCATATTGTTGGATTAATTATAGATTTGTAAGTATTTTTTAATATCTAATAACCATGCTTCTGCTTCCTCCCCGGTCTCTGATTCTCCGTCGAAAGTGGTTGGTTTAATATTTTTAAATTCTCCTTCTAGGTGATCAACCTTTCTCTTCATAGTTGGGTTTGCTTTATATTCTGATTTCTGGGTGTCATTGGAAGAACTACCCTTTTGTTCATAATTTTCAGTAGTATTTTTATCATCCTTTTCTTTTGTTCTTAGATTTTCTTCTCGGTTTCTTTCATGTAAGCTGCGAAGCAGAATTTCATTTATCTCCTATTGTTTCTCTTGAGCTTTCCTCAGTTGTTCATTATCTGCTTTATAACTCTAAATTTCGATAATCAAATGCCTCATGGTTTCTAACACTCAACTAGCTTCTGAGTTGCTTTTATCTGGTTTTGCATTATCTATGTGGTTGTTTCCTTCCGGATTTTCATTACCTTCGTTATCGGAAGCCATAATTCAATTTGGTTTGTATCATCCTGGAAAAAATTCGTAAGCAGCAAAATTTTTTCATTGGTTAGAAATATTATATCAATTTTACATCATATTTTAGAGGTATATTCTTAAAAGGCCGCAGTTTTGTAGCTCGGCTCTGATACCACATGTAACATACTCATATTTCCAAGTTAGCATTTTCAGGAAAAAGGGGTATAATTGTTTTCCCTTTTAATACCCAATAAACAATTACATTAGTCTCATCATTACACATACTTGTTAATTATAAATAAATGCATTTAACTTAGGTCTCATCATGCGATGAAGCATCTTCCAAATTTAATCTTAACCCTTATTATATTTAAAACATAATCCATGCCGCAATATTATAAAGTTATTCCTTCTGAATAACAAGAGTATGATATTTCTATTCCATACACCATTATTCCACATGAAGTTCATTCATTGATATAATACTCATATTATTCATTTTTCACTAAGGTTCTACAATAATTCATCATGGTTAAATTACTTTTCAATACACCCATTTTTCTTCACCATGCATGGTTAATAAAATAAGTATTTAACATCATATAATCCACTAAAATTTCAACCTAATATTGATCATTTTAAAGACTTACTCTTTTATTCTATACACATTTGATCCAGATGGATATCGGTGGCCACCCACCTATTCCACTAGCTCAAAATAGTTTCCCATTTCGGCAATTTTCTAGTAATTTTTCTACGGTTTTTCGGGTCCTAAACTTCCGGGGCAGTTTTGAGGCCCTAAACGACCTTTTTTGGCAATTTGGGCAGCCAAATGGTTTCCGACGACTTCCATTCGACCCAATTGAAAGTTGTAAATCTACGATAGACCTTTCCAACAGGCTACCGAGCACCCCAAACGGATATTGTATGCAAAAGTTATGACCCCGAGAAGTTGACTGTTCAACTAATCACCTTGGGGCCGTAAACTTTATGACGGTTCATCTTCTAGGGTTAGGTTTTTGGATGTTTTGGATTCTTTACCTTGTGCTTATGATAAATAGGCCCTTTCATCCTCTTTTTGTATTCATCTTGGCACGAATGAGCATAGAGGCCACATCTCTTCTCAGAGATAGCTACTACCATTCTAGCTGCTTTTATTTTACAGTATGTTCTATTTCCGCTATTTAATAGAATATGTGTTTACTGTATCACTGTGTTCTTTGCAATATATCTATGTATATGATTATGTATCTGCTCTTTCATTTCGTTCCCACATAAATCCAGATCAACATTTGTCCTTAATTCGATCGATTGTATACGTACATCTTTAACACATAAACCACATTATTATTGTTATTAATCTCATGAATCGACTGGATTCAAATATGCCACCACAAACACAATTTACAACCAATATAGCATGCCATCAATGCATGTGAGTGCAATCATACAATTATGACCATCAATACAACACTTCCTCATAAATGAAACTAATTAACAAGAAAACCATGATAACATATATATATTCATAACTTTAATTGTTAAATGTTAAGGTTTCTTCATTCTTGACTTCCACATTGTGGATTGAGGGTTATGGGGCCTTCAGTTATAAGGATGAGTTTCAACCGTTTTCGCATTCCCAACTTCCGCATTGCGAATTGCGAGTTGCGGGACTTCAACTTCCGATTATTTATTTTAGCGATTCCGTGTTCCGACTTTTCGATTGCGAATTCGGTGGACTGCGAAATGCGGGTTGCGGAACTTCAACTTCTAATTATTTATTTTTAGCGATTTTGCATTTCGACTTTCCGATTGCGGATTCGGTGGACTGCGGAATGTGGGTTGCGGAAATTCAACTTCCGATTATTTATTTTTAGCGATTCCGCATTCTGAATTTTCGATTGCGGAGTTGGTGGAATGCGGAATGCAGGTTGCGTATCTTCAAATTTTCATTGTTTAATTTTAGTGATTCCGCATTCTAAATTTCTGATTGCGGATTCGGTGGACTGCGGAATGCGGTTTACAGTTATCTTCGATTGTAAAGTGGATCTAGAATTTCAAAGAAATACTGCTCTATCATTTATATGTTCAAGTATTTTGTCTTCCACTAATTTATATTAAACGATTTGTTTACAATTTTAATGTTAAGAAAACTATAGCGATACAAGCCCTATCTGGACGCCAAAATTCCTTAAAGGATTAATCCAACCGGAAAGCTCTGAGTTATGACTCTTTGATTTAGTAGGATCAAAACTTCTTGAATACTATTACATTTAAATATCTTTTTGTTTATCAGGTTTTTATTATCTACCAAGGATCCTTTGAAGATTGATCATGTTGCTATCTCGATGAGATAGGCGCATAAGAGTTCTAACCCTGCTACTATCTTAATGGGGTTAATAAATAAGAGCATGCAACTTGAGAGAAAAACTTAGTAAAGTTTAAGGTAAATACTCCCATTATGTACTATATACCACTATTTATTAAAACAAACAAGACATGCAGCAACATTTTTGATGATTTTTCTATTACGATATTGAGAATCAAACAGGGCATACAATAACATTTTTTGGATTCCTTTCCTAATACGATATTGAATCTGATGAAAATTCAAATTAACATGAATACAAGGATCCATTCACAATTTTCAATAGTTATCAATAAATCACACGAAATTTTAAAGAACCATGGAACCTGGCAGAAAATTTTGATGCTAAATGAGGTAGGAACAGCCACGCTCCTCCCAACCGTAGATATAGAGTTGTTTCCTGACACACTCTAATCTCCCCCGAGCCAAATCGTGCATCCCAAGAGTGGAAACTAGTTAACCTCTGTCAAGTTTCAGTTCAACTTTTTGCCTAACACCATTGTGCTCACATAGAAAATCATTTTTTTTCCTAACACCATTATGCTCACACAACAAATCATTTCTTATCCATGACATACTAAACAGTGTCTTGCCTCACACATATGTACTTTTATTGTTTGTTGCCTAGGTATTTTGCAAACAACCGATTCCCTTTCAGGATCTCGTGGTTGTCATAATCCCTACTCTTTAGGGAGTGTGTCCAGTTCCATTTAATGCACCCTTGAAACTTGCTTGACCTCCCGAGGTTAACACTTCTTGTCCACCACCCTTGAGATACACGATTTCCTCTTTCAGCGTGGTTGTCCTCACCAAATCCATTTATTTTATTAATTCAAAAATGTTTTTCTTACATATGTCCATATGCAGACACTTGGCAGCTTTTAGAACTGGCCAAAATATTCTTTTTTCCAAACAACTAGTGACTAATATCTTAGTAAAATAATTAAATCAACAACTTCGAATTGTTTTATTTGGGGATATTACAACAACCACCCCTTACTGCTTCTCAACTATGGAATCCCCTTCTTTTGCTAACAACCCAGTATTTAACATAGCCCAATAGTTGTTAGGGTTAATTTTAGGGTTTGTGCATGCCTCGATTCCCATTTAGGGTTAGGGTTTTGGACTTTCTACAAATTTCTTGAAAGTACAGACATGAATAGCTCCACATGTGCGATAAATGAGAGTTGGTGTGGAATCCACTCAAAACTATTGTGGTCAACTAGATGGGTCAACTTCAGGGAGGCATAACTTCTTCATACAGACTTCGATTGAGGTGATCTTTGGACCGTTGGAAATATCTCCGAGTGTAGAATCACGTCATGCCCCATGATGCTAGTGATGGGTTGTTTTACCCCAAAAATTGTTGTTTAGACCCTCAAACATGCCTAAGAAGGTTCTAAACCGCAAATCTACAAAATGAGACCGGTCCATAAAATGGGCCCTACAAGCTAATTCATCCAATCTCCTCACCCTAAAATCTCCAAATAGGTGACAAATTATATATTGATCCATTTCAGATTACTCACTAGGGAGTCGTTTCCCTATGAGTTCGATATGAGTGCCATTAAGATATTTCATGCACAGTGGATGGGTTTTGAGGCCTTAACCATAATCATGGTAGGAAAAAAACATCCTAAGGTATTTGACATTGGTTGGGGGAGAGATACAACATCATCAAGGCTCCCTAATCAGAACCCCTTAAGTTCAAGCACCAAGAATACATGTCCTAAGACCACCACATGGGAGCTTGGATGGTTTACAGGGCCTTGACCATCATCAAAGATTGAAAACTAGTGTCTTAGGATCTTATTGGATGTTCTTAAATAATAATATGAAAAAGAATATGGCATGAAATGTGGAAAATGAATGCATGTGCATTATTAATGCGCACATTCTCCTGCAAATTCACAAAAAAAAATGGCAAGCATGCATCTTTTCATCTATGTGTTGGATGAGTTGCCTTCTTTTAGATATGAATCCCATATTCATTGCTAATGAAATTGCAAGAGTTTATAGAGATGTGTCTTTAGATTTTAAATATATTATCATATTTTCTAAAATACATAGGTGTTTTGTTTTCCGGTATAACATTTTTATTTCCTTTTGTATGATGGACAAGTACAAATGGTAGTCTACACATTCCTTTAAACACAATCTTAACGATTGATCTCATGATTTCACAAGCACTAATTAAAAAATATATAAATTTAACATTAAAAATATATAAAAAAAAGCATTAACTTACATTTATCTTATAATATTTAATTATAATTATAATTAACTATCAATATAAATTTATTTGAACAATAATATTTATTTCATGTTATTTCTTCTTTATTGTTCTCTCTACCACTTGCATATCTCATCAATTTTCGAAATTTTCTAGGAACCAATGCATTTTAATGTTTTAATCATCATATTAATTTCAACTTGAATACGGGCCTCCTTTTTGCCAAATGGCTTTTTTGCCAAATGCCTTTAAGAAGATCACAAGCATTTTTCTCTTTAAAGAGCATAGTGGTTTCATGCTCTTTATTTACTTTATGCAAAGCAGCAAAGCAACATAGGTGTATCATATATCATCCATGATAAAGTTAGTAGGAGAATACACATACATTACCCATGAAAACGAATAGTTTTCTGCATAACTTATGTGAACGAACTTAATGCATAGAGCTGATATAGAAGTACATATATTTGATGAGTATACTCTTAATGATAATAATCTAACAATAATTTTAACCTAATGAACTAACTTAACAATAATTTTAACGTAATGAACTAACTTAAGTGATTGAATGGTTTGAGCATTCAAACTTTTCCTTGTGAACCCTTATTTCTTCCCTTTAGTTGCTCATTTTTATATATGAAAGGAGATCGATCGCTTTTACAAGCATGATCTCTTCCATGTAATAATCATCATAATTTCCTTTTTATTCTTTGCGTTTTTCAATTTTGGTTATGATTCCTTTAATGTTGCTTTTATGATGTGTCTCTCAATTTATGTTTTATGTCCTTGAGATTTTCACTTTTTATGTTGTTTTTACTATGTTTCCACGTCGTTTTACTTTATGTTTGTTAACGTTGCATTCTTAACCATTATTTTGCATAATAAAATATTTTTTAATAAATTGCCTTTCTAACTATTAAAACGGGAATATAGGTTGTGGTAAGAAGATTCGTTATCTCATTATTTACGTTCTTTCTCAAAGTGTGGAGAAGTTATAACCATTTACTCTGAGTAAGTTTGGGTTTTTTTTTCGTTTGTTGTGTTTTTATGAAGATGGTAAAATTTAGTTTTTTTTTTATACTAAAAATGTGAGGATTTCAAATAACTAGTTATCAAAAGTGTCATAAAGATGGTAAAACTTAGTTATAATAGTGAGGATTTGAAATAACTAGTTAGTTGTTTATAAAAAAACATAATTTCATTCTGTTTTCTCTAAGTTCTATAAAAATAAATTTTTAAAAACTTAAAACAGATTTAAGTTTTTAAACTATGTGCAATAATTTATATTATAAAAAATATAATTATTATATTTTATATAAAAAAAATTTCCAAAAAATATCAATTTAAATTTATTTTTTAAATATTTAATAAAGTATTTACACCTCTTTAAACCTTAAAGAATACTGTATTTACACCTTTCTAAGTCTAAACCCTAGCATTCAAAGAATAAGGTATTTACACCCTTCCAATTTGCATTATGACTTGGGTAAAGTAGTGAATTGCAGGGAGCATATCAGTGGGTTTAATGGTTTAAGAGGCTCAGCTTGGTAGACGGTCTTTGCTTAATTACAAGTTATTGGTATATCTGCTTTGCCGATTATTGGATATATCTTTTCAAGATTGCCGTTCCCATGGTTAAAAAAAACAGTAAATTATCATGGAGTGTACTGTGTAGAAAGTGAGATAATGCAGCCATGTTACTGCACATGAACGAATGAACGAATTGGAATGGGTCCACTAATGTTAATCACGTCAGAGATTTGTTTGTTCTAGTGTCGTGTCTTTACGCGTCCATCCAATACGAATTCTGCAGTTGTTCAGAACATCCCATCGGTGCTTCCCAGGCACGCTAGAGACGCCGAAAGGTATAGTTAGTTATATCGTAGCTCGTATTAGTATGGATCCTTGTCGTTCACAGCCTGTCCCCGATTAATTTTCTATTTACCTAATAAAAAATGGTGATAAGCCTGGAATAAGACCGATTAGAGCTGCAGAACTTTTGTTATATAAGGATCATTATCTTAGATGCGTAATGGCAAGATATTATAGACTCTTCTGCAGTATACGTAAATAGTTGAGGTCAGTAATGGCACGGATCAAACATATTCCTGGTCTTATACTGCAGTTTCAGTCTGTTCTGATCACGGCAGTGGCATTGCTGCTATGCATCCAGACATTGGATGCTCAGAGCTGTAATGGTCTGAGTCATCATTTTTATTCTAAATCCTGTCCCAATGCCCAGGCTATTATTAAATCTGTAGTTTCAGATGCTATCAAAAAGGAGGCAAGAATGGCCGCTTCCTTGCTTCGTCTGCATTTTCATGACTGCTTTGTTCAGGTGAGACACTCAAGTTGGAACCTTCCAACCTGCCTGGCCCTTCATGGTTCTGGCTAGATCCTGGCAGGAGTATGCTGTGGATAATGTTTTGCCTTTCCTGAATTACTCCTCTCTTGTAGCAATATAGTGAATAGTCCCATCATAAATGCTGCTGTTATATGAGAGTGATTTGTTTTATATCAATCAATGTTAGTTGCCAGATATGAACAATATGTTAAACTTAACATCAATAAACCTTTGCTTTGAGCTTGATTTTGAGCTCTACTTATCTTTTCTTCAGCATCTAACTGACTTTGTTCACCCCTGCATAAGTTATTGTGACCTTTCAGGTGTACAATTCCTTGTCAGAGCAATCAATGGACGAAAATTTTACTGCCCACCAGTGTGCAATTTAGAAAATTCTAATAATTCTTAACGTTAGGTTTATCAGGCATTTGATAAGTGAGACAGCTGGTTCTAATATTAGTTTAATCCAATACAGCCCCTCACTACTGTTGATGTTACATTATTGATGAGTTATAACTTACATCGATGCTTCAAAACACTTTCCACAGTATTATGCCTTTTCATATTAGTACATTAATGAGCTCTAGGTTGCGTAGTATGGTATGTAAGCATTATGCAGGGAGTAGTACAGCAATATATGCTGGGATAGATACAGTAGATTTAAGGTTTCTTGCAACAATATATGATCTATAGATCAGATATCTTCCAATAAGATATATTCAAGATTCAAAAGTAGAAATCCTAACATCTATTAAACTTATTAGTACATTGTTTGATGAATTTCGATCTATCATGTAATAGTGTCCGGCCCTTCCTGACATTTGAGATGTGGGTCAGTTACCCTTCCTGACATTTGAGATGTGGGTCAGTTAAAAAGATTAACTGATGTAAAATATTACATTGCATTGATACAGGGCTGCGATGCTTCAATTCTGCTTGATGACACTGCTACCTTCACAGGGGAGAAGACAGCAAAGCCCAACATAAATTCGGTTAGAGGTTACGGAGTAGTCGATAATATCAAAAGCAAACTGGAGGAAGCATGTCCTGGGGTGGTCTCATGTGCTGACATTATTGCCGTGGCAGCTCGTGATTCAGTAGGCTTTGTGAGTATATGTTTCTATCATTACTCATTCACAAGTAGTGAAGGAACATTATACATTTAATTTAATTTGTGAGTATAGGTTTAAGCAACCAGGTGTGCAGTATTTAATTTGTGAGAATATGTTTTTTGAAGTAATATGTAACCAGGTGTGCAGCATTGAATGTTATGGTAGATGCTTTGCTAGCAGCAAGGCCACTTGAAATCCAATGGCTAGCAGAGTAGCCACAATAGCATTCAATACTGCACAGCCTAATGGTTATTGCTTCCCATATTACTAAGCAATCGACTATGCAACATTGAATGCTATGACGATTGCTTTGCTAGTAGTTAAAATTCAAACTATTTGCAGCGGCAGCTTGAATGCATGTTGAGAGTGAAGGAACATTATGTATTTAATATCAAATTTCTATTAGATTTGCTTTAATGTCACAATTCCACTTCTTCTCATTATTTTTTTGGAATTTCCACATCTTAAAATGGGCCAAAACCTTTAGGGACAGAGTTCCATAACATAGTTCTCTAGTAAATGGGGTGGAACTACCATTCCACCAATTTTTATAACCGGATCTAAAGAACAAATCGCGGGAAAAACGGGGCGATTTGAATGTCAGTTATCCCACACCATACCATAGTTCTTTTAAATTTACTTAAACACCATGCCATAGTTCTTTTAAATTTACTTGAATGCATGTTGAGAGTGAAGGAACATTATGCATTTAATGTCATATTTCTATTAGATTTACTTGAATACATATTCATCTCAACAGTTATTTGTATCACATCAACTCAAATCAGTTGTGACCTTCAGTTTTTCTTTGTCTCCATGCTTAATTCAGAATTAAAAAATCCAAATCAAATAATAAAATATTTTTGATATGAATGTTCATATCAACAGTTATTTGTATCACATCAACTCAAATCAGTTGTCACCTTCACTTTTTCTTTGTCTCCATGCTTAATTCAGAATTAAGCAATCCAAATCAAATAATAATAAAAGATTTTTAATATAAATTTGATGATGGAGAGTGATTTTATAATAATTGATTTGGTTGGGAATGAAGAGTGGGGGACCGTATTGGGAGGTTCTATTGGGGAGGAGGGACTCAAGAAGTGCAAGCAAGAGCGGTGCAAACAACGACATTCCTGCGCCCAACTCAACCCATCAGACTTTGGAAACCAAATTCAAACGCCAAGGTCTCAATGTGGCCGACCTGGTTGCTCTATCAGGTATTCACTCAGTATACTCTTTGCTTATCCATTGATTAAGTTCTCTTTTCTTTATTTTTACTTTCAAGCAATTCTTTTAACATCGTTTTTAATAAGGTCATTACCATGATTAAATAAAGTCTTATACAATAAACACAGTAAAGATATAAAATATTTTACTTAGATGGATATACACAAGTCTACAGTGTAGATATAATAAACTTTTTTACTAAAATTGAAATATGGGGAACAATATTCAGCTTGGTACAGGTCATTTAATGCAGAGGCCTATCAAAAGAGGCCTTGCTTTCAACCAAACACATAAAATCCAATAAAAAAGAGACAATAAATAGTCCACGGATACTATATATGCTAAGCATTGAGCTACAGAGCATTAAATGCGACAGCTCAATGCTTAGAATCAGTTCTCTAGATCCAAGGGACCTTAAGCACTGATCTACCCCATTCAATGCTTTTCAACTCAATACTTAGCTTTAGCCCTATATATACGCAATTTTATATACCCAAAATTGAAAGAATGATTCCACATGCAAGCTGTAAAGCAATTTTTTTTTTTTTTTTTTTTCACATACAATATAGCTGGCGCCCGCGTCCGATAACGCGGGGACGCCTTAGAACAAAAAAAAAAAAAAAAAAAAAAAGAAAAAAGAGCAAGCTGTAAAGCAATTTCAAAGCAAATAATTGATTGATGCAATCGTATATGATATGATATGCAGGCGCCCATACGATAGGGTTAGCGCGATGCACAAGCTTCAAGGCAAGGCTGTACAATCAGACTGTAAATGGGAAGCCTGACCCTACACTTGAAACGACGTACTTGAAGCAGCTAAGGGCCCTGTGTCCTCAAACTGGCACCGACGATAATCAAACCACGACGCTAGATCCGGTGACTCCTATAAACTTCGACGTAAATTACTACAGAAACTTGGTGTACGGAAAGGGGCTGCTGACTTCTGATGAGGTTCTGTATACCACCAAAGGAAGTAGAACAGCCAGTTTAGTGAAGACGTACACAACCAATACTCATGCATTCTTCAAGCAATTCGCTGGATCAATGATAAAGATGGGCAACATCAGTCCTCTCACCGGGTCTCACGGCGAAATTAGGAAGAACTGTCGTAAAATGAATTGACCGGCCACCCTTGCTGCTGCGGCCGCCTGCATTTGTTGCTGCATGTGCAGTACTGTTGTTCTTGTTTTAGTGATTCATGGACAGGCCCACCCACTACCGATCATTTCCATTTCTCTGCTCACTTTTTATTTGAACAAGAAATAAAAGGGAATGTGTAGGCGAATACGACGTAACAAGATAGATTATATTTATCATTCTGTAAGATTGTCATTGTGAAAGTATATGCTTTCCCTATATTTTTGTTATACTTGCATCTCTCCTGTCTGGTCGCTTTCTGACTTCAAACGCTTTTGAATCCTCTGGACTTATCACCTATATATGTTAAGCCCAATGTTCTATACTTATTGATGTTTGTGAAATTTGAGTGCACGGTTGTACGTTTATAATCACCAGGGCCCGCTCCACAATCTTCTTTTGCAGTTTTGTCCATAGTCATAGAATCTAGAGGTTTTTTTATTATTAATATATTACTAGGAGAAGTCTTCACAATTAAATGCCATTTTTTTATTGATATAATAATAAGAGGAGTCTTCATTTATTTTACCAAATAGTAGTCCCAAAGTCACAGCTTGATGGGCTAGTTTAAGTGATTGATTACTATAAGTTGTGAGCAAAAGGTCTCCTAGTCAAATCTAGTAGATCACTTGATATCTAGTTTTTTTTTCAGCTAAAAAAATCATACTGTTGTTATTCAGTATTTGAATCAAATAGTACAACGATAACTCTTTATAGCCTACTGATAGCTATAAATCCAATATGACCATTTTAATATCAAAAATATAGCCAATGTCTAACACTACCAACATGATAAAAATGATGATATTACATCAAAAAAGTAAAAAAGACCGATGTTGGAACTTAATCCAGAAAATATAAAGAACCCTGATTCAGAACAGCAGCATCCGAAATTTCCTCCTAGAACAGTAAACCATTCTCCCCTTCCAGTGCCTGCTTTGAAAGTTTATCAGCTAATGTATTATTTTCCCAATATATATGCTCAAGATAAAAGCTGTGAAAGTGACTGATTTCACATCTAATTCTGTCACACCAGTGAAGTAAAGATGTAACTTCCAGCTTATACTCACCCGTGCCCATTTGATAGTAACTCTGGAGTCACCTGGCATCCCCAATCCAAATAGTCATAACACACCATAATACAAAAATTTCAACTTTCATATTTATACCTCGACCACATCAAAACTGCAAAGTATAGTAATAATCCTGATTTAAATAGATCACTCCTCCAACTGCACATTGACCCAATGCTGCAGCCCCATCTGGGCCATCTGAATGTAAATTGAGCATGCCAAATTGCCGACATTCTGGTTACTTTCACTCAATATATATCCATAGCAAACAATTTCAAAAAATAATGTGCCATCTTAACTTCAATCATTCGAGTTTGATAATGTGCATTATTTTTTCACCGTATCACGTTAACAGTAAATGCTTTACTCGTTATGGGTACACAGCTATATCTTTTTCCCTCACAAATATCGAGAAACTAAAGCTACGTACTAATAGTTAGGGTGCTGACATGTCGTACCTCTGATAAAGCAGTATTGTCATGTCATGGTCTAATGGAATCAAGGCTGGGACATACATGGAGCAAGTTTAAAGGATCATTTTTTCTGGAATTTTGGTAAAAGTATTAAAAATTAATGGGATGGAATTTGACCGGTAAATTGTCAGTCAATAAGTCAGAACGCAATAATTTACGTGTCAAAATTCTAGGAAACCCATTAACAAATAGCTTAAAATATGTAAAACTTATTCTAAGAAACCCTTTAACAAATAGCTTGAAATATGTAAAACTTTCATCAATTTAGTTCTATTTGAAATATGTAAAACTTTCATCAATTTATTTAAAACTGTCAAATTTGAGGGGTGATATCAGTTTGAAATTCCAACCCTTATATGCAGCTTTCTTAATGGAATCAACGTCAAAATTGATTAGCACCCTTTCATATATGTTAAGATTGTTAAATTTTATGTGGCTTGGATCGGGTAATTATAAAATTTTACTATATGATTAAATGATATTTAATACATAAACATCTGTATAAATGAAACAATACATATAATCCGTATAGTGTGTGTGTTTCAACATAGTGATAGTGCATTCATGTCATAGTTGTATACGATGATGTGTGTTTTAAGCAGATAAATTCGATAATTATTTTATCGAAATGCAATGTTATATTGATTTATTTAATTTTTAAATATTTTTATGATTAAAATTAATTTTGAAAATTTTTAATCCTCTCCTCTCTCAATCTTTGCGGAATGCAAGAATGGATGAGCCATGAGCGACGAGCAATCACACACAATGAGGAGAAACACAGTCCAGATAGAACCATTATTTCTAGGCTGAGGCCTACTTGTTCGACCTTTTTTAATTTTTAAATTTTTTTATGATTAAAATTAATTTTAAATTTTTTTAAGTCAAATTTAGTATATAATTACCCAAGTTAACTTTAAAAGTTAAATTTAAATTTATAAATTATGAATAAAACATAATCATATATCAAAGTACAAGCTTTAATTTAAACATTAATATCAATTTATTCAAAACAATTAAATTTAATAAATTATTAATCATAAAATTATAATTATGAGTATTTTTTTATAAAATTTCAATAAAATAAATTAAATTTACATGTGAAAAGAAATTTAATATTAAAATAAATATATATTTTTAATTAAATTAATAATATAATAAATAAGTATAAAATTGAAGAAATTTATACATTATTTAAAAAATATTTTAAAATATAATATGAAATTTATAAATTTATTAAAATTATATGTTAATTATTGTATTAAACATAAAAAAATAGTTTAATTAATAAAAAAAATTATTTAAAAGTTTGTACACAATTTTTATGGGGTGTATTATTAAAGCACTTTATTTCTTGAGGTGTAAACCCATTTTTAAAGTGTAAATTTGTTAAAGAGGAACAACACTCAACCACTTTAGTTAACCCATCAAGCTAAGCATAATTAAGATGATACAAATAAATAGACATCACACACATACAAAATAATTGTTTATAAAAAATTGATGATTTTAAATATGATTCTTATAAAGATTAAATACATTTGATGTGGATACATGTATACTTATTCTTAACTAGTATAGTTAAGGTCTCAACCATGTTGCATTCCTAAAAAGTGTTAAACATAGTTCAACTCAATCTAAATGGGTGGGAAAATGAGCCTTTTTTTTTCAATCCAAAAAATATCTATACTTTAATTAACAAGTATATGAGAAGATACAAACGAGGACACCTGCCATCCCGGGAAAAAGAGTATGGAGAACGACCCTCCAAGCAAAGGAAAAAACAACGCTCACCTCCTGAGCCAAGAAACACATTCCCCACAAGTAACCAGCTGCCCCCAGCCAATAGAAAAGAAAAATCAGACTCAAACCAATGAGTCAAATGAAACACCCACAAGAGGAACTTCACCAATAAGGCTAAACAAAAAAGAAAGAACACATAGTATCTACAAAGGAACAAAAACAAAAGATCAAAACCGCTTGTAGCAGCCCACTTCCTGAATGACATCACCAGCCCAATGCTCAAAAATGGAGAGTGTCATTTATTGAGACGAGAGCATGTTTCAAGAGAGTGTCAGCTTGATCATTTACAGCATGTGGAATATGCAAAAATTGGACCTCAGGAAAATGTGGAAGTAGTGATCTAATCTGACGCAGCCACGAAGAGAGAGCCAAGATATTGATATTCCCCACCTGATTAATCCAATTGATGACCACTTGAGAATAGCCAGAAATCTGCTGCAGATCTAAGTTGTGGACATACGCAAAATACATGATGAACCAAAGTGCACAAAGTTCCGCTTTTGTATTAGTCCCAGCACCAAAGTTCATCCAAAGTTTAAAAAAATAACCCTGGTTCAATGTGATGATCCCTCCCGCACCACAACGTAAACCAGAGCCTTGAGAGTCCCCATCAAAGAGACAAAAAAAAACCTTCACTAGAATTGGAGGATCCGCACTAACAAATGGTATCTTAAGCACATCTTCCACCATCGTTCCCCCCATCTCCGCCAGAGCTTGTAAAGCCTTCCTCGCCACCCAACTAGGCTGCACATGAGTATCCTCAAATATAGCGAGGTTCCGTGCTTTCCAAATGCCCCAAAGAACATAGCAAAATAATTCAACTGAAAATCTATTGCATTTAAAACAGCATAGCAAAACATCGGAGAGGGATCGGAAAGCCCGCGTAGGGAAAGAAGTCTCTAATAATCAAATCGACGCCCACACCTGTGTGCTGAAAATACAATCAAAGAAGAGATGTTCTGCCACATCCTTGCCATGAAAGCATAAACCACAAGCACCAGGACCAATAAACCCTTGTTTTTTCAAATTATACCAGCATAAAAGCTTTCCTTCCAATACCAGCCACATAAAGATTTTTATTTTCAATTGGATATTCCATCTCCATAAAATTCCATGCCACCAGCAGGTCGACGGACTATCGGGAAAAAAAGTCTCGTATGCCAATTTTGCTGTTAAACAACCTATAGTTGTATTCCGAGACCAAACAAGGTAATCTTCATTCAAACCGAGTTGAATACCACTGTTCAGAAGATCCCGAACATAACCCTCCCACTCAGCTGCCAACGAACCCTGCAGACTGAGCTGATTAGCCAAAATCCATGATTGGAAAGGGCCAATAGTTACCTTGGTAGTGGCCACATGGTAAAGGGAAAAACAAACCCGAGCATGGAGTGTAGCCAAAAGTTCAGAAGAGAGCCTGAATGAAGATGGGCCACCAATAACTGGGTCTACACCCAAGAGTATCATTCTGCCATTGTCGG
The DNA here is from genome assembly GCA_027924585.1 of Larix kaempferi. Taxonomy (NCBI): domain Eukaryota; kingdom Viridiplantae; phylum Streptophyta; class Pinopsida; order Pinales; family Pinaceae; genus Larix; species Larix kaempferi. The sequence continues at coordinate 4,294,726 of BSBM01000756.1, forward strand.
GATACCACCCGATCCATTCTACCATTATGGGTATCGATGATGCCAACCCAGTCCAAATATTTGAGACTCCCTTAAGTTTAATGGTCCTAGCTCATAGCCAATTCGAAATAGTAGAGCCCTTTAATCACTGCTCCCCAAGGCCCTTCAACCATCAAAGCCCTCCACAGGCTCTTCACTAATAAGGTAGAAGAGAAAAAATTTATATTTTTCATGGACTAGCCACCCCTCTGGTAAGGAGAAGCCATCTTCCTCCAGTCTGCCAGATGGAACTTGTGTGATTTCTGCCCTAACCAAATGAAGTCATGCATCTTCCTTCTCATAGTTGACATAATTGATTTTGAGACCTTGCACAGTGATAGCCAAAATACTCCCAAATTCTGCAAGACCGATTTTACTAAGATTAACCGCCCCCCAATAGAGAGCCATCTCCAGCACCAGTTCAGAATCCTTTGATCAAATCGCTTAAGAAGCTAGATCCAGTCCTGCTTACTATAGGCATTTGGTTTTAAAAAGTAACCCAGGTACACAGTGCCATCCACTAGGGCTTTGATCTTATAATTGGAGATAGCTGAGATCTCCAACCTTAATTTTTGATCCATTTTATGCTCCAGGAATGTAGTTTTTTTATCATTAATAATCATACATGAGGTAATCTGAAATAGGTCAACTATTAACTTTATAGCAGCTCACTCAGCTCTGCACACCTTTTTCTATTTGCATATGCTTACGCAAAGTCGGCAGAAGGGGTCTGCATTTAGCTATAATTTATATTATACTAAATTAATGTTGTATTAAAGATTTTATAATTTGAATGGAGAGGTAAAAAAACATGGAGCATATATGGGAATTTTCTCATTTGAAAAAAAAAATGTTTGAAGAGTCTAGACTAAAGATAGCATTGGTGTATGTGCACTTCAACAGGTCTTATGTAAAGGATGATGGATTGGTGGTTGAATAGAAAGATAAAGATGTCTTGGATGTAATGTCGAAATATTAGCGATTGGGTTGTTGTGTATCTCGCTTGATTAGGAGAAGTTGTTTCAGATCCAATGTTCATGGATCTATAGCCAGTATGAAGAACACATTCGAGTATGTCTTACAGAGTCGTTGCTCTAATTATAAAGGTGTTAGAATGATTGCGGCCACGGTGGACCAGCAGCTCGTGGACCTGTGCGAAGGGGAGTCATTTTGATTAGAGAATCCACCAGAAAAGAGCCGACCTCTGGTCTGTATAGAGAGATAGCTCGACGTGAAGAGAGATAGTCGATAAGCTCTATAAAGAGTCGTTGAGAGTGGAACATGTTATACAACTTGACGAGAACACGTCATTGTTCTCGTTTTTGGGGGGGGCAATTTTAGTAGCTATTTTTACCTTCATTTTAGAAAGTGCGTATACTGGTAGTGCCATTTTTCATTTTGAGCCATTTTTTTGTGATTTTGAAAACTTCTTGGAATTTTTTTTTTTTTACAAATGCGTTTTTTTTACTTTTACAAAAAAAATACATTTAGTACCAAGTCATAATGAAAAAATATATCAATTTTCAAAAATTTTAAACTTTTAGAAGATAGATAAAATGAAAAATATATATATATTTTCAAGTTTTTCTTTGAACTTTTATCTTAAATAAGTAATTTAGATAGGCAAATTTGCAAAACAAAATAGAAAATAAAAACAATTTTAACCATTTTTTATTCATTTTCAACTATTTTAATTATCTAACTTAAGATTTAAATGATTAAAAAAAATCATAAAAACACCAAAAATAAAAAATAAAACTTAAAAACAAAATCAAAATCAAAATTTAAAAAAACAAAAATTTAACCAAATTTTAAAACAATTTTTTTTTAAATTAAGATTTTTTAATAAAAACTAGAAACCAAATTTTAAAAATATATATAATAAAATTTTAAAAAATATTATAAAAAAAACAATATTTTAACAAATTATAATTGAAAAATAATATTTTCAATTTAAGAAAATAAACAATTAATATTAAAAACCAAACAATTTTTTTTTAATAAAAAATTAACAAAATATAAAAAAAAATTAAATTGAAAACATAAATCATAATAAAAAAAATGAATTAAAAAAAAAAAAAACGTTTAAAAAAATAAAAAAAACACTATGCCTCCCTCCATCCATCCTCGGCCTCGCACGCCTCCCTCCCTCCCACGCCTCCCCTCCACCATCCCCCATGGCCCCTACCTCCTCTGCCTCCCCTCCCCCTTCCTCCATCGCCTCTCCTCTGCCATCCCCCAGGGCCACCTCCCTCCTCCGCCTCCCCTCCCCCTTCCTCCCATGCCTCCCATCCACCATACCACGCCCCCCTCTCTCCCCCTCGCCCCTCTCCTCCCTCCTCTCCCCCTACTCGCCGCCCTATCCCCCATCCCCGCCCCCCTATCCACCACTCCCCGCACCCCGCCCGCTGCCAAACTCGCCATCAACCCAGCGGCGCGATTCTGAAAATTGCACCACCGCGAAGGGGCGGCGCAAGGAGGCGGCCATGGGGGATGGCATAGGGGAGGCGGTGGAGGAAGGGAGAGGGGAGGCGAACGAGGGAGGGGCCGTGGGGGATGGTGGAGGGAAGGCGTGGGAGGAAGGGGGAGGAGAGGGATTTTTTTTTATTATATTTTTAATATGTTTTTTTTTAAATTTGTTTTGTTAGAATCTATTTGTTTTATATGTTTTTTGTTTTTAAAATCAATTATTTTTTGTTTTTAATTGAGATTTTTTAAATTTTTTTAAACTTGTTTTGTTAGAATTTATTTTTTTCTAGGTTTTTTGTTCTTTGTTTTTAAAATCAAATTTTTTTTATTGAGATTTATTTAATTTTAAAAAAAAATTATTGAAAATTTATATATAGTAAAAAACAAAAAAATTGTTTTTTTTTATTGAAATATATATATATATATATATATATATTAAATTTAGATTTTTTTCTAAATTTTAAAATTTTGACATTTTTCAATTTTTTTTAATTTTTTTTTAAATGTTTTAAACATTTTTATATATTTTGTGGTATTTTTCAAATATATATATATATATATATATATATATATATATATATATAGATATTGAATTGATATTTTTTTTAAATTTTCTCAAAGTGTTTTTATTATTTTTTTTAAATGTTATTATTTTTTTAAAATTTGTTTTTTTTTTAAATTTGAAATTTGGGTTCCATTTTAATTTTGATTTTCTATTTTTTTTTAGATTTTTTTTTTTTACTTTTTGTTTATAATTTTTTTTAGAGTTTAAAATAATTTATGAAATTATTTTTTGAAATTTTTAAAATAATTTTGCATTTTTCAATTTTTAATTTTTTCAAATTTTTATTTAATTCTAGGAGGTCTTTGAGGTTGTTTTTTAGTGTTTTTGATACAACAATAATAATTGTTATAGGTGTTTCCTCCCTTGTGCACCCAAATATCATAACTTAGATGTTTTATGATTTAATATATCGTTTTATTCTGAATAATATCATAAATTCATTTATTTTATATAGAAAGAGAGGTTAAAAAAATCTTGAATAATTTGTATATAACTAGGTGCTAGTTTTATACAGTGTCGCTAAGAGAATTAATAAATACAATTTTAAATTATGATACAATGATATAATCATGCCATTTTCTGAAAAAGTGTGCTACCGGTAGCAAGTTTTCAATTCAGGGTTTGATTTTAAGGTTTTTTGTAAACAACAATAAGGATTGTTTTAGTCCATGTCTATATTTTTAACCATAAAAAAAAGTGGTGCTACCGGTAGCAACACTTTTTTATTCGGGGTTGTTTTTTGGTGTTTTTAATGCAAAAATATGGGTTTTTATGGCTAGAGTTCTTGTTTTGAGTAAATAGTTCTCATCAAGTTGTATAACATGTTGTGGAAGGAAGCTGCTGATCTGAATCCCATCTAGAGAAGGGTCAAGGAGAAGTGAAGCCCACTATCAGAAAAGGTGTCGTTGTGGAGTAAGAGGACTCGTGCCAGAGCTGTGTGGACATGTGAAGCAAGCCAGTTTTTTTTCTTTTCTTGAGAAGGAATGACGCACTTCCCGAACAGGAGAAGCGCGTCAGTGATGCAGGATGCATATACACACTATGCGGCATTATTGGAAAGAGATGCAATTCCCGAAAAGGAGAAGCACAATAATGACGCAGTTCCAGCAAAGGTAGAATGTGGTAGTTAGCTATCACTTATAGGATTTTTGAGTGTCGTGACCCCTAACGCAGGCTTCCAGTGTATAAGGTGAGGCACTGTTGTTTTTTTTAGTTTTTGGCATAAATTGAATTTGGCCGCCTTCGGATTGGGTGAAAGAAGATAAAATGGCAAATCCTCTTGTTGATTCATACATAAATGAAGCTTATAAATTGAATGGAGAAAAATACGCTAATTGGAAATTTAAGTTAATGATCGTTCTTGAATCCTATAATGTGTGGTCAATTATGACTGGTGATGAGGTCAAGCCCACGACTGTTGCATCCATTCAAGACTGGAATAAGGCGGGAGTCAAAAGCTAAGGTGACGATACAAATGTCTGTCAAAGACAACATAATCCCTCACATTAGAAATTGTGAGACATCCAAAGCAACATGGGATTCCCTCAAAGGTTTGTATGAAACCATAGATGCAAATTGGATTCTGTTCCTGAAAACTATGATGTTGTCAATCAAAATGGAAGCTAATGAAGGGGTAAGTAAATTAATTTCTCGCATTAAAGATCTGAGTGATAAGTTGGGTGATATCGGTGAAGTAGTAGAGAGTATTGATTTAGTAACCATCACTCTAAAAGGTTTAGTGCAAGATTACAAAGTTTTTATCTCAGCACTTGCAGCAAGATCGAAGCCCCCTACTTTTGAAGAGCTTACATGGATACTTCTACAAGAGGAAGAGAGAATGAAGAATTATGATCTAGATGCTAATGGCTCAAATCTAGCAATGATTACAAGAGGGAGAAATGCACACAAAGGTAAACTGTGGAACAGAAACCGAGGCAAGTTTCATGCAAAACATAAAGGTATGGAACAAACTGATTCCTATGTTAGTAGAAGTGTTGAATGTCATTATTGTGGCAAACCATGATATCTCGCTAGAGATTGTTTTTGAAAGAAGAATAATGAATCCAAACAAAGATACAAAAATCACAATGGAAATTTTGTGCATAAAGACACCCCAAACAGTCATGGATTTAAACATATTAGATTGATCATTTCTGAAGCTACATTGTTTGCTGATACAGATGATGAGAATGCATGGTTCATTGATTTAGGTGCATCTACCCATATGTCCTATAAGAAAGAATGGTTTGATGAATATCATGAGAAGATTGATGGCACTCATATTTATTTTGGTGATAACATGTCACATAAGGTGCATGGTTATGGAGTAACGAGTGTGAACTTACCTAATGGATAGGTGAAACAGATTCATAATGTTATGTATGTCCCTGGCATTAAAAAGAATCTAATATATGTTTCTACTATTACTAATAATGACTTAAAAGTGGAATTTGGTAAGTATCAGTGTCACATTAAAGATATTTGAGATCATTACAGGATTGTTGCTATAGGTTCCAGAATTGGAGGCTTGTATAAGTTGGATGTAAGCAAGAGCAGTCATCAAGCATTGGCATCCATTGCTATGACAAATGGAGAAATTTGGCATCAAAGGTATGGGAACATTAACCATAAAGATCTAATGCTGCTGCAAAAGAAATCTATGGTTGAAGGTCTACTTGTAATAAAAAATGAACATATTGAATATAGAGCATGTGCACTTGGGAAACAACACAACGATGAATTCCCTATACATAAAGAGAAAAGACAAACTAAATTGCTTGAATTAATTCATACTGGTGTATATAGACCTATGCAAACCCGATCACTAGGTGGTGCATGGTATTTTCTCATCTTTGTTGATGATAGATCTAGGTATACTTGGGTTTATTTCATAAGAAGAAAAGGTGATGTCTTTGAGTACTTTAAGGAATTCAGAACTATGATTGAAAAACAGTGAGGTAAATGAATTAAAATCCTCATATCTGATAATGGGGGTGAATACATTTCTAGAGCATTCAAGAGGTACTGTAAGGATCATGGAATCCAACAACAATTTACAGTTCCCTATACTCCTCGGCAAAATGGAGTTGCTGAGAGGAAGAACAGAAAACTGGTGGAATGTGCACGCAACATGCTTCAAGGTAAAAAAAATTCAAATGGTTTTGGGATCAATCCATTAATAGTATTGTTTATTTAAAAATAACATAAGTCCAACAAAGAAGCTAGATCTTCAAATAACTTTTGAATTTTTTCATGGCCATAAACGAGAAGTCAAGCATTTAAGAGTATTTGGCTGTAGGGATTTTGCACATATTCCAAAATATGAGAAGAAAAACTTGATGAAAAGTCAATTGAATGTATATTTGTTGGATATTGCACTAATAAAAAAACTTACAAATTGTTTCATCTTAATTCACATAAGTTGATTGCAAGTAGAGATGTGGTGTTCCATGAAAATGCAGAAAAAATGATAATATAAATGATACTGATGTTTGGCATATCTTTATTGATAATGATGAATATGTCAAAATAGATTCAATAGTTCAGCATGATTAGGAACAAGAACAAGAGCATTCACAGGAACATGTACAGGAACAGGGTGAAAGCAATAGGAATAGTGAAAGCAGCATGAGTATGAGCAGCAGTGATACATCTTCTGATGGAGAGGTGGAAAAAAGCAGAAGAATAATGGATGGAAATCCTGCAGGTATTGTAGTGCCAAGAAGGTCAACTAGACAAATTCATCTTCCTCCAAGGTATAGTGACTATGTCTTAATGGATAATGTGATGAATTATGAACAAGCCAAAGATAAGAAGAAAGAATGGGTAAATGCTATGAATGAAAATTATAACTCTATAATGAAAAAACAAACTTGGGAATTAACATAGTTTCCTAAGAATAAAGTTCCCGTAGGATGTAAATGGCTGTTCAAGTCAAAGTTTAAAGTTGATGGTAGTACTGATAAATATAAAGCAAGACTAGTTGCAAAAGGTTATGCGCAAAAAGAGGGAGTTGATTTTGAAGACACATTTGCCCCAATAGCTAACTTGCCAAGTTGAATATAATTAGACTACTTTTTGCATTGGCTACAAAACATAAATGGAAAATACATCAATTAGATGTTAAATCTTCTTTCTTGAATGTTGAATTAAAAGAGGAAGTGTATTCGATTCAGCCTGAAGGTTTTGTACAGAAAGGACAGGAGCATCTTGTGTGTAAATTGAGGAAAGCTATCTATGGTTTGAAAAAGGCCCCTAGATCATGGTATATAAAGATTGATTCCTTCTTTAATCAGAAAGGTTTTGTGGAAATCAAAAGTGATCCTAACCTCTATATTAAGAAAGATAAGGAAGGAAATGTTTGCTTGATATCATTATATGTTGATGATCTCATTATTACAGGTAGTGCATGTAAGTTTATTGCAAAAATTAAATGTCAATTGTCACAAAAATTTGAAATGAAAGACCTTGGTGAGTTACACTACTATTTGGGACTTGAATTTTGGAAAAAGTCTGGTATGACGATGATCACTCAAAGTAAATATATAAGGGAAATTATGAAAAATTTCAATATGAGTGAATGCAAGGCAGCATCAATTCCTTTATATCATAATTTGAAATTATACAGTGATGATGGAACTAAAGAAGTAGATGGTATCTTGCATCGGCAGTTGGTGGGAAGTCTAAACTATCTCACTACTGCCAAGCCAGATATAGCATATGCAATAAACATCCTTAGTCAGTTTATGGCTAAGTCTCGTGAAAGCCACTGCAAAGATGCAAAGAAAGTCCTCAAATGTCTCAAAGGAACAATGAATTTTGGTCTTATGTATACTGATGAATTTGATGTTCAATTGGCAGATTTTTCTGATTTTGATTGGGCAGGATATCCTGATGACAGAATATCTACCTCAGGTTATGCTTTCAACATTGGATCTGGGGTCGTCTCATGGAGTAGCAAGAAATAGCCAATTGTTTCCTTATCATCCACAAAAGTTGAATATAAAACCATGTCTAGTGCTACTTGTGAAGCTGTTTGGCTGAGGAGAATTCTTGAAGATGTTGGTGCAAGGAAAAAAAAACCAACAAAAGTCCATTGTGATAACCAAAGTGCAGTTAAATTGGCACATAACCCAATTTATCATGCAAGATCTAAACATATTGAGCTGCAACACCATTTTCGAGTCTAAGGAAATTGAACTAATCTATTGTAATACAAGTGACAATGTTGCTCATATATTCACTAAGTGAGTTGGCAAAATTCACTTTGAAGTCCTTAGGAAGAAATTAGGTGTTGTAGAAAATCCATTTCTCCTTATTTAAGGGAGAATGTTGAATGTAATGTCGAAATATTAGTGATTGGTTTGTTGTGTATCTTGCTTGAATAGGAGAAGTTGTTTCAGATCCAATCTTCATGGATCTAGATTTTGGTTTGTTAGGAATTTCCTCATCTATTTATTGTAATCGTCTTTAATGAATTAATTAAGTATTTGTTAGGCCAAATCTTCCTATGTGTGAGTGTGAGGCTTTGTGCTATGCTTCTGAATCTCTGTATAATATTTAAGAAGATGTAGGATATATTCTTAAATAATATGGGTTTGGATAACTATATATTTGGATCTTAATAAACTAGTGTTAGTGCTTGTCATTTTTTATGATAATAATACTCTGTTACACTCGTCTTCTACCAAAGTGGATGTCAATTTTGGATGATACAGAGACATTTCCACTTTTAATATCTATATAATATATTTTGATTATATTTACATTAAATATCTTAACAACATAAACTCTAAATGGATGTCAATTTTGAATGATAAATCATGGAGCTTTCCATTGCAAACGCTCTATGCTGCCAGCCATGGACGGCTAAAGCAACACCCCCCGGAGGTAAGGACGTAGCTCGTGAAATAAAGACGTTACTGCTTTTGACAGTAGCTCCACGAAATTTCGCTTAATGATTTTGTCGCGCCTTTTTCATACCAGAGTTCAAACAACGCGGCTTTAATTCCTGAGTTGAAATTGACTGGAGTTTGGATTGTAGTGTCTGGAATCCATTTAAAAGCTCAGATTTAAATGATGTGTTATATTTTAGTTAGAATATAGACCTGCTGTGTACAGAAATCATATAAAAATTGTGAATATTTGATTGAACTTATGATTTGATGTGCTTATATTGATTTAAAAGAATTCATAAATAAATGTAGAGTTATATTTGATTTAGAATATGGATTTGTTGTGTTTAAATCCATCCTGAATTTATTTAAATGCTGACTTGGATTTGGAATATGCATTTTTTTTTTATAAATTGGGTACGGAATCCATCAAATTTCATGCTTTTTTGGGGTACGGAATCCATCCAAATTTCAAGTTGAATTTGAATTGAAACATGGATTTGGTGTGTGTTGAATCTGGAATTTATTTGGATTTAAAGAGTTACAATATAATTACTATTTTAATTTGGACTTAAAGAGTTACAATATGATTACTATTTGATGATTTTTTTTTATTGATTATGAAGTTTATATATATATATATATATATATATATATATATAAATTTTATAGATTTTTCCATTCTCTAATTATGCTTATTAATAGTTAAAAACTAAAACAAGTAATTCCACTCGATTTAGCAACGAATGCAATTCATTTACTGATGTAAACAATCCCAAGTAAAAGTCTCGAGTTCACTTCATAAGTTCACTGTTAGAGCCGAGATTGCTGTAACACATGTTTATTGGTTTAGTATAATATTTAATGCTTATTTACATAGAAAATGATTGTTTAAATGTATACCTAAAAAAATGACTGGTTTATTATAATTGTTAATGAATATTAATTAAATGTAAAATGATTGTTTAATTGTATTGTTAAAAAGAAATGACATGTAATTGTTGTTTTTTGGTGTTGGTATTTTCAACACTCCCAGCTTGTGTGAGGTAAGCTCACCTAGGAACTCAACAGCCCCAGCTATTCTTAGTTGTTTGTTGGGCCTATTTACATGTATAAATACCTTTCGTTCTTAGTAATTTAATCAAGTACTTCTCATACTTTTTCATGGTATCAGAGCGGGTATAGCCTTGACTCTCTCATGAAAGGGGTTATGATCTTGCCTTGCCTGTTTTTTTAGTAGATCCAGATTGAAGGTTGTGGCCTGCTCGGTGTGGTGCAGTTGTTGGTTGCTAGAGCGGTGACTTGTTCTGTGCAAGAGGAGACAGCTTTGAGCATCTAATTGAATGTATTTGAGTTTCTTTTTGTGTGCTTGAGGAACTACTGCGGAGGAATCGTGGCTTTGAGAGGTGACCACTTCTAAATTTTCTTATCTGGGCGTGGGTGTATTTTGAGCACTGATCTAGGATTGTTTGTCAAATCTAGTCCCTAGATCCACTTGGGATTTCTATGAACTTATTGTGGCTGCAAGGACGTCACGGTTTCTATGGCAGATCTCTTCCCACTGCCCTCGGCTTTTGGATGGAGAGCACAAAATATTTGAAGTCTTAGAAGCTCGTATGGGGGAGGTTCTATACCATCAATGCCAGATCGATCCTGGACGGCGCTACCCCCCTCCGTTATTTTTTATCTACAAATCCCTTGCAATTAGATCGTGGCTTTGCCTACTCTATTCTTCTAAAGTGGGCATCTATGATCTGGGCTCTCATTCAACGGATCCCTTCTAATTATTAAGAGAAAGGTCGACTGCTGGAGGTCTAAAGCAATTGCATCAACTTCCTTTGGAGACTCCATTGACCGATGCTCGATCTGTGAGGGAAGATGTGTTTGTTATCTAGCCTACATAATCATCCACATCATTATACACTCAGAGGGATCCGATTATATAGCCTACATGGAGCTCGTGCGCAGGCGCTGTGGCGGAACCATGAATTGGTCATCTTATACCCTGTCAGAGATCGACTGCTCCTTTTTATTTCCAGCTTACCGTTGCTTCGGGATCTCGAAGACAGGTTGATCTGCTGCTGAGTTTGTGGCCCGTTGTTTTCTGGGCTGGATTACTTTTGCAGATCGTGTCTTGGCTCTACAACGATCTCTTCTTTTGCTTTCCCTAAGGATTTTCTCCATCGTTGGTTGCTTGATCTTGTTTCTGCTGCCTAGATTTGGCCTTTTTTGGGTTTTGCAACATGTGCGTTTGACACATAGAGTTTTCTTGTTACTCTAAGATGGGTAGAAGATTGCAGGAATTACGTGAGAAGAAGGCTCTTGATCAGCGTCGTCATGAGTTCATTTCCTTGCAATCCACCATGGCCTTGTTGCAGGCGGAGAATGTCGAACTAAAGCATTAGTTGAGGATTAATTTGACTCAGAAATCCCTAAAAGTTAATATCCTGCAAAGAAACATGGAAACTTCCCTTGGAGACCTTGAAGACAATTTTCTAGCAAAGGTCGATCTTCTCAATAATATGGAAGACGAAGTAAAAGCTCTCTCAACAACAGAACATGATGCCTTAAAGGAGCATATTTGCAGGCTGGAAGAGACTAATGCTGAGCTAACTAATGATTCAACTCAGTTACAGGTTTCTATTGATGAGTTTCATGCAACAACAGCTTCTCTTCAAGCAAAAGATGATAAGATGTTTGATGAGTATCAAGCTTTGAAGGAAGCACATGACTCCTTGTTGCTGCAGCTAACTGAGAAGGATGAGACAATTCAAGGATTACTGGTTTGCAGAAAAGACCTTGAGGAAGTCTCTTGACTGCAGAATGCTGAGATGAAGACTGTTGAGTTGCCCAGCTCACCTATTGATGATTATATCCCACCTATTTGTAAGACTGATAATGTCTCTATTTCATCACATGCTTTATTGTCTACTAATGGTTGTGTTTCTCCTAGATTTGAAAAACACACTACATGTATTGGGTCTCGCCTGCTGAGCAAAATGGGCTATACTGGAGGAGGACTTGGGAACAATGGACAAGGAATTGTTGTTCCTATTGCCCCTGAGTTGCAGACATCAACAACGGGTCTTGGATATGATGTTGTTGCTCCTTGTTTATCTTCAGCTGGCCTTGCTGGGTCAAGGAATGTTGTATTTGTTACTGGTGGAATTCAAAATGAAGAGCAACCTGTTGGTGAATGTGTTGCTGAGTTTGCTGCCCATAACAAGCCAAAACTTGAGAATACTGTTGTTGCTTCTATGAGTGAACCGGAACCTCAGCCTGCTTCTTCTATTCAACCAGAACAAAACTATGTGCCATATAGACATCCTCACAAGAATCGAAGGAATGTGCCCAGGAAACAAAATTCTTGGAAGACTGGCAATTCTACTTTTCAAAATTTTCAGAAAAGATGTGAAAGACAGAACCCTGGACCAGTGTCGACTATTCATTGTGGTTGGATTGATGAATGTTCATGGAATCATTTGCATAGATGTTTGAGGACTTCATATCGATGTGTGTCTTCGATTGTACAATGTTCCTCTTACCGTTGATTTGCTTTGAGTGGTCCATTGATGTTTGAACAGTGATGGCAGTCAACTGAAGCTTTGACCGGTTTGCTTCATTGATTGATATTTGAACGATATCTATTGTTGCATTTTGTTAAATTGGTGATATCCCTCAGTTGTGTTTAATGAGGGAGAATTGGAGATTTGGAGGTGTTTTGGCATCACTTTTGCCTATTGTATTCGAAGGGGTTTTGGCCGTATCTTTTCCATCACTACTCTTGGAGCCTTCATTTTATTGCCTTTGTTTGCAGCAATGCGCTAAGATATCTGCTCTCTTTCTAAAGAGTGGTTGCACACCACATTTTTCAATGAACTGTATTAATTCCTCACTTGTAAATGGGTATCTAAAATGGCTTTGTTTGCTGGAACCCATAATGAGGATTGTTGTCCATGATGGAATATTTTGATGGTACCTCTCGTTCTGCACTTTTGAGTAGTGGATTTTGGGCCACTCGTGCAGATAGTTCGTTGGAGTGTCACTAGGCTTTCGTCTCCCTGTACTGCTTTGTTTCGCAGTGTCTTGGAGCTTGCCACAATGGAGTGTTTTGTTGGACATTATCACTGGTTTCAACTAGCACCTTCATCCTTTTTCCATCTGTTGTGACATTCTCTACCACCATCTTTTCCACTCAGTTTATCATTGTCGGGGGGTGGTATCCAATGCTTCCTTGGGGTGGCTTGCATTAGCAGTTTGGATTCTACATTTAGGAGTTCGAAACTTGATACTTGGATCTTCATGAGTTTCAGCTCCATTGCCTTTTTTCAACATGTGTGATTTTCTCTCTTTTGGGGAGGAGTTTTTCCCCATGAGGTTTTCTCCTTTTCTCCAATTATGAGAGTAGTTTGTACATGGGTACCTCATTAGGCCTAGTTGTTGGGACCCATCTTTGTTTATTTTTTGTTTCCTCCCTATGTTTCGCTTATGGGGGGTGTTGGCGTTGGTATTTCCAACACTGCCAGCTTGTGTGAGGTATGCTCACCTAGGAACTCAACAGCTCCAGCTATTCTTAGTTGTTTGTTGGGCCTATTTACATGTATAAATATCTTTCGTTCTTAGTAATTTAATCAAGTACTTCTCATACTTCTTCACTGTTAACATCGAAAGTATAAGGTTCTTGATATGATATAGAGAATATAAAAAAATTATAAAAATTAAATAAAAACCAAGAACAAATATGATACAGAGTATAACAAAATTATAAATAATTAAATAAAAACCAAGAGCAATGCCAGCTTGATGAACGTACAAGAACGTACAAATCTGTATAACTAGTTGACTTGAAATGGATAACATAATAGTTAGTTCAATAGTTACTTATATGAAAACTTGCTTGTTATAACATAATAGTTAGTTCAAATTGGCATTGTGTCAGCGTCAAATAGCTTGGACTTTCATTATATTTACAGAATATTCATTCTATTTACAGAATCCTTAAGTGAGTGGTTGAAATTATGTCACAATTTTAAAGCCATTCATTGTCATGGGAAATGGGAATGTATACTGTTGTTTTAAGTAATAAGTAATACAACTCTCCAAGAGCATTTATTAGAGTAGTGATTAATTTTTATGATAATTTCAATTATATATATATATATATTGAGAATAACAAACTAGGTAAGTCTTAGATTTTTCAAGGTACAAAGCCAAGTCAACAAAGATACAAATCCATTATAACAATAATGTTACATTATTATGAATTTCACATGTTACTAAATAGAACAATTTTAATGAGAGACTAACCGTCCATCCCACAATCATTATGACTACAACATATATATATATATAGATGAGAAATATATTAATTTTTAAAACATTCCATTTATTAGAAAAGATAGTTTAGTTATCGTAAAAATCATCATTAATTTATATTTATAAATAAAATTAAAAAAATATTTTACTTAATTATATAATAGGGCTAGTGCAATATAATGAGGGCTCTTTTGACTAGTTAGATACAATAGAAAACTAAAAAACAAACATCTCTCAACTTACATGGATATTTTGAGATACTTACACAATGAATCTTGCTTTGAGTAAAAAAGATAAAATGTAGGAAATTGAATCATGTTTCCAAATATATAAATTTTATCTATTGAAAATGTTCATAACTATCTCAAGTTTGATATTTTCTAACGGATTCTTTTTTTTTTTTGGTAAATGATCAGGTATATGTGTTTGTGGGTGCAACATTTGAGTGCCTAAATGATGGATTCAACCTACAAAAAATGGTATACATATAGAGAACAAATAGTACTAGTGGGGCAATATTTTTCCAAAATAAATTTAATAATTTATATTTTTTTTAATTATCTAAGTTATCAAACCTCAAAAAAAATACGCCAAGTGTGGATGCATCTTTTGAAGGTCTTAATGATTGATTATGACCTGATTGTTTTATAAAATGTAGAGGTCACTATGTAGTAGTGAAGCATACAATTTTTTTTTTAAATGCTTGAGAAACAAAAAAGTTATGGAAAAAACACTAACAATGTATTTTTTGAGTTAAGAAGTAATGACACAAGAAAAATAGAAAAAAAAATATATATATATTTGTAGCAAAAATGCTATCTAGATCTATAACTTCATAAAAAATTATTGTGTGTAGCATACTATAACGAGTGGTAGAACATAGGCATATTGAACAAATGTGTGAGATGCCCAATTAACTACGGTTTACCATATTCCAGAGCAGAGGTTCGTTTAACCCGAAGCTAACTCCAAAGCAGACACCTAGGAAGAGGGATGACGCCCAAACACGTGACAAGGCTTGGTCTTAGTGCTAATAAAGGGGAGCGCGTTTATTTTAAATTCAAAATTTTCCTTCCCGCTTATCTGGGTGCCGTGAAAACCAAAATGCACGTGCATTTTAGCTCTACAAAACATGCACTCATTTCATCTCTACAAAATGCATACGCGTTTTGTAATGCTAAAATGCGTGTATGTTTTGTAGAGATAAAACACGCAAGTGTTTTGGTAAAAACCAAATTTACCTTACAGGTAAGGGGGATGAGGGGGGTTTTGGAGAGAAACATAAACATCGAGGTTGGGGGGGTAGGGATGTCACCTACCCAAATTTCTGAAAATTATTATTTTATTTGCAAAATAATTTATGTTAAATTTAATTACAAAGTTTTGTAATTATGATTAGTTTTGATAAAGGATGAATATAATTACTGATTATTATTATTTAAATAAATTAATTAGGAGACAAACACCTAAGGGGACTGTTAAATGAGTGTTCACTGACCCACTAGGAGGAATGGAAGCTGTTGGAAGGTATGGGATGGATGGCAGCAATTGCATCACACCACTAGCTGTTGGTTATGGGACAACTACCCCTAAAATTGTGGCATTATCCCCCAGGTGGAGGGAGTGAGCAGGCGGCTCATTTAATGACCCAGTAACAACTAAAAATCCCTAGGCAGCCTACATAAGGCAAATTCAAATTGATTAGGCAGCTCTTACCCAATATTTTCTGCAGAAATATTTTACTCATGTGCATCAGGTGATCACTGAGAGATTCGAATAGGGAGGCAAGTTGTGAGTGCAATCGTAAGTCTACATATTGCTAAGAAGAACCAGAGATGCTGGTGCAGGTCTATTGGACTGCTAGTTCTTGAAGATTCTACAGTTAAGTGTTACTGCAAGTGGAGATCCTAATTTCCTAAGTTTCTTCCTCCTGGTGGTTCAGTGAACAAGCTCGGGGGTCCTAAGGCAAGTACTTGACTGTCTTCGCGAATTGGTTGGGTGGAACAGTCTTCTTGGGTTGTTTGTTTCCCTACAGATTAATCCAGGTTTTACAAATTTTCTACTTTATCTCAGCTAATAGTTATGTTCAGTAAAGTTAGTAATCTTTGTTTCTGTTTGAAATAAGAATCTATTTCTAAATTTGTTTAAAGTCCGAATGTTAAAAGTTTAATGATAATTTGGAATTGATAAACCAATCTCTATATTTTTCCACATGCTATTCTATGCATCGTACTCTAGTATAGAGACGCAAATTAAGTACAGATGAAAGATAGGCAAATTGCCATTGAATTTGATAGATAAAGATAGTAATTATATGTTTATCAGTTCTGCCCTATAGTTAATAATAGTAGAAAGTTTTGTACAATACTTAAATATTATAGAATATTTCATTAGTTCCATTTTAAACAAACATTGTCTATTTCCTGTACAAAAATATTGTAAACTCTTATCTCTACTATGTACATAAGAAACAAATGAAATTCAAGTTTCCTTACTTCATATCATGTTTGCATTGTAAATAGTCTTGCTACAAATAGATAAATGTGTTGACTGGGAATGTAAGTTACAAATTACAGTCAATACACTTTTCACACACACATTGTGGTTTTCATCACTAAATTACTGATAGAATAATTCCTATAATCATACAAGTATTATCAGAACTATAATCAAAGGAAATGTAAGACCTATATTATCTTCACTTATCATTTCACTTTACAAATTGCATGTATTATTCATTCTGAGTGTTGTAATATCTATTACATTACGAACTGCATATATGTACTAAAAGATAGTATCCTATCAACTGTAAAAACCCTAGATCACTTTTTCCAGGTTTCCATTATTATTATCAATAGTAACATGAACACGATTTGTACATCCACATTTAAATTACAATACAAACCCTAGTTCAACACAAGGGTTATTTTAGAGTTACATAGATAATATCTTTTACGATTCAAGAACGAAACTAGAATTCAGGCGTGGCCCTATTCTATTTCTTTTCAAACACAAAAACCATTACATCGTTTACAGATTTCCAGAGTTATCATCCACGACAATCATTTAAACCCTGGCCTAACTTGAAAGTCCTAATATCTACCTACGACACTCAAACCCATAGTACAGACGAATAACATAGAATGATTTAGCATAATTTTCATTATCAAGGAGAAAAGCTTTGTATCCATTGTAAATGAGCCTCAACTCCACATATCTTCTCATAACTTAAACAAATAGGTCGTAACTCCAATGTTTACACCAATACAAGTTCCAACTTCAAGAAGGATAAACGATGTTCTCAGAATCAAAACGATTACAACATGTTTCCAAATAAAATCGCACAGGGTTTATTCCCAAGTGTAAACATTTTAAACAAGTCCAAAACCCTCTGTATCGACGAGTTTATAACTCCCAGTTCGACGACATAGACATCAGAGTTTAAAGACCAAGTATCATGCAAACAAACGAAGGTCACATCTCTGTACAAACATCACTTGAATAACAAGAGAGTCTTCAAAGTTTTTCCAACCAACAGACAACGATGAGGCATGGTGAAAAGCGGGGTACTCATCCCTTGGAATCACATTAACCCTAGTCGAAAGGCACCTACAAGGGTTTTAGACCCGGAGCTTACCAGGAATGGAAGCGCGCCTTTTCCAAACCCTTGCTCAAAACGTTCTTCACAACCTGCAACTGACACAATAATAGACAAGAGTTAAATAGTTGTTATTTGTCAAACCATAAATCGAAGTTCAACGAAAGTAACACTAAGAACTTTCGAGGGTGTTTACCTTCGCAGTAAGCGACCAAGTTTTTCACTTTCACCAGTTAAACGATGAATTCCTCGCTGTAGATGAGACAGGTTACCCTCTGTCATTTTGCAGTATGGTGTGTTTTTCACTCGAACTATAAAACGAAAAGCTTAAAAACTATCAAACCATTGACACTTCAAACCAGAGACCCATTCTGCTAACACGACGCCATTACAATGAAAGAAAACCTGCAACTTCAACTTGATCTATAGGCCTCGAGGTCGAAACCTCTCCCAAACTTTCTAACCCTAGATTTTGGTAGCTTGTCGGCCACACAGGCCGAAGCAATAGCAAATAATAACTTCACTCACTCCTCAATAACCCAACACAACAACGCAACCCTAGGGTTGTATCCAACGATCAGAATTCAAGATGATCAATGATCACAAATGAGCCAACGCAATCACCTTGGGTATCGTATAACTTTCACATTTATTGCTATATCATTTCAGTGCATGGTCGTGCCACTTTGGCTCTCGTTGGAGCATTCTGCATCCAGTTCGGAGGTATTACAACTCACAAACAGTACACAGTGGTTGACACGGTTGTTATTACATCGGGTTCACACTACGTGGATTGGTAACAAATCCACGTCAGCTGGAGTGGTGTGCCAAGTTTTTAATGCAGGATCAAGACTCAATCTCCACGACAGCTCGAGGAATTCGCCATTTAATGAACCATCCACTCGCCAACCTGTCGACAATAAATTATGTCAGTACCATTTAATACAACAAACCTTTGTATAAATCTTTTATAAGCTCAAGCTTTTGGATTGTATTGTTAATAGTTTAAGTTCCAATGTTTGTAATCATAATTGTATTGTTCGTAGTTTAAGTTCCAATGATTATGATCGTAATTAGTGCATCAAGGCTTAAGTCTAGCCATATATTTATTAAAGTTTTGAATTGCATATTAATTTTAATATTGTAGAATTTCATTTATATCATGATCATTTTTGCAAATATAACACTATTATATAGGATAGAAATCTATATGACTTATATGGTTAGTATAATAACCATGGGTTCTATTATTTCATTTATGAAATTAAAATGATAAATAAAATGACATAGGAATTACACCTTGATGTTTCCACATGACCAATGATTTGTAACTAGCATAAGAATCATACTATGGTCCTAAAATCCATACCCCAACTCTTATTACAATGCATCTGATGGTTGGCAATACAATCACGACGCTAATACTTTACAAGTATTAGTTATTTAAGACGATGACCACAGCCAAGCTAGAATTACATCTTTGGCTTACATCAACAAACGTATACACTATGTATACCTTCTTGACGTCATTATTTTCAACATTATAAACAAATAAGACAGTGTCGAGAAACTAGGAAGTAGCATTAAACCATCATACCTGTAGATACTTGTTTTTATAAAAGAATTCATAATAATTCTATTTTGAAGTTGAATTGAATTACACACGTACTTTTAACTACACAGTTATTGAACCTTTTACCTGTCATTTGCACATAGAATATTCAAGTGCGTTAGCGTTGCAACTAAGTAAACTCTAGGGTACCTCGTAGGACACCCTTATGCATCAAAAGTCAAACTGTCAGTATCATTGCAAAAGAAAAGTGTCGCATCATATTTCTGATCTGTTAGCTCAATTGTCATCATAATCATGTTACTAATTATTGTGTTAAATCTGTCACTGTCATATTGCTACTAAACATAAATTAAAGTATGTTTAGTACTAACAACTTTTCAATTAATGATGTCATAATCAACAATTATTATTTCCGCAATTGTAATTATCATAATTAATGTTGTTATAAAAAATAAAAATAAAATTTATGAAAATTTGGGATGTTACAAGGGATTTAGGGAAAGGGAAGAGGATGTATAGGGTTGGGGAAGAGAGAGAGTGAGAGAGATGGGGGGGTGGTAAGTGGTAGAGGGAGGGGGATTAGGAGAGATAGAGAGTGAGAGGGGTAGAGAGAGAGGGAGAGGGAGATGGTTAGGTGGAGTAGGAGAGAGAAAGAGAGGGGCAGAGGGGGTGGTTATGGGTAGGGAGGGTAGGATCAGGGTTAGGGAGAGAGAGGGGGGTTAGGGGTAGAGAGAGAAAGAGAAATAGAGAGAGGTGAGGGTGTTAGGGGGTTGCGGGAGAGAGAAAGGGGTGGGGGTAAGGTGTAGGTGGAGGAGTAGGGGGGAGAAAGAATGAGAGATAGGGTTAGTAAGGGTTAGGGGGGAAGAGGGGGGGAGAGAGACACATATGAGTGGGGTTAAAGGTAGGGGGTTGAGTAGGGGGGTAAGAGAGTGAGAGAGGGGTATAGTAAGGATTGTGGACATGAAGAGAGAGAGAGGGAGGGGGTTAGTTGTACTGGGAGGAGTACAAGGGTGAGTGAGAGAGAGAGAGATAAAACATGGGGGAGGGTGTTAGGGGGTTGGAGGTGAGAGAAAGGGGTGGGGGATATGAGTACGTGGAGGAGTAGAGGGGTGTGTGTGTGTGTGTGTGTGTGTGAGAGAGAGAGAGAGAGAGAGAGAGCCTAGGGGTGGAGAAGGGGCAAGTGTGGGTGATAAGGGGTAGGGGGGGAGGGGATTTGGGAGAGAGAAAGAGATAGAGATCGTGGTGGAGGGAGGTGTAGAGGGGAGGAGGGGATTTGAGGGAGAGAAATATATAGATATCATGGTGGGGGGGAGGGGTAGAGGTTTAGGGAGGATTAGTGAAGTTAGAGAGAAGGGGGGTATGGGGTGGGGTTAGAGAGAGAAAAAGATAGAGAGAGGGTGGTAAGTGGTATGGGGAGGGGGATTAGGAGAGATAAGGAGAAAAGGGGGGTTAGGGGGAGTGGGAGTATGTGATGCAGGAGCATCAGAGCCTAGGCAGAATAGTCAAAGTTGATAAACATGAGTAGTTGACCAGGGGGACTGCCGACGACCACTGGTGCGAAGGAAGATTGGTTGTTGAAGTCAATAAGTCAAGCAAAAGCTGTCGAGGTATGTCAATAGGAGGAGTAAGTCGAGAGTCGACATGTTCAAGGTCGACAGACAACAGGGTTGCAATGAAGACGTCGAGAGTCGATAGGTTGTCGAACCGCGACATCGACAGGTTTGGGGAGAAAACCAAGCGAGGAGGAAGGGGCAGATTGGCGAAGCCTTAGACATAAAGTGAAACTAATGGGTAAGTCGTAAGCTGATGAAAGACAGTATGGTCGACATCGTGACAGGACCGACTACTGTAGCAGTGTTAGAAGGATGCACAGAAGTCAAGCAGAGTACCTGGTAGCCATTCAGGATTGCTAAGGAAGTTATGAGTAGTTATGGCAGGTGGTTGGGATCATGAAAGATGTCGCCACAGGTAGAGGTTGTGCAGCATGACAGGGGCACTGACCACTGCAGATCTGCGGGATCTGGGGGATTCGGTGGACAATGGAAGAGTGTCTCGGGAGTTGGAGTAGATCTCGGGATGAGCAGCAGCAGGGTAGAAGACCAGTGCACAGGTACAGAGGAAAGGGAGTGAGGCAGTTGGAGACTTCAGGAGTCAGGAAGTTGGAGAGTTCAGAAGTCAGGCAGTTGGAGAGTTGGGGGGTGGATCTGTAGATTGGGGAGAACAGTCACACATCAACTGAATGCAGAGAAGATCAGCTCCATAACTCAGCGAGCACTTACATTCAACAGAGGCTGTGAGAGGGTGAAGGTCGACACGCTGAGAGAGCACACATTTACTTTTGTATTGTAATAGGATGAGGCTAACATAGTTAGTTGTTTTACATTCATTTCATTTCGCATTGTAATCGATTGAATTGAAGTAATAGAAGCCATTCATGGAATCCTGTTTACATCTAGTCCATGTGAACATGTGTGTTGTTTGTATCGTTAAGCAAGAACCCTTGACCCGGTGACCTTGCGTCAGTTGGTATCAGAGCCCAGAAGTGAGTCCGTTTGAGTTGAAGCATCTTGTGAGCAGGAGAGCATTAAGTGGTATCACCGCTGTAAGTGAAACCAGTGTCGAGTGTGTTTACAGCTCTAGTTGCGGTTAGATAGAGTTCTGCACGACTTGTGAAATTCCGGTTGTGATTGGAGGAGTGGGAGTTTTATCCGAGGTTGAAAATGGATCACAGAGGCATTAATTTCTAAGGTACAAGATGAAAAGTGTGTGGTGCAGTAGTCACAATTGATCGTGAAATGTTCGATGAATGCATGTGAACAATGTGAAGTCTGACTAGTGAAGTCACAGTGATCAAAGAAAGTCAAATATGTGGATGCATTCCTGATGCGTTAGGCCACATCGATGAGGAGGTCGAAGAGGTGGAAGCACGGGAAGAGGAAGTTGAGGTACCAAAAGAAAAACTCATCAAGCTTCTGACGGATATGAGAGGTCGGATAAAGATAGATGTACGTACCTACTCAGGAATTTTGGATCCATAAGACTTGATCGAATGGTTAAGAGAAATGGAGAAATACTTCTACATAGAGCAGATCGAGGATCCCATATGGGTTAAGACTGCATGTCTGAGGTTGAAGGGTCATGCATCATTGTGGTGGGACAATGTACAGGCTAACAAAGTCAAGAAAGGAAAGGAGAAAATCAAGTCTTGGGACAGGATGGTTGCCAAGATGAAGGGGAAGTTCTTGCCAGGTGACTAAGTGATTTCCTTGTTCCGGAAGTTGCAAAACTTTCGACAAAAAGAGATGACCATGAAAGAGTACACAGAAGAGTTCTACAGATTGTCCATAAGGTTAGGACAAACCGATGAAGGACAAGAAGATGTCGCTAGATATGTGAACGGCTTGAAGTATGCCATACAGGACGAGTTGAGCCTGTCAAGGTTCAGAGTGGTCGGTGATGCCTATCAAGTAGCTATGAAGGAAGAAGAGAAACTGTCGAGGAAATCCGCATCGACCAGAGGTAGGATGACTGGTGGTGGTGTGAATACTGTTTCCACGAAAGGCCAAAGAAGCGGAACTAGGTGAGAATTTGTCAAAGAAAGCCAATGGACGGAAGGAACATCGACTAGGGAGAAAGCACAGGAAAACTAACACGATGGTGGCGAGACTCGTGGTCGAGGTGCGTATGGTAGAAGTGGTCCATCCGACAGAAAAGGAGCTGAAAGACCAGCCCTAGTCTGTTATAAGTGTTGAGAGGTCCGACACAAGGCATATGAATTCCCAAAGAACCTACATGTTGTAGAGGAGTCAAAACCCAGACGTCGAAGGGATGACCAAGCCGATGAGAGGGCAGAGTCAACATCTGACAACAGTGAAGGTGGGAAAAGAAAAAGTCGCACCATGACAGCTAGCAAAATTTTGGTTCAGGACGACCAACACGATGAGAAAGAGCCACCGCAGTGAAAGGTTATCTTTCGAACTAGAGTGAAGATCGGCGACTGGTATTGCAAGACCATAGTTGATGGTGGTAGTATAGAGAATCGTGTGTCGACGGAAGTCATCGACAAAGCGGGTTTGAAATGTCGGGAACACCCACACCCATACAATATCTCATGCTTGCAGAAGGAACACCATGTGAAGGTGACCAGACAATTCCTAATTAACTTCAAGGTTAAGAATCTTGAGGACAGTGTACTGTGCGATGTAATCCCAATGGATGCATGTCATCTATTGTTAGGGAGACCATGTTAGTATGATCAGAAGAACTATGATGGTCGGGCCAACATAGTCACAGTGTGGAAAAATGGCACACGGAGAACTCTAAAGTCAAAACAGGAGAAGCAGGCCAACTATAAGTAGGGCGAGAGTAACTATTGGGAGAAGCAAGTGCTGATGTGCTCAGCGAAAGAATTGTTAAATTTTGAGCATTAATTCACAATACTCTAGGATATTTACTGAGAGAATAACATGTACAGTATATCAATGCATATCAATCATAACAAGCATGTCAATCATCACAAGAAGCAAAGCATGAGAGACAATAGACACATAGAGTTTCCGTGGGGAAAACCCTAAGGTGAAAAACCCCACAACTTCCTCAGAGATAGATAGAGAAAATAGCTCAACCAAAGTACAACCAAATACACAGAGATAGGATTCTACTAGTAGATGATCCTCCTCCTCACATGTGCGCCACTTTCTGAGTGAAGGAAGAATGAGTTCTGAGTGATCCAAATAGAGATCTCTCGATCTCTATTTATACTTGTCCTGTTTGCCCAATAACCTTATGGGGCCGACTTGTCTAGCTAGGTAGAATAACTTCATATTACATTATATCGGGCCGACCCATTACAAGGTGGTCTAATAACCCATTGACAAGTTAACACACTTGCGACACTTGTCAATACAAATGACGACACTTCCATATAGAGGAACAATACATCTCTATAGGAGGACAATAAATATAGAAATGAAATACATTCAACACTCCCTCTTAACTAGGAAGGTATTTCTCGACACAGATCTGCTAGCACAAGTCTTCTTCTCTGGATCATCGTCATTGATGCATGAATCATCGTCATCATCACTGCTGCTGCTATCTCAACCAATCTCTGAATCTACTCATCATAGGAAGTTCTACAGAGCCAGTCCTTTTTCATACTGGATGTAGGCCCACCACCTACAGGTCTTCATCATCAATGGCCATACTGTGGATCCTAGGACTGATTACATGCGTCAACAAAACCTAGTGCAGACTATAGGTTCTTTTACATGTTGACCTGCACAAAACCTACTCAGAGCATCCCAGGATGTTACGAGCACACCGCTCTACCTGTCTGGATCTCGATAGAGCATCCCAGGATGTTACGAGCACACTGCTCTACCTGTCTGGATTTTAAAGGATCTTTTCTATGTGAACTTTGGAAAAACCTACTCAGAGCATCCTAGCGCAGACTATAGGATCTCTATAGAGCAACCCAGGATGTTACGAGCACACTGCTCTACCTATCCGGTTTTTAAAGGATCTTTTCTATGTGAAACTGTAGCAAAACCTACTCAGAGCATCCTAGCGCAAACTATATCTCCATCTAATGCATACACAGTATCTACCTGATACATATCATACATGATCTACCTGATCATACAATGCATCCATCTGATATACATAATGCATCCACCTGATACATACATAAGTACATGATCACATTGATCATACAAGTATCCACCTGAGACATACATAAGTACATGATCACACTGATCATACAAGTATCCACCTGATACATATACAAATACATGATCTTCCTGATCATATCCAGCATCAACATGATGCATACATACATACATATAAATGATCCAACTGATCATATCCAACATCAACATGATGCGTACATACATACATATAAATGAACCAACTGATCATATCCAACATCCAACATGATGCATACTGAGCAGTAACTGGAACATCATCCTGATGCTCATCATCCAGTGCTTACATCCACAGCCATGTGAAGGATCCTCCTTCCAACATGCTTGGAATGGCTTCAACAAATGTCTTCATCACTTCTTCCTCGAAGTGTCGTCGATCTGAAGAACAGTGTCGTCGATCTGAAGAACACCAAGCCTCTCCCTGAAGTATTCGAACTTCACTCTGGCTAATGGCTTTATCAGTATATCTGCAATCTGCTCATCCGTCGCAACATACATAAGCTTTACTGCTCCTCTTTGCACCATATCCCTGATATAGTGATATTTGATCTCTATGTGTTTCAACCTATCATGGAACATCGAGTTCTCAGACAACTTCACACAACTCTGGTTGTCACAAAAGATACTAGTAGCCTCCAGTGGGAGATCAAATAACTTAGATAGTAGCTTCCGAAGCCATACTGCCTCACAACTAGCCGAACATACTGCAACATACTCTGCCTCGGCTATACTCAGTGCTACGCAAGACTGCTTCCTTATAAACCAAGAGATCACACCTGATCCCATACTGAAGCAACACCCAGATGTGCTCTTCCTATTTGCAGCACTTCCTACCCAATCTGAATCAACATAACCCTGCAGGTTAAACTTTTGATTCGCTTCATACTTGAGCCCATAATCAACTGTACCCTTTAGGTACCTCAGAATATGCTTTACAGCAATCAAGTGAACGCTCCTTGGATCCATCAA
This sequence comes from Larix kaempferi, assembly GCA_027924585.1. Classification (NCBI taxonomy): domain Eukaryota; kingdom Viridiplantae; phylum Streptophyta; class Pinopsida; order Pinales; family Pinaceae; genus Larix; species Larix kaempferi. Next base: position 4,320,833 of record BSBM01000756.1, read on the forward strand.
GAATTGGCTTAATGTGTTCACTACAAAGCAAATATCTAGTCTCGTGTTCATCAGGTACATCAAGGACCCAGTCATCTGACGATACATAGAGACATCAACCGGCTCAGATGAAGCATCACATAGAAGTTTCAGGTTCGATGCCGTAGGTGTGGCCATGGCCTTGCAATCCATCATCCCGAACCTCTTTAGGATATCTACTGTATACTTCCCTTGTCCAATGAAGATCCCATATGCACTCTGCCACACCTCCATACCTAGAAAATAGTGCATCATCCCCAAGTCCTTCATATCGAACTCGACAGCAAGCTTCCTCTTTGTATCGGCAATCAATATGTCATCTCCTGTTACAAACAGGTCATCCACATACAGGAGTAGAATCACAGGATTCCCTTCCTCAACCTTGTAGTAAAGGCTGGAATCTGCTTTACTCTTGGTAAAGCCCAAACTAGATAGCAAACTGTCCATCCTACCATACCAAGTCCTTGGAGTTTGTTTTAATCCATACAAGGCTTTCTTCAATATGCATACATATGACTCCCTGTCATGTGTTTCAAAACTGAGTGGCTGCTCCACATATACTTCCTCTTCAACTACACCATTCAAGAAAGCAGTCTTGACATCCATCTGGTGTATCTTCCATTTCATCTCTGTAGCCAGAGCAAGTACTGATCTGATGGAAGTGTACCTGGCTACAAGAGCAAAATTTTCTTCATAATCTATTCCCTCTTTTTTAGAGAAGCCATGAGCTACAAATCTTGCCTTGTATTTCTCTATGCTGCCATCTGCAGTATGCTTGATTTTGTAGATCCATTTGGAAGTCACAACAAACTTCCCTTCAAGTCTTGGGACAACATCCCAAACATCATTCTTCATTATTGATTGGTATTCTTCGACCATGGCATCCTTCCATTCTTTTTTTTTCGCTGCTTCTTCATAACTGGAAGGTTCTTTGTTTATGATGTCACAGAGTAAATCAACATAGCTAGTATGAGATCTAGTTCTCTTCTTTGCTATGTGTTCTTCTTCTGGAATGCCATATCTTTTTGGATCTTGAATGAGCTCTCTATCCCATGCAGGTTTCCTTTTGTGAGAGTTATTCTCACGGGGTAGATCTACAGGTTCTTGCAGATCTTTAATTTCATGAACTGCATATAGAATTGCTTCAGTCATGGTAGTGTCTTGAAATTTAGTTTCCTTAGGTTCTTCATAATCTTCAACAGGTGTCTTCCTTGATTTGATGAATGCTGCATTTTCATCAAATGTCACATCCCTGCTGACATCAATCTTCTTGAACCCTGGAAAGTATATTCTATAAGCCTTCGAGCTTTCACTGTAACCCACAAAGATACCCTTATTTCCTAAAGGATCTAGCTTGGTCCTCTTTTCCTTTGGGACATGAGTGTATACTGGACAACCAAATATTCTGAGATGGATGAATTCAGGTTTCTTACCATAGAAGACCTCTTATGGTGTCATGTTGTCCAATATCTTGTGGAGTGTTCTATTCTACACATATACAATAGTCCTAGCTGCTTCTGCCCATAGATGCATAGGTAGATCCTAGTCATGCAGCATTGCCCTTGCTGCTTCCATGATTATTCCATTCTTTCTTTCTGCAACTCCATTTTATTGTGGATTGTAAGGAACAGTCAACTCCCTCTTAATCCCTGAATCACTGCATAGCTTCTTGAAGTCACCTGAAGTAAATTCTCCACCATTGTTGGATCTGAATATTTTGATCTTCTTATCAGTTTGGTTCTCCATCAAGGTTTTGAATTCCTTGAACTTATCCAACACTTCATCTTTGTTCTTCAAGAAGTAAACCCAAGTATTCCTGGAGAAGTCATCAATGAAAGAGACATAGTAAACATACCCACTCAGAGAACTGGATGACATCGGACCGCATACATCGGAGTGGATGATTTCCAAGAGATCTTTTTCCTTACTTTCACTGCTTGGAAATGCCTTCTTGATGTTCTTTCCTTTTGCACATCCTTTGCAAACACCTTCATGCTTGGTCTTGATTTCAGGAAGACCTTCTACAGCTTTACTTGCAATTGGTAATGCTCTGTAGTGCATGTGTGCAAGTCTTATATCATGCACCATGGCATGTTCAGGTTGTCCTTTCAATTTATACAATCCTCCCTCTTGCTCTCTAATCACCACTGCATCATCAATAGTTTTACCCTTTGGCCACATTAGGACTTGGCCATCTACAAATGCAACCCTCATACCTTTTGCATCTAATGCATGAATGGAGAGTAGATTCTTCTTGAGCCCAGGTACATAGAGAACTTCTTTCATCTTCAAGGATTTTCCAGAATCTAGATTGTAGGAGGCTTCACCACTTCCTTTGATAGGGTATTGATAGTCATCCCCAAGTTTCACTTTATGGGGTGATTCATGTTCAGATAGATTTATAAAAGATTCTTTAAACCTAGTCATGTGTTTGGAAGCCCCATTGTCAATTAACCAATCATTACAACCATGAGAGATAGTACCTGTGAGAGCAGAGATTAGAACATACTCTTCTTCACTTGATGAGTCATCATCATCACTTTATGCTCTAGCTTTCTTCCTGGGAGGTTCATCATCCTCAGCAGCATGAGCATGATATCTTCTTTTGTTGTTGTTCTTCTTCTTATTGAAGTTGTTGTTGTTGTTGTCTTTCTTCTTCTTGGGACAGTCTGAAGCAAAGTGTCCATTCTCATTGCATTCAAAACATCAAACATGAGATATGTCTGTCTTCTTGTGATGAGGGTGAGAATGTTTCTTGTTATGAGATCTCTCCCTCTTAAACTTGCTTCCCTTGGTGTGAGCTGTGAGAGCTTGATATTCATTTCCCATCTTTTCTTCTCGGGCCACAAGCATTGCTTCTTCTTGAGAGCATTCCTCCCACAGTCTACTGAAAGAGACCAACTTCTTTCTTGCACAGATTACTTGGATAAAGGAATCCCATGACTTGGGTAGGCCATTTAGTGTGGTCATAACAACTTCACCATTGTCCACTACTTCATCCACAGCTTCAAGTTGTTCCTTGATCTGAGAGACCTTGGAGAAGTAAGATTGAATGGTCTCTCCATTCAACATCGTGACCCCTTTCAATTGATTCCGCAGAGTCATCTTCCAATTTATGTTCTTCCCTTCAAATAACTTGGTCATGGAGTCAAACATCTCCTTAGGTGTCTTTAGAGATGACACATGTGGTATGAGATGGTCTTTGATAGAATCAGCAATGATTCTCTTTTCCTTGACCAAGTTCTTCTTGTGCAATACCTTAGCCTCTTCATCCTCTAGGATAGGGACCTTAGAGCTGATGTAGGAGTCCAATTCATTTTCTTCCAGGATTAACCCAATCCTATGCTTCCAGGATCAGAATTTATCAGCCCCTTCAAGCTTATCCTCAAGCTTGGTGTGGTGAGACATCTTAAAGAGTACTTCAAATGGAAATAGAAGAGATTTAGGTCTTACCACTTGCTTTGCTGAAAACTAGAGGGTTTGTCTGAAAAACCCTAAAAATTCAAAAAGTGAATTTCAACTTTCTGAAAGGATAGAAATATGTGCCTTGATGATCTGATCAACTTGGTGTATTCAGAACTTGAGATCTGCAAAGCTTCACCCTTCAGAATTTCCTTTTTGTGTTCCTGGATTCACTAGGGAGGACCCTGAATTAGGGTTTGAGTTTCCCGGATATTTATCTAGCCAAAAATCTCGATCCAAATCTCTAAACTTTGATGTTTCCAAGGAGCTTCCAGCTATGTCTTCAGATTTCAGAAATTCCTATTTTTGTGTAAACCCTAATTTTTAGGGCCAAATCTGAAAATGCTCAGAATTGAATTCTGATTGGATAGATAGATTTTCCTTGATGAGTAGAGTCAATCTACTAGACTGCTTTTCCAAAATATGTGGAGAGAAACCCAATAAACAAGAAACCCTAGTTTCTGTCACATCACAATGTCTTCTTCTCAGGTTAGATCTGATACCATGTTAGATTTTGAGCATTAATTCACAATACTCTAGGATATTTACTGAGAGAATAACATGTACAGTATATCAATGCATATCAATCATAACAAGCATGTCAATCATCACAAGAAGCAAAAGCATGAGAGACAATAGACACACAGAGTTTCCATGGGGAAAACCCTAAGGTGAAAAACCCCACAACTTCCTCAGAGATAGATAGAGCAAATAGCTCAACCAAAGTACAGCCAAATACATAGAGATAGTCTTCTACTAGCAGATGATCCTCCTCTTCACATGTGCTCCACTTTTTGAGTGAAGGAAGAATGAGTTCTGAGTGATCCAAATAGAGATCTCCCGATCTCTATTTATACTTGTCCTGTTTGCCCAATAACCTTATGGGGCCGACTTGTCTAGCTAGGTACAATAACTTCATATTACATTATATCGGGCCGACCTATTACAAGGTGGTCTAATAACCCATCGGCAAGCTAACACACTTGCGACACTTGTCAATACAAATGACGACACTTCCGTATAGAGGAATAATACATCTCTATAGGAGTACAATAACTATATAAATGAAATACATTCCGAAGTTACATATACATCAACAAGAATTCCTTGTAGAGGAGGATAAGCATTCGAGATGTTTCTCCATCATTTCGAAAGGACCATGTGTCGAGAAGTCGACAATGGAGAGGATTTTGGTCAAATTCAAAAAGATGCTCGACGAGTTCAGGAGCATAGTAGTCGACGAAGCGCCGATGGGATTGCCACCGACGAGAATCATATCCCATCAGATTAACTGGATTCCATGATTAAGTTTGACAAAAAAGACACCGCATAGAATGACTCCGGCAGAGGGTCAGGAACTCAATCGACAGGTCTAGGAGTTGTTGGACAGGGGATTGATCAGAGAGAGTCTGAGTCCGTGTGCGATACCAACAATATTACTGCCGAAGAAGGGTGGAGAATGGAGGATGTGTACAGACTCCAGAGGTATTAACAAGATCACGATCAAGTATCAGTTTCCATTGCCGAGAATGGATGACTTGATGGATTTCTTGAGTGGAGCGAAGTACTTCACGAAGATTAACCTGAAGAGTGGTTATCACCAAATTCGGGTTAGAGAAGGAGATGAATGCAAAATAACCTTTAAGACGAAGAAAGGGCTATATGAGTGGTTAGTCATGCCATTCGGACGGACTAATGCACCCAGTACATTCATGTGGTCGATGAATGAGGTACTAAAACCATTCTTGGGAAAGTTTGTCGTAGTTTACCTAGATGACATTCTGATTTTTAGTCGAACCAAGACAGAGCACTTGGAGCACATTCGACAGATATTGCAGAAGTTGCAGGAAGAGAAGATGATGGTGAAATTGCAAAAGTGTTTCTTCATTAAGGAAGACCTGGTGTACTTGGGATTCATAATCTTAGGTAAAGGGTTAGTGATGGACCCAGAGAAGGTGAAGGAAATATTGGATTGGCTGGAACCGACAAGTGTGACTAGAGTGCGAAGTTTCCATGGACTTCTCAGTTTCTACAGGAAGTTCATCCGGGGATTCAGTCGGATTTGTGCACCTTTGATATAGTGCATGAATAAAGGCGAGTTTAAGTGGACAGAAGCTGCTTAGAGATCTTTCGACAAGTTGAAAGAAAAAGTCACTGAGAGCCCAGTGTTAGTACTCCCAGATTTTGACAAAGTTTTCCAAGTCGATTGCGACGCGAGTGGGATGGCAATTGGAACAGTGTTGAACCAGGAGGGCCGACCAATTACATTCTTCAATGAGAAGTTGGATGATGCGAAGCGGAAATATTCGGTCTATGACCAAGAGTTCTATGCTATTGTCCAAGCATTGAAGAAGTGGAGGCATTATTTTTTTCCCAAAGAATTTGTATTGTATACAGATAACCAAGCATTGAGGTAGTTAAATACTCAGTCAAAGTTTAAACAACGGCACATGGAATGGGTCAAGTTCCTGCAGGGATACACTTTAATGTTGCGACATAAGTCGGGAAAGTTGAACAAGGTTGCCGACGTGTTGAGTCGAAGAGTTACATTGCTGAACACGACGATAGTTCAAGTAACAAGAATAGAGTCGGTGAAGATAGAGTATGCGACCGATGAGGATTTTGTGAAACCATGGGAGGCTTGTTGTGAAATGTGGAGTGTCGACAGAACTCCATACTTGGATTATTTTATCCAAGAGGGATACCTGTTCAAGGTACAATAGTTTTGTATTCCCAGAGGATCCATAAGAGAGAACCTAATCCAAGAACTACACAGCGGAGGATTAACAGGTCATTTTGGCATCGACAAGACCAAGGCATTGGTTGAAGAGAAGTATTATTGGCTAGGAATGACGACAGATGTCGGTAAGTGGGTACGACAGTGTCAAGTTTTCTAGTTGGAAAAGGGGAGAAGTCAGAATACAAGGTTGTATACGCCATTACCTATACCAAATACCCCATGGGAGCACCTGAGCATGGATTTTGTGCTAGTATTGCCGAAGACATAGCAAGGAAGCGACTCAATTTTTGTTGTAGTCGACAGATTTTCAAAGATGGAACACTTTATAATGTGTCGGAAGACAAGTGATGCCACAAGAATTGTTGTACTATTCTTCAAGGAGATAGTCAGTTTGCATGGGTTGTCGAAGAGTACCATGTCAGACAGAGATACCAAGTTTATGGAGAATTTCTAGAGAACCCTATGGAAGAACTAGACATGAAGTTGCAGTTTAGCTCGACATATCATCCGTAGATAGATGGACGAACCGAGGTGGTGAACAGAAGCTTGGGAAACCTTTTGAGATGTTTGATAGCCGACAGACCCAAGTAGTGGGAGAAGATGTTGGCATAAGTGGAGTTCATATACAACAATTCTGTGAATCGGTTGACAGGTTTGAGCCCATTCCATATTGTTCAAGGACAAAGTCCACATGGAGTGGGATATTTGGTCGAGTTACCGACAGAAATAAGGAAAAGCGCGGATGCAGAATCATTTGCAGAGCATATTAAAGAAGTGCATGAAGATTTATGAAAGTGCATAGAAAAGAGTAATCCGACATACAAGTTGAGAGACGACAGGAAGAAGAGGCTACAGTCGTTCAGCGAAGGAGACTTAGTCTATGCACATTTGCAGAATGAGAGATTTACGACAGGAACATACAAGAAGCTAAAGCTGAAGAAGATTGGACCATGTAAGATTCTAAAGAAGATTTTGGACAACACTTATGTGTTGGAGCTACCGAAGGACTTGATAATTTCACCAACGTTCAATGTCTCAGATCTGTACAAGTTCAAAGAGGGTTCAAGCAACGAAAGCGTGGAAGTGTCAAACATCAATTGGATGGTGGAGATTCGAGTTCGACACAAAGAGGAAATCGTTGAAGTAATAGAGGAACACGAAGTCGGGCATACATGCAGTTCATAGAAGAAAGAATACTTAGTGCGAAAGAAAGATGATGAGTTGCAGGAGGCGACATGGATTTCCAAAGAAGAGTTCTGGAGACTAACGGAGCAATTGAGTTCTTTTTCACCTGGGGATTCTAATGCAAGAGCATTGGGGCCTAAGCAGAACAGTCGAAGTTGATTGACATGAGCAGTCGACCAGGGGGAGTGCTGACGACCACTGGTGCGAAGGAAGATTGGTTGTCGAAGTCAATAAGTTGAGCAGAATTTGTCGAGGTATGTTGACAGGAGGAGTAAGTCGAGATTCGACATGTTCAAGGTCAACAGATGAAAGGGTTGTAGCTAAGACATCGAGAGTCGACAGGTTTTCGAACCGCGACATCGACAGGTTTGGGGTGAAATCCAAGCGAGGAGGAAGGGGCAGATTGGCGAATCCTTAGACGTAAAGTGAAACCGACAGGTAAGTTGTAAGCTGATGAAAAAAAATATGGTCGACATCGTGACAGGACCGACTATTGTAGCAGTGTCAGAAGGATGCGCAGAAGTCAAGCAGAGTACCTAGTAGCCATTTGGGATTGCTAAGGAAGTTATGAGCAGTTATGGAAGGTGGTTGGGATCATGACAGATGTCGCCACAAGTAGAGGTTGTGCAGCACGACAGGGGTGCTGACAACTACAGGTCTGTAGGATCTGGGAGATTTGACGGATAGAGGAAGAGTGTCTCAGGAGTTGGAGTAGATCTCAGGATGAGTAGCAGCAGGGTAGAAGACTAGTGCGTAGGCATAGAGGAAAGGGAGTGAGGCAGTTGGAGAGTTCAGGAGTCGGGAAGTTGGAGTGTTTGGGGGTGGATCTGTAGATTGGGGAGAATAGTCACATATCAACCGAACATAGAGAATATCATATCCATAGCTCAGCGAGCACTTGCATTCAGCAGAGGCTGTGAGAGGGTGAAGGTCGACACACTAAGAGAGCACACATTTACTTCTGTATTGTAATAGGTTGATGCCGACATAGCTAGTTGTTTTACATTCCTTTAATTTCGCATTGTAACCGATTGACTTGAAGTAATAGAAGCCATTTCTAGCATCCTGTTTACATCCAGTCCATGTGAACGAGAGTTTTGTGTGTATCGTTAAGCAAGAACCCTTGACCAGGTGACCTTGCGTCAGTATGAGAGAGAAATAGAGGTGCTTAGGGGGTGTTTATGTGTAGGGAGAGTATGAGTGGTGTTAGGGAGAGAGAGGGGGGGTTAGGAGTAGTGAGATGTGTTTGAGAAAGAGGGGGTGTTAGGGGAAAGAGAGAGGGGGGGTGGGGGTGTAATACACCAGGATTTAATAAATTATTATTAAATACTTTTCTGAATATTTTAATTTATTTTATTTTTAAATATTTTTGACAAGAAGTCAAATAAAACAATGTAATGGATTATTCTTTTATCAATAAAAATACTGAAGGGGGGACAGAAATGAAATAACTGTTGCATGAGTGATTGTTGACCCACAAGAGGAAAAAATCCAAGTGGATGAATCTACTGAGTGAGAACTCAAGGTGCAGGAGGCATCTTCCCCAAAATCAGGTCAGAACTCATAGTTGAGTGCTAAGGAGCAGGAGGCTCATAAATGACCAAGTCCTAGGTAAAATACTAAATAATAGAATGTCCATAATCAACAGGCTAGCATTGGATGAGGATTGAATTTGATAATGCAAGAGATGGCGCATTAAGTGGATTTTTCTCTTGTAGTTCAGCGATCAGGCTCAGGGGTTCTGGAGCAAGTGAGACTTGGCTGCTCCAGGAGTTGGTTGGGAGGAACGGTTGTTTCATTTTTTTTTTCCCGACAATGGTGCTAGGTTTCTTGTCCTATTTCTTACTTGTCTAAATTAATTATAGTAGGAGTTTTTATTTTGGTTATGAATCGCATCTAACCCCTGGCAGAATTTCTATTAGGGATCTAAATAGACAAAGGATTTATTTATACATCTATGCAATATATCTCCAATTATGTTACAAATTCAAATAATCTGTTGTATTGCTATTTAGGTTATAAAGTAATCATAACTTGTTCGTGTATAATTCTACACCCCTCTGTTTTGATTCAAATATCTTTTCTATTTTATTTCCAAATGTAAGCATTTCTACCAAATCAAGATCTATTTTTATTTTATTCCAAAGTAAGCATTTATGTCAAAACCATCTATGTTTATAGGATAACTATTAATATCATTTTCTAATAAAACTCTAAACTAGTATGGATTAAAGTTAATGAAAGAACATAATTGAAATATATTTCAACTCTTATATTTTAACCACAACAAGATCGCCATAACTGAAGTAAGCGATCGTTACTGCCAAAATTTCTCATCTATATGATATTAATAAACGACGATTACTACAATCAAGAGAGCCGAGAGGCCTTTGCTATATATATAACCTTATTAAATATGTTTTTTATAAATCTTGTATAGATCGAAATCGCCATAGCTGGGTCGATCTTAACCTAGTTAAAATATTATAAACACCATATTTTATAACTACATACAACTAGTCTCCCCAATCTTGACTACATACAACTAAACACCATGCATAATAGTTAGGATTTGACTTAGCCTTAGGGCTAAGCAAGACCCTCAAAAACTAATGGCAAGAACCATAAAGGGAACAAAAACATCACCTTCGATTATGTTGGCAACACATCACTTGTTGGTAAAGTACCCACCTTGTTTGCAACCATATCAATGACATTAATATAAATTGCGTCATTAACTTTACAAACATGACGACCTTTATCACCGTAGTTTTACTTGACAAGAACATAGATATGTTATATAGAATATTGATACAATAATGATGTTTTTACAAAGTTACATGTTTAAATTTTTTTTTTTTTATGGATTTTTTAGGCACATGACAGGGGGTTAGGTGTAGGTGGAGGGGTAGGGTAGAGAGAGATCGAGAGAAGGGTTTAGCAAGGGTTAGGGGGAAGATGAATGTGTGTGTGTGTGTGTGTGAGAGAGAGAGAGAGAGAGAGAGAGAGAGAGAGAGAGAGAGAGAGAGAGGTGGAGGAGTAGAGGTGTGTGTGTGTGTGTGTGTGTGTGTGTGAGAGAGAGAGAGAGAGATGGGGGGTGTTAAGTGGTAGGGGGATGGGGATTAGGGGAGAGAGAAAGGGGAGAGAGGCGGGTTAGGGGTAGGGGGATTAGGAGAGAGAGAGATAGAGAGGTGCAAATGTGGTGGTTATGGGTAGGGAGAGTAGGAGGGGTGTTAGGGATAGAGGGTGGGGGGTTAGGAGTAGTGATAATGTGTGTGTGTGAGAGAGAGAGCAATTTTAAGGGGTTGGGGGTGAGAGAGAGGGGTGGGGGTCAGGTGTAGGTGGAGGAGTAGGGGAGAGAGAGAGGGAGATAGGGGGTTAGTAAGGGTTAGGGGGAGAGGTAAGAGAGAGAGAGAGAGAGGAGGAGGAGGTGGGGGCTAAATCTACGGGGAGGATCAAGGGGGTGAGAGAGTGAGAGGGGTATAGTAAAGGTTAGTGAGAGAGAGAGGGAGAGAGGGAGGAGGGGGGTTAGTTGTAAGGGGGGAGTAGGGGTGTGTGTGTATGAGAGAGAGAGAGAGAGAGAGAGAGAGAGAGAGAGAGAGAGATGGGTGTTAGGGGTTGGGGAGGAGAGAGAGGGTTTGGGTTAAGTGTAGGAAAAGGAGAGAGAGAGAGAGAGAGAGAGAGAGAGAGAGAAGGGGAAAGGGGGGGGAGGGGGGTTGGGGGTGAGAAAGAGATAGAGATTAGGGTGGCAGAGTAGGGGTTTAGGGAGAATTAGGTGAGTTAAAGACAAGGGGGGGTATAGGGTGGGGGAATAGAGAAAGAGAGGGAGAGAGATATGGGGGTTGGTAAGTGGTAGGGGGAGGGGTATTAGGTGCTATAGAGAGAGAGAGGGGGGGTTAAGGGTAGGGGGGGTAGGGGAGAGAGAGAGCGAGAGGAGCAGAGGAAATGGTTATAGGTAGGGAGAGTATGGGGGGGCTTAGGGAGAGAGGGGGGTGAGGGGTAGTGAGATTGAGAGAGAGAGAGAAGTGGGGGGTGTTAAGGGGTTGGGGGAGAAAGAGAGGGGTGGGAGTTAGGTGCAGGAGTAGGAGAGAGAGAGAGAGAGAGAGTGAGTGGGGGATAATGATGGTTAGGGAGGGAGGTATCGTGAAGGAGGGATATAGAGAGAGAATTAGGGAGGGATAGAGAGAGGGGGAGAGGGAGAGGGGGAGAGAAAGTTGGGGAGAGAGAGTGAGAGGGATGGGGATGTAGGGAGGGAGGGATGGAAATGTGGGGGTTTATAACATGTCTTACAAAATGCACGTGCATTTTGCAATTACAAAACATGCATGAGTTTTGCAAATGCAAAATGCATGTGCGTTTTGTAATGACAAAACGTGTAACTTGTTTTGTAATTTCAAAACGTGTGCGTGCTTCTATTTGCCCAGCTTGCATGTCAACTGACTTGTCAAGCTCAGGCTCCTCCAGGGCTAGCGCCAAGGAATGCATATGCATTTGGTTTTTGCAAAGCAAAAGCGTGTTTTGCAAATAATCAATTACATCTAAAAGGTCCCTCAAATTCGTGCGGGCGATCAATATTAAATAAGTTGTTTTAGTGGTTATGGAGTAAAACCTAAAACAACTTTTGATAGACTATAGGTTAATGGCCCAATACCAGTAAGCATTTGATAAGAGTGTACATATGGCTTCCCATGCACCAATCTGTTGTGGTTTTCCTTGAATAAGGGTGATGACTCAATGGGCATATGTAGATAGCTACGAGTGGTGACTATCCTCATTACCAATTTAATAATTAGATTATGATCAAATAATGACTATCCTCATTATCAATTTAACAACTAAATTATTATAAATTTTACCATTTTCTTAAAAATAAACTACATATACATAAAATTCTACTCTATTAATTTTTCTTAAAAACTACCCAATCTTTGTCTAATATGATGTACATGTACATAGTGACTTTTCTCATTATGGCTGTTCTCTCCGTGGTCGTCACAAGCTTCTGAGTCCTCCCGGTATCATAACATATTTGAATATGTAAAATTTTATGGTTACTTGATGTTTGTGAAATTTTTGTGCATTGATGTACTTTTATAATCACCAGGGCCCGCTGCACATTCTTGATTTCTCATTCACGAATTTGCACCAGTAAAGATCTCGTCCATGGTCAAAGAAAATGTACAGATTTCATCATGTTATTTTATCATGGATTGAAAAAGTAATAGAACCAATATTAAAAATTGATCTGGAGATTTAAAAACGTAATTAAGTTAATTTTGAACTTACTTTTACATAAATTTAAGATTTTTATATCATATTTCTCACTATCAAGTTTAATTTATTATAATAATTCCATAATAACTTTTATATATATATATATATAATAATAATAATAATAATAATAATTCTATAATAACTTTTAGATATATATATAATTAATTTACACAAAGTAAAAATAAATCAAAGTAAAAGTCAATCAGTTAGTTAATTTGTATCCAATTACTCAAACACATCTCCGACAAAATTAACTTTTATATTTATTATGTACTCAATCTTAATTTATTATAATAATTCCATAATAACTTTTATATATATATAAAGTAAAAGTAAATCAGTTAGTTAAATTTTATCCAATTACTCAAACACATCTCCGATAAAAGTAACTTTTATATTTATTATGTACTCAATATTAACTTATTATAGTAATTCCAATTTAATGTTATGTAAAAAATTTCAATTCATAAATTTTAATTATCTATTATTTTTTCTTTATAATATGTTTTGAGATTACAACATATATTCACAAAATTAAATGTAATACTTCTTATCTTATTTACCTCATCAAAGTGAGTGTCTCTTCCATTAAGGGTATGTTTATGACTAGGTATTTAATGTGCAAGAACAAGCTAAACAAATGGGGGGCAAGATGTTTCCTAAAATTACTTCATACTCTAGTCAAAACCACCTACTTCTTAAGCTAGAGATTGACATAAACATGCCATGTCTTAGCTAAATGATAGTGATAATATTAACAATTTTAAAGCCATTCATTGTCTTGGGAAATGGGAATGTATACTGTTGTTTTAAGTAATAAGTAATACAACTCTCCAAAAGCATTTATTAGAGTAGTGACTAATTTTTATGATAATTTCAATTATATATATATATATATATATATATATAAAGTATTTTGAGAATAACAAACTAGGTAAGTCCTAGGTACAAAGCCAAGGCAACAAGGATGCAAATCCATTATAACAAGAATGTTATTATGAATTTCACATGTTACTAAATAGAACAATTGTAATGAGAGACTAAGTGTCCATCCCACAACCATTACAGCTACAACCTATATATATATATATGAGAAATATACTATTTTTTAAAACATTACATTTATTAGAAGAGATAGTTTAGTTATTGTAAAAATTATCATTAATTTATATATATAAATAAAATTAAAAAAATATTTTACTTAATTATATAATAGGGCTAGTGCAATATAATGAGGGCTCTTTTTACTGGTTAGATACAATAAATAACTAAAAGATAGGCATCCTTCAACTTACATGGATATTTTGAGATACTTACACAATAAATCTTGCTTTGAGTAAAAAAGATGAAATGTAGGAAATTGAATCATGTTTCCAAATATATAAATTTTATCTATTGAAAATGTTCATAACTATCTCAAGTTTGATATTTTCTAACATATACTTTTTATTTTTTTGGTAAATGATAAGGTATATGTGTTTGTGGTTGCAACATTTGAGTGCCTAAATGATGGATTCAATCTACAAAAAATTGTATACATATAGAGAACAAATAGTACTAGTGGGGCACTATTTTTCCAAAATAAATTTAATAATTTATAATTTTTTTTAATTATCTAAGTGATCAAACATCAAAAGCAATACACCAAGTGTGGATGTAACTTTTGAAGGTCTTAATGATTGATTATGACTTGATTTTTTTTATAACATGTAGAGGTCACTATGTAGTAGTGAAGCATACAATTTATTTTTTTAAATGCTTGAGAAACAAAAAAGTTATGGAAAAAACACTAACAATGTATTTTTTGAGTTAAGAAGTAATTACACAAGAAAAATAGAAAAAAATATATATATTTGTAGCAAAAATATTATCTGGATCTATAATTTCATAAACAATTATTGTGTAGCATACTATAATGAGTGGCAGAACATAGGCATATTGAAAAAATGGGTGAGATGCCCATTTAACTACAGTTTACCATATTCCAAGGCACGGGTTCGTTTAACCCGCAGCTAACTCTGAAGCAGACACATAGGAAGAGGGATGACACCCGAACACGTGATGAGGCTTGGTATTAGTGCTAAGAAACGAGAGCGCGTTTATTTTAAATTCAAAATTTTCCTTCCCGCTTATCTGGGTGTCGTGAAAACCAAAATGCAAATGCATTTTAGCTCTACAAAACATGCACTTATTTCATCTCTACAAAATGCATACGTGTTTTATAGTGCTAAAATGTGTGTATGTTTTGTAGAGCTAAAACACACAAGTGTTTTGGTAAAAACCAAATTTACCTTATAGGTAAGGGGGATGAGGGGGGTTGCTAGAGAGAAACATAAAGAGATTGAGGTTAGGGGGGTAGGGATTTAGGGAAAGGGAATAGGGTGTATAGGGTTGGGGCAGAGAGAGAGAGAGATGGGGGTTGGTAAGTGGTTGTAACATACCCTTTTTTTTTTAAAACATTTTATGTTGGAAACATTATGTTAACTTTTATTGTAAATTTTTATATTGGACAAGTGTCCAAGGATGACTGTAATTGCACAATATTCTATTATTTAATAAATTAAATATGAGACAAACACCTAAGGGGACTGTTAAAAGAGTGTTTACTGACCCACTAGGTGGAATGGAATCTGGGGTAGAAGGCAATGGACAATTGGTAGCATCATGATACAACTAACTAGCTGTTGGTATGGGACAACTCCCTTGAAATGTGGTCATAGTTACCTGGAAGGTGGGACTAGAGCTTGAGGCTCATTTATTCAAAACTTAACACTAAAGACCTAGGTAGTATATATAAGAGCCATCGAATTATGAACTGAGGTTCATCACTTTTCCTGACGAGGAAATTTACCTTGGGGTTTTGCTATGCTTGCACCCAAGAGATTCGATGAGGGGATATGTTGTTTTTTTTATCATGGTGTAAGTCTACCTATTATACTACTGAGTACAGAAGGAATATTTTGAGTGCAGAAGTTACACTGCTGAGTGCAGAAGTTATATTACTGAGTGCCTTGCTTCTACACAGATTCCATCTACTTAGTGGTTCAGTAAGCAAGCTCGGGGGTCCAAAGGGAGCAAGTAGTTTTGGTTGCTTCTTCTGGAAAAAGGTTGGGAGGAACATGCCTCCTTGGGTGTTTTTCGGCCCTATCTTCATTTACAGGTTCTACTTGTCTCTTCTAATTCTAAGTAGTTAAAGTTTCTATCTGCAATTATCAATTTACTATTTCAAGGATATTATTAAACAAATGCATTTATTTTAGTTTCTGACCTAATTAGGATTATGTATAGTAATGATTATGTAAGATGAATTGAATAAAATATTTCTCTGCATTTTTCCCCATGCTAATGGATCTGCATTGTACTCTAGTACAGAGAAGAGTTTAAGGTAGATAAATTGATAGGCAGATTGTCAGATGAATGAGAAGATCAATACTATTGTATTTCATTAGTTTTTCCTACCATTAATATTCTGTATTAAATAATATAATTCTAGGTCTTTCTCTTATCATTCTTTTCATCAGATAAAAGTTTCAGGTTCACTATATTTCTTTCACCGGTCTGTATTGAAAATAACTGCTGCAAAAACATTTATTTCCTAAGTACATAGTACTGTTATCCCTTACTGCTAACAAGTATATATGTCATGAAGACAAACAGTTTTCATATCCAAGTATTGAAATTATCTTTCTGTTACACAGTATTTAGGAAATCATAATAGCTGCAAATTTAATAGCATCAACAAGTATTATATTACATTTCTATTCTGACAGTCATAGATTTAAATGAGGGTTTATTTCTTTCCATGTTTTCTCTTTTCTAATCTTACATCAGTATCTATTTTATTCCGTACAATAATTTATTTCAATGATAAATACAATTACTAAACTTCTATTTTCATAGTATCTAACAATTCTAATGGAGAAAGCAAAAGCTGGTTAACTTGTACTAATCCAAGTAGAGTTTCGTTTCAAACTTAAGATTTTTGACAGGTTCATACTCTTCACTTATCAAACCCTAGAAGTATCAACTTTTGTCTTTCAAGTTTAAGATTTTAGTTAAGTTTCAAACAGAACAAGAACTAGTCACGATTTGTTTCATAACTGAAAACAAATATTGGATTTTGGCTCACAGCCATCATAAAAAAATCGACAGACATGAATGACAAGTAACACTTTCAAAACCATAAAATTAGACACAAAAACGATTATCATTTACATTCTTTAAGACCAATTTTAAGAGCATCTCGGCATCATCTTGAGACCACATTATCACGTTTTAATTGAAAACATAAATAGTAAAACCATACGGATAGCTCACTGTAGACATCTATTTTTCTTTAAGCTAAAACATTTGTTATCATAACAGCAGAATATTTTCGAGAACCCACATTAGGGTTTGACCATTTTAAATACAGGGCTAAACCCTTAGCCATCGAGCTTTTCATAAAATACAATAGTGGCAAAACGTTAAAATTATCAAATGCATACAAACTAGAGCCCTGCTCTTGAACACAAACACAAACACGATAAAGTAGAAAAACAAGCTATTGTATTATCAAATACACAATAGATTGCAAACATTAAGCTTCGCTTCCTTTACACAAAATAGAGAAACGCTTACAGTATTATCCACATAAACATAGGTTGAATGAAAACATAAATCCTTTCATTACCGAGAACAGTGGAAGGGTAAAAACCCTCTCCTGAGTATTTTATTTTACGAATTATACAATGGAAAAAATTTACTACTAAAAACAACGATGAAAGGGTCAAGGATTCATCCTACCCAAGCTACCAACAGCTCATAGGCTTTCGACGAAGGTCACCCTCAGAGCCCAAGAAAACACAAAGTCTCGGCAAAGAACACAATGAAGGTCCACTAGTCATCTAACCGGAGTAATGAGCAACCATCGAAGCTTACCGGTCTTTTTGTAGTAGCTAGCTATCAAAACCTAAGCAGAGAAGCCATCGACAAAGGTACCTGCCAATGGAACACGATTGTGGTTAAAACAAGCGTTTGACAGAGGTCAATATAGGTGAGATAATAATAACTGAAACTCTCAAAACAGAATGGAAGACATAGGGTTTGAACCGAGAACCTTTACCTTTAAAAAAATTATCATCGGGGTGGAATGCAAAGACAATGCAAATGGTACCCATTACTCCACCATCGAATGCGAAGAAGAGTGGACAACAACACTCAAAACTATCACCTAATAGACAGGAAAAGCCGAGTATCGAACCAACTTCAAAGAAGAATCAGATGCTCATTCTGGAACTTAGATTTCAAGCTATCACTGTAAAACTCCATGAGAGTATCGGCTCTTAAGCTACCAACAGGTCACAGTTTCGAACCGTGGGCACTCCACAAAAACCTATTAATAAAACCCTGAAGGCTCTCGGCCTGTCGGCCTCTCCTCAGAGCCACTAAACCAAATGACACGGAAACAATAAATTTGTAGCACATAGTGGAGGTTAGGGTTAGATCCCAAAGTCCAAACCTTTGCTAGATCAACGGTGGAGATCACCGAAGGGTTTTCACATAAACCCAAGCAACAACCGTATTAAATGACACCATCATTACCATAGCCACCGAGGAAGACAACTCAGTTAACATTCAAACCAAAACACTTACAGCTAGTCACAATGCTTGAAACATCACCACACCATCACGTGCCTACTCCACTATGATGTCCACGGAGACATTCCACTGTCTCGGCAGTTGGGAATATTAAATGCAAAGGGAATCCCAAGTGCTTGCCGGCACGATACCTTCATAGTGTTAATGTCAACCATTCATACAATGCATCAAGTTGTTGATCAAACGCACCATTTGGTTATGTAATAACACCTTATGGTAAGTCAAGGTGGTGTCGGATGCATTGCTAGGAAACCATAATGTCATATAGGGTCACGTAAATGCACACACACAATACCATATAATTGTTGTCATAAGACTTTGCATAGGATTCGACATGTATATATTTCAATATAGTATAAGAATTAAATAAGAATTTCTATATAGTTCATAGGTTAGAAATTAACTATGATATGCATTGCAATAAATTCCTAGATTAGAATTTAATCAAATATTGCATGTAATTCTTAGGCTCTATAGTATATATAAAGAATTGCATATAGGAATTGCATTTTTATGTGCACTTAGCCATCACTTATAGACATTGGCTATTTTCATAATTTGCATCAATAGAAACTCTTGATAACAGTACATAGAGTTAAACTATGATATATGGATCCTATTCATTGTTTGAACAAATAAATAAAAGGTTAATACAAGGATTATGAATATCACAACTGACATACTTCTGTTTTACAAACTAGGCTAACTGAAGTTCTCACCAATAGCATATTCGACATTATGTCTCTTAAATCACTAAGACTTTGGAGACACAGAAACTGGTTAGAAACTGTTTGGTCACATGTCATAAACACTAAAAGCTCTTACCTGTAATCTGCGAAAAAGGACGATTCAAATGCTTTAGCACGAATGCTAAGTAAGCCTCGGGGCATCCGTAGGACCCCTTCATCATCAAACAGAAGAAACAATAGTTAACACATACAAACTTATATCTTTAGATCAGCAACAAAAGAATTGTGAAAGTACAGTTGAGTAAGTTTAACATCGAAATGAAGATATCAATTATCTTGTCGCAACATTACACTTTTGACCAACACTGCATTTAGTACAGCAAGACAACATTTAAACATTTATTATATTTTCGCACAGTTAGATTATGCATTAAAAGCTATATCGAAAATTTTTAATTTTTTTTTGTAAATTTCGGGATGTTACAGTGGTAGAGGGGGGGGATTTGGAGAGACAGAGAGTGAGAGGGGTAGATAGAGAGAGGGAGAGGGAGAGGGTTAGGGGGATTAGGAGAGAGAAAGAGAGGGGTGGAGGGGGGTGGTTATGGGTAGGGAGAGTAGGAGTGGGGTTAGGGAGAGAGAGGAGGGTTAGGGGTAGAGAGAGAGAGAGAAATGGAGAGAGGTGAGGGTGTTAGGGGGTTGGGGGAGAGAGAAAGGGGTGGGGGTAAGGTGTAGGTGGAGGAGTAGGGGGGAGAATGAATGCGATATAGGGTTACTAAGGGTTAGGGGGAAGGGGGGGAGAGAGACAAAGATGAGTGGGGTTAAAGGTAGGGGGATGAGTAGGGGGGTGAGAGAGTGAGAGAGGGGTATAATAAGGGTTGTGGATATGAAGAGAGAGAGAGGGAGGGGGTTAGTTGTACGTGGAGGAGTACAAGGGTGAGAGAGAGAGAGAGAGAGAGAGAAAACATGGGGGAGGGTGTTAGGGGGTTGGAGGTGAGAGAAAAGGGTGGGGGCTATGAGTAGGTGGAGGGGTAGAGGTGTGTGTGTGTGTGAGAGAGAGAGAGAGAGAGAGAGAGAGAGAGCCTAAGGGTGTGGGTGATGAGGGGTAGGGGGGAGGGGATTTGGGAGAAAGAAAGAGATAGATATCGTGGTGGAGGGAGGTGTAGAGGGGAGAAGGGTGGTTGGGGGATAGAAATATATAGAGATCGTGGTGGGGGGGAGGGGTAGGGGTTTAGGGAGGATTAGGGAAGTTAGAGAGAAGGGGGTATAGGGTGGGGTTAGAGAGAGAGAGAGAGAGAGAGAGGGTGGTAAGTGGTAGTGGGAGGGGGATTAGGAGAGACAGGGAGAAAGAGGGGGTTAGGGGGAGTGGGAGTATGAGAGATAAATAGAGGGGCTTGGGGGGTGTTTATGTGTAGGGAGAGTATGTGGTGTTAGGGAGAGAGAGAGAGGGGGTTAGGAGTAGTGAGATGTGTTTGAGACAGAGGGGGTGTTAGGGGGTTAGGGGAAAGAGAGAGGGGGGGATGGGGGGTGTAATACACCAAGATTTAATTAATTATTATTAGATACTTTTCTAAATATTTTAATTTATTTTATTTTTAAATATTTTTGAAAAGAAGTCAAAAATAAAACAATGTAATGGATTATTCTTTTATTAATAAAAATAATGAAGGGGGGACATAAATGAAATAGATGTGGCATGAGTGATTACTGACCCACAAGAGGAAAAAACCCAAGTGGTTGAATCTGCTAAGTGTGAACTCAAGGTGCAGGAGGCATCTTCCCCAAAATCAGGTCAAAACTCTTAGTTGAGTGCTAAAGAGCAGGAGGCTCATAAATGACCAAGTCCTAGGAAAAATACTATATAATAGTATGTCCATAAGCAGCAGGAGGCTAGCATTGGATGGGTATTGAATCTAATAATGCAAGAGATGGCACATTAAGTGGATTTTTCTCTTGTGGTTCAACGATTAGGTTCGGGCGTTCTGGAGCAAGTGAGACTTGGCTTCTCTAGGAGTTGGTTGGGAGGAACGGTTGTTTCATTTCTATTTTCCTAACAATGGTGCCAGGTTTCTTGTCATCTTTCTTACTTCTATAAATTAATTATAGTAGGAGTTTTTATTTCGGTTATGAATCGCATCTAACCCTTGGCAGAATTTCTATTATGCATCTAAATAGAGAAAGGATTTATTTATACATCTTTGCAATATATCTCCTATTATGTTTCGAATTCAAATAATTTGTTGTATTGCTATTTAGGTTATAAAGTAATCATAACTTGTTCGTTTATAATTCTACACCCCTCTGTTTTGATTCAAGTATCTTTTCTATTTTATTTCCAAATGTAATCATTTCTATCAAATCAAGATCTATTTTTATTTTATTCCAAAGTAAGCATTTATTTCAAAACTATATCTATGTTTATAGGATAACTATTAATATCATTTTCTAATAAATCTCTAAACTAGTATGGATTAAAGTTAATCAAAGAACATAATTGAAATATATTTCAACTCTTATATTTTAACCACAACAAGATCGTCGGAACTGAAGTAACGATCGTTACTGCCAAAATTTCTCATCTATATGATATTAATAAATGATAATTACTACAATCAGGAGAGCCTAGAGGCCTTTGCTATATATATAACCTTATTAAATGTGTTTTTTATAAATCTTGTACATATTGAAATCGCCATAGTTGGGCCGATCTTAACCTAGTTAAAATATTATAAACGCCATATTTTATAATTGTGCAATCTCACCACATTTCATAAATAACCAAAATCTAATCTACAGATACCATCCTCTGTAAAAAAGCATTTTGATCAAGCATTTAAATAGCAATAAGACCATCGTGGATGGTAGTGTTAATCTGATAATAAGAAGCTATAAATAAAAAAGATAACCAGAAAGGAAAGAAATCATAAGAATTAAGGATACAGACCGAGAGTGGCCTTCCAAACATTAAATACAATATAATATGGGTAATCATGATTTAGGGTTCCAACAATATTAGGTTTCATTATGCATTCACCTCTTCAATAATACGAAAAGAAAACGTTTTAACAAACGAATAGCATAATAAGATTTATAGAGGGATTCACAATCCCTGTGGATGAAAAGCCATCTATGGTCCTTATAAAAAGAAAAAAGAAATATTTTAAATTATATTACAGACATGGTAAACTGTAGCCATCCCCAATGGCGTCTATAATAAACCCTCTATCCGCAGGTTATGCAAACAGAGCAGTATTTAAATTTTTAAAACAAACGATGGAGCAGAGACAACGAGGAAGCCCTCGATCATCCCTTCTTAAACCTTACGACTGTAACGACTAATTAATCAACTTATTTGAGGAAGGCAAAAGACTACAACCCTTCCAGCTTCAAAACCCTGTTGAATTCTACCTATAGCAAACAAGAAGTTGTAGTCAGCATTCAAGCTTCCCAATAACGAATTATAATTATAAACTGGACTATTATTGAGTATGGCGTTGCTTACCTTGGCATTCTAAGACGTGGGCTTGGGAGGTGGTGACCCTATCTCCATCCTCGCTAGCGCCCACCACCTGCAACCAATTTTCAGAACTATATCAACCTATCAAATGAATTTTTACAGATTTAAGCTGAGTTTACTTTCTTTTACCTTATGTAAATGCAGACAGGTCCAGGGGTCAGCTCCTCTTGGATGCCCTTATCACTCCCCTGCCTACACAAATGAAATTTAAATATTAACTTTGGCAACCTAGGTCTAAATAAAAATACAAATTAAAACTTTGAGTGTGTGTTAAGTATTTTTACCTGTTGAAGGGCAATTCGAGGTTGGAAGTGGTTGGTCAGGTTCAGTTGTAGCTTCCAGCTAGATTTGTAGGTGGTATCCATTTAACAACGGCACTATCTTACCTCACACCTTGCAAGACAACTGAAATGAGTATACCTTTAAAATTGAGTGGCATTACAGGTATCGCCATGGACAGAGTTGAACACATAGCTCTTAGACCAGCGTTGCAATAATGAAAGTTAGGAAATCTAACGAACACACTAAACCCATAAAAAAACCCTAAGCATCAGACTGCCAAAATGGACGATTGAGATTCAGTTCAAGCGTAAGCAATAAGGGACTGGCAGCGCTGTCAACTTGTGGCTAGGATGGCTCATAAATTCGCTATCAAACCATTGTACAAATCTTTAAACCAACATAACTACCAATATTCTCGAATGACACTATATCATAACGTTATTAATGGGTCCCAAAATAATATACACCTAGGGTATAAAACCCTTAGCTTATAGTTTAACATCCCTTCTCGCGCATAAACCTTGATGGATAATGTAAGCGTTTGGGAGCCAAGGTTATAGCTTGGTCCTTAAAAACTTATTACATTTGATAGATCGAGACTATACACATAGTCTCCCCAATCTTGACTACATACAACTAAACACCATGCATAATAGTTAGGATTTGACTTAGCCTTAGGGCTAAGAAAGACCCTCACAAACTAATGGCAAGAACCAGAAAAGGAACAGAAACATCACCTTCGATTATGTTGACGTGACGTCAATTGTTGGTAAAGTACCCACCTTGTTTGCAACCTGATCAATGACATTAATATAAATTGCGTTATTAACTTTACAAACATGATGACCTTTATCACCGTAGTTTTACTTGACAAGAACATAGATATGTTATATAGAATATCGATATAATAATGATGTTTTTACAAAGTTACATGCTTAATTTTTTTTTTTTTTTTATGGATTTTTGAGGCACATGACAGGGGGTTAGGTGTAGGTGGAGGGGTAGGGTAGAGAGAGATCGAGAGAAGGGTTTAGAAAGGGTTAGGGGAAAGATGAATGTATGTGTGAGAGAGAGAGGGGGGGGGGAGAGAGAGAGGGGAGGAGGAGGGGGGGTGTTATAGGTAGGGGAGGAGTAGGGGGTTGAGACAGTGATAGAGGGGGTTAATAAGGGTTAGGGAGAGAAGGGAAGAGAGAGAGGGGGGGGGGTTAGTTGTAGGGGGAGGGGTGTGTGTGTGTGTGAGAGAGAGAGAGAGAGAGAGGGATGAGGGTTAGTTGTAGGTGGAGGAGTAGAGGGGTGTGCGTGAGAGAGAGAGAGATGGGGTGATAAGTGGTAGGAGAGAGAGAGAGAGAGAGAGAGAGAGAGAGAGAGAGAGAGATGGGGGGTGGTAAGTGGTAGGGGGATGGGGATTAGGGGAGAGATAAAAGGGAGAGAGGGGGGTTAGGGGTAGGGGGATTAGGAGAGAGAGAGAGGGGAAGAGGTGGTGTTTATGGGTAGGGAGAGTAGGAGGGGTGTTAGGGATAGAGAGTGAGGGGTTAGGAGTAGTGAGAATGTGTGTGTGTGAGAGAGAGGGCAATTTTAAGGAGTTGGGGGTGAGAGAGATGGGTGGGGGGTCAGGTGTAGGTAGAGGAGTAGGGGAGAGAGAGAGGGAGAGAGGGGGCTATTAAGGGTTAGGGGGGAGAGGTGAGAGAGAGGAGGAGGAGGGGGGGATAAATTTAGGGGGAGGATCAGGAGGGGTGATAGAGTGAGAGAGGGGTATAGTAAAGGTTAGAGAGAGAGAGAGAGGGGGAGAGGGAGGAGGGGGGTTAGTGGTAGGGGAAGGAGTAGGGGTGTGTGTGTATGAGAGAGAGAGATATGGGTGTTAAGGGTTGGGGGGGAGAGAGAGGGTTGGGGTTAAGCGTACGTGAAGGAGAGAGAGAGAGAGAGAAAAGGGGGAAAGGGGGGCAGGGGGGTTGGGCGAGAGAAAGATATAGAGATCAGGGTGGCAGGGTAGGGGTTTAGGGAGAATTAGGTGAGTTAAAGACAAGGGGGGGTATAGGGTGGGGGAATAGAGAAAGAGAGGGAGAGAGATATGGGGGGTTGGTAAGTGGTAGGGGGAAGGGTATTAGGTGCTATAGAGAGATGGGGGGGGTTAAGGGTAGGGGGAGTAGGGGAGAGAGAGAGAGGAGTAGAGGCAGTGGTTATAGGTAGGGAGAGTATGGGGGGGGCCTTAGGGAGAGAGAGGGGGGGGTGAGGGGTAGTGCGAGTGAGAGAGAGAGGGGTGGGGAGTGTTAAGGGGTTGGGGGAGAAAGAGAAGGGTGAAAGTTAGGTACAGGAGTAGGAGAGAGAGAGAGTGAGTGGGGGATAATGATGGTTAGGGAGGGAGGCATAGGGAAGGAGGGATATAGAGAGAGAATTAGGGAGGGATAGAGAGAGGGGGGAGAGGGAGAGGGAGAGGGGGAGAGAGAGTGAGAGGGATGGGGATGTAGCGAGGGAGGGATGGAAATGTGGGGGTTTATGGTATGTCTTACAAAATGCATGTGCATTTTGCAATTACAAAACATGCATGCATTTTGTAATGACAAAACGTGTAACTTATTTTGTAATTTCAAAACATGTGCGCGCTTCTATTTGCCCAGCTTGCATGTCAACTGACTTGTCAAGCTCAGGCTCCTCCAGTGCTAGCTCCAAGGAATGCATATGCATTTTGTTTTTGCAAAGTAAAAGCATGTTTTGCAAATAATCAATTGCATCTAAAAGGTCCCTCAACTTCGTGCGGGGGCTCAATATTAAATAAGTTGTTTTTAGTGGTTATGGATTAAAACCTAAAACTATTTTTTGATAGGCTATAGGTTATGGCTGCCCATGCACCAATATATTGTGGTTTTCCTTGAATAAAAGTGATGACTCAACTAGTATATGTAGATAGCTACGAGTGGTGACTATCCTCATTACCAATTTAACAACTAAATTATGATAAATTTGAATGATGACTATCCTCATTACCAATTTAACAACTAAATTATGATAAATTTAAATAATAACTATCCTCATTATAAATTTAACAACTAAATTATTATAAATTTTACCATTTTCTAAAAAAAACTACATATACATAAAATTAAAATTCTACACTATTAATTTTTCTTAAAAACTACCCGATCTTTCTATAATATGATGTACATGTACATAGTGACTTTTCTCATGATGGCTGTTCTTTCCGTAGTCGTCACAAGCTTCTGAGTCCTCCCCGAATCATAACATATTTGAATATGTAAAATTTTATGGTTACTTGATGTTTGTGAAATTTTTGTGCATTGATGTACTTCTATAATAACCAGGACCCGCTGCACATTCTTGATTTCTCATTCACGAATTTGCACCAGTAAAGATCTCGTCCATGGTCAAAGAAAATGTACAGATTTCATCATGTTATTTTATCTTGTGTTGAAAAAAGTTAAATAAATTTTCTATATCAGTAATAGAACCAATATTGAAAATTGATTTGGACATTTAAAAACGGAATTAAGTTAATTTTGAATTTACTTTCACATAAATTTAAAAAAAATTATATTATATTTCTCACTATCAATCTTAATTTATTATAATAATTTCATAATAATTTATATATATATATATATATAATTTACACAAAGTGAAAGTAAATTAATTAGTTAATTTTTATCCAATGATTCAAATACATCTCAAAGTCATCGAAAAAATTAACTTTTATATTTATTATGTACTCAATTTAATCAATTTAATGTTATGTAAAAAATTTCAATTCATAAATTTTACTTATCTATTGTTTTTTCTTTATAATATGTTTTGACATTATAACATATAATCACAAAATTAAATGCAATACTTCCTATCTTATTTTCCTCATAAAAGTGAGTGTCTCCTCCATTAAGGGTATGTTTATGACTAGGTACTTAATGCGCAAGAACAAGATAAACAAACGGGGGACATGATGTTTCTTAAAATTGCTTCATACTCTAGTCAAAACCACCTACTTCTTAAGCTAGAGGTTGACATAAACATGCCATGTCTTGGCTAAATGATAGTGATAATATTAATAATATTATTACATCTAAATTTAAGAAGAAGTTGTGGTGTGATAAAAAATTATAGAATAAGAGAAAATTAAGTTATTATAAGGAGGTGATGAAACATATTTATGATACTAAGAGGGTTCAAGAGGAATAAAGAATATATGACCTTTTAGCTATCATAGAGGAATCAAGACTCTAAATGAGAGAATACTTGTAGTTGTTAATACCACCTTCATAGATCTTATCCCTAGGGTGGATAATGTGACAAAGTGGTAGAAATTCAGGCCTATTTCCCTATGCAATTGTGTCTGTAAATTGATTGCTAAAATTATTGCTAGTAGAATAAAACCGATTTTATCTACTTTTGTCTCATCAATAACAATTTGCTTTCTTAAAAGGGAGAAAGATCCATGATGCAATTGACACAGCTCGAGAGGTGATGGAATCTGCCAAATCAACAAAGTTACATGCTGCTATTATTAAGGTTGATTTGGCGAAGGCTTATGATAGGGTCGACTGGTTATATCTCAGGTTGGTTCTGCTCCAGGTAGGATTCAATCTTCATTTTTTCAATTGGTCTTTCCATGTGTCTTATCGGTTTCTTTTGCTCTCCAAATCAATGGATCCTCTACTCAATTTTTTAGACTTAGTAGAGGCCTTAGGCAGGGGTTCCCCCTGGATTTCCTGTTATTCCATTTGGTGATGGAAGGACCGAGTAGGGCCATTTCTCTTGCACGAACAAATGGTTCTATCCATGGCATAAAGGTGGCTAAGAATATTTATATTTCTCATCTACTCTTCATAGATGATATTCTCATATTCTCGGATGGGTCCAAGAGGGACTTGTCGAAGTTTAAAGATATATTGGACACATTTTTTGAGGCTTCAAGTATGTTAGTAAATGTTAGAAAATCTACATTCTCAGTGATGAATTTTACTCAGGATAATCTTGACGGGTTGCTCTCTTTATTTGGTTTTGAAGAAGTGGATGTATAAGATGACCTCAGTTAATTGGGCTTCATTGTGAAGCCCAATGATTATTCAAGAAGAGATTGGGCATGGTTGATCGGAAAGATTGAGAACATGCTACATGTGTGGTGCAACAAGTGGTTGTCTATAGGTGGTATAATTATTCTAATGAAAACAACTCTTGAAGCCATTTGGCTTATTGGACTTCCTTGGCCTATGTACTTGTCGGCATGCTTGATTAGATTCGAAAAATGAGTTATCACTTTCTTTGGAAAGGGAAATCTGAAGATAATTCTTTTGCTTGGGTGACATGGGACAAACTTGCTTTACCAAAAGATCTTGGTGGATGGGGATTGAAGAACCCTCATTGTTTTTCCAGGGCTCTGATTGCTAAAGGCATCTAGAGGATTATAAAGGGGGAGGGTCTATGAGAAAAAGGGGTGACCAATAAGTATATCTCTTCGCTTACAATTGAAGAATGGATCATAAGGCTTGATAAGATGTCTAGGAATGACTCACCTATGTGGAGGTCTCTCATAAAATCATTTGATTTTATTGGTTCAAGCCTTCAATGGAAGGTTGGGGAATGACAGAAAGGTCCAACTAGGACAAGATCCATTGGTGGCTATACAACTATTCATAATATCCCTGAACATATGTTGGTTTATCTCCATAATCATGATCTTCTTTTTTTTAAGCTACATGGGTATGGGCATTAACCTACATTTATATAACCAGTTGTGGTTGAGAGTTGTGGTGATGCAGGAGCATCGGGGCTTAGGCAGATCAGTCGAAGTTGATCGACTGGAAGGAGCTGACCAGCGGGAGTGCCGATGACCACTAGTGAGGAGAGCAGGTTGAATTGTTGAAGTCAACAAGTCGAGCAGAAGCAGTCGGGGTGTGACCGACTAGGAAACACAGCAGACGATGAGAGGGGTCGAGAATCGACAAGAATTAGTCGATAGACGACAAGTGGAGTAGGACGTCGGGAAGTCGACAAGTGGTCGAACCACGGCACAACAGGATTGGCGAGCCAAGCGCGGAGGAAGGGGAGGAATGGCGAACCGCAGGAGATGAGAAACATGCCGACAGGAAGTTCGAGATGTGACTGACTACTGTAATAGGGTCGGAAGGACAGAAAGTCAAGAAACTATACCTGGTAGCCGTTCGGGGTTCCTGAGGAAGTTAATATAGTTATTGTGAGTTGGTGAAGGACATGACAGGTGACGTCACGGACAGAGACTGTACAGCATGGCTAGGAGCTGATAGTGCAGGTTTGCAGGATTTGGAAAGATTGACGAACAGGAGGATGCATGTCTCGAGGATTGCAGCAGTCTCGGGAACAACAACAGTAGGGTAGAAGATGTAGGGGAGGATCATCAGGATCTTAAGTCTTTGATCAACAGTATCAGAGAGTAGAGCCGAAAGAAGTTGTGAAGAGTCACACCGGCCATAGAGAAGGAGTTGAGATCGAGCCATAGCTCAGTGTTCAGTGTTGAACCAGGAGAGGGTGAGGTCGAAACATAGGGAGAACACACCATAGTTACTTCTAAGTTGTAACGGATGAGGCCGACGGTAGTTAGTTATTTGTTTACAGTTATTCCGCATTGTAACCGAATTCAGAGAAGTAATATAAAGCCACTTCTAGCATCCTGTTTTACACCTTGTTTTTTTAAGCATCGTGGTTTGTGTCGTGTGTATTGTTAAGCAAGAAAGTATTCCCGTAGGGTGACTTGCGTCAGTGTGGTATCAGAGCCCGGAAGAAGTCCGGTTGTGGTTGGACGTGTGAGAGTTTCAACGAGGTTGGAAATGGCTCATAGAGGCGTTAATGTCCGAGGACGAACGACGCGTAGTGCAGCAGCCGTCACAGTGGATCGTGAGATGTTCAATGAATGCATCAAAACAATGCGCACTTTTACAAGTGAAGTCGCAGCGATCAAAGAAAGCCATAGGCGTGGTTATATTCCTGATGCATTAGACCACAGCGACGAGGAATTCGAGGAAGTGGAAGCTCAGGAAGCTGCAGAAGAACCAGAAGAAAGACTCATCAAGCTTCTGATAGATATGAGAGGTTGGGCGAAGATAGACATGCGTACATACTCAGGAAGCCTGGACCCAGAAGACTTGATCGACTAGTTCAAAGAGATGGAAAAATACTTCGACGTAGAGCAGATCGAGGACCCTAAGCGGGTAAAGACTGCATGTCTGAGGTCGAAAGGTCATGCCTCATTGTGGTGGGACAATGTACAGGCTGAAAGACTCAAGAAAGGCAAGGAGAAAATCAAGTCTTGGGACAAAATGGTTGCCAAGTTGAAGGGAAAGTTCTTGCCGAATGACTATGTGATTTCCTTGTTCAGGAAGTTACAGAACTTTCGACAGAAAGAAATGATCGTGAAAGAGTACACGAAGGAGTTCTATCGATTGTCGATTCGGTCAAGACAAACTGAAGAAGCTGTCGCTAGATATGTGAATGGTTTGAAATATGCTATTCAGGACGAGTTGAGCATGTCAAGATTCAGAGCCATCGGTGAAGCCTACCAGTTAGCTCTGAAGGCAAAAGAGAAACTGTCGAGGAAATCCACAACGACTAGGGGAAGGATGACTGGTCGGGGTGAAAAAACTGTCTCCGCAAAAGGCCAAAGTAGCGGGTATAGGAACGAAGGTGTCGAAGATAGCTGACACACAGAAGGGACATCGACAGGGAAAACACAAGAAAATCGACGCAATGGTCGTGAGAACCGCAGTCGAGTGGTGCATAGTCGAAGCAGTCCATCTGATAAAAAAGGAGCTAACATACCAGCCATAATCTATTACAAGTGTCGAGGAATGGGAAACAAGGCGTATGAGTGCCCAGAAAAACCTACATGCTGCAGAGGAGTCGAAACCTAGACGTCGAAAGGATGAGCAAGTCAACAAGAGGGAAGAATCAACATCCAACAGTAGTGGAGGTGAGAAGGAGAAGAATTGGAATCTGGCGGTTCAGAGAGCATTAATCTAGAAAGATCAACATGACCCAATGGAATCAGCACAACGGAAGGCAATCTTTCGAATGAAGGTGCGGATCGGAGAATGGCATTGCAAAACCATAGTTGATGGTGGAAGCATGGAGAATATTGTGTCGACGGAAGTCATCGACAAGATCGGGTTGAAGTGTCGAGAACACCCACACCCCTACAAGATCTCATGGTTGCAGAAAGGACACCATGTCAGGGTGACCAGACAGTGCCTGATCAACTTCAGAGTTGAAGGATTAGAGGACAGTGTACTGTGCGATGTAGTTCCCATGGATGCATGCCATCTATTGTTAGGAAGGCCATGGAAATATGATCAAAAAATGATCTATGATGGTCGAGCCAACACAGTCACAGTGTGGAAAAATGGCATGAAGAGGACTCTTAAGCCAAGGCAAGAAGAGCCAGCCAAAAGTAGGGACGGCGAGAGCAATATTTGGGAAAAGCGAGTGTTGATGAGCACCGCGAAGGAATTCCTTGTAGAAGAGGAGAGGTAGTCGGGATGTTTTGCGATCATTCCGAAAGGACCATATGTCGAAGGAACGACCAGGGAGGAGAACATTCCGGTTGAGATCAAGGAGTTGCTTGAAGAATTTAGGGACATAATGGCTGATGGGAAATTGACGGGATTACCGACGACAAGGAGCATATCCCATCAGATCGACTTGATTCCAGGGTCAATTCTGCCAAACAAAGCACCATATAGGATGAGTCCGATAGAGGGACATGAACTAAACCGACAGGTCCAAGAGTTGTTGGATAAAGGGTTAATCAGAGAGAGCCTGATCCCATATGCAGTACCAGCGGTATTGACACTGAAGAAGGGTGGGGAATGGAGAATGTGTACAGACTCCAGAGCCATCAACAGGATCATGATCAAGTACTGGTTTCCATTGCCGAGGATGGATGACTTGATGGATTGCTTGAGTGGAGCGACATACTTCACAAAAATAGACTTGAAGAGTGGATATCACCAGATTAGGGTCAGAGAAGGAGATGAATGGAAGACAACATTCAAAACAAAAGAAGGGTTGTATGAGTGGTTAGTCATGCTATTTGGATTGACTAATGCACCCAGCACATTCATGAGACTGATGAATGAAGTGTTGAAACCATTTCTGGGAAAGTTTGTCGTAGTCTATTTAGACGACATTCTGATTTTCAGTCGAACCAAGGTAGAACACTTGGGACACGTTCGACAAATATTGCAGAGATTACAGGAAGAGAAGTTGATGGTAAATCTACAAAAGTGTTTCTTCATGAAGAAGTGTACTTGGGATTTGTAATCTCGGGTAAAGGGTTGGTGATGGACTCGGAGAAGGTGAAGGCAATAGTGGATTGGCCAGAACTAACAAGTATGAATGGAGTGAGAAGTTTCCATGGACTTGCTAGTTTCTACAGGAAGTTCATTTGGGGATTCAGTCGAATTTGTGCACCACTGACAGAATGCATGAGAAAGGGTGAGTTTAAGTGGACGGACGAAGCCTAAAAATATTTCGACAAGTTGAAGGAAAAGGTCACTGAGAGCCGAGTGTTGGCACTCCCATACTTTGATAAGGTTTTCCAGGTCGATTGTGATGTGAATGGAACGGAAATTGGAGCAGTGTTGAGCCAGGAGGGTCGACCAATTGCATTTTTTAGTGAAAAGCTGAATGGAGTGAAACAAAAGTATTCGGTCTATGACCAGGAATTCTATGCTATCATTCAAGCATTGAAGAAGTGGAGGCATTATATGTTTCCCAAGGAATTTGTGTTATACACAGATCACCAAGCACTGAGGTATTTGAACACTCAGTTGAAATTAGATCAGAGACACATGAAGTGGGTGGAGCTACTTCAGAGATATACATTCGTGTTGCGACCTAGGTCGGGTAAGTCGAATAAAGTTGCCGACGCATTGAGCAGGAGAGTTGCGCTGATGAGCACGACAACAGTTCAGGCAACAGGGATAGAGTCGATAAAGACGGATTATGAGACTGACGAGGATTTTGTGAAAGCATGGAAGGCTTGTCGTGAACCTTGGAGTATTGACAGAACTCCATATTTGAGTTACTTCATCCAAGAAGGCTATTTGTTCAGGGGAAGTCAGTTGTGTATTCCCAGAGGATTAGTAAGAGAGAACCTAATCCGAAAATTTCATAATGGCGGGTTAGCAGGACACTTTGGCATCGACAAGACCAAAGCACTGGTTAACGAGAAGTATTTCTGGCCAAGAATGTCGACAGATGTCGGAAGGTGGGTTCGACAATGTCAGGTTTGCCAGTTGGCAAAGGGAAGGAGTTAGAACACTTGGTTGTATACACCATTATCGGTACCAGATAACCCTTGGGAGCATCTTAGCATGGATTTTGTGTTAGGATTACCGAAGACTCAGTAGGGGAGTGACTCGATATTTGTTGTAGTCGACAGATTTTCGAAGATGGAACATTTCATACCATGTAAGAAGACGAGTGACGCCACAGGGATTGCTATACTATTATTCAAGGAGATAGTCAGATTGCATGGGTTTCCAAAGAGTATCACGTCGGATCGGGATACAAAATTCATGGGGCATTTCTGGAGAACTCTATGGAAGAAACTGGACACGAAGTTGCAGTGTAGTTTGGCGCATCATCCGCAAACGGACGGACAGACCAAGGTGGTCAACAGAATTTTGGGAAAACTTCTGAGATGTCTAGTTGTTGACAGACCCAAGTAGTGGGAAAGTGTGTTGGCACAGGCGAAGTTTGCATATAACAATTTTGTGAATCGGTCGACGGGATTGAGCCCATTCCAGATTGTTTAATTGGAGAATCCCACACGGAGTGGTGGATTTGGTCGAGTTGGCAACAGAAACCAGGAAGAGCCCAGATGCAGAATCATTCGCAGAGCATATGCATGAATTTCATGAAAATGTGCAAAAGTGCATAGAGAAGAGTAACGCGGCATATAAATTAAGAGCCGACAAAAAAAAAAGGCTACAATTGTTCCAGGAAGGGGACTTAGTCTATGCATACTTACGGAAGGAAAGATTTCCAACAGGAACATACAACAAGCTGAAGCTGAAAAAGATAGGACCATGCAAGATTCTGAAGAAGATTTCGGACAATGCTTATGTGTTGGAATTGTCGGAAGACTTGAACATTTCAGCAATGTTCAACGTCTCAGACCTGTACAAATTTGAAAAAGGATCAAGCAGTGGAAGAAAAGAAGTGATAAGCATCGACTGGACAAAGAAGATTCCAGACCGACATAAAGAGAAGATCACAGAAGTAATCGAATAACGCGAAGTGGGGCGTACTCGTAGATCGTG
This sequence comes from Larix kaempferi, assembly GCA_027924585.1. Classification (NCBI taxonomy): domain Eukaryota; kingdom Viridiplantae; phylum Streptophyta; class Pinopsida; order Pinales; family Pinaceae; genus Larix; species Larix kaempferi. Next base: position 4,354,940 of record BSBM01000756.1, read on the forward strand.
AATGAAGGAATACTTGGTGCGATGGACAAATGATGAGTTGCAAGAAGCGACATGGATTTCCGAAGAGGAGTTTAGGAGAATGACGGAGCAGTCGAATTCTTTTTCACCTGGGGAGTCTGATGCAGGAGCATCGGGGCCTAGGCATATCAGCCGAAGTTGATTGACTGGAAGGAGTCGACCAGTGGGAGTGCCAATGACCACTGGTGCAGAGAGCAGGTTGACTTGTCGAAGTCAATAAGTCGAGCAGAAGCAGTTGGGGTCCGACCGACTAGGAAACACAGCAGACGATGAGCGGGGTCAAGAATCGACAGGAATTAGTCAATAGACGACAAGTGGAGTAGGACGTCGGGAAGTCGACGAGTGGTCGAACCACGACACGATAGGTTTGGTGGAGGAAGGGGAGGACTGGAGAAACGCAGGAGATGAGAAACATGCCGATAGGAAGGTCGAGATGTGACCGACTACCATAATAGGGTCAGAAGGATAGAAAGTCAAGAAACTGTACCTGGTAGCTGTTCGAGGTTGCTGAGGAAGTTAATACAGTTATTGCGAGTTAGTGAAGGACATGACAGGTGACGTCATGGACAGAGACTGTACAGCACGGCTAGGAGATGACAGTGCAGGTTCGTGGGATTTGGAAAGATTGGCGAACAGGAGGATGCGTGTCTCAGGGATTGTAGTAGTCTCGGGAACATCATCAGCAGGGTAGAAGATATAGGGGAGGATCATCAGGATCTTAAGTCTTTGATCAACAGTATCAGAGAGTAGAGCCAAAAGAAGTTGTGAAGAGTCACATTGGCCATAGAGAAGGAGTTGAGATCGAGCCATAGCTCAGTGTTCAGTGTTGAACCAGGAGAGGGTGAGGTTGACACACAGGGAGAACACACCACAGTTACTTCTAAGTTGTAACAGCTGAGGCTGACGGTAGTTAGTTATTTGTTTACAGTTATTCTGCATTGTAACCAAATTTAGAGAAGTAATATAAAGCCACTTCTGGCATCCTGTTTTACACCTTGTTTGTGTAAGCGTCGTGGTTTGTGTCGTGTGTATTGCTAAGAAAGAAAGTATTCCCGTAGGGACTTGCGTCATGTGGACTTGGACCTTGATGCGACTGACAGTAAAATATGGGAACTGTTTACTAAAGATCTAAAGGAATCACACATTTTCCTATCGGATAAAGATGTTGTTCTTGTTTGGTCTAAAAATTCCAATGGGGGATTATATACACCGAACATGGATTACAGTGCCATCCGTGAAGAAGAATACCATCCTATGTCGTTATGGTGGAGCTCGCTTTTATGGAATCTTCAATATCCTTTAAACGTGAGGTTGTTTTTATGGTTGGTTTTACATAGAAGCGTTCCGGTCTGGGAAATCATGATCAAGCATTATTGGATTGGGCCAAGCTAGTGCTCATTATGCAAAAACAACCGTGAAGATGTTTATCATTTATTTCTTCAATGCCCCTATATGGTCGGAATCGGGTTACATATCTCAAGGATTAAAGGGGTAAAATTTTCATGGAATGCTCTTCAACTACATGATTCCCTACAAAACTGGTCAAACAACAAATATTACAAAGATTACAAGGCTCTCCAAACTATCATTATATGGTTTGTGGCTTGCTAGGAATAGGGAAATTTTTGAGGATATCTTCATGCCACCAAAAATCTATGGAAACAAAGCTTTGGCCATCCTTAGCCTCTTTCCATAGACTAAAGAAGTCAACAATCAACAATGTGCGAGGGAGGAATTCATTGATAAATCAAAGTGTTGGGCATATTTAGACGGGGCCTCACAAGGCCAACCTACCAAGTGAGGTGTTGTTTATATAGTTTACATTTCTTATACTCATTTATATAAATTTGTTGCCGGCTTGGGATTATGTACCAACAATCATTCTAAATTAATGGCATTAAATATCACCTTGTTGATTGTTCTCAATAATGGCATCCAGGATTTACATATTTTTGGTGATTCTCAATTAGTTATGGAGTGGATGAGAATGAGAAAACCTCCAAGGAATATCCACCTCATCGCCATATATGATGAATTCATCAGGCTTGTTAACAGATTTCAGAACATTAGTTTTCAACATATCTACATAGAAATAAATGTACTAGCTGATCAGCTCTCAAAAATTGATGTTCCAAATATTGAAGGAGTGTGACTTCAGTGGGAGAAAAATAATGACAACATTGTGGAGCATGATCTGGGACCATTCCTCGTATGAAAATGATGATTTCTATATTAGCTAATAAACTAAAAGGCCTTCTCAATGGGTCTTCTTTAGTGCTTAATGATATCATCTGGTTATTGGAGAACCATATTTTTTTGGATCAATATGTATAACAATGTATTGGTTGTGTTTTTTTTCACTCTTTTGATGCAGAATCTACTTATGCTCTAGTTGTCTGGAAGATTGGAACTACATGAAACTATTTGTTAGTCTTATTTTGATGCTCATCTATGAGTTGTTTTGATCAGATAGCCATAAACTATTTTGCAGTTTTATATGTAGTTTCCACAATGGAGGCAAATGGGAAGATATGACTCTTGCAAAGTGTTGTATTTAAATTAATGAAATGCGAATTTTTTTCCAAGGAAAAAAAGGGTTGAAGATGAAAATCACTTTATCATGGAATGTGTTGAGTACACCCACATTACAATGCAATTTCAAAATATTTTCTACAAAATTGACCTTGGTAACTTTTTAATTCATAACAACCACGATGATCTAGGAATGCTTCTCTTAAATCTTTTCAAACACAAAAATAAAATTCGAAAGAAAACAAGATCGATATATCAAAGTTGGTCTCAATAAACTTGAGAGAAAAAAGTGATTTCATACAAATATTTTGTAATTAATCTTCCTCACAATGTTAAAAAAAACTCCTCTTTAAAACACATTTTATAATTTATAATATTAAAATAAAAAGTAATATGTCCTATCCTATTCTTTTCAATTGATTTTCCAATTAAGAATATTTGACTACATACTCTTTTTATATAAGACAACTAACAAAACTCAAATATCTTTTTATTTTAGCTAACTTAAATAATAATAATAAAATGTTACTAAAATAAGAATGTGAACAATAAAAACGATTATGCAAAAAAATGTTACACTTTTTTTCTTTGTAAAAGTGTACCTACTCTTTTAGTTTTCCATATGCAAAAATATACCCTACTTTTTAATTTTTCCATATGCAAAAATACAGGCAACAAAAAAGTACATAATATGTGAAAGGATATTTTTAAAAAAGACATATGTGAGTGGATATTTTAAAAAAAATATTTTGCAATGGTAGAGTTCTCTCTCTATATATAATAGTAACTTTGTTATTTTCTGAAAATAAAAATCTTTTTAAAATCAACATTAGTAAACTTCCATCTAGGTTTTTCACTGGTAAATTTGCCTTTGCCCTTTTTTTTATCACTCTTGATGAACACTAAATCCAGACTTTGAAATACATTACTATCTTTTAGGTAGTAATATGTAAAACAAGTTCTAGAATAAAATAATGCTCTCTTGATCATACTTATTAGTTGTTATTGATTTTATTGAAGAAGTATGAGGATGATTTTCATATTAATATAATTTGTTTTTTTTTTATATTCTAAACTTAGCTTTGAAACAATTTTGAATTTTTGAAACATTTTTCTTTTCAAATAATATGAAAATATTGTAATGACCTAAAATAAATCTTGCATTTAGCATATAGAAATAATATAACAGTATTAGAAAGATTGAATCCACCGACACTGAATATATATATATATATATACACCCTAAAATAAATAATAAAATTGTATTGAGTATTACATCTCCTAACATGTCATCATCAGCTGTGATTCTAATATTTTATTCATCTTATTTATAAATTAAAAAAATATTATGCATAGGAGGGTACATATAAAGTCAGAGGAAAGAAACAAAATAAGGGTCGGAGGACGGAATTTCTGTAAGGACTGGGTGACAGCCCTCAACCTCGTGAGTCGTGAGGAAAAAAAGCTTGAGTGCACGGTTGTACTAGGGCCAAATTTCCATCAATAAAGATATGTCATGGTCAAAGAGAATCTATCTATTTTATTTTTTATGTAGAATGTTTTAGAAATTAAATATTGTTTTTTTTTTTTAAATTATTTATAAAAATTAAATATTGATTTTACTAAATAGTATGTTTAAATTATTATTATTATTTATTTTTTAATTAAAAATTTATTATTATTTTGGTTTATTATCTTTAAAAATTAAATATTGATTTTACTAAATCCATATAAAAAAATATGAAAGAATACATTAACTCTTCCCAGAACCATAATGTTTTGCTAATGTGCATTGCTCTTGACCCTATCATATTATGATGATTTTCTAAATGGATTTATAGGGATTTTGCTTTCTTATGCGGGTTAAATTGGAAGGAAACAAAATAAAAAGCCTTAATATACATAATTGTATGTGCTAATGTGTATTTACATAATGTAGTAAAATATTATGTTCTCTAAGTTGGAAAAGTTCTATATTCATATATTCATTTATTTATTTTTAGATTAGTAGGAAAATGAGTATAAATTTTTAAATAAAAAATGTATCTTTAAAGTTTTTAAATATTTATGATTCTCATTTAACAATGATATAATTTTTTAAATAAAAATTTGTATGAAAGTTTAAGTTAAAATTATAGTTTTAACAATTTTTTATATTTAAAAAAAAATTACATTTTTATTTACTTATTATATAAGATATTAATTATTACACCAACAAATATAATGATGGTGGTGGTGGTGGCATCGACGGCGTCGACAGTAGTTAATGTCCATTGAGATCAACTATGGTCTAACGAACCTTAAGAGGATTACTTGGATTACTATAAAATTTTATATTGATGTTCAAAATGCTTACAAAGAAGCGTTCCTAGGTCACCATACTTTTGACATGTTAAAAGGTTAGGGAGGTTTGTATTGTTGCAAAGATTATGAAACTATGATTTAATGTGGGTATACACGATGCATTCTAATAGAAAGTGACTTTCATCCTCAACGCTCATAGTTTCACAGAGATGGAAAGTCCTTTCCACCTACTGTGTTTTAGGAATTGTCTAGCGTCATGTTTCACCATGAAGCTCATGAGAGTTTGTTCTTATCTTGGCTATATTAATTTTCTCCTTCGAACTAGTTAACACAGAGAGATATTTTTTATCTTCCAAATTAGGGTTAGTGACCTCCTTATAATATCTTAATTTTTTTTAACCTCTAATTCTTTTTCACCTTGCATTTTCTCTTTAAACTTAAATGTGATAATATTTTTAATGTTATTGATATCTTGCAAAGTGGCATCTTCGTCAATTCCCCAATGGTTTAACCATGCCATGGCGTATTTATACTAGTCTCTCTTGAGCCGAAGTTGGTCTTGACTAGATTTTGAAGTAATTTTAGGAAGCCTCTAGTCTCCCATGTTATTTATCCTATACTTGTACATCGAGCACCTAGTCATAGCGATGCTCTTGATGGGGGGGAGACCCACTTCTAGAAGGAGAACAGGGAAGGGTGTATTGTTTTTAATTTTGAGGTGTTATGAAGCGCTTCTAGATTTGTTCAATCTTTCGCTAGGATTATTTAGAGATGCTACAACCCCAAACTTCACAGCCATACAAGATAACAAGAGTGACAATAGTTTCAAAAAGAAGCTTCTTTTTATCCCACATCACAAGGTTTGCTAATTTACAATTGTTTTCAAGGCTGAAATAAGATTTTCCACCCTCCATTAACCCTTTTCTCAATGCTATAGTTCTAGTTGAGCTTGTGATTGATATCAATTCAAAGATATTTGTACAAAGACACTCTCTCCAATGATCATCCTTATTTAGAAGCAAGTCAATTTTTAAATTATTTAGAAAAAGATCATCCTTATTTATGTCAAAGATCAAATTCTTTTGACCATGAGAATTGTCTTTCATAGGATTGTTATGCATGCAAAATCGAGGGTTACAATTAAAGGTCTATGATTTGAGTTAGGCTCGTGGTCATTTAGGATGTCTAGATTTATCATTTTGTTGTATAAAGGGATATCAGATATGACATAATCTATCGCACTTCTACCTCACCCATAGATACAAGTTATTTGGTTAGAATTTGGCCACTTTATTAGACCATTACAAATTATTAGATCTTGAACACTACAGAACTTGACTTGTTCAAAACCGAACAATTCACCTAGGAAATTAGCGAGAGGGTTGTTTTGGTAACAAGAGCCTTTTTTTACTTTGTGTGATAATGAGATAATATTACCATGAAAAGAGAACTTTAATGAGATAAGATTATTAAATGGGATAATATTATTTCATGAGAAATTTTAATTATGAAAAGATAAAATTAATTATTTTTTATAATATTTGAAATTTTTTATAGATATTGTTTTTGAAATGGTGAAATTTAAATTTTTTTTTTTTTAAATATTAATTTATGTAATATCTTATACATTTATAATTTATTTTCTCTCTTTTAAAAAGTTATAGTTTTTTATTTAAAAATATATTATGTATATGCTTGAACTTTAGAATTATTAACTCCTATTTGTTTAATGTGTGATTTTTTTATAACACCATAAAGTTGTGGTTTATTAATGTATTAGTTATTGTAAGGTAAAGTTTATTTTGATGTGAGTGGTTTGATTCAAAGTTTTAGGAGGTTTTTAGATTTAGTTGGACTTGAGAATTTTTTTTTAACTAGGTAGATCCTATTTTGGTTTGTGGTTGAGATATTCTCTCAAAAATTTGTTAATGCGGCTAAGATTGAGTACCCATCTTAAGGAAATTCTTGATGTACTTTGATATCTATAAGTATGTAACATTGTTTAATGTTAATAGATTACTCAGTATAGTTTTTGAAGTGTGCATAAACAATGTATACTCTTCCATTTTTCTACATGGTAATAGAGTTCTTATGGACTTAACTCCCTCACAAGAGGATCCATGAACATGAGAGAGCCTTGAGAATTGATCTTCTGCACATATATAGGATTAGCATAGTATGTGTAGATCGTGTTATTTTTTAAGGATTATAAAAGTATACTTAAATATAGTATTCTAGGCGATAATTTTGGATTGAAAAAAACATAAATATAGATTGGTAGGCGAATATTAAATATGAAACATACAATTTAGTACTGAAACTTGTAATTTTTAGCGAATATTATGATAAAAACAAATACATTTTATATAAATATAGGTGATATTAGAGACTAAAAATGACTAAATAGTGCATTTAGTTTTTGAAAAAATGCCCAAAAATAGCCAATTGGCGAAATTTCGCCCCAAAAAATTTCCCTGGTGTGGATAGTTTTCAAAGAGACTTCTGACGTGGAGGATTGCACCTAATCTTGTCAAATTTCTTCCAACTACAACCATTCTTTCTTCCAAATTTTGTTTCCCATTTCTTCCTACGGAGGCCATTGCTACAACATCAACAAATACTTAACAGGCTCTCTGTTGGGATTTCATGTTTCATTGATTTTTTCACTGATAACTACATGTTAGAAAATGAGAGGTTATACCATGAAATAGTCACTAGAAGTAGGTCGTGGAAGTCAACCCAAAGATAAAAAAGACGGCGGATCTATCTTCTTACAAGCTCACAAATCTTGATTTCATGCACATCATGTTATCAATTGCGGTGTTTTCCTTCATCGCCCTCATGGATCCGAAAGTATTGAGATCTTACTATGCAAATTCTCAAGAAGACCAAAAGCATTTGGTCACTAGCCTTCCAATCGTAATTGGGCCAATTTGCAGTATGATCTTTGTTGTGTTTCCTACTTCATGACATGGAATTGGATATCCTAGTACAGATTAACGTGAAGTTAGCTTTAAATAACAACTTCTCATTATTAAATAACAACTTCTCATTAGTTCCAAACATGTTGCACATTGTATGTTTTGTGCAAAATACTCAACAATTGGAATACATAGGAATTTTTGAATTGGCCTGTACAACCACTTGACCATATCCAATGTCAATTCATCTGTATATCTCTCTCCTTTAAGTTATCATAAAATATTTGAAAGCAAAGTTGCACATAATGTAGGTCATGGCACCTATCATCACTTATGTAGAAGTTTGTCCCTTTCACTACTATCCTCTTCTCTCTGTTGCTATATGGACCATGCCGATATGCGATATGTAATATTATACTAGCTTGACCTGAATGACAATACTAGCTCTGGATCTCATTATGTGGCTAAAGGGTGTAGTTCTCAATAAAATCCACAATTGACAATACAATACCTATGGGAAAGGTGTCTCTGCATATTCGAAACTACTCATCCTCCATTGGGATACATGCACATGTTGAACATATTGTTCAGTTTTACAAAAAAATCCTTCATGAAATCACATACTCGTACCCGGTGACAAAAAGATAAAATGGATAATTGTATTGTGATATTTAAAAGATATATGAAAAAATTGAAGGTGCAATATGAAATAATCCTATCTTCACTTACTTGGGAATTCACCAATGCAATCTTTTTGTTTTCTTTCCCACTTTCCAATTGATATGTAACATACTTGAAGATATAAATATCTACCATCATCCACCCAAATTCTTTCTCCTCATTTTCATGAATGCATCGACACAATAAAGAAAATCCACTACACCTAGCCGAGCATGTTCCATATAGACATGATTTCCCATAATATGTTTTCCATCTGGCCTTGGACACATAATGCTATGAATAAATTCCCTCAATGAAATCGATGGTAGTATGGATGAGCACTCTTGCACAATGTTAGTATGCAAAACATGATGGATGTGTACATATGTGTCATAAAAATAATCAAATTCTACATGGTATCTATAACAACATGTGTTATGGTCTGTGCATATTCTAACATACCAAGGTTTACATTTCTCCGATGATCTTTGTCCCATGTTCAATTCCATGTGTTCATTCTTGCATCTCTCATAGAGATTTGTTTGTGTCATGTCAAGGAAGTGCTTAATGTGGGGCTCACGACCATTAGTACCTTTTATCAACTTTAGCACATCTCTTTGATTGGATGAAGGCTTAGTATTTTCATGCCAAACCTTTTGTACTAGTTCCTTACAACATCAATTAATTTCCTGTCTGAATGAGACAATCTTCCAATGAAGGTCCAACAATCTGTTTGATTTGGGTTGTCAAGGTTATCTCTTATAATAGAGTACTTTCGAAGAGTTTTTATATTTTCTTTAAAAAATTTAGATGTGCATGAAAACAACTGACAATGCCTCGTGTACTTGTTTACAATCAATTCTGATAACACACGACATACAACATTATGATCTTTTGAATGAGTAGACTTTCCAATTGTACTAAAAGTCGCTTGAATATTTTTAACAACATGTTTACTAGCATCTAAACCTTTATGCCTAAAATTATCATAACAACAATTAAACAATGTGATTTTAACAAAGCCAACAATAATTGACATTTGGATGCATCATTTTTTGATTGAAAAATGTCTTTTATAAATTTTTTACACTGCCATCCAATAGTTCATTTCAATAACTTACCTTCAAGGGCTACTAGAATACTTTCATTCACTTGAATACATCTAGGAGTTCTTCAGCGTGCACTAGATAGTCGAGGTAATGAAGGTGGAGAAGAAGTGTGAATCCCATCATTGGTAGATTGTAGCATTGCATTCACTTAAGAGTGAATATTGGGAGTGCATTGGACATGTGTGCGGTCTATATGTTGAACATTTGATTGTTCAAATTCAAGTTGTACATGAGGAGTTTATTCATTAGAAGGTTGAAAATGAGTATCATTGCTTGTTGATGGAATATTAGATGGAAGTTGACTTGATGTTGGAATATGAATGGCCTCCATTAGACGCATACGCTTAACTTGCGGTGTTTACTTAGAGATCACCATGTCATTCAATGTGCAAGGACTCAAGGGAGTGACTAGTGGATGCCTATGTTTTTCCATACCCAAACTTGCCTTCTCTCTTAGTTCATGGACTTTTTAAAGGGGAAATTCCATCCTTCTAGACTTTTCTGCTCTATTTATTTTGTTAGGCTATCTCCAAAAGGTTATAATGAAAAAATATCCCCAAAAGATTCTAATAGAACAAAAATATGTCAAAAATAGTGAATCGAATTAGCTTAAGCAACAAAGAACACATGTAAAGGAATATTGTTCATGGGTTTTGTGTGTTTGAACAACGACCTATGTGTTGTGAGGAGACAAAATGATGGGTTGGAGAAATTTTTTTTGTTGTCTTATGCATAAAATAATACACACATGCATTCCTTATTCAACATTAGCAAGGGGTAGGGGGAGGAAGGGGGGGAGCGAGTGTGAGAGAGGGGTTATTAAGGGTTAAGGGAGGAGGGGAAAGGGATAGAGGGGGAGGGGGTAGGGGTAGGATTTTGAGGGGAGAGAGAGAGAGAGAGAGAGAGAGAGAGAGAGATGGGGGGTGATTAGAGGTAGGGGGGGGGGGGTTAAGGGTGGAGAGAGATAGGAGAGGTGTTAGGGGATTGGGGGAGATAGAGAGGGGTGGGATTTAGGGGTAGGTGTAGGATTAGGGGTAGGTGTAGGATTAGGGGAGAGAGAGAGTGGGAAAAGGAGTTAGTAAGGGTTAGGGGGAGGAGGGGAGAGTAAGATAGAGGGATAGGATGGGGGGTGTTAGTGGTAGGGGTTAGAGAGAGAGAGAGAGAGAGAGAGAGAGAGAGATGGGGGTGGTTAGTGGTAGGGGGAATGGGGATTAGTATAGATAGAGAAAGAGGGGGGGGGTAGTTTGAAAATCCTCACAGTAGATCTAAGAGCTTATGTATACCTCACAAGAAAGATTTTGATTAAGCAGGAAAATAGAAGAAGAGTGGTCAATGCAGTGTAAAGGAGCAACATAATAATAATACAGTAGAACTCAGATAGAAGCATAATAACTTCACACACACTAATTCATTAATCAAAAATATGAACAATAAATAATACAATGGTGGAGAGTATTCGAATGCCAAGGTGGAAATTCGAATTATCCTCTCATCAGATCACTAAAGTGTCATCAATGCACAAGTAACCATCAACTGCAGTCAGAATAGTCAACCAAGGCTCACTAGAGATCCATCAGAGTGTTTCAGTGAGTTAACCAGTCAATCTATCCTCAAATCAGGGGAGAGATCCACAAATCAATCAACAACAGAGTGTGTCACTGGTGGTAGGTGAAGGAGGGCACCTTCCTCATGTGGTAGGTGAAAGGAGGGCATGTAACATCCCCAAAATTTCACTAAAATTTAAAAATTTTCAAGTAGCAATAATTGTTTGTGTTTTCTATGCGGGAATACAGATGTTAACTTAAACAAAACTAAATGCTAAACAAAGTGCTTAATGATAACAACTTCTAAATTTTGTCATCGCAATAATTGTCTTAACAACTGTTAACTTAACTAGTGTCTTACAAAGTCGTAAAGTAAATTATCGTCAAGCCAACGTCAAGATGTTAAATATTTCAATGGTTTACATAATGTACTTTATTTTTCAAATGAATCTTGTCACTTTCGTTCTACGCTACGCATTTTTTATTATAGAGACTAATTGATCATCTCACTGTAATGAAGGGGTCCTTGTGTATGCCCTGAGGCTGACTTAGCTTTTGAAAGCTAACGCTCCTAGAACTAATTTGCAGAATGTAGGTAAGATACAGAAAATTCCAACTGAAGCATGCCAATATATTTCAATTTATCTTGCAGTACCATGTTAGCCTTTAAAGTTAATTATGACCCTATAGAGGATTTATCTGCCATGCAATCAACTCAGGTATTTTATGTGTTTGGGTCAGTTATCTCCGCACAATTCGTATTCGTATAAAATGCTTGGTTTTTATCTATTTTGATGAACAAAAGGATAACCTACTCCATCCACATCTATGGAGAATTACTTTGTATTTACATCACACCCTTCTATATCGAAACTATAGAGATATACAATGTATTGATATTACATTCCATTGTATCCAAAATTAGGGTGAATATATTGTAATTATACTTCTATTTAATAGGCTAAAGGAATAACACATATAATATGTGCGACGCACATAAAATAGATTGATCTTACTATAAAATGTGGTTATGGTTAATATGCACGTTCAATATGCATAAACTATATGCATAACCTATATGCCTGAAACTATATATAATGTAAACATTTGTATAAACTATATGCATGTAACGTTATTGTTAACTATGGTAATGATACGACATGCAACAATCAAAACATGCCTTAGCTCTATGCTTACAAACTATGCCACGAAATGTATTAAGGTATTAACATCGTAGTGGGTTATGGGTTGGCAGGCACTTCGACGATGGTAGCTTGTGTGTTTAATGCAATTAAATGGAGTTGGTGATCTACATGCTGGCATGCCCTTGTGGCTCGATTTGCACTGTTGATCTCGTGGCCAGTCTCCGGTTTTGTGATAAACCCTAACTCCACCATGTAATACTCGCCGAGACAAAGACTGTAGCATTCATTTTGCATGTGAGCGTGGGGAAGGAGGCCGACAGGCTCTCCAATTCTCAGGGTTTGTAACCCTTACTTGTATTTGCCTCCTAGGGTTTCAATACCGTGACCTACTAGTTTGTAATGGTTACTGGAGTTTCAAGGTTTCGCATTCTGCACAGGAATTCACTTGTATGGGGGTTCGAAGGTGAAGCCTTCTACTAGCACCGGGAGCTTTTATTGAGGTGAAAAATCAATCCACGCTTCGTCAGAAGAAATTTCTACAAGGTTTGGCTCCTTTCGGGTGTTGATAGTGAAATATTAACCTACTACTGTAACTGTTGATCAAGCCCGAATACTCCAATCGTGCTTCAGTTAAATGCAGGTGAAGTAAAAGTTCCTTTTTCTAAGTTTCGGTAATTGTTTAACAAATTCTTTTGTTTTAAAAACTCAGTCCTGAGTTTAACCGGTTGTCGTGTTGCTTTTATGGGCAGGTGCACTTCCTCAGCAAGGTTTGCAGTTGGCCCAAATCAGGGATGGGAGCTTTTATACGAACCTGGTAAGCCTTGATGACATCCCTAAGGATATCCATGATACTACAAAGATCTTGGCATCATACAAGTTTTTGTTTGTTTTAGCCGAGAGTCGGTTTATTTATAAATTTGGTTTCACTGGGATTCGAAAGTGTTTCAGACTTGGTTGTACTGAGAACCTATGCCATAAGACATTTTGTTTTTAAGGTTCTCAACCTTTGAGCCATAGCTTTCATCGGCTTCACGATGCACTGCCTTGGTTAATGTATGTTGTTTGTTTTGAGGTTTTAAAATAAAATGACTGTTTCGAAATTGAAATGTTTGGTCCACTATCCAGAGACACTTATTCGACAATGATTAAGTTGTTTTGTTGAGAAATCTTGAAGAATGGTTTTGGAAACCGATTCTGGTTTATGATGTAAGGTAGGGGGGGTTGAACCCTCGACCATAACTTGTATTATTTTAAATTGAAAAGCATGAGTATGAATACGGTTTTGCAAGCAATAAAAATTTGACAGACGTAGAGTAATATTTCGGCATTTCAATGTTATTTGCAAAGTCTGATGGTTATAATAAAGCTTATAGATGTAAATTATTATTTCTTTGTACATTATTAACTTCGTTTTTGTTATAAAATACTTGCACTATGAATTTTGACAAAGATAGGTTTTATATAGTCGTTGTTTAACTTAGACATGTTCTCTGTATTTTACAATTTGATGCAAGTAATTTGTTATTGTTTAAATAGTGAGTTGATATTTTAAAAGAATCTCTATATAAGTTATTGTTGGTCCCTAGAAATGCCCCTTTTTGACCACACCTATTTCATCATTTTACCCCATTACACCCTACTTTCATAAACCATATACATGCCTTTTTCCAGATCAATCAACAATCGTGACAAGGTATAACTCATTATTGTTTCATTTAATTAATGCCTAAGATTGTTATGGTTATGAATTCTAGCCTTCGATTTATGCTAACTTGTGTTGATTTCATTAAGTTAAGATCAAAGCACAGGTGTATCAGCCGCAATGCCTTGGGAAAAAATCATACGTGGTGCCAGTTGTTAATATTCCAATTTGATTCCTCATATTCCAAGGGACAACACATCTTTCCACGTGAAGCTGTAACATGTCTTCGTTGAAACAGAGCATTGCCGCAATAGACAGGATGCCTCCCAATTGGTTAAACCATTGATCCATTAACTGCCAGAGTAACAACATCCTTCATGTTTAACAGCCTCATTCATTACGGATGTAACAGTTTAGCTATAACTCTGCAACATGAAGATCAGAGATCTTCATTGCTGCATGAAATTAGTGGATCATGAACTGTATTTTACATATATAAATATGGGAAGGATTTCAGAGTCTGGGGTTGGTTGATTATCATTTTGTATGGGCTGTAATAGAGATCTGAGACTGTGGATTACCATCTTTAATGAAGAGCAGAGTTATTCATATTTCTGTGTCTTAATTTGTGGTAGTTCACGACGTTTCTGTTAGAAGGCCAGGGCCTTCCTTCTCACTGAGATTGCCGAGTTAAGTAGGTAGTTAAATTTTTTATTTCCTGTTGTGTGTTGTGGAATCTCATTAGGCATATTACTGATGGCTGCAACAGAGAAGTTATAATTGCATTCTTTCTTGGTAGTTTATTATTTACATCCTGAATAGCTGCAACTGTGTGGTGTGACAGTCGACTGTGTAGGTTAGTTTGATTAATGCATGTGTGTTCAATTTAGCTGTTACATCCAAGCTCAACTTTAATCCTTTTCAGTCATTTACACTTTCTAGGATTTCCAATATTTATCAATTTAGAGTTCAAGCTTTTTTTCTAATTTTGGTTGCTGTTGTATCTTTATTGAATTCATTAGATTAGGCATATTGTGATTGAGTTACAGTAGTTCCTGGATGACTCATTTTGGTAAAGATTGAATACTGTAGTTTGATAATTATAGGATTTAACTTCTTGCAAAAGAAATCTAGTTCATTTCTATTCTTAGATCAGTAACTGCTAGGTTGATTTCTGTAGGAAGGTAGTTGTACTTTGAATTCCTAGATGTGTGAGTTAGATTAGTTTTCTTAATGGAATGAGTTTGGCTGAGCAGATAGGTAGGATTATTATCTCCAATTAGTTAATCAACTACTTGAAATGTTTATGCATAGATTGTGCTTATTTTTATTGAGATAAAAGACTTCCCTGGGTTGACAATTTATATTGAGCATCCTGTGTGTTAATTGTAATTAATTAGCATATAGGGTGACAAACATTTTGGCGCCGTTGCCGAGGATGGTAATTGATAGACATAGTTAGTAGTTGGTTTATTGATTTCATTTTGGTTTAATAATTTACAACATGCATGAATACAAGAAAAAGAAATCGGGAACCCCCTTTGAACACTAACACTGCAGGTGGAAGAGGTCGAGGTCGTAACACAGGTAGGCGAAGACAAACATTTATTGACGACATAATTGCTAAAGCTAATTCTTCTACCAGACCACTGCATATGTCTACAGGAAGAGTAAATTATTTTCCTCCCAATCTTGAGAATTCAACATCAACGGTGGAGAACACAATGGGACCAACTACTCCCAATGCAGAAAAGAAACCTCCTGAAGACAAGGGAAGCGTTGTGGGTGCATAGGATAGAGAGGAGATTTATCATATTAATGGAACCAGAGTTACTAAAGAAGTGTAGTTGGAGACTCGCTGAGAAGCAGAGGAAGAAAGAAGGCGAGAAGAAGAGAGGAGGAAAGAAGAAGAAGCAAAGGCAGAGGAAGAACGAATAAAGGAATCCATTAAATTTTGGACTAACAACATGGCTAATAGAGAACATGAAGGAGAGCATGAATGCCAGGATAATCATGAAGAGGAAGTGGAAGATAATCATCCTAGTGACAATTTACAAAGGTCTGGCCACACTGAGATTGGAAAAGATGTACTCAAGATTATCTTGCTACGAGGAATTAGAGAAGATTGCCTTGATATGTTGAATTTGTTGTGGAAAGGGAACATCTCAAAGGAACCCCTCAAGAAGATCATTGAATTATTCCGAAGGTACTCAAGGGGATCCTCTAGAACTAACAAACGAGACAAAGATCGAGATCAGGATGTCTTCACTAGGACACAGAAGTTATCTAGTGGATGAGTCACTAGAGCAGAAATAGGAAACTTATTGGAGAATTTTAAAACTGATATGATGAGTTCCATTTCCTCAGAGTTAGATGTGTTGAGAGAAAAATAGAGGCAAACAATAGAAGATCTTACACTCGGTGTATTCTGTCCTAAATGTAGGAAAAAGCACCTACTGAAAGAATGCTCGTTGGACAAGGCGGAGATATGTAGGATATGTGAATTGGAGAATGACACCAAGGAATGTCCTTCATTAGCCAAAGTCAAAGCAGTCCTGCAGGAATCCACTTCAAATGTGGAACAAGCTTACTTTATTGCACAGAAGAAATGTTGGCAGCCTCGCAATCAAGATATGAATCTAGATCCATCAATTTTCTTGAATAATATGAATGGTATGAATAATATGAATGGTATGAACAATATGAATAATATGAATACACAATTCCCTTCACATTATTCTAATAACCAATGGCATCCATCTCAGAACCCAATGCAAAATCCTAACTCTTGGACACCATGGTCACAACAGTCGAATAATCAAGCTCCCTGGAATTTCAACTGGAGAAATTCTTCCCAAGGAAATAAATTTCCCCATCACCAGAATCAATATCAACAATACCCTCCTCAATAGTATCCACACAAATAATATCAAAATCCATAGCTGCAAATCCAAAACAATGCCGCACCTATGAATGCACCACTTCGGCCACAACTACCTGCACAACCTAACCCAAACACGAATAATAAAGCAGTTCATCAGTTTGAGACTACCAACATGCCTGCGTATTCCATTTCCCAAATTCCATGCAATGATATACAATTACGATCAGGGAAGGTAGTGGAACCTATCATCACTGAGGATGTTCCATCCCCAGTAACTAAAACTGGAGTGAATTAGCACTTTGAGAATATGGTTAATTCAACAATCCCCATCATTGAGGATGCTGACATTCCTATTGAAACAATAGCTGAAACTCAGGAAGTAACACACGATGAAGCACAACCTACACAATTGATGAGAGAACCGCCATATCCTGAACGATTGGCCATGGAGAAAATAGTGGAACAACCTCCATTCAATCTATTAGGAGAATTGAAGAATTTGTATGTCAAAATACCACTGTTACAAGCCCTCCATGACATGCCCATTTATGCTAAGACTGTTAGAGATTTATGTGTCAAGAAACCAGGAAGAAGGCCCAGGGATCCTCCCACTGTCCATGTATTGGGAGAACTTTCCAATTAATAATGAGGAATACTCCTGTGGCAAAATACAATGACCCTAGAAATCCTACTATTATAGTTCACATAGGAAACACACAAATCCCCAACGTCTTGGTAGACTTAGGCACAACTATTAACGTTATTACCATAGAAATTGTGAAGAAACTTGGACTCACTAACCTTCGACCAACCCCTACCATTTTAGAAGTTGCTGATAGATCAACAATCAATCCTGAGGGGATCCTGGACGACCTAGTAATCTCTATTGACTCGTGGGAATACCCTGTGGACTTCTTGGTGTTATAGCCAAAGTCTTAGTTGGGGGGACACTCGCTGATTCTGGGGAGACCATGTTTGGCCATAGCAGATGCCTATATCAGCTTTTGGTCAGGATCCATGACTATCTCAGATGGGACTGAGATCAAAAGCCTAACCTTATACCCTCCAGCTCGACCAAGCACAGAAGCTGAAACTCCACTTTATGTGGATTTGGAGGAGGAGGAAGGCGTTCAACCATTATTAACGATTGGGAGAGCCTTAAATTTTAAAGATGAAACAGAGGACGATACCATTAACAGTTTCATCAATGAGCCCATGTCCATCAATAAGCATGTTTACAAGATTCTTGACAGTACTTTAGATGAGAAAGAACAAGAAAATATTACGGAAGAAACTCTAGTCAATGATGCTAGTATAATTCCAGTTCTCAAAAATTTGAAAAGTGTCCCAGTAGAAATTGAGCCAGGAAAACATTGAACATCAATCCAAACCTTGCGCCTAGTGAGCTGGAATAGCTGATCACTTTGCTGAAACAACATAGAGGATCTTTCACTTGGGAGTACACAGACATGAAGGGGATTCCTTCTAATCTATGTACCCATCACATTTATTTTAAGAGCGACTCCAGGCCAGTTTGTCAACCACAACGAAGGATGAACCCGAACCTAAGGGATGTAATGAAAGAGGAGATCCAAAAAATTCTAGAAGCAGGATTTATATACCCAATTTCAGATAGTGAGTGGGTTTCTCCATTCATGATTGTGCCAAAGAAGAATGGGAAATGGAGATTCTGCATGGATTATAGATAATTGAACAAAGCAATGCAGAAGGACCACTTTCCCTTATCTTTTATCGATCAGGTCCTTGATACCTTGTCTGGGAAGAAGTATTTTTCCTTTCTGGATGGCTTTAGTGGCTATAACCAAATCCAAATTGCTCCAGAAGACCAAGACAAAACCACTTCCACCTGTCCCTGGGGCACTTTTGCATACAGGGTACTTCCTTTTGGGTTGTACAATGCACCAGCCACATTTCAAAGAGCAATGATTGGAATCTTTTCAGAAATGGTAAATGACTGCATGGAAATTTTTATGGATGACTTCACTCCATATGGTAGTAGTTATGAAGAAGCATTGAAAAATTTAGAAAAGGTCTTGAAATGCTGTGAACAAATCCAACTCTCTTTAAGCACTGAAAAGTGCCATATGATGATGAGCGAGGGCATAGTTCTGGGGCACTTCATCTCTTCTGATGGTATCTAGGTAGATCCATCCAAAATTAAGGTAATTGAAAATATACCAACTCCTGGAACACAAAAATATGTACGTAGCTTCTCAGGGCATGCTGGCTATTATAGAAGATTCATAGAATTTTTTTCCAAACTAGCTTCTCCTTTGTTCACCTTGTTGATGAAGGATGCACAGTTTGTTTGGAATGATGCATGCCAAACAACGTTTACTGAACTTAAGAAAAGGTTTTCTACAACACCCATCTTACGAGGGCTGAATTAGGCTCTACCTTTTTGTATCTCTTCAGATGCTTCAGACACTGATATTGGAGCGGTTTTAGGACAGCAGGAAGGTAATGCCCCATATGCAATTTATTACATTAGTAAGAACTTATCTCCTGCTGAACTAAACTACACTATCACAGAGAAAGAATTCCTTGCCATAGTTTATGCCATCAACAAATTTAGACACTAAATTACTGGATACTCCACTTTTGTGCACACTGATCCTTCTGCCATCAAATATTTAATGAATAAACCAATCACTAATGCTAGAGTTACTAGATGGCTGCTATTGTTACAGGAATTTGACATCACAATTATTGATAGACCAGGGAAGGAAAAAGTTGTTGTAGATTTTTTTATCTCGACTTACTAATAGTGATGCCAATTTACCAGTCGAAGATTCCTTCACTGATGAGCATTTGTTTTCAGTAGCAGCTCATTCCCCATGGTATGCAGATATTGCTAACTTTTTGGCTGCAGGTAAGCTTCCAGCACATCTGTCGAAGAGAGAAAGAAGAAATATCATACAACAGAGTGCTAGGTATTGCTGGATTGATGGACATCTCTTCTACACAGGGCTTGATTTAGAAATCAGAAGATGTGTTAGAGAAGATGAAATTTTTAGTATCCTTAAAGCTTGCCATGATGAGCCCTGTGGGGGACACTTTGCTGACAAAAGGACAAGTCATAAGGTTTTGAGAATGGGTTATTTTTGGCCCACATTGTTCAGGGACGCAAAGAAGTATGTTTAGGCATGTGATAGCTGCCAAAGGATGGGCCATCCCAACAGATTACATGAAATGCCTCTTCAGCCACAGCTTATGGTTGAACCATTTGACAGATGGGCTCTGGATTTCATAGGGCCTATCAACCCCCCATCAAAACAGAAAGTTCACATCTTGGTTTGCGCAGATTACATGACCAAATGGGTTGAATCCATAGCCTTGGTCAAAGCTAATGATTAGGCTATAATTGATTTCCTATATGAAGAAATTTTTACTCGGTTTGGAGTACCTAAGGAAATCATTATAGATGGTGAACCACAATTTGTGTCTCACAAATTGGAAGCCCTATTACAGAAGTTTCACATTCAACACAAAATAACCTCGCCATATCATCCACAGGCCAATGGCCAAGTGGAAAGTACAAACAAGGTCATCGAGGCTATTTTGACAAAGACAGTGAAAAGCCATCGTAAAGATTAGGCTTAGAGACTTCTAGAGGAATTGTGGGCCTATCGCACTACATGGCATAAAGCCACTAGTTTTTCCCCATATGAATTGGTGTATGGTAAGAATGTTGTTTTCCCAATTGAATTTGAAATCAGAACTTTGAAGACAACTATAGAAGCAAATCTTGATTTATCAGAAGCACAGAGCAACCGACTGAATCAGCTCAATGAATTGGATGAGAAGCACATAACCACAGTGCATCAAACAGCTTTGATCCAACAGCAGCGCTCGAAATGGCATGATGGATTTATAAAGAAGAAAGTCTTCCGAGAAGGAGATTGGGCTCTGTTATATGATTCTCGGTTCAAGAGGTATTTCAAAGGCAAATTACGCACTCGCTGGTTGGGACCTTATCAAATAGATCAAGTATTTGACAATGGAACAGTCTAGTTGATCACCATTGATGAAAACAAGACACCATTATTCGCAAATGGCCATTGGCTATGACTGTATCACAAACCGATCTCAAAGAATGCTTTCAATTCACATGTTGCAGCTGATCCAGAATATTAGTAAACGACAGGGCAGGGATTTTTCTCAACCCCTGTGAATTTTTAAGAAATGCAATGTCCACACATAATTTGTACATAAATAATTTGTTTGTTTGTTTGTTTTTCCCTTTACACTTAATTGGGTTTGTTTTGAAGAATTGTGTGTAGGAATTAATTTGAGGAACAATAGTTGTGACTGGGCCAGATGATTGCAGACACCTTACATTGTTTTCCTGATCTAATAAAGCTCTTTGAAGAAGATGGATGATTCGTCGGCTTTCAGCAGCCAGCTGAAAAATTTGCCTGTTACTCCATTTCGCATAGCTGTGACTCTTTACCTTACTTATTTTTCCAATTTTCGCAGCTGTAACTCTGCTATTTCCATTTACTTCACTTTTCCAGCAGCTGTGACTCCACTACTTTTTCCCATTCTGCCAAATTTCGCAGCTGTAACTACGCTATTTTTTATCCATTTCACTTTTTCCAGCAGCTGCAGCTCCGCTATTTTCGACCATTTTGCCAATATTCGTAGCTGCGACTCCACTATTCTTACCTATTTTGCTAATCTTCCCAGCTACGACTCCGCCATTCTTGCCTATTTTTCTAACTTTTGCAGTTGTGACTCCACCACATTTCGTTGAACTCTGCTCAAGTCTTCATTCCTAGTTCCTCTTATTCGTTAACTGCAACTCTGCTAGATTATCTGCCTCTTAGAACAGTCTCGCCGCTAATGATTTGACTGGGCTCTAATTTAAATGATGACTCCACAGTTCCAATCGCAGTCTGCCAAGAACAACGAAAATTATTGGGCTGTCTCGCGCACCAGTCAGCATGGATGCACTTATCAGCTTGGTTGGCGGTGGCCAACTCATCTCGGCACATGCGTATTCTTCCAGCGATGCGACTATGAAATATAATGCCATGGTAGAATGGCGGCTTGAGCATTAATCTTGAAGGTAAGGGTTCTAACTATAATCATGATTAGGCATCTATCGACGTCGCAAGAAATAATGGTTATATTTGTCATTCATCCTTATCATCTATCCGCGGAAAATCAACTGAACCAAAACCACGTTTAAGCTGTTACCCGTACTTATGACTATGACCGTCATCCTACCTGACTTGTGTGATAATCCTACCATAGATTTTATTCCAAAACTAACCGTGCCACCTTTCCAAAAAATGCTCAATTCAAACTTCGACTATCCATTAACTGTGTCTGAATGCAGTCAGTTCAACGTTTGAAATTGTAATTGGTACATTCATTACAAATATTTTGCAGAAGCTCAGTGGTATGAGTATCCCTGTGAGATACGAGCCTCTAGCAATAGAATCTCTGTATAAGAACATAGATGTCTTTGTTATCTTTCAAGAAGTAGGGTGGATAGATTATTTTCAATGGCTGAATGGTTTTCATGAGGAAACAACCCTTGAATTTGCTCAAAATATGACGAGCACTCATTTAGAGGTTCGAGGTATAAGGGTAGATGTTTCAGAGGAAATCCTAGTGGAGGTAATGGGACTTCCTAGAATCGAGCAGTGTTGGTTTAGTCCAAAATGCTATCATCCGACTGCAATTGAAGATTTTTTGGTAGACGAAGAAAATGTTCGACCAACGAATAGAGGAGAAGTGCTGGAAACCCTTCCAAGTCCTTGGGACCAGGTGGCAATATTCCTGAAGAAATACATCACATGTGAGGGAAGGTATAATGTTGTTTACATTTATGAATTTTTCCTCCTATCACATTTACGTCATCGCCGGCTGTTAAATATGCCATACTATCTTTTTAAATCTCTGCAACACATGGCTTACTATGCTAGAGGTGCTTAACATCCCTTATAATCCCTCACAAATCATGGGCTAATTAAACTATTAGTCTTATGGGCCCTTGCACAACATAATTTGACATGGGAACAATTTATAGTTCGCCCAGAGGTACCCCATGTATTTTCCTTAAAAATAGAGGATGAGGATTGGGGTTCCTCAAACTCAGTTGGGGGGAGGGTTGGAACACCAGAAGTTCGATTGGAGGATGAAAAGGAGATTGGAACTGGGATAGCTAAAACTAAAATAGAAGATGAGGAACATCAAGCAAAAGCAGTGTCAAGAAACAGTCTAGAAGCTCTGAATGTGGAATCATGCCCCGAAATCAGAAGAATTTTAATTCAAAAGGAGGGATTCGGCCCTGTTTCTAAGGTGATAAGATTTTCCTTGCCTCAGAGGAGAAAGGAAGGGATAATGAGCAAGGGCCAGACATCCAGCCCAACGAAAAAGAGAAGAATCAAAACTACTACTGCAGCAGAAGCGGGTCATTTGATCAAGGTAGATATTGGGATTCCCATCTTAAAACCCCAACCACCTGCTGATACACAAGAACCTGCTGTAGAAGAACCTCAATTAAAGAACCTTCTTTTTGAAAATGAGCTATTAAAGGAGGAGGTGCAAGTGCTTTGTGCAGAACTAGAGAAATGGAAGGAGACACGCAGGAAACAAGCAAAGAAGTATGGGGATACAATGGTAGAGGCTACAGACCAATCGTGGAATTTATCTTCCATTCGGAGGAATGAAGGATGACAAGAAATGATATGCCCGGAATACGGAGATATCTTTAATATGGCAGGGCATAAGGTTACAGCATTGGACTTAGCAGTACAAAGATTGACAGGAGTAAGACAATCAGAGGAATTATTCCTGGGCTCAGTCTCATTGTTTCAAGGACATTGAATCGAATCAGCAGGCTAAAAGAATCAAGAAACAGGATGCTGTTGCACAAGAACCAGTGTCCTCAATTTTTTTTTGTTGGAAATACAACTCAGGTAGAAGATGTTGAGATTGGGATACAAGGGAAGAATGCTGTCACACAAGAACCAACATTTCCAAGGGTTAATCGTCAAAGTTGATTCCCTCAATTCATCTGCATAATATGAACGAGGACCAGATTTAGAATCGAACTAATCGGTTGTTGCATGAGGACATGCAAATGGATAGTTGGGGGGAGATGTTGCACCCTAGAAATGCCCCTTTTTGACCACACCTATTTCATCATTTTGCCCTGTTACACCCTACTTTCATAAACCATATACATGCCTTTTTCCATATCAATTAGTAATCCTGGCAAGGTATAACTCATTATTGTTTCATATAATTAATGCCTAAGATTGTTATGGTTATGAATTCTAGCCTTCGATTTATGCTAACTTGTGTTGATTTCATTAAGTTAAGATCAAAGCACAGGTGTATTAGCCGCAATGCCTTGGGAAAGAATCGTACGTGGTGCCAGCTGTTACTCTTCCAATTTGATTCCTCATATTCCAAGGGACAATGCATCTTTCCACGTGAAGCTGTAATAGGTCTTCATTGAAGCAAAGCATTGCTACAACAGATAGGATGCCCCCTAATTGGTTAAACCGTTGATCCATTGACTGCTAGAGTAACAACATCCTTCATGTTTAACGACCTCATTCATTATGGCTGTAATAGTTTAGTTGTAACCCTGCAGCATGAAGATCAGAGATCTTCATTGCTGCACAAAATTAGTGGATCACGAACTGGATTTTGCATATATAAATATGGGAAGGCTTTCAGAGTCTGGGATTGGTTGATTATCATTTTGTATGGGCTGTAACAGAGATCTGAGATTGTGGATTACCATCTTTAATGAAGAGCAGAGTTATTCATCTTTCTGTGTCTTAATTTGTGGTAGTTCACTATGTCTCTGTTAGAAGGCCAGGTGCCCCCTTCTCACAGAGATTGCCAAGTTAAGTAGGTAGTTAAATTTATTTATTTCCTGTTGTGTGTTGTGGAATCGTATTAGGCATATTACTAATAGTTGCAACAGAGAACTTATAATTGCATTCTTTCTTGGTAGTTTATTATTTGCATCTTGAATAGCTGCAACTGTGTGGTGTGACAGTCGACTGTGTACGTTAGTTTGATTAATGCATTTGTGTTCAGTTTAGCTGTTACAACCAAGCTCAGCTTCAATCCTTTTCAGTCATTTACGCTTTCTAGGATTTCCAATATTTATCAATTTAGAGTTAAAGATTATTTTCTAATTTTGGTTGTTGTTGTATATTTATTGAATTCATTAGATTAGGCAGATTGTGATTGAGTTACAGTAGTTGCTGGATAAATCATTTTGGTAAAGATTGAATACTGTAGTTTGATAATTATAGGATTTAGCTTCTTGAAAAAGTAATCTAGTTCATTTCTATTCTTAGATCAGTAACTACTAGGTTGATTTCTGTAGGAAGGTAGTTGTACTTTGAATTCCTAGATGTGTGATTTAGATTAGTTTTTTTTATGGAATGAGTTTGGCTGATCAGTTAGGTAGGATTATTATCTCCAATTAGTTAATCAACTACTTGAAATGTTTATGCATAGATTGTGCTTATTGCCATTGAGATAAAAGACTTCCTTGGGTTGACAATTTCTATTGAGCATCCTGTGTGTTAGTTGTAATTAATTAGCATATAGGGTGACCAACAATTATTTGGTTCGAAAGACTGTATCTTTTATAGTTTGAAAGAAAATTACTTAGAATAATATGCTGTTATAAATACAAAGCAAGGATTTTGTTGTTAAGCATAAACAATGAAAATACTTTATGTTTCCTAGTTAGATTCTGAAATGTCTACTGAAAGAAGACAATAATACAGTACCGAAATAATATAGGTCTGTTTATAAAATAAATCTTTTAAATTTATTCATTGTACAATATCATTCTGATCTATTCTAAATATCCTTCCTTGTACTAGAGTACAACACTATAACCAGTGTGCAGAAAAATGTAGGGAAGCATTATTATTCAATCATTCAATCATTTAACTATATCATCCAATTTGCATTTCATCCTAATAGCTATAAATTACAGAAGTAAAATATTCATTAACAGTCTAGGATATCTAAGATTTAATTGACAAACTGATAACATAGACATTCAAATTTATTTTACTAACTTGACAGAAGTAAAGAAGATAACACAATTTGAACCTGGTAACTGTAGAAGAAGAAAAAAACAGCCAAAGGAGCCCATTCCACCCAACCTTCTCTTGAAGACAGCCAAGTTACTTGCCTTAGGACCCCGAGCTTGTTCACTGAACCACCGGGACGAAAATGTTGTGTGGAGTAATGGAATAAATTCCTTTGCAACTCAGCAGTAGCACTCAACAATATTAATTCCTACTTTTAGCAATATTGAACTTAGCAATGTGGCTGCACTAGTTCAGAATGCAGTCTTAGTTCACTCAATCACTTCTAACCTTCCCCTCATCGAATCTCTTGTGCTAAAAAATGATCACAAGTTAAGAATGAACAACCCCTGCTGAATTCGATGGGTAGATAAGTAGCATGCCTAGTCCTTTTGGTCAGTTTATTTCAGTTAATGAGCCACCTGCTCAGTTCTACTTTCTTGGGGAACATGACCATAAAAGTAGGGAACTTGCTTCCTACAATAGTTAGAAGTGAGTTGAGGATGCTACCAAGTGTCGGTTTACTCTCCACCCCAGTCCATTCCTCCTGGTGGGTCAGTGAACACTCATTCAACAGTCTCCTTTGGATGTTTGTCTCCACTTTTATTTATTTATAAGAAAATATTCAAAGTAATTAATTATAGTCATCCTTGACCCCACTTGGTCAATAGTCATAAAAGTTTACAATAAAAATAAACATAATGTTTTATGCATAACATAAAATGTCTAGAACTTGGGTATGTGACAAACACCCCCTCTTAAGTTCAACATCATCCTCGATGTTAATTTATTCATCATCCTCTTGTTCCTCCTGGAACAACATTGGATATGCCACCCGCATATTACTTTCCAATTCCCACGTCGCTTCGTCCGGACTAAGGTGCTTCCACTGCACCTTTACTTGTCCAATGGTACGATTACGAAGCAAAATTACCCTCTTGTTGAGGATACAATCCAGTTCCACCAGAAAATCTCCTTCTGGTTCCACCTATACATCATTCCAATTAATCACATGAGTAGCATCATGCACATACTTTTTCAAAAGAGAGATGTGAAATACATTATGTACTTTAAGATTCGGTGGCAATTCCAACTGAGATGCCACTGGTCCTACCCTGGACAAGATTTCAAAAGGTCCACAATACCTTGGTGCTAATTTAGCACAACTTCCCAATTTTAGGGAGCTCTTTTTAGGCTTTACCTTAAGGAACACATGCTCACCAACCTAAAACTCTTTTGGATTTATTTTTAGATCTGCATGACTTTTCTGTCTATCTTGTGCAATTTTCAAATTGCCTTGAACCTGTTTCATGGTTAGTTCCATGTCTTTTAACAAATCAGGTCCTAACATTAACCTGTCAATTGGATTGCTCCAAGAAATAGGAGTATTACATTTTCTGCCATATAAAATTTCAAAGGGACTGAGTTTTGCTGAAGCATGGTAATGGTTATTATAAGCAAACTCAGCAAGATGTAAATATTCCTCCCATTTACCTAGCTGATCCCTAACATACATTCTTAACATGTCTTCAAGAATCTGATTGACCCTCTCGGCCTGCCCATCCATTTGTGGATGAAATGCTGTACTGAAATTTAAAGTAGTATCTAAACCTTTAAATAAAGACTTCCAGAAATTCCCTGTAAACTTTGAGTGTCTGTCAGAAATTATAACTTTTGGAATCCCATGTAGACGAAAAATTTGTTTCATAAAAATTTCAGCAATGTTAGCAGCCTTGTAGGTTGTCTTAACAGGTATGAATTGGGCTGCTTTACTAAGCTTATCGACTACTACCATTACAGAATCATTCTGTTTCTGATTTTTAGGTAAACCAGTAATAAAATCAATACTAATTATGTCCCACTTCTAATCTGGAATAGGCAGTGGCTGCAACAATCTAGCTGGGTGTCGATGTTCAGCCTTTACTTGTTGGCACTATATACACCTAGAAATATATTCAACTACTTCACTTTTCATACATGGCCAAAAATAATGTTTTCTCAGCATAGTTATAATCTTTTGGTAACCAGGATGTGCTGAGTATAGACTTTTATGCAATTCATTTAAAATCAACAACTTAATTTCAACAACATTTGTTCCACAAAGTCTGTTTTTATACAGCAATAAACTTCTTTCATTAATTCTGAAATCTGTTATTGAATTTTCAACAACTTTATTAAGTAAAGTCTGATATTTTTCATCCATTTTAATCCCTTCCTTAATCTGATTTTCTAGATCAGTTTTATAAGTGTTGATTGATGAAATAAAATTTAGCCTAGCATTTCTGCTTAAGGAATCCGCAACCTTATTCTCTTTACCCTTAATGTGTTGAATCTCGAAATTGTATTCGCTAAGGAAAACTAACCACCTAGCTTACCTCACGTTAATATTTGGTTGATCCAGCAAATACTTTAAGCCTTTATTATCTATCATTAAAGTAAATTTTCTTTCAATTAAGTGATGGCACCACATCTTTAATGCATGTATTACAGCCGCCAACTCTAGGTCATAAGTTGCATAGTTCTTTTCATGATTCTTTAACTTCCTAGGTTCATATGCAATCACGTGAATTTCTTGTGTTAAGACCCCACCAAGTCCATCATTGCACGCATCAGTGCATACAATGAAATCCTTGTTTGGATCAACAATTTTTAGAATAGGTGCTGTTGTTAACAACTCTTTAAGTTTCTTAAAACTTTATTGACATTTTTTATCCCAATTAAATTTCTTACCTTTCTTTTGTAAAGATGTTATAGGGTTCACTAATCTAGAGAACCCCTAAATAAACTTACGATAGTAACCTATAATCCCCATAAAAGATCATACACCAGTTACGTCTTTCAGGGAAGGCCATTCATTAATTGCTTTTATCTTGTCTGGGTCTACTGCAATTGCATTCTTGGATATCACATGCCCTAGGTACTGTATTTTATCTTTATAAAAATCACATTTGTTGAACTTAGCATAAAGTTGGTGTTCTCTTAACACTTGTAAAATTATCTTTAAATGTTCTTCATGTTCCTCTTTAGTCTTAGAGTAAATCAAAATGTCATCAATAAAAACAATTACAAACTTATCTAAGTACTGATGTAAAACATTATTCATAAGGCACATGAAAACTGCTAGAGCGTTGGTCAGTCCAAAAGGCATAACCACAAACTCGTAGTGCCCGTAACGGGTTCTAAAAGCAGTCTTAAAGATGTCCTCATATTTAATCTTGACTTGATGGTACCCCAACCTCAAGTCTATTTTAGAAAATATCTTTGCGTTGCGTAGTTGATCAAACAGATCATCAATGCGAGGCAAAGGATATCTGTTCTTTATAGTAATTTTATTTAGCTGACGGTAGTCTATGCATACATGCATAGTTCCATCTTTCTTTTTAACAAAAATTACAGGTGCTCCCCGTGGAGACACACTGGGCCATATGTAATTTTTATCAATCAGTTCTTTAAGCTGTGATTTAAGTTCCTTAAGCTCCAAAATATTCATTCTGTAAGGAGCCTTTGAGTTTGGTACTGCTCCTGGTACTAACTCAATTGTGAAATCGAGTTCCCTTTTCGAAGGTAGTCCTGGAATTTCTTCCGGGAATACATCAGAAAATTCCTTAAGAATGGATATATCTTCTAGCTTTAACTTATCCTCCTTAGTGGATTGTTCGTCATTAATTACATTTACAACAAACAACTTACACCCTTTACGAACATCCTTTTTAACTTGTAAAGCAGAAATTTGTCTAACATATATCTTTCTAGGAATTCATTTTACTATTACAGTTTCACATTCATCATTCAAACAAGTAAAGTCTTTTCAAAGCAATTTAATACTACTCTATGCTTTTCTAACCAATCCATTCCAATCATAACATCGTAAGAACCTAAAGGTAACACATTCAGTTTAACATGAGTCCTAAACTGATTCATCAGTAATTCACATTCTTTCACATAATCAGTCACCTTTCTTTTCGTGCCAGTTGCTAATTGAGCCAACCATGATTGATTTAATGTCTCCACCCATTTAACCAATGCAAGGCAGGGTACATGATGCTAAATTTAAGGCTTTCCCATGATCTCAGCCCATTAGTTATATTCATATAAATAAATTATGAACGTGAATATGTAAAACAAATCAATTATGATACACAACGGAATTAAAACATCCACACACATTACTCATGCATACAGCATATCAACAGTTATTGAATTAATATAGTGCAGAAGTAAATATAGAGGCATAAAACACTTATCTTCATTTTGCAACTGCCCCAAGCAACTAGCTATGTCGCTGCAACGTTCCACCCAACCATAGGCTCTTCGACAGCTTATATTGAGTCCGTCCAAAGGCCACCCCCGAGCTGGGCATGATTCTCACAAGGAAAAGAGAACATTCCAGCTCACACATAGCCCATTAACCATTTCATCTAAGCCAAGCCAGTCCATAGCTAGGTTTATCAGGCTACAATGGAACAATGGATGCTCATTCTCAAGCTCAAGCCAGAACAATGGATTACCCATTACCCATACCCCAACATACTCTTTCTTCTCACAGCAAAACGATCATTGACAGGGTTACACATTTACAACAGAGGTGTTCACAAAACAGGGTCCACATTGGCTCTCCCAACTCGTGGTTCACCCAAGCGAATTGTGGAATTTTGATTTCAACCCCAGGGAGCAAAACCGACTTCTCTCCACTGGTTAGGATCCTTTCCAATGGCCTAAACGACCTCCAGGAAGACTCACAAACATTTTGTTTTCTTCCCCACTGGTAATCAATACAAAAACGCCCATTCCCAGGTAAAAAGATGAAGGGAAAACCAGAAAACCATGGAGGAAAAATGCCCAGGCGGCTAGAGCTGCGTGAGGGAGCAAGACTGATGGTTGCCTCCTGGCTTAGAGAGCAATTTCGTGGC
Source organism: Larix kaempferi (assembly GCA_027924585.1). NCBI lineage: Eukaryota > Viridiplantae > Streptophyta > Pinopsida > Pinales > Pinaceae > Larix > Larix kaempferi. The sequence goes on from BSBM01000756.1 coordinate 4,385,716, forward strand.
TCTATTCTTGCCCTAGGAGACCACCACGATTTTCCATGAAGGGTGGCTTGCCCATACCCGAATTTGGATAGCCATACCTCTCCATTCCCAAGGAATTAACTACCGTAACCAACTCTTGGGAAAAATCAATGGTTTGGGTACAAAAGTCAACATGGGTAGTTGAGGGTTTGATGGGTTCCCTCATTGACAATTGGCTTGACTCTATTGGCTCAAGGGTTTGAATTTTTTCCCTCCCAATTCCTTGTGAAATCATGCCCCCATCTCTTTGTTGCATTGCATAGCTAGTTGTGGGTGTTTTTACTATAATGCATATTACATGATATTTGAGTTTCCAATGTGCATGGCTAGCACGCAAATCATATGCATCACTAATTCGATGGCGGGGCCTTGGCCTTGAGATCCTCACCATGATTTCATAACAATAATACATCATTTATAATGTTAATGCCATGGGGTCAAACTGGGGACATTACATTCCCCTCCCCTTGGAATAACACCATCCTCGGTGTTCCAACACTTCGGACTATATACCCACTGTACACACGATTCAAAATTCACAAAATGTGACAGGTCTGTCCTGCGTTTCATCCCTTTACTTTGAGCTTTTAGGACCAATTCCTTTGGCTTCCACAAGTTGCTTCTGCTAGCTTTGGTCTTCCAGCTCCACAAGTGGGCATTGCTCCAGAGCAATCCCTTCCGTTTGTTTATCTTCCAGCTGATCTACAAGTCTGGAATTTCATGGATTTCATCTTCCTTGCTGTCCTCGTGACTAATTGAGGAAGACTTCCAGCCAAAACAAATATCTTATGGTCTGCTGCCATGATCATGGTGCACAAATGGCTCTCTCTTTTCTCACCAGCAACACTTGGCTAGTAATAGCCGTAATCAATGGCTTTCAATTTCTCACCTGTGAGACTCATCATGGAAATTCCTGTTAGGACAAGCATAACACAATGTTAAAATTAGTCAATTATTTTCCCAATTGACATGGAACGTCCATGCTTTACTCATGAGACTTCCACACATTTTATGCTTTCTCAATATACACATGAACTCATTCATGTTCATCCTTTCACCGGAAAATAACCATTTCAGCAATCACAATTCATTCAAGCAATTAAACACAATTTGTTTTCATTTATGACATGCACTCAACAATCTTTTGTTTCTAAGATGCATTAGTCAAAGGAAAGAGAAGAGTAAGAGTTTTCCCCCTCTTAGTCTTGTTCCAATCCGGAGCCACACCATCACTGGTGGTTCTATGCTCCTTGGCCTCTTTCACTCCAATGTGAATGCTTCACTTGCCCTTTCTTAGCTATGACACTTTAGTGTTTAAGGTCTGTCTAATGGATTTCAACTAGGGAACCCTTCCCCATTGTTGCTTACAGAACCTTTGGCTGCTAGGAACCACACAGTTCCACTATCACCATCTTTTATTACTGCTCATACTGAGCTCCTTAGGACAGTCATATGTCCACATGCATCCTCCAGATGCTTTCATAGTCCCTGCTTCCAGCAATACCTACACTCAAACATTGAGTCAATTCACATGTTTAGTGTATTTTCATAGGGTTTATCTCCAAATGAGAATTTAAGAAATCATAATTAAATCATATACACATGTATATTCATAAGCAAGAATTGCAAGATAACCAAATACTTATCTTTATAGGATGTCTTCACTTTATCCCACAGGATCCTTCTTCGCTTTCCAAGCATTGGATTTCTCGTGGATACAACAATGAATGTTGGGCCAGCACGTAGGCTACTCCACAACCATTCGAATAGGCAATGCCACGCCAGTACGCTGACTGGTTTTATCAATTGTTTAAGGGAATGTTTGGCCAACATGCCAGCTGCTCCACAACATCGAGTGGTTAATGTTCCCACTAACTATTCTCTGAATTTACCAAGAATTTTATAGCTCCAATCAGTTACTCGCTGGCTTTACCAAGCATTTATAGCTCCAACCAGTTACTCTCTGGTTTTACCAAGCATTTATAGCTCCAACTAGTTACTCTCTGGCTTTACCAAGCATTTATAGCTCCAACCAGTTAATCTCTGGCTTTACCAAGCATTTATAGCTCTTTCAGGGTCCTTGCTTCCTGTAATGGCCAAGGTTTCCAATAAAGAAACAACAGTGCATCAGCTTGGTTGTCATAAGACTTATACCTGAAGTATTCATTATTCCAAACAAGAAATAAATGAAAATGAATACTTATCTGTGTTGTGCATTTTCCTCGCTACTCCATAGGTTTCCTTCTCTGCTTTACAAGCCTTGGATCACCTGTGGGGTGGATGCTTGGCCAGCACACATGCTGCTCCACAACATCATCCGAATAGGAAATGCCAAGACAGTGCACCGACTGGGTTTATCAGGCATCCCAAAGATCAGTATGCTAAGCCAGTACGCTGACTGGGTTTATCAAGCATTTCAAAAATTAGTATGCTAAGCCAGTAAGCCGACTGGGTTTATCAAGCATACTACAATCATTTCCAAGCCAGTTCTCCAACTGGGTTTGTCAGGAAATAACACCCAAATAACCAATACCTCCATAACCAATGCCAAGCCAGTACACCGACTGGGCTTGTCAGGCATTAGTTTAACAACAGGCCAGGTCAGTACACCGACTGGGTTTATCAGGCATCCAGCAACCTTTCGCCACAACTCCCAAATAACCAATGCCAAGCCAGTACGCCGACTGGGTTTATCAGGCATACAACAACCATTTCCAAGCCAGTACATCGAATGGGTTTATCAGGCAATATGAACAACATAATATGATTACGTGGCTCCTTCTCTTATGCAACCAGTGGTTCCCTCCAGGAACTCCATAGGTGACTCACTTGACTGTAGGCTAGCATGGCCCCACAATACCCACTCACACTACACAAGGATGATACCCCTTTTCTGCAACACAGTTCCTCGGGCCTATCCATCCCTTCTAGTGTCCTTTAGTGTGAGCGTAGAAAGGTTACCACTGCCCATACAGTCCTTTTGAGCACCCTTTTTTCACTTTGCCTCTTACGTGCAACACCAAGTTGCGTTTGTGTAAGCTGTTAGCATAAGAAGGATAAGCAGGCTCATTAGTATTGCTGCCCAAAAATTGTAATCATATTTCATATCATTCACTATCAAGTATTGAAACACCAGGAATGCGTTCATTCCCTTAGGGTGTAATCAATATTGAAAACCCTACCATGACCCAGCACCAGAAAAGGTGTGCACCCCCTTTCTGATGTGCGCCATGTAGGCCCTAATCATACTCAAGCAGTCTGGAACAATAATGAAATAATAAAACATGCTCTGCATATTAAATCTAATAACCAGACATGTATATCCTTAGTTAGGGTTACCGAATACTCATTCGTTTCACAGATGTATATTTTCTTCATTTGCGAAGAATGGGGGCTCCCTTCTCTGAGTCAACAGTCCTTCGGTTTGCCACCCCAATCTTTTCACATGCCATAACCCACACATGCCTTCTTGGCATAATTTACTGTCTCACTCACATGCTTTAACACCATGCAGTTCAGCTGAGACATTATCAACATTTACAATGGCGTTTCACCTGAAATCCATTTCCAAAGCATGGGATCCTTCCCATCTAGTTTGGTTTCTGTAGGCCATCATACATGGTCTTCCTTCAATGTGTCATCCTGGCACACTTTATCAAATAGCCAAACAGTCAGCAACATTTAGCAATAAGCTTCAAATATGATTGTTCCATAACCAATCAATAGCATTAATAATTAAATTCAATATGAATTACAATTCTATCTCCTATAGAAATTGATTTTCTTATCCATGAGGCTATCCTCATATTGTTTGGCTCCTGTAAGTGACACCACTCTACCCGTTATGGTCTTATGCCCACTGCCATACATGAGCATCCACTTACAGCATGTCCTCCTGACACATTTTCATATAAGCCAAACAGTCATTAGCAATTATTAGCAAAATTTCAAAGCCGAAACATTTACAAATCTGAGATTTACAACTGTTCTTACTAACAAAACTTAGAGCTCTCAACCATGAGATTACTTCTCATAAGCTCTAGATCAAATTTTCAAATTCGTTTCTCACAGAAATTTGATTTGCAATTGTGATATTATTCTCATGAGAATGTTTTCAGATTTGTTTCATGCATACTTTACAACCATGAGAACCTTCTCATAACCTTTGGCTTCTGCATGTGGTAGATCCCGGTCTCTACTATGGACTTATCCTCATTACCATATGTAAGACCTTCCTACCAGAAATTGAAACTTCAATCAGCCAAACACTTCGTAAGTCTCTATGCATATAATGTTTCATTACTGCAACAGTTACTGAAACATTTTCAGAATTATAACATTCCATAATTCAAAATTTTCAGCTGTTAATATATCAATATCACCAAAATTTATTTACTTCACGTGTATCATTAGCATGCTCAGCTGTAAGGTACAGTCACATCACTTATGCAATTTAATGAGACTTTGGGATACTCATTATTTCACAATCCTATCATTCATACAACTCTGTCCTTCCATAGAGCATTCTAGCAGCCCATCGATCATGATTGGGCTCTTCATGCACTTACTATTCTGCATTCATAACAGCCCATGAAATGATCCTAGAATTATCATCAATTCATCATTTCATTCATTATTTATTTTGCAATAACATATGCATCATCCCTGTGCATTCATACAATGCATCACAAGATTTATAAAATCTCTTAATGTACATCTACTCAATGCTACCTTGCATTGTTTCATGAGTACTATGCATTCAAGTATATTATGATCGAAACATGACTATCTCATATAACTTGTATTACCATAATCAGGACCACCAGTCCTCACTTGCTTTGGTTATTAAGCACATAACCAACATACGCATGGCATGATATAAATTCATATGAATGCATTGAGATTTCTAAACAGTCATAGGGTGTAAGGATTATTTCCTTCACTTACCCACATCTCACCAAGCTTGGTAGGTTAACAGTCTCAATCGGTATTCCATATCACATGCAAACTAACTCAACATAGCTCAAACATAGTTGAAGAGATCTTTCCAAATTCTCTTTCAACATTCATGCAATTTGGCACCAATAATCATTACCTGCATGGCTACCATTAACATCGCCTGATGTTACCTGATCAGTCCTTTTGCCAACTTTATGATCATAGATTTGTTGCACCATCCTTCCTGCATAAGGTTGTTGGCTTCGTGCAACAACATCCTCAGCACATTTAGCCATGCTCTTTGTTATCTTTGGTCCTACAACCAATACCAACATCAATAGTGATTATCAACCACAATATTCTCCATTAGTGGTTCATTGCATATGCAAACTTCATTATTCTACCAATATGCAATATCCCATTTATGCACAAGCATTTCCATATGCACTATGCAATGTTTGTTAAGATGCCATCTAGTGCATATACATCTATGTAATCCCTTACATTTTTTAACATTTTTATGCCATATGACAATTTCATAATTATAAGTATGATAACAAACAGGGGTTTAAGGAATTCTTCCCTTTTCGATCCCTCCTCGTAACATGGAATTCCTCTTCCATATCATGCAATTGTAGAAATTGCCCATATCGACAACAAGATTTGTTTGTCAAAACAGCCGCTGGCACTCTTCTGCACTAAATATCTATGATATATGTAGACCTCATTCAAACTCTGGTCATGCATCATTGTTCCCTGCTGGACAAGCTTTCCAATGCCTATCTTCATGCTCCATTCCGACATCAGGTGCGGAAACTGCATCTCTTCAAAACTGACCACTTTCACTCCAATTCTGTGCATTTTACACAGTTGCATTTTGGTCTACAATGCCAACTTTAGCCACCTGTGGAAGAAAATCTATGAGGAATCACAAAAAATTATCTATCGGGCGAAGTTATTCCATATAACAAGGAACACTCAGCAATTCACGGATTTCAATTCCGATGCACCATTCATCTTCTATGAATTTCTGGGTTTTACTACTTCTCACTTTTCACATTTTTCCCAAAATTTCAAATTTTGGGCCAAAAATGGTTATCTCCCAAATAGTGCATTTCTGGGAAATCTTCGTCTAACGGAAACTGTCCGTCTTAATGAGAATATGAAATATCTAGTTCAGTAAAATTTTTGATTCCCACATCTAGGGTCACTTTTATTGCCCACCAGCTTTTCAAAATCCCGAAAAAGTGGTCTGGAATAGTGCTTTTTGGCCTTCCTGATCACCCCGACTTCACATCCTTTGGAGTTTGGCTCCAAGATTTTGAACTTAACATCATGCCTGCTTCATGACTTCCTTCTATCAATTTCAGCTCAAGCTGACCTTCTGTCAAGCCTCGGCACTCCGTCTTTCAAAAGTCACTATTATCCATTTTCTGTCAAATCAGAGTGTAATGGGCTTGGGGTCTTCACTGGTTCTTTCATGGCCTTCGTCAATGGCCTCCGAGCCTCACAGGAATCATTCCATTCTGAGCCCGGATGTTCCTTCTATCCAAAAATCAAGTTTTGGTCACTTTACTCTTTTTTTTTTCGCCGCTGTTGCAGGACGGTTCGTTGAATGCTCCCGCAATTGCGGAGCCATTCGGCGAAGGCTCCCGCAGTTGCGGAGCCATTCGGTGAATGCTCCCGCAGTTGTGGAGCAATTCGCGGAATGCTTCCGTTGCGGAGCGATTCGGCGAATGCTCCCGCAGTTGCGGAGCCATTCGCGGAATGCTTCCACAGTTTCGGAACGGTTTGCCGAATGTTTCTGAAATTTTGGGGCAATTTGGTGAAGTCTTCTACAGTTTCGGAACGACTTGCGGAACTCTTCCGCAAATGTCAGAACGATTTCCCGAACTCTTCCGCATTGCGGAACGATTCGTGGAACTCTTCCGCAATTGCGGGAAGATTCGCAGAACTCTTCCGCAATTGCGGAAAGGTTCGCCGAACTTTTCCGCAGTTTCGGAAGAGAATTCCTTCCGCAAATTTCGGAAGAGAATTCCTTCCGCAAATTTCGGGGCGGTTCGTGGAACTCTTCCACGTTGCAGAACGATTCGCGGAATCTTTCTGCAGTTTCGGGACAACTTCCCGAATTCTTCCCGAAATAGACTTAAACAAAATTTTCCAAAACTCATAGGAAAATTTGAAATCTTCCCTTCTGCCAGTGATGACTGTAATTGGGTTTGGCCCATAGAGGCCCAATGCTGCAACCAGTAGCTCTGATACCACTATGTAACGTCCCCACCCATTTAACCAATGCAAGGCAGGGTACATGATGCTAAATTCAGGGCTTTCCCATGATCTCAGCCCATTAGTTAGATTCATATAAATAAATTATGAACGTGCAGATGTAAAACAAATCAATTATGATACACAACGGAATTAAAACATCCACACACATTACTCATGCATACAACATATCAACAGTTATTGAATTAATATAGTGCAGAAGTAAATATAGAGGCATAAAACACTTACCTTCATTTTGCAACTGCCCCAAGCAACTAGCTATGTCGCTGCAACGTTCCACCCAACCATAGGCTCTTCGACAGCTTATACTGAGTCCGTCGAAAGGCCACCCCCAAGCTGGGCATGATTCTCACAAGGAAAAGGGAACATTCCAGCTCACACACAGCCCATTAACCATTTCATCCGAGCCAAGCCAGTCCATCGCTGGGTTTATCAGGCTACAATGGAACAATGGATGCTCATTCTCAAGCTCAAGCTAGAACAATGGATTACCCATTACCCATACCCCAACATACTATTTCTTCTCACAGCAAAACGATCATTGATAGGGTTACACATTTACAACAGAGGTGTTCACAAAACAGGGTCCACATTGGCTCTCCCAACTCGTGGTTCCCCCAGGCGAACTGTGGAATTTTGATTTCAACCCCAGGGAGCAAAATCGACTTCACTCCACTGGTTAGGATCCTTTCCAATGGCCTAAACGACCTCCAGGAAGACTCACAAATGTTCTGTTTTCTTCCCCACTGGTAATCAATACAAAAACGCCCCTTCCCAGGTAAAAAGATGAAGGGAAAACCAGAAAACCATGGAGGAAAAACGCCCAGGTGGCTAGAGCTGCGTGAGGGAGCAAGACTGATGGTTTCCTCCTAGCTTAGAGAGCGATTTCGTAGCTCTATTCTTGCCCTAGGAGACCACCATGATTTTCCATGAAAGGTGGCTTTCCCATACCCGAATTTGGACAGCCATACCTCTCTATTCCCAAGGCATTAACTACCTCAACCAACTCTTGGGAGAAATCAATGGTTTGGGTACAAAAGTCAACATGGGTAGTTGAGGGTTTGATGGGTTCCCTCATTGACACTTGGCTTGACTCTATTGGCTCAAAGGTTTGAATGTTTTCCCTCCCAATTCCTTGTGAAATCATGCCCCCATCTCTTTGTTGCATTGCATAGCTAGTTGTGGTTGTTTTTATTATAATACATATTACATGATATTTGAGTTTCCAATGTGCATGGCTAGCACGCAAATCATATGCATCACTAATTCGATGGCGGGGCCTTGGCCTTGAGCTCCTCACCATGATTTCATAACAATAATACATCATTTATAATTTTAATTCCATGGGGTCAAACTGGGGACATTACAATTGATCAAACTTATCTATTTTCAGATTGCAACATTTAACTAAATCAGGTGAAACATTGCTAAGACTTTCCCCCAGATCAATGAAAATAGAAATGGGTTTATTTTTCAGCATACCTTCCACTTCAACCATGGAAGTTTGATGATCATCTTGTATGTTTTCCAAAGCTGCATTTATCCTGGGCATCTCCCTTGCTAAGTCACCGATAGTAGCCTCCTCTTGTATAGTATGTATGTTGTTGATAGTCTTCTTTCTGAGTGGACAGTTTGATGCATAGTGAGGTCCTTGACAGTCCCAACATTTAACATGTTCTTTCTATTCATTATTTTTAACAAAATTTTTAGGTGGATCACTGTTTCTTGCAGCTATAAATTTTGACTCTGTATTACCTGCTGCATTATTTCCTGGAAACTTTCTATTAGAATAATTACGTGAATTATTATTTCCAAAGTTGCGATTAAAAGAGAACTTATTATGAAATAGAGATATACTAAGGTAATAATTCACTTTGGAATAATTACATGAATTATTATTTCCAAAGTGAATTATTATGAACTTATTATTATTAGAATAATTACGTGAGTATTATGAGTTAAAGCTAGGTTCCATGGATATGGGAGAGTTATGCAGCAAGTTTTTGAATTTATTAAGGCATGTGCCTTATATCATTGAAGAAAACCCTAAGGTACAGAGATTTCTGAGCTGTTTGCCCTCTCACATAAAAGACCGAATTGAGTATGATGGTCCTCGAACTCTTGAAGAGGCCATGAGAAAGGCGAACATCTGTTATGAACAGAATAAGAAAAGAGAAGGTATACCAAGCTGGAAAGCAACTTTGGAAATAATACAATAGAGATATACAATGTATTGATATTACATTCCATTGTATCAAAACTTAGGGTGAATATATTGTAATTCTACTTCTATTTAATAGGCTAAAGGCATAAAACTTATAATATGTGCCGCGCACATAAAATAGATTGATCTTACTATAAAATGTTGTTATGGTTAATATGCACGTTCAATATGCATAAACTATATGCATAACCTATATGCCTGAAACTATATATAATGTAAACATTTGCATAAAATATATGCACGTAACGTTATTGTTAACTATGATAATGATACGACATGCAACAATCAAAACATGCCTTAGCTCTATGCTTACAAACCATGCCACGAAATGTATTAAGGTATTAACACCGTAGTGGGTTATGTGTTGGCAGGAACTTCGACGTTGGTAGTTTGTGTGTTTAATGCAATTAAATGGAGTTGGTGATCTACATGTTGGCATGCCCTTGTGGCTCGATCTGCACTGTTGATCTCATGGCTAGTCTCAGGTTTTGTGATAAACCCTAACTCCACCATGTAATACTCGCCTAGACAAAGACTGTAGCATTCATTTTGCATGTGAGAGTGGGGAAAGAGGCCAACAGGCCTTCCAATTCTTAGGGTTTGTAACCCTTACTTGTATTTTCCTCCCAAGGTTTTGATATCGTGACCTACTGGTTTGTAATGGTTACTGGAGTTTCAAGGTTTCGCATTCTGCACAGGTCTCAACTCGTATGGGGGTTCGAAGGTGAAAACTTCTACTGTCACCGAGAGCTTTTATGGAGGTGAAAACTCAAACCACACTTCGTCATAAGTAATTTATACAGGGTTTGGCTCCTTTAGGGTGTTGATAGTGAAATATTAAACTACTACTGTAAGCATTGATGAAGCCCATATACTCCAATCATGCTTCAGTTAAATGCAGGTGAAGTAAAAGTTCCTTTTTATGAGTTTCGGTAATTGTTTAACAAATTCTTTTGTTTTAAAAACTCAGTCCTGAGTTTAACCAATTGTCGTGCTGCTTTTCTGGGTAGGTGCACTTCCTCGACAAGGTTTACAGTTCGCCCGAATTAGGGATGGGAGATTTTATACGGCCCTTGTAAGCCTCAGTGACATCCCCAAGGATATCCATGATACTACGAATATCTTGGCATCATACAAGTTTTCGTTTGTTTTAGCTGAGATTTGGTTTATTTATAAATTTGGTTTCACTGGGGTTTGAAAGTGTTTCAGACTTGGTTGTACTGAGAACCTAAGCTGTAAGGCATTTTTTTTTAAGGTTCTCAACCTTTGAGCCGTAGCTCTCATCAGCTTCATGATGCACTGCCTTGGTTAATGTATGTTGTTTGTTTTGAGGTTTTAAAATAAAATGACTGGTTCGAAATCGAAATGTTTGGTCCACTGTACAGAGATACTTATTTGGCAATGATTAAGTTGTTTTAATGAGAAATATTGAAGAATAGTGTTGGAAACTGATTCTGGTTTATGATGTAAGGTAGGGAGGGTTGAACCCTCGACCATAACTTGTATTATTTTAAATTGAAAAGCATGAGCATGAATATGGTTTTGCAAGCAATAAAAAGTTGATAGACGTAGAGTCATATTTCAACATTTCAATGTTATTTGCAAAGTTTGATGGTTATAATAAAGCTTATAGATGTAAATTATTATTTCTCTGTTACAGTATTAACTTTGGTTTTTTTATAAAATACTTGCACTATGAGTTTTGAAAAAGATAGGTTTTATATAGTCGTTGTTTAACTTAGACATGTTCTCTATATTTTACAATTTGATGCAAGTAATTTGTTATTGTTTAAATAGTGAGTTGATATTTTAAAAGAATCTCTATATAAGTTATTTGGTTCGAAAGACTATATCTGCTATAGTTTGAAAGAAAATTACTTAGAATAATATGTTGTTATAAATAAAAAGTAGGGATTTTGTTGTTAAGCATAAAAAATAAAAATACTTTACGTTTCCTAGTTAGATTTTGAAATGTCTACTGAAAGAAGACAGTAATACAGTATTGAAATAATATAGGTCTGTTTATAAAATAAATATTTTAAATTTATTCACCGTACAATATCATTCTGATCTATTCTAAATTTCCTTCCCTGTACTAGAGTACGACACTATAACCAGTGTGTGGAAAAATGCAGGGAAGCATTATTATTCAATCATTCAATCATTTAACTATATCATCCAATTTGCATTTTATCCTAACAGCAATAAATTACAGAATTAAAATATTCATTAACAGTCCAGGATATCTAAGATTTAATTGACAAACTGATAACATAAACATTCAGATTTATTTTACTAACTTGACAAAAGTAAAGAAGATAACACAATTTGAACCTCGTAGCTATAGAAGAAGAAACAAACATCCAAAGGAGCCCATTCCACCCAACCTTCTCCTGAATACATCCAAGTTACTTGCCTTAGGACCCTTGTCACATACCCCAATTTTATTAAAATAATGTAATTATTTTTAATATTCCTGAGAACATTATGTTAAATTTAATGCTAAGTAGAAATGGATGACTCAGCAGAGTCTCCAGAAATGGAAGGTAAATTCTGAATAATTATTATTAATAAATAAATTATGGAGACAACAGCATGGGAGAGCTGTTAAAAGAGGTTACTGGTCTAACTGGTGGTTGGAATTAGGTGGAAGGTCAAAAGACAAGTGGCAGCATCCTCAAACACTTCCTGAGTTGCAGGTGGCAACTTCCCTACATTTTGGGGTCATGATTCCCCAAGAAAGTGGAATCTGAGCAGGTGGCTCATTAATGACAGTTAGCCCAACTAAGACCTAGGCAATATTTTAAATACTACTCAATGAACTGAGCTGGGGGTTCAGCATTTGTTCTAGAGGGAGAATACATTCAGGTGAATGCCATTCAGGAGCCCCATTGAGGAAGTGGGAAAATAGTAAGGAAGTGTTTTGAAGCAGGAAGTTGCAGTAACTTGGTTCCAGTATAGCTGTTTTGGCTGAGGGAATTATTGGCCGTACTTATATTCCAGCCAGTTAGACCAGAGCAAGCTCGGGGGTCCTGAGAGGTGTTGTCTGGGCACTCTCCAGGAATTGGTAGGGAGGAACAGCCTCCCATTGCTGTTATTGTCTACCATAGCTACAGGTTCTGTCACTCTTCCTGTTGTTGGTTTAAATTATTTTCCTATGAGATAGACTAGTACAACTATGTTTGATTGTGTTCAACTTCAGTAAATCATTCTCTGCACTTTCCTTTGGTATAAATTTCAGAATGCAGATGTTTTAGAAGTTTTCCTATTTTTATTTAATTAGAGTATTTATCTTATACAGAACCTATTTGTTACAGCTACAGTTAACAAATACCATGTTTATGCATACTCTAGAATTCCTGTTAATAGTAAACAATAGACAAGATATGTTAAACAGTAGGTATTCCAGATTATAGCTACCAAATAATCATAAGAACAAATCTAGACAAATCTTAGTTTTACTTTGAGATATTTTTCCTGTTAGAGTAATCTACCTGTATTTATAAGTATTACATATTATAGTCAACTTTAAGTTACAGGTCACTCTTATATCAAGTTAATAGATAAACAAAACTCATCGTAATATATATTTATACTCAGAACATGTTGACAGCTAGTGATTATCTAACGAGGTGACTGTAACAATATTTCATTGTTACCAGCTTCCACATAATCTTAAACATTTACACAGTAGTCAAATACAAACACTAGCAACTATAGAGTATTATTTTCCTTTCTACCTAGTATTCGAATACAGTAGTCATGTTTATTGTAATAAAATTAACAGAGTTGTTTAAAACAACAACAAACATATTAATACAACAGAGAAACTGTCGACGAACGCAGTCATCATTGGATGTTACAATCCATCTTAAACTATACACAGTAATAATAGTTATTCAGTATAAATGTCTCCCTTAGAGTTTTCTCAAAAACCTACACGGCCGTAGCCTTATACTATCCCTTCGACAGACTGAAAAAAAAAACAAATGAAATGACTGCCTTATATGGCAGCCATAACTTACAGCATCCTTATACTTAGTTCTAAGTATATATTATTCTATCCACAGTTTCATTTAACAACCATACAAAAAATCAAAATAAATATTATTATAATTCATCTCCAGTCGCTATCAAGTTAATAAATTCCATATATATATTTGTGGAACACAAAACAGAACCTCAACTCGCATGATTAAACCCTATACAATTCAACTATTACAGACACAGTCGAGAAACATCCACTAACGTTATTCAATACTACCAATCGAAGAAAAACGCAGGGAGATAATTATAGGGTTACATCATAACAGAGTTATCATCCATTGCAGGTATCGCAGAACCCAGTTATCTTTACATTCAAACACATTCTAAATATCTTAACAAAACACGAAAATGAAACACGGCCGTATCAGGCCAGTAATATATTAAATATAAAACTTATACAGCGAGATTTGAACCCTATGCTTAGCCATTATCGGAACCATAACCAAAAACCCTGGCCTCATACAGTCCTGGCCGTGAATGGCTCTCCTTACACATAGCAGGGTTTCAACCCCTTTTTAATTCAACAAAACAATTATATACAGATAACTGCATCCATGAACATCAAAACGATAATGACCTCACTACACAGGAGTTATCCTACAATACTCGACCCTAACCACAAAACCAGCAAAGGAAGAGACAGCCGTGGATAACCAGGCTTACCCGGATGAGAGCGTTGGAGATAGAACCCTGTACACCTTCAAAGCCGTGAGACCTGCACATTCAATGCAAAGAGATGTTAATACACCGTCATTGCCGAGAGTTTAAATATTAGGAAATTTACACTTGCTTGCAAAACAGAAACCGTGAAAATAAGGATGTTCATTACCTGAGCAATGTAGCCGTGGATAATCTGGAAGCCACCGGTGGAAGCAGGCACAGAAACCCCAACCCTCGTCGGGTGAAGGAGCAAAGCACAACCTCATCACTTTTCAAATGACAGCTGTGACAGACAACCCTTGCAGACGAAACCCTCACACTGGGATTGAACCAGTCATTAAGCACACCCAAAACCCAAAGACATCGACTCCCTCATAACTTAAAGACAATAGCAAACCCTGTCTCATATTCACACAGCACAAGCGATGGACTGTAAATATCGTGGACTAACAAAGGATGAAACAACGAGACCATTAAACGAAGAAACAGTAGCAGATGATATCACCAGAGCCGAGGACTTAATCTATTGCAGAATGAAACCATGAAATCCAGAACCACAACACTGTGCAATTCGTTACAGTGACCAACGATGAAATCCAGACATGGAGGGTTTTCACCCTTAGGACCCGAGCCCGGAGGCAAAGACAATAACCTGGTAGGGTTTTGAAATAGCTTATATATCTCCAACTGCATGGAGGAGAGTCAACCACGTAGCACCCAAATATATCAACGTAGTATGGGTCGAGACCATATAGTTCCATTGCCATTCATGTCATTATTCATCGATTGCAAAAATCATTGCGTTGATACAAGTCAAACTCCAACGTATGGAATATAATAAGAAATGCATTAAATCAACAATAGTGTTTGCTTGCAATCGAACCTTCATTAATTCCAAGGTACGTGCTATGTACAATCCCTACAACGATATAAAGGAGACATATTCAACTTCAACCATAGAGTTTCTTAACCTAGTATGATAATTACAACCTTTACACTATAGTAAATATAAAGCTTGCCAATGTATGGGAACAATATGTTTATGGCACAAACATTATATTATATATATATTGAAATCAAACCATAGCTTTAAGCCATGAGCATATTACATTCCATGATCATGTAAGCAATAAGATAGTCAACCTTCAAATGTAAATACCTTGTACTTAATACCTTGAAATATTACCAAGTCCATATGACTTTAAACACAATTGCTATCATATACTCTCATCGTATTTTCTACCTTTACTATTGTTCACAGTAAACAAGTTTGAATAATAATCTCTAGTATTAAGATATTGAAATAGAATTTCATCTACAGGTTCACATCGTGAAGGTAGTTAAAATCAAGGCACAGTCAGGTAACATAAATTAAACTTTAAAGTAGACATTGAACATGCAGTAAAGGTTAATATATTGGAAACAATGCTTGAGGCGCCACCTTTTTAACTTACGATTATTATTACGTGAACAAAACAGTAATCACCAGTATTAAATTGACAACATGTCACATGATGCTAAGTCGCTTTACGCAGATGATAAATTACAATACAAACTTTTATTCCATTGATGGTTACAGCAGTAACATAGCTTAATATTCCTAAAACAAAAATCATCACTGAACAGTGTATTCTATCGCAGAACCTGTTGATACTATCTGAATAAGAAATATCATGTCGATCTCTTAAGTTTTAAAATACAGGGAGTAGTGATGCTCACCAGGTTTAAACATACAGTGATCCTTACTTCACTGGCGCACCTGAGAAAACAAAAGACGACATATGCATTAGCTCGTAAGCTAAGTAAGCCAGTCAACTACGACTAGCTCTTCCCTTGCGGTTCAAAACAAAACAGTCATTAATTACAATCACCGAAATCAAAGTTTTTAATAAGACAGAGTCTTTAAACAGATTATGTTAGTTATTTAAATTAAAACAATATCAGAAATACTACCTAGTTAACATTTATTGTTACGAATAAAATTTTTAAATTTTTCAGAAATAACGGGTTCTGACATGTGGTATCAGAGCCAGGTTCAGACACTAGGCTTGAATGTGACTCCACAAAACTTCCGCAACAGTGACTATAAAAGAAGATTTTTTTTTTTTTTTATTATTTTACTAATATATATTTCGGTTTCATGTACAGAACAGAAAAAAAAAAAAAAAAAAAAAAAAAAAAAAAAAAAAAAAAAAAAAAAAAAAAAAAAAAAAAAAAAAAAAAAAAAAAAAATAAAAATAAATTCTTTTCTGAATTTTACAGACAGGTATGGAAAAACTGGGAGAATATGCTGAGGAGGAATCTCCCAATGCTGTGACAAGACAGATGTCAAAAGAACTTGAGACAGAAGAAGAAACTGCTCATACCATTGAGCTGATGCAGACCATAAGAGGATTAAAGACAGAAATGGAAACAGTTAAGAGGGATAATGAAAGAATTCTAAAGACTCAGGAACAGCTAAATCAGTTATTGATGGAAAAATTTCAGACTGACGGAAGGAGCAAACCAGCTGACTCAGAAGAAGTTAATCATCCAAGAGGGTCAAAAAGGACAAAACCAACTAAATCTGACAGCAGTTCCTCATCTGAAGAAAGAAAGGGACAACCCAGTTATCACATTAGCAGTGACAGCAGTGAAGCTGAGATGCACAACCGAAGGAAAAAGTACAGGCCTTATGAAGAGATTTCCGGGGAGTTTAAGAAGATAAAGCCCCCAACTTTCAATGGAGAAACTGAAACTGGAGAAGAGGCAGAATCCTGGTTATCCGGGATGAGAAAATATTTGCAGATCTATAACTACTCAAATCAGCTAAAGGCAAGAATGGCCATCTACAACCTCTCGGGAAAGGAGGACATATGGTGGCAAGACCTGAAAAGGGTCAAAGGGATCAAAGAAAGAGAAGTTAATTGGAGTACCTTTAAAAGGTATTTCAGGAAGAAATTCCTGTCCGAGCAGTATTATGAAGAAAGGGCTAAAGAATTTTATGAACTAAAACTCGGATCTATGACGATGAAGGACTTAAACAGTAAATTTTTAAGTCTGTTGCGTTATGTACCGTATTTTGTCGAAGAGAAACCAAAAATACAGCAGTTTCTTAGTTGCCTACCTTATCATATCAAGGACAGAATTGAATATGACAACCCCAAAACACTGGAAGAAGCTATGCGCAAGGCAAATTTCTGTTACGAACAGAATAAAAAGAAAGAGGGGATAGCCAGCTGGAAAGCCAAAAAGAACAGCAATCTGATCGAGTACAAGAAAAAGGAATTTGTTCCCCATAAAAGTTTCAAAAATGGCAGAAACGGGAACCACCTTAACAGTAAAAGTTTCCAATGAAACAAAAATGGAGCTGTCAGCCATTCAAACAATTACAAAAATAGCAAAGAGACTCCTAATAACCATGGAAACTACACCAAAAATTTTGAGCGAAAAGAACCTGTCAAGTGCTGGGAATGTAATGGGCCACATTATGCTTTAGTCTGCCCAAACAGAAAGAAACAAGTCAGCAATATTCATACTGTTCAAGATGAAATGACAGTTGGAGATTTTGCAGGAACTATGCCCCGAATCAATGCAGCGTTGGAAAACCGTCAGGATGACTACCAAACTTCCATGGTGGAAGTAGGAGGTATGATTAACAAAACCCCAGTTACTATATTAATAGATCCAGGTGCTAGTCTTAGTTATATTTCACCTCAACTGGTAGAAAAATGTAATTTGACTGTTGAAAGGTTTGATAATTCTTGGTCTGTACAATTAGCTACTGGGGCTAAGAAGAAAGTAAACTGTTATGTAAAAGAATGCATCTTAAACATGAATGATTTTAGAACTACAGTTAAACTGAACGTTTTACCACTTGGCTCTTATGACATACTTATCGGAATGGACTGGTTGGAACAACATAGGGTCGTTTTAAACTGTTTTGACAAAACTTTTAGGTGTATAAACAGTAGTGGACAGCCTGTAACTGTTAGGGGTATCCGTAGGAAAACAGTAGTTAGGCAAATTTCTGCATTACAACTTAAAAGAGCAGTCAGGAAAGGGTGCAAGACCTATGCTGTAACTATTACAGACGAGACCGATAAGTCTGAAAACAACCAGAAAATAGTAGATAACATTCCTGTCGTCAATGATTTTATTGACGTTTTTCCTGAAGAAATCCCAGAATTGCCTCCCAAGAGAGAGCTTGACTTTACAATTGAGCTGGTACCAGGTGCTGTTCCCAGTTCAAAAGCCCCGTACCGTATGAATATTTTGGAGCTTAACGAGTTGAAAACTCAGTTGAAGGAGTTAATAGATAAGAACTATATCCGACCCAGTGTATCCCCTTGGGGAGCACCAGTTATTTTCGTTAAAAAGAAGGACGGAACTATGCGACTTTGCATAGATTATCGTCAACTAAACAAGATGACGATCAAAAACAGGTATCCGTTACCTTGTATTGATGATCTGTTTGATCAACTACGTGGCGCTACGGTATTCTCTAAGATCGATCTGAGATCGGGTTATCATCAGGTAAGAATTAAAGAAGAAGACATTTTCAAAACAGCTTTTAGAACAAGGTACGGACATTACGAATTTGTCGTAATGCCATTTGGATTTACTAATGCCCCAGCTGTTTTCATGTGCTTAATGAACAACATAATGCACAAGTACTTAGATAAATTTGTTGTGGTATTTATCGATGACATTTTAGTCTATTCTAAGAGTGAGGAGGAACATAAAGAACACTTACGTATCGTTTTACAAGAACTGAGAGAACAACAACTTTTTGCGAAATTTAGTAAATGTGACTTCTTCAAAGATGAAATCCGGTACTTAGGACATGTAGTCACTAAGGAAGGGATTTCAGTGGATCCCGAAAAGATTCGGGCGATTGAAGAATGGCCAGTACCTAAAGATGTGACGGACGTTAGATCTTTCATGGGAATTACCGGTTACTACCGGAGGTTTATTGAAGGCTTTTCAAAAATAGCCCAACCCAATCACTTCTTTGCAGAAGAAAGGCAAGAAGTTTGATTGGAATGCGAAATGTGAAGAAAGTTTCAAGAAACTTAAGACCTTATTGACAACTGCACCTATTCTTAGAATAGCGGACCCAAATAAAGATTTCATAGTTTGCACCGACGCTTGTAATGATGGCTTAGGCGGAGTGCTGACTCAAGAAGGACATGTCATTGCTTACGAATCTAGGAAGCTGAAAATCCATGAAAAGAATTATGCCACTTATGACCTAGAATTAGCTGCTGTAATTCATGCTTTAAAGATGTGGCGACACCACCTAATAGGCAGAAAATTTACCTTACTAACAGATAATAAAGGTCTGAAATACCTTTTAGACCAGCCAAATTTAAATGCAAGACAAGCCAGATGGCTGGCATTCCTAAGTGAATACGATTTTGAAATCCAACACATAAAAGGGAAGGAAAATAAGGTGGCTGATGCCTTGAGCAGGAATGCAAAACTGAATTTTATATCAGCTAGCAGCACTTATACCTCTGATTTAAATGAACAGCTGGCTGAAGGGATAAAGTTAGATGAAAATTATCAACATTTACAAATTACAGCCAAAGAACAGCCCACAGAAAGTTTGATAAAAGGGTATAGTTTAAACGAAAACGGATTTTTGTTGTTTAAGGACAGGCTGTATATCCCTAATGCACCTACAGTAAAGTTGTTAATTTTAGACGAAATACATAAAACCCCTTATTCCGGGCATCCTGGCTATCAAAAGACTATCACTATGTTGAGAAAAGAATATTTTTGGCCTAACATGAAATCTGAAACTGCTGAATATTTAGCTAAATGTTTGGACTGCCAACAAGTAAAAACAGAACATCAACATCCAGCTGGATTGCTGCAACCTTTACCTATTCCTAGCTGGAAATGGGAAATAATCAGCCTGGATTTCATTACGGGTTTACCCAAAAATCAACATCAGAATGATTCAATTATGGTAGTGGTAGACAAATTAAGTAAATCAGCACATTTTATTCCTGTTAAAACCACATACAAGGCTGCAAACATAGCAGATATCTTTCTAAAATAGATTTTTCGGTTACACGGTATTCCAAAAGTCATTATATCAGACAGGGATCCTAAATTCACAGGAAATTTTTGGAGATCCTTGTTCAAAGGGTTAAACACCACTTTGAATTTCAACACCTCTTTCCATCCTCAGACGGACGGACAAACAGAAAGAGTTAATCAAATATTAGAAGATCTGTTAAGGATGTATGTTAAAGATCAACCAGGTAAGTGGGAGGATTATTTACACTTAGCTGAATTTGCATACAATAACAGCTATCAATCATCAGCTAAGTTTAGTCCTTTTGAGGTTTTGTATGGACGAAAATGCAACACTCCTATCTCTTGGAGTAATCCAGTAGATAGATTAGTGTTAGGACCTGATTTATTGAAAGAAATGGAACAGATTGTGAAACAAGTGTAGGAAAACTTGAAGATTGCCCAGGATCGGCAAAAGAGTCAAGCAGATTTGAAAAGAACTCCTAAAGAGTTCCAGGTAGGTGAACATGTGTTCATCAAGGTAAGACCAAAGAAAATCTCCCTAAGATTAGGAAGTTGTGCAAAATTAGCACCACGTTACTGTGGTCCATTTGAAATTTTAGCTAGAATTGGTCAAGTTGCTTATCAGTTAGCATTACCGCCAAATTTAAAAGTACACAATGTTTTTCATATCTCTGTTTTGAAAAAGTATGTTCATGATGCTACTCATGTTATTGATTGGAACATTGTACAGGTAGAACCAGAAGGGGAAGTTCTGGTAGAACCGGATTGTATCCTCGGGAGGAGGGAAATTACTCTACGGAACCGGATAATTGGACAAGTGAAGGTGCAATGGAAGCACCTTAGTCTTGAAGAAGCTACCTGGGAGCTGGAAAGTAAGATGCGGGAAGCATATCCTCATCTATTCCAGCAGGTGGCTGAAGACGAAGAATAAGTAACATCGAGGACGATGTTACATTTTAAGGGGGTGTGTATGTCACATACCCCAATTTTATTAAAATAATGTAATTATTTTTAATATTCCTGAGAACATTATGTTAAATTTAATGCTAAGTAGAAATGGATGACTCAGCAGAGTCTCCAGAAATGGAAGGTAAATTCTGAATAATTATTATTAATAAATAAATTATGGAGACAACAGCATGGGAGAGCTGTTAAAAGAGGTTACTGGTCTAACTGGTGGTTGGAATTAGGTGGAAGGTCAAAAGACAAGTGGCAGCATCCTCAAACACTTCCTGAGTTGCAGGTGGCAACTTCCCTACATTTTGGGGTCATGATTCCCCAAGAAAGTGGAATCTGAGCAGGTGGCTCATTAATGACAGTTAGCCCAACTAAGACCTAGGCAATCTTTTAAATACTACTCAATGAACTGAGCTGGGGGTTCAGCATTTGTTCTAGAGGGAGAATACATTCAGGTGAATGCCATTCAGGAGCCCCATTGAGGAAGTGGGAAAATAGTAAGGAAGTGTTTTGAAGCAGGAAGTTGCAGTAACTTGGTTCCAGTATAGCTGTTTTGGCTGAGGGAATTATTGGCCGTACTTAGATTCCAGCCAGTTAGACCAGAGCAAGCTCGGGGGTCCTGAGAAGTGCTGTCTGGGCACTCTCCAGGAATTGGTAGGGAGGAACAGCCTCCCATTGCTGTTATTGTCTACCATAGCTACAGGTTCTGTCACTCTTCCTGTTGTTGGTTTAAATTATTTTCCTATGAGATAGACTAGTACAACTATGTTTGATTGTGTTCAACTTCAGTAAATCATTCTCTGCACTTTCCTTTGGTATAAATTTCAGAATGCAGATGGTTTAGAAGTTTTCCTATTTTTATTTAATTAGAGTATTTATCTTATACAGAACCTATTTGTTACAGCTACAGTTAACAAATACCATGTTTATGCATACTCTAGAATTCCTGTTAATAGTAAACAATAGACAAGATATGTTAAACAGTAGGTATTCCAGATTATAGCTACCAAACAATCATAAGAACAAATCTAGACAAATCTTAGTTTTACTTTGAGATATTTTTCCTGTTAGAGTAATCTACCTGTATTTATAAGTATTACATATTATAGTCAACTTTAAGTTACAGGTCACTCTTATATCAAGTTAATAGATAAACAAAACTCATCGTAATATATATTTATACTCAGAACATGTTGACAGCTAGTGATTATCTAACGAGGTGACTGTAACAATATTTCATTGTTACCAGCTTCCACATAATCTTAAACATTTACACAGTAGTCAAATACAAACACTAGCAACTATAGAGTATTATTTTCCTTTCTACCTAGTATTCGAATACAGTAGTCATGTTTATTGTAATAAAATTAACAAAGTTGTTTAAAACAACAACAAACATATTAATACAACAGAGAAACTGTCGACGAATGCAGTCATCATTGGATGTTACAATCCATCTTAAACTATACACAGTAATAATAGTTATTCAGTATAAATGTCTCCCTTAGAGTTTTCTCAAAAACCTACACGGCCGTAGCCTTATACTATCCCTTCGACAGACTGAAAAAAAAAACAAATGAAAGGACTGCCTTATATGGAAGCCATAACTTACAGCATCCTTATACTTAGTTCTAAGTATATATTATTCTATCCACGGTTTCATTTAACAACCATACAAAAAATCAAAATAAATATTATTATAATTCATCTCCAGTCGCTATCAAGTTAGTAAATTCCATATATATATTTGTGGAACACAAAACAGAACCTCAACTCGCATGATTAAACCCTATACAATTCAACTATTACAGACACAGTCGAGAAACATCCACTAACGTTATTCAATACTACCAATCGAAGAAAAACGCAGGGAGATAATTATAGGGTTACATCATAACAGAGTTATCATCCATTGCAGGTATCACAGAACCCAGTTATCTTTACATTCAAACACATTCTAAATATCTTAACAAAACACGAAAATGAAACACGGCCGTATCAGGCCAGTAATATATTAAATATAAAACTTATACAGCGAGATTTGAACCCTATGCTTAGCCATTATCGGAACCATAACCAAAAACCCTGGCCTCATACAGTCCTGGCCGTGAATGGCTCTCCTTACACATAGTAGGGTTTCAACCCCTTTTTAATTCAACAAAACAATTATATACAGATAACTGCATCCATGAACATCAAAACGATAATGACCTCACTACACAGGAGTTATCCTCCAATACTCGACCCTAACCACAAAACCAGCAAAGGAAGAGACAGCCGTGGATAACCAGGCTTACCCGGATGAGAGCGTTGGAGATAGAACCCTGTACACCTTCAAAGCCGTGAGACCTGCACATTCAATGCAAAGAGATGTTAATACACCGTCATTGCCGAGAGTTTAAATATTAGGAAATTTACACTTGCTTGCAAAACAGAAACCGTGAAAATAAGGATGTTCATTACCTGAGCAATGTAGCCGTGGATAATCTGGAAGCCACCGGTGGAAGCAGGCACAGAAACCCCAACCCTCGTCGGGTGAAGGAGCAAAGCACAACCTCATCACTTTTCAAATGACAGCTGCGACAGACAACCCTTGCAGACGAAACCCTCACACTGGGATTGAACCAGTCATTAAGCACACCCAAAACCCAAAGACATCGACCCCCTCATAACTTAAAGACAATAGCAAACCCTGTCTCATATTCACACAGCACAAGCGATGGACTGTAAATATCGGGGACTAACAAAGGATGAAACAACGAGACCATTAAACGAAGAAACAGTAGCAGATGATATCACCAGAGCCGAGGACTTAATCTATTGCAGAATGAAACCATGAAATCCAGAACCACAACACTGTGCAATTCGTTACAGTGACCAACGATGAAATCCAGACATGGAGGGTTTTCACCCTTAGGACCCGAGCCCGGAGGCAAAGAAAATAACCTGGTAGGGTTTCGAAATAGCTTATATATCACCAACTGCATGGAGGAGAGTCAACCACGTAGCACCCAAATATATCAACGTAGTATGGGTCGAGACCATATAGTTCCATTGCCATTCATGTCATTATTCATCGATTGCAAAAATCATTGCGTTGATACAAGTCAAACTCCAACGTATGGAATATAATAAGAAATGCATTAAATCAACAATAGTGTTTGCTTGCAATCGAACCTTCATTAATTCCAAGGTACGTGCTATGTACAATCCCTACAACGATATAAAGGAGATATATTCAACTTCAACCATAGAGTTTCTTAACCTAGTATGATAATTACAACCTTTACACTATAGTAAATATAAAGCTTGCCAATGTATGGGAACAATATGTTTATGGCACAAACATTATATTATATATATATTGAAATCAAACCATAGCTTTAAGCCATGAGCATATTACATTCCATGATCATGTAAGCAATAAGATAGTCAACCTTCAAATGTAAATACCTTGTACTTAATACCTTGAAATATTACCAAGTCCATATGACTTTAAACACAATTGCTATCATATACTCTCATCGTATTTTCTACCTTTACTATTGTTCACAGTAAACAAGTTTGAATAATAATCTCTAGTATTAAGATATTGAAATAGAATTTCATCTACAGGTTCACATCGTGAAGGTAGTTAAAATCAAGGCACAGTCAGGTAACATAAATTAAACTTTAAAGTAGACATTGAACATGCAGTAAAGGTTAATATATTGGAAACAATGCTTGAGGCGCCACCTTTTTAACTTACGATTATTATTATGTGAACAAAACAGTAATCACCAGTATTAAATTGACAACATGTCACATGATGCTAAGTCGCTTTACGCAGATGATAAATTACAATACAAACTTTTATTCCATTGATGGTTACAGCAGTAACATAGCTTAATATTCCTAAAACAAAAATCATCACTGAACAGTGTATTCTATCGCAGAACCTGTTGATACTATCTGAATAAGAAATATCATGTCGATCTCTTAAGTTTTAAAATACAGGGAGTAGTGATGCTCACCAGGTTTAAACATACAGTGATCCTTACTTCACTGGCGCACCTGAGAAAACAAAAGACGACATATGCATTAGCTCGTAAGCTAAGTAAGCCAGTCAACTACGACTAGCTCTTCCCTTGCGGTTCAAAACAAAACAGTCATTAATTACAATCACCGAAATCAAAGTTTTTAATAAGACAGAGTCTTTAAACAGATTATGTTAGTTATTTAAATTAAAACAATATCAGAAATACTACCTAGTTAACATTTATTGTTACGAATAAAATTTTTAAATTTTTCAGAAATAACGGGTTCTGACAACCCTCGAGCCTGTTCACTGAACCACCAGGAGGAAGATGCTGTGTGGAGTAATGGAATAAATTCCTTTGCAACTCAGCAGTAGTACTTCCTGCTTTTAGCAATATTGAACTTAGCAATGTGGTTGCATTAGTTAAGAATGCAGTCTTAGTTCACTCAATCACTTCTAACCTTCCCCTCATCGAATCTCTTGTGCTAAAAAATTATCACAAGGTAAGAATGAACAACCCGTGCTGAATTTGATGGGTAGATAAGTAGAATGCCTAGGCCTTTTGGTCAGTTTATTTCAGGAAATGAGCCACCTGCTCAATTCCACTTTCTTGGGGAACATGACCATAAAAGTAGGGAAGTTGCCTCCTGAAACAGTTAGAAGTGAGTTGAGGATGTTTCCAAGTGTCAGTTTACTCTCCACCCCAGTCCATTCCTCCTAGTGGGTCAGTGAACACTCATTCAACAGTCTCCTTTGGATGTTTGTCTCCACTTTTATTTATTTATAATAAAATATTCAAAGTAATTAATTACAGTCATCCTTGACCCCACTTAGTCAATAGTCATAAAACTTTACAATAAAAATAAACATAATGTTTTCTGCATAACATAAAATGTCTAGAACTTAGGTATGTGACAGGGTGCCTCATTGACTAGGAGGGCTGAAACTGAGTGAAAACAGGCTCCCGGGGCTAGTAAACTGAGCTCTAGGTGCTGGGAGACACCATGCTGATGACTGGGTTGCATGCAATTTCATGGATGCATGCAAAAATCCATGCATGACTCAAATGCAAAATAATGGAAATGTTGTTAGGACTAGGATGGAGTATACGAATATCCTAACACCCCCCCTTAATTCATCCTGGGCCCTGGTAACTAAGACCAAAGGTCACCCAATACAATGAATAATAAGAACAGTCAATAAACCGAGGAAATGGGGAAAACCTCATGGGAAAAATACCCCCCCCCCCAAATAGACTGTAGGACACACCAAAAAATAAATGCTCCAAACTCAAGTAGGTGTGATGCTTGATCATATGTCTGGAGGTATCTTCTTCTTGGGAAGAAGTGTATTATGCTCAAAAAGCATGTGCTTGTATTTTCTCTTCAGATAAAATGTGATGAGAACAAATCCAGAGGTATGAGGATGATCCTTGAACCTGTGATTCGAATCAGCTGAGGTAGGATCAAATCCATGAATGTGCAGATAGTGTTTTTTTTCTCCTTTGAACCATCATAGGTGAGACTATGCCCAAAAGAACCATCAAATGCCAGTGATTGATTGGAATCCAAATCAGTTCCAAGACTTGAAAAATGGTTTCTTGAGATATCCTTTGAACCATTAGAGGTGAGATCAAAACTATGAAATGCATGAGAAATTATCCCAAGTGAATGGCAATGCCCTACATCTTCAATAAACTTTTGAGAGCATGTGCAAAAGATCATATAGTAGTACATAGGAGGTGAGTGATCAA
Organism: Larix kaempferi; assembly: GCA_027924585.1. Taxonomy (NCBI): domain Eukaryota; kingdom Viridiplantae; phylum Streptophyta; class Pinopsida; order Pinales; family Pinaceae; genus Larix; species Larix kaempferi. The sequence goes on from BSBM01000756.1 coordinate 4,412,647, forward strand.
GGAGAGCGAATGCATTTCCTCCAATTGCTGATTTGACCTCTGAAACATTCAATAAATCACGATGCAAACCAACAGACTCTTGTGCAAGAGAGGATTTAAGAACCTATGCAATTTTTAGAGTGTGAGCTGGCACAGAATTCAAAATAGAAGAAATTTGGAGCATGAGTGTAGAATCTGCAAGTTCTTCTTCTTTGTGGACAACTTCAATATGAGATATGTTTGATATTGATTCATGATCAGAGAGACCATCAAGGAGGGTGAATGCAACAATGGGCTTGCTCTCGAAATGGTTTGACCAATCCCTTCATTTTGTTTACCAAATCTTTCATCCAGATGGGCCCATAGTTCTTTTGGAGATTCAACAGAAAGGAAGTGGGGTACCATGTAATGAGACATAGCATACATCATGGTTGCATAGGCTCTGTCGCCTTCATTTAAACGGTCATTCTCTTCTTCAAAGGATTCAAATTCTCTTTCAAAACAATAATCAAAGAGACCATGTCTCTTCAAATGTGCTATCATCTGTGGTTTCCATTCATCATAGTTGAATGGAGAAAGAGGAGTAATTCCTTCTGAATTCGTGAAAGCTAATTCAGAAGACCTGCAAAAAACAATAGAAAATCTTATGAGAACACCATACCAATCTTATGAGAACACCATTTTCTTGGAGTTATTCTATTTTTCCATAAGTAAAAGTTATATACTCTAGAAGGTCCTATTGTCTATGTTTCATCTTTTTATATCATGTTCCAAAAAGTTGTAGATGGACCTCTAATATTTATTTTTAGTGATCATATTTTTCTTTTTCAAGGTTTCCATGTAGCATTACCTTGCACCAACACAATAATATATGGTTTAGGTGTAGAATTAAAACTAATAGTATTTGTAAGTATATAGATTTCATTTAAGGTAATTTTAATGCTCACTATAAGAGAGATTGATTTATTTGTGGATAATATTTTTTTTGTTTCTAAACATGTGGCTAAGTTTTGTCTACACACAATGATGTTGTTGTGATGTAGGTCATGATTATAAGATTGTATCAACAAAAACTAGGCCAATAACCCTATATATATATATATATATATTCTTTTGTTAACAAAAAATTATAATAATTTTTTATTTAACCATCAATAAAATTATATTTAAAAAAATCATATTTTATAGTAATAAAAAATGAAAAATACATTTTAAGATGTAACCGAAAAAGATTACATAAATTAATGAGCTTCATATTAGTTTGAATACACATGCGTGAATATATATGTGATTGTATGTAGGTTGAAAATGGAACTTTCTTCATAGGCAAGAGTGGAAATATTAAATCATTGTTTGTGAAAAAATGATGATTTTAAATATCATTGTTAATAGGATGAAGTATGGGAATATATTAGGTGTGCATGTATTTTTAATTAGGTTTTAGTTTTGTTAGAGAGTGTAGAATTATTTTTTAATTGGTGGTTCATTATTGTTAAGGTTATATTTATTGGAAGAAATTTTAATATTTATTATTCGAGAAAAAAAGATATGACCAAAATTACATAATCTACTCAATCATTACATAGTAAATATATGTGTAATGAATGAAAAAAAAAATATAGTAAAAATCCATAATTTATAAACATTTAATTTTTATATTCTTTTTATTAATCATAACATATATTATATAACAAATCAATTTTAAACTCAAATTTATTAAGTATCAAAAGAGATTATTTTTATTAATTTAAAAAAAATAAAAAAATTCTAATTATTAATGTTAGCCATAATTGGTTAAAACAACACGACGTAGAGACAAGGCTACTCATGAAATAAAGACGTTGCTGCTTTTGGCAGTGGTCCCATGTCAACCAATCAAAGAGTTAAAACAACACAATTACAATTGTTGACTTGAAATGGATGTATTTTATATCACGAGGGCCCGCTGCACATTGTGGCTTTCTCATTCATGAATTTGCACGGGTAAACATCTCTCCATTGCCAAAGAAAATGTACAGATTTCATAAGGTAGCCCCCAGCTCACACAACTTTATTGATGGAACAATCTGTTTAAATTTTAAAACCAGTTGCATATTATGAATATTCATGCAGGGGTTGATATTTCACAATCTTAACAAATAATGGGCCAATGGACCATGTTTATGATTAAAATTTAATGATTACTATATGCCGTTTTTTTCATATACTTTATAACCACATCATATCATAAGTGTTACTTTGACAAACAGATATATTGATAACTACTCGTACATCTAATAATGCACCGATGTTAAATGTCATGGTATAATGGAACAAGGGTTCGGTTTGAGAGTGATTTACTTAGATAATATTAAAAAATATAAGTTCAAAATTATATATGTACATATATTTTTTTCTTTTTCTTTTAAAAATGTCAAAATTTATTATCATAATTTAATTGTTAAATTTATAATGAGTATATTCATCATTAGTTTTTATCAATAAATAGAAATTGATTCATTATTATTATTGTAGAAAAACTATACCATCTAAAATAACTTGCTTGTAGTATGTAATTTCCACTAGTGGAAGCAATTTTAAGTTTTAATATATATATATATATATATATCCATTTTTTCTTCTTCTTTTAAAAATGTCAAAATTTATCATAATTTAATTGTTAAACTTATAACGAGTCTGTTACCAACAAATGAAAATTGATTCATCGTTATTAGTGTAGAAAAACTATACCATCTAAAATAATAAATCATATATATATATATATATATATAATCATTTATTTATTTTCTTTTAAAAATGTCAAAATTTATCTTAATTTAATTGTTAAACTTGTAATGAGTACATTCATCACTAGCTGTTATCAACAAATGGAAATTAATTCATCATTATTATTGTAGAAAAACTATACCATCTAAAATAACTTGCTTGTAGTGTGTAATTTCCACTTTTGGAAGCAATTTTAAGTCTTACTAAATCATATATATATATATATATATATATATATATATATATATATATATTCTTCTTTTAAAAATGTCAAAATTTATCATAATTTAATTGTTAAATCTTACTAAATCCTTTATAGTATTCCCAAAATACCAATAATTTTATTTTTCTTTAAGTGTAAAAAGTAAAGATAAAAAAAAATTACACCTCTAAAAACTCCGTGCTTAATAGATCCAGGTTTAAGATGGATCTATGTTGGTTTTCATCATAATTGAGACTAGGAAATGATAATATCAAGTATCTACAAAGATTTAACTTCATCTATGAATCAAAATAACTTCGTATCAAAATAATAAAAATAAAGGTTAAACTTACATAAACAATAAATTAAATAAATAAATTAAATCTTTATTTATAAATTTATAAATTATAAATATGTTTTACATATTCACGTGGTTAACTTTATTGCATGTTAATTAAATTGGTCGTTAAATTGATTAAATTTGAAATATTGTTTAAATTGTTAGTTTTGCTAATCATTTAACATAAATTTAAATTATAAATCAATTGCCTTTTAAAAATTGTTGTATGTTTATATATATATATATGTTTTTTATAATGTTTAAAATATAGAAACTCAAAACACTGAGGAAAGCTTGGGAAAGCTAGTATCTATTGTTCATAAGATTTCTCTTTTCAAACAATTCAATTAAGAAAAAATTCAAAAATGTAAATTTTTTTTAATTTAAAAATTAGAAAATTAAAATTATTTATATTATTAAAATATAGAAAAAATAATAAATAATGATGCAAATTTACTTTTACTTAAAAATTAGAAAATTAAAATTAGTTACATTATTAAAATATAGAGAGTTGCTTAAACTAAAATAAATATTATAAAGATTGTTGATTGTTAACCCATTGGTGAGGTGGCTGTATTTTTTTATGTTTGGTGGGACCTTCAATATGAGGAGTCATATATATTATTATATTTGGCTAAAATGTATTAAATGCATTTGCACTTATACTTTTTTCAAAGCTCATTGAAAGTTTTGCATGGATAGCTGGAATAGTTTTTATTAAACGCAATGCAGCTTCGACCAAAATAGTTGCATATTGGACATGTAGAGTAGTTTTATTTATATGCAATCCATCTTTTACCAAAATAGTGATCCCGAAAGTTGGCCGTGAAGGTTTTGAAAAAAAATAGTATACTATAATTAAATATTATCATGGACTAATGAGATGATGGACTAATGAGATGTAGGTTTTTTCATTAAATTTATTTTAGTTGGAAGACGCTTACGATTGTATGTTTATCATATTATCATAAAGATCACTTTAGATTATTTCAAATACAATAAATTGTTCTCTTGTCGGCACATAGTTCAACTCCAAAGCTGCTTATACTTATTTTCTGCACAATGTATGATAATGGATATATAATATATAACGTTCAGTTAACTGCATTGTCCCCTCTGCAGTGAATATCAATTGGATGCATGCCGTAGTCAATGGATTGTTGGAAGATAGGTCGAGTTTTCAACGCAATTGTGTTGTATTTCTATATAGTGCAGTTTTAGAGGGATTTGTTAGAGTGGGTCAATTATATGATTCTATGGGTTAAATAGAAAGTTTAAATTTGTATTTATTGTCTTGATTGATGTTTAGATATTATCTTAGATTTTGGATTTCTTTGAGTGGATCAATAAGATTAGCGAGTGTAACAAGTATACTGTGGGGATTCATTTCATGGTCGTAGTATTTTGTTATGCTCAAATGCATCGTTATTAAGATTTAAATTTATTTATAAATAAAACAAAATTGTAATTTTCATTTGTACATATTTATATTTACTTTTCAAAATAATATTGATTCCCATTTTACATATCTATATCAATTTTTTTTTGTATATGGTATAAGTGACGTTTATATATACAATATACTTTTGGTAATTTTAAAAGAATTATTAAGGTATAAATATTTTTTAAAGTGTAAAAATTTGAAGATATCGATTTGATCTCTCTCCACACATGATGTATAAAGAGTTATGATGAATCTATAGTGGTAGAAGTCACATGAAATTACTTATAAAATTAGAACTAAGTTTGAAAAGATCTTTCAATATATAGTTTTCTTTGATAATATGTGTTTATCATATATTTACCTTTAACAATAAATGTCCATACTATTCACATTTTTTTTTATTGTATTTATGGGTATTCTATTCTTATTCTAATCACATTCATTTTATTTGGCATTGTTTTTCATATTTCTATTTGCATTTTATTCCATGTTGTTTCATCTCTATGTAATGTAATTTACCCTCACCTTTAGCATACTTTGAAACATCTTCATTTAAAACGTACTATCATTCAAATTAATGCATGATATCACTAGAAATAAATGAGTCAAATTATTTTCCAATTTATAGTTGAAATCAATGTACCAAATTATTTGATAGTGCATTGTTATAGACATTTTATATAAAACTCATATTGAAATATTTTACATGAATCGATATTGAAATATTTTATTTTGTAAATGTTACATGTCAGCCCCATATTAAGTAGAGAAGAAATTACACATCTCCCTCATAACACACTACACACATACTTTAACCATAAGTTTTTTTAAAATTTAAATTACTATATATATATATATATAACATAAAGTTACATGGAAATATTCTACTTAAATGAGATTGAAATATTTTATCAATAAAATGCCAAAATAATTGTTTTGTTCTTATTATTTTTTTAAATGCCAAAATGAAAGGAATCACACATTCCCCTCGTAACCATATATCACTATTTAAAAAACATAAAAAAAAAACTTTTTCAAACGAGTATATAACACCCTATATACTTTAAAACCCTCACAAATAAACACATAATCGTGATACCCATAATATATCACATTAAAGAAATAACATAACTCCAACACAGATCTTAATAAAATGCTGAATGCTCATACTACAATTGTGCCCCTCTTTTGTTTATGTGTAGACATAGTGAAAAGTAATTTGATTAAAATTGACTTTAATAATGACAATCTCTTCAAAAATGGATCATAGCAAGAAGTTATTTAATGATTTAATCCCAAACATCTAATTTATCATACTTCACCCTTAAATAACTTCTCATTCCCATATCAACCCTTCCAGAGACATCCAGGAGGTGGCCACCACCTGTCCTCCGGTATGTCCTCAGACACATGCTAAATGCATGATCTTGCATTTCTTCGACACGTGTCATTGTGACTATGTTGGCACCCATCGTGGAGTATGGAGTATCAAGTCCTGATGGTTAATTTTATTACATTCCTCTTTTATTATGGAGCTTTCGATAACATTCCATTCTTGATTGCATTCTTCTTTAGGGTTATCCACGCCCCAATTTTCCAGCCGATCTGCTAGTTTATTGGCCTCGTGCCTGACATGATGCAGGAGAATGAATTGAGCTTAGTTGACGCTACAAACGAGATTATTCAATTTGGTAGCTATCTTCCATATAGGATTAACCTTGATGACATTAGATCCATTGGGGATCTTATTTAGAAGATGCACCATCAACTGGGAATCCCCTTCAACTACAAGCTTGGTGTAGCCTTCTTTGTTAGCAATTTGAATTCCTTGATACATGGCGTAAAGCTCAACAGTATTGTTACTTTCTATCCCCATAGATCTCGGAAAAATATGAAGGACGATGCCATTTTGATCTCAAAAGATTCCACCATAGCCAGCTTGCTTGGGTTTCCATGGCTGGCCCCATCAAAGTTAAGTTTGACAAAGCTAGCATAAGAGGGAGAATAAGAGGTTGGGATGTCAGCCTTAACTATTGGCCTAGGTGGCATGTGCTGGGTCAATTGTTGTGAAATGTTCCATGCTTGAAGGATGGTAGTGTCCAGTTGTTGGCCTTTCCAGTCATTAAAGGACCAATTGGCTAAGAGGACAGTCTCTTGGATGTTTTGGATTTTTTTTCAAACTTGATTAATTGAGAGATTGGTGTTATTGAAAATCCCATGATTCCTTTCCTTCTAAACCTTCCAAAGGAAAAATCTAGGGAAGAGTTTCCAGATACGATTAACAATGTTATTGGTAGATATTTTCTTGCACCACCCAGCTCATGTCAGTTTGTCTGAATATGCTCTCCCCCGGATCCCACATTTGTTGGATAAAGTTACATTGGTTTAAGAGGTGTTCATAGGTTTCCTCCTCTAATCTCCATAGAAAACAAATGGATGTCCATTCAAAACCCCCTTTTGTAATCTAACCCCAAGTTAGAATTTTACTCCCGGCAACCAACCGGAGAAAGGTAGCGAATTTTTGCCACAAGTTTTGTTTGCAAATTCGCTTCCATAATTCTTCATGCTGGTCCCATCTATACTTGGATAGGATGAAGTAAGCCTCTTTGATACAGTAGGTTCCTTTTCTAGTGTGTCCCTAGTGGAGGATATCCTCGCCTTCCTAAAAGGCTATATTTCTAGAGCAGAGTTTCTCCAAGGAGGAGTCCCATTGATCATTAGAGTGGATTGGTGGACAATGAGGTTGTCCACACCATTCTCGCCATTTCTCATTGGTCATTTATTTGTTCACAAAAATGAGAGACAAGGAATTTTCTCGAGGCAAGAGAATCCTGTCAAAGTGGTTGGAAATTGATTATGGAGTTTAGATTGTCTATTTATTGCCATGCATCATCCCAGAGTTATGTAGTTTGACCATTGTGAATTTTCCCAAAAGCGTGATCTTGGATAAGGATCCTGTTTCTCGAGGTAGCGTTCCAAATCATTGATCAATTATTGCTTTCTTGTAAGCGAATAAGATATTGGTGGGCTATGTTGTTTGTGTATTTTCCATTCCAAGTTTAATCCCATAGAGCATTTGGTCTGATTAACCATCACCACCATAGCTTGGTAGACATGGATTTATTCTCTATCTTAGGATCCCACAGACCAAGGCCTGCCGATAACTTGTGTTTGCATAGGCTATCCCAAGAAACTAAGGCCCATTCTTTTCATTTGTCTTTTGATCCTCCCCATAGAAAATTTATTTGAAGAGACCAGATTGCATTCATATATTTCTTAGGAGCAACAAAAATAGAGAAGAGATAAGAACTCATACTTCTCAAAATGGAATTGAGGAGAATGAGTTGGCCTCCAATATTAAGAGAATGAAAAGACCAATTTGAGAGCCTTTGTTCCATCTTGGCTAGGAGGTTCGCCCAAGCTTTATTTCCAATACTTGAAGAGATAAGAGGAGCCCCGAAGTACGATGTAGGAAGGGTACCCCTATGAAAGGAGAGGAGCCTAGAAATGTGAAGATGCAAATTGATTGGAGTGTCGAGGAAACATATCTCAGACTTTTCATTATTTATTGATAGCCCAGATGCCTTCGAGAAGGTAGAAAGGATAGGTTTGAAAATCCTTGCTTCCCTCAAGGTGGCATCCGCAAGGATCATGGTGTCATAAAAAAATTGAATATGGGAAGCTTTGTGCTCATCATTGGAGGGCCGCAAACCATTAAGGAGATTGTTTTCAAGATCCTTTTTCAAAGATTTACCAAGACCTTCCATCATGAAGATAAACATAAATGGAGAGAGGGGATCTCCTTGGTGAATGCTACAAGTGGAAGAGAAGGTTGGAGAGGGCGATCCATTCACTAGAATGGAAAAGAAGGCCGAAAAATTTAGGGCAAGGATCCAGTGAACCCATTGGGGGGAGAAACCAAAAGAAAGAAGGATTCTTTTCATATAAATCCAAGAGATCCCATCAAAGGATTTGGAAAGATCAAGTTTGATGAGCATGCCTGATTTCTTATACTCTCAAGAGTGTGGATGGTTTCATGAGCAGTGAGGATGCCATCTAGGATTTGGCATTCTTCCACATAACCTAACTACTCTTTAGAGATCAAGTGGGGTAAAATGGGCTTGAGTCTTGTAGCAATCACCTTGGTAATAATTTTGTATAAAACATTACATAAAGAAATGGGTCTGAATTTACCTGGGTGCACGATATTTTTCTCTTTGGGAATGAGAGTAATGAAGGTAGCATTGAGAGCTGAAGAACCTTTATCCGGGACCTCGATTCCTCAATAAATTCCCAGACCTCAGTGTTCACAATGTCCCATCAATGGTGATAAAAATAGTAGTGAATCCGTCTAGCCCTGCGACTTTTCCTGGGGGCATATCCTTAACTGCCTTGGAAACTTCCTCTAAGGATATGGGGCGAAGTAGGATTTCATTTTATTCAACTGATACTAAAGACTGAATGTTCTCTAGGATGAAATTCATAGATTGATTCCTGTCAATTCCCTCCTCTGATAGGATATTTCGGTAGAAATCAACTAGTTCTCCGGCAATCTCATCCTATTTTGTCAATTTCTGTCCTTGCATAAAATATAGGAGAGATATCCTATTGTTGGCTCTTCGTTGTTGTAATGATCCTTTGGCTTAGCCCCTTGACAGATTATTGTTTTTATTATGCTGTATATTGTGGCACAAGGTGCCGAGACTATGGTTTGCACATTAAGATTATTTTTATTATGTTGAACATTATTAATTAATAAAATAAAATAATCATATCGACCAATGTGACAAAAAAGAGTATGAGGAACCATGATGTTACGAGCAAGGGGTTGTGGGAAATGTGTTACCTTTTGTTTTGACCTATGTGGATGTGATACACCCTTCTTGTGGACTTCGTGAACCCTCTCGGTTTATGTACCCTCATGTGTTATGCTACCCCTTGGTTTTTATTTTATTCCGGGATTAATTTTATTTGGAGTTAGAATTTTTCCCTCACTTAGTGCGCTGCTCATGAAAATTTGTAACTCCCACCTTGATGAAGGATCTTCCTCTCCCCTCTAATGCGCCCTCTTAAGAAGTGTAACTCTCGTTTTTGCTAATTTGGGAATGTAACTCCTCCCTTGTGTCTCCCTCTCCCCCCAATTCAAATTTCTCTTGGGAAATGGGATTTGGGTGGATGTGAGCTAGTCTCTCTAGTTGGTTATGCATGCTCTTGGATCTTGTTTTTGCTATGGTACTGGTGTGATTGGCTTTGGTTTCTCTTGAAATGATTTTTTGCTGTTTGGTGCGTCCTTGCTGATCCTGTGCCCATGTTGAGTTACTCTAAAATTGCCACTATTTTGTCTTGGAATTGCCTCTGGAGATCCTGGATTGGAAGTGATGTGGAATCCACTTGCCATTGGATTTGAGGTTGGACTGGTATATTTCTGAATCTTTTATCATGGAGCCAATGGAATTTCCCTAGAGTGGAAGTTGAGGAAGACTTTCCATTGGGTTGTGGTCGGACCGAATTCTCCAGAAAACTTTGTTCCATAATTACCACCATAGATCCTGGATTGGAAGTGATGTGGAATCCACTTGCCATTGGATTGTGGTTGGACCAATGTTATATGGGTTTTGTGGTTGATTTCACTCTTTCTTGTGGCATCATTGTTCTGGCTTGGGGGTGACCATTGCAAAGTGATTTTTGGCTTGCATTGTGTCTACGGCTGGGTGGAATGTGGCACAGTCGATTTCAATTGCATATTTTGCAAGATAAGTAATTTATTTCATGTTTATTTGAATTAATTGGATCTGATATGATTCTTATATGGTTTCACATGAAATGTATGAGAAAATATATGAGCTAATTATGAAATAAATCTCTCAACGATTTTAGTTACAATATGCTACTAGTTTTTGGGAAAAATAACTAACTAGTTTTTTGTATTTTGTGAGCAAGTGCTTGAGAAAAATGTTTATTTGGAACCTCTTCTATAGATATGATAATTGTGCCTCTGTTATTTATATTATGTGTACTTTTATTGTGCGATATCTTAGTAATGATTGGAAAAACCTTTCTACAGTGTTTCTAGCGTCTATTCCAAAACTAGTTCACTGGTTGGGTTGTTTTATGTAGTTTCAAGACTTGGCATGTGAAATGTTTGAGAAAAATCCTGAGGGAGATAACGGATCTTAGATCTGATAATTACAATTGAAATGTATCAATAAATGTGTGGAAGAGTTCCTAGATAGTTCTAGATTTGCTTATCGAAATCCTAGTTTTGTTTCCATTCACTAGCTCCTTCAAAAGAATTGTTTTAAATGGATTTATGACATTGCATGAGAAGTGTTTGAAGAAATGTTTACATGAGTTATACCTCTGATAAGAATTATAATACATGGTATTTATAGTTGGAATGGCTTCCGAATGACTCTGAAAATTGTTTATGCATTCATCTTACTTGACTCCTCAATTTTTAGCCAATTTGGAGAAGTAGATTTAGCTAGTTTGATGAATTAATAAGAGGACTGTTTATGAGCGGAAAGATACAACCATTTGGCTGTAGTGGACCTATGATATTATTTCCATGATCTATATTAGTCAATACTTTCTTATTTTTTTCATTGTGAAACTAGAAATGGAAACTAGCTTCAAATCGGTGGAAATTGGTAACTAGTTTGTAGATTGAATCCATGTTTTTTGTAATTTTTGGAATGTACAACCATATGCTTTATTTTTTGTACTTTATTTTTTCTGTATAATTCTATTTTACATATATATACCCTTGCATCCGTGTGTTCTGGGACTCAGTACAATTGATTGGGTTAAATTCCTAACGGTGTTTATTAATTAGTTGCACTTATTTAGCTTGAAAGAATCAATGTTTATGTGAAAGGATCTCACCTAAAAACTAAAATTTATTTGGCTGTATTTTCATGCTTAAATATATGTATAATGTATGTAGGTTCACTTTGTGGTTCATTGGCATGGTTGTGTGTTGAATTCGTGCAAGACTAGCTGTTTGTGTTAAATACTAGTTAACTAATCTTGTGAAGTCATTTTCGTAATTGTTTTGTTTAATTAATTGGAAAATGATAATTAGGTCTTATTTGCATGATATTAGGTGTTAATTATCCATTGGGATTGATAAATGATGATTAGGTGATAAAAAATGACGTTATGTTAAGTTTCGTCAATTATGCGCTAAGTGTCGCAATTAGTACACTAATTACTAGTTAATCATGATTAAGTGAAAATGACCTTTTTAGGTGCAAGTAACCTGTGTTATGGATTGGGATGGATGCATAATGATGTTAGATAGTTTTGGATAATATTTCTCAACCTTGGTTCAATTTTCTTGATTAGTTATGAATTTTATTTTAATTTATTTGGAATTATCGATATTTTGTCATAATTAAGTTGTAGAAAATGAAATTAGATATTTATAAAATTATTCCGTTGTGCTAAAATATTCTAATTATCCCTAGAGAGCTAATTATATGTCCCTAATACCCCTTCATATGCCCGGGGGGACATTACATGTGGTATTAGAGCTATGGTTCCAACTCTGTGGATGTTGGGCCTGTTACAAACTCATAATTTTATGTTTTTGTGCATTGGGAATTTATAAATGTTCTTTCTGAAATAATTTTAACCTCCCTTATGTTAATATAAGAAGAAGAAGCCCCACTTCAAACATCAGTTTGTTGTATGCTTTAGAATTATTTAATATTGCATATTTATTGTTCAATAGATTGATTGGTAAGTACTATGTGGTGTGTATCTAATAATCAAGTAGATTGATTAGTTCATGCATGTTCACCTTGCATTGCCTTATTTATTGTTCACTGATTTGATTGGTCTATGCTTGTGCATTGCCTCTTTTACTGCTTCGGTGATTTGATTGGTCAATGTTTATGCATTGCCTCTTTTACTGATCAGTGGCTTGATTAGTTGATGCTTGTGCATTGCCTCTTTTACTGTTTAGTGACTTGATTGGTCAATGCTTGTTCATCGTGCATTGCCTCTTTTACTGTTCATTGAATTGTTAATATTGAAATGCTTCATGTGGTATGGTTTATTCACTAGTACACTATGATTATTAATTGATAAGTAAATAATTGTCATTATAATAGTATGTACTATGTACCATTATCAATATTAATTTAATGATAGGTTATTAAGATAATATAGTTTTAATATTATTAAATATTAATATGATTTATTAAGTGGCATTTATACCCTATATGGATTTTGTATTTTCTATTGATGGTATGCTTTATAGGCTTATTTATGCCACGTGGATGGTGGTGGTTACATTGATGAGTAACTCCTTGTCTATTTTTGGAGGAAATGAGCTGCTTGTCTTTAATGGTTCATATTCTCTTCTATTTTTATTTATTTTAATTGTGGAGATGTAACTCCTTGTCTATTTTTGGAGGAAATGAGCCACTTGTCTTTAATGGTTCACATTCTCTTCTATTTTATTTGTGGAGATGTATCTCCCTGTCTATTTTTGAAAGAAATGATCCACTTGTCTTTAATGGTTCATATTCTCTTCTATTTTATTTGTGGAGATGTAACTCCTTGTCTATTTTTGGAGGAAATGTGCCACTTGTCTTAATGGTTCATATTCTCTTAATTCTATTTATTTTATTTTATTTTGTTGTAAGAAGATAGTGTAGTAGCATATGATAATATTGTATAACATAAATTTAAATATGTATAACATAATATGTGATGTAAGATAAATGAGGTGTATATAATATTGAATATAACACTATACCACATACACACACACAATTGTATAATATGCGTGGTATATATATCACCGTTAAAAGTATATATGTGTGTGTGTGTGTGTTGTAATATGTATTTTAAAATATGGAATAATGATTAGTATTACATTTATATGATATTGTGTATATACTCTATGTATAGGTGTGAACGTATGTAATGAAGTAAGTGTAAAAATATTTGGAAGTGTTTGGGAGTATTCGAAAGTGTTTGGAAGTGTTTGAAAGTATTTGGAAGTTTTTGGAAGTATTAGGAAGTATAGTGTGATCATAAGTATTATGTTATTATATATGTTATAATGTGTACCTAATATGATAGCATTGGATTAAGTAATTATACCGCTATAATTGTATGGATATTATGGTATAACATAATAATTATACGAGTGTATAAAATATAGGATATATGGGTTATATGACTAATATGATGTGTATATGATTAATAATAATATGATATATGATTTATTGAAGAATTATAATATGCGTGTAGACAAATGGGCGTATGTATAGAAATAATACATGGTAATAGTTAGTATGGTGTATCGTATGCGTGTATGATGATTTGTTGTATATCTAGCAATTGTTTTATCGCAGAATGTTAGAATATTTTGGTTGTAGGATGTTTGGTTTCTTGAGGTGACTATGAATGTACTTTGGTTGATGGTATAGTGCTACGTGTAAATAATTAACAACATAATGTATGATTTTGTATATGTTGAGTGTTTACATAAGTGCAATATTAGTAGTGTTTGGGTGATGATGTTGGTTGCATACGTGTATTATTAATATATGGATATTATATATATCGTCATGTGCTAATAATTATATATAACGTTATGATAAATAGTAAATATTCGAAATGATTGCTATGGTCGATGCATGATGTTTGAATGGTTGATTATGTTGTTTGATACTATTGGTTGTTAATGATTGATGTTGGTTGATTAATGGTTGATACATGTAGGATATTGTCATTATTGTATGTACGGCTATTATTGGTTGTTATGGTTGTTGTGTATATGATTGATGAACATTGGTTGATGTTGAGTGGATGATGTATGGATGATATTGTTATTCATATGGTTTCTATTGGTTGTTATTGTCGTCATTGGTTGATATTGGTATGATTGATGTGCTTTGGTGATGTTATTGAGAAACTAATCGATGTTTATCAGATGTGCGATAGGTGTGATTGTTAAATATTAATGTAATTTGATTAATCTATTTTGATTGATGTATCGTGAATTTGATTGATGTATTATGATTGATGTATTTTGCTTCTAGTTGATGTATTTTGCTTCTAGTTGATGTGTTCTGGTTGATGTATTCTCATTGATGTATTCTGGTTGATGTACTATGATTGATGTTTGTAGGGTCAGTTGATGCATGTATGGTTGTCATTGGTTGATATTGGTGTATGATTGATATATTTTTGAGGTATTATGAATTGATGTATTATGGAACATTGCCTGTATGAATCATGTATGATTGATATTGGTTGGTACTAATTACTATTAGTTGATGTATAATGTATTTTTGAATGTTCTCTAAAGAATACTTATGCTTGTATGGAGATGAAAGGTAGTATGTTTAACTACTAGTCGTTATGGACCCTTTTTTTTAGTTAGATTGGAATTGTTGTATATAAGTTTGCTTACTTGTTACATTAAGTGCATTAAATGTTCAGGTGAGCTTTGCGATCTTTGATAGAAAAATATCTTTATGATATTTATCTTTGCAATCTTCATTAGAAAGGTATCTTTGTGATATTTGTTGAAAGGTATTTTGGTGGTATCTTGGTGACATTTCATGTATAAGTAGTTGGTGATATCTTGGTGGTATTTCATATGTCTTGTTGAAAAGTATGTACTAACTACGTGACTGATTAAAGTATGATTCAGGTACCTCTGTTGAAGATGTACTTCATGTATCTTTATATATCTCCAATACTAATACAAGTATCCTTGTTAGAAAAATATCATTTTGATCTTTGCTGAAAGTATCTTGTTAGAGTATCATTACGGTATATCAAATACCTTTGTTGAAAGGAATCTTTGTAAAGTATTATGGTAAATCTCCTGCATCCTTGTAGGGAAAGTATTTGGTGATAAATCATGTAAAAGCATCTTGGTAATGCATCTCATGTTACTGACTAATTGGAATGAATTTCATATATCTTAGATGCATCTCATGTTACTGACTAATTGGAATGAATTTCATATATCTTAGATGCATTTCATGTATTTTGTTGATAAAGCATATGCATGATGCATTTCATGAATCTGTAGGTAAATTATATGCATTTCATGTGATGCATTGACTGGAATGCATTTCATGAAGAAAGAGTACACACTTGGTGCACTTCATGAGATTGGATGGTATACTAGATGCTCTTCATGAGATTGGATGGTATACTTGATGCACTTTATGAAATTGATTGATACACCTGATGCATTTCATAGGATTGAAATTGATTAGAATAAGATTCAGGTAGATGCATTTCAAGTATTTTGTTGAAGAAGTATATATATCTCATGTGTCTTGTATATACTGATGTATTTTGTGTGATTTATTTCATGCATCATGCATCTTGAAGATGTATTTTATGTATTTAGATGAACAATATATATATATGTATATATATATATATATATATTTGTTGCTAACCGCGTGTTCTTGGAATGTGAAGAAAGTTTCCTTGATGAAGAATATCATGTATCATATATTTGTATGCCTGATATTAATCATGTGGGTGATTGAAATATGATTTTCAGGTGGATGTATCCTTGTCGAAGTTTGAAGGCCTTATAAAGAGGTTTGAAGCCCTTGTCATGGGGATTGAAGATCGACCATTGCTTCCTTGAGTCCACTCTACTAGTCCCATGGGAAGTGGAGACAGACAAGAAAGTAGGTGGTAGTGGGAAGTATTATGGTTAGAAAGATTTTATCTTTCTGAGGCATGTATGGGTATGTTTGTTATCATTTTGTAAAGGCATCTATGTAATATGCATCAAGGACGATGCATGGTTTAAGGGGGAAATGGTGTAATGACCCTCTGGTTTAGCCCCTGGATAGATTATTGTTGTTATTATGTTGTATATTATGGCATAAGGTTCCGAAACTATGTTTTGCACATTATTATTATTTTTATTATGTTGAACATTATTAATTAATAAAATAAAATAATCGGATCGATCGATGCCACAAAAAAGAGTATGAGGAACCATGATGTTACAAGCAAGGGGTTGTGGGAAAAGTGTTACCTTGTGTTTTGACCTATGTAGATGTGATACACCCTTCTTGTGTACTTGATGGAACCTCTTGATTTATGTACTCTCATGTGTTATGATACCCTTAGTTTTTATTTTATTCCGGTATTAATTTTATTTGGAGTTAAAGTTTTTCCCTCACCTAGTGCGTCCCTCATGAAAATTTGTAACTCCCACCTTGATGAAGACTCTTACTCTACCCTCTAATGCTCCCTCTTGAGAAGTGTAACTCCCATTTTTGCTAAATTGGGAATGTAACTCCTCCCTTGTGTCTCCCTCTCCCCCCAATTCAAATTGCTCTCGGGAAATAGGATTTGGGTGGATGTGAGCTAGTCTCTCTGGTTGGTTATGCATGATCTTGGATCTTTTTTTTGCTATGGTACTGGTGTGATTGGTTTTGGTTTCTCTTGACATGATTTTCTTTTGGTTGGTGCACCCTTGCTGAGCTTGTGCCCAAGTTGAGTTACTCTGGAATTGCCACTGTTTTGTCCCGGAATTTCCTCTAGAAATCCTGGATTGGAAGTGATGTGGAATCCACTTGCGATTGGATTTGAGGTTGGAATGATATATTTATGAATATTTTGTCCTGGATCCACTGGAATTTCCTTGGATTGTAAGTTGACGAAGACTTTCCATTGGATTTTGGTTGGACTGATTTCTCCTGAAAACCTTGTCTTGGAATTGCCACCACAGATTCTGGATTGGAAGTGATGTAGAATCCACTTGCCATTGGATTGTGGTTGGACCAATGTTATATGAGTTTTTTTTTTGAGTGCACTCTTTCTTGTGGAATCATGGTTCCGTATCGGGGGTGACCATTGCAAACTAATTTTTGGCTTGCATTGTGTCTACGACTAGGTGGAACGTGGCAAGATCGATTTCAATTGCGTATTTTGAAAGATAAGTACTTTATTTCATGTTTATTTAAATTAATTGGATATTATATGATTATTATATGTTTTCACATGAAATGTATGATAAAATATATGATCTAATTATGGAATAAATCTCACATATATTTTAGTTACAATATGCTACTAGTTTTTGGGAAAAATAGCTAACTAGTTTTTGGGAAAAATAACTAACTAGTTTTTGGTATTTTGTGAGAAAGTGCTTGAGAAAAATGTTTATTTGGAACTTCTACTATATATATGATAATTTTTCCTCTGTTATTTATAGTATGTGTACTTTTATTTTTCAATATCTTAGGAATGATTGGAAACACCTCTCTACAGTGTTTCTAGCCTCTATTCGAAAACTAGTTCACTAGTTGGGTTGTTTTATGTAGTTTCGAAACTTAGCATGTGAAATGTTTGAGAAAATTCCCGAGTGAGATAAATGATATTAGATATAATAATTACACTTGAAATGTATGAATAAATGTGCAGAAGAGTTCCTAGATAGTTCTATATTTTCTTATCAAAATACTAGTTTTATTTCCATTTACTAGCTCCTTCAAAAGAATTGTTTTAAATGGATTTATGACTTTGCATGAGAAGTGTTTGACGAAATTTTTACATGAGTTTTAAATCTGATAAGACTGATAATACATGGTATTCAAAATTTGTAATGGATTCTGAATGACTGCAATTTTTTTATGCATTTATCTTATTTGATTCCTCAATATCTAGCCAATTTGGAGAAGTAGATTTAGCTAGTTTGATGAATTAATAAGAGGACTGTTTCTGGGAGGAAATATACAACCATTTGAATGTAGTGGAACTATTAAATATTTCCATGATCTATTTTAGTCAATACTTTATTATTGTTTTGCATTTTGAAACTAGAAATGGAAACTAGCTTCAAATCGGTGGAAATTGGTAACTAGTTTGTAGATTGAATCTATGTTTTTGTAATTTTTGGAATGTACAGCCAAATGCTCTATTTTTTGTACTTTAATTTTGCCGTAGAATTATATTTTCATGATATATACCCTCACCTCTGTGTGCTCCTAGACTTAGTACAATTGATTGGGTTAAATTCCTAGCATTGTTTATTAAATAGTTGCACTTATTTATCTTGAAAGAATCATCGTTTATGTGAAAGGATATGACATGCAAATGCAAATAATTTATTTGGCTGTATGTGCATGATTAAATATATGTATAATGTCTATAGGTTAACTTTTCGGTTCATTGGCATGGTTGTGTGTTGAATTTGTGGAAGACTAGTTGTTTGTGTTAAATACTAGTTAACTAGTCTTGTGAAGTCATTTTCGTAATTGTTTTGTTTAATTAATTGGAAAATGATAATTAGGCCTTATTTACATGATATTAGGCATTAATTATCCATTGGTCTTGATAAATTATTATTAGGTTATGAAAAAATGAAGTTATGTTAAGTGACGTCAATTCTCCGCGAAGTGTCACTAAGTGTCGCAATTAGTACACTAATTACTAGTTAATCATGATTAAGTGAAAATGACATTTTTATGTGCAAGCAACCTGTGTTATGGATTGGGATGGATGCATAATGATGTTATATAGTGTTGGATAATCTTTCAAAACCTTGGTTCTATTTTCTTGATGAATTATGACTTTTATTTTAATTTATTTGGACTTAACGATATTTTTTCATATAATTAAATTGTAGAAAATGAAATTAAATATTTATAAAATTATTCCGCTATGCTAAAATATTCTAATTATCCCTAGAGAGATAATGATATGTCCCTAAGACACTTTGATAACCCCAGGGGGACATTACAATTGTATCATGGAATAATGAAAAATTTCTAGTTATGTTCTCCTTCCTTCAGCCATTTGACTCTTAACTTTTGTCTCTAGAGAATTTCCTCCTGATCCAGCCATTTATTGATGGAAACTTGAATCATTTTTTATTTTTGGAGCATCTCCGTGGAATATCCATTCAAAATTGGATCTTGTTGTATCGTTTTCTTTGTTCCAGGTTTTCAACTTTTCTTGTTGTACTTCTTTGTTCCAGGTTTTCAACTTCCCTTTTACCCACTTGAGTTTTTGTTGGAGTTGGTATATTTTGGATCCTTGATGAGTTAGAGCATTTTTCCATGATTGAGAAAGGGTTTGATGGAATTCTAGGTGATCTAATCTAAATTTTTCAAATTGTAAAGGTTGATTGTGAGGATTAGATTGCTCGTCTATTTCAAGAGTTATTGGCTAGTGATTCGAAACTTGCACTGGGAAGAATGAAGGAGTCTAGGATAGCTCACGATCTAGGAAAGTTAGAGGAAAGAAGGAATATGTCAATCCTGGAGGATACATAATTAGTTCCCTCTCTTTTTTTGTTCCAGGTGTGTAAGACATTTTTGGTCTTGATATCAACCAAATCAAGGGTGGCTATAAGAGATCCAAAGGCTCTACTGGCAGCATCCAGATGGGATACACCCCCTTTTTTAACTAGGAGACAATCATGTTGAAATCAACCCCTAAGATCTCCAACGGGAAGGAAATTGAGTTGAGATAGGAAAGGGAGGATAGAAATTTGTCTTTTGTAGTGGGGTGGGAGGGTACATAGACATTGGTGATAGTATCGGATAGTTGAGAGTCCAGCAGGGTAAAGGATGCTTACAAAGAGAACGCGGTAGATAAGAAATTTGAAATATGGATGATTGATGGATCCCACAAGATAGAAATACTGCCAACTGACCCCATTGCATTGGTGGCTATGGAATGATTTTTTCTCCAACAAAATTTTGACATAGAGGACAAAGATTCAGAGGAGCATTTAGTTTCCTGCAACATGACAATCGTGGGTTTTTCCTAATATATATTAGATCGAAGAGTACACGTTTTACTCTTCTCGCCTAGTCCTCGGATATTCTAGGACAAAATATTCATAGAAAACAAGAATTAGGAGGAGATTGATCAAATCCAATCATGTAGGGATCGATGGTTGCCTGATGCTAATAGATGCATGGCCAACTCTTCTAGTTGTTGCTTATCGGTTTTCCTTCCTCATTTGGGCTCCTTCTTGAGTCCTGGTGAGATGTTTGGATGATGTAATGTCTGGATACGCAACTGAGCTCCTTGCATCTTTTGGGTCTCCTTATGAGGAGTACAGATTTCCTTCGCTTCTAGAAGAGATTTCCTTAGAAGAGAAATGTAGGGGGTTGGGATAGATGATAGGTCTCCCTTTTTGCAAGTCTCTATGATTTTTTGGATTTCATGATCTGTTATGTTTGTCTCATCCTCATATTCAATATTCTTTGGGTTTTCACCTTCTTCCATGGTTCTGTATTCCTGGTGTTATCAGTGATATTGCCACTTCTCCGTCTGTGACCACACTACATTGTCGGTCACACAAAATGACCTTATGGATGGAAGAGCCTAATTGACTATAGATGCTTTGGACCAAATCTTACAATTTTATCCTCATCATAACTATTTTTTGTGACATAGTTTGAGCCATAACCGTGACTCTCCTATTGGTCAACTTGCGGGTTAACCTCGAGAGTCTATACTAACAACCCGCAGGTAACACCTAAAAAGTTGCACCCGCTTGTTGTTGGACACTAAACTTGCAAATCACTTGCTTGTTTTCTAAAAACACACCCGCGAGTATCTCTAAATGATGAAAAAAAATATTAAAAGACTGATTAGGGATTAGTTATGACAGTTATTCTAACTACCATAACCTCCCCAACCAATTACCTTTCGAGCTTATCCTCTTAGCCTTGCTATAAATACAAGGAGAGGGCCTTGAGAAAAAGGAGAACCAATTTTGATAAGAAAATGATGGAGAAATATACATTGAAGGGAGCGGATCAAGGAGCCTAGGGTCAGGTTTTGACAGTGCAGATATAGCTAATTACCATTAATGCAAGTAATACAAGAGATTTTTCTCCGTATAAGATTTGTTTATTATATGAATCTAGTTCATTGAATCTTTCATATTTTCTTCTATATGAGTTTCATGCTAAGTTATTCATATTTGTTTAGCAAAAAAAATTTAGAAGGATATCTTGTTTATTGCAGGTTCTTTAGCTGGAATAGTGGAGCAAAGGATTAAAGTTTAAAGCTCAGATCAGACTTCAGTTATTCAGGTATGTGTTTTATCTTTAAACCCTAGTTAGTTTTTTATTAAAAGAAGTATTGCATGTTGTGCTTGTTTACCATTCAGTATCTGTACCTTAAATAAACATATTTTGATGATCTTTGAACTTCCCAATCTTCAGTTTAATCAGTCCTTTAGGTCTCCGAGAGAGTTTATAGGTGTCTACACCCATTTTTGTGATTCAGTTTTGGTCTGGCTTGAGATTTTTTTAAATTTTTTTTTATCAAAGCAGACCTGCAAGTTGTACTTAGTTGCAGTCACAGATTTTTCCCTTACCCGTGATTTGCTTACATCTGTACCCGTGGGTCACTTGAATGATGCTACATTGACAATCGCGGTTTTTTCTGAGAATTTTGATTTTATCCTATGGTTTAAACTTGAGATCTTTGCTTTGTTGGTGAAATATTTCTCTATTTAGTTATGGATCATTTGGACATGATTGTTGGTTTTGACTAAGTCATCTTGGCTCTTTTTGAGATTTTCTTGGTTTTCATTTGCTTGTTGAGTGTACCTAGGTCTTTCAAATCCAATTTTGTGTTTGGTGGACGCTTGGATTTTTACTTTATGGTCACTAGTTGGTGGAAGGGTTGTTGGATATCTTGATTGATTTTTTGCTTTCTTCTTTATGCCAGTTGATTACATACTGTCTCTATACTAGAGTTAGTTACTTCTTGTTTGGTGGAAGCAACTTATTGGGTTTTTTATCTTCAGATTATTTTGAGGGTAGATTTTTGAGTTTTTATAGGTTTAGGTACAGTCATCTTATACTTGCATTTCTTTTTGTTCTTGTCTTGTTCATATTTATTTGCTATTTCTTTCATTTAAAATAAAAACAAAAAAAGAACAAGTTATTTTAAGCAAGATCATTATTTTTCGAAATAGATTTTAGTTATATATGCTAACTCTTTGAAAAAGTAAAAAAAACACATTTTAAGTTAATTTTAGGTTTACTTTGCAAACCTTTGATTTTGAAAGATAAGCGAAAAGAAAAATAGTGAAAGGAACTTGCATTTTTATGTATACACTTTGCTTTTCAGTTGTAACCATCTTACACACACACTCACTCCTTTTTGAGTAAATAAATCCCTAAAAAAAAATTTGAGTTAAAATTTAATAATAACTTTTATTTTTAGGAAACACACACCAACTAGCTTAGGCTAGGGTTTTGGACCAGGTTCTTTTAACTATCCAAAACCATTTAAACTCAAAATTGTAGTGGATATCATTAGGTAAATCCACCTTTGTGGAAGGTGTGCTAGGAATCTCCACTCAAACCGGAATCAAGCATGAGGTCGTTTGAGGTTGATTATTTGGGGATACCCCTCCACTTTGCGACCGAGCATCTACCAGGACTGATACGTGTATGAGGATCCACCAGTACCTTGTGTGCTCTTGGATTTCGGGCTTAGTTACCCTACCCATGCATGTTAGTTTGACCTGCGACTATCCCCACAGACTCTTTCTACATTGTTGGTAGCCTTAGTATCTTGACCATTAGGGCTCTACACAGGTGAGAGTGAAATGATATTTTCACTTCACCTAGGATAGATCTAGGCAGAAATCCTCTATAGCTCTTTCGATAGGTGGTTGGTTGATTCCATCACTTGGCCCCATCGAGACTATAACGTGGACCCCAAATAACTATTTTTCATTACTCCATTGGTTTGTTTTGGGCCCTAATCATCCCAAACTTTCCTTTGGGAGACTAGGTGTTTGCTTGGTCTGGATTACTATAGGAAACTATGTAGTGGTGTGCTATGTGTTTACTGTTGTTCTAGTGGCCCCTAGGTTTATTACATAGAATTTTTTTGTTGTAAGTGTGGAGGACCAATCTCCTCGTAGGTCAAGAGGTTGAGAAACCTTCCTCCACTCACTTTGGATCCTCCATTGCCACCTCAGCGTCACATAATAGATTCAAGTGGTTCTTTTGAACTAACTGGCACAATTGAACCCCCTAGAGAACCTCAAATCATTTATGAAACTTCATCAGTCATACATAGCATCGAGGTTGAATATTTTCCAATAGAAGACTTTGCAAGACACTCCAACCCTCCCTTAATTGGACAAGACGACCCATTGTTAGAAAGGGTTTCTTCTTTAGGATTACCTAAGTTAAGTGTATATATATTTACATATGGACTTAATATGGAAAGTATAGGGGATGTATCGGGAGTCCCCCACTCTCCCACATCAGCTATCAGGCCGGGAGGTTTGTATCCTCGACACATAAATACCCTGATACCTATTTTGTTGCATATGTCTTCTGCTCCGAGTACTTCTTTTAGTTTCAATGTTGGATCCTCAGGATCATGTATCACTCAGGTTGTGCTGACATCTGGTCCTTTTGGGTCCACTATTGGTTCATCTAATATCCCTTTTTCAGGTATACCTATGGTATCATTTATATCTTCCCCTTTCATCCAACAGTTCCAGGTTAACCCTAGCTCAGCTCCTTTCACTCAAGGATTCCCTTGGCATGGAGGGCATATTTCTCCTTCGACACTGGTTGTAGGCTCAATGCCTACCCCTTCTATTTCACAAATGCTGATTTTGATCCCTTTACAGGATTTAATGTACATTCTTCAAATGTTCAAACTTCCAACATGCCTGTAGGGAGTACTCCTTTTTCACTTTTTGGTGGAGGAGGCAGTAATACTTATACTCATACTCCGTTCGGAAGTACCTACACTCAGCCGCAATGGATTGGGACAGAATGAAGCAATCCGCTGGCTTATGGCTGGAGAAATTTTCAAAACTCATTTTCAACGCAAACGATAGCTGGGGGTAACCCCAACCAACCTTATGGGAGTCATGGTTTGAGTGGTTCTCCTTACCATATTCCTCAAAATCATATGCCATCGGCACGACCTCGCTTACCTTTTATGGAAACTTTGAATCTACCAGACATTTCAAAGTTAATGAATGACCTAGTGCGACATAATGCTGATTGGCCTCTGGTCCCAACCAAACTCCCTTAAAAAATTCCTAAGTTTGAAGGAAAATTGGTGAAGACCCAAGGGACCATGTTACAACATTACAACTTTGGCGCTCCTCTAACTCGCTGAATGATGACTCGATTCGATTGAGGCTCTTTCAAACAACCTTTACTAGTGATGCATCCAAATGGTACATCGAGTTATCGACTGCAGCTTATAACATTTTTTGTGATTTAGCGATAGATTTCCTGAACTATTTCCAGCTTCCCGTCTGGTATGATGCCGACACAGACCTTCTATCTACTTTTATACAGAACAAAGACACTCATATATTTGATCATATTCAGGAGAGGAGTAGACAAAAATGACTCATTAAAACTGATATCCCCTTGGAATTTCTGAGGGAGTGGTTTTTGAAATCACTGTTACCATACATATCCAAAGATGTGTCAACTTATGGGCTTACTTCTGAAGAGGAAACCATTGTAAGGACCCAACAACTTGACTTGATTTATGCTCAGTCCAAGATCCTTGATGAAATTATTCGAGATGCACCTAGGTCAAACATCGATCTTGGTAAACCTAAACCTAGTCCACATGCCGATGGCATTGTAGGTTCAGCCGATTCGTCCTCTTTAGAATCTTTGACTAATAAATTACATGCACTTTCGATAAAGATTTATACTGCGGAAGCAACTACGGTTGCATCTTCCCCTTCACAAATAGAAACTGTACACAATGTGCAGTCAAATCAAAAGGGTCATCGGAAACCCAACAATAAAAAAAAGGGAAAGAAAGGGGAAGGAAACCAACAAAATCCCAAAACCACTGAAAATGCCGAGGAGGGAAAAAGAGAAAAGAAGAAGGTGAAGTTTCCTTACAAAGTTTGTAAAGAAGATCACCTCACTCATCAATGTCCTCTAATGGATGAAGCCCAGAAGCTGTTAAATCAAAATAAATTAGTCATCCTGAATGATCCTTTTCCCAAAGGACAAAGCCCAGCTTCTGGAAGCTCTAATACTGGGGGCACTCATCGTGCCACACAGGCTGATCAATCTTACATCAATATGGTTAACTCACATGCTTTACTGCAAACAAGAGCCAAGAATTATACCCTAGATATGCAACAAAAAGACAAAGAAATCCCTGAGTCATTTGTTCCTCTTCATTTAGAGAGACGTACAGGTCCTATGGAGAAGATATCGAAAGGTGTCTATAAATGGGAAATGCACAACCCTAATTCACGTGCCACTCCAAACTATTCAGTTGTCGAATACCTATCCCAAACTCTGTGTGCTATGTCTGCACTATATGTTTTCCAAAGCTTCCCATCATAGCGAAATGCACTTTTAGTGGCAATAGGAAGTATGGATGCATCAAGTATGTTGGCTAGATTTGATATGTCAAATATCAAAACCCAGTTTCCCTATCACATGGCCTTCCAAATAAAAGTAGTCCATGGTTCGAAAATCATTGGAAGAATGGTAGTGGATGAAGGCACTTCAATGTGCGTAATGTCAATCTCTTTTTGGAAATCCTTGGTCTCTCCAGAGTTAGCCCCTTCGATTACATTACTTACCGCTTTTGATGGGATATATTTCCATCCGCATGGAATCTTACCCTCATTTGAGATCCATCTTGCAGGTAAGGTAGTGTCAGTAGAGATGGAAGTTGTAAATGCTTCTCTTGACTACAATTTGATATTGGGAAGAAGTTGGGCGTATTCAATGCAAGCCATTCCTTCATCCACTTTTTGGGTACTTATGTTCCCCCATGAAGGAAAGATCATCACAATTGACCAACTAGCCTTTGCTTGGAAAAACAACACATCTCCTTCGGATTCGAATATCCCGTGGATTGATCAAGCCCATCTTCCTAGTGAGAGTTTAGAAGTAGGTATGTACTCATCATTGATGGGAACCTTTGATTTGGGCCTGCTCCCATAAATTATATTGGTTCAACGAGTAACACTAACATGTAATCTAAGGAGGTATTCACTGTTGTTCAAACAAATGATCCTTGGATTCTTCCTACTCAAGAGGAACAAATTGTGCCCCTATCTGTCGTGGAAGTGACTTATCAAGCATCACAAAATTCTCCGATAGATTATAGCTCGACTTCTTTAGTCTCCATGGAGCCAAATGTCGATTATGCACCTACATGGGCAATAGACTCCACCCATTTCTTCGATTGTTTAGACACTATTTTACCATCAAATGAAGCTATTCTGGAAGCTATGGTAGGTCTGGATCATCATTGAGAACATGTTCATCACAAATCCTATTTCCTTCTAGATCTGAACAAAATCAAGAATGGAGAGTTTTCTGTGAGACCTGGAGGAGATGTTGACTTGTCCATCAACCCTTTAACGAAACACGGGATTTTCACTGAAGGTAATATGGAAAATATTTCAAAAACTATCTCGATCAATATTTCCACCAAACTGAATGTCGTGGAAAATATTTTCATTGGCGTGAATTGTTCTCTGCAAGAAATCGGTTTGTACACCAACTTATTTAGATAATTATGCGATGTTTTTGCCTGGTCATATGAGGAGATGCTAGGTATTGACCCTTCCATCATCAAACACGTCATTACGACATATCCTAATGTGAAACCAATTTGGAAAAAGCTTAGTCTAGTTAACCCTAGAAAATCTGTGGCCATCAAGACTGAGGTTGGAAATCTGCTCAAGGCCGGCTTCATTTATCCTATCCACATGACGAAATGGGTGTCTAACCGAGTCCTGGTTGATAAAAAGAAAGGTACCATACGCGAGTGCACAGACTTTAGGGAGCTCAATAAAGCTTGTCCAAAATAAAACTATCCCACACCATTTGTCGACGGGGAAAATTTTAAGGACCCATTCTTATTTAAAAGTGTATAAACCTTGGCGAATATTACCAATTCTTAAAATGTCAACTATAAAATATTTGGCAATATTTTTCTAAAATTATTTCAATTTCTAAATATTTTATATGGTTTATATAATAATTTGGCAATTTTTAGAGTGAAAAAATTTTACCCCATCAAAATTGGGCGAGATGGGGCTTCAAAAAATGCAAATTGGCGAATTTGTTTTTGGAAAAAAAAACATGGAAAATAGCCCATGGGCTAAATTTTGCCCCTAAATTATCCTTGTTTATCGATCAAATCATTGATGCATGTGCAGGCCATGAAATGTTTTCTTTCATGGATGGTTTTTTCGGGATGTAACCAAATTCAAATCAAACCCGAATACCAGCACAAGACAACTTTCATATGTCCCTAGGGTACCTTTGCCTATAGTAAAATGCTGTTCGGATTGAAGAATGTTGGGTCTACTTTCCAGTGACGTATGAACTTTGATTTTAATGACATCAAACACGTGGTTGAACCTTACTTGGATGACCTACCTGCGCGATCTCGAAAGAGAATAGATCATCTTGAACACTTACGACTTGTGTTTGAACGATGTAGATACTATAAGATTCGGTTAAACCCCAACAAATGCGTATTTTGCGACAAGTCTGGATGACTACTAGGTTTCATTGTGTCAAATTGAGGGATTATGGTTGATCCATTGAAAGTCGAGCCCATTTTCAAATTGCCTACTCCTCACACCATCCGACAACTTCAAAGTTTACATGGCATGTCCAATTTTCTTATATGCTTTATCATCAACTATGCAAAGATCACCAAAGGTTTCATGCGATTGCTTAAACAAGATACCCAATTTTTCTGGGACGAGTCTGTACAAAAATATTTTGACGCTTTCAAAAAAGCACTCTTTCCATCCCCCTTGTTGAGCCCATCAGATTATACTCAAGATTTTATTCTATATCTGCCTGCATATGTTTCCACAATTGGCATAGTATTGGTTCAAGAGAATGACGAACTCCAAGAGCATGTCATTTATTACCTCTCTCGCACGCTCATAACTCCTGAACTTAAGTACTCTCACATCGCGAAATTGGCATTAGCTGCTGTGTAATCGATTCAAAGGTTGCATCAATATATTTTACTGTGAACTACTATAGTAATAGTGGATGTAAATCCTTTCCAATATCTTTTAAATCGACGTATTATCGGGGGGAAATTCAACAAATGGATTGTCATCCTGTAAGAATTTGATCTTACATTCCAATCTGCTAAGTCAAAAAGGTCTTTGGTGTTCACAAAACTAATATCTGAATTTCCTAGTGATATAACATGCGATGAAGAAGATATGTCATTCGCTAATGAACACATATTCCTCATTGCAACCTCCGAGCCGTGGTATGGAGACATTTTAATATATCTCCAGACTTTGAAGTGTCCACCGACATTCTCTAGATAAGAACGACGAAAGCTTAGGCATCATGCCAATAATTACCTCATTATTTCTGATACGCTATATAGACGAGGGGGAGATTTGATATTATGTCGTTGTTTGAATCTAGATGAAGCTGAGTCAATATTGAATGATGCCCACAGTGGAGCCTGTGGGGGTCATCTTTCAGGGTTGGAAACAACCTAGACAATACTACGTGCTGGATATTTTTGGCCCACCATCTTCAAATATTGTGTGGAAGTTGTGAAACACTGTCATCCGTGTCAGTTTTTCACAAAGCAAATCCAAGCACAACCGGATCCTCTTCACCCTGTTATCACCACAGATCCCTTCACCAAGTGGGGGATTGATTACATGACTTGCAACCCATTTTTTGTTGGGGGACATCAGTACATCATCATTTCAATCGACTACTTTACGAAGTGGGCCGAGGAAATTCCTACTGTGAAAGCAGATGGAGAAACGACAACCTATTTCGTATTCAATCAGATCAATGCCAGGTTTGACATACCTAAAGAGATCATCACCGATCATGGTAGACACTTCCAGAGCTACATGATGACAAAATTGACCACTATGCTAGGTTTTCGACAAGAACACTCGTCTCCATTTTATCCACAGGAGAATGGTCAATTTGAAGAGGTCAAAAAAACTTTGAAAACTATTCTTCAACGTACCGTTAATGCTAGTAGGTCAAACTGGCACATCATGTTGTATCCAACTATTTTGGCATATCGTTCTAATTTCAAGACTGCTATTGGTTTTTCACCATTTCAACTTGTTCATGGGTTGTAGGTAGTCATTCCGATTGAATGCAAGATTCCATCATTGAAGTTGGCTATCCAACTACTACTTGGACCTTCTGCTTTGGAAGAACGATTGCTTCATTTAGAACAATTGGATGAACAATGTCGTGATGCGCTCATTGGGAATGAAGCTCATAAGAAATGAGTCTAACATCAATATGACAAGTCTGTAAAACCAATGGTATTCTATGAAGGAGACCTTGTTTTGGTTTACGATCAGGACAAAGATTCCCGGGGGGTAGGAAAGTTCAATTCTATGTGGCTCAGACCCTATATTGTTTCTAAAGTTTTGAAGAAAGGATCATATGAGTTGATGGATTATGATGGTTTTAAGCTGACCAAGCCTAGAAATGGGATCTACTTGAAAAGGTATTATGCCTAGGCATGTATGCTTTTTCTTGTATTATAGTTGTACATTTTCGTAGAGTTATTATTTTTGGCTTTTCTTATATGTCTTATGGATTGTGTTTTAGATGAAAACCGAGTGGTTTGTAGGATTCCCCGATGGTGCTAGTCATCACACTCATAAATTGGCTTCAACTGCTTGGGTAATCTATTCACCCACAAGCCAACTTGTTTCCTCGGGAGGTGCTTGTTTGGGACCTACGACGAACAACATTGCTGAGTATAGTGCGATTATTGAACTACTCCGATATGCTATTCATAATGGCATTTCATGTATGGAGGTAAGACTTGATTCACAGTTAGTTGTACTTCAGTTGATAGGTGAGTACCAAGTTAGAGATCCTTCTTTTCTACGTCAGTTTTTGTGAGTTAGATTGCTTGAGAGCGATTTTGATTACATTTCATATCAACATATTTCAAGAAATCACAATACATTAGCTTATGCATACGCAAATTATATAATTGATTGGAATTCGTATCACACAAAATAAAATAAACCATTAAAACACATAAAGCAAACATGTATATAAACCAATAATGTATATATATAGGTCCAAAAAATATATATGAGTATGAGTCAATATCTATCAAAATATCACAATATACAAAATGGGAATAACAGCCTAAAAAGTAAGTATACATCTCTCTATGGAGAGGCATGAGCCTCAACCTGCTCTGATAAGGCCTCCCTATAAAACATCACCAGCTTGGCTACTTTCCTAAGCAGTCAGATCCATGTAGGGGGCACACCCACCACATGTTACTGCATCTCTATGGGCATCCGCTCAATCCTGTATGTAGGAATGTCATGGGTCAACTGGCCCATCTTTCCCTCAATACTCCACAGCATGGCATAAGTACCACTTGGATCAGTCGGTCACACATATATCCTGGGATACCCAGTAGACCTTGATGGCCCGACATCTACATTAAAAGGTATGTTGTTAGAACTCACACTCATTAATAAAATCACATGTATATGTTAAAAACAAAAATATTAAAAATCAAATAACTTTTAAAAACAATTTTTGGTAACTATATCTCCCCAGGCTGCTCCTAGAGGAAACATAAGCTTGAGATCTCCCCAAAAGTCCATGCTGGAATATGGGAACTGCTCGAATGTTGGCACCTAATAGCTCCACCATCCAAGATATTCCTCATTAGAGTAAGAAGCAATGGTCTCACATCCTCCCTAACGAAGTAAAATATTACCCCATCGAGTCATCAGTGGCTCATGAGGGTTGAGTGCTGGTAGAGCCATTCCTGGACTAAGGGAAGGGACTATCTCGAAGAAGAAGGTACAAAGTATGCTCTTGTATCCGAAGTTATTCTTCTTCACAGTTTTTCACTCCGTTAGTTGGTGTTTCATGTTCACCAACAGACCAGAACACCAATCAAATATGACATTGCACATACATTCGACGCTAATCTGCATGTAGCTCCAGGATTCTAAATGTTGAGCTGCACTATCACTGATTTTGTTTATGGTACTTAGTATCACTTTCAATGGAAATCTTGCTATCTGGCCAATCGACACTTGAGTGATGCTTTTCGCAGTCCTTGCTACATAGTAGGTATTTATGTAATATTGTACCAACAAGGCTCCAATTGCTCTGAATGTTCCCTTGAGGTTTACAACTTCACCTTGGCGGGATAATCATGTTATGAAATAGATATCATCTACCGTGATATCTATTATCTCCCCTTGGAGATTGAACATCCCCTAATTAGGATCCCAGTATTGCACAAGCATTTGGAGTAAGTGGGATTGCGACCTCATGTTTGAAGTGCATAAAAACTTGAGGAGTCCACACCTTCTCAAAGCATTTAATGTCAACGAATCCCCCAAGGCTACTCTATACATAGCCTCATGCTCTCTTTCCCTCCAAGTGAGCATCATCCTACATTGCATTCATTCATTTTTGCAATAGTTTATGAATTTTTTCATTTAGGTTTGTGCCACTCATGGGTCTTCCTTTCACACAGATGTGGGTACCCGCAAGTTGATTTCAACACAAATCACGGCTATTCCGGGTACCCATGCATTTCAAGGAGGCATGCTCACGGGTACGCAGACATAAATTTTAAACCTTAAATAAAAACTCCAAAAACCATTAGAAAACTTTAAAAATGGATCAAATTTGCAAAGCAAAGTGAGATTAGTACCTCCAAGTGATGGATTCTGATTTGGTCTCCCGGATTGATGGAAATCAATGTCTGAAGTCATAGGTTTTTTCCTCTTCTCCAATGGTAAAAATGGTAAATGTGAGTTACTTTTTGATTTTGTTACTATTTATAAAAATCTTTTTGATTTTTTACCCACTTTCTATAGTTTCAAATCTCTTTTTGTTATTTTTCTTAATCTTAATGACTCATTCAAGTTGTTTTGACTAGGTAAAAGTACAAGAAGGAACTTTCTCACTACTATGTTCATATCATTATTTTATATAAGGTTCGATTTCCTATGACATGTTGATTAGATCATTACATTGAATCTTTACTTCGTCATTTTATGCCTTAGGATTTCCTTTATTCACTAAGGACTGCAATTTTTATCCCTTTTTACCTTCCACCGTCATTGTTCTTTCATGGATTGTACCTTCCTCAACATGGGTTACCCTAGCTATGAACACTATGTCATATCAAAGCCCATGCTGTCATTTGATACTTTTGGGAACTTACTCATTATGCATCATTTTTTCTATTTATATCAATTTTCCCATCCCTATGGAGTTCCTTCACGCTCTTGTTAGACTCCTTAAAATTAACAAGATTGCCAAGCATAATTGTCTTGCTCAGACTCATTAAAGGACCTGAATAGACATCCACTTAGATATAAGTTTACCCTTTTTTTGGATATTTGTGGATTATTTACGAAAAAGGTATACTCTAGTCCTGTCAACTAGTAAATCACCAAAAATATTGTAGTGAATGAACTAATATGTTTTGATTCTATGTAAGAGAAAAAAAAATTTCGAGCATTTTCCAACCACACATCATTTATTTGAGCTTCACAGCTTAATTTTCCACTTATCCTAAGTATTTTGACTCAATTATGTGCTCACATCATCAGTAGATCATCAGTTTCAGTGAATTGGGTCTCCTCCTACATTCAGGGAGTCAATTGGGCCATTAATATCAGTTAACTGGGCCTACTCCATCATTCAGGGAGCCTACTGAGGTGTTTTGCATGACTGAAGCACTATACTCAGTGTAACTGACATCTTTTATTATTATATTCAACCAACTAGAGACAGAAAGGCGCCCTGCTTCACTGGTTGACTTCATCTGGTGTTATTTTCACCTACTATTCAGTTAAATGCAGACAAAAAGGCGCCCTCCGCTATTTTTGGGCATTCAGTTGAGTTCTGGATTCAATTAGACTCAGTTAGATAGTTTCAAAGTCTGTTAGAGTCATTTTCATGGTAGTTAAGTGGTTAACTGATGTGCCGAGTGGTGTTGACTTCCAAGTAATCCACTCTCATGCATTAAATTCAAATGACCTCTCTGGAATTCGAATTGCTTGGATTATTGTAGCCATTGTTACACATTGTAATCATCTTTTGAGTTTATGATAATGCATGAACTGTTGCAAACCTTTTGCATTAGTGTTTTGACATATTATTTGCCGCATGCATATCTAGTAACTATTGTCTTTGTTTCATAGATATTTTGTGCTTAGATTTTACATGGTATCAGAGCCATGGAAGGACAAGGAAAATCTTCTTCATAGTTCTTCATATGAAGATTGAGCAAGTTTGCTCAAAAATATTCCAACATTGCACCAGAAGCTGAAATTTTTCCACATAATTCCTAGATATTGTGCATCCGACTTATCAAGGTTGCTTGATAGTCTATGCCGGGTGTGATGCAACTTGAAAAGTGCAGGTTGTCGACCTAAAAAGTTTTTGTTTGTTTGTGATTGCAGGTTTCTCACGGTCTCCTATTGCATTCGCTATAGCAGAGATGGACTCTTCTTCACAAAATCTCCTTACTCCTTTCAACTATCATCAGTGAAGGATGATATATATATAGTGATGCGCTCCAAGGGACTCTTCATAGTTACTATGGGCAAAGAACTAGAGCCTAATGTTTCCATAGGGAAGTCCAAATACTTCAATAAGCTTGATGAAGCTTATGGTTTCTTATGTCTCAATATTTCGAAAGATATTCTTTTCCATCTCAGCGGATTGAAGACTCCAAAAGAAGTATGGGAACAACTTACTAAACTCTTCGGCAAGCAGGATGAGATGAGGGCTTATCAGTTGGAGAATGAACTGATTTCCCTAAATACTGATAATTTTGAGACCATCAATGAGTTCTTCACCAAGTTCAAGCATTTGGTGCTTCAGTTGAAGCAATGTGATGTTGAGAAGAAAGATGAGCATTTGATTCTTTCAATCCTTATGAAGCTAGGAGCATATTATTTAGTGTTTGTCTCTACTTTCCATTCAGGAAAACTCACCATTCTGAATTGGAAGATGCCTACCTTGAATGCATTCATTGAGTCCTTGTGAAAAGAGAATGACAAGCTTGTTCAGATGGGGTCCATAAATCCCTCCAAAGATCAATCCCTATTTGCTGGAGGACCCAAAGCTACGTATGGGAAAGGAAAGCAAAATAAAGAGAAGACCAAGTTTGATCATCCCGACCAAAAGGAGAAGACCAACCAGTTAGATGAGCCCTCTGGTTCAAGAAAAGACAAGCAAAAGGTAAAGGAGAAGACAAAGTGTTCTTACTGTGGTAGGGGATTTAATCCAAAAATCTCATGCATGAAGAAAACTATTTATTAGATGGCCCTTTTCTTGGATAAAAACAACATAAATCTTCCATATGGCACAAGGAAGAAGGTCAATAATGATCATGCAGAAAGAGGTCTTGCACTCATGGTAAGTGTTTCGAATTCTACAACTCTTCTCATTCAGGAGCTTCGAATCACATGGTTGCAAGAAAAGACTCCCTCTCTTCATTAAAATCCGACAACTATATCTCCATCCACATGGGAGATGATTCACAAATTTCTTCGAAAGGAAAATGTACTATTCATTGAGAACATGGTAGTTTTCAAAATGTTCTCTATGTTCCTTCTCTAGCTTCGAACCAACTTTCTGTGTATCAGATGAGACACACTGGTTTTCCTAAGAAGGTTGTATTCAGCCCTAATGATGTTGAAATTTTTGATATTTCCACTGGAAAGCTCATTGTAGTAGGCAAGGAAAATCATGCTGCAAAAACATATGAGTTATCCCACTTTTTGCCACATGCAAAGCCAAGTGCCCTTATGACTCATGGAAATGAGGTTAGCCGACTATGGCATGAGAGGTTTGGACACCTAAATTATAAATATTTTCAGCTTCTACAAAATAATTCCATGGTTGAAGGCCTTCCGAACATCAAATCCTCAAAACGGATATGCAAGGGTTGCATCATTGGCAAGCATTCTGAACACAAGTTCGATCAAGGCAAATCTAGAAGAGCTTCTTGTATTTTGAGGCTGATTCAAAGTGACAATAGTGGTCCTTTACCAAATCCCTCCATGAATGGATGAAGGTATGTTCTGAAATTCATTGATGACTTCTCCAGATTCACATGGGTCTACTTTCTCAAAAACAAATCAGAAGTGCTTGAAAAATTCAAAAATTTCAAGGCTTCTATTGAGGCTAATACTGGGAGCAAGATAAAATATCTTAGATCTAATAATGATGGAGAGTATATAAAATCATAGCTGCTGCAACTTTGTGTGGAAAATGGAATCCAAATCCAACACACAGTCCCCTACACACCTCAGCAGAATGGTGTAGCGGAGAGGAAAAACCGAGCATTGAAAGAGATTTCAACTTGTATGCTTGAGTCGAAAGGTTTGGATTAAAATATTTGGGCTGAGGCCATGAATGTTGCTGCATACATTCAGAACAGAGTTCCACACTCATTCATCAAAGGTAAAACTCCTTTCGAAGTCTACACTGGTCACAAGCCTGATGTGTCACATCTCAGTGTTTTTGGATCCACTACATGGGCTAGAATTCCGATTGAGAAGAGAAGATATTTGGAAAGACAAAGTAATGAGTGCATCCTCATTGGATATGCCGAAGAATCCAAAGAATACAAACTCATGGATATCAGATTCAAAAATATATTCATCGAACGAAATGTTCAATTTGAAGAACCGCTTCATGATCTATAACTAGTGGAGGAAGAAACTTCCAAATTGCTTCCTCTTCCAGAAGAAGATTCAGTAGAAGATAATGAAAGTTTGTGTTCTGATATTTCTAATATTTTATCAGAAATTAATGAACATGAAATATCAGGTTCGGATTCAAATCCATATGAGCCCCCCTGGTTTCCAAAGTGGGTAGAAAAGACTCTCACATTTGTTGGTTCTAACATTGGAAATCCTGTCGATCCAAGAAGAACCCGGACAGACTTTCAAAGAGCAGGTATAGCTCTTTCACATTATGATCCATTTCTGTCCAAAAAATGTTTTTTGATGATTGTTTTAGATCCTAAATCATACTACCATGCCCATTGAGATTCGATATGGAAAACCACCATGGATGAAGAGTACAATTCTCTTCAGAAAAATGCAACATGGGAGCTAGTTTCTCTTCCACATGGGAGGAAATTGGTTCAAGGCAAATGGGTCTACCAAATGAAGGTTGTTGATGATGGTTCAAACTGCAAATGAAAATCTAGGTTGGTGGAAAAAGTTTTCTCACAAGTTCATGGTGTGGACTACACAAAAATTTTTGCACTGGTTGCAAAAATGGATTCAATACACCTAGTTTTGGCAATTTTCGCATCCAAGCACTGGGAGGTGCACCACATGGATGTGAAGAGTGAATTTATTCATGGATATATTCAGGAAGATATTTAAATCAATCATATTGAAGGTTACATATAAGATCTAACACTTATTTTTAGATTAAATAAATCCTTGTATGGTTTAAAGCAGGCCCCAAGAGCTTGGTATGCAAAGATGAATTCATTTCTTCTATCACAAAATTTTGTGAGATGCAAATCAGATCCGAGTGTGTATATACAGAAGCATGAAGGTAATTTTATGATAATTTTCCTATTTGTTGATGACCTATTGATTACAGGAAGCAGTCTTGCTTCGATCGACACTATAAAAACTGCTTTACACCAAGCATTCAATATGAGTGATTTAGGCCTATTGAGGTAGTTTCTTGGTCTTGAGATCACTCATAATTTTGATGGGATTATGATATCTCAATCAAAATATTCTTTGGACTTGCTAAATAAGTTCAATATGGCAGAATGTAAAGAGGAACCATTCCCATTCCTCTAAAGAATCAGTCTTGAGGATGGTGATTCTACACCGTTGGTGGATTCTACACTATACAGACAGTTGATTGGTAGTCTTTTGTATATGAAACACTCCAGGCCTGATATTTCTTATTCCGTGAGTGTTGTGTCAAGGTACATGAAGCATCCCCATGAGCTTCACTAGAAGGAATCCAAAAGGATCTTGCACTATGCCAAGGGTATGAGACATTTTGGCATTCACTATGCTGCGGATTCCGATATTGACTTGGTTGGATTCACTGATTTAGATTGGACGGGTGATAGAATTGATCGGAAGTCGACTTCTGGATATGTTTTCATGATTGAAACAAGGCCTAATTGTTGGTCAATCAAAAAGCAAGCCACCATTTCCTTATCTTCAACAGAGGCAGAGTATTGAGGAGCAGTCAATGCTTGCATTCAAGCAGTTTGATTGCAGGGTATTCTAGCAGAGTTTGATATTGGTAGCACCACTTATACTGTCATATTTTGTGAAAATCATAGTGCTATCAAGATCTTGACAAATCTGGTTCAGAGAGAGAGGACCAAGCATATCAATATTCACATGCACTACATATGGGAGCTTGTGAATGACAGAACCATTGTACTGCAATATTTCCCTACAGAAGAGCAAATTGCAGACATCTTCACTAAGAGCTTCACTAAGAAGAAGTTCTCTTACCTATGTCCACTATTGGGGGTGAGTTCTACTATGGCGAGGACAGATTAGATCCTTCAGTGTTCAATTTGAGGGGAAGTTTTATTTCCCACTGGGTTTTTCCCTCTTTCCTCACTTAGATTTTTTGAGCATTTTTAGGATTATTTTTGTACTGGGTGACCTATGGACTTTTGTTGTCGAGGCTCTTTTATTATTTTTATTTTACTCCTCCGCATGAGATTATCTTAAGGGGGGGTGTTGGAGCATTTTCCAACCACACATCATTTATTTGAGCTTCATAGCTTAATTTTCCACTTATCCTAATTATTTTGACTCAATTATGTGATCACATCATTAGTAGATCATCAGTTTTAGTGAAATGGGCCTCCTCCTACATTCGGGGAGTCAATTGGGCCATTAATATCAGTTAATTGGACCTCCTCCATCATTCAGGGAGACTACTAAGGTGTTTTGCATGACTAAAGCACTATACTCAGTCTAATTGACAACTTTTATTATTATATTAAGCCAACTAGAGACAGAAAGGATCCCTACTACACTGGTTGACCTCATCTGGTGTTATTTTCACCTACTATTCAGTTCACTGCAGACAGAAAGGCTCCCTCCACTATTTTTAGGCATTCAATTGAGTTTTGGATTAAGTTAGACTCAGTTAGACATTTTCAGAGTTTGTTAGAGTCAGTTTCATGGTATTTAAGTGGTTAACTG
This sequence comes from Larix kaempferi, assembly GCA_027924585.1. Lineage (NCBI taxonomy): Eukaryota > Viridiplantae > Streptophyta > Pinopsida > Pinales > Pinaceae > Larix > Larix kaempferi. The sequence continues at coordinate 4,451,606 of BSBM01000756.1, forward strand.
ATGTGCCGAGTGGTGTTAATTGCCAAGTAAACCACTCTCATGCATTCAATTCAAATGTCCTCTCTAGAATTCTAATTGCTTGGCTTATTGTAGCCATTGTTACACATTGTAATAATCTTCTGAGTTGATGATAATGCATGAACTGCTGCAAACCTTTAGCATCAATGTTTTGACATATTATTTGTCGCATGCATCTCTAGTAACTATTGTCTTTGTTTCATAGATCTGTTGTGCTTAGATTTACAGAAAATAGAATATATTTTGTTTCAATATCCTACATAAGGTTACAAAAATTAAGATGTTACAATATCTACAAATTCTTGCAATTCTCTATTTTCTCTTTCCAATTGCTTCATTTGATGATTTGTAAAGAGATCACTTTGATGTTATTTAGCTATAGTTGAGTCGTTCTACTAGTTGTTTTCTATTGATTATTACATACTATAAAATTATATTGAACTAGAATGACAAGAATGTATGCATAGGGAAAATGGCCTAATCAATTTAGAGAGGGAGGATGAATCTAATTTTGGTTTCATTTGAGAAAAAAACATATTTTCTTTAAAAACAAAAATGCTTCCTTTATACTTTATTAAAAAATTACCCATACATGCATTTTATATAAAAATAATTATGCAGCAAAGGCCACAACATTTAGCATTGAGATATCCAAATCATTTATGGGAAACTTATCATTCTTAAACCTAGGGAGAGGCAATCAACTGTGGCATGATTATTTTAGCTTCGAGAATCATTACACTCCAAATCCAAGTGACAGACTCTATGATTTGTGTTGTTTCCATATTTATGTGAGGGAGTCAAACAAGGGGGTAATTAAACCTCTTGGGGAACCCAAATCATAGTATGAGGAACCACACCCTAGTACTCTACTAATTTCCTGAGATGCTCCAACTTAAGGCCAATTTATTAAATTTTACATACATCTACAAGTGAAATTTTACATAGATCAAAGCTTCATCATACTAGGTGTCATTATCGAAATGAGCATCCTTAAAAGGACATTCATTTAATTTCTTCCATATTAGAAATAAACTTTATATTCGAACAAGCTATGATATTGCATGGAATTACTCTTCCTCTTTGATTTTATTACCAAGGAGTGTAGTATTCTGGGTTATGCATGCATGGAAGAGAAAGCTACACCCATTTGGGTCCCATTCCCAATATAACTAATATAATGACAAAACCATAAATGTGCTTTACTATTTCATCTTTGTGACATAAGGGGAGTATGGATTGGGAAACTCCAAGATACTTTGGATGTTGTTAAAGAGGAAATCTACCCATAAGCATGGACCAAGAAAACATTGTTTCTCTAGGATCAATGAAAACTTACCACACTCCATGGATCCAAAACATCTAGGTAGAATACTTAGTGAACACTCTCTAGTTCTTGTTTCACTTGCATTAATGGATAGGATAGGGTTGATCCACTGATACCCACCAGCATGTGCATATTTATTGAAACCTTTTAGTTTAATCAATTAAGAGTGTGAGGATGAATCTAATGGTAGTTTCGTTTGTGAAAAAAAATAATTTTTTAAATGAAATGCTTCCTCCATACTTTATTTAAATATTAAATGTACATGCATTTTATACCAAAAAATTATTTCTCAACAAAAAAATTGCCACGACCCAGAAACAAACAACTAGCCTATGCCCATAGGGCTATCAAAAGATCATAAAGCAATGATATGGCCAATGACTAGAGAACAAAGAGAGAAAAATAGATCTGGCTAGCATGCCACACAAATGGTAGACATTTAGACTAAGTAGCAATGGAATCTCCCATATTTGAAGGAGGTTCAGAGTCATTGGGTTCAATCCCCACCTTTTAACTAATATCTTCTTAACAAGAGCAAGATATTGTCCATCATCATTTTAATTCATAGGATGTTTCTCCATTGAGATATCCAAGCCAATTATGTAAAAATTATATTTCTTAACTCTAGGGGGATGTGGCTAATTGTGGCATTGTTAATTTGGCTCTATCATTCATTCTACTCTTGAATCAAGTGACCTACTATTTGGTGTGGCTTACTTATATATCTATGTGGGTGGGTCGAACAAGGGAGGGGGTCAAACAAGGGAGGGTGACAACTTCCAAAAAAACCCAACTCATTGTGCAAGTAGCCACCCCTAATACCGAGTAGATGCTTGAGATGCTAACTCAATGTCCACCTTCTCAACTTGCACCTACATATATATCTAAGTTTTGACATAAGTCAAAGATTCATCACACTAGGTGAAATTATTGAAATAATTTTTTTAAAATACATATATTTAATTTCTTCAAATTTAGAAATAAAATCTCTATTCTAACAAGTTGTCATATTGCATGGAATTATTCTTTCTATCAGATCTTCTCACCAAGAAGTGTAGCATTCTACATTATGGATGAAGGGAAGTGTTGACCATTGAGGTTTTAGGGCCATTCCCAAACTAACTTAGCATAGTGACATATGTTTTATTATTTCATATTTGTGATTGAAAGGGAGTTTGGGTTGGGAAAATCCGAGATCCTTCACACATCATTCAAGAGGAAGGTTTCCCATAAACATGGACCAAGCAAACATGGTTTCTTTACGTTCAATGAGATCCTACCACATAGCTAAACAACTAGGTAGAATGCTTAGATAAAACCATCCAAATATTCTTTAACATGTTATTGGTGTCTGGCCTTGGGGCTGAGCCATTGATTGAATCAATATGTGTATATTTCTTGATCCTTATGGTCAATTCCACTTGTTATATTTAGACCAAGTAGATGGACAACACATTCCTAGGTTGAGAAATAGGCAATCAAAGACCAAGTTTTGAATCAACTCAATGATAGGTTTGTTTGGCAATCTTAACTAGAATTCTACAACATAGCGTAGGGATTCTAGCTATGTGCATTGTTGTAAAAGTTCCCCCCCTCTTTCACCATAGGTCTATTTTGACATAAGTTTCCTTGAGAAGCAAGTTGTTTCTATCAACCATTTACTTTTGTACTAAACTAAAGTGAGACCAAAAAATGTAATGTTAATTAAAAGACAAGTCTATAAGAAGTGAATCACTCTTTCTAAAAAGGTGGTGCTTGATATCCTCCCAAGTCTTCCAAATACTTGGAACCACAAAGGTACCTTCATTTTATAATTTCATCATAGTTAAAAACAAACTAGTAAGACTCCAAGCAAGATGTAGGTGTATACAAGCACTTTCCAGTTCTCTTAACCTTCCACAATGTGAATCACCCATTTTGCACAAAGGCTTGTGCTTGTTTTGGAAAGAATTCCATCATCCCATACCACCCCTCTCCTCAGTGTTGTAGGAAACTAGCCCCAAATTTACTCCGTGAAATTCATTTTCTCTGCTATAAGTTGGCCAAGAGAATGGCTTGATGGATCTTCTCGAGTTGTTAATAGGTCACACTAGATGAACCCCAATAAGAATAATAATAATAATCTATTTTGAAGGTCACCGCCAAGCGAGACACCAATTTGGTGTATGAGACCCCCTTGTTTGTGGGACAAGGGACCCCCCTCTGCTCCGCGATTTAACTACTAAAGTCTATAGAAGTGTACATACCCTATCCCCTTCGTATTTGAACCTATGACCTTCTAAGAGGGAGCACATGTTCTTAACTGTTAGGCCCACTCAAACTGCACATGAGTAGGAGGTAGACCTTCCTATGCCCTATGGCAATCATCACCTCAATATTATAATATGTAATATTGTAATTATTTGCTGTTTGAAATTTGAGTGTGTGAATCTATAGATTTTCTCATGTTTTGAAAAGTCAGTGAAGGCAATGTACATGCACATTTCACAAAGTAGTCACTAGCTAATTGATGGAACAATCTATTATAGTTTTAAAGTCTCTATCTTCTTCAATATTCATGCAAGAGGAATAAATTATAGTGTTTTTTATGCAAGCGATGATTGTGTAACGATATAAGATTATGGAGATTTACAAGATGGGACAATTTATTTAAGCGTTAAAGTCTCTATCTTCTTCAACATTCATGCAGGATGAATAAATTATATCGTTTTTTGTGAGGAATAAATTATATCATTTTTTATGAAGGGGTGATGGTGTAACAATATGAAATACCCCAGATTTACATGGTTGTTCTCCATTCAATGGATTTTGACGAGTGATATTTCGAGCAGATTACCTAGTATGGATAGAATCGTAAGAGTTGTAGAAATAAGAGTTGTTTCATGTTCTAGATGATGTGAAACTATTTATTTTTACTTCGATTTTAAATCGTTGTGGGAAATCACAAGGGTTTGTAGTTATTTCAATTTTAGAGTGAATGGCATTTCAATCTAGTGGTAATTTTCAATAAAGCTAGTTTGTATTTCATTTCTTTGGGAGTTTTTTTTGCACCGAGTGAAATGAGGTGCTCTATAGCCCAGTATGGGGGAGGTGTTCTAACGTGTATGTACCGTTACATCTAATAAAACGTAAAAAGTAATTTTTTTAATTAAAAAAATTCATGTCGGCTAAAGTATTATGAAAAGTAATTAAAAAATAGATGTCCATTTATAAAATAAAAACTTAAAACTTAAACCCAGATCTATAAATCAAGAGAGATCAAATTTCTTGAGTTTAAATTTAAAAAAAGAAATACAACTCAAGAAATTGGATCCCTCTTGGTACTTGATAGATATGGATTTAAGATGGATCTACGCTGGTTTATTGATTTTGTCCTCGCTAATGATTTGAAATGAATTATAATTTGAAATAGGTTAAAAAAGAGGTTTCGCCATTGAGGAGACAAAGGATGTTTTTGTTTCAACCTATGAACCTCCTTATTTCTTCCCTAAGTTGGTTTGTTTGGTTGGTTGGGTTGCTTATATCATTGATATATAATCATAATGGAAACAAATCTTGATCCTTGTTCAGTCTTTGTTTGCAGTCATTGTGAAGATGAAATGACACAAATTGTCGGAGAAAGAGAGACGGCGAAGAATTGGACCAATCTGAATTAGGTAGATACACATTCTTTTATGTTCTCTATTAAATGGTTATTCTATAGAAAATATCTAACCCTTAGGTTATATTGTTATTCTACTTATTGCTTCTCTTGTATTAAACCAACATAGATCCATCTTAAAACCGGATTTATCAAGCACCGAGAGGGATCCAATTTCTTGAGGTGTAAATTTTTTTTATCTTAATTTTTTTACACAATAATAAAAAATTTACACTTCAAGGTATTTGATACCTCTCAGTGCTTGATATATGTAAGTTTAAAATGAAATCAATATAATTTTTTTTGTTTAATCCGACATCATTAATTTTGTTTTTTTTTTTAATTTATTTTTTATGGGAACAACATGTTATATAATGTTACACAACGTTAAGTGTTACAACATCTCCCCCATACTGGTCTATAGAGCACCTCGCTACTCTTGCTGCAACTAGCTCATTATTAAAAATATTTAGAAATCTATTCTCCTAAATTTCAAAAGATGAAGTAGATGACTAGGTTAGCCTAAGAAGTTTTATATTATTCTAGAGAGGTGTATTGACCAACTATTGTGTACGCTACACTTCATCAACAAGATATTTTTTCCACATGGATGCCTCTTTGGTATCCATGACCCTTCAGCAACCTATATTCCCTCCTCGTGCCAAAAAACAGTGGGTGGGTTTCTTCTGCAAGATAACTTTGGTTCCTTCTTACTCCTATTCATGGGAAATTGTGCCATCCCAACCTTTTCTATCCACAGTCCATAGTCACTAAAACCATATTGTCACATTCTGCTCATGATTGGAATGACATCAATCAACCCTGCTATGTGTGCAAACTTAGATTATGTAGACATTTATATTAGAATGAGGATAACTAGATGCCATATGAACTCCCAAAATTTCCTGGTGATGTAAATCCATTCTAACCCCATTTTTGTGGAGGCCATAAGGGTAGTCGTTGATCATTCACATAGCTAAGAACCCTAATCAATAACAAGTAAATTGTCTTTCGATGTGACAAAACTTTCATCATCGATTACGATGATAGTTAAGAGGGACAAATTGTGCCCTCATGCCATCCCATACTCACTAACACAATATTGCCACAATCCAAGGAGGTTTCTTGGTTCGCTTTCATTCTTGTTTAAAAAAGAACATTTTTGGCACGATGTGGGTATGATTGGAATAACCTCAATCACTAGAACCACACAACCATCAATCTATAATGGTTTTTATTTTTTATTTTTTATATTTTACATTTATTTATCAAACAATTTTTTTATAAACTTTCATCTTTTTATTACCTTTCAATTTAAATATACATATTTTAATAATTAGTTAATTTGTTATACATCATTCACAATTTCAATGTGTCTATAAACCATTGCACTTACCAAACAATAATCGTCAATAGGTTGCATAGTTAAAAATAATTGCGCTTCCCTTCATCAAGTTAGGTAATCAACTTGTATTTGTCTTATTTTATATATCTTATGCAATAGATGGTTTATAATAAAAGAAATTAAATTTATAATTTTTTAAAAAGATTATGAATAGACATGTTCTCTTATTTTATATATCTTATGCAATGGATGGTTTATATTAAAAACGAAATTAATAAAATTTTAAAATATTATGATAGACAGGTTGACATATTTATATAAAATTCTTTTAACATATGTAAATAAGCAAGAATTTTATTAAAAATCCTTATATTATAATTTTGTCTTTATTTTCAAGCTAAGTCAAGTTAAATGTACACCCCACGATAGTATTTTTACGCCATTGGCATTTATTCAATGAACACCTTGTTTCTCCATTGTAGTAGATTCATCACTTCTTTGTTGAATAAAATGTTGCCACGTGTTCAGTTATTGTAGTTGAATTCTACCGCTATACAATCTTTCGGGTTCTTCTCGGGCCCCGGTGTGTCACAAAGTTCCCTTCGCAATCTGTCATGCGATACTTCTTGGCCTATTCCCGACTGTTGATGTATATGTAACTTTGGAATGTATTTCATTTATATATTTATTGTACTCCTATAGAGATGTATTATTCCTCTATACGGAAGTGTTGTCATTTGTATTGACAAGTGTCGCAAGTGTGTTAGCTTGACGATGGGTTATTAGACCAACTTGTAAAGGGTCGTCCTGGGATTAATGTAATATGAAGTTATTGTACCTAGCTAGACAAGTCGGCCCCATAAGGTTATTGGGCAAACAGGGCACGTATAAATAGAGATCGGGAGATCTCTGTTTGGATCACTTCAGAACTCACACTTCCTTCACTCGGAAAGTGGCGCACATGTGAGGAGGAGGATCAGCTGCTAAGAGGAGTCTATCTCTTGTACTTTGGTTGTGCTATTGCTCTATCTATCTCTGAGGAAGTTGTAGGGTTTTTCACCTTAGGGTTTTCCCCACGGAAACTCTGTGTGTCTATTGTCTCTCATGCTTTTGCTTCTTGTGATGATTGACATGCTTGTTATGATTGATATGCATTGATATATTGTACATGGTATTCAAGCATTGAAGAAGTGGAGGCATTATATGTTGCCCAAGGAATTTGTGTTATACACAGATCACCAAGCACTGAGGTATTTGAACACTCAGTTGAAATTGGATCAGAGACACATGAAGTGGGTGGAGCTACTTCAAAGATACACATTTGTGTTGCGACATAGGTCGGGCAAGTCGAATAAAGTTGCCGACGCATTGAGCAAGAGAGTTGCGCTATTGAGCACGACAATAGTTCAGGCAACAGGGATAGAGTCGATAAAGACGGATTATGAGATTGACGAGGATTTTGTGAAAGCATGGAAGGCTTGTCGTGAACCTTGGAGTATTGACAGAACTCCATATTTGAGTTACTTTATCCAAGAAGGCTATTTATTCAGGGGAATTCAGTTGTGTATTCCCGGAGGATCAGTAAGAGAGAACCTAATCCAAAAATTTCATAATGGCGGGTTAGCAGGACACTTTGGCATCGACAAGACCAAAGCACTGGTTGACGAGAAGTATTTCTAGCCAAGAATGTCGACAGATGTCGGAAGGTGGGTTCGACAATGTCAGGTTTTCCAGTTGGTAAAGGGAAGGAGTTAGAACATAGGGTTGTATACACCATTATCGGTACCAGATAACCCTTGGGAGCATCTTAGCATGGATTTTGTGTTAGGATTACCGAAGACTCAGTAGGGGAGTGACTCGATATTTTTTGTAGTCGACAGATTTTCGAAGATGGCACATTTCATACCATGTAAGAAGACGAGTGACACCACAGGGATTGCTATACTATTATTCAAGGAGATAGTCAGATTGCATGGGTTGCCAAAGAGTATCACATCGAATCGGGATACAAAATTCATGGGGCATTTCTGGAGAACTCTATGGAAGAAACTGGACACGAAGTTGCAGTTTAGTTCGACGCATCATCCGCAAACGGACGGGAAGACCAAGGTGGTCAACAGAAGTTTGGGAAAACTTCTGAGATGTCTAGTTGCTGATAGACCCAAGTAGTGGGAAAGTGTGTTGGCACAGACGAAGTTTGCATATAACAATTTTGTGAATCGGTCGACGGGATTGAGCCCATTCCAGATTGTTTAAGGGAGAAGCCCACACGGAGTGGTGGATTTGGTCGAGTTGCCAACAGAAACTAGGAAGAGCGCAGATGCAGAATCATTCGCAGAGCATATGCATGAAGTTCATGAAAATGTGCAAAATTGCATAGAGAAGAGTAACGCAGCATATAAATTAAGAGCCGACAAAAAAAAAAAAAAAGTTACAATCGTTCCAGGAAGGGGACTTAGTCTATGCATACTTACGGAAGGAAAGATTTCCAACAGGAACATACAACAAGCTGAAGCTGAAAAAGATAGGACCATGCAAGATTTTGAAGAAGATTTCAAACAATGCTTATGTGTTGGAATTGCTGGAAGACTTGAACATTTCAGCAATGTTCAATGTCTCAGACCTGTACAAATTTGAAAAAGGGTCAAGCAGTGGAAGAAAAGAAGTGATAAGCATCGACTGGACAGAGCAGATTCCAGACCGACATAAAGAGAAGATCACAGAAGTAATCGAAGAACGCGAAGTGGGGCGTACCCGTAGATCATGAATGAAGGAATACTTGGTGCGATGGACAAATAATGAGTTGCAAGAAGCGACATGGATTTTCGAAGAGGAGTTTAGGAGAATGATGAAGCAGTCGAATTCTTTTTCACCTGGGGATTCTGATGCAGGAGCATCGGGGCCTAGGCAGATCAGCAGAAGCAGGTGGGGTGCGACCGACTAGGAAACACAGCAGACAATGAGTGGGGTCAAGAATCGACAGGAATTAGTCAATAGACGACAAGTGGAGTAGGACGTCGGAAAGTCAACGAGTGGTCGAACCACGGCACGCTAGGTTTGGTGGAGGAAGGGGAGGACTGGAGAAATTTAGGAGATGAGAAACATGCCGACAGGAAGGTCGAGATGTGACTGACTACCGTAATAGGGTCAGAAGGACAGAAAGTCAAGAAACTGTACCTGGTAGCTGTTCGAGGTTGCTGAGGAAGTTAATACAGTTATTGCGAGTTAGTGAAGGACATGACAGGTGACGTCACGGACAGAGACTGTACAGCACGGCTAGGAGTTGACGGTGCAGGTTCTCGGGATTTGGAAAGATCGACGAACAAGAGGATGCATGTCTCAGGGATTGTAGTAGTCTCGGGAACAACATTAGCAGGGTAGAAGATGTAGGGGAGGATCATCAGGATCTTAAGTCTTTGATCAGCAGTATTAGAGAGTAGAGCTGAAAGAAGTTGTGAAGAGTCACACTGGCTATAGAGAAGGAGTTGAGATCGATCCATAGCTCAGTGTTCAGTGTTGAACCAGGAGAAGGTGAGGTCGACACACAGGGAGAACACACCACAGTTACTTCTAAGTTGTAACGGCTAAGGCTGATGGTAGTTAGTTATTTGTTTACAATTATTCTGCATTGTAACCAAATTTAGAGAAGTAATATAAAGCCACTTCTAGCATCCTGTTTTACACCTTGTTTGTGTAAGCATCGTGATTTGTGTCATGTGTATTGCTAAGCAAGAAAGTATTCCCATAGGGTGACTTGCGTCATGTGGACTTGGACCTTGATGCGACTGACAGTAAAATATGGGAACTGTTTACTAAAGATCTAAAGGACTCACACATTTTCCTATCGAATAAAGATGATGTTCTTGTTTGGTCTAAAAATTCCAATGGGGGATTATATACACCGAACATGGATTACCGTGCCATCCGTGAAGAAGAATACCATCCTATGTCGTTATGGTGGAGCTCTGTTTTATGGAATCTTCAATATCCTTTAAACGTGAAGTTGTTTTTATGGTTGGTTTCACATAGAAGCGTTTCGGTCTGGGAAATCACGATCAAGCATTATTGGATTGGGCCAAGCTAGTGCTCATTATGCAAAAACAACCGTGAAGATGTTTATCATTTATTTATTCAATGCCCCTATATGGTCGGAATCGGGTTACATATCTCAAGGATTAAAGGGGTAAAATTTTCATGGAATGCTCTTCAACTACATGATTCCCTACAAAACTAGTCAAACAACAAATATTACAAAGATTACAAGGCTCTCCAAACTATCATTATATGGTTTGTGGCTTGCTAGGAATAGGGAAATTTTTGAGGATATCTTCATGTCACCAAAAATCTATGGAAACAAAACTTTGGCCATCCGTAGCCTCTTTCCATAGACTAAAGAAGTCAACAATCAACGATGTGCAAGGGAGGAATTCATTGATAAATCAAAGTGATGGGCATATTTAGACGGGGCCTCACATGGCCAACCTACCAATTGAGGTGTTGTTTATATAGTTTACATTTCTTATACTCATTTATATAAATTTGTTGTTGGCTTGGGCTTATGTACCAACAATCATTCTAAATTAATGGCATTAAATCTCACCTTGTTGATTGTTCTCAATAATGGCATCCAGGATTTACAGATTTTTGGTGATTCTCAATTAGTTATGGAGTGGATGAGAATGAGAAAACCTCCAAGGAATATCCACCTTATCGCCATATATGATGAATTCATCAGGCTTGTTAACAGATTTCAGAACATTAGTTTTCAACATATCTACATAGAAATAAATGTACTGGCTGATCAGCTCTCAAAAATTGATCTTCGAAATATTGAAGGAGTGTGACTTCAGTGGGAGAAAAATAATGACAACATTGTGGAGCATGATTTGGGACCATTCCTCGTATGAAAATGATGATTTCTATATCAGCTAATAAACTAAAAGGCCTTCTTAATGGGTCTTCTTTAGTGCTTAATGATATCATCTGGTAATTGGAGAACCATATTTTTTTGGATCAATATGTATAGCAATGTATTGGTTGTGTTTTTTTTCACTCTTTTGATGCAGAATCTACTTATGCTCTAGTTGTCTGGAAGATTGGAACTACATGAAACTATTTGTTAGTCTTATTTTGATGCTCATCTATGAGTTGTTTTGATCAGATAGCCATAAACTATTTTGCAGTTTTATATGTAGTTTCCACAATGGAGGCAAATGGGAAGATATGACTCTTGCAAAGTGTTGTATTTAAATTAATGAAATGCGAATTTTTTTCCAAGGAAAAAAAGGGTTGAAGATGAACATCACTTTATCATGGAATGTGTTGAGTACACCCACATTACAATGCAATTTCAAAATATTTTCTACAAAATTGACCTTGGTAACTTTTTAATTCATCACAACCACGATGATCTAGAAATGCTTCTCTTAAATCTTTTCAAACACAAAAATAAAATTCTAAAGAAAACAAGATCGATATATCAAAGTTGGTCTCAATAGACTTGAGAGAAAGAAGTGATTTCATACAAATATTTTGTAATTGATCTTCCTCACAATGTTAAAAAAAACTCCTCTTTAAAACACATTTTATAATTTATAATATTAAAATAAAAAGTAATATTTCCTATCCTATTCTCTTCAATTGATTTTTCCATTAAGATTATTTCAATGACTACATACTCTTTTTATATAAGACAACTAACAAAACTCAAATTATCTTTTTATTTTAGCTAACTTAAATAATAATAATAAAATGTTACTAAAATAAGAATGTGAACAATAAAAATCATTATGCAAAAAAATGTTACACTTTTTTTCTTTGTAAAAGTGTACCTACTCTTTTATTTTTCCATATGCAAAAATATACCCTACTTTTTTATTTTTCCGTATGCAAAAATACAGGCAACAAAAAAGTACATAATATGTGAAAGGATATTTAAAAAAAAATATATGAGTGGATATTTAAAAAAAATATTTTGCAATGGTAGAGTTCTCTCTATATATAATAGTAACTTTGTTATTTTCTGAAAATAAAAATCTTTTTAAAATCAACATTAGTAAACTTCTATCTAGGTTTTTCACTGGTAAATCTGCCTTTGCCCTTTTTTTATCACTCTTGATGAACACTAAATCCAGACTTTGAAATACATTACTATTTTTGAGGTAGTAATATGTAAAACAAGTTCTAGTATAAAATAATGCTCTCTTGATCATACTTATTAGTTGTTATTGATTTTATTGAAGAAGTATGAGGATGATTTTCATATTAATATAACTTGTTTTTTTTCATATTAATATAATTTGTTTTTTTTTTATATTCTAAACTTAGCTTTGAAACAATTTTGAATGTTTGAAAACATTTTTTTTTTCAAATAATATGAAAAAATTGTAATGACCTAAAATAAATCTTGCATTTAGCATATAGAAATAATATAACAGTGTTAGAAAGCTTGAATCCACCGACACTGAATATATATATATATATATACACCCTAAAATAAATAATAAAATTGTATTGAGTATTACATCTCCTAACATGTCATCATCACTTGTGATTCTAATATTTTATTCATCTTATTTATAAATAAAAAAAATATTATGCATAGGAGGGTACATATCGAGTCAGAGGAAAGAAACAAAATAAGGGTCGGAGGACCGAATTTCTGTAAGGACTGGGTGACAGCCCTCAACCTCGTGAGTCGTGAGGAAAAAAAGCTTGAGTGCACGGTTCTACTAGGGCTAAATTTCCATCAATAAAGATATGTCATGGTCAAAGAGAATCTATCTATTTTATTTTTTATGTAGAATGTTTTAGAAATTAAATATGGTTTATTTTTTTAAAAATTATTTATAAAAATTAAATATTGATTTTACTAAATAGTATGTTTAAATGGTTAATATTATTTATTTTTTAATTAAAAATTTATTATTTTTTTGGTTTAAGATTATCTTTAAAAATTAAATATTGATTTTACTAAATCCATATAAAAAAATACATTAACTCTTCCCACAACCATAATGTTTTGCTAATGTGCATTGCTCTTCACCCTATCATATTATGATGATTTTCTAAATGGATTTATTGGGATTTTGCTTTCTTATGCGAGTTGAATTGGAAACAAAATTAAAAGCCTTAATATACATAATTGTATGTGCTAATGTGTATTTACATAATGTAGTAAAATATTATGTTCTCTACTTTTTAAGTGGGAAAAGTTCTATAATCATTTATTTATTTTTAGATTAGTAGGAAAATGAGTATAAATTTTTAAATAAAAAATGTATCTTTAAAGTTTTTAAATATTTATGATTCTCATTTAACAATGATATAACTTTTTAAATAAAAATTTGTATGAAAGTTTAAGTTAAAATTATAGTTTTAACAATTTTTTATATTTAAAAAAAAATTACATTTTTATTTACTTATTATATAAGATATTAATTATTATGGTGGTGGTGGTGGCGGCGGCGGCGGCGGCGGTAGTAGTAGTTAATGTCCATTGAGATCAACTATGATCTAACGAACCTTAAGAGGATTACTTGGATTACTATAAAATTTTATATTGATATTCAAAATGCTTACAAAGAAGCGTTCCTAGGTCACCATACTTTTGACATGTTAAAAGGTTAGGGAGGTTTGTATTGTTGCAAAGATTATGAAACTATGATTTAATGTGGGTATACACGATGCATTCTAATAGAAAGTGACTTTCATCCTCAACTCTCATAGTTTCACAGAGATGGAAAGTCCTTTCCACCTACTGTGTTTTAGGAATTGTCTAGCGTCATGTTTCACCATGAAGCTCATGAGAGTTTGTTCTTATCTTGGCTATATTAATTTTCTCCTTCGAACTAGTTAACACAGAGAGATATTTTTTATCTTCCAAATTAGGGTTAATGACCTCCTTATAATATCTTAATTTTTTTTAACCTCTAATTCTTTTTCACCTTGCATTTTCTCTTTAAACTTAGATGTGATAATATTTTTAATGTTATTGATATCTTGCAAAGTGGCATCTTCGTCAATTCCCCAATGGTTTAACCATGCCATGGCGTATTTATACTAGCCTCTCTTGAGCCAAAGTTGGTCTTGGATTGGATTTTGAAGTAATTTTAGGAAGCCTCTAGTCTCCCATGTTGTTTATCCTATACTTGTACATCGAGCACCTGGTCATAGCGATGCTCTTGATGGGGGGGAGACCCACTTCTAGAAGGAGAATAGGGAATGGTGTATTGTTTTTAATTTTGAGGTGTTATGAAGCGCTTCTAGATTTGTTCAATCTTTCGCTAGGATTATTTAGAGATGCTACAACCCCAAACTTCACAGCCATACAAGATAACAAGAGTGACAATAGTTTCAAAAGAAGCTTCTTTTTATCCCACATCACAAGGTTTGCTAATTTACAATTGTTTTCAAGGCTAAAATAAGATTTTCCACCCTCCATTAACCCTTTTCTCAATGATATAATTCTAGTTGAGCTTGTGATTGATATCAATTCAAAGATATTTGTGCAAAGACACTCTCTCCAATGATCATCCTTATTTAGAAGCAAGTCATTTTTAAAATTATTTAGAAAAAGATCATCCTTATTTATGTCAAAGATCAAATTATTTTGACCATGAGAATTGTCTTTCGTAGGATTGTTATGCATGCAAAATTGAGGGTTAAAGGTCTATGATTTGAGTTAGGCTCGTGGTCATTTAGAATGTCTAGATTTATCATTTTGTTGTATAAAGGGATATCAGATATGACATAATCTATCACACTTCTACCTCGCCCATAGATATAAGTTATTTGGTTAGAATTTGGCCACTTTATTAGATCATTGCAAATTATTAGATCTTGAGCACTACAGAGCTTGACTTGCTCAAAACCAAACAATTCACCTAGGAAATTAGCGAGAGGGTTGTTTTGGTAACAAGAGCCTTTTTTTACTTTGTGTGATAATGAGATAATATTACCATGAAAAGAGAACTTTAATGAGATAAGATTATAATGGGATAATATTATTTCATGAGAAATTTTAATTATGAAAAGATAAAATTAATTATTTTTTATAATATTTGAATTTTTTTCATAGATATTATTTTTGAGATGGTGAAATTTAAATTTTTTTATTTTTAAAATATTAATTTATGTAATATCTTATACATTTATAATTTATTTTCTCTCTTTTTAAAAGTTATAGTTTTTTATTTAAAAATATAGTATGTATATGCTTGAACTTTAGAATTATTAACTCCTATTTGTTTAATGTGTGATTTTTTTATAACACCATAAAGTTGTGGTTTATTAATGTATTAGTTATTGTAAGGTAAAGTTTATTTCGATGTGAGTGGTTTGATTCAAAGTTTTAGGAGGTTTTTAGATTTAGTTGGATTTGAGAAATTTTCTTTAACTAGGTAGATCCTATTTTGGTTTGTGGTTGAGATATTTTCTCAAAAATTTGTTAATGCACCTGAGATTGAGTACCCATCTTAAGGAAATTCTTGATGTACCTTGATATATATAAATATGTAACATTGTTTAATGTTAATAGATTACTCAGTATAGTTTTTGAAGTGTGCATAAACAATGTATACTCGTCCATTTTTCTACATGGTAATAGAGTTCTTATGGACTTAACTCCCTCACAAGAGGATCCATGAACATGAGAGAGCCTTGAGAATTGATCTTCTGCACATATATAGGATTAGCATAGTGTGTGTAGATCGGGTTATTTTTTAAGGATTATAAAAGTATACTTAAATATAGTATTCTAGGCGATAATTTTGGATTGAAAAAAACATAAATATAGATTGGTAGGCGAATATTAAATATGAAACATACAATTTAGTATTGAAACTTGTAAATTTTAGCGAATATTATGATAAAAAAAATACATTTTATGTAAATATAGGTTATATTAGAGACAAAAAATGACTAAATAGCGCATTTAGTTTTTAAAAAAATGCCCAAAAATAGCCAATTGGCGAAATTTCACCCCTAAAAATTTCCCTGGTGTGGATAGTTTTCAATGAGAGTATATTGTTTGTTGAGAGATATATGTGTTTTCTCTATAGATTTATGTGTGGGTGGGTTTGCTCAAAGAGACTTCCTGACGTGGAGGATTGCAATTAATCTTGTCAAATTTCTTCCAACTACAACCATTCTTTCTTCTAAATTTTGTTTCCCATTTCTTCCTACGGAGGCCATTGCTACAACATCAACAAATACTTAACAGGCTCTCTGTTGGGATTTCATGTTTCATTGATTTTTTCACTGATAACTATAGGTTAGAAAATGAGAGGTTATACCATGAAATAGTCACTAGAAGTAGGTCGTGGAAGTCAACCCAAAGATAACAAAGACGGCGGATCTATCTTCTTACAAGCTCACAAATCTTGATTTCATGCACATTGTGTTATCAATTGCGGTGTTTTCCTTCGTCACCCTCATGGATCCCAAAGTATTGAGATCTTACTATGCAAATTCTCAAGAAGACCAAAAGCATTTGGTCACTAGCCTTCCAATCGTAATTGGGCCAATTTGCAGTATGATCTTTGTTGTGTTTCCTACTTCATGACATGGAATTGGATATCCTAGTACAGATTAACGTGAAGTTAGCTTTAAATAACAACTTCTCATTATTAAATAACAACTTCTCATTAGTTCCAAACATGTTGCACATTGTATGTTTTGTGCAAAATACTCAACAATTGGAATACATAGGAATTTTTGAATTGACCTGCGCAACCATTTGACCATATCCAATGTCAATTCATCTGTATATCTCTCTCCTTCAAGTTATCATAAAATATTTGAAAGCAAAGTTGCACATAATGTAGGTCATGGCACCTATCATCACTTATGTAGAAGTTTGTCCCTTTCACTACTATCCTCTTGTCTTTGTTGCTATATGGACCATGCCGATATGCGATATGTACTATTATACTGGCTTGACCTGAATGACAATACTAGCTTTGGATCTCATTATGTGGCTAAAGGGTGTAGTTCTCAATGAAATCCACAACTGACAATACAATACATGCGGGAAAGGTGTCTCTGCATATTCGAAACTGCTCATCCTCCATTGGGATACATGCACATGTTGAACATATTGTTTAGTTTTACAAAAAATCCTTCATGAAATCACATACTCGTACCCGGTGACAAATAGATAAAATGGATAATTGTATTGTGATATTTAAAAGATATATGAAAAAATTGAAGGTGCAATATGAAATAATCCTATCTTCACTTACCTGGGAATTCACCAATGCAATCTTTTTGTTTTCTTTCCCACTATCCAATTGATATGTAACATTCTTGAAGATATAAATATCTACCATCATCCACCCAAATTCTTTCTCCTCATTTTCATGAATGCATCGACACAATAAAGAAAATCCACTACACCTAGCCGAGCATGTTCTGTATAGACACGATTTCCCATAATATGTTTTTCCATTTGGCCTTGGACACATAATGCTATGAATAAATTCCCTCAATGAAATCAATGGTAGTATGGATGAGCACTCTTGCACAATGTTAGTATGCAAAACATGGTGGATTTGTACATATGTGTCATAAAAATAATCAAATTCTACATGGTATCTATAACAACATGTGTTGTGGTCTGTGCATATTCTAACATACCAAGGTTTACATTTCTCAAATGATCTTTGGCCCATGTTCAATTCCATGTGTTCATTCTTGCATCTCTCATAGAGATTTGTTTGTGTCATGTCAAGGAAGTGCTTAATGTGGGGCTCACGACCATTAGTACCTTTTATCAACTTTAGCACATCTCTTTGATTGGATGAAGGCTTAGTATTTTCATGCCAAACCTTTTGTACTAGTTCCTTACAACATCAATTAATTTCCTGTCTAAATGAGACAATCTTCCAATGAAGGCCCAACAATCTATTTGATTTAGGTTGTCAAGGTTATCTCTTATAATAGAGTACTTTCGAAGAGTTTTTATATTTTCTTTAAAAAATTTAGATGTGCATGAAAACAACTGACAATGCCTCGTGTACTTGTTTACAATCAATTTTGATAACACACGACATGCAACATTATGATCTTTTGAATGAGTAGACTTTCCAATTGTACTAAAAGTTGCTTGAATATTTTTAACAACATGCTTACTAGCATCTGAACCTTTATGCCTAAAATTATCATAACAACAATTAAACAATGTGATTTTAACAAATCCAACAATAATTGACATTTGGATGCATAATTTTTTGATTGAAAAATGTCTTTTATAAATTTTTTACACTGCCATCCAATAGTTCATTTCAATAACTTACCTTCAAGGGCTACTAGAAGACTTTCATTCACTTGAATACATCTAGGAGTTCTTCAGCATGAACTAGATAGTCGAGGTAATGAAGGTGGAGAAGAAGTGTGAATCCCATCATTGGTAGATTGAAGCACTGCATTCACTTAAGAGTGAATATTGGGAGTGCATTGGACATGTGTGCGGTCTATATGTTGAAAATTTGATTGTTCAAATTCAAGTTGTACATGAGGAGTTTATTCATTAGAAGGTTGAAAATGAGTATCTTTCCCAATATCCCCAAGTGAATACCCAACACCTAGCAAAGTTTGAATACCCTCTTCTTCAATTGGATCATTGCTTGTTGATGGAATATTAGATGGAAGTTGACTTGATGTTGGAATATGAATGGCCTCCATTAGACGCATACACTTAACTTGCGGTGTTTACTTAGAGATCACCATGTCATTCAATGTGCAAGGACTCAAGGGAGTGACTAGTGGATGCCTATGTTTTTCCATACCCAAACTTGCCTTCTCTCTTAGTTCATGGAATTTTTAAAGGGGAAATTCCATCCTTCTAGACTTTTCTGCTCTATTTATTTTGTTACCCATCTCCAAAAGGTTATAATGAAAAAATATCCCCAAGAGATTCTAATAGAACAAAAATATGTCAAAAATAGTGAATCGAATCAACTTAAGCAACAAAGAACACATGTAAAGGAATATTGTTCATGGGTTTTGTGCATTTGAACAACGACCTATGTGTTGTGAGGAGACAAAATGATGGGTTGGAGAAAGTTTTTTTGTTGTCTTATGCATAAAATAATACACACATGCATTCCTTATTGAACATTAGCAAGGGGTAGGGGGAGGAAGGGGGGAGCGAGTGTGAGAGAGGGGTTATTAAGGGTTAAGGGAGGAGGGGAAAGGGATAGAGGGGGAGGGGGTAGGGGTGGATGTTGAGGGGAGAGAGAGAGAGAGAGAGAGAGAGAGAGAGAGAGAGAGAGATGGGGGGTGATTAGAGGTAGGGGGAGGGGGATTAGGAGAGACAGGGAGAGGGGGGGTTAAGGGTGGAGAGAGATAGGAGAGGTGTTAGGGGATTGGGGGAGATAGAGAGGGGTGGGATTTAGGGTTAGGTGTAGGATTAGGGGAGAGAGAGAGTGGGAAAGGGAGTTAGTAAGGGTTAGGGGGAGGAGGGGAGCATAAGAGAGAGGGATAGGAGGGGGGGTGTTAGTGGTAGGGGTTAGAGAGAGAGAGAGAGAGAGAGAGAGAGAGAGAGAGAGAGAGAGAGATGGGGGTGGTTAGTTGTAGGGGGAATGGAGATTAGTATAGATAGAGAAAGAGGGGGGGGGTCAGTGTGAAAATACTCACAGTAGATCTAAGAGCTTATGTATACCTCACAAGAAAGATTTTGATTAAGCAGGACAAATAGAAGAAGAGTGGTCAATGCAGTGTAAAGGAGCAACATAATAATAATAGAGTAGAACTCAGATAGAAGCATAATAACTTCACACACACTAATTCATTAATCACAAATATGAACAATAAATAGTACAATGGTGGAGAGTATTCGAATGCCAAGGTGGAAATTCGAATTATCCTCTCATCAGATCACTAAAGTGTCATCAATGCACAAGTAACCATCAACTGCAGTCAAAATAGTCAACCAAGGTTCACTGGAGATCCATCAGAGTGTTTCACTGAGTTAACTAGTCAATCTGTCCTCAAATCAGGGGAGAGATCCACAAATCAAGCAACAACGGAGTGTGTCACTGGTGGTAGGTGAAGGAGGGCACCTTCCTCATGTGGTAGGTGAAAGGAGGGCGTGTAACATCCCCAAACTTTCACTAAAATTTAAAAATTTTCAAGTAGCAATAATTGCTTGTGTTTTCTATGCGGGAATAAATATGTTAACTTAAACAAAACTAAATGCTAAACAAAGTGCTTAATGATAACAACTTCTAAATTTTGTCATCGCAACAATTGTCTTAACAACTGTTAACTTAACTAGTGTCTTACAAAGTCGTAAAGTAAATTATCGTCAAGCCAATGTCAAGATGTTAAATATTTCAATGGTTTACATAATGTACTTTATTTTTCAAATGCATCTTGTCACTTTTGTTCTACGTTACGCATTTTTTATTATAGAGACTAATTGATCATCTCATTGTAATGAAGGGGTCCTTGTGTATGCCTCGAGGCTTACTTAGCTTTTGAAAGCTAACGCTCCTAGAACTAATTTGCAGAATGCAGGTAAGATAGGGAAAATTCCAACTGAAGCATGCCAATGTATTTCAATTTATCTTGCAGTACCATGTTAGCCTTTAAAGTTAATTACGAACCTATAGAGGATTTATCTGCCATGCAATCAACTCAGGTATTTTATGTGTTTGGGTCAGTTATCTCTGCACAATTTGTATTCGTATAAAATGCCTGGTTTTTATCTATTTTGATGAACAAAAGGATAACCTACTCCATCCACATCTATGGAGAATTACTTTGTATTTACATCACACCTTTCTATATCGAAACTATAGAGAGATACAATGTATTGATATTACATTCCATTGTATCCAAACTTAGGGTGAATATATTGTATTATACTTCTATTTAATAGGCTAAAGGCATAAAACATATAATATGTGCGACACACATAAAATAGATTTATCTTACTATAAAATGTGGTTATGGTTAATATGCACGTTCAATATGGATAAACTATATGCCTGAAACTATATATAATGTAAACATTTGTATAAACTATATGCACGTAACATTATTGTTAACTATGGTAATGATACGACATGCAACAATAAAAACATGCCTTAGCTCTATGCTTACAAACTAAACCACAAAATGTATTAAGGTATTAACATTGTAGTGGGTTATGGGTTGGCAGGCACTTCGACGTTGGTAGCTTGTGTGTTTAATGCAATTAAATGGAGTTGGTGATCTACATGCTGGCATGCCCTTGTGGATCGATTTGGACCGTTGATCTTGTGGCCAGTCTCCGGTTTTGTGATACACCCTAACTCCACCATGTAATACTCACCGAGACAAAGATTGTAGCATTCATTTTACATGTGAGAGTGGGGAAGGAGACCGACAGGCTCTCCGATTCTCAAAGTTTGTAACCCTTACTTGTATTTGCCTCCCAGGGTTTCGATACCATGACCTACTAGTTTGTAATGGTTACTGGAGTTTCAAGGTTTCGCATTCTGCACAGGAATTAACTCGTATGGGGGTTCGAAGGTGAAACCTTCTACTCTCACCGGGAGCTTTTATTGAGGTGAAAACTCAATCCACGCTTTGTCAGAAGCAATTTATACAAGGTTTGGCTCCTTTCGAGTGTTGATAGTGAAATATTAACCTACTAATGTAACTTTTGATGAAGCCTGAATGATCCAATCGTGCTTCAGTTAAATGCAGGTGAAGTAAAAGTTCCTTTTTCTAAGTTTCGGTAATTGTTTAACAAATTCTTTTGTTTTAAAAACTCAGTCCTGAGTTTAACCAGTTGTTGTGTTGCTTTTATGGGCAAGTGCACTTCCTTGGCAAGGTTTGCAGTTGGCCCAAATCAGGGATGGGAGCTTTGATATGACCCTAGTAAGCCTTGGTGACATCCCCAAGGATATCCATGATACTACAAAGATCTTGGCATCATACAAGTTTTTGTTTGTTTTAGACGAGAGTTGGTTTATTTATAAATTTGGTTTCACTGGGATTCGAAAGTGTTTTAGACTTGGTTGTACTGAGAACGTATGCCGTAAGGCATTTTGTTTTTAAGGTTCTCAACCTTTGAGCCATAGCTCTCATCGGCTGCACGATGCACTGCCTTGGTTAATGTATGTTGTTTTTTTTGAGGTTTTAAAATAAAATGACTGTTTTGAAATTGAAATGTTTGGTCCACTGTCCAGAGACACTTATTCGACAAGGATTAAGTTGTTTTGTTGAGAAATCTTGAAGAATGGTTTTGGAAATCGATTCTGGTTTATGATGTAAGGTAGGGGGGGTTGAACCCTCGACCATAACTTGTATTATTTTAAATTGAAAAGCATGAGTATGAATACGGTTTTGCAAGCAATAAAAAGTTGACAGACGTAGAGTAATATTTCGACATTTCAATGTTATTTGCAAAGTCTGATGGTTATAATAAAGCTTATAGATGTAAATTAGTATTTCTTTGTTACAGTATTAACTTCGTTTTTGTTATAAAATACTTGCACTATGAGTTTCGACAAAGATAGGTTTTATATAGTCGTTGTTTAACTTAGACATGTTCTCTGTATTTTACAATTTGATGCAAGTAATTTGTTATTGTTTAAATAGTGAGTTGATATTTTAAAAGAATCTCTATATAAGTTATTGTTGGGCCCTGGAAATGCCCCTTTTTG
Organism: Larix kaempferi; assembly: GCA_027924585.1. Classification (NCBI taxonomy): domain Eukaryota; kingdom Viridiplantae; phylum Streptophyta; class Pinopsida; order Pinales; family Pinaceae; genus Larix; species Larix kaempferi. Next base: position 4,474,594 of record BSBM01000756.1, read on the forward strand.
ACCACACCTATTTCATCATTTTACCCCATTACACCCTACTTTCATAAACCATATACATGCCTTTTTCCAGATCAATCAACAATCGTGACAAGGTATAACTCATTATTGTTTCATTTAATTAATGCCTAAGATTGTTATGGTTATGAATTCTAGCGTTCGATCTATGCTAACTTGTGTTGATTTCATTAAGTTAAGATCAAAGCACAGGTGTATCAGCCGTAATGCCTTGGGAAAAAATCATACGTGGTTCCAGCTGTTACTCTTCCAATTTGATTCCTCATATTCCAAGGGACAACACATCTTTCCGTGTGAAGCTGTAACATGTCTTCATTGAAACAGAGCATTGCTGCAATAGACAAGACGCCTCCCAATTGGTTAAACCATTGATCCATTAACTGCCAAAGTAACAAGATCCTTCATTTTTAACAGCCTCATTCATTACGGCTATAACAGTTTAGCTGTAACTCTGCAACATGAAGATCAGAGATCTTCATTGCTGCATGAAATTAGTGGATCACGAACTGTGTTTTGCATATATAAATATGGGAAGGATTTCAGAGTCCGGGGTTGGTTGATTATCATTTTGTATGGGCTGTAATAGAGATCTGAGACTGTGGATTACCATCTTTAATGAAGAGTAGAGTTATTCATCTTTCTGTGTCTTAATTTGTGGTAGTTCACGATGTCTCTGTTAGAAGGTCAGGGCCTACCTTCTCACAGAGATTGCCGAGTTAAGTAGGTAGTTAAATTTTTTATTTCCTGTTGTGTGTTGTGGAATTGCATTAGGCGTATTACTGATGGCTGCAACAGAGAACTTATAATTGCATTCTTTCTTGGTAGTTTATTATTTACATCCTGAATAGCTACAACTGTGTGGTGTGACAGTCGACTGTGTAGGTTAGTTTGATTAATGCATGTGTGTTCAATTTAGCTGCTACATCCAAGCTCATCTTCAATCCTTTTCAGTCATTTAAACTTTCTAGGATTTCCAATATTTGTCAATTTAGAGTGCAAGCTTATTTTCTAATTCTGGTTGCTGTTGTATCTTTATTGAATTCATTAGATTAGGCAAATTGTGATTGAGTTACAGTAGTTGCTAGATGAATCATTTTGGTAAAGATTGAATACTGTAGTTTGATAATTATAGGATTTAACTTCTTGCAAAAGAAATCTAGTTCATTTCTATTCTTAGATCAGTAACTGCTAGGTTGATTTTAGTAGGAAGGTAGTTGTACTTTGAATTCCTAGATGTGTGAGTTAGATTAGTTTTCTTGATGGAATGAGTTTGGCTGAGCAGATAGGTAGGATTATTATCTCCAATTAGTTAATCAACTACTTGAAATGTTTATGCATAGATTGTGCTTATTTTTATTGAGATAAAAGACTTCCCTGGGTTGACAATTTATATTGAGCGTCATGTGTGTTAGTTGTAATTAATTAGCATATAGGGTGACCAAAATTTTGGCACCGTTGCCGGGGATGGTAATTGATAGACATAGTTAGTAGTTGGTTTATTGATTTCATTTTGGTTTAATCATTTACAACATGCATGAATACAAGAAAAATAAATCGAGAACCCCCTTTGAACACCAACACTGCAGGTGGAAGAGGTCGAGGTCGTAACACAGGTAGGGGAAGAAAAACATTTATTGACGACATAATTGCTAAAGCTAATTCTTCTACCAGACCACCGCAGATGTCTACAGGAAGAGTAAATTTTGTTCCTCCCAATCTTGAGAATTCAACATCAACGGTGGAGAACACAATGGGACCAACTACTCCCAATGCAGAAAAGAAACCTCCTGAAGACAAGGGAAGCATTGTGGGTGCATAGGATAGAGAGGAGATTTATTATATTAATGGAACCAGAGTTACTAAAGAAGTCTAGTTGGAGACTCGCCGAGAAGCAGAGGAAGAAAGAAGGCGAGAAGAAGAGAGGAGGAAAGAAGAAGAAGAAAAGGCAGAGGAAGAACAAATAAAGGAATCCATTAAATTTTGGACTAACAACATGGCTAATAGAGAACATGAAGGAGAGAATGAACGCCAGGATAATCGTGAAGAGGAAGTGGAAGATAATCATCCTAGTGACACCATGGTCACACTTCCCTATCCTCCAGACACCCGGGGTAGCTCCCATGAAAAACATTTCACCATTAGTTCTCCCAAATTTCCATGGTAAATCTTCTGAAGATCTTGATGAATTTCTTTTTGATTTTGATATCCTCTATCACAGTTACGACTATACCTCTAGTGCTTAGAAGCTGAAACTATTCCCAGCCACCTTAAAAGGAAATGATCTGTGCTGGTTCATGAGTCTAGGTCAGGAGACCATTACTACTTGGGATCAAATGAAACAAACCTTTCTTTCTAAATATTAGGAATATTGTAGAACCAGAGATAGAAAGGAAGAATTGTTTAAAATGATTCAGAAGGAAGAGGAAATCTTGGAAGACTTTGTGGAAAGATTGTTGTACAATTTACAAAGGTCTGGCCACACTGAGATTGGAAAAGATGTACTCAAGATTATCTTGCTACAAGGAATTAGAGAAGATTGCCTTGATATGTTGAATTTGTTGTGGAAAGGGAACATCTCAAAGGAACCCCTCGAGAATATCATTGAATTATGCCGAAGGTACTCAAGGGGATCCTCTAGAACTAACAAACGAGACAAAGATCGAGATCAGGATGTCTTCACCAGGACACGGAAGTTATCTAGTGGATGAGCCACTCAAGCAGAAATAGGCAACTTATTGGAGAATTTTAAAACTGATATGATGAGTTCCATTTCCTCAGAGTTAGATGTGTTGAGAGAAAAACAGAGGCAAGCAGTAGAAGATCTTACACTCAGTGTGTTCTATCCTAAATGTAGGAAAAAGCACCCACTGAAAGAATGCTCGTTGGACAAGGCAGAGATATGTAGGATATGTGAATTGGAGCATGACACCAAGGAATGTCCTTCATTACCCAAAGTCAAAGCAGTCCTGCAGGCATCCACTTCAGATGTGGAACAAGCTTACTTTATTGGACAGAAGAAACCTTGGCAGCCTCGCAATCAAGGTATGAATCCAGATCCATCAATTTTCTTGAATAATATGAATCGTATGAACAATATGAATAATATGAATACACAATTCCCTTCAAATTATTCTAATAACCAGTGGCATCCATCTCAGAACCCAATGAAAAATTCTAACTCTTGGACACCATGGTCACAACAGTCGAACAATCAAGCTCCCTAGAATTTCAACTGGAGAAATTCTTACCAAGGAAATAAATTTCCCCATCACCAAAATTAATATCAACAATACCCTCCTCAATAGTATCCACACAAATAATATCAACAGCCACAGCTGCAAATCCAAAACAATGCCGCACCTATGAATGCACCACTTCGGCCACAACTACCTGCACAACCTAACCCAAACCCGAATAATAAAGCAGTTCATCAGTTTGAGACTGCCAACATGCCTGTGTATTCCATTTCCCAAATTCCATGCAATGATATACAATTACGATCAGGGAGGGTAGTGGAACCTATCATCACTCAGGATGTTCCATCCCGAGTAACTAAAACTGGAGTGAATCAGCACTTTGAGAATATGGTTAATTCAACAATCCCCATCATTGAGGATGCTGACATTCCTGCCGAAACAATAGCTGAAACTCAGGAAGTAACACACGATGAAGCACAACCGACACAATTGATGAGAGAACCGGCATATCCTGAACGATTGGCCCTGGAGAAAATAGTGGAACAACCTCGATTCAATCTCTTAGGAGAATTGAAGAATTTGTATGTCAAAATACCACTGTTACAAGCCCTCCACAACGTGCCCATTTATGCTAAGACTGTTAGAGATTTATGTGTCAAGAAACTAGGAAGAAGGCCCAGGGATCCTCCCACTGTCCATGTATTGGGAAAAATTTCCAAATTAATAATGGGGAAGAATCCTATGGCAAAATACGATGACCCTAGAAATCCTACTATTATAGTTCACATAGGAAACACACAAATCCCCAACGTCTTGGTAGACTTAGGCACAACTATTAACGTTATTACCATAGAAATTGTGAAGAAACTTGGACTCACAAACATTTGGCCAACCCCTACCATTTTAGAAGTTGCTGACAGATCAACAATCAATCCTAAGGGGATCCTGGACGACCTAGTAATCTCTATTGACTCGTGGGAATACCCTGCATAATTCTTGGTGTTACAGCCAAAGTCTCAGTTGGGGGGACACTCGCTGATTCTGGGGAGAACATGTTTGGCCATAGCAGATGCCTGTATCAGCTTTTGGTCAGGATCCATGACTATCTCAAACGGGACTGAGATCAAAAGCCTAACCTTATACCCTCCAACTCAACCAAGCACAAAAGCTGAAACTCCACTTTATGTGGATTTGGAGGAGGAGGAAGGCATTCAACCATTATTAACGATTGGGAGAGCCTTAACTTTTAAAGATGAAATAGAGGATGATACCATTAAGAGTTTCATCAATGAGCCCACGTCCGTCAATAAGCATGTTTACAAGATTATTGACAGTACTTTAGATGAGAAAGAACAAGAAAATATTACAGAAGAAACTCTAGTCAATGATGCCAGTATAATTCCAGTTCTCAAAAATTTGAAAAGTGTACCAGTAGAAATTGAGCTAGGGAAAACATTGAACATCAATCCAAACCTTGCGCCTAGTGAGCTGGAATAGCTGATCACTTTGCTGAAACAACATAGAGGATCTTTCGCTTGGGAGTACACAGACATGAAGGGGATTCCTTCTAATCTGTGTACCCATCACATTTCTATTAAGAGCGACTCCAGGCCAGTTTGTCAACCACAACGAAGGATGAACCTGAACCTAAGGGATGTAGTGAAAGAGGAGATCCAAAAAATTTTGGAAGCAGGATTTATATACCCAATTTCAGATAGTGAGTGGGTTTCTCCATTCGTGATTGTGCCAAAGAAGAATGGGAAATGGAGAGTCTGTGTGGATTATAGATAATTGAACAAAGCAATGCAGAAGGACCACTTTCCCTTATCTTTTATCGATCAGGTCCTTGATACCTTGTCTGGGAAGAAGTATTTTTCCTTTTTGGATGGCTTTAGTGGCTATAACCAAATCGAAATTGCTCTAGAAGACCAAGACAAAACCACTTCCACCTATCCTTGGGGAACTTTTGCATACAGGGTACTTCCTTTTGGGTTGTACAATGCACTAGCCACATTTCAAAGAGCAGTGATTGGAATCTTTTAAAAAATGGTAAATGACTGCATGGAAATTTTTATGGATGACTTCACTCCATATGGTAGTAGTTATGAAGAAGCATTGAAAAATTTAGAAAAAGTCTTGAAATGCTGTGAACAAATCCAACTCTCTTTAAGCACTTAAAAGTGCCATATGATGATGAGCGAGGGCATAGTTCTGGGGCACTTCATCTCTTCTAATGGTATCTAGGTAGATCCATCCAAAATTATGGTAATTGAAAATATACCAACTCCTGGAACACAAAAATATGTACGTAGCTTCTCAGGGCATGCTGGCTATTATAGAAGATTCATAGAATTTTTTTCCAAACTAGCTTCTCCTTTGTTCACCTTGTTGATGAAGGATGCACAGTTTGTTTGGAATGATGCATGGCAAACAATGTTTACTGAACTTAAGAAAAGGTTGTCTACAACACCCATCTTACGAGGTCCCAATTAGGTTCTACCTTTTCGTATCTCTTCAGATGCTTTAGACACTACCATTGGAGTGGTTTTAGGACAATAGGAAGGTAATGCCCCATATGCAATTTATTACATTAGTAAGAACTTATCTCCTACTGAACTAAAATACACTGTTATAGGGAAAGAATTCCTTGCCATATAGACACTAAATTACTGGATACTCCACTTTTGTGCACACTGATCATTCTGCCATCAAATATTTAATGAATAAACCAATCACGAATGCTAGAGTTACTAGATGGCTGCTACTGTTACAGGAATTTGACATCACAATTATTGATAGTCCAGGGAAGGAAAATGTTGTTGCAGATTTTTTTATCTTGACTTACTAACAGTGATGCCAATTTACCAGTCGAAGATTCCTTCACTGATGAGCATTTATTTTCAGTATCAGCTCATTCCCCATGGTATGCAGATATTGCTAACTTTTTGGCTACAGGTAAGCTTCCAGCACATCTGTCGAAGAGAGAAAGAAGAAATATCATACAACAGAGTGCTAGGTATTGCTGGATTGATGGACATCTCTTCTACACAGGGCTTGATTTAGAAATAAGAAGATGTGTCAGAGAAGATGAAATTTTTAGTGTCCTTAAAGCTTGCCATGATGAGCCCTGTGGGGGACACTTTGCTGACAAAAGGACAAGTCATAAGGTTTTGAGAATGGGTTATTTTTGGCCCACATTTTTCAGGGACGCAAAGAAGTATGTTCAGGCATGTGATAGCTGCCAAAGTATGGGCCATCCCAATATATTAGATGAAATGCCTCTTTAGCCACAGCTTGTGGCTAAACCATTTGACAGATGGGCTCTGGATTTAGGGCCTATCAACCCTCCATCAAAACAGAAAGTTAACATCTTGGTTTGCACAGATTACATGACCAAATGGGTGGAAGCCATAGCCTTGGTCAAAGCTAATGATCAGGCTGTAATTGATTTCCTATATGAAGAAATTTTTACTCGATTTGGAGTACCTAAGGAAATCGTTACAGATGGTGAACCACAGTTTGTGTCTCACAAATTGGAAGCCCTATTATAGAAGTTTCACATTCAGCACAAAATAACCTCTTCATATCATCCACAGGCCAATGGCCAAGTGGAAAGTACAAACAAGGTCATCGAGGCTATTTGACAAAGACAGTGAAAAGCCATCGTAAATATTAGGCTTAGAGACTTCTAGAGGAATTGTGGGCCTATCGCACTACATGGCGTAAAGCCACTAGTTTTTCCCCATATGAATTGGTGTATGGTAAGAATGTTGTTTTCCCAATTGAATTTGAAATCAGAACTTTGAAGACAACTGTAGAAGAAAATCTTGATTTATCAGAAGCATAGAGGAACTGACTGAATCAACTCAATGAATTGGATGAGAAGCACATAACCGCAGTGCATCAAACAACTTTGATCCAACAACAACGCTTGAAATTGCATGATGGATTTATAAAGAAGAAAGTCTTCTGAGAAGGAGACTGGGCTCTGTAATATGATTCTCGATTCAAGACAGATTTCAAAGGAAAATTACGCACTCGCTGGTTGGGACCTTATCAGATAGATCAAGTATTTGACAATGGAACAGTCTAGTTGATCACCATTGATGAAAAAAAGACACCATTATTCACAAATGGCCATTGGCTACGACTGTATCACAAACCGATCTCAAAGAATGATTTCATTTCACATGTTGGAGCTGATCCAGAATATTAGTTAATGCCAGGGCAGGGATTTTTCTCAACCCCTGTGAATTTTTAAGAACTGCAATGTCCACACATAATTTGTACATAAATAATTTGTTTGTTTTTTTTTCCCTTTACACTTAATCGGGTTTGTTTTGAAGAATTGTGTGTAGGAATTAATTTGAGGAACAACAGTTGTGACTGGGCCAGACGATTGTAGACACCTTACATTGTTTTCCTGATCTAATAAAGCTCTTTGAAGAAGATGGATGATTCGTCGGCTTTCAGCAGCCAACTGAAAAATTCGCCTATTACTCCATTTCACATAGTTGCGATATTTTACGTTACTTATTTTTCCAATTTTCGCAGCTGTAACTCTGCTATTTCCATTTACTTCACTTTTCCAGCAGCTGCAACTCCACTACTTTTTCCTATTCTGCCAAATTTCGCAGCTGTAACTCGGCTATTTTTTATCCATTTCGCTTTTTCCAGTAGCTGCAGCTCCGCCATTTTCGACCATTTTGCCAATATTCGTAGCTGTGACTCCACTATTCTTGCCTATTTTGCTAATCTTCACAGCTGTGACTCCGCCATTCTTGCCTATTTTTTCAATTTTCACAGCTGTGACTCCACCACATTTCGCTGAACTCTGCTCAAGTCTTCATTCCTAGTTCCTCTTATTCATTAACTGCAACTCCGCTAGATTATCTGCCTCTTAGAATAGTCTCACCGCTAATGATTTGACTGGGCTCTAATTTAAATGATGACTCCATAGTTCCAATCGCAGTCTGCTAAGAACAACGAAAATTATTGGGTCATCTCGCACACCAGTCAGCATGGATGTACTTATAAGCCTGGTTGGCGGTGGCCAACTCATCTCGGCACATGCGTATTCTGCCAACGATGCGACTATGAAATATAATGCCATGGTAGAATGGAGGCTCGAGCATTAATCTTGAAGGTACTGGTTCTAACTATAATCATGATTAGGCATCTATCAACGTCGCAAGAAATAATGGTTATATTTGTCATTCATCCCTGTCATCTATCCGCAGCAAATCAACTGAACCAAAACCACGTTTAAGCTATTACCTGTACTTATGACTATGACCATCATCCTACCTGACTTGTGTGATAATCCTGCCACAAATTTTATTCCAAAACTAACCGTGCCACCTTTCCAAAAAATGCTCAATTCAAACTTCGACTATCCATTAACTGTGTCTGCATGCAATTAGTTCAACATTTGAAACTGTAATTGGTACATTCATTACAAATATTTTGCAGAATCTCAGTGGTATGGGTATCCCTGTGAGATACGAGCCTCTAACAATAGAATCTCTGTATAAGAACATAGATGTCTTTGTTATCTTTCAAGAAGCAGGGTGGACAGACTATTTTCAACGGCTGAATCGTTCTCATGAGGAAACAACCCTTGAATTTGCTCAAAATCTGACGAGCACTCATTTACAGGTTCAAGGTATAAGGGTAGATGTTTCAGAGGCAATCCTGGTGGAGGTAATGGGACTTCCCAGAATTGAGGGGACTTCCCAGAATCGAGCAGCATTGGTTTAGTCAGAAATGCTATCATCCGACTGCAATTGAAGATTTTTTGGTAGCTGGAGAAAATGTTCGACCAACGAATACAGGTGCAGCGCTGGAAACCCTTCTAAGTCCTTGGGACCAAGTGGCAATCTTCCTGAAGAAATACATCACATGCGAGGGAAGGTATAATGTTGTTTACATTTATGAATTTTTCCTCTTATCACATTTATGTCATCGTCGACTGTTAAATATGCCATACTATCTTTTTAAATCTCTGCAACACATGGCTTACTATGCTAGAGGTGCTCAACATCCCTTATCATCCCTCACAAATCATGGGCTAATTAAACTATTAGTCTTATGGGCCCTTGCACAACATAATTTGACATGGGAACAATTTATGGTTCGCCCAGAGGTACCCCGTGGATTTTCCTTAAAAATAGTGGATGAGGTCTGGGGTTCCTCAAACTCAGTTGGGGGGAGGGTTGGAACACCAGAAGTTCAATTGGAGGATGAAGAGGAGATAGATATAGAGGAGGTTGGAACTAGGATAGCTAAAACTAAAATAGCAGATGAGGAACATCAAGCAAAAGCAGTATCAAGAAATAGTCTAGAAGCTTTGAATGTGGAATCATGCCCCAAAATCAGAAGAATTTTAATTCAAAAGGAGGGATTCTGCCCTGTTTCTAAGGCGATAAGATTTTCCCTTCCTCAGAGGAGAAAGGAAGGGATAATGAGCAAGGGCTAGACATCCAGCCCAGCGAAAAAGAGAAGAATCAAAACTGCTACTGCAATAGAAGTGGGTCATTTGATCAGGGTAGATATTGGAATTCCCATCTTAAAACCCCGACCACCTGCTGATACACAAGAACCTGCTATAGAAAAACCTCAATTAAAGAACCTTATTTTTGAAAATGAGTTGTTAAAGGAGGAGGTGCAAGTGCTTTGTGCAGAACTAGAGAAATGGAAGGAGACACGCAGGAAACAAGCAATGAAGTATGGGGATACAATGGTAGAGGCTACATACCAATCGGGGAATTTATCTTCCATTCGGAGGAATGAAGGATGACAAGAAATGATATGCCCGGAATGCGGAGATATCTTTAATTTGGTAGGGCATAAGGTTATAGTATTGGACTTAGCGGTACAGAGATCGACAGGAGCAAGACAATCAAAGGAATTATTCCTGGGCCCAGTCTCAATGTTTCGAGGACATTGAATCGACTCGGCAGGCTAAAAGAATCAAGAAATAGGATGTTGTTACACAAGAACCAGCGTCCTAAATTTTTTTTTGTTGGAATACAACTCAGGTAGAAGATGTTGAGATTGGGATACAAGGGAAGGATGCTGTCACACAAGAAGCAGCGTTTCCAAGGGTTAATCATCAAAGTTGATTCCCTCGACTCATCTTCATAATATGAACGAGGACCAGATTCAGAATTGAACTAATCGGCTGTTGCATGAGGACATGCAAATGAATAGTTGGGGGGAGATGTTGGGCCCTGGAAATGTCCCTTTTTGACCACACCTATTTCATCATTTTGCCATGTTACACCCTACTTTCATAAACCATATACATGCCTTTTTCCATATCAATCAGTAATCCTGACAAGGTATAACTCATTATTGTTTCATTTAATTAATGCCTAAGATTGTTATGGTTATGAATTCTAGCCTTCGATTTATGCTAACTTGTGTTGATTTCATTAAGTTAAGATCAAAGCACAGGTGTATTAGCCGCAATGCCTTGGGAAAGAATCATACGTGGTGCCAGCTGTTACTCTTCCGATTTGATTCCTCATATTCCAAGGGACAACGCATCTTTCCACATGAAGCTGTAATAGGTCTTCATTGAAACAAAGCATTGCTACAACAGACAAGGCGCCTCCCAATTGGTTAAACCGTTGATCCATTGACTGCCAGAGTAACAACATCCTTCATGTTTAATGACCTCATTCATTATGGCTGTAATAGTTTAGCTGTAACCCTGCAGCATGAAGATCATATATCTTCATTGTTGCAAGAAATTAGTGGATCACGAACTGGATTTTGCATATATAAATATGGGAAGGCTTTCAGAGTTTGGGTTTGGTTGATTATCATTTTGTACGAGCTGTAACAGATATATGAGACTGTGGATTACCATCTTTAATGAAGAGCAGAGTTATTCATCTTCCTATGTCTTAATTTTTGGTAGTTCACAGCGTCTCTGTTAGAAGGCCAGGGACCCCCTTCTCACAGAGATTGTTGAGTTAAGTAGGTAGTTAAATTTATTTATTTCCTATTGTGTGTTGTGGAATCGCATTAGGCGTATTACTGATAGTTGCAACAAAGAACTTATAATTGCATTCTTTCTTGGTAGTTTATTATTTGCATCCTGAATAATTGCAACAGTGTGGTGTGATAGTCGATTGTGTAGGTTAGTTTGATTAATGAATTTGTGTTCAATTTAGCTGTTACAACCAAGCTCAGCTTCAATCCTTTTCAGTCATTTACGCTTTCTAGGATTTCCAATATTTATCAATTTAGAGTTCAAGCTTATTTTCTAATTCTGGTTGTTGTTGTATATTTATTGAATTCATTAGATTAGGCAGATTGTGATTGAGTTACAGTAGTTGCTGGATGAATCATTTTGGTAAAGATTGAATACTATAGTTTGATAATTATAGGATTTAACTTCTTGCAAAAGTAATCTAGTTCATTTCTATTCTTAGATCAGTAACTACTAGGTTGATTTTTGTAGGAAGGTAGTTGTACTTTGAATTCCTAGATGTGTGAGTTAGATTAGTTTTCTTTATGGAATGAGTTTGGCTGATCAATTAGGTAGGATTATTATCTCCAATTAGTTAATCAACTACTTGAAATGTTTATGCATAGATTTTGCTTATTGCCATTGAGATAAAAGACTTCCCTGGGTTGACAATTTATATTGAGCATCATGTGTGTTAGTTGTAATTAATTAGCATATAGGGTGACCAACAATTATTTGGTTCGAAAGACTATATCTTCTATAGTTCGAAAGAAAATTACTTAGAATAATATGCTGTTATAAATACAAAGCAAGGATTTTGTTGTTAAGCATAAACAATGAAAATACTGTATGTTTCCTAGTTAGATTCTGAAATGTCTATTGAAAGAAGACAATAATACAGTACTAAAATAATATAGGTCTGTTTATAAAATAAATCTTTTAAATTTATTCACTGTACAATATCATTCTCATCTATTATAAATATCCTTCCCTGTACTAGAGTACGACACTATAACCAGTGTGTGGAAAAATGTAGGGAAGCATTATTATTCAATCATTCAATCATTTAACTATATCATCCAATTTGCATTTTATCCTAACAACTATAAATTACATAAGTAAAATATTCATTAACAATCCAGGATATCTAAGATTTAATTGACAAACTGATAACATAAACATTCAAATTTATTTTACTAACTTGACAGAAGTAAAGAAGATAACACAATTTGAACCTAGTAACTGTAGAAGAAGAAACAAACAACCAAAGGAGCCTATTCCACCCAACCTTCTCTTGAAGACAACCAAGTTACTTGCCTTAGGACCCTGAGCCTATTCACTGAACCACTGGGACGAAAATGTTGTGTGGAGTAATGGAATAAATTCCTTTGCAACTGAGCAGTAGCACTCAACAATAGTAATTCCTTCTTTTAGCAATATTGAACTCAACAATGTGGCTGCACTAGTTCAAAATGCAGTCTTAGTTCACTCAATCACTTATAACCTTCCCCTCATCGAATCTCTTGTGCTAAAAAATTATCACAAGTTAAGAATGAACAGCCCCTACTGAATTCGATGGGTAGATAAGTAGCATGCTTAGGCCTTTTGGTCAGTTTATTTTAGTTAATGAGCCACCTGCTCAGTTCTACTTTCTTGGGGAACATGACCATAAAAGTAGGGAACTTGCTTCCTACAACAGTTAGAAGTGAGTTGAGGATGCTACCAAGTGTCGGTTTCCTCTCCACCCCAGTCCATTCCTCCTAGTGGGTCAGTGAACACTCATTCAACAGTCTCCTTTGGATGTTTGTCTCCACTTTTATTTATTTAAAAGAAAATATTCAAAGTAATTAATTATAGTCATCCTTGACCCCACTTGGTCAATAGTCATAAAACTTTACAATAAAAATAAACATAATGTTTTTTGCATAACATAAAATGTCTAGAACTTGGGTATGTGACAAACACTCCCTCTTAAGTTCAACATCATCCTCGATGTTAATTTATTCATTATCCTCTTGTTCCTCCTGGAACAACATTGGATATGCCACCCGCATATTACTTTCCAATTCCCACGTTGCTTCGTCCGGACTAAGGTGCTTCCATTGCACCTTTACTTGTCCAATGGTATGATTACAAATCAAAATTACCCTCTTGTCGAGGATACAATCCAGTTCCACCAGAAAATCTCCTTCTGGTTCCACCTGTACATCATTCCAATTAATCACATGAGTAGCATCATGCACATACTTTTTCAAAAGAGAGATGTGAAATACATTATGTACTTGAAGATTTGGTGGCAATGCCAACTGAGATGCCACTAGTCCTACCCTGGACATGATTTCAAAAGGTCCACAATACCTTGGTGCTAATTTAGCACAACTTCCCAATTTTAGGGATCTCTTTTTAGGCTTTACCTTGAGGAACACATGCTCACGAACCTGAAACTCTTTTGGAGTTATTTTTAGATCTGCATGACTTTTCTGTCTATCTTGTGCAATTTTCAAATTGCCTTGAACTTGTTTCATGGTTAGTTCCATGTCTTTTAATAAATCAGGTCCTAAGATTAACCTGTCAACTGGATTGCTCCAAGAAATAGGAGTATTACATTTTCTGCCATATAAAATTTCAAAGGGACTGAGTTTTGTTGAAGCATGGTAATGGTTATTATAAGCAAACTCAGCAAGATGTAAATATTCCTCCCATTTACCTAGTTGATCCTTAACAGACATTCTTAACATGTCTTCAATAATCTGATTGACCCTCTCGGCCTACCCATCCATTTGTGGATGAAATGCTGTACTGAAATTTAAATTAGTATCTAAACCTTTAAATAAAGACTTCCAGAAATTCCCTATAAACTTTGAGTGTCTGTCAGAAATTATAACTTTTGGAATCCCATGAAGACGAAAAATTTGTTTCATAAAAATTTCAGCAATGTTAGCATCCTTGTAGGTTGTCTTAACAGGTATGAATTGGGCTACTTTACTAAGATTATCCACTACTACCATTACAGAATCATTCTGTTTCTAATTTTTAGGTAAACCAGTAATAAATTCAATACTAATTATGTCCCACTTCCAATCTGGAATAGGCAGTGGCTGCAACAATCCAGCTGGGTGTCGATGTTCAGCCTTTACTTGTTGGCACTCTATACATCTAGCAATATATTCAACTACTTCACTTTTCATACATGGACAAAAATAATCTTTTCTCAGCATAGTTATCATCTTTTGGTAACCAGGATGTGCTGAGTATAGACTTTATGCAATTCATTTAAAATCAACAACTTAATTTCAACAACATTTGGCACATAAAGTCTATTTTTATACAGCAATAAACTTCTTTCATTAATTCTGAAATCTGTTATTGAATTTTCAGCAACTTTATTAAGTAAATTCTGATATTTTTCATCCATTTTGATCCCTTCCTTAATCTGATTTTCTAGATCAGTTTTATAAGTGTTGATTGATGAAATAAAATTTAGCCTAGCATTTCTGCTTAAGGAATCCGCAACCTTAGTCTCTTTACCCTTAATGTGTTGAATCTCGAAATCGTATTCGCTGAGGAAAGCTAACCACCTAGCTTGCCTCGTGTTAAGATTTGGTTGATCCAGCAAATACTTTAACCCTTTATTATCTGTCATTAAAGTAAATTTTCTTCCAATTAAGTGATGGCACCACATCTTTAATGCGTGTCTTATAGCCGCCAACTCTAGGTCAGAAGTTGCATAGTTCTTTTCATGATTATTTAACTTCTTAGATTCATATGCAATCATGTGACCTTCTTGTGTGAAGACCCCACCAAGTCCATCATTGCATGCATCAGTGCATACAATGAAATCCTTGTTTGGATCAACAATTTTTAGAATAGGTGCTGTTGTTAACAACTCTTTAAGTTTCTTAAAACTTTCTTGACATTTTTTATCCCAATTAAATTTCTTACCTTTCTTTTGTAAAGATGTTATAGGGTTCGCTATTCTAGAGAATCCCTAAATAAACTTACGATAGTAACCTGTAATCCCCATTAAAGATCGTACACCAGTTATGTCTTTCAGGGAAGGCCATTCATTAATTGATTTTATCTTGTCTGGGTCTACTGCAATTGCATCCTTGGATATCACATGCCCTAGGTACTGTATTTTATCTTTATAAAAATCACATTTGCTGAACTTAGCATAAAGTTGGTGTTCTCTTAACACTTGTAAAATTATCTTTAAATGTTCTTCATGTTCCTCTTTAGTCTTAGAGTAAATCAAAATGTCATCAATAAAAAAAATTACAAACTTATCTAAGTACTGATGTAAAACATTATTCATAAGGCACATGAAAACTGCTGGAGCGTTGGTCAATCCAAAAGGCATAACCACAAACTCGTGTGCCTGTAACGGGTTCTGAAAGCAGTTTTAAAGATGTCCTCATCTTTAATCTTGACTTGATGGTACCCCGACCTCAAGTCTATTTTAGAAAATATCTTTGCGTCGCGTAGTTGATCAAACAGATCATCAATGCGAGGCAAATGATATTTGTTCTTTATAGTCATTTTATTTAGCTGACGGTAGTCTATGCATAAATGCATAGTTCTGTCTTTCTTTTTAACAAAAATTACAGGTGCTCCCCATGGAGACACACTGGGCCATATGTAATTTTTATCAATCAGTTCTTTAAGCTGTGATTTAAGTTCATTGAGCTCCAGAATATTCATTCTGTAAGGAGCCTTTGAGTTTGGTACTACTCCCGGTACTAACTCAATTGTGAAATCGAGTTCCCTTTTCGGAGGTAGTCCTGGAATTTCATCTGGGAATACATTAGAAAATTCCTTAAGAATGGATATATCTTTCAGCTTTAACTTATCCTCCTTAGTGGATTGTTCATCATTAATTACATTTATAACAAACAACTTACACCCTTTACGAACATCCTTTTTAACTTGTAAAGCAGAAATTTGTCTCACATATATCTTTCTAGGAATTCCTTTTACTGTTACAGTTTCACATTCATCATTCAAACAAGTAAAAGTCTTTTCAAAGCAATTTAATACTACTCTATGCTTTTCTAACCAATCCATTCCAATCAGAACATCATAAGAACCTAAAGGTAACACATTCAGTTTAACATGAATACTAAACTGATTCATCAGTAATTCACATTCTTTCACATAATCAAACACCTTTCTTTTCGTGCCAGTTGCTAATTGAACCAACCATGATTTATCAAACTTATCTATTTTCAGATTGCAACATTTAACTAAATCAGGTGAAACATAGCTAAGACTTTCCCCTGGATCAATTAAAATAGAAATGGGTTTATTTTTCAGCATACCTTCCACTTCAACCATGGAAGTGTGATGATCAGCTTGTCTGTTTTCCAAAGCTGCATTTATCCTGGGCATCTCCCTTGCTAAGTCACCGATAGTAGCCTCCTCCTGTATAGTATGTATGTTGTTGATAGTCTTCTTTCTGAATGGACAGTTTGATGCATAGTGAGGTCCCGGACAGTCCCAACATTTAACATGTTCTTTCTGTTCATTATTTTTAACAATATTTTTAGGTGGATCACTGTTTCTTGCAGCTATAAATTTTGACTATGTATTACCTGCTGTATTATTTCCTAGAAACTTTCTATTAGAATATTTACGTGAATTATTATTTCCAAAGTTGCGATTAAAAGAGAACTTATTATGAAATAGAGATATACTATAGTAATAATTCACTTTGGAATAATTACGTGAATTATTATTTCCAAAGTGAATTATTATGAACTTATTATTATTAGAATAATTACGTGAGTATTATGAGTTAAAGCTAGGTTCCATGGATATGGGAGAGTTATGCAGCAAGTTTTTGAATTTATTAAAGCATGTGCCTTATATCATTGAAGAAAGCCCTAAGGTACAGAGATTTATGAGCTATTTGCCCTCTCACATAAAATACCGAATTGAGTATGATGGTCCTCGAACTCTTGAAGAGGCCATGAGAAAGGCAAACATCTGTTATGAACAAACTAAGAAAAGACAAGGTATACCAAGCTGGAAAGCAACTTTGGAAATAATACAATAGAGATATACAATGTATTGATATTACATTCCATTGTATCAAAACTTAGGGTGAATATATTGTAATTCTACTTCTATTTATTAGGCTAAAGGCATAAAACTTATAATATGTGTTGCGCACATAAAATAGATTGATCTTACTATAAAATGTGGTTATGGTTAATATGCATGTTCAATATGCATAAACTATATGCATAACCTATATGCCTGAAACTATATATAATGTAAACATTTTCATAAACTATATGCACGTAATGTTATTGTTAACTATGATAATGATACGACATGCAACAATCAAAACATGCCTTAGCTCTATGCTTACAAACTATGGCACGAAATGTATTAAGGTATTAACACCATAGTGGGTTATGCGTTGGCAGGCACTTTGACGTTGGTATCTTGTGTGTTTAATGCAATTAAATGGAGTTGGTGATCTACATGCTGGCATGCCCTTGTGGCTCGATCTGCACCGTTGATCTCGTGGCCAGTCTCGGGTTTTGTGATAAACCCTAACTCCACCATGTAATAATCGCCTAGACAAAGATTGTAGCATTCATTTTGTATGTGAGAGTGGAGAAAGAGGCCAAAAGGCCTTCTGATTCTCAGGGTTTGTAACCCTTACTTGTATTTGCATCCCAAGGTTTTGATACCATGACCTGCTGGTTTGTAATGGTTACTAGAGTTTCAAGGTTTTGCATTCTGCAAAGGTCTCAACTCGTATGGGGGTTCGATGGTGAAACCTTCTACTGTGATCGAGAGATTTTATGGAGGTGAAAACTCAATCACAACATTGTCATAAGCAATTTATACAGGGTTTGGCTCCTTTAGGGTGTTGATAGTGAAATCTTAAACTACTGCTGTAAGTGTTGATGAAGCCTGGATACTCCAATCATGCTTCAGTTAAATGCAGGTGAAGTAAAAGTTCCTTTTTATGAGTTTCGGTAATTGTTTAACAAATTCTTTTGTTTTAAAAACTCGGTCCTGAGTTTAACCAATTGTCATGTTTCTTTTCTAGGCAGGTGCACTTCCTCGACAAGGTTTACAGTTGGCCCGAATCAGGGATGGGAGATTTGACATGGCCCTTGTAAGCCTCGGTGACATCCCCAAGGATATCCATGTTACTACGAATATCTTGGCATCATACAAGTTTTCATTTTTTTTAGCTGAGAGTTGGTTTATTTATAAATTTGGTTTCACCGGGATTCGAAAGTGTTTCAGACTTGGTTGTACTGAGAACCTAAGCCGCAAGAAATTTTGTTTTTAAGGTTCTCAATGTTTGAGGCATAGCTCTCATCGGCTTCATGATGCATTTCCTTGGTTAATGTATGTTGTTTTTCTTGAGGTTTTAAAATAAAATCACTGTTTCGAAATCGAAATGTTTGGTCCACTGTCCAGAGATACTTATTCGTCAATGATTAAGTTGTTTTGATGAGAAATATTGAAGAATAATGTTGGAAACTGATTCTGGTTTATGATGTAAGGTAGGGAGGGTTGAACCCTCAACCATAACTTGTATTATTTTAAATTGAAAAGCATGAGTATGAATACGGTTTTGCAAGAAATAAAAAGTTGATAGACGTAGAGTAATATTTCGGCATTTCAATGTTATTTGCAAAGTTTGATGGTTATAATAAAGCTTATAGATGTAAATTATTATTTCTTTGTTACAGTATTAACTTCGTTTTTTTTATAAAATACTTGCACTATGATTTTTGACAAAGATAGGTTTTATATAGTGGTTGTTTAACTTAGACATGTTCTCTGTATTTTACAATTTGATGCAAGTAATTTGTTATTGTTTAAATAGTGAGTTGATATTTTAAAAGAATCTCTATATAAGTTATTTGGTTCGAAAGACTGTATCTGCTATAGTTTGAAATAAAATTACTTAGAATAATATGTTGTTATAAATAAAAAGTAGGGATTTTGTTGTTAAGCATAAACAATGAAAATACTTTATGTTTCCTAGTTAGATTCTGAAATGTCTACTGAAAGAAGACAGTAATACAGTATTGAAATAATATAGGTTTATTTATAAAAGAAATCTTTTAAATTTATTCACTGTACAATATCATTCTAATCTATTTTAAATATCCTTACCTGTACTAGAGTACGACACTATAACCAGTGTGTGGAAAAATGCAGGGAAGCATTATTATTCAATCATTCAATCATTTAACTATATCATCGAATTTGCATTTTATCCTAATAGCTATAAATTACAGAATTAAAATATTCATTAACAGTCCAGGATATGTAAGATTTAATTGACAAACTGATAACATAAACATTCAGATTTATTTTACTAATTTGACAGAAGTAAAGAAGATAACACAATTCGAACCTGGTAACTATAGAAGAAGAAACAAACAGCCAAAGGAGCCCATTCCACCCAACCTTCTCCTGAATACATCCAAGTTACTTGCCTTAGGAACCTCGAGCCTGTTCACTGAACCACTAGGAGGAAGATGCTGTGTGGAGTAATGGAATAAATTCCTTTGCAACTCAGCAGTAGCACTTAGCAGTAGTACTTCCTGCTTTTAGCAATATTGAACTTAGCAATGTGGTTGCATTAGTTAAGAATGCAGTCTTAGTTCACTAAATCACTTCTAACCTTCCCCTCATCGAATCTCTTGTGCTAAAAAATTATCACAAGGTAAGAATGAACAACCCGTGCTGAATTTGATGGGTAGATAATTAGCATGCCTAGGTCTTTTGGTCAGTTTATTTCAGGAAATGAGCCACCTGCTCAGTTCCACTTTCTTGGGGAACATGACCATACAAGTAGGGAAGTTGCCTCCTGCAACAGTTAGAAGTGAGTTGAGGATGTTGCCAAGTGTCAGATTACTCTCCACCCCAGTCCATTCCTCCTAGTGGGTCAGTGAACACTCATTCAACAGTCTCCTTTGGATGTTTGTCTCCACTTTTATTTATTTATAATAAAATATTCAAAGTAATTAATTACAGTCATCCTTGACCCCACTTAGTCAATAGTCATAAAACTTTACAATAAAAATAAACATAATGTTTTCTGCATAACATAAAATGTCTAGAACTTGGGTATGTGACAGGGTGCCTCATTGACTAGGAGGGCTGAAACTGAGTGAAAACAGGCTCCCGGGGCTAGTAAACTGAGCTCTAGGTGCTGGGAGACACCATGCTGATGACTGGGTTGCATGCAATTTCATGGATGCATGCAAAAATCCATGCATGACTCAAATGCAAAATAATGGAAATGTTGTTAGGACTAGGATGGAGTATAGGAATATCCTAACACCCCCCCTTAATTCATCCTGGGCCCTGGTAACTAAGACCAAAGGTCACCCAATACAATGAATAATAAGAACAGTCAATAAACCGAGGAAATGGGGAAAACCTCATGGGAAAAATACCCCCCCCCCCAAATAGACTATAGGACACACCAAAAAATAAATGCTCCAAACTCAAGCAGGTGTGATGCTTGATCATATGTCTGGAGGTATCTTCTTCTTGGGAAGAAGTGTATTATGCTCAAAAAGCATGTGCTTGTATTTTCTCTTCAGATAAAATGTGATGAGAACAAATCCAGAGGTATGAGGATGATCCTTGAACCTGTGATTCGAATCAGCTGAGGTAGGATCAAATCCATGAATGTGCAGATAGTGTTTTTTTTCTCCTTTGAACCATCATAGGTGAGACTATGCCCAAAAGAACCATCAAATGCCAGTGATTGATTGGAATCCAAATCAGTTCCAAGACTTGAAAAATGGTTTCTTGAGATATCCTTTGAACCATTAGAGGTGAGATCAAAACTATGAAATGCATGAGAAATTATCCCAAGTGAATGGCAATGCCCTACATCTTCAATAAACTTTTGAGAGCATGTGCAAAAGATCATATAGTAGTACATAGGAGGTGAGTGATCAAGGAGAGCGAATGCATTTCCTCCAATTGCTGATTTGACCTCTGAAACATTCAATAAATCACGATGCAAACCAACAGACTCTTGTGCAAGAGAGGATTTAAGAACCTATGCAATTTTTAGAGTGTGAGCTGGCACAGAATTCAAAATAGAAGAAATTTGGAGCATGAGTGTAGAATCTGGAAGTTCTTCTTCTTTGTGGACAACTTCAATATGAGATATGTTTGATATTGATTCATGATCAGAGAGACCATCAAGGAGGGTGAATGCAACAATGGGCTTGCTCTCGAAATGGTTTGACCAATCCCTTCATTTTGTTTACCAAATCTTTCATCCAGATGGGCCCATAGTTCTTTTGGAGATTCAACAGAAAGGAAGTGGGGTACCATGTAATGAGACATAGCATACATCATGGTTGCATAGGCTCTGTCGCCTTCATTTAAACGGTCATTCTCTTCTTCAAAGGATTCAAATTCTCTTTCAAAACAATAATCAAAGAGACCATGTCTCTTCAAATGTGCTATCATCTGTGGTTTCCATTCATCATAGTTGAATGGAGAAAGAGGAGTAATTCCTTCTGAATTCGTGAAAGCTAATTCAGAAGACCTGCAAAAAACAATAGAAAATCTTATGAGAACACCATACCAATCTTATGAGAACACCATTTTCTTGGAGTTATTCTATTTTTCCATAAGTAAAAGTTATATACTCTAGAAGGTCCTATTGTCTATGTTTCATCTTTTTATATCATGTTCCAAAAAGTTGTAGATGGACCTCTAATATTTATTTTTAGTGATCATATTTTTCTTTTTCAAGGTTTCCATGTAGCATTACCTTGCACCAACACAATAATATATGGTTTAGGTGTAGAATTAAAACTAATAGTATTTGTAAGTATATAGATTTCATTTAAGGTAATTTTAATGCTCACTATAAGAGAGATTGATTTATTTGTGGATAATAGTTTTTTTGTTTCTAAACATGTGGCTAAGTTTTGTCTACACACAATGATGTTGTTGTGATGTAGGTCATGATTATAAGATTGTATCAACAAAAACTAGGCCAATAACCCTATATATATATATATATATATTCTTTTGTTAACAAAAAATTATAATAATTTTTTATTTAACCATCAATAAAATTATATTTAAAAAAATCATATTTTATAGTAATAAAAAATGAAAAATACATTTTAAGATGTAACCGAAAAAGATTACATAAATTAATGAGCTTCATATTAGTTTGAATACACATGCGTGAATATATATGTGATTGTATGTAGGTTGAAAATGGAACTTTCTTCATAGGCAAGAGTGGAAATATTAAATCATTGTTTGTGAAAAAATGATGATTTTAAATATCATTGTTAATAGGATGAAGTATGGGAATATATTAGGTGTGCATGTATTTTTAATTAGGTTTTAGTTTTGTTAGAGAGTGTAGAATTATTTTTTAATTGGTGGTTCATTATTGTTAAGGTTATATTTATTGGAAGAAATTTTAATATTTATTATTCGAGAAAAAAAGATATGACCAAAATTACATAATCTACTCAATCATTACATAGTAAATATATGTGTAATGAATGAAAAAAAAAATATAGTAAAAATCCATAATTTATAAACATTTAATTTTTATATTCTTTTTATTAATCATAACATATATTATATAACAAATCAATTTTAAACTCAAATTTATTAAGTATCAAAAGAGATTATTTTTATTAATTTAAAAAAAATAAAAAAATTCTAATTATTAATGTTAGCCATAATTGGTTAAAACAACACGACGTAGAGACAAGGCTACTCATGAAATAAAGACGTTGCTGCTTTTGGCAGTGGTCCCATGTCAACCAATCAAAGAGTTAAAACAACACAATTACAATTGTTGACTTGAAATGGATGTATTTTATATCACGAGGGCCCGCTGCACATTGTGGCTTTCTCATTCATGAATTTGCACGGGTAAACATCTCTCCATTGCCAAAGAAAATGTACAGATTTCATAAGGTAGCCCCCAGCTCACACAACTTTATTGATGGAACAATCTGTTTAAATTTTAAAACCAGTTGCATATTATGAATATTCATGCAGGGGTTGATATTTCACAATCTTAACAAATAATGGGCCAATGGACCATGTTTATGATTAAAATTTAATGATTACTATATGCCGTTTTTTTCATATACTTTATAACCACATCATATCATAAGTGTTACTTTGACAAACAGATATATTGATAACTACTCGTACATCTAATAATGCACCGATGTTAAATGTCATGGTATAATGGAACAAGGGTTCGGTTTGAGAGTGATTTACTTAGATAATATTAAAAAATATAAGTTCAAAATTATATATGTACATATATTTTTTTCTTTTTCTTTTAAAAATGTCAAAATTTATCATAATTTAATTGTTAAACTTGTAACGAGTTTGTTACCAATAAATGAAAATTGATTCATCGTTATTAGTGTAGAAAAACTATACTATCTAAAATAATAAATCATATATATATATATATATAATCATTTATTTATTTTCTTGTAAAAATGTCAAAATTTATCTTAATTTAATTGTTAAACTTGTAATGAGTACATTCATCACTAGCTGTTATCAACAAATGGAAATTAATTCATCATTATTATTGTAGAAAAACTATACCATCTAAAATAACTTGCTTGTAGTGTGTAATTTCCACTTTTGGAAGCAATTTTAAGTCTTACTAAATCATATATATATATATCTATTTTCTTCTTTTAAAAATGTCTAAATTTATCATAATTTAATTGTTAAGTCTCACTAAATCCCCTATAGTATTTCCAAGATACCAATAATTTTTTTTTCTTTAAGTGTAAAAAGTAAAGATAAAAAAAAATTACACCTCTTAAAACTCCGTGCTTAATAGATCCAAGTTTAAGATGGATCTATGTTGGTTTTCATCATAATTAAGACTAGAAAATGATAATATCAAGTGTCTACAAAGATTTAGCTTCATCTATGATTCAAAATAACTTCGTACCAAAACAATAAAAATAAAAGTTAAAATTACATAAACAATAAATAAAGTAAATAAATTAAATCTTTATTTATAAATTATAAATATGTTTTATATATTCACGCATTTAACTTTATTGCATGTTAATTAAGTTGGTCGTTAAATTGGTTAAATTTGAAATATTGTTTAAATTGTTAGTTTTGTTAATCATTTAACATAAATTTAAACTATAAATCAATTGCCTTTTAAAAATTGTTGCATATATATATATATCCGTGTGTGTGTGTTTTATAATGTTTAAAATATAGAAACTCAAAACATTGAGGAAAGCTTGTGAAAGCTAGTATCTATTGTTCATAAGATTTTTTTTTTCAAGCAATTCAATTACGAAAAAATTCAAAAAAATACTAAATAATAATGTAAATTTATTTTTCTTTTAAAATTAGAAAATTAAAATTAATTATATTTTAATAATAAATAATGATGCAAATTTACTTTTACTTTAAAATTAGTTACATTATTAAAATATAAAATTAGAAAATTAAAATTAGTTACATTATTAAAATATAGAGAGTTGCTTAAACTAAAATGAATATTATAAAGATTGTTGATTGTTAACCCATTGGTGAGGTGGTTGTATTTTTTATGTTTGGTGGGACCTTCAATATGAGGGGTCATACTTTTTTGAAAGCTCATTGAAAGTTTTGCATGAATAGTTTTTATTAAACGCAATGCAGCTTCGACCAAAATAGTAGCATATTGGACATGTAGAGTAGTTTTATTTATATGCAATCCATCTTTTACCAAAATAGTGATCCCGAAAGTTGGCTGTGAAGGTTTTGACTAATGAGATGTAGGTTTTTTCATTAAATTTATTTTAGTTGGAAGACGCTTATTTCAAATTTATTATTATAAACATCACTTTAGATTATTTCAAATACAATAAATTGTTCTCTTGTCGTCACATAGTTCAACTCCAAAGCTGCTTATACTTATTTTCTGCACAATGTATGATAAATGGATATATAATATATAACGTATGATAAATGGATATATAATATATAACGTTCAGTTAACTGCATTGTCCCCTCTGCAGTGAATATCAATTGGATGCATGCCGTAGTCAATGGATTGTTGGAAGACAGGTCGAGTTTTCAACGCGTTGTATTTCTATATAATGCAGTTTTAGAGGGATTTGTTAGAGTGGGTCAATTATATGATTTATAGTATGCGTTAAATAGAAAGTTTAAATTTTTATTTATTGTATTGATAGATGTTTAGATATTATCTGAGATTTTGGACTTCTTTGAGTGGATCAATAAGATTAACCGAATGTAACAAGTGTACTGTGGGGATTCATTTCATGGTCATAGTATTTTGCTATGCTCAAATGCATCGTGATTAAGATTTAAATTTATTTATAAATAAAACAAAATTGTAATTTTCATTTGTAAGTATTTATATTTACTTTTCAAAATAATATTGATTCCCATTTTACATATCTATATCAATTTTTTTTGTATATGGTATACGTGACGTTTATATATACAATATACTTTTGGTAATTTCAAAAGAATTATTAAGGTATAAATATTTTTTAAAGTATAAAAACTTGAAGATACCGATTTGATCTCTCTCCACACATGATGTATAAAGAGTATGATGAATCTATAGTGGTTGGAGTCACATGAAATTACTTATAAAATTAGAACTAAGTTTGAAAAGATCTTTCAATATATAGTTTTCTTTGATAATATGTGTTTATCATATATTTACCTTTAAGAATAAATGTCCATACTATTCACATTTTTTTTATTATATTTATGGGTATTCTATTCTTATTATAATCACATTCATTTTATTTGGCATTGTTTTTCATATTTCTATTTGCATTTTATTCCATGTTGTTTCATCTCTATGTAATGTAATTCACCCTCACCTTTAACATACTTTGACACATCTTCATTTAAAATGTACTATCATTCAAATTAATGCATGATATCATTAGAAATAAATGAGTCAAATTATTTTCCAATTTATAGTTGAAATCAATGTACCAAATTACTTGATAGTGCATTGTTATAGACATTTTATATAAAACTCATATTGAAATATTTTACTTCAATCGATATTGAAATATTTTATTTTGTAAATGTTACATGTTAGCCCCATGTTAAATAGGGAAGAAATTACACATCTCCCTCATAACACACAACACACATACTTTAACCATAAGTTTTTTTTAAATTTAAATTACTTTATATATATATATATATATATATATATATACATGGAAATATTATTCTTAAGAGGGACATTGAAATATTTTATCAATAACCCACATTGAAATAATTGTTTTGTTCTTATTATTTTTTTAAATGCCAAAATGAAAGGAATCACAAATTCCCCTCATAACCATATATCACTATTTAAAAAACATAAAAAAAAAAAAATTCAAACGAGTATATAACACCCTATATACTTTAAAACCCTCACAAAGAAACACATAGTCGTGATACCCATACTATATCACATTAAAGAAATAACAGAACTCCAACACATATCTTAATAAAATGTTGAATGCTCATACTACAATTGTGCCCCTCTTTTGTTTATGCGTAGACATAGTGAAAAGTAATTTGATTAAAATTGACTTTAATAATGACAATCTCTTCAAAAATGGATCATAGCAAGAAGTTATTTAATGATTTAATCCCAAACATCTAATTTATCATACTTCACCCTTAAATAACTTCTCATTCCCATATCAACCCTTCCAGAGACATCTAGGAGGTGGCCACCACCTGTCCTCCGATATGTCCTCAGACACATGCTAAATGCATGATCTTGCATTTCTTCGACACGTGTCATTGTGACTATGTTGGTACCCATCGCGGGGTATCAAGTCCTGATGGTTAATTTTATTACATTCCTCTTTTATTATGGAGCTTTCGATAACATTCCATTCTTGATTGCATTCATCTTCAGGGTTATCCACGCCCCAATTTTCTAGCCGATCTGCTAGTTTATTGGCCTCGTGCCTGACATGATGCAGGAGAATGAATTGAGCTTAGTTGATGCTACAAATGAGATTATTCAATTTGGTATTTATCTTCCATATAGGATTAACCTTGATGACATTGGATCCATTGGGGATCTTATTTAGAAGATGCACCATCAACTGGGAATCCCCTTCAACTACAAGCTTGGTGTAGCCTTCTTTGTTAGCAATTCGAATTCCTTGATACATGGTGTAAAGCTCAACAATATTGTTACTTTCTATCCCCATAGATCCCGGAAAAATATGAAGGACAATACCATTTAGATCTCAAAAGATTCCACCATAGCCAGCTTGCTTGGGTTTCCATGGCTAGCCCCATCAAAGTTAAGTTTGACAAAGCTATCATAAGAGGGAGAACAAGAGGTTGGGATGTCAGCCTTAAGTATTGGCCTAGGTGGCATGTGTTGGGTCAATTGTTGCGAAATGTTCCAAGCTTGAAGGATGGTAGTGTCCAATTGTTGGCCTTTCCAGTCATTAAAGGACCAATTGGCTAAGAGGACAGTCTCTTGGATGTTTTGGATTTATTTTCAAACTTGATTAATTGAGAGATTGGTGTGATTGAAAATCCCATGATTCCTTTCCTTCTAAACCTCCCAAAGGAAAAATCCAGGGAAGAGTTTCCAGATACGATTAACAATGTTATTGGTAGATATTTTCTTGCACCACCCAGCTCATGTCAGTTTGTTTGAATATGCTCTCCCCCCGATCCCACATTTGTTGGATAAAGTTGCATTGGTTTAAGAGGTGTTCATAGGTTTCCTCCTCTGATCTGCATAGAAAACAAATGGATGTCCATTCAAAACCCCCTTTTGTAATCTAACCCCAAGTTAGAATTATATTCCCGGCAACCAACCGAAGAAAGGTAGTGAATTTTTTCCACAAGTTTTGTTTGCAAATTCGCTTCCATAATTCTTCATGCTGGTCCCATCTATACTTGGATAGGATGAAGTAAGCCTCTTTGATACAGTAGGTTCCTTTTCTAGTGTGTCCCTAGCGGAGGATATCCTCGCCTTCCTAAAAGGATATATTTCTAGAGCAAATTTTCTCCGAGGAGGAGTCCCATTGATCATTAGAGTGGATTGGTGGACAATGAGGTTTTCCACACCATTCTCGCCATTTCTCATTGGTCATTTCTTTATTCACAAAAATGAGAGACAAGGAATTTTCTTGAGGCAAGAGAATCCTGTCGAAGTGGTTGGAAATTGATTATGGAGTTTAGATTGTCTATTTATTGCCATGCATCATCCCAGAGTTATGTAGTTTGACCATTGCGAATTTTCCAAAAAGCATGATCTTGGATAAGGATCCTGTTTCTCCAGGTAGCGTTCCAAATCATTGATCAATTATTGCTTTCTTGTAAGCGAATAAGATATTGTTGGGCTATGTTGCTTGTGTATTTTCCATTCCAAGTTTAATCCCATAGAGCATTTGGTCTGATTAACCATCACCACCATAGCTTGGTAGACATGGATTTATTCTCTATCTTAGGATCCCACAGACCAAGGCCTACCGATAACTTGTGTTTGCGTAGGCTATCCCAAGAAACTAAGGCCCATTCTTTTCTTTTGTCTTTTGATCCTCCCCATTGAAAATTTATTTGAAGAGCCCGGATTGCATTCATATATTTCTTAGGAGCAACAAAAATAGAGAAGAGATAAGAACTCATACTTCTCAAAATGGAATTGAGGAGGATGAGTTGGCCTCCAATATTAAGAGAATGAAAAGACCAATTTGAGAGCCTTTGTTCCATCTTGGCTAGTAGGTTCGCCCAAGGTTTATTTCCAATACTTGAAGAGATAAGAGGAGCCCCCAAGTAGGATGTAGGAAGGGTACCCCTATGAAAGGAGAGAAGCCTAGAAATGTGAAGCTGCAAATTGATTGGAGTGTCGAGGAAACATATCTCAGACTTTTCATTATTTATTGATAGCCCAGATGCCTTCGAGAAGGTAGAAAGGATAGGTTTGAAAACCCTTGCTTCCCTCAAGGTGGCATCCTCAAGGATCATGGTGTCATAAAAAAATTGAATGTGGGAAGCTTTGTGCTCATCATTGGAGGGCCGCAAACCATTAAGGAGATTGTTTTCAAGATCCTTTTGCAAAGATCTGCCAAGACCTTCCATCATGAATATAAACATAAATGGAGAGAGGGGATCTCCTTGGTGAATGCTACAGGTGGAAAAGAAGGTTGGAGAAGGGGATCCATTCACTAGAATGGAAAAGAAGGCCGAAAAATTTAGGGCAAGGATCCAGTGAACCCATTGGGGGGAGAAACCAAAAGAAAGAAGGATTCTTTTCATATAAATCCAAGAGATCCCATCAAAGGATTTGGAGAGATCAAGTTTGATGAGCATGCCTGATTTCTTATACTCCCAAGAGTGTGGTTGGTTTCATGAGCAGTGAGGATGCCATCTAGGATTTGGCATTCTTCCACATAATCTAACTACTCTTTAGAGATCAAGTGGGGTAAAATGGGCTTGAGTCTTGTAGCAATCACCTTGGTAATAATTTTGTATAAAACATTACATAAAGAAATGGGTCTGAATTTACCTGGGTGCACGATATTTTTCTCTTTGGAAATGAGAGTAATGAAGGTAGCATTGAGAGCCAAAAGAACCTCTATCCGAGACCTCGATTCCTCAACAATTCCCAACCTCAGTATTCACAATGTCCCATCAATGGTGCTAAAAATAGTAGTGAATTTGTCTAGCCCTGCAACTTTTCCTAGGGGCATATCCTTAACGGCCTTGGAAACTTCCTCTAAGGATATGGGGAGAAGGAGGCTTTCATTTTGTTCAACTAATACTAAAGACCGAATGTTCTCTAGGATGAAATTCATAGCTTGATTCCTGTCAATTCCCTCCTCTGACAGGATATTTCGGTAGAAATCAACTAGTTCTCCAGCAATCTCATCCTATTTAGTCAATTTCTGTCCTTGCCCAAAATATAGGAGAGATATCCTATTGTTGGCTCTTCGTTGTTGTAATGATCCTTTGGCTTAGCCCCTGGACAGATTATTGTTGTTATTATGTTTTATATTATGGCACAAGGTGCCGAGACAATGGTTTGCACATTAAGATTATTTTTATTATGTTGAACATTATTAATTAATAAAATAAAATAATCATATCGACCGATGTGACGAAAAAGAGTATGAGGAACCATGATGTTATGAGCAAGGGGTTGTGGGAAATGTGTTACCTTGTGTTTTGACCTATGTGGATGTGATACACCCTTCTTGTGGACTTCGTGAACCCTCTCGGTTTATGTACCCTCATGTGTTATGCTACCCCTTGGTTTTTATTTTATTCCGGGATTAATTTTATTTGGAGTTCGAATTTTTCCCTCACCTAGTGTGCTGCTCATGAAAATTTGTAACTCCCACCTTGATGAAGGATCTTCCTCTCCCCTCTAATGCGCCCTCTTAAGAAATGTAACTCCCATTTTTGCTAATTTGGGAATGTAACTCCTCCCTTGTGTCTCCCTCTCCCCCCAATTCAAATTTCTCTTGGGAAATGGGATTTGGGTGGATGTGAGCTAGTCTCTCTGGTTGGTTATGCATGCTCTTGGATCTTGTTTTTGCTATGGTATTGGTGTGATTGGTTTTGGTTTCTCTTGACATGATTTTTTGTTTGTTGGTGCGCCCTTGCAAATCCTGTGCCCATGTTGAGTTACTCTAAAATTGCCACTATTTTGTCCTGGAATTGCCTCTGGAGATCCTGGATTGGAAGTGATGTGGAATCCACTTGCCATTGGATTTGAGGTTGGACTGATATATTTTTGAATCTTTTATCATGGAGCCAATGGAATTTCCCTGGAGTGGAAGTCGAGGAAGACTTTCCATTGGGTTGTGGTCGAACCGAATTCTCCATAAAACTTTGTCCCGGAATTACCACCATAGATCTTGGATTGGAAGTGATGTGGAATCCACTTGCCATTGGATTGTGGTTTGACCAATGTTATATGGGTTTTGTGTTTGATTTCACTCTTTCTTTTGGCATCATTGTTCTGGATCGGGGGTGACCATTGCAAAGTGATTTTTGGCTTGCATTGTGTCTACGGTTGGGTGGAATGTGGCAAAGTCGATTTCAATTGCATATTTTGCAAGATAAGTAATTTATTTCATGTTTATTTGAATTAATCGGATCTGATATGATTCTTATATGGTTTCACATGAAATGTATGAGAAAATATATGAGCTAATTATGGAATAAATCTCTCAACGATTTTAGTTACAATATGCTACTAGTTTTTGGGAAAAATAACTAACTAGTTTTTTGTATTTTGTGAGAAAGTGCTTGAGAAAAATGTTTATTTGGAATCTATGCTACAGATCTGATAATTGTGCCTCTGTTATTTATATTATGTGTACTTTTATTGTGCAATATCTTAGTAATGTTTGGAAAAACCTTTCTACAGTGTTTCTAGCCTCTATTCGAAAACTAGTTCACTGGTTGGGTTGTTTTATGTAGTTTCGAGTCTTGGCATGTGAAATGTTTGAGAAAAATCCTGAGTGAGATAACTGATCTTAGATCTGATAATTACAATTGAAATTCATGAATAAATGTGTGGAAGAGTTCCTAGATAGTTCTAGATTTGCTTATTGAAATCCTAGTTTTGTTTCCATTCACTAGCTCCTTCAAAAGAATTGTTTTAAATGGATTTATGACATTGCGTGAGAAGTGTTTGAAGAAATGTTTACATGAGTTATACCTCTGATAAGAATTATAATACATGGTATTTATAGTTGGAATGGCTTTCGAATGACTCTGAAAATTGTTTATGCATTCATCTTACTTGATTCCTCAATTTCTAGCCAATTTGGAGAAGTAGATTTAGCTAGTTTGATGAATTAATAAGAGGACTGTTTATGAGCGGAAAGATACAACCATTTGTCTGTAGTGGACCTATGATATTATTTCCATGATCTATATTAGTCAATACTTTCTTATTTTTTTCATTGTGAAACTAGAAATGGAAACTAGCTTCAAATCGGTGGAAATTGGTAATTAGTTTGTAGATTGAATCCATGTTTTTCGTAATTTTTGGAATGTACAACCATATGCTCTATTTTTTGTACTTTAATTTTTCTGTATAATTCTATTTTACATATATATACCCTTGCATCCGTGTGCTCTGGGACTCAGTACAATTGATTGGGTTAAATTCCTAATGGTGTTTATTAACTAGTTGCACTTATTTAGCTTGAAAGAATCAATGTTTATGGGAAAGGAGCTCACCTGAAAACTCTACTTTATTTGGCTGTATGTGCATGCTTAAATATATGTATGATGTCTGTAGGTTTACTTTTTGGTTCATTGGCATGGTTGTGTGTTGAATTCATGCAAGACTAGCTATTTGTGTTAAATACTAGTTAACTAATCTTGTGAAGTCATTTTCGTAATTGTTTTGTTTAATTAATTGGAAAATGATAATTAGGTCTTAGTTGCATGATATTAGGTGTTAATTATCCATTGGGATTGATAAATGATGATTAGGTGATAAAAAAATGATGTTATGTTAAGTGTCGCAATTAGTACACTAATTACTAGTTAATCATGATTAAGTGAAAATGACCTTTTTAGGTGCAAGTAACCTGTGTTATGGATTGGGATGGATGCATAATGATGTTAGATAGTGTTGGATAATATTTATCAACCTTAGTTCAATTTTCTTGTTCAATTATGAATTTTATTTTAATTTATTTGGAATTATCGATATTTTGTCATAATTAAATTGTAGAAAATGAAATTAAATATTTATAAAATTATTCCGTTGTGCTAAAATATTCTAATTATCCCTAGAGAGATAATTATATGTCCCTAATACCCTTTCATATGCACGGGGGGGGGGGGGGGGACATTACAAGTGGTATCAGAGCTATGGTTCCAACTCTGTGGCTGTTGGGCATGTTACAGACTCATAATTTTATGTTTATGTGCATTGGAAATTTATAAATGTTCTTTGTGAAAGAATTTTAACCTCCCTTATGTTAATATAAGAATAAGAAGCCCCACTTCAGAGATCAGTTTGTTGTATGCTTTAGAATTATTTAATATTGCATATTCATTGTTCAATAGATTGATTGGTAAGTACTATGTGGTGTGTATCTAATAATCAAGTAGATTGATTAGTTCATTCATGTTCACCTTGCATTGCCTTATTTATTGTTCACTGATTTGATTGGTCTATGCTTGTGCATTGCCTCTTTTACTGCTTCAGCGATTTGATTGGTCAATGTTTATGCATTGCCTCTTTTACTAATCAATGACTTGATTAGTTGATGCTTGTGCATTGCTTCTTTTACTGTTCAGTGACTTGATTGGTCAATGCTTGTTCATCGTGCATTGCCTCTTTTACTGCTCATTGAATTGTTAATATTGAAATGCTTCATGTGGTATGGTTTATTCACTAGTACACTATGATTATTAATTGATAAGTAAATAATTGTCATTATAATAGTATGTACTATGTACCATTATCAATATTAATTTAATAATAGGTTATTAAGATAATATAGTTTTAATATTATTAAATATTAATATGATTTATCAAGTGGCATTTATACCCTATATGGATTTTGTATTTTCTATTGATGGTATGCTTTATAGGCTTATTTATGCCACTTGGATGGTGGTGGCTATATTGATGAGTAACTCCTTGTCTATTTTTGGAGGAAATGAGCCGCTTGTCTTTAATGGTTCATATTCTCTTCTATTTTATTTATTTTAATTGTGGAGATGTAACTCCTTGTCTATTTTTGGAGGAAATGAGCCATTTGTCTTTAATGGTTCATATTATCTTCTATTTTATTTGTGGAGATGTATCTCCCTGTCTATTTTTTAAGGAAATGATCCACTTGTCTTTAATGGTTCATATTCTCTTCTATTTTATTTGTGGAGATGTAACTCCTTGTCTATTTTTGGAGGAAATGTGCCACTTGTCTTAATGGTTCATATTCTCTTAATTCTATTTATTTTATTTTATTTTGTGTGTAAGAAGATAGTGTAGTAGCATATGATAATATTGTATGACATAAATTTAAATATATGTCTAACATAATATGTGATGTAAGATAGATGAGGTGTATATAATATTGAATATAACACTAACACACACACACACACATATACTTTTAACAATGATATATATACCACACATATTATACAATTATATGTACTTTTAACAGTGATATATATAGCATGCATATTATACAATTATGTGTGTGTGTGTGTGTGTGTGTTGTAATATGTATTTTAAAATATGGAATAATGATTAGTATTACATTTATATGATATTGTGTATATACTCTATGTATAGGTGTGAACGTATGTAATGAAGTAAGTGTAAAAATATTTGGAAATGTTTGGGAGTATTCGAAAGTGTTTGGAAGTGTTTGAAAGTATTTGGAAGTTTTTGGAAGTATTAGGAAGTATAGTGTGATCATAAGTATTATGTTATTATATATGTTATAATGTGTACCTAATATCATAGCATTGGATTAAGTAATTATACTGCTATAATTGTATGGATATTATGGTATAACATAATAATTATACGAGTGTATAAAATATAGGATATATGGGTTATATGACTAATATGATGTGTATATGATTAATAATAATATGATATATGATTTATTGAAGAATTATAATATGCATGTAGACAAATGGGCGTATGTATAGAAATAATACATGGTAATAGTAAGGATGGTGTATGGTATGCGTGTATGATGATTTGTTGTATATCTAGAAATTGTTTTATCACAAAATGTTAGAATATTTTGGTTGTAGGATGTTTGGTTTCTTGAGGTGACTATGAATGTACTTTGGTTGATGGTATAGTGCTACGTGTAAATAATTAACAACATAATGTATGATTTTGTATATGTTGAATGTTTACATAAGTGCAGTATTAGTAGTGTTTGCGTGATGATGTTGGTTGCATACGTGTATTATTAATATATGGATATTATATATATCGTCTTGTGCTAATAATTATATATAATGTTATGATAAATAGTAAATATTCGAAATGATTGCTATGGTCAATGCATGATGTTTGAATGGTTGATTATGTTGTTTGATACTATTGGTTTTTAATGATTGATGTTGGTTGATTAATGGTTGATACATGTAGGATATTGTCATTATTGTATGTATGGCTATTATTGGTTGTTATGGTTGTTGTGTATATGATTGATGAACATTGGTTGATGTTGAGTGGATGATGTATGGATGATATTGTTATTCATATGGTTTCTATTAGTTGTTATTGCCGTCATTGGTTGATATTGGTATGATTGATGTGCTTGGGTGATGTTATTGAGAAACTAATCGATGTTTATCAGATGTGCGATAGGTGTGATTGTTAAATATTAATGTAATTTGATTGATGTATCCTAATTTGATTGATGTATCCTGAATTTGATTGATTTATTATGATTGAAGTGTTCTGGTTGATGTATTTTGCTTCCAGTTTATGTCTTCTGATTGATGTGTTTAGGTTGATGTAATCTAGTTGATGTAATCTAGTTGATGTATTCTACTTGATGTATTTTGATTCCGGTTGATGTATTTTGATTGATGTGTTCAGGTTGATGTACTCTAGTTGATGTATTATGATTGATGTATTTTGCTTATGGTTGATGTATTTTGCTTATGGTTGATGTATTTTGCTTCTAGTTGATGTGTTCTGGTTGATGTATTCTCGTTGATGTATTCTAGTTGATGTACTATGATTGATGTTTGTAGGGTCAGTTGATGCATGTATGGTTGTCATTGGTTGATATTGGTGTATGATTGATATATTTTTGAGGTATTATGAATTGATGTATTATGGACCGGTGCCTGTATGAATTATGTATGATTGTATATTGGTTGATACTAATTACTATTAGTTGATGTATAATGTATTTTTGAATGTTCTCTAAAGAATACTTATGCTTGTATGGAGATGAAAGGTAGTATGTTTAAATACTAGCTGTTATGGCCCCTTTTTTTTTAGTTAGATTGGAATTGTTGTATATAAGTTTGCTTACTTGTTACATTAAGTGCATTAAATGTTTAGGTGAGTTTTGCGATCTTTGATAGAAAAATATCTTTGCGATCTTCATTAGAAAGGTATCTTTGTGATATTTGTTGAAAGGTATTTTGGTGGTATCTTGGTGACATTTCATGTATAAGTAGTTGGTGATATCTTGGTGGTATTTTATATGTCTTGTTGAAAAGTATGTACTAACTACGTGACTGATTAAAGTATGATTCAGGTACCTCTGTTGAAGATGTACTTCATGTATCTTTATATATCTCCAATACTAATACAAGTATCCTTGTTAGAAAAATATCATTTTGATCTTTGCTGAAAGTATCTTGTTAGAGTATCATTACGGTATATCAAATACCTTTGTTGAAAGGAATCTTTGTAAAGTATTATGGTAAATCTCATGCATCCTTGTAGGGAAAGTATTTGGGTGATAAATCATGTAAAATCATCTTGGTAATGCATCTCATGTTATTGACTATTTGGAATGCATTTCATATATCTTAGATGCATTTCATGTATTTTGTTGATAAAGCATATGCATGATGCATTTCATGAATCTGTAGGTAAATTATATGCATTTCATGTGATGGATTGACTAGAATGCATTTCATGAAGAAAGAGTACACACTTGGTGCACTTCATGAGATTGGATGGTATACTAGATGCTCTTCATGAGATTGGATGGTATACTTGATGCACTTCATAAAATTGATTGATACACCTGATGCATTTCATAGGATTGAAATTGATTAGAATAAGATTCAGGTAGATGCATTTCAAGTATTTTGTTTAAGAAGTATATATATCTCATGTGCCTTGTATATACTGATGTATTTTGTGTGATTTATTTCATGCATCATGCATCTTGACGATGTATTTTATGTATTTAGGTGAACAATATATATATATATATATATTTGCTGCTAACCGCGTGTTCTTGGAATGTGAAGAAAGTTTCCTTGATGAAGAATATCATGTATCATATATTTTTATGCCTGATATTAATCATGTGGGTGATTGAAATATGATTTTCAGGTGGATGTATCCTTGTTGAAGTTCGAAGGCCTTATAAAGAGGTTTGAAGACCTTGTCATGGGGATTGAAGATTGACCATTGCTTCCTTGAGTCCACTCTACTAGTCCCATGGGAAGTGGAGACAGACAAGAAAGCAGGTGGTAGTGGGAAGTATTATGGTTAGAAAGATTTTATCTTTCTGAGGCATGTATGGGTATGTTTGTTATCATTTTGTAAAGGCATGTATGTAATATGCATCAAGGATGATGCATGGTTTAAGGGGGAAATGGTGTAATGACCCTCTGGTTTAGCCCCTGGACAGATTATTGTTGTTATTATGTTTTATATTGTGGCATAAGGTTCCGAAACTATGTTTTGCACATTATTATTCTTTTTATTATGTTGAACATTATTAATTAATAAAATAAAATAATCGGATCAACCGATGCCACAAAAAAGAGTATGAGGAACCATGATGTTACAAGCAAGGGGTTGTGGGAAAAGTGTTACCTTGTGTTTTGACCTATGTAGATGTGATACACCCTTCTTGTGTACTTGGTGGATCCTCTCGATTTATTCACTCTCATGTGTTATGATACCCTTTGGTTTTTATTTTATTCCGGTATTAATTTTATTTGGAGTTAAAGTTTTTCCCTCACTTAGTGCGTCCCTCATGAAAATTTGTAACTCCCACCTTAATGAAGACTCTTACTCTCCCCTCTAATACTCCCTCTTGAGAAGTGTAACTCCCATTTTTGCTAATTTGGGAATGTAACTCCTCCCTTGTGTCTCCCTCTCCCCCCAATTCAAATTGCTCTCGAAAAATATGATTTGGGTGGATGTGAGCTAGTCTCTCAGGTTGGTTATGCATGATCTTGGATATTTTTTTTGCTATGGTACTGGTGTGATTGGTTTTGGTTTCTCTTGACATGATTTTTTTTTGGTTGGTGCACCCTTGCTGAGCTTGTGCCCAAGTTGAGTTACTCTGGAATTGCCACTGTTTTGTCCCAGAATTTCCTCTAGAGATCCTGGATTGGAAGTGATGTGGAATCCACTTTCCATTGGATTTGAGGTTGGACTGATATATTTATGAATATTTTGTCCTGGATCCACTGGAATTTCCTTGGAGTGTAAGTTGACAAAGACTTTCCATTGGGTTTTGGTTGGACCGATTTCTCCTAAAAACCTTGTCTTGGAATTGCCACCGCAGATCCTAGATTGGAAGTGATGTAGAATCCACTTGCCATTGGATTGTGGTTGGACCAATGTTAGATGGGTTTTTTGTTTGAGTGCACTCTTTCTTATGGAATCATGGTTCCGTATCAGGGGTGACCATTGCAAACTAATTTTTGGCTTGCATTGTGTCTACGACTAGGTGGAACGTGGCAATATTGATTTCAATTGCGTATTTTGAAAGATAAGTACTTTATTTCATGTTTATTTAAATTAATTGGATATTATATGATTCTTATATGGTTTCACATGAAATGTATGAGAAAATATATGATCTAATTATGGAATAAATCTCTCATATATTTTAGTTACAATATGCTACTAGTTTTTGGGAAAAATAGTTAACTAGTTTTTGGGAAAAATAACTAACTAGTTTTTGGTATTTTGTGAGAAGGTGCTTGAGAAAAATGTTTATTTGGAACTTCTGCTATATATATGATAATTTTTCCTCTGTTATTTATATTATGTGTACTTTTATTTTTCAATATCTTAGGAATGAGTGGAAACACCTCTCTACAATGTTTCTAGCCTCTATTTGAAAACTAGTTCACTAGTTGGGTTGTTTTATGTAGCTTCGAGACTTAGCATGTGAAATGTTTGAGAAAATGACCGAGTGAGATAAATGATATTAGATATAATAATTACACTTGAAATGTATGAATAAATGTGCAGAAGAGTTCCTAGATAGTTCTATATTTTCTTATCGAAATACTAGTTTTATTTCCATTTACTAGCTCCTTCAAAAGAATTGTTTTAAATGGATTTATGACTTTGCATGAGAAGTGTTTGACGAAATGTTTACATGAGTTATAAATCTGATAAGACTGATAATACATGGTATTCAAAATTTGTAATGGATTATGAATTACTGCAATTTTTTTATGCATTTATCTTATTTGATTCCTCAATATGTAGCCAATTTGGAGAAGTAGATTTAGCTAGTTTGATGAATTAATAAGAGGACTGTTTATGGGAGGAAATATACAACCATTTGAATGTAGTGGAACTATTAAATATTACCATGATCTATTTTAGTCAATACTTTATTATTTTTTTGCATTTTGAAACTAGAAATGGAAACTAGCTTCAAATCGGTGGAAATTGGTAACTAGTTTGTAGATTGAATCTATGTTTTCGTAAATTTTGGAATGTATAGCCAAATGCTCTATTTTTTGTACTTTAATTTTTCCTTAGAATTATATTTTCATGATATATACCCTCACCTCTGTGTGCTCCTAGACTTAGTACAATTGATTGGGTTAAATTCCTAGCATTGTTCATTAAATAGTTGCACTTATTTATCTTGAAAGAATCATCGTTTATGTGAAAGGATATGACATGCAAATGCAAATAATTTATTTGGTTGTATGTGCATGATTAAATATATGTATAACGTCTATAGGTTAACTTTTCGGTTCATTGGCATGGTTGTGTGTTGAATTTGTGGAAGACTAGTTGTTTGTGTTAAATACTAGTTAACTAGTCTTGTGAAGTCATTTTCGTAATTGTTTTGTTTAATTAATTGGAAAATGATAATTAGGCCTTATTTACATGATATTATGTGTTAATTATCCATTGGTCTTGATAAATTATTATCAGGTTATAAAAAAATGAAGTTATGTTAAGTGACGTCAATTCTCCACTAAGTGTCA
This sequence comes from Larix kaempferi, assembly GCA_027924585.1. Classification (NCBI taxonomy): domain Eukaryota; kingdom Viridiplantae; phylum Streptophyta; class Pinopsida; order Pinales; family Pinaceae; genus Larix; species Larix kaempferi. The sequence continues at coordinate 4,514,740 of BSBM01000756.1, forward strand.
CTAAGTGTCGCAATTAGTACACTAATTACTTGTTAATCATGATTAAGTGAAAATGACGTTTTTAGGTGCAAGTAACCTGTGTTATGGCTTGGAATGGATGCATAATGATGTTATATAGTGTTGGATAAGCTTTCGAAACCTTGGTTCTATTTTCTTGGTGAATTATGAATTTTATTTTAATTTATTTGGAATTAACGATATTTTTTCATATAATTAAATTATAGAAAATGTAATTAAATATTTATAAAATTATTCCGCTATGCTAAAATATTCTAATTATCCCTATAGAGATAATGATAGTCCCTAAGACACTTTGATAACCCCAGGGGGACATTACAGTTGTATCATGGAATAATGAAAAATTTCAAGTTATGTTCTCCTTCCTTCAGCCATTTGACTCTTAACTTTTGTCTCTAGAGAATTTCCTCCCAATCCAGCCGTTTATTGATGGATCCTTGAATCATTTTTTATTTTTGGAGCATCTCCTTGGAATATCCATTCAAAATTGGATCTTGTTGTATCGTTTTCTTTGTTCCAGGTTTTCAACTTTTCTTGTTGTACTTCTTTGTTCCAGGTTTTCAACTTTTCTTGTTGTACTTCTTTGTTCCAGGTTTTCAGCTTCCCTTTTACCCACTTGAGTATTTGTTGGAGTTGGTATATTTTGGATCCTTGATGAGTTAGAGCATTTTCCCACGATTGAGAAAGGGTTTGATGGAATTCTAGGTGATCTAATCTAAAATTTTCAAATTGTAAAGGTTGATTGTGAGGATTAGATTGCTCGTCTATTTCAAGAGTTATTGGCTAGTGATTCGAAACTTGCACTGGGAAGAATGAAGGAGTCTAGGATAGCTCGTAATCTAGGAAAGTTAGAGGAAAGAAGGAATATGTCAATCCTGGGCTTGATATCAACCAAATCAAGGGTGGCTATAAGAGATCCAAAGGCTCTACTGGCAGCATCCGGATGGGATACACCCCCTTTTTTTAACTGGGAGACAATCATGTTGAATCAACCCCTAAGATCTCCAATGGGAAGGAAATTTATTTGATATAGGAAAGGGAGGATAGAAATTTGTCTTTTGTAGTGTGGTGGGAGGGTACATAGACATTGGTGATAGTATCGGATAGTCAAGAGTCCAGCAAGGTAAAGGATGCTGACAAAGAGAATGCGGTAGACAAGAAATTTGAAATATGGATGATTGATGGATCCCACAAGATAGAAATATTGCCAACCGACCCCATTGCTCGGTGGCTATGGAATGATTGTTTCTCCAACAAAATTTTGACATAGAGGACAAATATCCAGAGGAGCATTTAGTTTCCTACAACATGACAATCGTGGGTTTTTCCTAATATATATTAGATCGAAGAGTACATGTTTTACTCTTCTCGCCTAGTCCTCCAATATTCTAGGACAAAATATTCATAGAAAACAAGAATTAGGAGGAGATTGATAAAATCCAATCATGTAGGGATTGATGGTTTCCTGATGTTAACAGATGCATGCCCAACTCTTCTAGTTGTTGCTTATCGGTTTTCCTTCCTCATTTGGGCTCCTTCTTGAGTCCTGGTGGGATTTCTGGATGATACAATGTCTGGATACACAACTGAGCTCCTTGCATCTTTTGGGTCTCCTTATGAGGAGTACAGATTTCCTTCGCTTCTAGAAGAGATTTCCTTATAAGAGAAATGTAGGGGGTTGGGATAGATGATAGGTCTCCCTTTTTGCAAGTCTCTATGATTTTTTGGATTTCATGATCTGTTATGTTTGTCTCACCCTCATATTCAATATTCTTTGGGTTTTCACCTTCTTCCATGGTTCTGTATTCCTGGTGTTATCAGTGATATTGCCACTTCTCCGTCTATGACCACACTGCATTGTTGGTCACACAAACTAACCTTATGGATGGAAGAGCCTAATTGACTATAGATGCTTTGGACCAAATGTTACAATGTTATCCTCATCATAACTATTTTTTTTGACATAGTTTGAGCCATAACCGCGACTCTCCTATTGGTCAACTTGCGGGTTAACCGCAAGAGTCTATACTGACAACCCATGGGTAACACCTAAAAAGTTGCACCCGCTTGTTGTTGGACACTAAACTTGCAAATCACTTGCTTGTTTTATAAAAACACACCCGCAAGTATCTCTAAATGATGAAAAAAAATATTAAAAGATTGATTAGGGATTAGTTATGACAGTTATTCTAACTACCATAAACTCCCCAACCAATTACCTTTCGAGCTTATCCTCTTAGCCTTTCTATAAATACAAGGAGAGGGCCCTGAGAAAAAGGAGAACCAATTTTGATAAGAAAATGATGGAGAAATATACATTGAAGGGAGAGGATCAAGGAGCCCCGGGTCAGGTTTTGACGGTGCAGATATAGCTAATTACCATTAATGCAAGTAATACAAGCAATTTTCCTTCGTATAATATTTGTCTATTATATGAATCTAGTTCATTGAATCTTTCATATTTTCTTATATATGAGTTTCATGCTAAGTTATTCATATTTGTTTAGCAAAAAAATTTCAGAAGGATATCTTGTTTATTGCAGGTTCTTTATCTGGAACAGTGGAGCAAAGGATTAAAGTTTAAAGCTCGGATCAGACTTCAGTTATTCAGGTATGTGTTTTATCTTTAAACCCTAGTTTGTTTTTTATTAAAAGAAGTATTTCATGTTGTGCTTGTTTACCATTCAGTATCTGTACCTTAAATAAACGTATGTTGATGATCTCTGAACTTCCCAATCTTCAGTTTAATCAGTCCTTTAGGTCTTCGAGAGAGTTTATAGGTTTCTACACCCCTTTTTGTGATTCAGTTTTGGTCTGGCTTGAGATTTTTTTTATCAAAGAAAACCAGCGAGTTGTACTTAGTTGCAGTCACATATTTTTCCCTTACCCGTGATTTGCTTACATTTGTACCCATGGGTCACTCACATGATGCTATACTGACAGTCGCGGTCTTTTTTGAGAATTTTGATTTTCTCCTATGGTTTAAACTTGAGATCTTTGCTTTGTTGGTGAAATATTTCTCTATTTAGTTATGGATCATTTGGACATGATTGTTGGTTTTGACTAAGTCCTCTTGGCTCTTTTTGAGATTTTCTTGGTTTTCGTTTGCTTGTTGAGTGTACCTAGGTCTTTCAAATCCAATTTTGTGTTTGGTGGATGCTTGGATTTTTACTTTATTGTCACTAGTTGGTGGAAGGGAAGTTGGATATCTTGATTGATTTTTTGCTTTCTTCTTTATTCCAGTTGATTACATACTGTCTCTATACTAGAGTTAGTTACTTCTTGTTTGGTGGAAGCAACTTATTGGGTTTTTTATCTTCAGATTATTTTGAGGGTAGATTTCTGAGTTTTTATAGGTTTAGGTACAGTCATCTTACACTTGCATTTCTTTTTGTTCTTGTCTTGTTCATATTTATTTGCTATTTCTTTCGTTTAAAATAAAAACCAAAAAAGAACAAGTTATTTTAAGCAAGATCATTCTTTTTCGAAATAGATTTTAGTTATATATGCTAACTCTTTGAAAAAGTAAAAAAAACACATTTTAAGTTAATTTTAGGTTTACTTTGCAAGCCTTTGATTTTGAAAGATAAGCAAAAAGAAAAATAGTGAAAGGAACTTGCATTTTTATGTATACACTTTGCTTTTCAGTTGTAACCATCTTACACACACACTCACTCCTTTTTGAGTAAATAAATCCCTAAAAAGAAAATTTAAGTTAAAATTTAATAATAACTTTTATTTTTAGGAAACATACACCAACTAGCTTAGGCTAGGGTTTTGGACCAGGTTCTTTTAACTATCCAAAACCATTTAAACTCAAAATTGTAGTGGACTATCATTAGGTAAATCCACCTTTGTGGAAGGTGTGCTAGGAATCTCCACTCAAACTGGAATCAAGCATGAGGTCATTTGAGGTTGATTATTTGGGGATACCCCTCCACTTTGCGACCGAGCATCTACCAGGACTGCTACGTGTACGAGTATCCACCAGTACCTTGTGTTCTTTTGGATTTCGGGCTTAGTTACCCTGCCCATGCATGTCAGTTCGACCTGCGACTATCCCCACAGACTCTTTCTACATTGTTGGTAGCCTTACTATCTTGACCATTAGGGCTCTACACAAGTGAGAGTGAAATGATATTTTCACTTCACCTAGGATAGATCTAGGCAGAAATCCTCTACAGCTCTTTGGATAGGTGGTTGGTTGATTCCATCACTTGGCCCCATCGAGACTATACCGTGGACCCCAAATAATTGTTTTTCATTACTCCATTGGTTTGTTCTGGACCCTAATCATCCCAAACTTTCCTTTGGGAGACTATATGTTTGCTTAGTCTAGATTACTATAGGAAACTATGTAGTGGTGTGCTGTGTGTTTACTGTTGTTCAAGTGGCCCCTAGGTTTATTACATAAAAAAAATTTGTTGTAAGTGTGGAGGAGCAATCTCCTCGTAGGTCAAGAAGGTTGAGAAACCTTCCTCCACTCACTTTGGATCCTCCACTGCCACCTTAGTGTCACATAACAGATTCAAGTGGTTCTTTTGAACTAATTGGCACAATTGAACCCCCTAGAGAACCTCAAATCATTTCTGAAACTGAATCAGTCCTACATACCATCGAGGTTGAATATTTTCCAATAGAAGACTTTGCAAGACACTCCAACCCTCCCTTAATTGGACCAGACGACCCATTGTTAGAAAGGGTTTCTTCTTTATGATTACCCGAGTTAAGTGTATATATATTTACATATGGACTTAATATGGAAAGTATGGGGGATGTATCGGGAGTCCCACACACTCCCACATCAGCTATCAGGCCGAGAGGTTTGTGTCCTCGACACATAAATACCTTGATACCTATTTCGTTGCATATGTCTTCTGCTCCAAGTACTTCTTTTAGTTTCAATGTTGGATCCTCAGGATCATGTATCACTCAGGTTGTGCTGACATCTGCTCCTTTTGGGTCCACTATTGGTTCATCTAATATCCCTTTTTCAGGTATACCTACGGTATCATTTATATCTTCCCCTTTCATGCAACAGTTCCAGGTTAACCTTAGCTCATCTCCTTTCACTCAAGGATTCCCTTGGCATGGAGGGCATATTGCTCCTTCGACACTGGTTGTAGGCTCAATGCCTACCCCTTCTATTTCACAAATGCTGATTTTGAATCCCTTTATAGGATTTAATGTACATTCTTCAAATGTTCAAAATTCCAACATGCTTGTAGGGAGTACTCCTTTTTTAGGTAGTAATACTTATACTCATACTCCGTTTGGAAGTACCTACACTCAGCCACAATGGATCGGGACAGAATGAAGCAATCCGCTGTCTTATGGCTGGAGAAATTTTCAAAACTCATTTTCAATGCAACCGATGGCTAGGGGTAACCCCAACTAACCTTATGGGAGTCATGTTTTGAGTGGTTCTCCTTACCATATTCCTCAAAATCATATGCCATCGGCACGACCTCGCTTACCTTTTATGGCAACTTTGAATCTGCCAGATATTTCAAAGTTAATGAATGACCTAGCACGACATAATGCTGATTGGCCTCTGGTCCCAACCAAACTCCCTTAAAAAATTCCTAAGTTTGAAGGAAAACTGGTGAAGACCCAAGGGACCATGTTACAACATTACAACTTTGGTGCTCCTCTAACTCGCTGAATGATGACTCGATTTGATTGAGGCTCTTTCAAACAACCTTGACTAGTGTTGCATCCAAATGGTACATCGAGTTACCGACCGCAGCTTATAACATTTTTTGTGATTTAGCAACAAATTTCCTAAACTATCTCCAGCTTCCCGTCTGGTATGATGCCGAAACGGACCTTCTATCTACTTTTATACAAAACAAAGACACTCATATATTTGATCATATTCAGGAGAGGAGCAGACAGAAACGGCTCATTAAAACTGATATCCCCCTGGAATTTCTATTGGAGTGGTTTTTGAAATCACTGTTACCATACATATCCAAAGATGTGTCAACTTATGGGCTTACTTCTGAAGAGGAAGCCATTCTAAGGACCCAACAACTTGACTTGATTTATGCTCAGTCTGAGATCCTTTATGAAATTATTCCAGATGCACCTAGGTCAAACATTGATCTTGGTAAACCTAAACCTAGTCCACATGCCGATGGCATTGTAGGTTCAGCCGATTCGTCCTCTTTAGAATCTTTGACTAATAAATTCCATGCACTTTCGATAAAGATTTATACTGCGGAAGCAACTACGGTTGCATCCTCCCCTTAACAAATAGAAACTGTACACAATGTGCAGTCAAATCAAAAGGGTCATCGGAAACCCAACAATAAGAAAAAGGTAAAGAAAGGGGAAGGAAACCAACAAAATCCCAAAACCACTGAAAATGCCGAGGAGGGAAAAAGAGAAAAGAAGAAGGTGAAGTTTCCTTGCAAACTTTGTAAAGAAGATCACCTCACTCATCAATGTCCTCTAATGGATGAAGCCCAGAAGATGTTAAATCAAAATAAATCAGTCGTCCTGAATGATCCTTTTCCCAAAGGACAAAGCCCAGCTTCTGGAAGCTCTAATACTAGGGGCACTCATCATGCCACACAGGATGATCAATCCTACATCAATATGGTTAACTCACATGCTTTACTGCAAACAAGAGCCAAGAATTATACCCCAGATATGCAACAAAAAGACAAAGAAATCCCTGAGTCATATGTTCCTCTTCATTTAGAGAGACGTACAGGTCCTATGGAGAAGATATCGAAAGGTGTCTATAAACGGGAAATGCACAACCCTAATTCACGTGCCACTCCAAACTACTTAGTTGTCGAATGCCTATCCCAAACTCTGTGTGCTATGTCTGCGCTATAAGTTTTCCAAAGCTTCCCATCATAGCGAAATGCACTTTTAGTGGCAATAGGAAGTATGGATGCATCAAGTATGTTGGCTAGATTTGATATGTCAAATATCAAAACCTAGTTTCCCTATCACGTGGCCTTCCAAATCAAAGTAGTCCATGGTTGGAAAATCATTGGAAGAATGGTAGTGGATGAAGGCACATCAATGTGTGTAATGTCTATCTCTTTTTAAATCCTTGGTCTCTCCAGAGTTAGCCCCTCCGATTACATTACTTACCGCTTTTGATGGGATATATTTCCATCTGCATGGAATCTTACCCTCATTTGAGATCCATCTTGCAGGTAAGGTAGTGTCAGTAGAGCTGGAAGTTGTAGATGCTTCTCTTGACTACAATTTGATGTTGGGAAGAAGTTGGACATATTCAATGCAAGCCATTCCTTCATCCGCTTTTTGGGTACTTATGTTCCCCCATGAAGGAAAGATCATCACAATTGACCAACTATCCTTTGCTTGGAAAAACAACACATCTCCTTCGGATTTGAATCTCCCGTGGATTGATCAAGCCCATCTGCCTAGTGAGAGTTTAGAAGTAGGTATGTACTCATCATTGATGGGAACCTTTGATTTGGGCCTGCTCCCATAAATTATATTGGTTCAACGAGTAACACTAACATGTCATCTAAGGAGGTATTCACGGTTGTTCAAACAAATGATCCTTGGATTCTTCCTACTCAAGAGGAACAAATTGTGCCCCTATCTATCATGGAAGTGACTTATCAAGCATCAAAAAATTCTGCGATAGATTATAGCTCGACTCCTTTAGTCTCCATGGAGCCAGATGTCGATTATGCACCTGCATGGGCAATTGACTCCACCCATTTCTTCGATTGTTTAGACATTATTTTACCATCAAATGAAGCTATTCTAGAATCTATGGTAGGTTTGGATCATCATTGGGAACATATTCATCACAAATCCTATTTCCTTCCAGATCTGAACAAAATCGAGAATGGAGAGTTTTCTGTGAGACCTGGCGGAGATGTTGACTTGTCCATCAACCCTTTAACGAAACAGGGGATTTTCACTGAAGGTAATATGGAAAATATTTCAACAACTATCTCGATCAATATTTCCACCAAACCGAATGTCATGGAAAATATTTTCATTGGCGTGAATTGTTCTCTGCAAAAAATCGGTTTGTACACCAACATATTTAGATAATTATGCGATGTTTTCGCCTGGTCATATGAGGAGATGCTAGGTATCGACCCTTCCATTGTCAAACATGTCATTACGACATATCCTAATGTGAAACCAATTCGGAAAAAGCTTAGTCCAGTTAACCCTAGAAAATTTGCGGCCATCAAGACTGAGGTTGGAAATCTCCTCAAGGCCGGCTTCATTTATCCTACTAACATGACGAAATGGGTGTCTAACCGAGTCCCGGTTGATAAAAAGAAAGGTACCATACGCGAGTGCACAGACTTTAGGGAGCTCAATAAAGCTTGTCCAAAATAAAACTATCCCACACCATTTATCGACAGGGAAAATTTTAAGGACCCATTCTTATTTAAAAGTGTATAAACCTTGGCGAATATTACCAATTCTTAAAATGTCAACTATAAAATATTTGGCAATATTTTTCTAAAATTATTTCAATTTCTAAATATTTTATATGGTTTATATAATAATTTGGCGATTTTTAGAGTGAAAAAATTTTACCCCATCAAAATTGGGTGAAATGGGGATTCAAAAAATGCAAATTGGCGAATTTGTTTTTGGAAAAAAAACATGGAAAATAGCCCATGGGCTAAATTTTGCCCCTAAAATTAACCTTGTTTATCGATCAAATCATTGATGCATGTGCAGGCCATGAAATGTTTTCTTTCATGGATGGTTTTTCGGGATATAACCAAATTCAAATCAAACCCAAATACCAGCACAAGACAACTTTCATATGTCGCTAGGGTACCTTTGCCTATAGTAAAATGCCGTTCGGATTGAAGAATGTTGGGGCTACTTTCTAGTGAGCTATGAAATTTGATTTTAATGACATCAAACACGTGCTTGAACCTTACTTGGATGACCTACGTGCGCGATCTCGAAAGAGAATAGATTATCCTGAACACTTACGACTTGTGTTTGAACGATGCAGATACTATAATATTCGATTAAACCCCAACAAATGTGTATTTTGTGACAAGTCTGGATGATTACTAGGTTTCATTGTGAAAAATCGAGGGATTATGGTTGATCCATTGAAAGTCGAGCCCATTTTCAAATTTCCTACTCCTCGCACCGTCCGACAACTTCAAAGTTTACAAGGCATGTCCAATTTTCTTATACGCTTTATCATCAACTATGCAAAGATCACCAAAGGTTTCATGCGATTGCTTAAACAAGATACCCAATTTTTCTGGGACAAGTCTGCACAAAAATATTTTGACGCTTTGAAAAAAGCACTCTTTCCATCCCCCTTGTTGATCCCATCGGATTATACTCAAGATTTTATTCTATATCTGGCCGCACATGTTTCCACAATTGGCATAGTATTGGTTCAAGAGGATGATGAACTCCAAGAGCATGTCATTTGTTACCTCTCTCACGCGCTCATAACTCTTGAACTTAAGTACTCTCACATCAAGAAATTGGCATTAGTTGTTGTGTAATCCATTCAAAGGTTGCATCACTATATTTTGCTGTGAAATACTATAGTAATAGTGGATGTAAATCCTTTCCAATATCTTTTGAACCGACGTATTATCGGGGGGGGGGGGGGGGGGGGGAATTCAACAAATGGATTGTCATCCTGCAAGAATTTGATCTTACATTCCAATCTGCTAATTCAAAAAGGTCTTTGGTGTTCACAAAACTAATATCTAAATTTCCTAGTGATATAACGTGCGATGAAGAAGATCCGTCATTCACTGATGAACACATATTCCTCATTGCAACCTCCGATCCGTGGTATGGAGACATTTTAATATATCTGCAGACTTTGAAGTGTCCACCGAGTTTCTCTAGATAAGAACGATGAAAGATTAGGCATCATGCCAATAATTACCTCATTATTTCTGATACGCTATATAGATGGGGGGGAGATTCGATATTACATCATTGTTCGAATCTAGATGAAGCTGAGTCAATATTGAATGATGCCCACAGTGGAGCCTGTGGGGGTCATCTTTCAGGGTTGGAAACAACCTGGAAAATACTACATGCTAGGTATTTTTGGCCCACCATATTCAAATATTGTGTGGAAGCTATGAAACACTGTCATCCGTGTTAGTTTTTCACAAAGCAAATTCGAGCACAACCGGATCCTCTTCACCCTGTTATCACAATAGATCCCTTCACCAAGTGGGAGATTGATTACATGACTTGCAAACCATTTTTTGTTGGGGGACATCACTACATCATCGTTTCAATCAACTACTTTATGAAGTGGGCCGAGGAAATTCCTACTGTGAAAGCAGATGGAGAAATGACAACCTATTTTGTATTCAATCATATCATTGCTAGGTTAGACATACCTAAAGAGATCATCACTGATCATGGTAGACACTTCCAAAGCTACATGATAACAAAATTGACCACTATGCTAGGTTTTCGACAAGAACACTCATCTCCATTTTATCAGCAGGAGAATGGTCAATTTGAAGAGGTCAAAAAAACTTTGAAAACTATTCTTCAACGTACCGTCAATGCTAGTAGGTCAAAATGGCACATCATGTTGTATCCAACTGTTTTGGCATGTCGTTCTAAATTCAAGACTGCTATTGGTTTTTGAACATTTCAACTTGTTCATGGGTTGGAGGTAGTCATGCCGATTGAATGCAAGATTCCATCATTGAAGTTGGCTATCCAACTACTACTTGGACCTTCTGCTTTGGAAGAACGATTGCTTCATTTAGAACAATTGGATGAACAATGTCGTGATGCGCTCATTGGGGATGAAGCTCATAAGAAATGAGTCAAACATCAATATGACAAGTTTGTAAATACTATGGTATTCTATGAAGGAGACCTTGTTTTGGTTTACGATCAGGACAAAGATTCCCTGGGGGTAAGAAAGTTCAAGTCTATGCGGCTCAGACCCTATATTGTTTCTAAAGTTTTGAAGAAAGGATCATATGAGTTGATGGATTATGATGGTTTTAAGCTAACCGAGCCTAGAAATGGGATCTACTTGAAAAGGTATTATGCCTAGGCATGTATGATTTTTCTTGTATTATAGCTGTACATTTTTGTAGAGTTATTATTTTTGGCTTTTCTTATATGTCTTATGGATTGTGTTTTAGATGAAAAGCGAGTGGTTTGTAGGATTCCCCGATGGTGCTAGTCATCACACTTGTAAATTGGCTTCAACTACTTGGGTAATCTATTCACCCACAAGCCAACTTGTTTCCTCGGGAGGTGCTTGTTTGGGACCTACGACAAACAACATCGCTGAGTATAGCGTGATTATTGAACTACTCCGATATGCTATTCATAATGGCATTTCATGTATGGAGGTAAGACTTGATTCACAGTTAGTTGTACTTCAGTTGATAGGTGAGTACTAGGTTAGAGATCCTTCTTTTCTACATCAGTTCTTGTGAGTTAGATTGCTTGAGAGCGATTTTGATTACATTTCATATCAACATATTTCAAGAAATCACAATACATTAACTTATGCATATGCAAATTATATAATTGATTGGAATTCGTATCACACAAAATAAAATAAACCATTAAAACACATAAAGCAAACATGTATATAAACCGATAATGTATATATATAGGTCCAAAAAATATATATGAGTATGAGTCAATATCTATCAAAATATCACAATATACAAAATGGGAATAACAGCCTAAAAAATAAGTATACATCTCTCTATGGAGAGGCATGAGCCTCAACTTGCTCTGCTAAGGACTCCTTATAAAACATCACCAGCTTGGCTACTTTCCTAAGCAGTCGGATCCATGTAGGGGGCACACCCACCACATGTTATTGCATCTCTATGGGAATCTGCTCAATCCTGTATGTAGGAATGTCATGGGTCAACTGGACCATCTTTCCCTCAATACTCCACAGCATGGCATCAGTACCACTTGGATTGGTCGGTCACACATATATCCTGGGATACCCAGTAGGCCTTCATGGTCCGACATCTGCATTAAAAGGTATGTTGTTAGAACTCACACTCATTAACAAAATCACATGTATATGTTAAAAAGAAAAATATTAAAAATCAAATAACTTTTAAAAACAATTTTTGGTACCTATATCTCCCCAGGCTGCTCCTAGAGGAAACATAAGCTCGAGATCTCCCCAAAAGTCCATGTTGGAATACGGGAACTGCTCGAATGTTGGCACCTAACGGCTCCACCATCCAAGATAGTCCTCGTTAGAGTAAGAAGCACTGGTCTCACATCCTCCCTAACGAAGTAAAATATTACCCCATCGAGTCATCAGTGGCTCATGAGGGTTGAGTGCTGGTAGAGCCATTCTTGGACTAAGGGAAGGGACTATCTCGAAGAAGAAGGTACAAAGTATGCTCTTGTATCCGAAGTTATTCTTCTTCACAGTTTTGCACTCCGTTAGTTGGTGTTTCATGTTCACCAATAGACCAGAACACCAATCAAATATGACATTGCGCAGACATTCGACGCTAATCTGCATGTAGCTCCAGGATTCTAAATGTTGAGCTGCACTGTCACTGATTCTGTTTATGGTACTTAGGATCACTTTCAATGGAAATCTCGCTATCTGGCCAATCGACACTTGAGTGATGATTTTCACAGTCCCTGCTACACAGCAGGTATTTATGTAATATTGTACTAACAAGGCTCCAATGCCTCTGTAATGCCCCTAGAATGACTGTGGACCTTAAGGGCACCTGTCGAGTGACCCAGCTGAACAACTTCGATGTAATGGTCTCTTGAGCCTTGTTATGTCTTAAATGATTGAGGAAAGCCTGAAGATGGGAATGACGACAATAATTGATAAATGAATTAAAGAATTAAAGTATATGTGTGGAGTGGTATAATTGATTGGTTAGTTCTTGCTTAATGATTAGCTTGGATTGATCAAGTCAAAGTGCAGTAGGACAGTTACAGTCCTAGCTCTGCAACTTGGGAGGACGCAACTGAGATGAGTTATAGATTTCCATTTTTTTATTCTGAACTTCGGGACGAAGTTCTAAATAAGTAGGGGTGTATGTAGTGCCCCTAGACTACTATAGACATTGAGGGCACCTTCTGAGTCACCTGACTATTTTGAAACATTAATAAAATAACCCTATGATTTTATTAATGTTTCAAATAGTCAGGTGACTCAGCAGGTGCCCTCAATGTCTATAGTAGTCTAGGGGCACTACATACACCCCTACTTATTTAGAACTTCGTCCCGAAGTTCAGAATAAAAAAATGGAAATCTATGACGCATCTCAGTTGCGTCCTCCCAAGTTGCAGAGCTAGGACTGTAACTGTCCTACTGCACTTTGACTTGATCAATCCAAGCTAATCATTAAGCAAGAACTAACCAATCAATTATACCACTCCACACATATACTTTAATTCTTTAATTCATTTATCAATTATTGTCGTCATTCCCATCTTCAGGCTTTCCTCAATCATTTAAGACATAACAAGGCTCAAGAGACCATTACATCGAAGTTGTTCAGCTGGGTCACTCGACAGGTGCCCTTAAGGTCCACAGTCATTCTAGGGGCATTACATAAGAAAAAGAAATAGTGGTCTCAGCACCGAAAGCCTGCTACAAGACCAGCGGCCGAGTTCAAGCAGGATCGCACAAGCCAATACACCCAAGGGCATTCTTTGGGTCGTAGAGCTCACACAAGTATTTCAGAAATTCAGCTTGGGCTTCCCTTCCCACCAGGATTTCTAAGCCAAACCCTTAGATAGCAGCAAGTCTTTGAGGCATTCGAAAATTACGACAATCGTCCAAATTATGGGCCCTTTACCCATTCCCCAAGCCTTCCTTATAAAGGAAAATCTCATGCGACACATGTCGCTTCATGCATAATTACATATTTTTAATTAATTATTTAATTAAAACACTCACCCATCCAAGTGTCAGTTTCTCTAGGAAGTGCACCAACACCCCTAAGTTTGCTCTAGTTTGTCCCCCAGATATTTTAATTAACTCCTAGCTTTTAGTTGACTAGGTGTCTAATCTTAGGATTCTATTTTGCTCCTAAATAATGATTTCTATTATTTTAAATGCTCAACAAAAATAACTATTCATGTGCAAATGCCTAAATTATTTTTATGCATTTGCTAAGTAATAGTCTAGAGTTATTCTCATAAGTTTTTATGCAGTTAAATTTAACAATCAAACTCACTAGGATCACGGTGCCGCGCCGTTGGGCTCCTAGTTCCTTAATTTTAATTCCCTGACATGGCACCACTCCGTTGGGTCCAGTCATCCATGGTTTCCATTCCTTGGCATGATACCGCATCGTTGGGTCCTTGCGTCCATTCTTTCCGTTCTCGACAGGGTACCGCATCGTCGGGCCCTTCTGCCACCATCTTTCCGTTTTGACTTGCGGGAACTCTTGTAGGGATTTTAGGAATCGTTACCATCCATCCTCCATCTACATGCTATCTAGGGACTAATGGCGCTGAGGAGTGAGTCCGTTCTCACTGCGCGCCCCTCAACTCGTACGTGACCAGCTCCGTTGTGGCCCACCTCGTACGCTCTCACGCATTCCTCTTGAGCAAGCGGATCAGTGCTTATCTGCTCATGCGTGGTATTCTTGTCGGAAGTCGACATCGTCGTCGCTCCCCCTGTGTGTGATTTACTCGTACTCTACGACCCTTCATATTCCTTTGTGTGTCCGTTGGTGAACCGTTTCACCTGTCACTACACACATTTCTCACAAACGTAAATTAGTAGCGCTGTCCTCAATAATCACAATTTGGTTTATAAATCTGTTGCTTCATTAAGCATCTATAATTTACTTAATCATTACTCTTTCGTCTAATCACATAATCAATTGCACAGCTAGTCGTTAAGCATCATTCATATGTACAGTTTTCATATCAGAGTTAATCGTTAAACAACATGAAATTGTCCATTCACAATAACTACCCAAATGCACATATATCAATCAATCGTAATCATAAATATAGTCAAAATAAAATCATAGGGTTATTTTATTAATGTTTCAAATAGTCAGGTGACTCAGTAGGTGCCCTCAATGTCTATAGTAGTCTAGGGGCACTACATACACCCCTACTTATTTAGAACTTCGTCCCGAAGTTCAGAATAAAAAAATGGAAATCTATGACGCATCTCAGTTGCGTCCTCCCAAGTTGCAGAGCTAGGACTGTAACTGTCCTACTGCACTTTGACTTGATCAATCCAAGCTAATCATTAAGCAAGAACTAACCAATCAATTATACCACTCCACACATATACTTTAATTCTTTAATTCATTTATCAATTATTGTCGTCATTCCCATCTTCAGGCTTTCCTCAATCATTTAAGACATAACAAGGCTCAAGAGACCATTACATCGAAGTTGTTCAGCTGGGTCACTCGACAGGTGCCCTTAAGGTCCACAGTCATTCTAGGGGCATTACATACACCCCCTCATAAATAGAACTTCGTACCGAAGTTAATTTTTGTTCTCATAATTTCCATACTAAGCTTTACCTTAATTTCCTATTATCATCTTATTTCCATTCCCTTCTATTTTTCTCCAGCAATCATGGCCACACGCACAAGTGGTTCTAATCATTAGTTTTCTTTTTCATCCAACATGGTTCCAATGCACCCTCGGGACTTAATCGTAATTTCACGCAATGCAAATCCAATAATACATTTAATAACTGCTAGTCCCAACTAGATCTCCTATATCTTCTATTCATCTGGGAAGATCCGTGATATCCAAATTAAATAAAGGTTATATTTCATCCATAGCCACACCATAGTTACCTAATCACCAATTTGCACATCAAATCCAATCATGAAGTCAAATTCATTGGCTATCCGTTCCTTCAAAACGAGAAGGGAAACACCATACAGTATTAAGTAAAATACATACGGGTAAGTTATAATGACAGATAAATAAGTTAAGAGTGTCTATCAAATAGTCCTAAATCCCATTCCCATAAGACTACTTCCAAATCCTTACATGTCAGTTCTCAATTCGATAGGATTGCAAGTGTCGAGACATAGCGACTTAGTCGAACATCTTAAACTTTAACTTCTAGTCATTTCTTCAGTAATATCATGTCTTAATCAATGAGCTCATCATATCCTTAGCTCATTTCATCCTTTTTGTTGTCCTAGGACCACTTCGACATACCTATCAAGTCGCACTATGTGTGTTTTCTTAGCCTCATGAAGTTTGATCTTGAGGTCTAGTCGTCCTTTCATCAAGGTTTCATCGCGACTTAAGGTTTAGCTTTGTTGCATTTAGTTTGTTATGCTATTCGTCTTTATACTTCATTTTACGAAAATTATCTTCATTTGTCCATTTTGATACCATGGTTAAATTTCAAGTTCGTAGTCCTTAGTTTTCATAAATGGTTTTGTCATAATGCAAAATGCATGTCGTTGAGATCAGCTCGTCATAGCGATCACATTTGATATCTTGTTTTCAAATTTTAAGTCGGTTTCTCTTTCTCAATAATCCGACAAATTCTTGTCAACCTAAGCATCTTAGTGTCTTGTCAGTTAAAGTTCTTCGATTTAGTAACTTTACCAAATATATCCATTGATGTTGTTCCCACTACATATAGGCCCATGAAGTGGCGAAATTTCCGTTCAGGGAACTTTGTCTCAACTTTAATGCAAAAATTAGTGTTGTCCATTCCATTTTCACATCCTTACTTATTTAGCATTAGTATATCAATCACCCTTTTCCTTTTATATCAACATCTTGTATTACTTCCCTAATGTACATGTGCTAACATAATCATATAAGTTCCAGATAATTTGCTTTAAAGCATAATATAAACCATACACTTGTATGTATTAACCCTTTTATATGTCCTTTTCTATATACAAAACATATTATATATTTTGTTCTATTCTCATACTCCAATCTATATATAGATAGATATATATAGATATATTTCAAACCTTTATATTTTAATTCATATTCTTTGTTCTTGGTTTACTTAATCATATAACATATAAATTGCATGTGAGATCAATATTTTAAATTAAGTATCCAAAATACAAACTTTAATAAGATATATTGAATCCCTTTCATATGCTAACTCTTTCTTTCATGTAAATTTTATTTATTTAAATATATATAACTTTTAAATAAATCCAAAGATAACCTTGGATTATATTATTTGTATGAAGCCCTTCAATACAATATATGACTTATGTATATAATGCAAACTCCACATAATATATAAATATATGAAAAAAACCCTTTCTAACTTTCTTTATACGTTCTATTATATGACATGTCATTCCAACATATATACATAATATTAAAAGTAACTACCATTATAATTCATTCACCTATCCAATACTAAATCATGATTTCATGAACCGTAAAAAGTTGGCACGCAATTTCTACATTTATATTTGAACTATGCGATATGTATTTATTTAGATGAATATACTAGTGACCTTATCCTTTCTAAGTTTTATAATGATAAAACTATACCATCCCATTTAAAATGGATGATAATTAAATTTATTATCCTTTCATCTAGAATAATGTGACGCCCTTCTTGCAAAACAGGGAATTTTTTTTTTTTAAACATTATTTTATCAATCCCTTCTCTTCATGACATAAGTATAAAATTATTATACATATATATATATATATATCAATATTTAGATACAATAAATAATATTCTAACTTTAAATTTCATTTATATTATCTATAAATGTATATAAAACAATTTCGAATTTCAAATGAGAACTTGAGTCACTAGCCTTAACTCTCCCATTTTCTACCTAATATAAGTATCACTTATTCTTATCAAATAAGTCAAATGAGAATTAGGATAGCTAATTTTAAATTCCTTATTTTACAAAACATACATCACTTAATGTAAAAGCTATACTAATCAATTTACTAATCCTCCCTGTATTTTGAGTAACTTAGGCATTTTAGAATTCAAGGTCGATAAATAAGATATGTTATCCCTTATCGATTGAGTCGTTCCATTAAAAGTATTAATTCAACAATTCGATGTGTATAAGAAGTAAATGGAAAATAATCACCATGAACTCATGGGAGATTCTCATGTGAATGATGTATATATATAGAGAGAGAGGGTATAACTATATGATATATGGTTAAGCACTATGTGAATTTCAACGTGACTCCTCCTTAAATATGCGTCTTGGAGAACTTATATATGTTTACATACATATGATCCATAGTGCTGGCAGGTTACACCTATTCACTCTAGTTAGCATAGTTCCTTTTATTTGTCTTAAGGAAGGGAATTTAAATACATTCCGATAACTTGCTTACTGCACTGTAGTTACACATGCAAATTCTGTTTAAAATTCCCATCAGATGATCGCCTTGGATTACTCGCCCGAAGGTCAGAGAAGAAATGGAGAGACGTTACAGTAAGGGATTATGTGATAGGTGGCAGCTGTCACCCATAACCTTGCCGCATTCTCGGGATGTAGAGTTATAACTCCAAGTAAAAGTGAGTACTCATCGGAGTATAAAGTTTAGGAAATCTTTCGATTTAAAGAAAAGAGATAGTGAAATTCGTTCTATGTTAGTTGGACAGCAGCGATACTTTCGTAGTCAAGAAGGGAACCTAAACACAGAGTTAAGAGATCTCTTTCAAGGGTTATACGCATTCTTTGAAGGGAATCATAGAGGATCCGTTACTTACAGTCGTTTAAAGTAACTAACAAATCAGGTTGTAGATTGATCTCTTGCGAGTCTCATATTCATCTTTGGGGAAGATTAAATTATTATTATTTTTAAAGGAGATATGTACTAAGTTTGCAATGAAACAGTATCTGAAAAGCCAAGAATCTTTATAGGTTTGAAATTTCAATTCATAACACTTTTGTTTCTTCTACAGGTCTGCACGGTTATACGCATTGAGGATGAACGCGAGGATAAAAACAAAAAAAACAAAAAAGGTCCGTTGCTAAGTCATCTGTTGGACTGAATTGATATTCAGTTGACCGACGGCATAGGAAAACAACATCTTCTGATGGTTAACTGGATTTTGGAGGAATTTTTTTTTTTTTCCTGTGCACATCCTCCTGCGCTGAAGTAAATGTAAATATTTGCAAATCAAATTTTACGAATTTGCTGGACAGATGTTTCAATTATTTATTATGAGGAACATCATGAAATCTTCGGTACAGCAGACTCTTAACCACTTAACATCTACCAGAAAAAATTAAGGCATAAACGTTCAACATAACTACCTCAACATTTAACCATTTGTGAACGGTCATATATGGAATATAGTAACAAGGAAGAAGGATTATCTCGATGGGATTCGAGCACCGACTGAGTATTAAAAGAACGTGACAGGTATATTAATTAAATCAACAGAGTGTTCACCAGAAACACGACAGACTGGTAGATTCATCAATCAATTAAACATAAGGAAGGGATCGATCTACGAAAGCTTCGATCAATGTTATTGTAACACCTAACCGAACGAGCTTAACAACTCCAGTAGGGATTTGATCACAGCGATGAGGGTAATAACTGACAGGGCGGTTATGCGATCCAAGAGTTGAATCCCTTAATCCAAGGCCTGTAAAAAAAAAAATTACCTCAAGGGAAACAGAAATGCCAAAGACGCAGAGAGAGAGAGAGAGTGTCAGACGCAGTAAAAGTCGCACGATGGGATCGCAGCTTCACATGCCTAAACAAGTTGTTCACAGAGTCGAAGCCAGGAAACTCGCCGAGGATGGATTCGCCGATTCTCTCTAAGACTGAGTGTAAAAGAACTAATACTCAGATTTTAAATCGAGAATACAAACGAGGAATTTTAGTCATGAACTCTTCATTCACAACAGATTACAAAAAGGTCATCATCAATGAAGAATGCGATCCGAGGATAGATCTACGATTTCTTCCTGTAGCACAGAGTTTTTATAGATCGATCATCAGCACTGCAATAAGGCATGCAATTTGAGAAAGGGTCTACAATTTCTTCTTTGAGAACAGAGTTTAATAGGTTGGTCATCATAATTGCAATTGGGCCTGCAATCTGAGATTGTATATAATTTTAAAACAAACTTTTATGCTATCGTGAGTCACAGGAATCCTATAGTGTAACTTTACAATATAATTCCTGTATGTATTCAGAGCTAAAAAAAAATATAAGATCAAATTTAGAATCTATTCCTTTGTAAAATCTACAGAGTTTAATACTCTATCTGGAAAATATTTACAAATTAATTGTTTTACAGTAACCTATAGAAGACTGATTTCAATGACTTATTGACTGTGTATATGTAGGATTATGTCTTTTGATAGAGATCTGATTCATGTAACCTTAGAGAATTAATATAGTTACTGAGATCTATCAAAGACCCGTTCTAAATTCAAGATTTTGTATAATATATGTATATATATAACCTCTGTAAAAGAAAACGCAGAGGCTCAATTCGCCCAGTTCAATATCATGATCCCTTCAATGCATACATTACATCGGAATAACAATAGAACACAATTTTTTTGAGATTGCAAATCTTTTTAATTAAACTATTGAACTATCAAGCAGGTACAGGGATCTATCAAACTGTCAAATACAATACATAAGCAGAGATTGAAATTATTTTAATAAAATGATTTCATCTACGGGATTATGCAGAGTTTAAATAGGATGGATTTCATAATCGTTCTTGACCCAGAAACCTAAGTATTGCATTACTCAATATCGTAACAGAAGTAAAAGAAATTCATGGATCTCAAAACTTATGATTTCTCAATACAATAAATAAAGTAAGGGATATTTAAATAGATATGAACCTGGAGAAATAGCTGCTCCGGTCAGATGTGTATTCCCACTAAGATTGCAGCTCCAACTCCGTTGTTTATTCGTCCGGTGCCCTCAAGGCTCAACCTGGCTCTGATACCAAATGTAGGAGCTTTGGGTCGTAGAGCTCACACAAGTATTTCAGAAATTCAGCTTGGGCTTCCCTTCCCACCAGGATTTCTAAGCCAAACCCTTAGATAGCAGCAAGTCTTTGAGGCATTCGAAAATTACGACAATCGTCCAAATTATGGGCCCTTTACCCATTCCCCAAGCCTTCCTTATAAAGGAAAATCTCATGCGACACATGTCGCTTCATGCATAATTACATATTTTTAATTAATTATTTAATTAAAACACTCACCCATCCAAGTGTCAGTTTCTCTGGGAAGTGCACCAACACCCCTAAGTTTGCTCTAGTTTGTCCCCCAAATATTTTAATTAACTCCTAGCTTTTAGTTGACTAGGTGTCTAATCTTAGGATTCTATTTTGCTCCTAAATAATGATTTCTATTATTTTAAATGCTCAACAAAAATAACTATTCATGTGCAAATGCCTAAATTATTTTTATGCATTTGCTAAGTAATAGTCTAGAGTTATTCTCATAAGTTTTTATGCAGTTAAATTTAACAATCAAACTCACTAGGATCACGGTGCCGCGCCGTTGGGCTCCTAGTTCCTTAATTTTAATTCCCTGACATGGCACCACTCCGTTGGGTCCAGTCGTCCATGGTTTCCATTCCTTGGCATGATACCGCATCGTTGGGTCCTTGCGTCCATTCTTTCCATTCTCGACAGGGTACCGCATCGTCGGGCCCTTCTGCCACCATCTTTCCGTTTTGACTTGCGGGAACTCTTGTAGGGATTTTAGGAATCGTTACCATCCATCCTCTGTCTACATGCTATCTAGGGACTAATGGCGCTGAGGAGTGAGTCCGTTCTCACTGCGCGCCCCTCAACTCGTACGTGACCAGCTCCGTTGTGGCCCACCTCGTACGCTCTCACGCATTCCTCTTGAGCAAGCGGATCAGTGCTTATCTGCTCATGCGTGGTATTCTTGTCGGAAGTCGACATCGTCGTCGCTCCCCCTGTGTGTGATTTACTCGTACTCTACGACCCTTCATATTCCTTTGTGTGTCCGTTGGTGAACCGTTTCACCTGTCACTACACACATTTCTCACAAACGTAAATTAGTAGCGCTGTCCTCAATAATCACAATTTGGTTTATAAATCTGTTGCTTCATTAAGCATCTATAATTTACTTAATCATTACTCTTTCGTCTAATCACATAATCAATTGCACAGCTAGTCGTTAAGCATCATTCATATGTACAGTTTTCATATCAGAGTTAATCGTTAAACAACATGAAATTGTCCATTCACAATAACTACCCAAATGCACATATATCAATCAATCGTAATCATAAATATAGTCAAAATAAAATCATAGGGTTATTTTATTAATGTTTCAAATAGTCAGGTGACTCAGCAGGTGCCCTCAATGTCTACAGTAGTCTAGGGGCACTACAGCCTCTGAATGTTCCCTTGAGGTTTACAACTTCACCTCGGCGGGATAATCATGTTATGAAATAGATATCATCTACTATGATATATATTATCTCCCCTTGGAGATTGAACATCTCCTAATTAGGATCCCAGTATTGCGCAAGCATTTGGAGTAAGTGGGATTGCACCCTCATGTTCATAAAAACTTGAGGAGTCCACACCTTCTCAAAGCATTTAATGTCAACAGATCCCCAAGGCTACTCTATACATAGCCTCATGCTCTCTTTCCCTCCAAGTGAGCATCATCCTACATTGCATTCATTCATTTTTGCAATAGTTTTTTAATTTTTTCATTTTGGTTTGTGCCACCCATGGGTCTTCCTTTCACACAGATGCGGGTACCCCCAAGTTGATTTCAACACAAATCGTGGCTATTCCGGGTACCCATGCATTTCAAGGAGGCATACTCATGGGTACGCAAACCTAAATTTTAAACCTTAAATAAAAACTCCAAAAACCATTAGAAAACTTTAAAAATGGATCAAATTTTCAAAGCAAAGTGAGATTAGTTACCTCCAAGTGATGGATTCTAATTTGGTCTCCCGGATTGATCGCAATCAATGTCTGAAGTCATAGGTTTTTTCCTCTTCTCCAATGGTAAAAATGGTAAATGTGAGTTATTTTTTGATTTTGTTACTATTTATAAAAATCTTTTTGATTTTTTGCCTAGTTTCTATAGTTTCAAATCTCTTTTTGTTATTTTTCTTAATCTTAATGACTCATTCAAGTTGTTTTGACTAGGTAAAAGTACAAGAAGGCGCTTTCTCACTACTATGTTCATATAATTGTTTTATATAAGGTTCAATTTCATATGACATGTCGATTAGATCAATCCATTGAGTCTTTACTTTGTCATTTTATGCCTTAGGATTTCCTTTATTCACTATGGACTGCAATTTTTATCCATTTTTACCTTCCACCATCATTGTTCTTTCATGGATCGTACCTTCCTCAACATGGGTTACCCTAGCTATGAACACTATGTCATATCAGAGCCCATGCTGTCATTTGATACTTTTGGGAACTTACTCATTATGCATCATTTTTTCTATTTATATCAATTTTCCCATCCCTATGGAGTTCCTTCACGCTCTTGTTAGACTCCTTAAAATTAACAAGATTGCCAAGCATACTTGTCTTGCTCAAACTCATTAAAGGAATTGAATAGACATCCACTTAGATATAAGTTTACCCTTTTTTTGGATATTTGTGGATTATTTACAAAAAATGTATACTCTAGTCCTGTCAACTAGTAAATCACCAAAAATATTGTAGTGAATGAACTAATATGTTTTGATTCTATGTAAGAGAAAAAAATGTTCGAGCATTTTCCAACCACACATCATTTATTTGAGATTCACAGCTTAATTTTCCACTTATCCTAAGTATTTTGACTCAATTATGTAATCACATCATCAGTAGATCATCAGTTTTAGTGAATTGGGTCTCATCCTACATTCAGGGAGTCAATTGGGCCATTAATATCAGTTAACTGAGCCTACTCCATCATTCAGGGAGCCTACTGAGGTGTTTTGCATGACTGAAGCACTATACTCAGTGTAATTGACATCTTTTATTATTATATTCAACCAACTAGAGACAGAAAGGCGCCCTGCTACACTGGTTGACTTTATCTAGTGTTATTTTCACCTACTATTCAGTTAAATGCAGACAGAAAGGCGCCCTCCCCTATTTTTGTGCATTTAGTTGAGTTCTGGATTCAATTAGACTCAGTTAGATAGTTTCAAAGTCTGTTAGAGTCATTTTCATGGTAGTTAAGTGGTTAACTGATGTGGCGAGTGGTGTTGACTTCCAAGTAATCCACTCTCATGCATTAAATTCAAATGACCTCTTTGGAATTCGAATTGCTTGGATTATTGTAGCCATTGTTACACATTGTAATCATCTTTTGAGTTTATGATAATGCATGAACTGTTGCAAACCTTTTGCATCAGTGTTTTGACATATTATTTGCCGCATGCATATCTAGTAACTGTTGTCTTTGTTTCATAGATATGTTGTGCTTAGATTTTACATGGTATCGGAGCCATGGAAGGACAAGGAAAATCTTCTTCATAGTTCTTCATATGAAGATTGAGCAAGTTTGCTCAAAATTATTCCAACATTGCACCAGAAGCTGAAATTTTTCCACATAATTCCTAGATATTGTGCATCCGACTTATCAAGGTTGCTTGATAGTCTATGCCGGGTGTGATGCAACTTGAAAAGTGTAGGTTGTCGACCTAAAAAAATTTTGTTTGTTTGTGATTGCAGGTTTCTGACGGTCTCCTATTGCATTCACTATAGCAGAGATGGACTCTTCTTCACAAAATCTCCTTACTCCTTTCAACTATCATCAGTGAAGGATGATATATATATAGTGATGCGCTCCAAGGGACTCTTCATAGTTACTATGGGCAAAGAACTAGAGCCTAATGTTTCCATAGAGAAGTCCAAATACTTCAATAAGCTTGATGAAGATTATCGTTTCTTATGTCTCAATATTTCGAAAGATATTCTTTTCCATCTCAGCGGATTGAAGACTCCAAAAGAAGTATGGGAACAACTTACTAAACTCTTCGGCAAGCAGTATGAGATGAGGGCTTATCAGTTGGAGAATGAACTTATTTCCCTGAATACTGATAATTTTGAGACCATCAATGAGTTCTTCACCAAGTTCAAGCATCTGGTGCTTCAGTTGAAGCAATGTGATGTTGAGAAGAAAGATGAGTAGTTGATTCTTTCAATCCTTATGAAGCTAGGAGCATATTATTCAGTGTTTGTCTCTACTTTCCATTCGGGAAAACTCACCATTCTAAATTGGAAGATGCCTACCTTGAATGCATTCATTGAGTCCTTATGAAAATAGCATGACAAGCTTGTTCAGATGGGGTCCATAAAGCCCTCCAAAGATCAAGCCCTATTTGCTGGAGGACCCAAAGCTACGAATGGTAAAGGAAAGCAAAATAAAGAGAAGACCAAGTTTGATCATCCCGACCAAAAGGAGAAGACCAAGCAGTTAGATGAGCCCTCTGGTTCAATAAAAGACAAGCAAAAGGTAAAGGAGAAGACAAAGTGTTCTTACTGTGGTACGGGATTTAATCCAGAAAGCTCATTCATGAAGAAAACTATTTATTAGATGGCCCTTTTCTTGGACAAAAACAACATAAATCTTCCATATGGCACAAGGAAGAAGGTCAATAATGATCATGCAGAAAGAGGTCATGCACTCATGGAAAGTGTTTCGAATTCTACAACTATTCTCATAGATTCAGGAGCTTCGAATCACATGGTTGCAAGAAAAGACTCCCTCTCTTCATTAAACTCCGACAACTATATCTCCATCCACATGGGAGATGATTCACAAATTTCTTCGAAAGGAAAATGTACTATTCATTGAGAACATGGCAGTTTTCAAAATGTTCTCTATGTTCCTTCTCTAGCTTCGAACCAACTTTCTATGTATCAGATGAGACACACTGGTTTTCCTAAGAAGGTTGTATTCATCCCTAATGATGTTGAAATTTTTTATATTTCCACTGGAAAGCTCATTGTAGTAGGCAAGGAAAATCATGCTGCAAAAACATATGAGTTATCCCACTTTTTGCCACATGCAAAGCCAAGTGCCCTTATGACTCATGAAATGAGGTTAGCCGACTATGGCATGAGAGGTTTGGACACCTAAATTATAAATATTCTCAGCTTCTACAAAATAATTCCATGGTTGAAGGCCTTACGAACATCAAATCCTCAAAAGGGATATGCAAGGGTTGCATCATTGCCAAGCATCCTGAGCACAAGTTCGATCGAGGCAAATCTAGAAGAGCTTCTTGTATTTTGAGGTTGATTCAAAGTGATAATAGTGGTCCTTTACCAAATCCCTCCATGAATGGATGAAGGTATGTTCTGAAATTCATTAATGACTTCTCCAGATTCACATGGGTCTACTTTCTCAAAAACAAATCAGAAGTGCTTGAAAAATTCAAAAATTTCAAGGATTTTATTGAGGCTAATACTGGGAGCAAGATAAAATCTCTTAGATCTAATAATGATGGAGAGTATATAAAATCATAGCTTCTGCAACTTTTTGTGGAAAATGGAATCCAAATCCAACACACAGTCCCCTACACACCTCAACAGAATGGTGTAGTGGAGAGGAAAACTGAGCATTGAAAGAGATGGCTACTTGTATGCTTGAGTCGAAAGGTTTGGATTAAAATATTTGGGCTGAGGCCATGAATGTTGCTACATACATTTATAACAAAGTTCCACACTCATCCGTCAAAGGTAAAACTCCTTTCGAAGCCTACACTGGTCACAAGCCTGATATGTCACATCTTAGTGTTTTTGGATCCACTGCATGGGCTAGAATTCCGATTGAGAAGAGAAGATATTTGGAAAGACAAAGTAATGAGTGCATCCTCATTGGATATGTCGAAGAATCCAAATAATACAAACTCATGGATATCAGATTCCAAAATATATTCATCGAGCGAAGTATTCAATTTGAAGAACCACTTCATGATCTACAACTAGTGGAGGAAGAAACTTCCAAATTGCTTCCTCTTCCAGAAGAAGATTCAGTAGAAGATAATGAAAGTTTGTGTTCTGATATTTCTAATATTTTATCAGAAATTAATGAACATGAAATATCAGGTTCGGATTCAAATCCATATGAGCCCCCCCGGTTTCCAAAGTGGGCAGAAAAGACTCTCACATTTGTTGGTTCTAACATTGGAAATCCCGCCGATCCAAGAAGAACCCGGACAGACTTTCAAAGCGCAGGTATAGCTCTTTCATATTATGATCCATTGTTGTCCAATTTTTTTTTTTTAATGATTGTTTTAGATCATAAATCATACTACCATTCCCATTGAGATCCAATATGGAAAACCACCATGGATGAAGAGTACAATTCTCTTCAGAAAAATGCAACATGGGAGCTAGTTTCTCTTCCACCTGGGAGGAAATTGGTTCAAGGAAAATGGGTCTACCAAACCAAGGTTGTTGATGATGGTTCAAACTGAAAATAAAAATCTAGGTTGGTGGAAAAAATATTCTCACAAGTTCATGGTGTGGACTACACAAAATTTTTTGCACTGGTTGCAAAAATGGATTCAATACGCCTAGTTTTGGCAATTTTCGCATCCAAGCACTGGGAGGTGCACCACATGGATGTGAAGAGTGCATTTATTCAGGGATATATTCAGAAAGAGATTTAAATGAATCATATTGAAGGTTACATATAAGATCTGACACTTGTTTTTAGATTAAATAAATCCTTGTATGGATTAAAACAGGCCCCAAGAGCTTGGTATGCAAAGATGAATTCATTTCTTCTGTCACAAAATTTTGTGAGATGCAAATAAGATCCAAGTGTGTATATATAGAAGCATGAAGGTAATTTTATGATAATTTTCCTATATGTTGATGACCTATTGATTACAGGAAGCAGTCTTGCTTCGATCGACAATATAAAAACTGCTTTACACCAAGCATTCAATATGAGTGATTTAGGCTTGTTGAGGCAGTTTCTTGGTCTTGAGATCACTCATAATTTTGATGGGATTATGATATCTCAGTCAAAATATTCTTTGGACCTGCTAAATAATTTCAATATGGAAGAATGTAAAGAGGAACCATTCCCATTCCTCTCAGGAATCAGTGTTGAGGATGGTGATTCTACACCGTTGGTGGATTCTACACTATACAGACAATTGATTGGTAGTCTTTTGTATATGAAACACTCCAGGCCTGATATTTCTTATTCCATGAGTGTTGTGTCAAGGTAAATGAAGCATCCCCATGAGCTTCACTAGAAGGAATCCAAAAGGATATTGCACTATGTCAAGGGTATGAGACATTTTGGCATTCACTATGATGTGGATTCCGATATTGACTTGGTTGGATTCACTGATTTAGATTGGGTGGGTGATAGAATTGATCGGAAGTCAACTTCCGTATATGTTTTCATGATTGAAACAAGGCCTATTTGTTGGTCAATCAAAAATCAAGCCGCCATTTCCTTATCTTCAACAGAGGCAGAGTATCGAGGAGCAGTCAATGCTTGCATTCAAGCAGTTTGATTGCAGGGTATTCTAGCAGAGTTTGATATTGGTAGCACCACTTATACTGTCATATTTTGTGACAATCATAGTGCTATCAAGATCTTGACAGATCTGGTTCAGAGAGAGAGGACCAAGCATATCAATATTCACATGCACTACATATGGGAGATTGTGAATGACAGAACCATTGTACTGCAATATTTCCCTACAGAAGAGAAAATTGCAGACATCTTCACTAAGAGCTTCACTAAGAAGAAGTTCTCTTACCTATGTTCACTATTGGGGGTGATTTCTACTATGGAGAGGACAGATTAGATCCTTCAGTGTTCAGTTTGAGGGGAAGTTTTATTTACCACTGGGTTTTTCCCTCTTCCTCACTTAGATTTTTTGAGCATTTTTAGGATTATTTTTGTACTGGGTTACCTATGGACTTTTGTTGTCGGGGCTCTTTTATTATTTTTATTTTACTCCTCCACATGAGATTATCTTAAGGGGGGGTGTTGGAGCATTTTCCAACCACACATCATTTATTTGAGCTTCACAACTTAATTTTCCACTTATCCTAATTATTTTGACTCAATTATGTGCTCACATCATTAGTAGATCATCAGTTTTAGTGAAATGGGCCTCCTCCTACATTCGGGGAGTCAATTGGGCCATTAATATCAATTAATTGGGCCTCCTCCATCATTCAGGGAGCCTACTAAGGTGTTTTGCATGACTAAAGTGCTATACTCAGTCTAATTGACAACTTTTATTATTATGTTCAACCAACTAGAGACAAAAAGGATCCCTACTACACAGGTTGACTTCATCTGGTGTTATTTTCACCTACTATTCAGTTCACTGCAGACAGAAAGGCTCCCTCCACTATTTTTAGGCATTCAGTTGAGTTTTGGATTAATTTAGATTCAGTTAGACAGTTTCAAAGTTTGTTAGAGTCTGTCAAGCACTCTATTTGCAGATAAATTAATACCAAACACACAGAGTATATGAAATTTATTGTCAACCCGAGAAAGTCTTTTTATCTCAAAGGATAAGTGCACAATATATGCTTAAACACAAAACCATTAGAAGTAATTACTTTTATCTTCTATCATCCATGTTCATCCCAAGAATCTATGCAATCCCAATTGCCTTCTAACTACTATACTACAATTCTTTCCTATTATGCATCAAGAAGAAATGGTATCAGATCTAATCAACGATTGCAAGAAGGAAATCTCATTCGCATTCTAAAATAATCACTTGTCTAATCTAATCAAGCTGGAAATCATAAAACATGAACTGAACATTACTCTAGAATTTCAAATGAGAGGAACTGAAGCAACTGTTCTAAGAAACTGAATTGTGAAATAAAAATCAATCAACACATAACAGGAAAGCTAAATTGTAAGAGCTCCTAGAATCACGTCTCAGCTGTAGGATGAACACGGCAGTGTGAACAGAAATTGAAATGTGTAAAGCAAACCTGACTCAATCGACTGTTATTCTATATCATTCACCAATCTCACAGAAATGTAATCTTTTACTGAGAAATCCACACAATAAATATTGCTGCTGCGTGCAAAAGAAAGAACAAAGCATCACACAACAAGAAAGATGAAATCCTAATTTAACTCAGCAATCTCTGTGGAAGACGGGCCCAGTCTTCACACAGAGACGCTGGTTGAACAACACTCTCTTTAACTCAGAAGTAACCCCTTATATTAACAGAAGAATGAGTACACAGTTTGGCTTGGCTGCTAATACAAGATAAATTAATTGTTTGCTGTCCAACCCCTGGGTCGAGACAACTTCCCATATTTATACATACAAATTGTAACATCCAATCCTATAATTGGGAAGCCATGAAGATCTCTGATCTTCAGGCGCCCCAAATAATCTAGTTGTTACAATGCGTGGCAGAACAAAAATATCCAAATATGAGAAAATTATTAATTGCCCCAGGAGTGGCGGTCCTTTCAGCTCACAGCTAAACTCGAGCAGCAACACACTTAAGATGGCAAATTCTGTTACAACTGCCCCGTCATGACTGTGTCTTGATGGATGATTCGAGCCCCAAGGAACCTTCTACAAGGAATGAACGTCCCTTCCTTCATGACTTGTTCAGCTCCGATCTTCCTGCATTCTATGTGTCTCAACTACCTTCATAAATCGCATCATGTCAGCACAATTTAAGAGATGCACAGCTTTAATTATCACAATCATAAGTATTAATACAATAAAACAATAATCGGCCATACCTTGGTAATTTGGGGAATAAGATAAGGACAATAAGTCTAATTGCCAAGGTAATTGGTGTAGGACGAGGGCAGGGAAGATGATAAATGATGGTCAAAAAGGGCCAATTCTGAGCTCAACATCTCCCCCCAACTACCCTGTTGCATGTCCTCATGCAACAACCTGCATCTGAATCATGAACTGAGCTCTATCCAGGAGAGAGGAAGGAATGTAGGGAACTCAGGCATCTCATCTATCCTTTGAAAGGTTTCTGTGAGTAACCCAGCATCTTCCAACTTCATTGTTTCTCTTCCACTGCTACTTGCTGATATCTGGGAATGTACTTGGTGTGGTGGGAATCTTTCTGCAGTCTCATTATGCTGTGCCTGGGGGAGTTGAAAAGAAATCCTCAATCTGAATCCAACTCAATGACATCTCTAGGAGGTGGAAGCACTGGTTCTTGTGGGGTAGTGTCTTCCAGCGCATCTAATTTTAACAGGAGAGTTGCTGGTTCTTGTGTAACAGCAACATCCCTTAATCCTTCTTCAGCAGCTACCTTTATTGGTTTTGGAGACACTGGTTCTTGTGTAACAGTGTCTTCTTTGTCCTTCTGCTGCTGAGACTGGATATCCTTTTCAAATTGCAGCTCCTCCTCCAAGATTTCAATGTCACCTGAGCATGGTGTCTGTACCTGTTCATCTTCACTCCACTGTGTATCAGGAATGATATCCACTCCCAGGTTATCTTCCAACTGCAATTCAGGAATTCTTGTTGCAGCTTCCAAGGATGTTGGTTCTTGTGTAACAACATCCTGGCTTACCTCTTCATCCTTCTTTTGCTGCAGCTCCTCTTCTATGAATTCTGTATCATGGGAGTCCTCTGGGGTTACAACCCAGAGTTCATCATTAAATTCCAGAGTATCCTCTGTCCCAGCTTCTTCTCCTGTCTGCTTGGCCGGTTGGACAATTATATTCAGGGTTGCTGGTTCTTATGTTACAGCATCCTGTTCCAATTTATCACTGTCCTGCCTTCCCATCTCTTCTTCTAAAATTATTGTGTCCTGGGAACGTTCTGGGGTTACAGCATAAAATTCTTCACTAACCTCCAGAGTATCCTTCGGCTCCATGATCTCTGTATCGTGGGAACATTCTGGGGTCTCACTATATTCTTTTATAAGCTCCAGAGCATCCTTCATTCCCAGTTCTCCTCCCATCTGTTCTATAATCTCTATGTTGTGGGATCATTTTGGGGTTACCATACATTCCTTGTAAATCTCCAGGGCGTCCTCCACACCAAGTTCTTCTCCCATCTGTTCTATAATTTTTGCATCATGGGAGGTAGCAGCTGCAGCAAGGACGTTTAAAGGTGCTGGTTCTTGTGTGACAACATCTTCTTTTTCCACTGCTTTCCCTACTGTGGTTACAGGCTGTTGTGCTGAATAAGTGCTAAGTAAAATTTTATGGCCTGCTTCCTCAAAGATTTCCCCACAGGTGGGGCAGAGTATTCGCTCATCCTTTTCTCCAGCTCCAGCAGAAGCTGATTCCTCCACTTGGTCTGCAGCCTCTATTAATGTGTACATTTTTCTTCCACCCTGCTTTCTGCAGATTTCCTTCCAAGTTTCCAGCTCCCTTCTAAGTGCTTGGAGGTCCTCTTTCAGCATTGCATTTTCATACAAGAGTCCTTCAATTTCAGGTTCTTCCTCCACTGGCCTTTGTGGGGCATCCACCGGTCTTGGTGTAAGGATTGGGGGCTCAATCTGTGTCTCTGAGGTTGCCCATTTTTTTCTAGCTGCCTCTGCTGCTGTGATTGATCTAGTTCGTTTCCTCCTCATTGGTGCTATTAGATCAAATTCATTGGTAGCCCTTTTTCTTTTCTGTGGCGTTTTCTTTTGTGCCTTTTCTTTTTGTGGTGTTTCTTCTTGTGGAGCTGGAATATAGGGGGGCAAAACTGAAGTCAAAGGAATATTTCCCTGCCCCCCATGCTGTTCTTCTTCAATCATAGCTCCTCCTCCTACCCACTCAGGTGAAGACTCGATTGTAACCAGCTCAATATCTTCTTCCATTGCTCTAGCTCCGTCATCTTCAGGTTCCATTGTCGCAGCATTTGATGCTGCTCCAATTTCACCTTCTGCTGTCGGAGCTGCCCTGTTATCTAGGTTTTCCACGAAGGTTTCATCTACATTGTCGCCTGATGGCTCTGTTTGTGCTTCCCCTTGCTCTCCTTCAAATGCAGTGTCATCCCCCACTGGTTCTGCTTGTGCTGGGGATTCATCCACCTCGAATGGCTCTGACTGTGCCCCTGGTTGTTCTTCCTCTGTGGTTTTACCCACCCCGGATGGTCCTGCCTGTGCCCCCGATTGTTGTTCTTCTCCCATTTCATCCCTCCCCCCAACTTCACTGGAGGAACTCCGGTCCTCCTGTTGTGGTGGAACCTGTAATTGCTGCAATGGGATGACCCTCAAGGGAACAGGTTGCTGTGGTCGGGTTATGAATTGTTCCCAAGTTATATTATGTTGGGAAAGGGTTCTTACAATGATTAACTTGATAAGGCCATGGTGGGTGAGAGAGGACAGTGGGTGCTTCGCAGACTGAACAAATGTTGCCATATGACGCAAGTCGTGCAATAAATAAAATGGAATATTCAACAAAATGCCATGGCGGAGATGAGAAAGCAAAGGAAGTTCAGAGTTATACACAGTTTGGTATCTACCTTCGCAGGTAATGTATTTCTTGAGGAAGACAGCGACCTGGTCCCATGGCTGCGGCAGTGACTTCAGTGCAATCCCTCTCCTGGATGCTTCAACTTGTTCTCCTGGAAGTAAAAATTCTTCTCGTGCAACCGTTGCAGGGACTCGACGGTTAAACCAAGGTTTTCCCACCATCGGGATGGTTGTAACCTCGGATATAATGAGCTCAGAGACGTCTATACACAGTCCCCACACCGTGGAGTGAGTTTTGGTAAGATTCAAGGCAAATTGCAGGGCTGCGTCCCGATTGAATCCATCCAATCGCTCAAAGAACTCGACCCAGCCAGCAGCTTGAAAAATGGCAAGAACTTGCAGATTCCGTCTGAGTTCCCGGGTATTGAAAGGTTCATGGCGAACTGGAATGCCCATGGTCCTGGCTGCAAACTGAACCTGCTATTCCACAGATTACTGGATCCGAGAATGGAAGTTGCAGCATAGAGGATGCACAAATCGCTGAGCAGAGATGTTGAGAGAATGACCAAATTTGGAAAGTTGAGCACAGAACAGTGTTTGAAATTGTCATGCCGAATTAGGGAAGGTGGCAGTTATTAGCGTTTACGTCGTACGAGGGAAAGGTTTAATCAGGTATAAATGATGGTACGAGTGAAGGTACGACCAATATCGTTTAAATGATATCAATGCTTAATCACGTGATAAATGAAAGCCATACCTCATAAAACTATGCGTCGGAAGGCTGCGAAAACTGGTGGAGCATGCAGTTGGTGACATCACGGAGCCGAACGCGTGCACAGTCAGACGTGGGATCATGATGACTCGGATAAGGCACCAATTTCTTTCACCGGTGAAACACAAGCCATCGCATCCTGGGGGTTGGAATGATGAGTTCGCCGGCATGACTGGGATGAATCAGCATCATGATTAGCAGGTTGAAACAATTCTTCTGTTAACACGGGAGTTACCACTGCAAGTTGCCAAAGAAATGATAGCGCGGCCGATGAAAAAGCTGTTGCAGCTGGCGGGAAAGAAATGGCAGCTGCAGGGAAATGATGTGGCAGTGACTGGTCAATGAGATGGCAGCCGGTGGGAAATGAGGTGGCGGCTGCGGGAAGAAGATATTGCAGCTTCCGATGTTGCAGCTTCCGATGTTGCAGCCGCCGAAGTTGCAGCCGCCGGAAAAGATTGACAGCTGACGGAAAAAAACATTACGGCTACCGGGAAATGAAATGGCCGTGGCTGGAAAATGAGTGGCAGCCGCTGGGAAATGGAGTGGCAGCTGCGAAAAATGAGATGGCAGCCGTGGGAAATGAGGTGGCAATAGCTGGTGAATGAGGTGGCAACCATGGGGAAGATGAGGTGGCAGCCGCGGAAACTGGAGTTGCAGCTGCCGATGTTGCAGCCGCCGATGTTGCAGCTGCCGGAATTGCAGCTGTCGGAAAAGATTGACGGCTGACGGAAAAAGGGCATTACGGCTACCGGGAAATGAAAAATGTGGTTGCCGGAAAAGGATATACAGCTGCCGGAAAATATGTTGCAGCTGCCGAAAAATATGTTGCAGCTGCCGGAAAATATGTTGCAGCTGTCGGAAAAATTTATTTATTTATTTAATTTTTTTTATTATTTTTTTTTTTTAAGAGCAAGGGCGGCACGGGGAGATTTTCATTAACGGGCCCAAACTGGTCGTTCTCCTGGCGCTTCCCTGAAAATTTTTGAAAGACGACAGCAAGCAAAGAGATCAAATGCAAAAAAGAAAGAAAACAACAACTATACGCTACAGCAAGAAATTATTTATGTACAGCAAATACAATTTTCAGTTTAAGGTTTGGCAAAGGTAGAGAAAAGTTCCTGCTCTAGTGCCATTTGATAGTCTGGATCAGCAGCAATCTGTGAAATGAATGCATCTTTCGAAATGGGCTTCCGATACAGTCGCAGTCTGTGGCCATTAGCAAGTAATGGTATATGGTTTTCATCAATGGTAACCAGGCGAACAGTGCCGTTGTCAAATACCCTGTCAACCAAATATGGACCCAGCCATCTTGTGCATAATTTTCCTTCAAAATCCTTCTTGAATCTGGAGTCGTATAATAGTGCCCAGTCTCCTTCACGGAAGATTTTCTTTTTGATGAATCGGTCATGCCAATTAGATCTCTGTTGCTGAAGCAGCACAGTCTGGTCTACTGCAGCTAACCGTTTCTCATCCAATTCATTTAATTGATTCAATCTTCTTTTCTGGGCTTCTGTTACATCCAGGTTCATTTCAATGGCTGTTTTCAGGGTCTTGATCTCAAATTCAATTGGAAAGATGGCACTCTTTCCATATACCAGATCATAGGGAGAAAAGCCCGTAGTGCTGCGCCAAGTCGTGCGATATGCCCACAGTGCTTCTGGAAGCCTGTCAGCCCAATCCCTTCGATGGCTTTTAACTGTTTTAGTAAGGATTGCTTCGATAACTTTATTAATGCTTTCCACCTGACCATTGGCCTGGGGATGATAAGGTGAAGTTATCTTGTGCTGCACATGATACTTCCAGAGCAAGGATTCAAATTGGTGTGAAATAAATTGTGGTCCCCCATCGGTAACTACTTCCTTTGGTACCCCAAAACGGGTAAAAACTTCACTGTACAGAAAATCAATCACCGCCTGGTCATTTGCTTTAGCCAAAGCTACAGCTTCTACCCACTTGGTCATGTAATCTGTACACACCAAAATGTAAACCTTCTGTTTGGAAGGAGGGTTGATAGGACCAACAAAGTCCAATGCCCATCTATCAAACGGTTCTAGTACCACTTGGGGCTATAAAGGCATCTGATCTGTCTTATTAGGTTGGCCCATCCTTTGGCAGCTGTCACAGGACTCAACATATCTTTTAGCATCTCTGAACAGTGTCGGCCAATAATAGCCAATCCGCAACGCCTTATGCCCCGTTCTTTTGTCTGCAAAGTGTCCTCCGCAAGGTTCATCATGACAAGCCTTTAGTATATGAAAGATCTCATCTTCCCTTACACATCTTCTAATCTCAAGATCAGGTCCTGTGTAAAAGAGATGGCCTTTGAGCCAACAATACCTGGCACTTTGCTGAATAATTTTTCTTTTCTCTCGTTTAGACATATGTGGCGGAAGCTTCCCTGCAACCAAATAATTAGCAACGTCTGCATACCAGGGTGAATGAGCTGAGAGTGCGAATAAATGTTCGTCCGGGAAAGCATCCTCAACAGGTGAACTGTCATCACTGTTAGTAAATCGTGATAAAAAATCAGCAACAACATTTTCTTTTCCAGGTTTATCTATAATAGTAATATCAAATTCCTGTAATAATAAAAGCCACCTGGTTACTCTGGCATTAGTGACAGGTTTGTTCATTAAATACTTAATGGCAGAGTGGTCAGTATGCACAAATGTAGGATACCCAGTAATGTAATGCCGAAACTTATTAATAGAATAAACAATAGCAAGGAATTCTTTTTCAGTAACAGTATAGTTTAGTTCAGCAGGGGCTAAGTTTTTACTAGCATAATAAATAGCATAAGGTACTTGACCATCCTGCTGTCCTAGTACTGCTCCAATGGCAGTATCAGAAGCATCTGAAGAAATGTGGAAAGGTATGGTCCAATTAGGTCCCCTTAAAATAGGGGCTGTGGACAGTTTCTCTTTAAGCTTATCAAATGCTGTCTGGCATGCTGCACTCCACACAAACTGTGCATCCTTCATTAACAATGAAAACAAAGGAGAAGCAAGTTTGGAGAAGTTTTCTATGAATCTCCTGTAATATCCAGCATGTCCCAGAAAACTTCGCACCTCTTTCTGAGTTGAAGGAGTTGGTATATTTTTTATCACCTTAATTTTTGAAGGATCCACTTGGATACCATCAGTAGAGATGAAATGTCCTAATACCACCCCCTCACTCATCATCATGTGGCATTTTTCAGTGCTTAGTGAGAGGCGAGCCTGTTCACAGCGAATTAAAACTTTCTTTAAATTTTCCAGTGCTTCCTCAAAATCCTTGCCATAGGGAGTAAAATCATCCATAAAAACTTCCATGCTATCATTAACCAATTCAGAAAATATACCAATCACAGCTCTTTGGAACGTTGCAGGTGCATTGCACAAGCCAAAGGGAAGCACCCTGTAGGCGAACGTTCCCCAGGGGCAAGTGAAGGTGGTCTTATCCTGATCCTCTGGAGCAATCTGAATTTGATTGTACCCACTGAACCCATCCAGGAAGGAGAAAAACTTCTTCCCTGATAGGGTATCAATTACCTGGTCAATAAAGGGCAGAGGAAAATGATCCTTTTGTGTAGCTTTGTTCAGCTCCCTATAATCGACACAGACTCTCCATTTACCATTTTTCTTGGGCACAATTACAAGTGGGGAAACCCACTCACTATCTGAGATAGGATAGATAAATCCTGCTTCCAAGAGTTTCTTGATTTCCTCCTTCACTATATCCCTCAAATTGGGGTTCATGCGTCGTTGGGGTTGACATACAGGCCGGGAGTCATTTTTAATATAAATATGATGAGTGCACAGACTAGAAGGAATACCCTTCGTGTCTGTATACTCCCAGGCGAATGCCCCTTTACGTTCCTTCAAGAGATTGGTTAGGCGCATCTGTTCTTCTGAGGAGAGACCAGGGTTGATGTTCAAAGTTCTTCCAGGCTCTACCTCAATAGGAATGCTTCTCAATTTTTTCAAAACTGGGATTATGTTTGTGTCATTGACTAGCGCTTCCTCCGTAAGCTGTTCTTGTTCTTCCTTCCCAAGGGTACTGTTCAGGAGTTGATAAACTTCCTTATCTACTGAAGCAGGTTCGCTAATGAAATTATTAATGGCATCGTCTTCTGTTTCGTTTTTGAAGGTTAGTGCCTTCCCTATTGTTAGTAATGGCTGAACATCTTCCTCCTCTTCCTGTTCTATCCAAAGGGAAGTTTCGGTTTCTAGACTCGGCCGTGCTGGAGGGTACAGGGTGAGGTTTTTGGTTTCCATACCATCAGATATAGTCATAGATCCTGATCGGCAGCTGATGCAAGCATCAGTTGTAGCCAACCAAGGCCTCCCCAAAATCAATGGATGTCCCCCCAGCTGTGATTTTGGTTGTAATACCAGAAAGTCGGCAGGATATTCCCACGAGTCTACTGAAATGACAAGGTCGTCCAAAATCCCTTCGGGTCTGATAGTGGATCTGTATGCCAATTCTAAGATGGTAGGGGTCGGTCTAATATTGGTAAATCCGAGTTTCTTTACAGTCTCCATTGTTATAACATTGATCGCAGTCCTAAATCTACTAGTATGTTGGGTATCTGCATTTGTCCGATGTGTACAGTGACAGTAGGATTGCCAGGATCCTCATATTTGGTTATAGGGGTTTTTCCGGTCATTAAAGCAGATAAATTCCCTATGACATGAACAGTAGGAGGATCTATGGGTTTCCTTCCCGGTCTTTTAGTGCACAGGTCCCGAACAGTTCTAGCATAAATAGGTACATCTTGAAGAGCCTGCAAAAGGGGGATCTTAACATAAAGGTTCTTCAATTCTCTTAAGAGATTGAACTGAGGTTGCCCCCCTATTTTTGGCAGCATCAGTCTCTCAGGGTATGGTGGTTTCCGTACCAGCTGGGTAGGCTGCGTATTATCTGATTTATCGTTTAATGTTTCAGCCGTCCCATCTGAGGGATGCTCAGCACCTTCAGTGATAGGAACCGGATCAAATGGATGCTGGGAACTCTCTTCTTTGTCATACACAGATGGTGGAATATTTTCTGAAATTACACGTTCTACTATCTTTCCAGACCGTAAGCGAATATCATTACAAGGTACAGGGGAGAGAGAGTAGGCCGGCATATTGAGAGCTTCCAATTGCTGGACTGTTTTATTATTTGGGTTAGGGTTAGGTTGGGCAGGCAGCTGAGGCCGTATTGGTATGTTAGGAACAGGATTATTTTGCAGCTGCAGCTGCGACTGCTGAGGTGGGTATTGAGGATATTGATGAAATTGAGGATATGGGGGATACGGTAACTGTTGAGGTGGAGGTGGTTGAGGAAACTGGTTCCCAGGATGGAAGTTCCTCCATCCAGGAGACCATGAAGTAGGTTGGTGTGGAGGCTGTGTCCAAGGACTCCATGAATTATAACCTTGCATCGCAGGTTGAGGGGAATTCCACTGAGCATAATTTGAAGGGAATTGTGTATTCACATTTTGCATATTAGTATTCCAATTATTCAAATTATTCAAAAATGGAAATGAATCAGGAGACATACCTTGATTCCGGGGCTGCCAGGGTTTCTTCTGTGCAATGAAGTAGGTTGATTCCACCTCTGGAGTTGATGCCTGCAGAACAGCCTTCACTTGGGGCAATGTGGGGCATTCTTTCATATCATGGTTCAGCTCGCACAGCTGACACACTTGTATTTTGTCAAGAGGGAATTCTTTCAGTGGATGAGTCTTTCTACATCGGGGACAAAACACACCTAGTGTGAGATCCTCCACTGCCTGTCTTTGCTTGGCCTTCAAGACATCAATCTCTGAAGAGATAGAGCTCATCATTTCTGTTTTAAAATTTTCAAGAAGATTGCCTATCTCCGCCCGTGTAGCTCCCCCATTGGATGACTTCTGAGTTCTGTCGAAGACATCACGTTCCAGCTTATCTCGTTTATTCTGCTTGTTATGCCTAGAAGATCCCCTGGATTATCTCTTACATAATTCCACAATTGTCTCAAAGGGTTCTTTAGAGATATCTCCCTTTCCTAATAAATTTAGCATGTCTAAACAATCATCCCTGATCCCTCGAAGCAGGATTATCTTAAGCACATCTAGTCCCATGTTCGTCTGCCCAGCTCTCTGCACATTGTACAGCAACCTCTCTACAAAATCCTCCAAACTTTCATCCTCCTTCTGTACCATCTTGAATAACTCTTCCCTTTTATCCCTGGTGTTGCAATATTCTTGATATTTTTCCAGGAACACTTGCTTCATCTTATTCCAATTAGCAACAGTTCCTCCCCCAAGGCTCATGAACAATCGTAATGCATTGTCCTTCAGGGTGGCAGGAAAAAGCTTCAACTTTTGGGCATCTGTGACATAATCATAGCTGCGACAGAGGATATCGAATTCAAAAAGGAATTCGTCTGGATCTTCTGCCGCCCTGCCATGGAAGCGAGGAAACACCGACGGTGAGATGTTTTTCATAGGAGCTGTCCCCTCTAGCTGCTGTATTGGGAATTGCAATGTAGCCATGGTTTCTTTTGGCGGGGAATCATCTTCACGATGGTATTGTACCACTGCTTCTTCCTCTTCGTTCTCATGTCTGTTATTCATCTTTTCTTCTGTATCCTTTCCTTCGTTCGTTCCTTTGTTCCTTACCTCAGTTGTAACAGCTACGTATTCTTCAGTTGTAACAGCTGCGTATTCTTCAATTGCAACAGCTGAATCAGCCGTTCCTTCTTTAGCAGGGGTATATGCAGGAATCACAGCTGCTCCTGTATCTTCCACTGTAGATCCTGATGCTGGCGCTCCAGGATCAGCAGGGCCTCTTTTGATAGGAGTCTCCCGTTGACGAGGTCTGACAGCTGAATCAGTTTTGTCAACAAGGTCGTCGATGAATGTTCTTCTACCCAGCGGTGGACCTCGACCACGACCCGAACCACCTGCACTGTTAGTAATTTGTGGGGTTTTGGGGGTTGGGAGGTGATCGCATTTTACCCTCCTTGTATTCATGCGAAGCAGATCATTTTAAAAACAAACAAAAAGACTGTATAAAAGCAATTATCAGATGCAACTAATGACTAGTGTTTAATTTTCATCCTTCCCCGGCAACGGCGCCAAAATGTCAAGCACTCTATTTGCAGATAAATTAATACCAAACACACAGAGTATATGAAATTTATTGTCAACCCGAGAAAGTCTTTTTATCTCAAAGGATAAGTGCACAATATATGCTTAAACACAAAACCATTAGAAGTAATTACTTTTATCTTCTATCATCCATGTTCATCCCAAGAATCTATGCAATCCCAATTGCCTTCTAACTACTATACTACAATTCTTTTCTAGTATGCATCAAGAAGAAATGGTATCAGATCTAATCAACGATTGCAAGAAGGAAATCTCATTCGCATTCTAAAATAATCACTTGTCTAATCTAATCAAGCTGGAAATCATAAAACATGAACTGAACATTACTCTAGAATTTCAAATGAGAGGAACTGAAGCAACTGTTCTAAGAAACTGAATTGTGAAATAAAAATCAATCAACACATAACAGGAAAGCTAAATTGTAAGAGCTCCTGGAATCACGTCTCAGCTGTAGGATGAACATGGCAGTGTGAACAGAAATTGAAATGTGTAAAGCAAACCTGACTCAGTCGACTGTTATTCTATATCATTCACCAATCTCACAGAAATGTAATCTTTTACTGAGAAATCCACACAATAAATATTGCTGCTGCGTGCAAAAGAAAGAACAAAGCATCACACAACAAGAAAGATGAAATCCTAATTTAACTCAGCAATCTCTGTGGAAGACGGGCCCAGTCTTCACACAGAGACACTGGTTGAACAACACTCTCTTTAACTCAGAAGTAACCCCTTATATTAAAAGAAGAATGAGTACACAGTTTGGATTGGCTGCTAATACAAGATAAATTAATTGTTTGATGTCCAAACCCTGGGTCGAGACAACTTCCCATATTTATACATACAAATTGTAACATCCAATCCTATAATTGGGCAGCCATGAAGATCTCTGATCTTCAGGCGCCCCAAATAATCTAGCTGTTACAATGCGTGGCAGAACAGAAATATCCAAATATGAGAAAATTATTAATTGCCCCAGGAGTGGCGGTCCTTTCAGCTCACAGCTAAACTCGAGCAGCAACACACTTAAGATGGCAAATTCTGTTACAACTGCCCCGTCATGACTGTGTCTTGATGGATGATTCGAGCCCCAAGGAACCTTCTACAAGGAATGAACGTCCCTTCCTTCATGACTTGTTCAGCTCTGATCTTCCTGCATTCTATGTGTCTCAACTACCTTCATAAATCGCATCATGTCAGCACAATTTAAGAGATGCACAGCTTTAATTATCACAATCATAAGTATTAATACAATAAAACGATAATCGGCCATACCTTGGTAATTTGGGGAATAAGATAAGGACAATAAGTCTAATTGCCAAGGTAATTGGTGTAGGACGAGGGCAGGGAAGATGATAAATGATGGTCAAAAAGGGCCAATTCTGAGCTCAACAGAGTCAGTTTCATGGTATTTAAGTGGTTAACTGATGTGCCGAGTGGTGTTAACTGCCAAGTAAGCCACTCTCATGCATTCAATTCAAATGACCTCTCTGGAATTCGAATTGCTTGGCTTATTGTAGCCATTGTTACACATTGTAATAATCTTCTGAGTTTATGATAATGCATGAACTGCTGCAAACCTTTAGCATCAATGTTTTGACATATTATTTGTCGCATGCATCTCTAGTAACTATTGTC
The DNA here is from genome assembly GCA_027924585.1 of Larix kaempferi. Classification (NCBI taxonomy): domain Eukaryota; kingdom Viridiplantae; phylum Streptophyta; class Pinopsida; order Pinales; family Pinaceae; genus Larix; species Larix kaempferi. Next base: position 4,557,605 of record BSBM01000756.1, read on the forward strand.
TTTGCTTCATAGATCTGTTGAGCTTAGATTTTACAAAAAATAGAATATATTTTGTGTCAATATCGTACATAAGATGACAAAAATTAATATGTTGCAATATCTACAAATTCTTGTAATTCTCTATTTTCTCTTTCCAATTGCTTCATTTGATGATTTGTAAAGAGATCACTTTGATGTTATTTAGCTATAGTTGAGTCGTTCTACTAGTTGTTTTCTATTGATTATTACATACTATAAAATTATATTGAACTAGAATGACAAGAATGTATGCATAGGGAAAATGGCCTAATCAATTCAGAGAGGGAGGATGAATCTAATTTTGGTTTCATTTGAGAAAAAAACATATTTTATTTAAAAACAAAAATGCTTCCTTTATACTTTATTAAAAAATTACCCATACATGCATTTTATATAAAAATAATTATGTAGCAAAGGCCACAACATTTAGCATTGAGATATCCAAGTCATTTATAGTAAACTTATCATTCTTAAACCTAGGGAGAGGCAATCAACGGTGGCATGATTATTTTAGCTTTGAGAATCATTACACTCCAAATCCAAGTGACAGACTCTATGATTTGTGTTGTTTCCATATTTATGTGAGGGAGTCAAACAAGGGGGTAATTAAACTCTTGGGGAACCCAAATCATAGTATGAGGAACCACACCCTAGTACTCTACTAATTTCCTGAGATGCTCCAACTTAAGGCCAATTTATTAAATTTTACATACATCTACAAGTGAAATTTTACATAGATCAAAGCTTCATCATACTAGGTGTCATTATCGAAATGAGCATCCTTAAAAGGACATTCATTTCATTTCTTCCATATTAGAAATAAACTTTATATTCGAACAAGCTATGATATTGCATGGAATTACTCTTCCTCTTTGATTTTATTACCAAGGAGTGTAGTACTCTGGGTTATGCATGCATGGAAGAGAAAGCTACACCCATTTGGGTCCCATTCCCAATATAACTAATATAGTGACAAAACCATAAATGTGCTTTACTATTTCATCTTTGTGACATAAGGGGAGTATGGATTGGGAAACTCCAAGATACTTTAGATGTTGTTAAAGAGGAAATCTACCCATAAGCATGGACCAAGAAAACATTGTTTCTCTAGGATCAATGAAAACTTACCACATTGCATGGATCCAAAACATCTAGGTAGAATACTTAGTGAACACTCTCTAGTTCTTGTTTCACTTGCATTAATGGATAGGATAGGGTTGATCCACTGATACCCACCAGCATGTGCATATTTATTGAAACCTTTTAGTTTAATCAATTAAGAGTATGAGGATGAATCTAATGGTAGTTTCGTTTGTGAAAAAAACATAATTTTTTAAACGAAATGCTTCCTCCATACTTTATTTAAATATTAAATGTACATGCATTTTATACCAAAAAATGATTTCTCAACAAAAAAATTGCCATGACCCAGAAACAAACAACTAGCCTATGCCCATAGGGCTATCAAAAGATCATAAAGCAATGATATGGCCAATGACTAGAGAACAAAGACAAAAAAATAGATATGGCTAGCATGCCACACTAATTGTAGACATTTAGACTAAGTAGCAATGGAATCTCCCATATTTGAAGGAGGTTCAGAGTCAATGGGTTCAACCCCCACCTTTTAACTAATATCTTCTTAACAAGAGCAAGATATTGTCAATCATCATTTTAATTCATAGGATGTTTCTCCATTGAGATATCCAGGCCAATTATGTAAAAATTATATTTCTTAACTCTAGGGGGATGTGGCTAATTGTGGCATTGTTAATTTGGCTCTATCATTCATTCTACTCTTGAATCAAGTGACCTACTATTTGGTGTGGCTTACTTATATATCTATGTGGGTGGGTCGAACAAGGGAGGGGGTCAAACAAGGGAGGGTGTCAACTTCCAAAAAAACCCAACTCATTGTGCAAGTAGCCACCCCTAATACCGAGTAGATGCTTGAGATGCTAACTCAATGTCCACCTTCTCAACTTGCACCTACATATATATCTAAGTTTTGACATAAGTCAAAGATTCATCACACTAGGTGAAATTATTGAAATAATTTTTTTAAAATACATATATTTAATTTCTTCAAATTTAGAAATAAAATCTCTATTCTAACAAGTTGTCATATTGCATGGAATTATTCTTTCTATCAGATCTTCTCACCAAGAAGTGTAGCATTCTACATTATGGATGAAGGGAAGTGTTGACCATTGAGGTTTTAAGGCCATTCCCAAACTAACTTAGCATAGTGACATATGTTTTATTATTTCATATTTGTGATTGAAAGGGAGTTTGGGTTGGGAAAATCCGAGATCCTTCACACATCATTCAAGAGGAAGGTTTCCCATAAACATGGACCAAGCAAACATGGTTTCTTTACGTTCAATGAGATCCTACCACATAGCTAAACAAATAGGTAGAATGCTTAAATAAAACCCTCCAAATATTCTTTAACATGTTATTGCTGTCTGGCCTTGGGGCTGAGCCATCGATTGAACTGTATATTTCTTGATCCTTATGGTCAATTCCACTTGTTATATTTAGACCAAGTAGATGGACAACACATTCCTAGGTTGAGAAATAGGCAATCAAAGACCAAGTTTTGAATCAACTCAATGATAGGTTTGTTTGGCAATCTTAACTAGAATTCTACAACATAGCGTAGGGCTTCTAGTTATGTGCATTGCTGTAAAAGTGCCCCCCCCTCTTTCACCATAGGTCTATTTTGACATAAGTTTCCTTGAGAACCAAGTTGTTTCTATCAACCATTTACTTTTGTACTAAACTAAAGTGAGACCAAAAAATGCAATGTTAATTAAAAGACAAGTCTATAAGATGTGAATCACTCTTTCTAAAAAGGTGGTGCTTGATATCCTCCCAAGTCTTCCAAATACTTGGAACCACAAAGGTACCTTCATTTTATAATTTCATCATAGTTAAAAACAAACTAGTAAGACTCCAAGCAAGATGTAGGTGTATACAAGCACTTTCCAGTTCTCTTAACCTTCCACAATGTGAATCACCCATTTTGCACAAAGGCTTGTGCTTGTTTTGGAAATAATTCCATCATCCCATACCACCCCTCTCCTCAGTGTTGTAGGAAACTAGCCCCAAATTTACTTTGTGAAATTCATTTTCTCTACTATAAGTTGGCCAAAAGAATGGCTCGATGGATCTTCTCGAGTTGTTAATAGGTCACACTAGATGAACCCCAATAAGAATAATAATAATAATCTATTTTTAAGGTCACCACCAAGTGAGACACCAATTTGGTGTATGAGACCCCCTTGTTTGTGGGACAAGGGACCCCCCTCTGCTCCGCGATTTAACTACTAAAGTCTATAGAGGTGTACATACCCTATCCCCTTCGGATTTGAACCTATGACCTCCTAAGAGGGAGCACATGTTCTTAATTGTTAGGCCCACTCAAACTGCACATGAGTAGGAGGTAGAACCTCCTATACCCTATGACAATCATCACCTCAATATTATAATATGTAATATTATAATTATTTGCTGTTTGAAATTTGAGTGCGTGAATCTATAGATTTTCTCATGTTTTGAAAAGTCAGTAAAGGCAATGTACATGCACATTTCACAAAGTAGTCACTAGCTAATTGATGGAACAATCTATTATAGTTTTAAAGTCTCTATCTTCTTCAATATTCATGCAAGAGGAATAAATTATAGTGTTTTTTATGCAAGAGATGATTGTGTAACGATATAAGATTATGGAGATTTACAAGATGGGACAATTTATTTAAGCGTTAAAGTCTCTATCTTCTTCAACATTCATGCAGGAGGAATAAATTATATCGTTTTTTATGAGGAATAAATTATATCGTTTTTTATGCAAGGGGTGATGGTGTAACAATATGAAATACCGCAGATTTACATGGTTGTTCTCCATTCAGTGGACAACAAGCATTAATATATGCAACAATTTCAAATAATGGACCATCTTTTGGAGCAAAACTTTAATGATTATGTATATTCAAACAAGGCACGTCCTTTTATTTAATGATATATTCAACCATATATGTTATTGAATATATCACTATGATTTCTTAAATGATATATTCAACCATTTATGTTACTGATATAGAAGGTACATATTGCCCATCTTTTTAGTTTTTCAAAAACATATGTTTGATTATAAATAATATTTCATGGACTATTTTTGTAATCATTTTCATTCCTTTAATGACATATATTAAATTAATATGTATTTTTTCTTTAATAATATATATCCAACATATATGTCATTGAACGTATCATTGTGCAATTCATATGGTCTAGTTTCTCCAAGAAATATGTTTGATTATACACAATACTTTTTTTACAATCCATTATTGGGATTGACACTAAATGCTTTAATGAATATGGATATTAAAAAATTGAACATCTTAAAAAAAATGTAAATTTTTAATCACGGAACATATAGTTTTCGGTTTTTTGCGAAGGTACCATATTAAATATTGATCGTAATATAGTGGTGGTGTGTGGTTGGCTTTGTACATACATATGCTAGCCTCGCTCTTTGGAACCCACAGGGAGGTGGTGCTAGCATGTTTTAATATTGATCGTAATGTAGTGGTGGTATTTGGTTGGCTTTGGAGGTGGTGCTAGCATGTTTTGGTAGCGTAGGTACGTTTAATGTCAGTGAATGGTGTTTCATATAGCCTTTTGGTTCATTCTTTTGTATTCTTTGTTTAGGTAAATTGCTAAACCTGTAGAAGGTGGAGTTAACCCATTTTAAAGGATCGGGAGCAAAATTATTTTATAGCATGTTTTGGTAGCGTAGGTACGTTTAATGTCAGTGAATGGTGGTTCATATAGCATGTTTTGGTAGCGTAGGTACGTTTAATGTCAGTGAATGGTGTTTCATATAGCCTTTTGGTTCATTCTTTTGTATTCTTTGTTTAGGTAAATTGCTAAACCTGTAGAAGGTGGAGTTAACCCATTTTAAAGGATCGGGAGTAAAATGATTTTATAGAAGTTTGACTCACGAGATTTCATTAAATATTATTCTCGAAGTAAGTTAAAGTGTGATTTCATGTTCGAGGGCTCGTCTTATTTTTGTGCATTTTTTTCCTATGGTTGTGTTATTCGAGTTTTTTTATTTATTTTGTTGTAGGATTTATAGTAGAACCAAAGATCGATTGGTGCACATGAAACCTATTGGAGTGGAGGATTTTGACGAGTGATATTTCGAGCAGATTACCTAGTATGGATAGAATCGTAAGAGTTGTAGAAATAAGAGTTGTTTCATGTTCTAGATGATGTCAAACTATTTATTTTTACTTTGATTTTAAATCGTTGTGGGAAATCACAAGGGTTTGCAGTTATTTCAATTTTAGAGTGAATGGCATTTCAATCTAGTGGTAATTCTCAATAAAGTTAGTTTGCATTTCATTTCTTCGGGAGTGTTTGTTGCACCGAGTGAAACGAGGTGCTCTATAGCCCAGTATGGGGGAGATGTTCTAACGTGTATGTACCGTTACATCTAATAAAACGTAAAAAGTAATTTTTTTAATTAAAAAAATTCATGTTGGCTAAAATATTATGAAAAGTGATTAAAAAATAGATGTCCGTTTATAAAATAAAAACTTAAAACTTTAACCCGGATCTATAAATCAAGAGAGATCAAATTTCTTGAGTTTAAATTTTGAAAAAGAAATACACCTCAAGAAATTGGATCCCTCTTGGTACTTGATAGATATGGATTTAAGATGGATCTACGCTGGTTTATTGATTTTGTCCTCGCTAATGATTTGAAATGAATTATAATTTGAAATAGGTTAAAAAAGAGGGTTCGCCATTGAGGAGACAAAGGATGTTTTTGTTTCAACCTATGAACCTCCTTATTTCTTCCCTAAGTTGGTTTGTTTGGTTGGTTGGGTTGCTTATATCATTGATATATAATCATAATGGAAACAAATCTTGATCCTTGTTCAGTCTTTGTTTGCAGTCATTGTGAAGATGAAATGACACAAATTGTCGGAGAAAGAGAGACGGTGAAGAATCGGACCAATCTGAATTAGGTAGATACACATTCTTTTATGTTCTCTACTAAATGGTTATTCTATAGAAAATATCTAACCCTTAGGTTATATTGTTATTCTACTTATTGTTTGTCTTGTATTAAACCAACATAGATCCATCTTAAAACCGGATTTATCAAGCACTGAGAGGGATCCAATTTCTTGAGGTGTAAATTTTTTTTATCTTAATTATTTTACACAATAATAAAAAATTTACACTTCAAGATATTTGATACCTCTCAGTGCTTGATATATGTAATTTTAAAATGAAATCAATATAATTTTTTTTGTTTAATCCGACATCATTAATTTTGTTTTTTTTTTTAATTTCTTTTTTATGGGAACAACATGTTATATAATGTTACACAACGTTAAGTGTTACAACATCTCCCCCATATTGGTCTATAGAGCACCTCGCTACTCTTGCTGCAACTAGCTCATTATTAAAAATATTTAGAAATCTATTCTCCTGAATTTCAGAAGATGAAGTAGATGACTAGGTTACCTTAAGAAGTTTTATATTATTCTAGAGAGGTGTATTGACCAACTATTGTGTATGCTACACTTCATCGACAAGATATTTTTTCCACATGGATGCCTCTTTGGTATCCATGACCCTTCAGCAACCTATATTCCCTCCTCGTGCCAAAAAACAGTGAGTGGGTTTCTTCTGCAAGATAACTTTGGTTCCTTCTTACTCCTATTCATGGGAAATTGTGCCCTCCCAACCTTTTCTATCTACAGTCCATAGTCACTAAAACCATATTGCCACATTCTGCTCATGATTAGAATGACATCAATCAACCCTACTATGTGTGCAAACTTAGATTATGTAGACGTTTATATTAGAATGAGGATAACTAGATGCCATATGAACTGCCAAAATTTCCTGGTGATGTAAATCCATTCTAACCCCATTTTTGTGGAGGCCATAAGGGTAGTCGTTGATCATTCACATAGCTAAGAACCCTAATCAATAACAAGTAAATTGTCTTTTGATGTGACAAAACTTTCATCATCGATTACGATGATAGTTAAGAGGGACAAATTATGCCCTTATGCCATCCCATACTCACTAACACAATATTGCCACAATCCAAGGAGGTTTCTTGGTTCGCTTTCATTTTTGTTTAAAAAAGAACATTTTTGGTACGATGTGGTTATGATTGGAACTTCCTCAATCACTGGAACCACACAACCATCAATCTATAATGTTTTTTATTTTTATTTTTATTTTTATATTTTACATTTATTTATCAAACAATTTTTTTATAAACTTTCATCTTTTTATTACCTTTCAATTTAAATATACATATTTTAATAATTAGTTAATTTGTTATACATCATTCACAATTTCAATGTGTCTATAAACCATTCCACTTACCAAACAATAATCGTCAATAGGTTGCATAGTTAAAAATAATTGCGCTTCCCTTCATCAAGTTAAGTAATCAACTTGTATTTGTCTTATTTTATATATCTTATGCAACAGATGGTTTATAAAAAAAGAAATTAAATTAATATTTTTTTAAAAAGATTATGAATAGACATGTTCTCTTATTTTATATATCTTATGCAATGGATGGTTTATATTAAAAACGAAATTATTAAAATTTTAAAATATTATGATAGACATGTTGACATATTTATATAAAATTCTTTTAACATATGTAAATAGGCAAGAATTTCATTAAAAATCCCTATATTATAATTTTGTCTTTATTTTCAAGCTAAGTCAAGTTAAATGTACATCCCACGATAGTATTTTTACGTCATTGGCATTTATTCAATGAACACCTTGTTTCCCCATTGTAGTAGATTCATCGCTTCTTTGTCGAATAAAATGTTTCCACATGTTTAGTTACTGTAGTTGAATTCTACCACTATACAATCTTTCGAGTTCTTCTCGGGCCCCGGTGTGTCACAAAGTTCCCTTCGCAATCTGTCATGCGATACTTGGCCTATTCCCGACTGTTGATGTATATGTAACTTCGGAATGTATTTCATTTATATATTTATTGTACTCCTATAAAGATGTATTATTCCTCTATACGGAAGTGTCGTCATTTGTATTGACAAGTGTCGCAAGTGTGTTAACTTGTCGATGGGTTATTAGACCACCTTGTAAAGGGTCGGCCCGGGATTAATGTAATATGAAGTTATTGTACCTAGCTAGACAAGTCGGCCCCATAAGGTTATTGGGAAAATAGGGCAAGTATAAATAGAGATCGGGAGATCTCTATTTGGATCACTTCAGAACTCACACTTCCTTCACTCGGAAAGTGGCGCACATGTGAGGAGGAGGATCAGCTGCTAAGAGGATTTTATCTCTTGTACTTTGGTTGTACTTTGGTTGTGCTATTGCTCTATCTATCTCTGAGGAAGTTGTAGGGTTTTTCACCTTAGGGTTTTCCCCACGGAAACTCTGTGTGTCTATTGTCTCTCATGCTTTTGCTTCTTGTGACGATTGACATGCTTGTTATGATTGATATGCATTGATATACTCTACATGGTATTCTCTCAGTAAAGATCCTAGAGTATATTGAATTAATGCTCAAAATTTAACATGGTATCAGATCTAACCTAAGAAGAAGACATTGTGCAGTGACATAAACTAGGGTTTCTTGTTTATTGGGTTTTGCTCCACAGATTTTGGAAAAGCAGTATAGTAGATTGACTCTACTCATCAAGGAGAATCTATCTATCCAATCAGAATTCAATTCTAAGCATTTTCAGTTTTGGCCCTAAAATTTAGGGTTTCCACAAAAATAGGAATTTCTGAAATTTGAAGACATAGCTGGAAGCTCCTTGGAAAAATCGAAGTTTAGAACTTTGGATCAAGATTTTTGGCTGAGTAAATCTCTAGGAAAATCAAACCCTAATTCAGGGTCCTCCCTAGTGAACCCGGGAAGACTAAAAGGCATTTCTGAAGGGTGAATATTTGCAGATCTCAAATTCTGAATACACCAGGCTGATCAGCTCATCAAGGCACAGCTTTCTATCCTTTCAAAAAGTTGAAATTCACATTTTGAATTTTTAGGGTTTTTCCAACAAACCCTAATCTGTGACGAGATCCAATTTTCAGCAAATCAAGTGGTAAGATCTAAATCTTTTCTATTTCCATTTGAAGTACTCTTTAAAGATGTCTCACCACACCAAGCTTGAGGACAAGCTTGAAGGAGCTGATAACTTCCGAGCCTGGAAGTATAGGATTGGGTTAATCCTAGAAGAGAATGAGTTGGACTCATACATAAAGGAAGACATCCCTATCCCAGAGGATGAAGAGGCTAAGATATTGCATAAGAAGAACTTGGTCAAGACAAAGAGAATCATTGTTGATTCTATCAAAGACCATCTCATACCACATGTGTCATCTCTGAAGACACCCAAGGAGATGTTTGACTCTTTGACCAAGCTATTTGAAGGGAAGAACATAAATCGGAAGATGACTCTGCGGAATCAATTGAAAGGGGTCAAGCTATTGAATGGAGAGACCATTCAATCCTATTTCTCCAAGGTCTCTCAGATCAAGGAACAACTTGAAGTCGTCGATGAAGTAGTAGATAATGGTGAAGTGGTTGTGACCACTCTGAATGGCCTACCTAGGTCATGGGATTCCTTTATTCAAGGAATCTATGCAAGAAAGAAATTGATCTCCTTCAGTAGACTATGGGAGGAATGTTCTTAAGAAGAAGCTAGGCTGGTGGCCCGAGAAGAAAAGATGGGAAATGAAGATCAAGCCCTCACAACACACACCAAGAAAGGAAGGTCAAAGAGGGAGCACTCTCATGCCAAGAAATATTCACACCACCATCAACATAAAGATAAGAAAGATCTCAGATGCTTCACATGTAATGAGAAGGGTCATTTTGCTTTAGAATGTCCCAAGAACAAAAGGAACAAGAAGAAGAAGAAGAAGAAGGGTAGCAGGAAGAGATATCATGCTCATGCTACTGAAGATGATGAACCACCCAAGAAGAAGGCTAGAGCAGAAAGTGACGATGATGACTCATCAAGTGAAGAAGTGTATGTTATGATCTCTGCTCTCACAGGTACTATCTCTCATGGTTGTAATGATTGGCTTATTGACAGTGAGGCTTCTAAACACATGACTGGGTTTAAAGAATCTTTTGTAAATCTATCTGAACATGAATCACCCCATAAAGTGAAACTTGGGGATGACTATCAATACCCCATCAAAGGAAGTGGTGAAGCCTCCTACAACCTAGATTCTGGAAAGTATTTGAAGATGAAAGAAGTTCTTTATGTACCTGGGCTCAAGAAGAATCTACTCTCCATATTTGCATTGGATGAAAAAGGTATGAGGGTTTCATTTGTAGATGGCCAAGTACTAATGTGGCCAAAAGGTAAAACCATTAATGATGCAGTAGTGATTGGAGAGCAAAAGGGAGATTTGTATAAATTAAAGGGGCAACCTGAACATGCCATGGTACATGACTCCATGGAGCCAAGTGAACTTTGGAATAGAAGACTTACACATATGCACTACAGAGCATTACCAATTGCAAGTAAAGCTATAGAAGGTCTTCCTGAAATCAAGACCAAGCATGAAAGTGTTTGCAAAGGATGTGCAAAAGGAAAGAACATAAAGAAGGAATTTCCAAGTAGTGAAAGCAAGGCGAAAGGTATCTTGGAAATCATCCACTCCGATGTATGTGGCCTGATGTCATCCAGTTCTCTGAGTGGGTATGTTTACTATGTCTCTTTCATTGATGACTTCTCCAAGAAGACTTGGGTTTACTTCTTAAAGAACAAAGATGAAGTGTTTGATAAATTCAAGGAATTCAAAGCCTTGGTGGAAAACCAAACTGATAAGAAGATCAAAACATTTAGATCTGATAATGGCGGAGAATTCACTTCAGGTGACTTCAAGAAACTATGCAGTGAATCAAGGATTAAGAGGGAGTTGACTACTCCTTACAATCCACAATAGAATCGAGTTGCAGAAAAGAAAGAATAGAACAATCATGGAAGCAGCAAGGGCAATGCTGCATGATCAGGATCTACCTATGCATCTATGGGTGGAAGCATCTAGGACAACTGTATATTTGCATAACAGAACACCCCACAAGATATTGGACAACAAGACCCCAGAAGAGGTTTTCTCTTGTTAGAAACTCGAAGTCAACCATCTTAGAATATTTGGTTGTCCAATATACACTCATGTCCCAAAGAAAAAGAGGACCAAGCTAGATCCTTCAGGAAAGAAGGGTATCTTTGTGGGTTACAGTGAAAGCTCAAAGGCTTACAGAATATACTTTCCAGGGTTCAAGAAGATTGATGTCAGCAGGGATGTGACATTTGATGAAAACTCAGCATTCATCAAATCAAGGAAGACACCTGTTGAAGATTATGAAGAACCCAAGGAAACTAAATTTCAAGACACTACCATGACTGAAGCAATTCCAGATGTTGATCGTGAAATTGAAGTTTTGCAAGAACCTGAAGATCCACCCCGTGAGAATAACTCTCACAAGAGGAAACCAGCATGGGCTAGAGAGCTCATTCAAGATGTAGAAAGATATGGCATTCCAAAAGAAGAACACAGAGCAAAGAAGAGAACTAGATCACATACCAGTTATGTTGCTTTACTCTATGATATCATGAACAAAGAACCTTCCAGTTATGAAGAAGCAGCGAAAAAGAAAGAAAGGAAGGATGCCATGGTCGAGGAATACCAATCAATAATGAAGAATGATTTTTGGGATGTAGTCCCAATACTTGAAGGGAAGTCTGTTGTGACTTCCAAATGGATCTACAAGATAAAGCATGTTGCAGATGGCAGCATAGAAAAATACAAGGCAAGATTCGTAGCTCATGGCTTCTCTCAGAAAGAGGGAATAGATTATGAAGAAACCTTTGCTCCTATAGCCAAGTACACTTCCATCAGATCAGTACTTGCTCTGGCTGCAGGGATGAAATGGAAGATACACCAGATGGATGTCAAGACTGCTTTCTTGAATGGTGTAGTTGAAGAGGAAGTGTATGTGGAGCAGCCACTTGGTTTTGAAATACATGACACGGAGTCATATGTGTGCAAATTGAGGAAAGCCTTATATGGCTTGAAGCAAGCTCCTAGGACTTGGTATGGTAGGATAGACAGTTTCCTATCTAGTTTGGTATTTACCAAGAGTAAAGCGGATTCCAACCTTTACTACAATGTTGAGGAAGGAAATCCTGTGATACTACTCCTATATGTAGATGACCTGTTTGTAACAGGAGATGATAGATCGATTTTCGATACAAAGAGGAAGCTTGCTGCCGAGTCAGATATGAAGGACTTGGGGATGATGCACTATTTCCTAGGTATGGAGGTGTGGCAGAGTGCAGATGGTATCTTCCTTGGACAAGGGAAGTATACAGTAGATATCCTGAAGAGGTTCAGGATGATGGACTGCAAGGCCATGGCTACACCTATGACATCGAACCTGAAGCTTCTGTGTGATGCTTCATCTGAGCCGGTTGATGTATCCATGTATCGTTAGATGATTGGGTCCTTGATGTACCTGATGAAAACGAGACCAGATATTTGCTTTGTGGTGAACACATTGATCCAGTTCCTGATGGATCCGAGGAGTGTTCACCTAGTTGCTGTAAAGCATATTCTGAGGTACCTGAAGTGTACAGTTGATTATGGGCTCAAGTATGATGCGAATCAAAAGTTTAACCTATAGGGTTATGTTAATTCAGATTGGGCAGGCAATGTTGCAGATAGGAAGAGCACATCTGGGTGTTGCTTCAGTATGGGATCAGGTGTGATCTCTTGGTTTAGTAGGAAACAGTCCTGCGTAGCATTGATTACAACCGAGGCAGAGTATGTTGTAGCCTGTTCGGCTAGTTGTGAGGCAGTATGGCTTCGGAAACTACTGTCTAAGTTAGTTGATCTACCGCTGGAGACTACTGGTATCTTTTGTGACAACCAGAGTTGTGTGAAGCTATCTGAGAACCTGGTGTTCCACGACAGGTCGAAACACATAGAGATCAAATATCACTATATCAGGGATATGGTGTAGAGAGGAGCAGTGAAGCTCTTGTATGTTGCGACGGACGAGCAGATTGCAGATGTGCTGATGAAGCCACTAGCCAGAGTGAAGTTCAAGTACTTCAGAGAGAGGCTTGGTGTTCTTCAGATTGTTGACACTTCGAGGAAGAAGTGATGGACACATTTACAGGAGCCATTCCGAGCATGGTGACAGGAGGACCCTTCCATGGTTGTGGATGTAAGCACTGGATGATGAGCATCAGGACGATGTTCGAGTTTCTACTCTGTATGATCAGTTGGATCATTTATATGTATATGTATGTACACATCATGTTGATGCTAGATATGATCAGTTGGATCATTTATATGTATATGTATGTATGCATCATGTTTGGATGCTAGATATGATCAGTTGGATCATTTATGTATGTATGCATCATGTTAGATGCTTGGACCATGTATCTGTATATGTATCAGGTGGATACGATTGTATGATCAGGTAGATCATGTATGTTGATATATATATTAGGTGGATCATGTATCTGTGTATGTATTAGGTGGATATATTATATGATTAGGTGGATCATGTATCATGATATGTATAAGGTAGATACTTGGTATGCATCAGGTGGATGCATTGTATGATCAGGATGATCATGGATGGCGAGCTTCAGGATGTTGCTCCAGATATGCACCAGGACGATGCAATGATGAGTATCAGGATGATACTCTAGATGATATGCACTAGGATGATGCTATGATGATGATCAGGATGATCATATGTATCAGGTGGATACATTACATAATCAGTTGGATTATGTGTGATGAGTTTCGAAGACACAAATGCACATAGCCTTTCCGACATGGTGGTAGATGTGTTCTCCCATGTGCGTTGATGTAAGTGCAGATCCTTTCTGACATGGTGGCAGATGTGTTCTCCCATGTGCGTTGATGTAAGTGCAGAGCCTTTCCGACATGGTGGCAGATGTGTTCTCCCATGTGCGTTGATGTAAGTGCAGAGCCTTTCCGACATGGTGGCAGATGTGTTCTCCCATGTGCGTTGATGTAAGTGTAGAGCCTTTCCGACATGGTGGCAGATGTGTTCTCCCATGTGCGTTGATGTAAGTGCAGAGCCTTTCCCACGTGGTGGCAGATGTGTTCTCCCATGTGCGTTGATGTAAGTGCAGAGCCTTTTCGACATGGTGGCAGATGTGTTCTCCCATGGTCGTTGATGTAAGTGCTGTGAGCCTTTCACGGATGGTGGTAGGTTGGTCCTCCCATGCCGGTGAGTGTAAGTGTTATGTGTGTGCATCTGGGTTGTGCTTCGTGATACTCTGTGGCCATGGACAGGTTGTGTAGTAGCATGTAAAAGGTCCTGGGAGATCCGATAGGTTGAGCTGTGTGCTCGTAAGCAGTCCTGGGATGCTCTTTCGAGGTTTTGTTGACTCACACAATAAGTCCTGAGGATTACACAGTATGGCCAGTGATGATGAAGACTTGCAAGTGATGGGCCTACATCCAGTATGAAAAAGGACTGGCTCTGTAGAACTTCCTATGACGAGTAGATTCAGAGATTGATTGAGATAGCAACAGCTATGACGATGACGATGATCCAGAGAAGAAGATTTGTGCTAGAAGATATGTGTCGAGAAATACCTTCCTAGTTAAGAGGGAGTGTTGATGTATATGTAACTTCAGAATGTATATCATTTATATATTTATTGTACTCCTATAGAGATGTATTATTCCTCTATACAGAAGTGTTTTCATTTGTATTGACAAGTGTCGCAAGTGTGTTAACTTGTTGATGGGTTATTAGACCACCTCGTAAAGGGTCGGCCCGGGATTAATGTAATATGAAGTTATTGTACCTAGCTAGACAAGTCGGCCCCATAAGGTTATTGGGAAAACATGACAAGTATAAATAGAGATCGGGAGATCTCTATTTGGATCACTTCAGAACTCACACTTCCTTCACTTGGAAAGTGGCGCACATGTGAGGAGGAGGATCAGCTGCTAAGAGGATTCTATCTCTTGTACTTTGGTTGTTCTATTGCTCTATCTATCTCTGAGGAAGTTGTGGGGTTTTTCACCTTAGGTTTTTCCCCACGGAAACTCTGTGTGTCTATTGTCTCTCATGCTTTTGCTTCTTGTGATGATTGACATGCTTGTTATGATTGATATGCATTGATATACTGTACATATTATTCTCTCAGTAAAGATCCTAGAGTATATTGAATTAATGCTCAAAATTTAACACTGATGTGTTCACAAAGTTTCCTTCACATGCTGCCATGCCAAAAAAATTTCATATTGGTTTTTAAATGTTCAACCTCGTCAGATCTTTCACAATACTTTTCAAAGTGCACAGGTGCATGAGGGTATGGAGTTTCAGAGACAAGTGCGAGGGGCGGTGGGGTTCGAGCCATAGACCTTTTGGCGGCACGTTTCAAGATGAATGAGAAGAGGCTGAATTGTGCTATTACAAGTTTGGATTTTTTGTGTCTATAGATGTCGAGTAGTCGGAGTAATGATAATGTATTTTCTCAGATAATTTGGTCCAGTGTTTTATAATTTTTCTCCAAACTGAGCAACACTCTGCCGCAAAAAATTGATGATTAGTGGATACCCAGTCTAGAAAGAGACTACAAGAAATTCGTAGTGGCCAAAGTCTTAAACCCCTGCTGCCAATGCTCATCTCCCCTGAGAAATCTGGATATGTTGAGGGAAGACAGATCCTGGATGGGATCATTTTAGCACATGAAATCACTCATTCTCTAAAGCTCACTCGCACCTTGGGCATGCTCTTAAAACTTGATCTCTCAAAAGCTTTTGACAAGCTGAGCTAGGATTTTATGAGGAAAATGTTACAAGCTTTCGGATTCAGCCAGGAGTGGACTCGCTGGATCTCTTCCCTCACTTCCTCTGCCTTCTTCTCTATCCTGGTCAATGACTCTCCCTCCTCTACCTTCACCCCCTCTTGAGGCATCCGTCAAGGGGACCCCATTTCTCCGTTCCTCTTCATCCTTATGGCGGAAGGACTGGGTAGAATGATCCAAGCCGCGTTCACTTCTAGTTCCCTTCATGGCCTCTCTCTTCATGGGGGGAACCCCCTTTCCTATCAACAATTTGTGGACGAAAATCTCCTTTTCAGAAACCCCTCCGTCCAAGAATCTCGCTCTCTCCAAAGAATTCTTCAGAAATTCTCGGAGGCCTATGGGACTACCATCAACATAGAAAAATCCCAGATCTTCTTTTTCAACACCGATACCATCACTAAATGAAATATTGCTGGCATTCTGGGCTTTTCGATTACCACCCTACCCTCTAAATACCTTAGCGCCCCCCTCTTTGATTATGCTATCAAACAATCCTCTTGGAGGGATATTTTAGACAAACTTGAACTTCGTATCTCCTCCTTGACTGTCCACTCACTCAACCTCGCCAGTCGCTTGACTCTCCTAAAATTTGTCCTCCAGTCTATGCCCCTCTACCTTTTCTCTATGTTGGATGCTCCTAAATGGGTCCTGAAATACCTTCGCAATATTTAATGATCCTTCCTCTAGGGAAAGGATAGAAAGAATAATAGGTGGGCCCTTGTTAAATGGAAAACAATATGCCTCCCCCAACGGGAAGGAGGCCTTGGATTAAGGGATCCATAAATAAACAATGCGACACTCTCAGCCAAAATTTGGTGGAAATAGGTCTCACAAAATAATACGCCCTGGGCTCAGTTCTGGAATAGAAAGTACGCTCACAATTGGACCCCCTCTCACCTCATTCATTATAATCAAGACCCCTGGCTCTTTGATTTGGAAAGCGAAAAATACTCAAAATGACTTAATCCAACAACACATCTTTTGGGAAATCAAAGAGGGATCTCATGCCTATTTTTTGCAGGAATCCTAGCAGCAGATGCCTAGCGATAGTAGCCAGTATGATAACCATGAGATTCAGAATCTAATGTAAGCCATATCCCTCTCGGTTGTACAAGACTACTAGGATCCTGAAGGCCCTTCCCCTTTCCAATTATGGAAGGATCCTACGCAATGGAATCATGGCATCAAGCCCGGCCTATTGGACCCCATCTGGAAAGACCTCAAAACAAGGAAGATAAAAATTAAGCAAGTCCCAACCATCATTCAATGGGGACACCTCCCCAAGGGGTCTTTTACGGTCAAGGAAGCGTACTCCATACTGGATCGCAAGGAGGAAGATCATTACTTTGCCCTTTGGAATAATATATGGAAATCTAATCTTTGGCCAAAAGTCTCATCCTTCCTCTGGTTGCTCTCCCACCGACACATTCTCACCTGGGACAATCTTCTAAAAAAGGGATTCTTGGGGCCCTCTTTTTGTGTCTTGTGCAATAATCACTCTGAAACCATCGATCACCTACTTGATTCATGTAGTCTTGTCTCAGATCTTTGGGACCGTGTGGCTGATAAGTATGGAAGAACTAACAGATTCAAAGGAGACATCATTGAAACCATGCAGAGGTGGGAAGAAAATCCCTTTCAAAGTGCTCTTCTTAATAGGATCTCGGATCTCACTCCTGGATTCATTGTCTGGAACATTTGGAAAGAAAGAAACCTCCGCATCGTTGAGGATAAGAGCAGACCCATCGAAGACATTTGGAACACCATCAAGAGAAATCTCCAAGAAACTCTCTTCTCTAAAGATTGGAATACTTCATACCTCCATACAACTGCTGCAGAAAAAGGAATTCTAGCCAACTGGAACTCCACTCCTCAGTCTCCCCCACCCACACCAAAAAGCACTCTTATGCGCATCACCAGCCCTGACAGCTGGACCCCTCCCTTTGAGGGCATATTCAAACTCAATTTTGATGGTGCCTCAAAAGGAAATCCTGGAAACACTTGTTATGGTGGCCCTTTTCGAAACTATGAAGGAAAAATCCTCTGGATCTACTTTGGCAACTTTGGGCATGATAGAAACAATGTAGTGGAATTGGAAGGTCTTTTGGAAGGCATCGCCATTTCCAGTAAACTTAAACTCCTCCCTCTGATTGTTGAAGGTGACTCTCAAGTGATCCTAGCTCCAGCCACCAAAATTCAACATGGTTCCCAGGTCTCCAAGCTCTCCACCGGCTGGAGATTGGAGCATAGCATTCAAAGACTAGCCAACAGTTTGAAAGAAATAAGCGCCATCACTTTCCACCACATCAAAAGGAAGGCGAATGCTCTGGATGACTGCTTAGCCAATGAGGGCATCACTTGTGATCTACCCCTTGAGAGGGAGAGTTAGAATCGTCTGTCTCAAAGCAACTTTCACGCAATTGCACTGCTCTAGCCAATAAGGATCTCTCCTCCCCAGATGTGGGTGTCATCCCAGACCAGCCTACAAGTGGCAGTGTGAAGCGCATACCTGGATTTTTCACGTAGCACATGTCCCCACCTCAGCAAAATGGCATGCGTATTTACGGTGTAGTTAATAGGGATGAGGTTGGTGTGGTTGGAGATGAGGCCGTAGTT
Source organism: Larix kaempferi (assembly GCA_027924585.1). Classification (NCBI taxonomy): domain Eukaryota; kingdom Viridiplantae; phylum Streptophyta; class Pinopsida; order Pinales; family Pinaceae; genus Larix; species Larix kaempferi. The sequence goes on from BSBM01000756.1 coordinate 4,576,165, forward strand.
ATTCCATCAGGGTTGGAGCGCTTGAATTCAGATGAGTATGTCCCTTCTCATTAACTCGGCTGGTCGGATCATGGATCTCCCTCATGTGATTCCTCAGGGATCCTTTTCCAAGCAAAGGGTTATGATGGACGGGCTCTTTACCACCCTCATTTTCAATTGCATTCAGGATAGCATAGTTGGTCTCTCGGCTTAGCATTTTATAGTTTGGGAAGTTGATTTCTACAGTATTACCAGACCACGTGGAACCTCAAGAAGAGGTGTGGGACATGGGGCCGGTTGTGGAGTTGATCATCCGGGAAAGGACAAAGCGGTCATTAGTGGGTATGCATATAATGTCTCTAGTCATGTTCATTTCCTGATTGATGACTGGGAATCAACCAGGGTTGCAGAAATGCTTGCCTCTTGAAGCCATGGTAACCAAATTAATTACTACTGGCTAGTCAAAAACATGATGGGCACTCTGGTTGAGGAGATGATTGCTAACCGGAACATTGCTAAAACCTCCATACTAGACATTAGGGCCAACTTGGTGCACCTAGATGAAAATCTAGTGAGCCTGGTCTCCAGCTTTGCTGGAGGAAAATATTCCATGCAGAGCTGCACCATCTTACGTGGAGGCTTAGGGCAAGCTAGGCTTGTAAAAAACAAAGATGTCTCTGTTGCTGCAAAGGTCACACAGTCTGGAGTGGTCTTGACTGCCTCTGGAGCTGAGCAGGCTTCCAAGGACATGTAGGTTATTGAAGGGAACCCGTCGGTTGGCCCAACCATTTCGGAGGACCCTCCCCTCTTGGCCACCTTTCCCATTCCGACTACCATTGATCCACAGCACTTTAAGCGCATTCGAAAGACTGACGACGGAGCTTCCTCCCTCACACAGCGGAACCTTTGTCGCCCAAGCTCTCTCCCCAGGGTTGGGATGATGATGTCTTCAGCAGTTGCCCAATTCTGGAAGAAAAAACAAGTCCTCAGAATGCAGATGCAAGCACATAGGTTGGCTTTGGTGGTCCCAAGCTCTTGCTGCGATTTTCAGTGTTTTTTTAATATTGGATTTATAGTCTGTTTCTTTGTTCTAGTTTGTCTCCCAGTTTGTTATGTAAGGACTTTCATTTGACTTGGTCTCCTCGTACAGGTCTTTTTTGTAATGATACTAAACTTCCTAGCATTTTTTAGCGTCTGGGATGGTGGTTTCACCACCTCACACCGCCTTCGCTAGTTAGCAGCCATGTAATTTTTGACCTCTTTTCTAATTATACAGTTGCAGATTTACAAAAAAAAAATATTAATGGGAGTAGTCTATTTATTCTAAGTTTTGGACTTTTCAGTGGATTTTTGGAGGAGTCTCGTAATTTGTTTTTGGTATTTAATCTAAATTTGGAAGTGTTAAAATTGTGTTTTTGAATCCATAAATAGATTCGACGCCCTCAAATACCCCATGACACCCATATTATGCAATTTCCACAACTAATACATGTGATTTTAAGATTTTACTGGAACTCCCAACAAAACAAGATGGAAAAATATACCCCTAAAAATTTGAAAACATACAATATTTAAACTACACCATATTAATGTGGTAACATATTAATATTTTGTAAATTTTTTTTTTTTACGATATTTATATTTATATTTATAATTTATAGTTTTTAATTTTATATATATAAATGAAAAATATATATAGTCATTTTATTTTATATCAATGTGGTATTTTACTTAATCATAACCTTCATATTAAACTTTTTATTATATAATAATTTAATTTGATAAATCTAAAGAAATTAATAGCTAATTTGTCCGGCCTCCAATCTCTCATATCACTTATGTTATCATATCTATATCTAAATGTATTATTATGTATTACTTTAAATGTATATTTATATCTATATCTAAATGTATTATTATGTATTAGTTTAATTAACTTATATTGGGCAATTTTCTCAACGAAGCCTGTGTTACAATACTCCATATTCAATAAAAATTTAGCAAAATCAATTAAATTCATTTTTATAATCATATTATAATTCTCTTAGTCCAGCTAGATTCCCAATTCATTATACAACACATCCATGTTTCAATCAAATACAACTCAACAATTAAATCTATTAAATCAAATTTAGATAGATTACACATAGCAAAAATGGCATATTCCAAATCAGACAAAACTCAGCATCTATGCCACAATTTAAATAAATTCAGAATGGATTTAAACACACAAAAAACATATTCTAAATTAAATATAACTTAAAAGACTAAATTTCAAAATGATTTAAATTTGAAAATGATTTTGGATGAATTTCAAACCCATCAAATTATGAAAAACTCAGCATCTATGTCACAATTTAAATAAATTCAGAATGGATTTAAACACACAAAAAAAACATATTCTAAATTAAATATAACTTAAAAGACTAAATTTCAAAATGATTTTGGATGAATTTCAAACCCATCAAATTATGAAAAACTCAGCATCTATGTCACAATTTAAATATATTCAGAATGGATTTAAACACAAAAAAAAACATATTCTAAATTAAATATAACTTAAAAGACTAAATTTCAAAATGATTTTGTATGAATTTCAAACCCATCAAATTATGAAAACTTGCTTGTTAAGGCAAGCATATCTTACATGTTTAAGAAATGATCTTGGGATGGCCCATAGTATATCTTGAACTATCGGCCAAGTTGGCATTGTACCAAAGAGCTCGGACAGTTGTTTTTTTTAAAGAATCTAAGTGAGTGGTTGAAATTATGGCACAATTTTAATGGTTATGAAAGTCATTCTTTATAATTGTAATTGAAATTTTAATGGTTGTTTTAAGTAATGAGTGGTAGATGTTTTATTTATTAGTGAAGTGATTTTATGTTTTGGACTTTATGGTGGGTTTTGGTTGGAATTTGGTAAAAAACAATTGGTATCCAATTTTTGAATTGTTTAAATTGCATTTTTGAATTTATAAATAAATTCAACACCCTTTAATACATGTCATCTAAATTATGCAATTTAAATACTTCTCCGAGTACGATTTGTTGAATTGGATTTGTTTGATTATATTCAAGTGAGTAGTTGAAATTACGACACAATTTTAATTGTTATTCAAAACATGTATTGCTTAACTTGGAGTTGACACATGAAACTTTAATAAAAAACTAATTTTTTTTTTTTTTGTAAGCTGCATGGAAGATTTATATTATAGTACAAAAAATATTACAGTCATTAGGAGAATCCAGATATATCGAATTGGCCCTGTACAAGGTGCCAATTTTACAAAAGAGTGCAGTGGAACCAAACTTATAGAGATAAACAAAATAACTATCGAGCAAGAAAGACAGTAAAAACTATAGCTCTGTGCTAAACTATAACTCTGTGCAAGCCAGAGTATACAAAAAGACAGAGTGGTAAAACCAGAAATGCAGAGCTTAGGAACTAGCTTCTGCGCCTTTGGAGTCATGCGTGTCCTTGGAGATGGGGCAGGGTTCAAAGAGATCATCTGTCCACTGCTGCTTTGGGAGCTTGAATGGCAGAGGCTCAGTCTTGCGCTGGAGAATTGCTACTGCTTCATCTTTATGAAGGCACTTGTTGTGGACATTATCAATTGTAGAAGGAACTGGGAAAGAAGTCCCAGGAGGGGAGGCATCTTGCACCATGATTGGAGCTGGAGAATCAGGACCTGAGATGAAGCGAGGAGCAGGAATAGGAGCTGGAGTGGCTTCCACGAAGGCAACGAGGTCCACAGAATTATGAAGAGAACTACTGGCAGCCTGCTCAACCGCGTGAGGCTCCATGCCTTTGTTGACCCCGACCATTCCGTTGCCTGTACCAGCCATCGGACCTTCAGGACCAACACCCAGGGGTGGAGACAGATGGGGGAAAAGAGAATATCTTCTTCCCGAGAGACAAGCTTCAAGAGCAACAAGGATGCCATCCAAATGAGCCATATTGGACCTGGTGTCCATTATGGTCATCTTAGCCACATTCCAATTAGTAAGCATATCTTCAACCAGAGTACCTAGCAAATTCTTAAGCAACCAGTAATGGTTCACCTAAGTACCAGGGCTACCAAAGGCGAGAATCTCAGTGACACTCCTAGACTCCCAATTGTTCACCAGATGACAAACTGGCATTGATACATTTTCTTTGTAACCAATGTTGGTTGGGATTTCCTTCTCCACCAACGTGGATTTTCCTGTGCCTTGACTAGATCCACGCCAGGAGATACCTCTGGTGTGCTTCATGATCGAATTGGGCAGCAAAAGAACCGAACTCTCTGCAGGGGCTGAGCTCTCCGCTTTGGATGCAGACAGAGCATAACCAAGATGTGTAATGAACGCAGTGGTGCGAGCCTGGTTCTTCATGACCTAGCAGGAGCCGTGGAGAGGGTAGGAGATCACACGCGAGAGAATTAATGTGAGTTGATACCAGCTCGGGCGAGAGGACCAAGAAAGATGAGCCAACATAAATGCCATCCCCCAAGCCATGTGGGCGATGGGATCCTTTGCGTGCAAGGAGGCCAGATGTATAAATGTCAAATCCTCCATTAATGCAGAGTCTAGGAGCTGGTGTCGAGAGGAGTAGACGTGTCTCCCCTGCCAGTCCTGTTGGCAGTGGCGGTGAACTTTAATAAAATACTAAAATATTAGGTAAATAAAAATTTAATAATGTAAGCCCTATCATAAGAGATATCTATTATAAATAATTAAAAAGTAAAGTTGACACCTGATACTTTAATAAAATAATAAAATTTTAGGTAAATAATTTTTTTACAATGTGGACCCTAACCTAAACTTCAAGACCAAAGAGATATCTATTCCAAATATTTAAAACTAAAAATAAAAAAAATAAATTTGGATGCTTCTTGCTATGCTAATGGGAGTTGAGTCATCATTAAACCATGATTTACACATTAAACGAGCATAGATCCATCTTAACTCCAGACCAACCAAGCACCCTGCATGGTTTTACATATTAAACAAATATAGATCCATCTTAACTCCGGATATACCAAGCACCTAGGGTGATCAAATCTCCGAAATCTACCAAGCACCCTGGGCGATCTAATCTCTTGAGGTGCAAACTTTTACTCAAATTTTGCACTTAAAAGAATTTGATACCTCTTTCCACTTGGTAGGTCTGGAGTTAGATGGATCTATACTAGTTATAATTGTGATTGTACAGTACTATTATAAATAATGAGTGGTAGACCTCCCACCTTTCGAGTGTATTGATTAATTTTCACTTAATATTATATGAAATTTATTTTTAAAATATTTTAAAATACCCAATTTTTATTTAGAAAAAAATATAGATATCATTGAATCATATTACTAGCACAACCACTAAACTTGTGGTTGGTGAACACCTATAGGTCACAAGTTAAGTGTTACCATAGTTGCATGAAGTGTGAGTACAATACACTTGCCTCATCCTTGTACACTCTAGAAAAGACATAGGCACTATTCCACCCCAAATTCTAAAAAATAAACACCAATAAACATATCTATTGTTGTTTTCTCCGTAAACATAGCCACAGGAGTCTTATTGGCCTTCTAAATAATCACCTACTGAATATGCGAAGGCCTAAGTTCTATGGTTGATGTTTGTGAAATTGGCGAAGGCCTAAGTTCTAAGGTTGATGTTTGTGAAATTGGAGTGCATAGATATATATTTTTATAATCATAATGGCCCGCTGCACAATTTGGCTTTCTCATTCATGAATTTGCACCAGCAAACGTCTGTCCCACATCTGTCCATTCTCAAAGAAAATGCACAGATTTCATCATGTTATTTTGTTTTGTATGGCAAGACTACTTAAATTCAGATTTCTTAAAGTAGTCCCCAGCTCACAATTTGATTGATGGAACAATCTGTTAAAGTATTAGAACCATATATATGTTATATGCGTTGATGATGTAACCATCTTACTGATTAAATTTTAATAATTACCATCTGATGTTTCTTGTTCTGTCCATATTTTATCACCATATCATATTGGCAGTTAATGGTTGAACAGTTATGGGCACTTGTAAAATTATTTATTTTGACTTCAGAGACATGAAAATGATAATTACTCGTACATCTACGGATGCACCAACCAGGCCTGGAATTTCAGATATTTTCTGCCCGTCAAACTTTTTTTAATGACGGTTTCGTTTTTTACATAGCTGTCATTTTACGTTTTCTTCATATTTATGAGTGTCAATTTTTTTTTATCTGCAAATCCTCTGCTCGGATTACATACCACTAGAGCGAGTTGTAACTTCATATATACCAATTAGTTTGTTCACCCATTGCGCGGCTCTAGCTCGAAGCCGCTCATATTTGCGGCAGGAAAATATAATGGTAAACTGTCATTTAGAAATATAATCCGAAAACAACCGCATAACATATAGCAGTAATCTGAACATTGCAGAAATCAACTCTCATTTAAACGTACAATTAAATTACCAAAATTGTATAAAGCAAAATTGCTGTGAAGAAAAACAAAAATAACAACAAAGATAGTAAAATGTAATCTAAATTCCATTTTCTTTGTGACAATAGTTATAAGTTCCATTTTCACTTTGTGCACATGCATTGTTCTATTTGGTTTTTATTCACCTAAATTTTTCTATCATTCAAGCCTCCTATGCAAATTGGTAAATCCTCTTGGAGTGAATTGGTCTAGAATTAGAACGTGAAACACATTTTCTCCTCATGCAATGATTTTGTAGACTTGCTTCTAAAGTGCGTTGTTAGAATTTTTCTTCCCTATATGTGCACGGATTATTCTTGTCGATGGCCTATTCTTCTGTTAGTGGCACTAAAAGTGGGCCGTTTCTGGACACAACATTTGCTAACCTGGTACTGAAGATTTTTATGTTGGACTTGTTATTTTGCACCCCTGATTTTTATGTTGGACTTGTTATTTTGCACCCCTTTCAAGCATTTCCAGGAAAGACTTCTGCTTCTCCAGCCTCAATTGTTAATAGGATTTAGCTATGAATTTCTCAGCCTGCCTGTCGACTTGATGGTCACCGGGTGAGCTCGATATTGTTGGACATAGAGGAGACAACAACGGCTTGAGATTTTGAATTAGGAAAGGCAGATCATTATGATCAATGCAATCCTCCTTTTGCTCTTCCTTGTCATCTTCAACTAGACTTGAAAATTTGGAAGCATAGTAGCCCTCGATTTCGACATTAGAACGAGGTTTTGCAGGCACCAGGTGGGCAACTTTAATATCCTAAGTTATTTGAAATCTAATTTGGTTTCCATCCTGCAATTCCGTCTTGTCAATAACTGATTGCAACCCCGATCTAGGTCTATGGTAGAGATAGCCGGTAAGGCTTACCATGATAGTGTGGAGAGAGCGTACATAGCCCGCTGCCTCCAACATGGCAGTGTAGAGAGAGCGTATAACACTTGCTGACTCGGAATTGATGATGAGACAAGCTATGCCATCAATATCTTGCAGCCCGGATGGCTATTAGAAATCATGACGGTTTGTGGAAGTTGTTAGACCTCAAATCGATGTTTTAAAAATTAAAACACCGGTAGACATTGACGTGTTTAATTTGTGGCTGAGTGTCAAATACGTTCTACGGAAGGAAATACGTCCTACAGGCCGTCAAATTCCACCAACGTTGTGCATTGATAATTACTCGTACATCTACGGATGCACCAACGTTGTGCATTGATAATTACTCGTACATCTACGGATGCACCAACGTTGTGCATTGATAATTACTCGTACATCTAATTATGCACCAACGTTATGAGATATGCTGTATCAAACACATTTCACGTTTGGATTGTCAATGAAATAATTTAAGGATCACAACTTCTTACATTCATTATTTTGTGAATTGAATGTGTCACTTTCTTAATATATATATATATAAAAGGATCACAACTTTTTACATTCATTATTTTGTGAATTGAATATGTCACTTTCTTAATATATATTATTTAAGGATCACAACTTCTTACCTTCATTATTTTGTGAATTGAATGTGTCACTTTCTCTTTATATATATATTATTTTATATAAAAAATATAAAGTATTTTTATATAAAATGTTTTATATATTTTTATACTCAATTATACAATAGTAATGATTTTTAATGTATATATATATTAGCATAGATCCATCTTAAACCCGTATCTATCAAGCACCAAGAGGGATCCAATTTTTTGAGGTGTATTTCTTTTTTTAAATTTAAACTCAAGAAATTTGATCTCTCTTGATTGATAAATCCGGGTTTAAGTTTTAAGTTTTTATTTTATAAATGAACATCTATTTTTTAATTACTTTTCATAATATTTTATTTTATGAACCAATAGGGATTTTTTTTAAATACTTTTTATAATTTTTTTTATTTTATGAGTCCACATGAATTTTTTTAATTATTTTGTTACAACACAACCCTATACTAGGTTGTAGAGCACCTCGTTTCACTCGATGCAATCATGGTCTAACCACTCATAAAATTAGAATGATAATATTATTATTATTATTATATAATTTCTCTTAATAATAAACTTGTCCATGTTATATTTCTTTCCAACAATAAATAGCTAAAGTATTCACATTTTAATTTTTTCTACCACTCTTTTTCTATATCATATTTTTAATCTAATAACATTCTATATTATATTTTTAATCTAATCACATTCATTTTATTTGGAGTCAAACCAATGCACATCAATGTATGATATCCTTAAAAATTAATAAATAAAATTATTTTTTAATGTAGGATTGAAATCAATATTTGTGCTTTGTTATTGATATATTTACTTTGTACATAGATATTGAAATATTGGCGTTTGGCTTTATTGTTAACATCTATATATATATGAAAATATTTTACTTAAGGGGGGCATTGAAATCTTTTATTTATGGATCATATTGAAATAAATGTTTTGTTATTAATATTTTTTTGAATGCCACTTTTTAATTGCATGTTAACTATGAAAGGAATTACACAACTTTATCATAAGAGTATATACCACTATCTAGAAAATACACAATACACAGAGAAAAAAACTCTCTTTTCAAAAGAGGATATAACACTCTTTTCAATCCTTGGGAGGAACTTTGAATAATAGGTATTATTCTATCTTTAAGTGGATTTCATTTCTCACCAACCATATGCCCCTAGAAATGACTAGTGGAAAGGATTTATAGGCCTTGAATAAAGAAATTTGACACCAACTCTTCATGTTGTTATCTAGTATAGGTCATCCCCATACATCTTTCAAACCTATTAAACAATCTACTTTTTTCCAAAACCAAACTACAAATGAATAACTGAGAAGAAAATGTTGTATATTTTCCTCATAAACCTTAAACAATGAGCACCTGTTTGGCGCAAATATAATCCTTTTTTGTAGGTTGTCCTAGGTTAATACCTTATCCCTGAGTGCCATTGGCATAACGATCCTTGTTTTCAGTGGACATCTAAATTTCTATACTGTCTTAGAACATCACATCAACTCCTCTAATTTTTCCCTTCACATAAAACTGTGCATTCATCCTTGAGACTATAGAGCCATCTTGTTGGGTTCTTAAAAAAATAAGTTCATCCCATTCCTCCTTAATTCTTACATGACTAGACCTTAAATTTTTTGTGTATCCTTCCCATTCTATAAAATCTACCTCAATTATCCCAATCATATATGTAGTTTTCCACTCTTGTCTCCACATTGTGGTAAGGTCTGGATCTACCACTTGACTTAGATTGAAAAAACCCTTTGCATGCAATGTATCCATTAAATATTCTAGAATTCTGTAAGTACCTCAAGACACTACTGAAGGGTATTCTCCTAGTCTCAGTTTATTTCCTTTTCCCACTTTTCACACTAGATATTTGTCAATCAAGAGGAATTGTAACACCAAAACCTTCCATTTTATAGAAATGGTGTGACAACTCTTTACTAGATTCCTAATCCACTCTTCTATCCTATCAGGATTAATATAGTTTTGAGTTACTACTTGTCCCCATAGTCCCTTAAAAACTATGAGGCTCCATAGACTCTTAGTTACAAATTCCTTTGCAAATTGGTGACTTTTTGGAAGGTCCACCCAATAAGGTCTTTTGGGATTACACTTTTCCCACTTTACCCACAAGAGAACCCTTTTTAATTTGTCCCCTAACCTTACAAATCTAAAGAGGAGTCTTGTAGAATTCTCCAAAATCTCTTTTAGGATGAAATCTAGAGACATATAGAATATTGGGATAACCTCTAAAACTTATTTAACATGAACATGCCTTCCTCCCCCAAAGAGCCACTTATTGCATCATTGCGCCAAGAGGTGCTTTCTACAGCCCGGTATGAGGGTGAAGTGTAATTCCATGCTCAACTAAAATTGGAGTTGACACATGACAATTTAAAAAAATTATAAAATATTAAGTATATAAAAAGTTTACAATGTCGATCCTAACCTAAACTTCAAAATCGAAGAGAGTATATACTCCAATTAATTAAAACTAAAAAAAACAATGAAACTTGGAGACTTCTTGCTATGTGATGAAAGCTGAACCATCATGAACCCATGATTTACATATGAGGTATTTGAGCACATACCATAGTTACATATTGAACCAGTATAGATCCATATTAAATTTGGATCTATCAAGTGACAAGAGGGATCAAATCCCTCAAGGTGCAAACTTTTCCTCAAATTTCGCACTTGAGTTTGCACCTCAAGGGATTTGATCCCTCTTGATGCTTGGTAGATCCAAAGTTAAGATGGATCTATACTGGTAATACAAACTTCTATCTATTTTTACCATAATCTAACCAAATCCTATGAAATCATAATCATTTGGTTTTATATAAATCCCTATGTAGTTTAGTATGTTTCGCAAGTCATCTTGCTCATATGGAAACATGTGTGCTAAATATCTCCCCTCTTTTTCCTCCATCCTCACAAAAGGCATGTTAACTTATTAATGTCTTATCTTCATACCCATTGCAATGTAATAAACTCAAGTATCTCCCATACATTACAACAAAACTTTGTCATTAGCATCCTTTTCATCTTCCATTAAAATTTCTAGTGTTTTTTTAATAGCATTTAAGAAAAAAATAGTACCATTAATAGATTCCTTTTAAGTACCTAGTTTACATTCCTTTTAGCACCAACTTTAGCCTCCTTTTTATCTCTGACTTTAGTGTCGAGTTTCCTAAGTAACCAATTAAAAGCAAGGGGAACTTTTCAAAGAAAATCTTAAGAAATATTAAGGGATAAAAATAAGCCACTTATCTCAATCCTCGTGAATGTTTATGTTATTTTAATTATAATCTCTTTTTTTACCTCATAAAAAACCATCAATACCTACTCTTTCATTTCTTTCTCATTTCTTCTCTTTCTCTCTTGCGGTCTCCTCCCTTCACCTTTTTCCCTTGGGGTTTCATCCTCATGGAAGCTTGGGTTTTAGTTTCATGGAGGAGCATCCATCATGAAGGTAATGAATTTTCCCTTCCCTTCTCCTCCTCCATTCCTATTTTACTTTGGTTTTCCTTTATTAAATTTCTAATTTTTATTGTGTTTTATTGTTGCATGTTGAGAGTAATATCATGCATGGAGGATAAGGTTTCATGAAAGAACCTCCATGCTGAAGGAAATGAATTTTCTTTTCCATTTTCCTTCTTTCTTCCTTCCTCTTTTACTTTACTCGTACTTTATTGATTTTCTAATGTTTTTATTCTTTTGTTATTGCGGGTTTAGGGTCTCATGTATGGAGTCTAGGGTTTGATGGAGGAAATTCCATGATGAAGGTAATGGATTCTACTTTTCCTTCTTCTCCTTCCTTCCTCTTTTATTTTTTTCCTTTATTGATATGTTAATCTTTATTTTTTTTTGGTGTTGCAGGCTTAATGGAGAAAGAAGAAAAAACTACATTTTTGGCATTCTACTTAATGCACATATCTAGTTAATGGGTGTGGCCTAAGGAATGCCTTTGCATTCTTGTATGGAGATGTAGTTTCAAATCCTCTAACCCAACTATCTCTTATTACTTAGTTTTCACTTTGTATTAAATGTTGATATTTATTTAAGATCTACATTATTCACTTGATTCATGCCTAGGTTAGGTTAGTTTCAATTCAGATCTACATTTTTAATAGTATATTTTTGTGGTGATCATGCTCAAGTAGATTTAATTCCTTTTGGAAAGTTATCTAGGTTCAAATATCAACATTCCCTTACCATTTTCCATTTCTATTTTCATGTTTACCATTTTCCTATTTTGCATATGTAAATTTTAATTTGCACTAGATTAGTCTACTTTTAGTTCAGATCTACACTTTTAATGGTATATTTTGTTGGAATGTAGCTCAAGTAGAGCTCTCTTCTTTGGGCAAGTGATCTATGTTCAAATCCCAACATTCCTTTCCCATTTTTCCATTTACCTTTTTACTATTTTCTATTTGTATTTCTATAAATGCTAATCTACATACAATTCACACTAGAATCAACACTATAAGGGAAACTAAACCTAAAGCTAAAAAAAAAGATAAACCCAATGCTAAAAGGGAAGCTAAGTCTGGGACTAAAAAGGAATCTAAACCTAATGCTAAAAGGAAGTTAAACCTAGTGCTAAAAAGGAAGCTAAAGTTGTTACTAAAAGGAAGTTAAACCGATACTAATTTGAAATGTTGTTTAATTACGAATTTAGCATTGGGTAGCTATGCCAAATTTAAAAACAAAACAAAAAAAAACTAAAATCACTCATTAAAATAAGCACTAATGGCTTGTTTTGTTGTAGTGGTAACTTCTATTCATCCCTTCTAGTGCCACCATAGTATAAAAGAATGTCACCCACAAAAATAAATGTGGAAAATGTATATACCTTCAATTTTTTTACACCTTTCAAGCTACCAATACTCTTTTCCTCCATTAAGTGTCTACTCATTCCTTCTGCCACTATGGGAAAAATAAATGGAGATAGAGAGAATCCTTGTACTATTCTACTACTTCACCTAATAGTAAGCGAAAGGAACAAACAATAGTAGAAGCAATAGAAATAGTACATTCTAAAGGAGGACAAACAATAGTTAAAGAAATAGTAGTCTATATCTACCACTATTTCTATTGTTTGTACTATTGTTTGTTCCCATTTCAAGGGGATTTCATTTCTCACCAACCATATGCCCCAGGAAATGACTAGTTGAAAGGATTTATAGGTCTTTAGTAAAGCAATTTGACAACAAGTATTCAAGTTTTTATCCACTATAGGTCATCCCCATACATATTTCAAACCTATTAAAGAGTCTACTTATTTCCAAAACCAAACTACAACTGAACAAGTGAGAAGAAAATGATGTATATTTTCCTCATAAACCTTACACAATGAGCACCTATTTGGCCCAAATATAATCCTTTTTTGTAGGTTGTCTTAGGATAGTACCTTATCCTTGAATTCCAACAACATAATGATGCTTATTTTTAGTGGACATATAAATTTCTATATTGTCTTAAAACACCACATCAACTCCTCTAATTGTTCCCTTCACATAAAACTTTGTATTCCACCTTGGACTATAGAGCCATCTTGTTGGGTTCTTAGAAAAAATAATTTCATCCTCACTCTCCTTAATTCTTACATGACTAGACCTTAATTTTTTTTTGTATCCTTCACATTCTATAAAATCTTCCTCAATTTTCCCAACCATATATGTAGTTTTCCACTGTCTCCACATTCCTTTTCAGCACTGAATTTAGATTCCATTTTAAAACTAACTTTAAATTCCTTTTTAGCACATAATTTAGCTAAAATTAGTGCTAATAGTGCCAACTTTTGCACTAGGAATAACTTCCTTTCTAGCATCAGGTTTAGCTTCATTTTTAACACCTAGTTTAGCTTCATTTTAAGTGCCTAGTTTAAATTCCTTGTTAGCACCAACATTAGCAACCTTTTTATCTCCGACTTTAGTGTCAATTTTCCCAAGCATCCAAATAAAAGCAGAGGGGGGGGGGATTTTCAAAGAAACAATTAAGAAAGATTAAGGGATAAAAATAATCCATTGGTCTCAATCCTCAAGGGTGTGAGGGAATTTCTATTATTTTAATTATGATCTCTTTTTTTTCCTCATAAAAAACCCTCAATATGTACTCAATATGTACTCTTTGATTTCTTTTTCATTTCCTCTCTTTCTCTCTTCCATTCTCCTCCCTTCACCTTTTTCCCTTGGAGTTTCATCCTCATCGATAATTGGGTTTTAGTTTCATGGAGGAACCTCCATCATGAAGGTAATGGATTTTCCCTTCCTTTCTCCTCATTCATTCCTATTTTACTTTGATTTTCTTTTATTAATTTTATAATTTTTATTGTTGTTATTTCATGAGGACCATGTACTCTATGTTGATGATTACCACCAAATGATCATTGGAAAGAGGTAACCTACAATAGTTTACTATTCATGGTATTATTATGGATATGATGGATATGATAAAGTCAAGTTATCATGAAGGAATATAGTTCCTTGAATTTCATAATATAACTAATTCATTGGATGCATGATGTGAGGTAGTGATTGGCAGGATATCCACTCATAGGCCTTGGGGCTAGTTAATTCAAGGATTTTGTGGGGGGGAATAACCATGAATGAGAAATATTACAAATATAATCTTATGGTTTGGGTACAACTCAATCAGTAAACCTATGCCAGTAATTATTTTAACTTCTACGAATTTTGGAAGTCAGTGGCTAGAGTTATACTCGCCGATGGGAGGGACTTCTGATGTCTAGGGGTAGATGCCAGTGAAAGTTGTGGAGGAATTTTTGGGGTAGCCTTTCGAGATGGATGGGGTACACTAGGATGGTGTACTAGTAACGAGATTCTTGGCCTAACCCAGATGAGACCTTTATGGTCAACAAAATAGAAAGGGGAGGGTGGTTAAGGCTGCGGTAACATCCTGGTAACTTCTTGGTGCAAGATCATATCATCCAACTAATCTAATCCGCAATCCCAAGAATATAAGGTTCCCAAGTGTAGCAGAACCTCCAAAATTAGCAAAGAACAGCTAAGTCTTTTTTCAGCAACGCTAAATTGGACTCCATAGAAAATTGCGGTATTGCGAATCTCGTTAGATTGGGGAGCGTCGAACAAATTTCCTTCCGCAATTCTCCTCCACAATTCTCCTCCCACAATTTTTCTTTCCATAATCTCCTTTCCATAATTTGCGGGCGTACCCTCCTCCCGCAGTTGCAGAGGTACTTTTGTAACTTGCTTCCATAAACAACTTCTGTAATTTGGTGTCTGCAACGATACTTTCTGTAATTGTCCAATATACGCAATTGTGGGTTGCAGATTGCGGGTGTGCTTTTTGACATTTTCGTAAATGACTTCCGCAAATGGTCTTCCGCAAAACTCTTTCCGCAGTTTGTGGATGTGCATGTTTCCATAGTTGAAGATATTCCTTTTCAAATTCCTCCCACAACTATCTTCCACAACTGCTTTGTATTTCTAGTACCATCCGAACTGTTGATATTTGCGGGGCCTATCTCCTCCTTCGATATGCGATCAAATGCGGGTCGTCAACTTTAAGGGTTATAGACATCTATCTTCCAAATCTTTAACCAGATTGCATCATGGCATTGCAAAACCAATTTCAGACTGTTGATATCCCTCTCTCTTCTGATCTGGGCCATCTAATCTTTACTCCTGCAAATGATCAAACTGTGAAATCATAAATCGATCAGTGAAATGATTGATTTCCCACCTATTTAATTCGAAGGAAACCAACACACCTTCAGCTTCTGAATACTTATGGAAATCAGTACCCTGTTCACTCATACGCAGATAATTTACATGTATTTCTGGTTATTGAAAGAAGAAAAAGAATACGCAATCAAATGCAGAGTTTCTGAGCTCTGTTCTTCATTTCATCAACAATCCTTTGCTCGATTACATCTAGTGATTAAGTAAGACTCCATAAACCTATCAAATCCAAATTAATGGGATCTAGGCTTCTAAAGAAATCAAATACATAACAAACCCTATCCTCGAGCAACCTCTTGCAAGATCTGAGGACATCAATGGAAAATTTCCATTATTACATTCAACTAATCCTATCTCAAAATAAATTACAATTAGTTTAAAAATTAACCCTAGAATTCTAGAAGTTAATACAAAGAACAGAAAAAAATAGCACTGCTGCTCATTCAGAAAACATAGAGCTTTAGGTCGATGCTCCTACATCACATTCCATGGGAGAAAAAGAACTCTTCAGTAGGTATTCAGGGTCCACATTAAACTTAGAAATATCGATTGTTGTCATCCATACTGCATCTTCAGATGGATGATCTTTCCACTTAACCAAATATTGAAAATAATCCATGTTCCTAGTTTTCCTTGAAATCCTCTTGTCAAGTATAGCTTCAATCTATGGATGCTCCTTCTGAGGTAACTGTTCTTTCCAATCTACCACTTGATCATCCTTACTTGAAACCATTTCTTTTGTTTGAACACCTGAATATTTAAAAGGATACAAATCTGAAACATTAAAAATCGGAGAAATTCCAAGGTTAGGAAGAAGCTCTATTTCATATGCATTTGCAGAAAAATTCCTCAAAATTTTACAAGGTCCAATTTTCTTGAGTTTCAATTTATTATAGGTCCCCTTAGGAAACCTCTCCTTTCTAAGATATGCCATCACTAAATCTCCAACCTAAAGGTCAAGTTCCCTTCTCTTCAAATCTGCTTTCTGTTTGTACTTTCTATCACTCTCCTGCAACTTCTTTTTGACATTTTCCTGTAGCTCCTCCATATTATATGCAAATTCTTCACCATCTGCACTCCTCATTCCTAGTTTTACCAAATATATGAGTTCATACACCCCTCTTGGATGCATCCCATACACAATATAAAATGGACTCATACCTATACTTCTGTTAGGTGAATCATTATAAGAAAACTCATCTTGAGCAAGAGCTAAATCCCATTGCTTTGGATTCTCATAAACAGGACTTCTCAATATATCTCCCAAGCTTCTATTTACCACTTCAGTCTAACCATCAGTTTGAGGATGATAAGCAGAGCTAAAACTAAGATGGGTTCCCAATTTCTTCCATAAAGTTCTACAAAAATGACCAACAAATTTAGTGTCTCTATCTGATACAATGCTCAAAGGTAGACCATGTAACCTAACAAATTCTGAGAAGAACAAATTAGCAATATTTATAGCATCATTGGTCTTTTTACAAGCGATGAAGTGAGCCATTTTTGAAAATCTATCCACTACTACATAAATAGAATCATTTCCTCTCTGAGTTCTTGGCAATCCCAAAATAATATCCATATTGATGGAATCCCAAGGTCTAGTTGGAATAGGTAAGGGATGATAGAGTCCAGTGTTTTGTCTCCTTCCCTTGGTATGTTGAGATACCCTACATGTTTCAACAAACTTCTTTACATCATGCTACATTCCTGGCCAAAAATAAAAAGTACTCGCCTGAGAAAATGTCTTGTCCTATCCAAAGTGAGCCGAAAAACCTCCATTATGCTTCTCCTTTATCAAATATTCCCTCATAGAACATTTAGGAATGCATAATTTACTGTTTTTGAACAACAAACCTTCTTGCAACATGTAGTCCAACCATTGAGTTCTATTATGGGGAGCTGGATCCTCACAGGATGCATACATATCCTTAAAATCCACATCCTCTTTATATATATTAATCAAATTTTCAAATCCCAAAGTGTTGACCTTAATCTCTAGCAAGATTAAATTTACTTTACTTAAGGCATCAACCACCTTATTAGATTTTCCACTTGTATGCTTGATCACAAAATTAAAGTTTTGCATAAATTCCACCCACTTAGCATGTTTATGATTCAATTTAGGTTACTATTTATAAATTGAAAACCATGGTTGTTAGAATATAATATAAACTCCTTGGGCATCAAGTAATGCCTCCACTTCTTAAGAGCTTGCAGAACTGCATACAGTTCCTTGTCATAAGAGGAATACTTTTTTTTTTCTTCATTCAATTCCTCACTGAAATATGCTACTGGTCTTTGTTCTTGACTCAGAACAACTCCTATTATTGTCCCACTGGCATCTGTCTCCACTTGGAAAACTTTGTCAAAACTTGGTAAAGCCAAAATAGGCTTCTTAGTGATCTTCTTCTTCAACAAATTGAAATTTCTATCAGCTGCTTCTGTCCACTTGAAAGGTTGTCTACTTCCTCTAAAGATGTCTATTATGGGTGCACAAATTTGACTAAAATTCCTGATGAATTTTCTGTAAAAACTTGCAAGACCATGAAAACTTTTGGCTTCAAAAGTACTCTTTAGGATTGGCCAATTGAGAATTGCTTGTATCTTTTCTAGATCCATCTTCAACCCTTCTTATGAGACTACAAAACCCAAATAAATCAACTCTTTCTTCATGAAACTACACTTTTTCAAATTCATCAGCAGTTTCTCCTTCTGTAGGGTATCCAACACCAATTTGAGATGTCTAAGATGTTCTTCTTTATCCTGACTGAATATCAAAATATCATGTAGGTACACTATCACAAAATTTCCATTGCATTCCTTCAATACGTCATTCATTAGTATCATAAAAGTACTAGGTGTATTAGTAAGGCCAAAAGGAATTACTAACCATTCATACAATCCATTATTAGTCTTGAATGCAGTCTTCCATTCATCCCATTCTCTAATTCTTATCTGATAATAACCACTCTTCAAAATTATCTTTGAAAAATACTTGGACCCACTCAAACAATCCATCAAATCATCATTGCGGGGTAAAGGAAATTTGTACCTGATAGTAATCTTATTGATTGCTCGTGAATCAGTACACATATTCCATGCACCATATTTCTTTGGGCTAAGCAATGTGGGCACTACACAATGACTCAAAATTTCTTTCACCAAGCCTTTATCCAGTAACTTTTGTACTTGTTGTTTAATTTCTTTATTCTCTTGAGGAGTCAGTTTATAGGCTTCCTTATTAGGTAAACTTGCACTAGGTATTAAGTTAATATGATGACTAATACTTCTCACAAGAAGCAAATCATTTGGTAACTCATCCACAATAATATCAACAAAATCATCAAGCAAGATCCTAACTTCAGTAGGAAAATCATCTAAGTTTGTGGCAGTTAGAATTACCTTTGTTTTTCCAATGAGGGAAAAATGTAACTCCTCTTCCTTCTCAACTTCCTGTAGTAGCTCTTTCCCAGTCCTCAGCAAGATGCTAGGTCATGTATCTTTTTGAAATGCTTCATCCTTCAAAGGTAACAACACATGTTCCTTTCCATCCTTTTCGAGAGAATAAGTGTTCCTCCTTCCATTATGAACAACCTTTCTGTTATATTTCCATGGCCTTCCTAAGAGTATATGGCACACATCCATAGGCATTACATCACATAACACCACATATTTATAAGTACCAATTTGTAACTCCACCTTGCACTGCTCATTCACCAAGATTTTATGTCCTTTCTGCAACCATGACACTTTATAAGGAGTGGGATGTTTCATCTTCTTCAATCCCAACTTCTCTACCATCTAGTGGAGACCAAATTGTCTGTACTACCGCTATCAATGATCACTTTGAAACACTTCCCTTGTGATTTGCACTTAGTCCTGAATAAGATCTTCCTTTGTGCTAGTTCATGTACTTCTTTTTCTGTTTTTACCAAAACTCTCTTCATCATAAGAGACTCTCCCTCTTCATGAGGATGTTCCATCTCTACTCTCTAATTGGAATGCTCTTTAGTCTCAACAATGTTTGCATTCCTTTAAGATGTTGGTTTGTTCCTTGGGCTCTCCCATGACATGTGTCCAATCTCACCACATGCATAGTATTTTATTTCTTTGCTTCTGCCTCTTCCTCTTGCACCAAATATGCCTCCCCTGGATACTCCTCTTTGGGGTATTTGGATGTTGGAACCCTCTGCTTCATTCCTAGAATCCTAGAAATTTTCTCCTATGTTTGAGGATCCTCTTCCTCTTGCTGTACTTCTTCCTCTATTCTTCTGGTTCTGTTTCCTTAGTAGCTTCTCCTCTACCCTAGAGGCTTCCTGATAAACATCTTCAACAGTTATGAAATTCAATAAACTCATCTCATCTTGTATTTCATATCTTAACCCATTTAGATACCTGGCCACTCTTTCTATGTCTCCTTGTATCTGTCCATCTCTAATACTCAGCCTAAAGATCTCTTATGTGTATATTTTAATAGTCATACCCTTTTGTCTAAGATTCTGCAGCTACCTAATGAGAGTTAACTGATAATCCTTAGGCATGAATTGACTTTTAATTTTACTCAACATTTTATCCCAATTTTTTTTATTTTGGACTTACCTTTTCTTTCTCTATGGATCTGTAGTTCATCCCACCAAATGGATGCATATCCTTTCAGTCTGGTTGCTGCATATTTCACCTTCTTTTTATCTTCAATTTATTCAAAGTCGAAATACTATTCTGAAGCATTGATCTAGTCCATGAGTTCTTCAACATTTAGTTTTCCTTCATACACGGGGACTTCCACTTTAGTCCTGCTATTAGCCTTCACCAGCATCCTCAATACATTTACATTTTCAACAACCTATTCTAATTCTTCTTCAAAGGATTCTTCCTCCTCACTAACATCTACGATCCCTAGATTTATTCTCTCCATAGCTTCCAACCTTGCTTGAATTTGTCTCAATTCCCTTTGCGTATCTACATATGCAACTTGCCTTCCTCGACCTCCTCCAACTGAAACTCCATGTGCTCGACCTCGTCTTGGTGACATCCTTCTTCTTGCTATAAAAATGATGCTCTAATACCAATTTTATGCAGGATCAAATCACCCAACCAATCCAATCCACAATCCCAGGAATAACTAGGTTCCCAAGTGTAGCAAAACCTCCAAACTTAGTACAGAAAAGATAAGTCTTTCTTCCGCAACGCTAAAATGGAATCTAGAGAAAATCGTGATATTGTGGATCTCGTTAGATTGCGGAGCGTCGAACAAATTTCCTTCCGCATTTCTCCTCTGCAATTCGCCTCCCGCAATTTTTCTTTCTGCAATTTGTGGGCGTACCCTCCTCCTGCAGTTGCGGAGGTACTTTTGTAACTTGCTTCCACAAATAGCTTCCGCAATTTGGCATCTGCAACGATCCTTTCTACAATTGTCTCCTCTCCACAATTGCGGGTTGTGGATTGCGGGTGTTTTTTTTTACTTTTTCGTAAATGACTTCTAAAAACGGTCTTCCACAAAACTATTTCTGCAGTTTGTGGATGTGCCTGTTTCCACAGTTGCGGATGTGCCTTTGCAAATTCCTCCCGTAACTAGCTTCCGCAACCTCTTTGGATTTCTGGTACCGTCCGAGCCATTTATCTTTGCAGGGCCTATCTCGTTCATCGATCTGCGATCAAATGCGGGTCATCAACTTTAAGGGTTATAGACATCTATCTTTCGAAGCTTTAACCATCTTGCATCTTGGCCTTGCAAAACCTATTTCAGACCATTGATCTCCCTCTCTCTTATGATATGGGTCATCCAATCTTTACTCCTGCAAATAATAAAACTGTAAAATCATAAATTGATAAGTGCAATGATTGATTTCCCACCTGTTTCATTTGAAGGAAACCAACACGCCTTCGACTTCTGAATACTTCTGGAAATTAGTGCCATGTTCACTCATATGCAGGGGATTTACATGTATTTTGGTTATTGAAAGAATACAGAGAATATGCAATCAAACACAGAGTTTATGAGCTATGTTCTTCATTTCATCAACAACCCTTTTCCCGATTACATCCAGTGATTAAGTAAGACTCCATAAACCTATCAAATCCGAATTAATGAGATTTAGGCTTCTAAAGAAATCAAATACATAACAAACCCTATCCTTGAGCAGCCTCTTGCAAGATCCGAGGACATCAGTGGAAAATTTCCATTATTACATTCAATTAATCATATCTAAAAATAAATTACAATTAATTAAACAATTAAACCTATACTTCTAGAAACTATTAAAAAGAACATAAAAAAATAGCACTGCTGCTCATTTAGAAAACATAGAGCTTTAGGTCAATGCTCCTGCATCACTTATGATGCCTACTATGTGACCGCAGACATGGTATAGTAGAGGGATCGTGCCATGGTGAGCAGGACCATCCAGATTTTGATGTGGAGGGTTATGGAGGTTGATCAGATGGTATCATTCTCATGGAGAGGGTGTGTAAGGGAGGAAGTAAACCATATATAAAGATAATCATGATACCTAATTATTTGAATTAATTAATACATAAATGCATGATGCATAATTTTATGAATTGATTGCATATTAGGCATCTAATAAGAATAATTAGTAGTATATAGTAATATAGGCTATTGTATATGTTATTAGTATAGGACTAAGAATTACCCATATTGGTCACACAAGTAACTTGCATATGTACAATATTACTAGTTACTTAGGTGCATAATGTGTGTTGCTTGAGCATATTAGATACACATAAGTATAAAGTAACTTTAGGAAAAAGTTTCCTGAAGGAGGGAAGTATGTAACAACACAAAAATACTATTAATTTAACTATAAATAAAACAACAGAAAACTAAATTGAATGTTGAAATAATAAATAAATGAATTAAATATTTAATTAGATTAAATTTAATATTAAAGAAATACTTGTTACCACTAATAATATAATAACTATAACTAATAATATTAAAATAGTAAGTAAATAAATAAACACAATTTTTTTAATTTAAATTAATAAAATATACTTAGTTCAAATACCAAAGAAAAGAAAAAACTATAAAAAGGAGGAGGATTGAAAGAGAGGGGCATTCATTCTTCTTAGATCTTGAAGGAAGATATGAATGGTTATAGAAGATAAGACGATAGAAACTATGGCTTATTTCTTGGGGGCTCGGGGGCTCTCATTGTCTCATTGAAGGGTTGGTTGGGTGGAGAGTCGTCCTCCACACATTGTTTTCCCTCATTTCTTGTGGATATTTAGAGGTAAAATATTTTGATAAACTCATTGGATTATAGGTGTGCTTTCTCCTTTACACCATTAAATCATTGTGATGATATATTATGTGTTAGATCTACTTGCTCATAAATTTGTTTTTAGTTTTCTCATAAATTTTGTCTTTAAGGCCCATAGGGGCCTTACACTTGACAAAAACCCAAATTGTTCACTTGAAATGGAGGTAGATAACAACATTTTTCTGTAATAGTGATGATTTTGGCAACTATCTTGTAAATGAAGTTACACATTGAAATAGGAGTTAACTCCTAAAAAGTGGACTTGTTATCAAATGTACTTCTAAGTGCAATAACCCTGTACTAGTGTCCATGTTATCTTCCTTGTATAATATCTCCTTAAAGTGTTCCATACCAGTCCTAGATAAACCCTCCTGGATAAACACCTCAAATCCATTACTCCTTGAAACGAATATAATTAATTTACTATTTACTGAGTAGATACCCAATGTAAATAGTATGAATAATCCATGAACAAGAGCCATGAGGTGGCAATGTCCCCGACATTGCCACCTGGGCTAGTTGCTAGTGTTTTGCAATTGGCGTGAAAGGATTGAACAAATAGCACTATCAAAACAAATAACACTACCAGAATAATGATTCTTTAGTATCGCAAAATATCCATTTGCAAATGAAGATTGCAATGTTGCTTCTAGTAACCAATCTGATTCTATTTGGTGATTGGATTTTGAAAATGATAATAGCACATATGTAATTGCACTCCATATTGTGTTGTATTTTAGTGATTTGAGAGGATTAATACTTAAATGTATTAAAAGAATTAAGAGAGAATATGATATATGCTTTTAGATAAATTAAAAAACATATATAATGCCATAGCTATCATTAGATCACATGATAATCAAATTTGTTAGGTTGAATGTTGTTGTTGTTATATCCTAAGTATACTACGCACATTAATACATTTTAGCACACATAAACATAACTAAGGCATAGCCATAATAAAAATTTTTTTGCTAACTTAATAATGTAGGAAAATTGATCAACTATCAAGACATAGTCATGTTGATGGGCATGTGGCATTAAAACAACATGTAGCTTCTTCTTCCTCCTCCTCCCCTTTTTGCTTTACTTGGGGTGAGTTTGAAGAAATTTCTTGTGACTACTATGAACCAACTTAAACTTGGATTCTTTACTTACAAGTGTTTTTGGAAAGGTTGTTCTTCTTGTATTTTCGAATAGTTTTTGGCAAAATTCCCATAAGTATGACAAGCAATATGCTTAAACAAATATCCTCATAATCAAGGTTTGTTTGTGACTTCACCATGGATACTAATTTGTAGTGCCTTTGCGCCTTTGCAAGATGCTTCTCGAGATCCACCTCCTCCACGTAATTACTTGTGCATGAGAACATATTTCCTTTTAGTTCTCACCTCCCCTTAGCAAGAAGAGCATGGTTTGAATCTTCTTTTGATTGAATGAGCACATGCTATTGAGTATTCAAGAGAAAAGATATCATGTTAATTTTGTGTAGAACTCCTCTATAATTAGTCATTTTCTTTCCATTAGACCTCATTATATTCTATAAACATGAATGGATCTTTATGGAGATATTTTGAAACTTGCATTAGAAGAACTAATCAAAGTAAAGACTATTTGTATTGGTGGAACCTATTTATAGTTGCATAAGGATTATGTAGGTGACACCTATATTGGTCAAATTATAATGGAGCCAACTGATGTTAACGGTTTCAAATCTGTTGGACTAAATCATTTTCATGAGTAGGGGCAGACATTGAGATGAAGATGGATGGATGCATCCTGTGAGCTCTGGCTCTCTTCGATCTGTCCAAGGAATGAAATTGTCTTTCTTGCTGTACACTCTCGAAATGCTATAAAATATTTTTTCTACAATATGGAAAAATGAGACATTTTTTCATATTCTCCATAGGATTTTAAACAGGTCTAAGACTTTCATCAGATCACTTTCATAATCAATCATGTTGAGGTTTTACTATGTTTAGTTTATTCTCTGGGTTTTATTAGTTATGCTCATATATTAATATAGATATTAGTTGTGAGTTACTATCAAACTCTTTTATATGCTTATAAGTAGAGATACATTATTGTCCATGTCTTTGTATTTTTGTGAAGGTTTTGTTTATTTTTTTGCTTTTTGGGAGGTGGTAACTTGACTTTGCTCCAGGTTCATTAAATCGATAGAATATCCAATGAAGAAAATTTCATTCACTTTGTTTGTTTTAATTTTTAATGTGGTTTGTGGTGTTTGGAGAAGTCTCGAGAAAATGCGAAAATAAAAAATGCATTTCTTAGGTAATAAATATTTATTTATTTATAATTTTATTTTAAGACTAAAATGAATTGAAGAAAACAAAGTATTTTTTGAGGTGTGAATGTTGTAGTATTAGTTGTGTTCCTCTATCATCCATGATAGTGGTAAAGAGTTAGAAGTGGGGTTCTCTCTTATGCGAGGTGTGATCAAAATAACCAGATATATGGATGATCATACATTGATGATATATTGTTGGATCTCAGACATGGGGATAAGTAGTAGTTTCTCTCAACCTCATCAAATTATTATATTAATGGGCAATAATTATGTTTTTGGTCTATTAAAATGAAGATTCTATTATGTTCACAAAAATTTTGGGATCTTGTAGAGAATGGGTTTTCCTTAGGATTACAACAATAACTAGATCTTAGAGGGCATGAGATATTTTATAAACTACTTATCACAGAACAAGTAAGGTGAAGGCATATAAATTATAAATTCTTAGGAGATGTTTTGAGAATTTTCATATGGAGGATTTTTAGTTTGTAGACTAATTTAATCAAATTAATCACATGGTGATGACATGAATGGTCATATAATTTTATAAAAGATTCTCTGGAGCCTACCTAATAAATTTGATGCTATAGTATTATCTATTAAAGAGTCCAAAGATCTAACACAACTATTTTTATATGAGTTGATGATTATCCCATAGATCTAGAATGAATAGGTGTTAGGAAGCCATGTCAACCCTTCTATTTACTTTGTTAGTATATTGTTGTTGGACACACATGCTTTGTAAGTCGTCCCGTAGTATTTGTTGATCCATAGTTTGTATTATTGTTGTTGGATGCATATGCTTTGTAAGTCATCCTGTAGTAATTGTTGATCCATAGTTTGTATTGGCCCATGGTTTGTATTGACACATGGTATTGACCCATGGTATTGGCGCCTAGACTTAGTCTATAAGTTTGTGTTGAGACCAATGAAGGTACCGTGAAGTTATTTGTATTGAGCTTGCTCAAAGGAGGTTGCCCCCTCAAAGCGGCCTGCGATCAATAAAAGTGATTCTGAGTTCTATTATTTTCTGCTATCTCATGTATTTTCATTAATTAATTATTGCAGGTTCTTCACATCTAGTATCATAGCGCTTTCTTGGGCTTGTTGGGTGAAATTTCTGCCATTTTTTTTTTCACATCTGTTGCAGCTTCGAATCTGGGAATAATCCCTATCCGCTTAACTGTGGGAAGTACTTGGGCATAAGCCCTAAAATTCATTGTGAGGAGTACTACAGGAACCCTGAAGTAGTTGGCCCATTGAGAGTACCTACCAGCGAAAAGGGCAACGACCCCTACCTGATTGACTAGTTCCCACCCACGAGGTAAACCAAGAGCTGTCATTTGTGGCAAAGCGGTTATCAGTTTTACCTGAGCCGTGGAGTGATACTTCCCCAATACGCAAGCCATCAGAGAGCATCGGTGGCCGAGTGAATCCCCTAAACCGATAGGAAGCCAAACATACCTGGGGTCCATATCTATTTTCAGCTGAACTATTGCCGATCACTTCCGTGCCATTACAGATCCCTCTGTTTTCGATCACTTCCACGTCGTTGCAGATCCATTCCGAAAGCCGTTTATGATCCAACCATTTCAGATCCAACCATTTTCGATTCATTCTGAGCCATTCCAGATCCTGCCACTTCCGATCCATTCCGACAGCCATTTTAGATCCATTCTGAAAAAAATTCTATTTTTTCACCATATCTCCCTTGTTTTAACTCTATTTTCTTTGAAACTTTACTGACACCCCTGCAATCCCATTCTGCATATTTCACTCTTGAGGACCCTATCCCAAATTCCACTTCCCAAAGCCATAAATCCCACATTTTTATATTTTTAGGGTTTGCCATAACTCCTTCGATCTTCACCTAATCGCCCTCAAATTTTGCCACCGTGTCCATTTCCTATTTCTGCTTCTTTGTCCCTCTCTGACAAATTTTCCCATTCTTTCACCCTACTTCTGAAATCCTCATTTTCGGCTTCCCTATCCATTCCAAAGTGTCCAAAACCTAGTGAAACCCCAATTACCCATCCGAGTTTTTCCCAAATCCAAATTTCCCTTTACTAAATAAGCTTTTGTTTGTGTTTTCTATCCATTCCCCCCCCCCAAAAAAAAAAAAACTCCTGGTTATGGTTGTCACCCGCGCATGAGCAAGAACCATGGAGGAAGCACTTGCAACCATCCAAACCAAACTCCAGGATATGGATGAAAAATTTATCGGTGTCCATCTTGAGCATTCAGCCATGAACAAAAAATGACAATCCGAGTCTTCATCAGACAATGGGTTCTCTTCTTCCAGCAATTTCTGTGGTCTGAAGCTTGAATTTCCTCGCTTCAATGGTACTGATCCAACTGGATGAATCTATTGTGTAGAATAGTATTTCAGTCTGCATAATACTTTTGATGTCTAAAAAGTTCCACTTGCATCCTTTCATTTGGAACAGGAAGCCCTTCAATGGTACTGTTGGTACATCAAGGCTCATGACGAGCCAAAATGGATAGATTTTTGCCAACTCCTTTTGCAACGATTTGGTCCTAGTGCTTTTTATGACTTCACCGGAGCACTCACTAAACTTCCTCAAATTGGCGCTGTGAGAGAGTATCAGATAGAATTTGAGAAACTAACCAATGACACAGAAGGATTGTCTGATGAAGTCTACATGAGTCGTTTTATCAGTGGTCTTAAGGATGAAATCCGCTTAGAGGTCAAAATTTTATGTCCCAACACAATGATGGAAGACCTGGGGTTGGCTAAGTTGGCAGAAGACAAGATTGCAGCCCAACGACGCTCCAAACCCACTTTTGTTCGCTTCCGAACTATGGGTTCTCAACGACCTCCCATCCCGCCAGCTCCTTGACCAACTCCTATCAAGCATTTGTCTGAAACAAAGATGCAGGCATGCAAAGAAAAAGGGCTTTGTTATAATTTTGACGAGAAATTCACTCGAGGACATAGATGTGTTCAACAAAAGCTCTATCTCTTGGATATGGATTCTTCACCTACCTCTAAAATTGGTGAAGAAGCTCCAGATACAATGGATGATCAGGTCGACATTTAGGTGCCGTCTATTGACCCCCCATCTCAGGATGACCAACCAGAGATATCTCTCCATGCTCTATCAGGCGTCACCACCCCCAAAACAATGTGGGTCAGGGGTTACTTCAAGAATCTTCCTCTTACAATACACATTGATTTTGGTAGCACTCATAACTTCATTGACCCTTGGATCACCAAACAGGATGATTAATTTTTCCATCCTTGATCCAAATTTGAAGTCATGGTTGCTAATGGGGCCACCTTACCTTGCAAGGGGAAGTATCACAATGTGTATATCTCTCTAGAAGATTATAACCTGCTCTCTAACATGTTTTCCTTGTCCCTCGATGATGTGATGTGGTTTTGGGCGTTCAATGGTTACGCACACTTGGCCCCATATTATGGGATTTTGTTGAACTTTGGATGCAGTTTTCAGTCAATGGGAAACAACACAAATTTACGGGCTTACAACAAGGGTCTCTCCGCATCATCAGTTCACATCGCCTGGAGAAGATCCTTAAGAAGAATTCACATGGTGTCATCACTCAACTCCATTCCATTCAGATGCACCCATCAGCGATCTCCCCTACTTCCTTGGATAGATATGAAGGTGTCTTTGTTGAACCAGTGGGCTTGCCGCCTTCAAGAGACCTTTCCATAAGACTTTATCTGCATCTACATCTCAGCAGGAAATGTTGCTATTTTGCATGCAGTACAGAAGTGGCAGCCATACCTATTAGGGAATCATTTCTGCATCAAGACTGATATCCAGAGACTGGAAAATTTCCTGGAACAACCGTTCTCCTCCCCAACACACCTGAAATGGGTTATCCAACTCATGGGTTATGCCTATGCGATCACTTGCAAGAAGGGTAAGGATAATATGGTGGAATATGCTCCTTCTCACACATTTGATGACCCAGTTCCTCTTATAGCTATTTCTCTGCTTGTTCCAAATTGGTTGCAATTTGTTCAATAGGGCATCTCTTCTATGAACTCCATGGTTCTTCATTGGTAGGGCACTCTGGGTTCCTCAAAACGTATGACTGGGAACAATGTAACTTCTTTTGGAAAGGACTGAAAAAATGACAATTCAATAGATGGGGGTTAACTGTGATACTTTCCAGGTCAACAAGGGTGAAACGACACTCCTTTCGGGACTACTCAAACCCTTTCCCATCCCTACACATATTTGGACAACTATTTCTATGGATTTCCTAGAAGCGCTCTAGTGGTACATTAACACATCTAAAAGGACACCATATGAAGCAGTCTATGGACAGGCACCGCCGGTTCTTCTTCCATACACCCTCAACAGCTCCCCAGTTCAGGAAATTGAATCGGTTCTTCGAAACCGCGATCATATTCTTCTAGTTTTGTAGGACAATCTTCTCATGGCAAGAATTCGATTGAAACAAAAAGCTGATCAACACCGTTCTAAGCGCACTTTTCACGCAGCTGATATGGTTCTTCTTCGTCTACAACCTTCCAAGCAAGCCTCCCTAAAACTCAAAAGGAACCAATGGCCTGGAATGCAACTCGAGGATGCTACAGGGGAACCAATCCTTCAGATTCTGCTTCAATTTCCACATCTAAAGCTTTGAGGACAAAGCTTTTTCTAAGGGAGAGGGGATGTTAGGAACCCATGTCAACCCTTCTATTTACTTTGTTAGTATATTGTTGTTGGACACATATGCTTTGTAAGTCGTCTCGTAGTATTTGTTGATCCATAGTTTGTATTATTGTTGTTGGATGCATATGCTTTGTAAGTCGTCCTGTAGTAATTGTTGATCCATAGTTTGTATTGGCCCATGGTTTGTATTGACACATGGTATTGACCCATGGTTTGTATTGACACATGGTATTGAACCATGGTATTGGTGCCTAGACTTAGTATATAAGTTTTTGTTGAGACCAATGAAGGGACCGTGAAGTTATTTGTATTGAGCTTGCTCAAAGGAGGTTTCCCCCTCGAAGTGGCCTGTGATCAATAAAAGCGATTCTGAATTCTGTTATTTCTGCTATCTTGTGTATTTTCATTAACTAATTGTTGTAGGTTCTTCACAATAGGAATGTTAAGTCCTCTTTAGAGAATTCGTTTAAATCTCAAGTTTAATTTAACCAAGGTATAGGAAGATCAAGTTCCATTGGTAGGGGCATAAATAATAACCACAGAGATGGAAGGAGCAATCCAAATGAAGGTGGAATGACAAATCATAATTCCTATCCTCATAGTTCTAGAGGGTGTAGCAACAACTAGTACCAACCGTACAATCTTAGAGGTATTAATAAATCTCATATTTGTTGTTTTTACTTCAATAAATTTGTCATTATCCATATGAGTGCAAAAAGAACAAGTAGATCTCAATAAACAAAATGCAGTTTTTTCAAATATGTTTGAAATCAATTCTAGGTGATTGTTTATTATATGTCATGTTGCTCAAGAGAGCCAGTGAACTTTGGTTTTTAGATAGTGGGTGTAGTAACCAAATGATTGGAAATAGATATTTGTATGTGTAATTCCCATTACATTTAGGCTCATATGCATTATTATGGTATTTTACCTTCACTTATATACAAAAAAACTTATATGTTAGTAGTTCATTATCTATCCTAGAACTTCGGGATGAAGTTTCCTGGAGAGAGGATGTAAAGTGCCCTGCTTTTACTTAGGCTTTGATTATTATCATGAAACTGTTATTTGTGGGCATTCGGTTTCGAATGACCCGATTGTGTTTGGATTTGGATTATTATGCTATGTTACTTTTTAGGACATTTGATGACGAATGACCTAGCCATGTGTTGAAACTAATACTTTGATTAATAAGTGGGATGTTTTAAAGTTATATGTTTGAAATTATGAAATAATGATTGGATGATGATGATACGTTTATATTGCTATAAAGTTGTGAAATGATGATTTGATGATGATTATGATTCCATGAGATTATGGAATAATGATTAAAATGTGTCAAATTTCTATGGCCTTGGTACCATGCAAGAAATTCTATAGCTAAGAATCTTAAAGCAAATATAACCTCACTATATTAGCAATAAAGATTGGCAGAAAAATAGAGAAGAAGAATAGATAGAAACACAAGAGATAGAACTCAATTGGGATAAAATCCACACTCTTATTATTCAATAAGATGTGTACAATATATAATACATCTCAAGATAGAAATTTGTGAGCCTTAGGAGGAAATTGAGTAGCTCACATTAATGCTAGGCTTAGTGGAGTAATTCCCCCAATTTATGACATTGTGCCAAATGTGACTCGTGTATTGGTCCATAATGAGGTCCAATGGACCTAGATGGACCATGAGGATGTTAGGCTAGTCAACTAACGTGGATGGAATCATCATGGGGGGAAATTAGGTAGCTTAGGGGATTGGTAGTGGCCATTAATGAACAATTTGACCAATTCTAGTGCATTAGCGCCCTTGGTCCATCCTTATCCCATAAAACAAGGAAGAGGGGTGCCTCCCTCGCTAAATGCATCAAGGTGTTCGCATTTGACTCCCTACAACAAGGAAATAGGGTGCACTTGTGGAAAAACTTGGCTATTATGGAAAAACACTAATCTAAGATGTGGACAAACCCCCTAGACTAGGCACTATGAATCCAAACCAGGGAACAACTTACACTAAACACTTGGAACCTTATGCAAGAAATGTTAGCCAAGGTATAGATGGGAATTATGTTCCAGCAAAATGAATACATAAATGTTATGTATATCATGTGCTTCTGATGGGTTGTTGAGTACGATAGAAAAAAGATAGGTACATGTGACATAAGGTGGCATCGATTCTGAGTGGACTCCAAATTGAGTCAGTGTATCAATGACATGTGATGTTGACTTGATGTAATTGATATATATTATGTTTTATTTAGAAGGATTTGATATGCATAGTATTTACATGCAGGTGTTGGATTACGATTGCCAATCAGTCCATATCAGGTATTGGGGTTGAATGGGAAGAAGATGTAAGACTAGCGATTACTTCATGTGACGAGTTGAAAAGAGAGAGAGAGTATTTTTCTCGTAATATATGTGCTGTCGTAGTTAGGTATCTTCTTTAATATTATGGACAATATCAACTAATATCTTACTATTATTGTTGCATTGTTAAGTAATAGCCATGAAGTATCACATGGTTTCTTCTAATAATTGACAACCATTATGACTCTGGTGACCTTTTTTGGAGCCGTGATTTCTGGCATTCTTGTTCTGAGAACAAAGAAATTCAATTTTCATTTCTAAGGCTTATAAAAGAAGAAAGAGAAAACTTGAGAAGGAAGTTATGAATTCTATACACAAGTTGAGCTAGTAAGCATACAAAATGCTTAAATACATAATTAGATATGATAATGTTAAAAGTATTAGAAATACAAATTGTAACATTAAAAGTTTTATTATTCTTTTATTTATATTTCTAATATACTCGTGGCTTCAGCACCAACCCCAACCCAACCCTTGAACTTTGAAATCGCAACCTAGCAGTCCTCGCATAGATGGCTAGTAGGGACTTCCAAAAGCATCGCAGTGACATGTAGAGGAGTATTTTGGCCGTGCCAATGGCGACAAGCTTCTGCTATGGCATGATTTAAGATGCTTTCCACCTCTGGGGTCAGCGTCTGCTACACTATGTTTAGCCATGTTCGCATTATTGCAAAAAATTCTTGAAAAGGAAATCAATCTCCGGAAATTGTCTCTAAATCTATCTTAACTGAGCAAAATAAATTCTCTATTAGGGACTTCAAATTGAATCATATAGTCTTTGTGTTAAATTTTGAGCATTAATTTACAATACTCTAGGATCTTCACTGAGATAATAACATATACAGTATATCAATGCATGACAATCACAATAAGCATGACAAGCATCATAAGAATCAAAAGCATGAAAGACAAGAGACACATAGCTTCCCTGGGGAAAACCCTAAGGTGAAAAACCCCACAACTTCCTCAGAGATAGAGAGAGCAATGGCTCAACCAAAGTACAACCAAAATACACTGAGATAGTCTCCTAGTAGCAGATGATCCTCCTCCTCACTAGTGTGCCACTTTCTGAGTGAGAGAAGTGTGAGTTTTCGAGTGATGCAAATAGAGATCTCCCGATCTCTATTTATACTAACCTGTTTTCCCAGTGACCTTATGGGGCCGACTTGTCTAGCTAGGTACATCCACAATATAATATATATTTCAGGGCCGACCCCACACATGGTGGTCTAATAACTCATGGCCAAGTACACACACTTGCGACACTTGTCAATACACATGACGACACTTCCTTATAGAGGAATAACACATCTCTTATAAGGGTACAATAAATATATATGAAATACATAGATGAAATACATTCCGAAGTTACATATACATCAACACTTTGATTTCTAACATTCCCCATAATGTTTAATTAAATTTAACTCATGCTTCCTTTGACCCACCCGCCAGCGTTTTCATCGTTTCCCATATATATCTTTTTCGTTTTGATGCTTTTCATACCGTCTAGAGTTTGACAGAGCTCCAAAAAATGTATCCCACTGTGGGAAATCACAAAGATCCTTCATTTCACAACACTCTGCCAAATCAATTCCTAGTCATATGCTCATTCAAGTGCGGAATTTATCTCTAGCAAAACTTCTTCATGCAAATCAATCCCCTTTTATTTCCCCTTTCTTCAATTTAATTGTTAAAACCTCAATCACCTAAGCTTTTATTTTCCACAAATAGATAAATTCAGGGCGTTCCCCAACAAATCTCTCAATTATTCACCTAACAAGCTTCTTTAATTTAATCTCTTCTCATAAACCAGCGTCCTCATGTTTTGCTTCCTCTCTATCTTTAAAGTACTTCCAAACTCCTTTCATTTCAACACTTCACTTCCCAGGGTTACTGTTGGATAATTACAAAGATATTAAATCATAGAACTTACTACTATTATAGTCTGTCTGGTAGGATCCGCTGGTCTGGGCGGATGTTAAAATACACCTTTTAAAATTTGAAATAAACATTTGTGCATAAGGTAGAACAACTACATACCTGTGAGTGGGGATCACTTTCATGTAAGTGGAAATGGATTTGTTTTAGACACAAGCATTATATGTTAGTATCCAGAACTTTAATGAGCCTCCGCTGATTTCTCCAGACGACCATCAACTTGCTTACAACTGCTGATTTAAGGTATCCACAGTTGATTTTCTCCAGGGACTCTAATTTTTTTTCAAACAAGGATCGTATAAGCTTATTGCAAAACTTCCTTCCTCTTTAAGCAAAATAACATTTGAACACCTTTCGTTGAACTAATCGCAAATTCACCACCTCTACAAGAGAACCGTAATTTAACACTTCTTCCCCCAAAATTATCCCTTTACAAAAAAAATATATACTGCTCTTTTGATAAAGAAGTCTAAATTCCTGCTCAGAGACTGTTATTTAAAAAAAAAACTCTCTGAAACAACCATTTGGATAGAGAGGACTCCAAATTCCTTCCACTAGTTTCAGTTGTTCCAAATTGAGAGCCAGCTTAATATACTTGAGTTTCAAACCCACTCTACCCTGATCATCTATGTCCAAATTGGAGGTACAATAATAGGGGAAACAAAGATCATCGGGAATTGATCGAGCGAATAAAAAAAATAAAAAATAAAAGTGTTCAAGGAAATCATTCAGGTTTTGGGCACAATTACGCTATGTATTAATTTACGTCACCTGTTGCATAACCAAGAATTTTTATATGAGCAGAGATAGAGGTGCCTTAAAAGCCTCTGTGGAGTAACTTGTCCCAGGTCAGTGTTTTTATCCTGGCTAACAACCGAATAAAATATAAGATTTAAGGCCGCACGGGATTCCATATTTGTGATCAAATACGAGGTTTCTCTAGTTCATTGTGTTTTTCCTCCTTTGCATATTCTTCTTTGACTTGCTTGTGCTAGGTTTTTTAGTTTATTTTAAGGATTATGCTCATCTGATACTAAACACTGTGCAAAACATTGCACACAGATAGTGAGTGATAGCCACCTATAATTTTTTTTGACCAAGGTGGCTGGGACTCAGGTCGTAGCGAGCTTATGTCAACGATTCAATGGATCACTCATTGCATTGTCATGTCGTCCGACTATTCGTTGAGTCCCATTCGATGCAGTTTATTTTTAAACAAAAATATATTCTATTCAATATTTTAGCGCTGAAATCAATATGATATCTTGGACATTTTTTAAGTCAAAGACCCTTTTTTCATTAGTAATAAAAGAGAGACACAAAATAGTTTTAACAAACAACACTTCACTTGTGCTCAGAGAATTATTACAGATATAAACTGGCTATTCAGGCCACCATTTCAACTAAAAAAATAAACCGAGGTTGCACATAAACCAATCTAAAACCTAATTCTAAATAATTTTAGAATCAGGATGCATGTTCGGAATTTCCACAGATCTCATGATTTTCATCGATGTTTCGAGTCCATAACAGGACTCATCATCAGGACAGTGTGTCAAAGAAGAGTAGCTGATCCTAAAGGTTGTAGCTTTAATAAAGAATTGCAGAGGGATGGTGTTTTTTAATTGTCGGGATGTAGCTTAAGTGTCGGCTAGGGTTTAGTTAATTAGGTTTTAGGTTTAAAGTTTTTAATTACTGAAGCCATGATATTTAATTAAGAATTGTTAGTTATGTAATGTTAACAAGTTAATACTATAAATGTTAATAGTTTAATATAGTTTTAAATGTTATAGGTTTTAGGTTTAATGTTAATGATAGTATTAGTGTAAAATTAATGTTAATAGTGTAAAATTAATGTTAATAATAGTATTAGTTGTATTAATAGTATTAATGTTAATGATAGTAGTAGTTACTTTGAAAATTTTTAATTTTAAAACTATTAAATTTAATTAATAGTATTAAAATTTTTAATTTTAAAACTATTAAATTTTTAATTTTAGAATATTATTTTTTACTGTAAAAATATCTCCAAACTACCCAATGAACATTATCAACTATGCCGCTTGGATACCAAACTCGTGACCTTGGGCCAGGCTTATTCTTGGACAGGCCGTAATCAACTGGCTGAGTAAGGACCATCATAGTAAACCAAAAAAATGTCAATAAAGAGAGGTGCCAGGTTTGAGGAGGATTTCATCTAAACTCCCAAATGGATATGCTATCATTTCTAGCAGACTGGATTAATTTTAGAGGATAATGATAGAAATGGTGACAAATAAGGCAAGTTAATATTTAGTTGAGTAAAATTTAGATACATTCGGACAATTTTAATGATAGTTGTATATGTGATAGAAGTTACAACCTGAATCTAGTGATCAATAAAGTTACAGCCTTGAAATATTTCCTTAGCAAATTCCTCTACAGTGACCACTTTTTTTACAAAAAGCCTCTCTAAAACGGTCATTTGGATAGAAAGAACTCCAAATTCCTCTTCCGCGGCCACTATTTGGATAGAAATAAGTCTAAATTTCTCCACCTATGCAAATTTCAACCCTTTCTCGTACTCTAAAATTCTTCCTTGTTTTATTCTTCTCTCCTCTAAATTTTTCCCTCCAGTGTGAGCTTCCACCCCACGCTGATCTCACTGGAGCCTTTGGAGCGTTACTTTTCCCGTCTTCTTCCTCTTCAATTAAAATCCTTTGACTAAGAGGCCTTTAACATGCTTTCCATTTCAACAATCCGCACCAAATTTTTTGTTTTCAAGGATGTACAACAAACACTGCACTACATTGTATAGAGGAGTTGAATGAAACAAATATGTATATATCAACTTCAGACATATCAAAACCAACATGGAGTATATTTGATTAGTAGACGCAATGTTGAAAGGGAATTGCAAGACATTGCAATGTATCTCTGGTCTTGATTGGAAGACAATTAATGTGCCAACCCTAAAAACACATATGCACCGCTTGGATATGAAGTATGTAGAGAATGAGGTTTTACCTATAAGATGAAGTCTCAAATCCAAGCAGCTACGGTGCATTGAGGTGGGAATCCTGGAAGCCCAAGTATAAAAGAAAAATATGAAACGTGAGCTAAGTAGGGGTGCTATAGCTTGCTTTTATTTATATAAATTAATAGTTTTTAAATTGAATTTTCTTTATTACTCTAAAAATGTGCATCGTAAGCTAAGCATGCATATTGAGAAAGTAGTTGAGTTAGACAACACTCATGTACACCTTAAGCAGTAGGTAGCTAAGCATGCACACCCTGCACCACGTACATCGCTGAGCATGCACCCTAACTAGGTACCACATAACCTGAACATGCATGCATTGAATTCCATGTAGCCTTAGTTAACTACCACCTGGTTGGAAATTCCAATGTCCAGGAATGAGATTTCCAATGCAATGCAACTGGCAGTCTAGAAAGCTCGGGGAGAGAAAAGGATAAAACCCTAGTTCTTTTCACTCAATCGTTCCACCTTTTTCTTTTCCTTCTCACTCTCCCACAAACATCCTGTTTCCCCATTCTTTTCTCATTTGTTCAACATAACCTGAGGAGGGTCTTTTATGTTAAAGGTGGGACTCGTGGGAATTTTGGTTTTTATAATAAAAAACAAAATAACCTGAGACCTGGTCAATGCTACAGTTAATGTTTCATAGTGAATGCAATGTAATTTTTCAGAGATGAAGAAATTTGGTGTAAATCCAAGGTTCCCAAGATACAATGAAGGGTATGTGGATTTATATTTGAGCAAAGAAATGATGTTGGCAATAAAACTCGAGTTGGCTTAAACGATACTATCTCTTTTGCGACTCGAGATAGGACACCCAAAAGCTTATTGGTAAATATGAAAATCAAGAGTCTTCATATTTTAAGGTAGTCATGATGAATGTATCAATTTACTATCTACCAAGTTGGCTCCCACCTCAAGCTACCCCATAAGGTGATCCAGCTGGACTAGACCCCAACAAAATTAATGCATTAAAAACATAGTTCCATAACTCGAAAGGAAGGCATGGAAGGACGACAGTAAAGAAAGGAACAGTGAAAGAAGAACATCAAGTCAATGAGACATGTTCCACATATGAACCTAGGTATGCAATAGCTCTAGCTAAAATAATTAATATAATTGTATTGGTTTAAGAAATACAATGTCATCCATATCGTTAAGCTCTTTTGCAATTTCTCTACCAATTCGAACAATAATGTTCTCTTCCCAAATCCTGGGGAACTCGAAAGCAATGCCATCAGGTTCAATGCTGCCCAAAACCAAAACACTTGTTAGTTTTTCAGAATTTAATACATTATGATCTAGGATCTTAACTGAAAGAACAACATGTACAGCATATCAAGCATACGAGACAAGAGACAAGAGACACAAAACATTTCACCGGGGAAAACCAAGAAGGTGAAAAACCCCGCAACTTCCTCAGAGATAGAATAAGCATCAATACAATGATCACCATGATCAAACCCAAGAGATAGATATCTACAGCAACATGCTCCTCCTCCACTTGTGTTCATCCTCCTCTTCTCTCACTAATGTGAAGTGAGTGAACAATAGAATGTGTAAAATGAGAGAGACATGCTCTCTATTTATACACTACATCACTTGACCTTTACTCAACTAGGTCGGCCCTAACTTAACCACATAACATAATGCTGACTAGGCCAACCCCCAATAGGGTGGTCTAATAACCCTTTGAACCACATGACTCATACAGGGCCGACCCCAACAAGGTGGTCTAATAACCCATCAAGTATAAGTTATGACACTTACAATATAACTTGTGACACTTGCAAGTACACATGACGACACTTCCAATTGGAGGAATAATACATCTCTGTTGGGAATACAATAAAGTACAAATGTAATACATACAATATACAAGTGAATATCTTCCGAAGTTACAAATACATCAACACTCTCTCTTAACTAGGAAGGTATTCTCTTGACACAAGTCATCAATACATATAGGCACAAGTCTTCAATACTGGAGTTGGATCATCATCACTGGATCACGGAGCATCATCATCATTGTTGCTGTACTCGTCATCTCGATCACTGGTGCTATCTCATAATTTTTCTCGTCATAGGAATTTCTACAGAGCCAACCTTTTTTCATGCTGGATGTAGGCCCACCACCTGTAGGTCTTCATCATCACTGGCCATACTGTGGAATCCTCAAGACTTATTACGTGTGTCAACAAAACCTCGAAAGAGCATCCCAGGACTTTTACAAGCTCACTGCTCAACCTATCGAATCTCTGAGGATCTTTTACATGAAACTACACAACCTGTCCATAGCCACGAAGTATCATCCTGATAATCATGATCATACTGATCATGTCATCTCATGGAGCAAGCCATCAAGTAGGTACACCTCAGGACTAATTACACTGCCTCTGGAAAACCTACAAGATCTCCCAGGATTGATTACACTACCTCTGCAAAACCTGCAAGAGAATATCGGGACTGATTATATGCCTCTGCAAAACCTGTGTACCATATTGTCACCTCATCGTCTTTAGATCATCGTCATCGTCCACGGAGCACAACCCAGATGCACACACACAATGTCTCTAGTATGGGAGGACTTTCCTACCACCATACGAGACCCAGTCTACCAACATGCGAGGACTTTCTTACTAGCATGTGAGACACAACACTTACATCAACCGACATGGGAGGAATTTCCTACCACCATTCGGGAAAGGCTCAACACTTACACTCGCCGACATGGAAGGAATTTCCTCTGACCATCCGGGAAAGGCTCACAGCACTTACATCAATGACCATGGGAGGACCAACCTACCACCATGTCAGAATGGCCCAGCACTTACATCTTACCATGGGAGGACTTTCCTACCACCATGTAAGAATGGCCCCAGCCCTTACATCTTACCATGGGAGGACTTTCCTACCACCATGTAAGAATGGACCAGCCCTTACATATACACCATAGGAGGACTTTCCTACCACTATGTGAGAATGGCTCATGTGCATCTGTGTCTCCGGACTCATCACTTCCCCTTGGAAGGTATCTCGATCTGAAGTACACCAAGTCTCCCTATGAAGTATTCAAACTTCACTCTGGCTAGTGGCTTGGTCAACACATCGGCTATCTACTCATCTGTCGCAACATACAGGAGCTTCAATGCTCCTCTTTGCACCATATCCCTGATATAGTGATACTTGATCTCAATGTGCTTCAACTTGTCATGGAACACTGGTTTCTCCGACAACTTCACACAACTCTAGTTGTCTCAATATATACAAGTAGCACTCAGATGGAGATCAAACAAATAAGACAGTAGCTTCCTAAGCCATACTGCCTCACAACTAGCTGAACAAGCTGTGACATACTCTGCTTCGGCTATACTCAATGCCACACAGGACTGCTTCCTGCTAAACCAAGAGATCATACCAGATCCCATACTAAAGCAGCACCCTGAAGTTCTCTTCCGATCAATGGCACTGCTTACCCAATCCGAATCAACATAACCCTCCAGGTTAAACTTTGATTCACCTAATACTTGAGCCCATAGTCAACTGTACCCTTCAGGTACCTCAGAATATGCTTTGCAGCTATCAGGTGAACATGTCTCGGATCTGTCAAGTATTAGCTCAAAGAAGATATCTGGTCTTGTATTCATCAGGTACATCAAGGACCCAATCATATGACGATACATCGTAGTATCAATCAACTCAGATGAAGCATCACACAGAAGCTTCAGGTTCGATTCCATAGGTGTGGCCATGGCTTTGTAGTCCATCATCTCGAACCTCTTTAGGATCTCTACTACATACTTCCCTTGTCCAAGGAAGATTCCATCTGCACTATGCCACACCTCCATACCAAGAAAGTAGTGCATCATACCCAAGTCCTTCATCTCGAACTCAGTAGCAAGCTTCCTCTTTGTGTCGGCAATCAATCTATCCTCACCTGTAATAAACAGGTCATCCATATACAAAAGTAGTATCACTGGATTGCCTTCCTCAACCTTGTAGTAAAGGTTGGAATCTGCTTTACTCTTAGTAAAGCCCAAATTGGATAGAAAGTTGTCTATCCTACCATACCAAGTTCTGGGAGCTTGCTTTAAGCCATACAAGGCTTTCTTCAACCTGCACACACATGACTCTCTGTCATGTGTCTCAAAACCAAGTGGCTGCTCCACATGCACTTCCTCCTCGACTACACCATTCAAGAAAGATGTCTTGAAATCCATCTGGTGTATCTTCCATTTCATCACTGCAGCCAGAGCAAGTACTGATCTAATGGAAGTGTATCTGGCTACATGAGCAAAAGTCTCTTCATAATCAATCCCTTCTTTCTGGGAGAAGCCATGAGCTACAAAACTTGCTTTATATTTCTCTATGCTACCATCTATAGCATGCTTGATCTTATAGATCTGCTTGGAAGTCACGGCAGAATTCCCTTCTGGTTTGGGACCACATCCCAACCATCATTCTTCATGATCGGCGGATCATGGTATTCTTCCATTACTTCATCCCGGATCCTGGGAACTTCAATATCTTCAATAAATAGCTTTGTTACTAGAACCAATGTTGTAGTCCTTCTTTTGTAGGTGATGTTATATGATCTTTCCTTCAAGAAAAGTTAAATTGCATCATTAGAAACATCTCATAGTTTTCAGAACAATTTCTTACACATAAAGAAATATGTCATACAATCATGCAATTATTTTGGCCAATGCTTCAATACAACATTTATCCATATCCTGTAACTTTCTAGATGCCTTCCAATCTCTACCAGAACATTGTTAAGAGTGTGCACAACTCCCAACATGTCAGCAAATAGGTTTCATTCTAGATAAGTAACAATGGAATGTTGTATAGTGCCATCGGCCACTTACCCATTACATTCATATTAGTAGTATACTGTTCATTAATGCAATTATTCTAATCTAAATAATACACAACCTAAGTCTAGGAACATAAGTATATACATTACTGAACAGTATTATTTAAACAATCAAATATACAAGAAATGACAATTCAAATACTTATCTTTGTTTTTTTGTTGGGTGGACTCCCTCTCAATCTTTGTTTCCTTGCAGGAACTACTGGAGTGTGCTCCCTCTTGATCTTTGCTTCCTGGATTACCTATCCTTGAACTTATATCCATTCTCAATCACTATGCATGCTTACTAGTATCATCATTGTGTTATCCTCGAGATCTCATACATAATCATACATTTATTAGTATAATCTTAATACTATCAAAACACAATAATCTTAAACATGTATAGTCATGATCATTTCGAACACAGATAATAAGCATTAGCATTTGAAGTTTCAGGGAAGACTTTTCTTACTCATGCATATTCATATTTGACCATAGAACTCTTCTGGTTAGTCATAACATCAATCAAAGTAAGAAGCATAATATGCCTAAAGCCATGATTACTAACTTCAATGAATAATCATTATCAATCATGCCATGTATACTTATATAAGAGATCCTAACATAAGGTAGGATTCTAACTTGATATAGGAAAAACATACCTGGATTAGCATGCTAGATAGTTATGTCTAACATACCCGCATAATGTCTTCTTGTTCTCTTCAATGACTTGCGTTAGTAACTTGCATATCTCATAGGTTAGTCATTATAGAACCAAGTTATAAATACCTCGTAAGTAGATCTTCTATGTGATCCATGACAATCGATGAATCTTTGTCTTTATGTTACCATGGTCATATGTTCTTGAACTAGAACATGATTTGTCTTTCTTGATGTACCTTTCATGTTAGCAGACAACATCAACCTCATACAACACCACAATGCATTAGTACAATCATAAGTGTCAGAACCCTAATCAATGAATATCTTCTATCATGCATTCATATTTTTATTAAGGTCATACGACAAGTCTAAAATTAATCAAGATTGTACTAATCTTAACAAAGACAAACATAAACTTAATCATGAATAGAATTTGAAGCATACCTGTAAGTCATACCTGTTGAGTTTGCTTGTAATCTTCTTATGTAAGGCCTTAGCCTTATCTCCCTCTAAAACTGGAACTTCTTCACTTATGCAGGTGACCAATCCATTCTCTTCTAGGATTAACCCAATCCACTTGATTTGAAGAAACTGGATCTTGAGATGGATTAGGGTTTGTTAGAGAAACCCTAAAAAATTCAAACTTTTGAAAGGATAGGAAGATGCGCCTTGATGAGCTGATCAACCTGGTATACTCAGAATTTGAAAACTGCAAAGTTTCACCCTTCAAATTTGCTTTTCAATCTTTTGGATTCACTAGGGAGGACCCTGAATTAGGGTTTGAGTTTCCCGAAGCTTCACCCAACCAAATAGTTTGATCCAAAGCTCTAAACTTCGATTTTTCCAAGGACCTTCCAGCTATGGTCACAGATTTCAAAAATTCCCATTTTTGCAGAAGCCCTAATTTTCCACCTCTCCAATCAAAGTCCCGAACTAGGGTTTGATCAAGCCCGGCCTTCTGCCCAACCAAAAAATTTGATCTTAGTCTCTAAATTTCTATTTTGATGAGGAGCATCCAGACGTGGTCTCCGATACAAAAATTCCAACATTCTCCGAAACCCTAAATTCCCGGATCCATGAATGAAGGTGTTCAAAATCCAATTTTATTTTTACATAAATATGCACCTGATTGTTTCTAGTGTAACTCCAAAATTTCAGATCTATAGGGTTTGAAAATTCTGTTTGTGGTAGCCTGACCTGTTATATTTCCAAACCCATAGGTATGACCTCAAATGGATTCTCTGAGAGATAGTTATGCCAAGTGTCGTAACGTGACCTGTTTATGGGATAAACCATAAGAGAGAACTTGTATGGAGTGCCACGTGTCACTGGTTCACTTTTGGCCTCTGAATTTTTGGCCTGCGAACGT
Source organism: Larix kaempferi (assembly GCA_027924585.1). Lineage (NCBI taxonomy): Eukaryota > Viridiplantae > Streptophyta > Pinopsida > Pinales > Pinaceae > Larix > Larix kaempferi. The sequence continues at coordinate 4,620,355 of BSBM01000756.1, forward strand.
ACAGTCTGTTCCCTACCTATCACGTTTTACGAAATTTCATTTGGAGCTTCCTATCCCAAGTTGTGACCTTTTTTCCCAGGTCACCTGTTTATGACTAGGATCTGGAAGAGGCAGAAACCCTAGATTGTACAGATCATAAAACACAAAGTACAACGAATTAGAAGTTTTTATTTAGACAAGAGGTACATTGGGATCTTATCTTTGACCTGTAAAAGTTTCAGATCATGAAATATCGCCAAAATGGATTTATACCGAAAGTTCTACGATGACTGGTTTTTTCTATATCAAGCCCTAGCTTCGCAAGTGTAGCAAGTGTCATTAATGCCATACCATGCCTTCTTTCAAGCTAGCTTTGATACCATATTAGTTTTTCAGAATTTAATACATTATGATCTAGGAGTTTTGAAAGACCAACATGTATAGCAGATCAAACATAAAAGACAAGAGACAAGAGACACAAAACATTTCACTGGGGAAAACCAAGAAGGTGAAAAACCCCGCAACTTCCTCAGAGATAGAATAAGCATCAATACAATGATCACCATGATCAAAACCAATAGATAGATATCTACAACAGCATACTCCTCCTCCACTTGTGCGCATCCTCCTCTTCTCTCACTAATGCGAAGTGAGTGAACAATAGAATGTGTAAAATGAGAGAGAGACACTCTCTATTTATACACTACATCTCTTGACCTTTACTCAACTAGGTCGGCCCTCACTTAACCACATAACATAATGTTGACTGTGTCGACCCCCAATAGGGTGGTCTAATAACCCTTTGACCCACATGACTCATACAAGGCCGACCCCAACAAGGTGGTCTAATAACCCATCAAGTATAAGATACGACACTTACAATATAACTTGCGACACTTGCAAGTACACATGACAACACTTCCAATCAGAGGAATAATACATCTCCGTTGGGGATACAATAAAGTACGAATGTAATACATACAATATACAAGTGAATATCTTCCAAAGTTACAAATATATCAACAACACTAGCATTTTAAATATAAAACATAATAAGTTTTTTTGAAACTAAACCAGATTGTAAGATGATTAAGTCTGTAAGGTACTTTCTCTATTCAGTATTTCAGATAAATATAATAGGAATTGTTGAGGAAGAATTAGAATTTTCAAGGCTACAAGACATGCCTGTTGTAAACAATGAGTTCCACTCATCAACAACAGGAAGTGTGTTTTATGATTATTAGTGTATGAACACTTAACCTACTCCAACAAAGATAAAAAAGCTATGTATATGTTCGCAGCTACTTCGGTTCCAAGGAAGTGGCTTCAAGGAAGGATGAGTTGATTTGGTACAATGTTCGAGATGTATCCAGTCTTTTGGTCTCTCCCAATGTTGGTGATCGCCCCAGGGCTATAACATGTGCAAATGTAAGCATGCATACCGGAAAATGGATTATTGCATGCGTGGATTTGTTTTGCGAGTATACCATGCTCCAGGTCCTATAGGATGTCAGATCCATCATAATGATGTAGCATATTTATGAACCCCAAATCAGAAAAAAGGATGGAGATACAAAAATCCGATAACCCTTATAAAAAAGAGTCTAGATATCACCACCCACTTTGACAAACTAGCCCCATGGCTAAAACCCAGATGATGGAAGATGATTTTTTTCTCAGAGATTCAAAAGAATGTGCAAAAATTTTTCGCAGAGAAACTTTGATCATTGAAGGACTCTTCAGGAGAAAGAGAGATCGAAAATCAAATTGAGAAAAATGGGGAGAAATGAGGGATATATATATATAAGAGGATTTTGAAAACTTTTTCGGCGGATTGAAGAACATGAGATGCAACCAACCACCCACACCAACAGCTTGCAAGAAAGTCAAATTATACACAATCGAATGGCTGGATGCATTGACATGATTCACCCATAACCATGCATTGGTTGGAGCATTGAAAAGAAAAGCTCCTACAAGGATACCAATGCTTCCATACTTACCAGTTGTTCTTTCCCCTCACCTGGAGCTAGGCGTAGTAGAGAAAGGGTCGTGATCAAATGATTTGGTCGGTCTGTGCATCCAAATCAAAGGCCGAACCCTCTGTGAAGCCTACGCCCATGGAGGGAGGAATGATGCAGGCTGTCAAAAGAGAAAACCCTTCGATGATACCAATGTTTCCATACTTGGCAGCTCATGTGAGAGAAACCAGGAATGAACTAACTACCATGCCCCCAAAAACGTCATTTAACCTTGTAGACACAATCCATAGTCAACAAAGTTTACAGATAATTCTAGAAAAAATAATAATAGAGGTTCCTCACCAGAGAAATCAATAGAGATGGTTGTAGCAGGTTAGTGCCATGGATCTCCGACTCGGACCCCATATATTAAATAGTCAGAGAAATCAATAGAGATGGCTGTAGCAGGTTAGTTCCATGGATCTCCAACTCGGACTCCATATATTAAATAGTCTTTTTGAAATAGAGATAGTTGTAGCAGGTTAGTGCCATGGATCTCCAACTCAGAGTCCATATATTAAATAGTGTTTGAGCCCTTGCATGGAACACACATATGCTACATGGTGCACACAGATGGATATAGTGACGACATACAGGTGGCAAAACGAAAAGACAAACTGTTGTCAAGGCGAGCAGGCCAGCAGGTGGGGTAAGCGTCTGCAGTCAATGAAAAATTTTGAGTTTTTGAGATTGGAAATAAACACAGGAAGCATTCAGCAATGTAAAGAGCGCTCGCGCTTCGAAGCTAGGGCGGATTTAGCTATGCTACAACATTAAATGATAGCCAAGGCAGTCTGAAACAGGCGATAGTCTGCAGCCTACAGTTCCTGTCCTCTATAGGACCTGACATCATCCCACCGCGCCCTCCCGAGAACCAATAAATGAGGATGATGTTAGCTTATGCAGCCAATAAAATTTTAAAGAAATCATTTTTAAAATTCGAATTTATAAAATAATATTCTAATCTTTGTATAAACTATAGGAAAAGGCAAAAGAATTATAGGATAATATAGGTTTTAGCCCATATTAATTGGCATTCAACGATCCATAGATGATCCCCTTCAGGGACATAATAAGTATATAAATGAATATGTAATAGATAAGAGATGATGATTTTAGAATACATGGCAGAACCTTTAAATAGTCCTCTCATGAATAAATGTGAAAGGATGCAACCTTTCATTTAATGTTACAATTAATTCATTTAATTATTTATTATTATGAATGTTTATTGATATACTGATATATTATTTTATGTTTGTAACATTGCTGCAACCTTTCATTTAATGTTACAATTAATTCATTTAATTATTAAGTATTATGAATGTTTATTGATATATTTATGTATTATTTTATGTTTGTAACATATACACTCCATTTTTCATGTTGATGATGATTTTTTTTATGTGTTGATGATGACGTGTATGTTAGGTCAGGTTAGATATCTTTGCTAGGTGTTCTTGATATCTAATGTGTGCATAATGGTTATGTTATATAATTTATCTTGTGTTTTGTTAGATGTTATTATCCGATTTGTGTGTTAGATGATGTTTAAATTTGTTAAATGTATATGTTAGATGATGATAGGTAATGTTTACATGTGTATGTTAGGTGATGTTTGATGTTTATGTTACATTGTGTTAGCTATTTTTTATGTGTATGTGAGATGGTGCTTATGTTTGATAGGTGATGATAGATGTGTATGTTAGATGATATTTGTCATACGTGTGTGATGGTTATGTTAGATGATGTTTATGTTTAATAGGTGGTCATGATTATTTTAATGATGATGGTATGTTACATTATGCTAGGTGATGGTGGTGGTGGCCATTGATTTGATGATCACATTGTAATATTATGTATTGTTATGTATATATAGATTTTTTTTAACACAATGGGATCTCAAATTACTTTACGATATTTATCTTCATGTGTGTGGTGTATTTTGTTTACGTCAATGAGTATGATTCATGTGTGTGATGCAATTTTATGTATTTATTTATGTATTTATGTCATTTTTTTTTTTATCTTTGCTATAATTATAATTACAAATTTTGGGCAATCTTAGTTATAATTGCAAGTTACAATATCATCTATAATTACAATTTACAATCATTATTACAATTTCATAAATACAAATTACAATAAGAAATTACTAATTAGATTTACAAATTACAAATTACAAATTGGACAATTACAACTAAAACTTTACAATCACAAATTACAATTACAATTACAATTAGAACTTGCAAATTACAATTACAAATTTGCAATTACCTTTACAAATTAATTTACAAATCACAAAATAATTTACAAAATTGCAAAATTACAATTTTTTTTTATGTAATTGCAAAATTACAATTAAAAAATACAAACTTGCAAATTTACAAATTTAAGTTTCAATTACAAGTGTACAGTCACACAATACTATTACAATTAATTTTTTGCAATAACAAGATACGTAGGCAATAAGAAGTGAACATACCAAATTCATAGTGCTTTTGGTAAGGAGAGAGAGAAGCTAAGATATAAATCTAAGTAAAGTTTCTAATTACATTATTAAATGTGGTCCATGTAAACATGAAATTATGTTCCTTCCTCATCTCCTATTTATCACAAATTTTACTAAGTCAATCATCCCAATCTATTGTTTTGGTTATATTATTAAGTAGTTCATTATGGAGGTTACGAGTCTCACTAGTTATAATTTTGGTTGTATTAGTTTTGTTCTTTATGCACATAAAATTGGAAAAATAGTTTTGATCAATAAATTTAGGATTTATAAAAGCTTTGTAGTATCCATGTTATGTTTATTAATCATTTCATTATTTTCCTTCTATTTTAAATGACAATTTAAATTGATTCCTATGTAGGTTGTTACCACCATAGAAAATAAGATGATATTTTTTTCTCTTAGGTTTAATTATTATAATCTTGATTTTATCCATCTTAACGTTAAGTTTATAAAATTTGTAAAATGATTGAAAAGGTTGAGTTTCTTATTCATGAAGGATATAAAAATAATAATGCAATCTATGAAGGATGACAATAAGTCTAGCCATGTTAATTTCAACAAAACCATCCTCTTTTAAGAATTTCTCAATTTTATTAACATATATCCAAAAGGATGCTATAAATAGGGTACCTTTTCTTAATGCATTAAATATTGCGATTATTGTGCACTTGGCCACTGATTATAACATTTAAACTTTATATGAGGATTTAATAAGTATATCATTAGTTCAAGAAAATAGTTATGTATTTATGGTCAAATTTTGTTGTCAAAATCATATGAGGACTCCATTAATTTATAACTAGAATGGATATATCATCTATTTATTACAAGGATATATACTCTTCTTGGGTACAAGTTTATTATGTTGAGATATTGTAACTTCAAAGAATATTATATTTGTACTTTATTATTCTAGAGATGTTTCATTCCTCCTAGAAGATCTTATTGTATATCCGGAGATGTTTATTCCTCCGTCGGAATGTGGTAACTTGGGTTATTAGACTTCCCTAGTAGGGGTTGGCCCTGTATGTGTTATATGGGTCAAAGGGTTATTAGACCACCCTAGAGGGGTCGTCCCAGTCAGTTGTAGTGGGGTATTTAACCCATTGGTTAAATACGAGCCTACATGATTTGTGTAAAAGACAATTCGGAGTAGTGTATAAATAGAGGAGGTGTATTCCTCATTTAACACACACTCACTCACTTGAGAGTAGCGCACTTGTGGAGGAGAGGTCTGCTATGGTGGAGGAGGAGATCATGTCTTTGGTTTGCATCTTTGTATATTGCTAGTCATCTATATTGAGTAAGCTTTGCTGGGTTTTCTACCCCATGAGGGTTTCCCAGGATAAATCTATGTCTCTTGTGTTTATGCTGTGCTTGTTGTTTCTTCAGTGATCCTGTATATGCTATTATTGTGAAATGGAATGTAATGCTGCTATTTTTTGTCTTAGAATATTAAATATTAACATGGTATCAGAGCTAACCTGAAGGAAGGAAATGTATGGCACTTACGACACTTGCTTTACTTACGACAATTTGAAGGTTAGGGTTTTATATAGCAAAAACCAGTCATCGTGCAACTTTCACCATAAATACATTTTGGAGAATGTCCAGGATCTGAAACCTTTACAGGTCGTATATAACATCTCCAGGTATCTTGTGTCCAAAGGGAACCCTCAGATTCGTTGTACTTTGTAAGGTATGATCAGTACAAGTTAGGGTTTCTGCCTCTTCCAGATCTCAGTCAAAATCAAGTGACCTAGGCAAAAAGGTCATAACTTGGGCTAGGAAGCTCCAAATGAAATTTAGTAAAAAGTGACAGGTAGTACACATACTGTACTATCTCAGGAAACGTTTTCAAAGGCCGAATTTGAACCAGTGACACATGTCACATCGTACAAGTTCGCTCTCCTGTTTTATCCCATAAACAGGTCACGTTGCGACACTCGGCATAACTCTCTCTCAGAAAATCCAATTGAGGTCAGAACTATCGGGATGGAAAGATTGCAGGTCAGACTACCATAGAAAAGGTTTTCAGACCCTGTGGAGTGAAAATTTCGGAGTTACAGTAGAAACAATCAGGTACATATTTCTGTCAAAACAGAATTATTTTTGGAGCACCTTCATTCATGGCTTCCAGAATTTAGGGTTTCAGAGAAAGTTAGAATTTTTGGAATCGGAATCCACGGCTGAATGATACTTAGAAAAATCAAAATTTAGAGACCAAGATCGAATTTTTTGGTTGGGTAGAAGATCGGGCTTGATCAAACCCCAGTTCGGGATTTTGATCGGAAAGATGGAAAATTAGGGCTTCAGCAAAAGTTGGAATTTTTGAAGTCTGTAACCACGGCTGGAAGCTCCTAAAAAAAATAAGAGTTTGGAGCCTTGGATCGAACCTTTTGATTAGATAGAAGGGTGGGCTTCATCAAACCCTAGTTTGGGTTCCTGTCTAGAAGATCCAGAAGTTTCGTAGGCAATTTTGAGGGGTCAAATTTTGGAGATTTCAAAATTGAAGTATACTAGCAAGACACATCCTTCCATCCATTCAGAAGTGTGAAAGTCAAAGATTGAATTTTTAGTGTTTCTCTAGCAAACCCTAATCAAGCTCCAGATCAAGTTTCAGGGGGAGTTGAGGCTAAGGCCTTACATAAGAAGACTACAAGAAGTATCGACAGGTATGACTTAAGGAGGTTCAGGTATGTCTTGAAATCTGACTCTTGATTAAGTTCATGATGTCTTTGTCTTCATATTATTTATTAGTACAATCTTGATTAATGTTAGAATTGTCTTATCACCCTAGTAATAGTATGAATGCATGTGAATGATAGAAGACATTCATTGATTAGGGCTATATGATTGTACTAATGCATTATGGTGTTGTGTGAGGTTGATGTTGTCTGCTAACAAGATACAGGTACATCACAAAAGACAAATCAAGTTCCATGACCATGACAACATGAAGACAAAGACTCATCCATAATATTTGTTCTACTTACGAGGTATGTATGACTTTGTTCTATTATGCTTAACCTATGATATATGCAGGTTCCAGCATAGGATCTCTAAATCATTGAAGAGAACAAAGAAGATATTGATTAGGTATGTTAGACATAACTAAGCAGGTATACTAATCCAGGTATGTTTTCCTATGTCATGTTAGAATCTTACCTTGTGTTAGGATCCCTTATAGAAGTATACTTGGTATGATTGGTTATGCTTATTCATAAAGTTACTAATCAAGGGTTTATGCATATTATGTCTCTTATCTTGGTTGATGATTTAACTAACTAGATCAAACTAGAATATGCATGAGTAAAAAAAGACTTCCCTGAAACCTTGAATATTATCTATAATCATGACTATACATTTTCAAGATTATTTAGAACTATAATGTTTTGATAACATACTAATGAATGTATGTTTGTGTATGAGATCATGAGGATGACACTTGAGCATGCACAGTGGTACAGAATGAATAGAAGTTCAAAAGACATACAGAAGATCAAGCAGGAGGCAACCACACAAACATAAAAGATAAGTATTTGAGTTGTTATTTGAAATAGTAAATGATATTGCCTGTAATAGGTTGTATGCATATTTGTATTCCTAGAATATATGATGCTGAGTGTAAACATTCATAGAGCATTGAACAGTATACTACTAATATGCATATGATTGGTAAGGTGGACAAACATTCCATTGTTGCTTGTCTAGAATGAAACCTCTTTGCTGACATGCTAAGAGCTGTGCACACTCTCGATAGTATGTTCTGGTAGAGATGGAAGGAATCTAGATAGCCACTGTATGCATGCAGGATATGGGAAAGTGTTGTGCCAAAGTATTGGTCAAAATAGTTGCATAACTATGTAAATGATATCTGTATGCATAATAGGTTATCATGTCAATATGATTTGATGATTATGAAGAATTACTAATCATGTACTTAGTTTTGATTTGTAGGAAATATCATGATGAATGATGAACACTGAACAAGCGATGGATGTTCAACAAAAAGATTTACAAATCAAACAAAATATAGAAGGCTCGTGGCTAGAATATTCTCTTAGAAAGAGGAAGAGAATCATGACGAGATGTTTGCTCCAAGTGACTAGATAAGACCATTCTATTAATGGTGTAATTAAAGAAAAAGTGTGAATCAGGTTCTGTATGGGTACCCAGGATCGATAGTCAATTGATGAGCTTAATGGGTGATGTGGATCACAACCTTTGCTACAAGGTTAAATATGGTTTCTATACACAGATGACATGGATGCAAGAAGGAACTCACCACAGAGTTCGAATGATATTGAGGCTCATATTAGTAGACCCATATAACGAGAGATGGCACAGATAGATATGCAGAAGATCATTCATTGTAGAGTGTGAATGATGTTCAGTCAAAAAGGGAGAATTGACAGTTTCTTGATAAGTTTGGGCTTTACCAAAAGTAAAGTTGTTCCTAACCTTTACCTTAAGGTTGTGGATGATGAACCTATCATACCATTATTGTATGATGATGATCTCTTTCTGACAAGGAATGAGAAACAGATCATGAAAAGAAAGAAGAAGATGGCTGCAGAAATGAAAATTAAAGATCTCAGATTGATGCATTACTTCCTAGGTCTGGAAGTATGGCAAGGCCCAGAAGGAATCTTTCTCAACCAGGGAAAGTATACTGAGAAATATTAAAAGGACTTGATGTGTTGGAATGACCACTCTTGAAGTTGTTAGCAGATGACTCATCAGATTTAGTGGATAGAACTCTGTATAGACAAAATATTGAGTCATTGATGTGTCTAACAAATACTAGGTCAGATATATGCTTTGCTGTGAACACCTTGTGTCAGTATCTAGTGGAAACCAGATGTGTTCACCTGTTAGTTGCAAAGCATGTGATGAGGTACCTAAAGGATATGATAGACTTTGATCTATGCTATTTTGGAGATCATGACTTCAAATGGCTACACATATGTTGATTGAGCAAAAGGTGTATCAGACAGGTAGAGCACATCAAGAGGATGTTATTGTCAAGGATCAGCCATGATCTTGTGGTTTAGCAGGAAGCAGTCTAGTATGGATTTCAGCACAAGCGGAATATATGGCGGCTTTCTCTGCTAGTTGTGAAGAAGTATGGCTTCAGGATTGTTTGACTTAGAGATAGACCCTACTGTGATCCTATGTGACAAACAGAGTTGTATCAAGATGACAGAGAATTCAGTGTTCCATGATAAGTCAAAGCACATAGAGATCTGACATTTCTATATACAAGATATGACGCAGAAAGGAACTATAAAGTTCGAATTTGTAACAGGTTTCCGATGTACTAACCAAACCTCTACCGATCCGATGTACTAACCAAACCTCTACCTTAAGTAAAGTTTTCTGAGACAAACTTAAAATAGTTCAGAAGGACCCTCCTTGAAAGGGGGAGCGATGTGGTCACTTATGATGTGATTGCTCGCATTGACAGTGAGGTCGATGATGTGGATACCTATATTGGTGATGCCGACAGATAGGTTGGTGGATGGTCCTTAGACAGGGTCTAAGGTGACAAGGGGATTGCATCATCCTTGAACAAATGTTCTAAAAGAGAGCCGTAGACGTATGTCTTCGAGAATGAAGTCCTTGGTGGACATGAGGGGATTGGATCATCCTTGGACTTCAGCCCTAAAGAGAGCCGTAGACGTATGTCTTCGAGATTGAAGTCCTTGGTGGACATCAGGGGATTGGATCATCCCTGGACTTCAATCCTAAAGAGAGCCGTAGACGTATGTCTTTGAGAATGAAGTCCTTGGTGGACATGAGGGGATTGGATCATCCCTGGACTTCAGTCCTAAAGAGAGCCCTAGATGTATGTCTTCAAGAATGAAGTCCTTGGTGGACATGAGGGGATTGGATCATCCCTGGACTTCAATCCTAAAGAGAGCCGTAGACGTATGTCTTTGAGAATGAAGTCCTTGGTGGACATGAGGGGATTGGATCATCCCTGGACTTCAGTCCTAAAGAGAGCCGTAGACGTATTTCTTTGAGAATGAAGTCCTTGGTGGACATGAGGGGATTGGATCATCCCTGGACTTTAGTCCTAAAGAGAGCCGTAGATGTATGTCTTCGAAAATGAAGTCCTTGGTGGACATGTGAGGATTGAATCATCCTTGGATTTCAGTCCTAAAGTGAGCCGTAGACTGGGTCTCCGAGAATGTAGTCCTGAATGAACAGGTAGGGGATTGTATCTTCCCCGGACTTTGGTCCCAGAATTGATCCGTAGACTGATGTCTCCGAGAATTGAAGATAGGACTGCATCGTCCCTGGACCTCGGTTCAAAATGTACGTGAGGACTGCATCGTCCATGAACTAGGTTCAAAATGTACGTGAGGACTGCATCGTCCATGAACTGGGTTCAAAATGTACGTGAGGACTGCATCGTCCATGAACTAGGTTCAAAATGTACGTGAGGACTGCATCGTCCATGAACTGGGTTCAAAATGTACGTGAGGAATGTATCGTCCATGAACTGGGTTCAAAATGTACATGAGGACTGCATCGTCCATGAACTGGGTTCAAAATGTACGTGAGGAATGCATCATCCATGAACTGGGTTCAAAATGTACGTGAGGATTGCATCGTCCATGAACTGGGTTCAAAATGTACGTGAGGACTGCATCGTCCATGAATTGGGTTCAAAATGTACGTGATGGGATTGCATCGTCCCTAGACATGAGACTTGTCTTAAAGTGATAAGGATTGATCATCCTGGAACTTGATCTTGATTGTATCATCCATGGACCTATGTCCTAAAGAGAGTGGGATTGATCATCCTATAATATGATCGTGTGTGTTGCAGGGTATGCTGCTATGTATTGATGATAGATGTATTAGTGAGAATACATGCTTTTGATGATAGATGTATTAGTGAGAATACATGCTTTTGATGATAGATGTATTAGTGAGAATACATGCTTTTGATAATAGATGTATTAGTGTGGATACTAATACAGATGATCCAGATGCTGTAGATCGAGATGATCCAGATGCTATAGATCGTGATGATCCAAATGCTGTAGATTGTGATGATCCAGATGCTGTAGATCGAGATGATCCAGATGCTGTAGATCGAGATGATCCAGATGTTGTAGATCGTGATGATCCAGATGCTGTAGATCGAGATGATCCAGATGTTATAGATTGATATGATCCAGATGCTGTAGATCGAGATGATCCAGATGCTGTAGATCGAGATGATCCCGATGCTGATGATCGTATGATGATGATGTTGATGATCGTGAGGATCCAGATGTTGATGTTGTTGTAGCTGTTCGAGTGTTGCAGAAGATAAAGACTCAGTACTGAAGATGTTGATGTTCCAGTATTGAAGATGTTCCAGTAACTGCTTGAGTTACTGATGATGTTGAGAAAGCTTCCAATGATTTATAGATGTATCATGTATGATGTTGATGACTCCTTGCTCATGCAGATGCTGTTATAATATCCTTCTCGTTAAGGGGGAGTGTTGAGATATTGTAATTTCAAAGAATATTATATTTGTACTTTATTATTCTAGAGATGTTTCATTCCTCCTAGAAGATCTTATTGTATATCCGGAGATGTTTATTCCTCCATCGAAATGTGGTAACTTGGGTTATTAGACTTCCCTAGTGGGGGTCGGCCCTGTATGTGTTATATGGGTCAAAGGGTTATTAGACCACCCTAGAGGGGTCGGCCCAGTTAGTTGTAGTGGGGTATTTAACCCATTGGTTAAATACGAGCCTACATGATTTGTGTAAAAGACAAGTCGGAGTAGTGTATAAATAGAGGAGGTGTATTCCTCATTTAACACACACTCACTCACTTGAGAGTAGCGCACTTGTGGAGGAGAGGTCTGCTATGGTGGAGGAGGAGATCATGTATTTGGTTTGCATCTTTGTATATTGCTGGTCATCTATATTGAGGAAGCATTGCTGGGTTTTCTACCCCATGAGGGTTTCCCAGGATAAATCTGTGTCTCTTGTGTTTATGTTGTGCTTGTTGTTTCTTCAGTGATCCTGTATATGCTATTATTGTGAAATGGAATGTAATGCTACTATTTTCTGTCTTAGCATATTAAATCTTAACATATTATGCATCGAATTGTCAAAAAGGCATAGTCTAGAGAGTGCATGTGTTCTTGTGAGGATAAATGCCAAACATGAATTAAGGTTGAATAAATGAATGAATTTGACTATATTTTCCATGTATAAACCCAATAAAGAGTTTTCCTAGGATAGACTATGATACATGTGTATATTAGGGTCAAGAATCTAGGTACACACTTGGTCATGAATATCCCTCATGTCATGCTAAATAATTAATCATGCTAGTGACAATGAGTTGATGAATTTTTATAAATAACTTCATTCAAAAAAACCTTAATGTGATTGCATTGTTAGAGTTTGAAAGTGGTTTTGTGATTGGTGAAAACATTAAAATTATCTAAATTAATATAATGAAATCTAATGATAGAGTGTGTTAGTGTTACTTAACAAACAAATACAATGCATTCACACATTATAGATGTTCTTTTTAAGTGTAATTAATTTACAAATTAACTATATATTTCAAATTAATATTAAAATTTGTTTATTACTTACTAGATAATATTAAAATAATTAGTATAAAATGACTATTTCCATATTGTTAATCCAAATTCACATTAAATATCTACACACATATGATACACACTGAGCTATATTTTTTCAATATCGATATGCCATAATAATGGTGCGACAATAATTCTAATATTTTATACTAAATATGCAATGAAATATAAATACCTTCAAGTAAAATAAAATTCTTTTTCAATCAAGCATTCCATACAATCACAAATTACTTGATAGACAAACACATTTCACATCAGATCGATTGTTAACCAACTAAATTGTTTTAAAACATACGATAATTAACTTTCCAATTTGACCGTCATAAGATGAAAAATAAACAATATAATTAGAGAATTAAACATAACCATAATAAACTGATACATCAAAAATGAAAATGATGAAATAAAACATGTTCATATCACTCTCCATTGCCATCACCCTAATTATCTTCCTTGCTTGGCATGAGAGCACTGTTGTTCTAAAAAATATGTTTTGATCTAGGGCCAATCCCTATCCAACACATCTGTGTAATAAAACACTTGGTTGTAGTGCTTTGGGAAAACATAAGGCTCCTTGGTTTCATCCCACATCTTTCTAGAGTTTATACATGTCATCCCACTATCACGATATTCCTTTACATAAACTTGGTCAAAGGTGTCCCACCATTTGCACCTAAAAATAACACATTGGAAATATGAGAAGTCCACTGGAATGATCTCTTGTATATTTACGACGTAACCAAAGTTCATCGCTATTAGGTTTTGATCATAGTGGCTATCATGGATAGATTAGTCGAACTAGAATTCATCTCCATGGTCTTGTGTTTCCCGTCCATCATCTGCATCCTCGATGCAAAAATAATTCCAATATTCCCACATAGATGGGAACAAATGCAGTTGTAAAATAGTGAACAAATGACAGTGTCATGTCATATGTATCATAGCCTAGCCATTAATATATGTATATATGATATAATTCCAAAGTTCATTATAAAGTTAAAAATGTACACAAAGACATTATTACCGAGTTGCTGCACTTGATCCCTGTATTTAGCGAATCCTCTTCAGCATGTGGATAATGACCAGATGCACCATATATCTCTCTAACTTGGTCAGCAACCCAAGTGTTGGGATAGATCATTGGCATATTTTCTTTTAAATGATCTAGATAATGCATGCTTCTACCATTCTACCATCTCAATTATTTATTGTCAATATCCCATTTCCTCCTCTTCTATTCATACAATGTGATCCACAGTTGTGTTTCCTCTGCGTTGTAAATAATGAATTTATTGATGGCATCAATTTATGAATTTGATGTTGCATTCATGAAATCAAATTGACATATAGTACATAAGAGATCAAATACAGATTATGAATTTCATTGTGAATAGTTACTATGTAGAAATATGACCAAAGATAAGTGACTTACTCTTTATGATGTTCCTTTTTCCATTTGTTTGAAGTGCTCCCCTTCTCTTTTGTCCTCATCGCATTCATCATCCCAAATCATTGTGCTTGGTGTGTGGTTGATTTGCTTGATGTACTCATTGGCATGATAGAATGAATCATATACTATGTACCCCTATTCCATAGACCCCTTGGGTTTTTCCCTTTATCAAACAAATACTGCTTCAATTTTTTCATGTACCTCTCTAAGAAGAAAATCCAATGACATGAGACCACCCCAACTAATTCAACCTCATCAACTAGTTGAATTAGAAGATTAACCTGAAAGTCCATGAAACTTGTCAACAGTTCCTTCTCATACATACAAACAATCTCATCCATCTCTTGACGCCACCATGGAATGCTATCCATGTGAATCTCCTTTGATGTGATCCATCGTACAAATGCAAATAGTTTATATATGGCACAACGTAGGTCCTTGGGAAAGTCATGGTTCATACAACCATGCACAACCAAAGGATAATGACACTACAAATTGAACACAAAAAATTTCATTTCATTTTAGTTTGTGGGGGAAAACATAAAAAAAAAAATAAGAGCATTTTTTTGACATACATGCCCTTAGAAGGTTCAGATAGTCATGTGATTTCAAACCCGAAAAATGTTTGTCTATAGTGAAGTAGCCTCACAGAGTAGAAACACATAAATAAGGAACCTTCAAACCCAATATAACTTCCTTTTCCAAAGAAAGATCATCTTTCTTCAAAACCCATTAGACATCACCTTCTTTATATGACCAACAGAGGCCAGCCTCTCCTCTATTTTCTTGTCTTGGCCAATGATTCTTTCTAGTATTTGAAGAAATACTATCTCTCCTTACACCCAGTGTGTCACTTTGTTTAAGTGGTATGTGCCTCCATAAATAATATGAAACATTTTTAAATATATGCATGGGATATAGTAAGTGGACAATCTTAAGATGCTCCCAATATGAGAGCTCATAAAATAACGATTTCCTTTTCATCTCAATAGGCATTTTCTCAACATAGGTGTCAAATAATTTAGGATATTTAAACATAGAATCACCATTTCGATCAAATATTTCTGTAATTTACTTCTCCTTCTCTCTGTATTATTCCATAAGCCATTGAGCTGGTGTCATTATTCGGGCCTTTGGGTTCTCTTTGGTTTACCATTGAAAGAACATATTGCTCTCATATAAGGGTGGTCTTCTGGGAGGAATACCCTCAAGAATTCATACACCCAATATCATAAGTGTCTGTACCACCTAGAATTCATAGAAGGTCCACAACATTTACATGCATGATACCCTTTTGTTACAAGACCTGCGGTGTTATGGTATACAGAGCATGTTAGTATTGAAGATCAATATATTGGTACCAAACTAAATATGCCAAAAAGTATTGCTATGAATATAAAAAGATAAAACAACATATTTACCATAGAAAACTCCTAATCATGGATAATCATGTGTGGTGTATCAACATATTCCATACAACATAAAAATCCTCTCTATTGGGATGGTGTTGCAACTGAAACCACCCTCCCCAGTATTTTATTTTGGGAAGACTGGGCCCCACCTTAAATTTATCCTTTACTTGTCTCAAGCCTTTGATATCCTCTTGGAATAAGTCAAGTACTACCCAGAATTAATATGTTCCCAAGAAAGAGAAAGTACTTAGCCAAATTGAAATGTTTCCTTAATCGACCCTTTTTTATAGAAGTTTCACGTTTCGATGAGTTTACCTAAGTTCGCAGAAACGTCATTGAAACTCAACTTTTTACGTCAAAGAGTCGGCTAGCATTTTGACTTTTTGCCGAAATTTTGGTGAAGTTTCGGTTTTGCACCAAAAAATACAGATGTGACTTTGCCTTTGTCTAAACTTTGGAAAAGTTTTAGATTTTTCACCGAAAAATCGGCAAAACTTATAATAAGTCTTTGAAACGTCACCCAAGAATTTTGTCTCTCGCCGAAACGTCCACGGAGTTTTGGATTATTGCCAAATTCACCTAAAACGTTTCGAACATTTTACAACAAACTGGCCGTAGTGTTGCTAAAATTCCTGGATCTCGCTGAAACAGATCGAAAACTTTTCCATTTTTCACCGATAAAACTTAGTTTTTGATGCGACTTCGGTGGACCTATAATATTTCGCGTCGATACATATCGAAAGACATGTGGAAGGATGTCGAAACTGTTCAACAAGAATTATGATGCTACTCCAATATAGTTACATCGACCCGGTCCTTCACATTGAAACACACTTCACAAAAGTTGTTAACTTTTCTCTAAAACTTATCTGCGAGAATCATAGTTTAACGACGATATTATTGTGGTGAATTGAAGTTTCTTGCCGATACATACTATCGCATGGGAAATGAAAACATCACCGATACACATAGGGGAAAATTTCCCTTTAGCACTGAAATGATTCATTCAAAGTCACAAAAAGCACATCGAGGCCATTTTAAATCCCGTTTAGGCATTTAGGGTTTTAAAATAACCTTTTTAAATAGAACAAACGTCGTTTTCTTTTCTCATTTTTGTCACATAACCCCATTCGAGCATGCAGTCATTGGAGAAGATTCCTCATCAAACCTATACTCACAGTGCATAAACACCTATACTCATAGAAGCTATACTCATTGGAACCTAGAAGCTCGGTACATTCGCATCTACTACGAACCAACCTAACACACATGTCATCAATTGTCCAGGTAGGTATTCTTTTATCGTGTTTTGTTGATTTTGAACTAGTTGAATTTCCACTTAGTAGTTTGCAGTTGGAGGGAAATAACCATGATTCATATCCTTGACTATTTTCTTCCTTTTGAGTTGATTTTATTGGTTAGCTTGGCATTTATTTTGGTCCCAAGGGTTTCAATCCGCCTCACTTGTATTGAGTAACTTAAGCCCTAATGCTCAGTCCACGCTCTTCTTTCCCAATGAGCATTCTCTTGAATTTTCTCTTGTTCCATTAAAACCATACCTTAAACCCTAACTTCAAGAACTCATATATTTTCTCCAACACTGCCTTCACTATTATGAGTTGTTGCATTTCCATTTTGCGAGCTAGCCAATGAATCGATGTAGACCCTAGTGGATAAACTAGGGAGTTTTTATTTAGTGATGAGCAATGCATTTATTCATATGAAAATAATTTATTGTTGCAAATCTTTGTATTTGTTGATTTTTCTTGAAATTGCATCTCTTTTTTGGTTTCAATGGAACTTACCCAAGATAATGATATTTCCTCTATAATACAGGATTCAAAAATGTATAAAAGGGATCCTAAGTACTCCTCTAAGGCCATATTGGAGATAGCATCTGATGATGATCCTATCCAGGAAGCATCTCTGGATACCCATTTCGACGATACATAGCATATCACAGGCATAGATCCAGAGTTCAAAATGTCCGAGAAGCTACCATCAAAGAAGACTTAATCTATCAGAACATCAAAAGGTCAAGCATTCACAAGGTTGCAGCCAACCCTGAATTGTTTCCTTGTGCCAAAGTGATAGGATTGGTCCTTCCCCATATTGATACTAAATCTCATATCATTACAAGCACTACGGGAAAGGTTTTGCGTCATTCCAGCCTCCACATATCGGCAAAGCATATAGAATTCCAGATCCAAGAGCATTTTTGATGGAAGAATGGATCGCAAACATGAAACTTGACTATGCCGAATGTGCAAAGAAGATGTTGCTACCAGAGAAGCAGCTACTCCAGAGAGACAATGTGTAATATGAAACTAAATTTTTGAAGACTCCTTTCAGGATTGTTGCTACTGTCATATGCAGGCTCTATGGGAGGACCAACTCAACTCATTACAAGCTCAGTTGGGTGCCTTTTATTTATCATGTCGCAATACATGGCACTATTTTTAATTGGGTAGACATTATCCCCGAGAACATGGTCCAAGCAATAAAGTATGCTCAGCAGTGCCTCAAAGTAAAGAAGGTTGAATTCCACATGTCCTCTTATTTGGTGGATTGTATAATGAGTTTGCACCCCTTTCTAGTCTCACATGTAGGTGGAATCCTAATGAATCTCCTATTTATGTGTCTTATCAAATTTTGTGAGCCTAGAAACATGCAATCTACTACAAGCATATTTGTGAAGAGTTTATGGTTCCCTTGTACAAATTGGTATATGAAAAGGATCCAGATTGCATGTATGAGGAGGCTCTTGCAGTAGTTACAAAATTATGGGATTTATATCTGACCTCTAAGGGAACCTACTTGTGCATCTATGGAGGATCAAAGGGTACATTTCTATTACCCATGTATGCGGATTGTATTATTTTGAAAGAAATTGTGAGGCATACATTTTTAAATGGCATTGGTCATTTCCTGCATAATAATAAGAAATATTCTTGGCATCCACTTGCGTTGATAGTCGGATTATACAGGTTGAACAAGGTAAAAGATTCCTAGGACCTGGTAAAGGATTTAGATTCATTTCACTTTGGCGATAAGATCTTTGTAATAAATGGTAGTCACCAAAAGGTGGCTCTGCATTGCGCATCTGTTAAAATTCATTATGAATATGCTGACCAATATTTGAAGGAAGAAGAAGTATATAGATGGGTCCCAAACCTCACAGAACTAGACATAAGACTCAACAAAGTAAAGGGTGGTAAGGAGGAGAGCTTGATCAAACAATCATATGCCTTGGCACAATCAAACTTAGAAGAATATGCTAGGAAGAAAGTTGTGGAAGAAGCCCTCTTGGAAAAAAAAAACAAAAGGTTGCAGGAGGAAGAGCTAGCAAGGAAGGTCGAGGAAGAGAGAAAATAAAGAGAGGACATGGAAGGATTACATAAGAAAATGGAAAAATAAAAACTAGATAAGCTTGCAGTAGAACAATAAAATAAAAGGGCCAAGTTAATACAACAACAATAGGAATCATCTTGGCAGGAGGAACTCCAAATAATAAAGAAGAAGAAGAAGCATTCAAGAAAGCAGTGGAAATTCAAGGCCAACAGGGAAGTGAGGAACTAGGAAATGAAGGTCAATATAGGGACATTTATGTTAGAACATACACCAACAAGGAAATTCCACTGACTAGAGGACATCTTCATTTCACTGATTTGGGACTCACTCCATTCACACTCTCCAAGAAACACACTGTATCTAAGTTGGAGACTATAGTTTATGACTCCAAGAGAAATACTATCATGAAGTGGACAAAGAAGAGGCTAAACATTTCCTCATAGCTTGGCATATCCTACAATACAAGAAGTTCCAGTGGTTGAAGGTACCAACATGGACCCTAAGTTCGCAGCATCCATTGGAGTAGCTGCAGCCATGACCAATGAAGACAATGTACATAAATTGATAGAGAGAGTAGAAAGAAGCAAGGCCAAGGTAGTTATGCTTAAGGAAAATATGGTTCAATCAAGGAATGAAGGAACTGAACTCAAACACCAACGGGATACCCATGAATTTCAATAGGGAGAATACATGAATACCATTCAAAGTATGGAAGCATAAAGACATTCACTAAATGTTCAAGTGGTAATATTGGAAGGAGAGAAGATAGATTTAAAGTCCCAATTATAGGAGATGTAATAAAAGGAAATTCAATGGGACCAGCAAATAGAATCTCTCACTATCGAAAAGGGATCCCTACAAGATCAAGTAGAAGATCTTAATCGATAAAAGTATTCATTGAACATTGCACAACTGAAAAAAAAATAAAAAAATAAAAAAATTAACCTCGTTTTATGATTGCACATCCACCCTTCAGGAAAACAAGAGTTACTCATAGAACAAATGTTTGAAGTGCAATGAATGATGTCCAGACTTAAGCAGATATCTGAGATAGCTACTGCCACTCGACATAAGTTGGGAGAGATTCGTGACAGAATGAAGAAGTTGACTCTTAATCGAGAAAAGTATTCATTGAACATTGCACAACAGAAGAAAGAAAAAAAAAAAAAAAAAAAAAAAAAAATAAAAAAATAAAAAAAAAAAAAAAAAAAATAAAATTAACCTCGTTTTATGATTGCACATCCACCCTTCAGGAAAACAAGAGTTACTCATAGAACAAATGTTTGAAGTGCAATTAATGATGTCCAGACTTAAGCAGATATCTAAGATAGCTACTACCACTCGACATAAGTTGGGAGAGATTCGTGACAGAATGAAGAAGTTGACTTCTTGGAGAAATAAAGCAAAGGAAATTCCTCCCCATCTGCCTAAGAGATCTACATATGAATTAAGATTGGATTTTTGAACTCTTAATAGTTTCCATAAGGCAGAGAACAAATTGCAAAGTGAGGTAGTAGCTTCTATTTCCAGATGTGGAGGGATCCATCATAGTATAGCCAAAGCTTTTGAAAAGTCTCATTTTCCTTCTCTTAGCCCATTTGAAAACCCTATGTGAAAAGAGAAGCGATTGACTGAACTAAGGACCATTAAGGATTGAGACATAACTATTGTTTGAAATATGGAAAGTATCACTCTAAAGGACTTACATGAAAGTATTGGAAAAGCAACATTGAAAACACAATACTTGGCTAATGGGCATAGCACAACGTCCAAAGGCCTCAATGCAATGGTCAAAGATTTATATTTTCATAAAGTGGATTTACGATTGTTGTAACCACAACAGTTTAATATTATATTTTATGAAAGTGTCCTTTGGAATTATTTTTTACAAACTCAAGAGGGCGCCCCACCCTAATGATGTAATAATTTTATTTTATTATGTATTTTTTTCCCTTTTATTTAAGTTGTAACTAAAATATGAAAAAAGTCTTGTAAGAAAATGGGTTGTAGTTAAAGGAAGGTGAACTGAATAAGTAACCTTAGGGGTCAAATAGACTCGGATAAATAGAGGAAATTAGGTAGAGCATGGGGATTTTTATTTTCGGAATATTTTTCTAGAAATCATATGTAAGAATTGTTTCTAATAATGACCAAAACAATTTTCTGAGTGGAAGCTTGCATTGGAGACTGTGCAAAATGTGTGGAGAAATGCATGGAATTGATTTCCTCCTTTTGTCTATTAAAATGAAATAATATTATTCTTGTTTCTATTGGATTATTCTAATAGTTTTTGAATTATTTTAGTGCATATGCAAGTAAACAAAGTTTTCTTTGCTTTCTACAAGCAATGGATGTAATGAATGTTAATGCTCGAGTTATCTAATGTATAAAATTTATTTTTAACTGTTAAATGTGTTTATTTTTAGTGGTTATCTCTTGTAAAATGCATGATACAGTCACATTGCATTGTTGTTTGTTAATATTTCTCCTTGCAAGGATAGTTTAGTTTAAGTAGAATACTGCATTTAATTAGGGAATTCACTTGGGTGGACGAGAGTAAATGAAGTGATAAGATGGGTGGTAAGAACTTGCACATCACTGTATGAGGCTTCTTCATATCGGTCAAACAAGTACATTTTAATAAGCATAAGCATATGCATGTAGGGTTAGTAGCTTGCATTTCATTTAATACCAATTAAAATCCTAAACGGTGGGTCAAGCCATATCCGACAAAGTTATTCTAAGACTATCTTGAATGATAGGTGGACCATAATCCGGACGGGTTCCCTATTCCAAACAATGAAGGGTCTAATTGGGACTTTTCATTGGGGCGAACCCCTACTGTCGATGCAAGGATTTTTCCAGGCATCAATAGATTTGGCACTCGAAGGAGGGACACCAGTTTATGGTTGGTAGAGGAATCCTTTTCCCTCGAGCATTTTTCTCTAGATCTCCACCTGATACATCACAACCTAAAGGTTCAGTTCAAGCAACACCTGAAACTGGACACGAAACTAATTACTACGAAGACAATGTTGATGTATATGTAACTTCGGAATGTATTTAATCTATGTATTTCATATATATTTATTGTACCCTTATTAGAGATGTGTTATTCCTCTATAAGGAAGTGTCGTCATGTGGATTGACAAGTGTCGCAAGTGTGTGTACTTTCCAATGGGTTATTAGACCACCATGTGTGGGGTTGGGCCTGAAATATATATTATAATGTGGATGTATCTAGATAGACAAGTCGGCCCCATAGTGTAACTGGGAAAACAACTTAAGTATAAATAGAGATCGGGAGATCTCTATTTGGATCATTCGGAAAGTCACACTTCTCTCACTCAGAAAGTGGTGCACTAGTGAGGAGGAGGATCATCTGCTCTAGGAGACTATCTCAAGTGTATGTTGGTTGTACTTTGGTTGAGCCATTGCTCTCTCTATCTCTGAGGAAGTTGTGGGGTTTTTCACCTTAGGGTTTTCCCCACGGAAACTCTGTGTTTATTGTCTCTCATGATTTTGATTCTTGTGATGCTTGTCATGCTTATTGTGATTGTTATGCATTGATATACTGTATATGTTATTCTCTCAGTAAAGATCCAAGAGTTTTGTGAATTAATGCTCAAAATTTAACAGACAGTAACCCTGAATTGGAACAAGTTGAAACTTTGTACACAATACCACACCAAGAAGTTGATAATTTGAGAAGATATACTAGATCCCACATTAGAAAACTTGGAGGATTTCCTCTTATTACACTATTACCTAGAAGACGTGTTGCTCGTAGAAAATCTAAACAAAAAAAGGAGTGTATTCTAGTTGAATCCTTGGAAGAATTGGTGTATTTATCCTTCAAAGATATTCGTAAACCTATTGATCAGATATGACCATCTTCACTCGATTATTCCTCTTCTCAACATAACCAATCACCTTGACATGCACCTCCACGTATTTTACATATGGCTCATAATGTAAATTATACACCATCTTTGAGGGCCTAAGGTCCTTTAAACTTACCTTCTCCTCTTCACGATCTTCTGAAACACCCTAAGCAGGTTTTTCCTAAATTTGATCCTGGCAAAAGCATAACTACAAATGACCATTTGAAAAGTTTTTATCTAGCCTGAAATCTTCTAAATGTAGATCATGATGATGTAGTGTGCCATTTATTTCCTTATACTTTTGTGCCTAAGGCTTCATCATGGTATTTCATCCTATAGGATGGATCTATAGTTGATTGGGACAGTTTTGAAAAGATTTTTCTTAGTAAATTTGGTGAGCAAAGAACATTAGCCTCTCTCATGAAAGAATTTTTGTCTCTCAAAATGGATAAGAGCGAAAAGGTGCAAGATTTTAATAAGAGATTTATAAATTTTTTGATTAAGTTCAATGCCACATCTAAACCTACTGAAGAATCTTTAGTGAAGTATTATACTATAGCTCTTCATCCATCCTTAGCCATGTTTGTCAAACATTCTTGCAAAAATACTCTAGAATAAAATTTTGAAGAGGCTAAGAAGGTTGAAATAGAAATGAAAAATATAGTTAAGCACTCTATTGAAACAGAACCCAAACCTATCTCTTCTAAGAAACTATTGTTACTATCAAGGCCCACTGAAGAACAATCCACTGATTTAGAAAGTGTTGTTAAGTTGGTGCAAAAATTATGTAATAATATTATGGATCTGGAAAAGCAGAAAGAAGAAATTTCTTCTACAAATAAACCATTTAAACCATTTTATAAAATAAAATAAGAAACTCCAAAACCTCCAACAAACGAAGCCCCTGTACTCAGCCTAAATGAGGTAGGCATGGACAATTTTTGCACATTTCACCAAGAACACCATTTAAAGAAAACTTGTCCTCAATGGATTAATTCCATGAATTTGGTGATGAATCAACTATTAGATAAAAAAATTTTGGATGAAGAGGAATAACATGAAAAGGTACAATTAAATGAGACAAGTGAAGTAACATAAGAAACCACGCTTGTATTGTGGGAAGAATCTAGACTTGGAAGACGATGAAGGGATAGCAAAGATACATAACGTATATATTTATCCTATCAATTATGTGTTGATTCCTTTGAAATTGCATCACCAACAGTTGGGGATTCTCTCCGGTAAGCAAGACCAATTAGATCAATCATCGTTTGGTGTGGGGAATCCGTCCGATTAACGACCCAACTACCGTGTGTGATTTAAAGTTTGGTTTTACCAGTTGCAGCCCGGTCAACCGTTTATGTGTTTTATTTAAAGATGAGATGCAAGTGCCCTAGTTAAATGCATGTAATCTAATCTACCTGATATAACTAAACTAATATAAACTATCCCTATAGGGAGAAAATTTGAATTAAGAGTAATAAACTAGAAATGCACATAAAAGCTTCACAGATAGTTGTTTCAACATAATAAGCACATTTACAGTAGGAAGAAAAGATACCAAAGATAACTCGGATATAATTAAAGCATGCTATTACTCATTAAGCACATCAAATTTTACATAGGAAACAAAATCATTCACAACCATGAATTAATTCAATACAGTTTAAAGCGATCTCACATTATGCACATGAATGTATGAAGAATTAGTTCCACATGACATTCTACGTATTTCAAGCAAAATCTATGTGCTATCTTTCCCTAGGAAATAGATCCTTCTTTATTAAGGATAAAAATAGTTCTCATAAAAAATAGTCCAACTCTATTGTACCTTCCAAAAGTCCTTTCTCTCTATTCTCTTCTCCTATTTATATCTTTACAAAATTTGTCTTTAGTGTCTCTTCACATACCCTAACCCTAGGAATTCCCAAAATTTTGTCTTCTAGTTTTTATACAAAAGAATTACAAATATTAATTTCTAGCTGTCTTTTCCAACTCATAAATATATTTAGCCCATAGGTCAATTTCCTCTAAAACAATATTACTTTGGACAGGATCCATCATTTTTAAAGCGATCTCATGATTAAATAATTCTTCCTTGATACTCTTTACTCCTTCAGTCGTTGCTTTGTAACTGTCTTCCAAAAAGTAAGCGTGAATGGAAGCTTGTCCGATGAAATTATGCAAGTCCTATCCCGTTAGCACCTCCAGCTTCCTAATGTAACTCAAATCATCACTCAGTGTGCTTTTCAATTCTGATAAGCGTTGGTCTATTTCTGGAAATTCTTCCATGGTTGGAGGTAAAACTAGTTGACATTTTTCATGAATTTCACAGATTTTATGATAAAATCATGTACATTTCTCGATGGTCTTCGTAATCCTGTTATTAATCCACAGACCATATTTTCTGCAGAATTCAAGTAGCCTTGAATCCAGAGTTGAATCCAGAGTTGAATCCATGGTGGTCTTATGAGGAAAGTGCTCAGGAAATACTGATTTTCCTTCTCTCCATGTTATTTGCTCCTAATTTCAGCCATGGCGTGCACTAATTTCTGTCTAACTGCTAGAGTTTCAGCATCAATCTCTCTTATCCTTGATATCATTATTTTCATCTTACAGAATTACTCGGTGATGAGCTCTTGCAAATGATATATCTTATATTGAATTCCACAGGCTTGCTCATGAAAAGGATTCAAGTCTTGCTTCTTGTCATCTACGATTTTAAGTTTCTCTATCAAAAACTTCTTTTCCCTTATCAGCCTTTCAAACTGAACCTTAAAGTTCCCAACCTATTGCCTACTGTCTACCTCGCTTTTCTCCAACTCCTTGATGTGATTTTCCAAGTCCCTTTTCTTTCCCTCGGTAATTACCAACTACACAGTGAGTGCATTCTTTTCAGCTTCAATATTTTGGTATTCTCCTGCTATCCTTTCTTTTTCAGATAGGAGGACGTCATGTTTTCTTTTGAGCTCGAGTCCCTGTTCTCGCTCCTTCATCAAATTATCTTTTAATTTGAAGAGGTTCTCCTTCTTCCTTTCTACGTCGCTCATTAGCTTGTCCACATTGTCTGCACTTGCTTGTGCTTTAGCTATGTTGACTGATGCCACGAGCCTAGGGTATTTTTGAGTACCCTCGAAGATCGCACTTTCTGTTACTATAACAACACCATGTGCTGCTTTGATGGGGTAAATGGGGTGAGACCGAGCTCCGAAATTGGGCAGTGTCCTCCGATGATCATATTTGGTAGGTGTATGTCCATATATTGCGTGTTTGGGCTTCCTTGTTCCACAGCTTCCTTGGAATTTTCTTCTTACTCCTTTTGCCTCTGTTTTTTAGCCGCGTACTTTTTCGCTCTTTCTTTCATTTCTTGTACCCTTGCGGCCTCTTCCCTTTGTATCTTCTCAGAATCCTCACTTTGGAGTCTTTTGGTTTCTTCTTTCTGAAGCCTATCTGCTTCTTCCTTCCGGATTTTGTCAATCCCTTCTTTTAGCCTCTTTTCAGCTTCTGCTAACTGTATAGACACTGCATCCTCACGTTGCTTTTCTGCTTCTTCTTTTTTCTTTATCTCAGCTTCCTTGGAAGCGCTAGACTTAGAACTAGAACTAGCCCCACTTTTAGGACAATATCACTTGCCCAATTCGGTCATGGTCTTCGCACTTCAAAAGAATTCTTCATCTTTGTCAAAAATATGTGCATAATCAAATGTGATCTTGAAGGAAGCACAATGGGCAGAAACCTTACCTTCGCTATCATGTCTTCTGAAACTCTTCGTTCCAAAATGAAAGACCTCTAAATATTTAGAAAAAACTTCACCTTCTTTTTCCTTGTGCAACTTGTCTGCTCCAATAGTAAATGACATCAGTGGACAGGCGATCTTCTTCTTGTCATGAAGAAACCTACTAACCCCATTGATGAAAATCTGTCTCACATCCTCCTTATGTAAAACATAATCAGTGGCATACAGAGGAAATAGAGAAGGAGGTTGAGTTCCTCCAAACATCCTGATATATGTCCCTTCGGCAAAGAAGTAATAATCTTCGTATTCTTCGATGACTGAGATGGCATTCTCTGACATACAATTTGGCTCCTCTTTGAATATTAGTTGATATAATGGCATGATAAACCTTTCACAAATCTAGGTGTAGTGGCTTGCATGCTTGTGGGCCCAGGTCATTTGATAGGCCACATGGAGGGGAGATTCCTTACGGTTCCAGACGCATCCCAAATCAGTGAAAGAGTTTTTGATTAAGAATCAATCCACCAGATAAGAGGCCATAAATAAATCAGCTTTCTTCTGTGTAAATCCTCCTTGTGTTGCATCTATATGTGATGACATACTGTCAGAGATGATATCTTCCCAGTTGAACATCGTACCGTGTGTAGGAAAGTAGTACATCATCGACACCCGGCTGAGTTTATATATGTTCCCATTTTCCAAGCCAAAGACTTGGCCCAACATTAGGGCTATGATCATGTATGGGGTCCTTAATTTCTGACTCTTGTACACTCCACTGGTCCTCGATCAATTGTCTTTCAAAGATCGTCATCCTCTTGGCGAAGTCTAAATGATCCATGTTAACTCCTTTCACCCAATCATCATTCATCATGACTTTAGGGGCGGGCAATTTGTATGCTGCAACAATATGGTTTGGTTGGAAGGATGCAAGCCCCATCCCGCTGATATCTCAAATGATTGGTGTTAGTATCTACCTGGGGAAAGATCCACCCAATGACTTCCAAGCAAGGGAACAATTTTGGGCGTGTGGCTTCTTTATGAAGGCCGAACTTCCTGATATTTTGGTAAACCATCAATTCTTCAATACTCATGTCAGGGAAATTTGTATCTCTGATGGCCATGTATAGTTCACCCCATTGAAATTATGGGGTGGCTCCTATCACTGCTTTGGTATCTCCAAACATTATTTCAAGCGAGGTGTCTAGAAAAAAATCAATGTCTGAGTTTGAATCAACCAGATTGGATTTTCTGCTGGCATAACGTCTATGCATATCAAGTCTGTCGAGACATAGGAAAAACCAATGAGGAAAAATATTTACATATAACATGATTAAAACAGTGATTGGCCTTAATGAAGTTAAGGATAAAAAACTATTCATAACAAGATTGAGCCTTTAAGCAAACATTTAATGGGTGATAGATGAAAATAGTTATAGAAAGAAAACAAAGAGCATGTTAATTTTTCATAATTTACTTCAATCTGATCTAGGATCTTAACTGAGAGAACAACATGTACAACATATCTACAGCATATCAATCATGAACACAATAATGCAAGCACACAAGAGACACAGAGTTTACTTGGGGAAAACCATAAAGGTGACAAACCCCAATAACTTCCTCAGAGATAGATAGAGCAATGATACAACCCAAGCATAAGAGATAGACATCTCCTAGCAACAGCTTCTTCTCCTCCACAAGTGCGCCACTCTCCTGAGAGTGTGTGAGATAAATAGAATGATGAAATAGAGTGCCTCCCGCACTCTATTTATACTTGACTTGACTTGCCTAATAACCTTTACTAGGTCGGCCTTAATTTAACCACATAACATAATGCTGACTGGGCCGACACCCAATAGGGTGGCCTAATAACCCTTTGACCAACCCCCAATAGGGTGGTCTAATAACCCTTCAACCCACATGACTTATACAGGGCTGACCCCAATAAGGTGATCTAATAACCCATTAAGTATAAGTTACGACACTTACAATATAAATGACGACACTTCCGTATAAAGGAATAATAACATCTCTATAGGAATACAAACACTTCCGTATAGAGGAATAATACCATCTCTATAGGAGTACAATATACATATATGAAATACATTCCGAATTTACATATTCATCAACACTCCCTCTTAACTAGGAAGGTATTTCTCGAAACAGGTCTTCTAGCACAAGTCTTCTTCTCTGGATCATCGTCACTGGATAATCATCATTGAGTCATTGTCATCATCACTGCTGCTGCTATCTCAATCAATATATGAATCTACTCGTCATAGGAAGTTCTACAGATCCAATCCTTTTTCATACTGGATGTAGGCCCACCACCTGTAGGTCTTCATCATCAATGGCCATACTGTGGATCCCAGGACTGATTATGTGCGTCAACAAAACCTAGCTCAAACTATAGGTTCTTTTACATGTTGACCTTCACAAAACCTACTCAGAGCATCCAAGGATGTTACGAGCACACAACTTTACCTATCTGGATCTCGATAGAGCATCCCAGGATGTTACAAGCACACCGCTCTACCTGTCCGGATTTTAAAGGATCTTTTCTATGTGAAATTTCGCAAAACCTACTTAGAGCATCCCAAAATGTTACGAGCACACCGCTCTACCTATCCGGATCTCGATAAAGCAACCAAGGATGTTATGAGCACACCGCTCTACCTGTCTGATTTTTAAAGGATCTTTTTTATGCGAAACTGTAGCAAAACCTACTCAGAGCATCCTAGCACAGACTATAGGATCTCGATAGAGCAACCTAGGATGTTACGAGCACACTGCTCTACCTGTCTATTTTTTAAAGGATCTTTTCTATGCTACATGTAGCAAAACCTTGAAAGAGCATCCTAGTGCAGACTATAGGATCTCTCGGGATCTTTTCTATGCTACCTGCACAACCTGTCCACGGCCACAGAGTATCAAACTGATACTCACAATACATCATCTTGATGTATATCATCACATGATCAACCTAATCATCATAGCATCAACCTGATGCATATCATCTGGAGCCACATCTGAATGCTCGTCATCTGTGATCACCTTGATCAAACAATATATCCATTTGATGCATACACAGTATCTACCTGATACATATCATACATGATCTACTTGATCATACAATGCATCCATTTGATATACATAATGCATCCATCTGATACATACATAAGTACATGATCACACTGATCATACAAGTATCCACCTGATACATACATAAGTACATGATCACACTGATCATACAAGTATCCACCTGATACATATACAAATACATGATCTACCTGATCATATCCAACATCAACATGATGCATACATACATACATATAAATGATCCAACTGATCATATCTAGAATCAACATGATGCGTACATATAAATGATCCAACTAATCATATGCAACATCCAACATGATGCATACAGAGCAGTAACTGGAGCATCATCCTGATGCTCATCATCCAGCACTTACATCCACAGCCATGTGAAGGATTCTCCTTCCAACATGCTTGGAATGGCTTCAACAAATGTCTCCATCACTTATTCCTCGAAGTGTCATCGATCCGAAGAACACCAAGCCTCTCCCTAAAGTATTTGAACTTCACTCTGGCTAATGGCTTCGTCAGTACATCTGCAATCTACTCATCCGTCGCAACATACAGAAGCTTCACTACTCCTCTCTGCACCATATCCATGATATAGTGATATTTGATCTCTATGTGTTTCGACCTATTGTGGAACACTAGGTTCTCAGACAGCTTCACATAACTCTGGTTGTCACAAAAGATACCAGTAGCCTCCAGCGGGAGATCAAATAACTCAGATAGTAGCTTCTGAAGCCATACTGCCACACAACTAGCCGAACAGGCTGCAACATACTCTGCCTCGGCTATACTCAGTGCTACACAGGACTGCTTCCTACTAAACCAAGAGATCACACCTGATCCCATTATGAAGTAGCACCTAGATGTGCTCTTCTTATCTATAGCACTTCCTACCCAATCTGAATCAACATAACCCTACAGGTTAAACTTTTGATTCGCTTCATGTTGAGCCCATAATCAACTGTACCCTTCAGGTACCTCAGAATATGCTTTACAGCAACCAAGTGAACACTCCCTGGATCCGTCGGGAACTGGCTCAAAGTGTTCACTGCAAAGCAAATATTTGGTCTTGTGTTCGTCAGGTACATCAAGGACCCAATCATCTGACAATACATAGAGACATCAACCGGCTCAAATGAAGCATCACACAGAAGCTTCAGGTTTGATGCCATAGGTGTGGCCATGGCCTTGCAGTCCATCATTTCGAACCTCTTTAGGATCTCTACTGCATACTTTCCTTGTCCAAGGAAGATTCCATCTGCACTCTGCCACACCTCTATTCCTAGAAAATAGTGCATCATCCACAAGTTCTTCATCTCAAACTCGGCAGCAAGCTTCCGCTACATGTCGACAATCAATCTATCTTCACCTGTAATAAACAGGTCATCCATATACAAAAGTAGTATCACTGGATTTCCTTCCTCAACCTTGTAGTAAAGGTTGGAATCCCCTTTACTCTTGGTAAAGCCCAAACTGGATAGAAAGTTGTCTATCCTACCATACCAAGTTCTGCACATATATGACTCCCTGTCATGTGTCTCAGAACCAAGTGGTTGCTCCACATACACTTCTTCTTCAACTACACCATTCAAGAAAGCTGTCTTGAAATCCATCTAGTGTATCTTCCCTTTCATCACTGCAGCCAGAGCAAGTACTGATCTGATGGAAGTGTACCTAGCTATAGGAGCAAAAGTCTCTTCATAGTCTATTCCCTCTTTCTGAGAGAAGCCACGAGCTATGAATCTTGCTTTGTATTTCTCTATGCTGCCATCTGCAGCATGCTTGATCTTGTAGATCCATTTGGAAGTCACAACAAACTTCCCTTCAGGTCTTGGGACTGCATCCCAAACATCGTTCTTCATGATCGATAGATCATGGCATTCTTCCCATATCCTGGGAACTTCAATATCTTCAATAGATAACTTTGTTGTAGGAACAAATGTTGTAGTCCTTCTTTTGTAGGTGATGGTATACGATCTTTCCTACACAAAAAGTTAAATTGCATGATTAGAAAACATCTCATAGTTTTCAGAACAAATTCTTACACATAAAGAAATATGTCACACAGTCATGCAATTATCTTAGCCAATGCTTCAATACAACATTTATCCATATCCCATAACTTTCTAGATGCCTTCCAATCTCTACGAGAACATTGTTAAGAGTGTGCACAACTCCCAACATGTCATCAAAGAGGTTTCATTCTAGATAAGTAGCAATGGAATGTTGTACAGTGCCATAGGCCACTTACCCATGTATATTAGTAGTATAATGTTCATCAATGCAACTATTCTAATATGCATAATACACAACCTAATTCTAGGAACATGAGTATATACATTATTGAACAGTATTATTTAAACAATTAAATATGCAAGGAACGATAATTCAAATACTTATCTTTGTTTGTTTGTTGGGTTGACTCCCTCTCAGTCTTTGCTTCTTTTCTGCAACTCCATTATGATGTGAGAAGTGGTCAACTCCCTCTGAATCTCTACATCCTTACAGAAACTACTGAAGCGTGCTCCTTCTTGATCTTTGCTTCCTTGCAGGAACAACTAGAGTGTGCTCCCTCTTGATCTTTGCTTCCTTGCAGGAACAACTGGAGTGTGCTCCCTCTTGATCTTTGCTTCCTTGTAGGAACAACTGGAGTGTGCTCCCTCTTGATCTTTGCTTCTTGGATTACCTGTCCTTGAACTTATATCCATCAGTATGCATGCTTATTAGTATCATCATTGTGTTATCCTCGAGGTCTCATACATAATCACACATTCATTAGTATAATATTAATACTATCAAAACACAGTAATCTTAAACATGTATAGTCATGATCATTTCAAACACAGATAATAAACATTAGTATTCAAGGTTTTAGGGAAGTCTTCTTTTACTCATGCATATTCTTATTTGATCATAGGACTCTTCTGGTTAGTTAAATCATCAATCAAGATAAGAGACATAAAATGCATAAACCCTTGATTACGTACATTTCTAACTTTATGAATAAACATAACCAATCATAGCAAGTATACTTATATAAGGGATCCTAACACAAGGTAGGATTCTAACTTGATATAGGAAAAACATACCTGGATTGGTACGTTAGCTAGTTATGTCTAACATACCCACATGATGTCTTCTTGTTCTCTTCAATGACTTGTGCTAGTAACTTGCATATCTCATAGGTTAACCATTATAGAACCAAGTTATACATACCTCGCAAATAGATCTTCTAAGTGATTCATGACAATGGATGACTCTTTGTCCTCATGTCATCATGATCATATGTTCTTGAACTAGAACATGATTTGTCTTTCTTGGTGTACCTTTCATGTTAGCGGACAACATAAACCTCATACAACACCATAATGCATTAGTACAATCATAAGTGTCAACACCCTAATCAATGAATATCTTCTATCATGCATTAAGGTGATACGACCAGTCTAAATTTAATCAAGATTGTACTAACCACAATAACATGAAGACAAACATACCATAAACTTAATCATGAACAAATATCGAAACATACCTGGATGAGTCATACCTGTCGAGATTGCTTGTAATATTCTTATGTAAGGCCTTAGCCTCATCTCCCTCCCAAACAGGAACTTCTTTACTTATGCAGGTGACCAATCCATTCTCTTCTAGGATTAACCCAATCCACTTGATTTGCAGGAACTAGATCTGGAGCTGGATTAGGGTTTGTCAAAGAAACCCTAAAAATTCAAACTTTGAATTTCAAACTTCTGAAAGGATAGAAATATGTGCCTTGATGAGTTGATCAAGCTCATATACTCATAATTTGAAAACTGCAAAGTTTCACCCCTCAAATTTTTCTTTGAAAATTCCAGATTCACTGGACATGACCCAGAACTAGGGTTTGATAAATCCCACTCTTTTTCCCAATCAAAAGGTTCGATCCAAAGCTCTAAGATTCTATTTTTCTGAGGAGCTTCCAGCCATGGTCACAGATTTCAAAAATTTCCATTTTTGCAGAAGCCCTAATTTTTCACTTTTCCGATCAAAGTCCTAAACTAGGGTCTGATCAAGCTCGGCCTTCTGCCCAACCAAAAATTCTGATATTGGTCTCTAAATTTCAATTTTGATGAGTAGCATTCAGCCGTAGTCTCCGATTACAAAAATTCCAACTTTCTCCGAAACCCTAAATTCCGGAAGCCATGAATGAAGGTGCTCAAAAATAATTATGTTTTGATAGAAATATGTACCTGATTGTTTCTGGTGTAACTCCAAACATTTCAATCCACAGGGTCTGAAAAAGTTTCTTGTGATATCCCAACCTATCATCTTTCCAACCCCACAAGTCTGACCTCAAATGGATTCTTTGAGAGTGATTTATTCCAAGTGTTGCAACGTGACCTGTTTATGGTCTAAAACAAGAGAGTGAACTTGTACGGCATGCCACCTGTCACTGGTTCAATTTCGGCCTCTGAAAACGTTACCTATGAAAGTACAGTTCGTGTACTACCTGTCACTTTTTACGACATTTCATTTGGAGCTTCCTAGCCCAAGTTATGACCTTTTTTCCAAGGTCACCTGTTTATGACTGAGATCTGGAAGAGGCAGACACCCTATATTGTACAGATCATAAATCACAAAGTGCAATTAATTAGAGGTTTTCCTTTGGACAAAAGGTACATGGGGATCTTAGCTTCTCCCTATATGATTTTCAGACCTTGAAACCTCGCCAAAATTTATTTATAGTGAAAGTTATATGAAGACTAGTTTTTTCTATATCAAGCCCTAGCATCGCAAGTGCAACAAGTGTCATACATGCCATATCCTGCCTTCTTTCAGGCTAGCTCTGATACCATGTTAATTTTTCAGAATTTACTTCAATCTGATCTAGGATCTTAACTGAGAGAACAACATGTACATCATATCTACAGCATATCCATCATGAACACAATAATGCAAGCACACAAGAGACACAGAGTTTACTTGGGGAAAACCATAAAGGTGAAAAACCCCAATAACTTCCTCAGAGATAGATAGATCAATGATACAACCCAAGCATAAGAGATAGACATCTCCTAGCAGCAGGTTCTTCTCCTCCACAAGTGCGACAATCTCCCGAGAGTGTGAGAGAGAAATAGAATGATGAAATAGAGTGCCTCTCGCACTCTATTTATACTTGACTTGACTTGCCTAATAACCTTTACTAGGTCGGCCTTAATTTAACCACATAACATAATGCTGACTGGGCTGACACCCAATAGGGTGGTCTAATAACCCTTCGACCCACATGACTTATACAGGGCCGACCCCAACAAGGTGGTCTAATAACCCATCAAGTATAAGTTACGACACTTACAATATAAATGACGACACT
Organism: Larix kaempferi; assembly: GCA_027924585.1. Taxonomy (NCBI): domain Eukaryota; kingdom Viridiplantae; phylum Streptophyta; class Pinopsida; order Pinales; family Pinaceae; genus Larix; species Larix kaempferi. The sequence goes on from BSBM01000756.1 coordinate 4,655,796, forward strand.
TCCGTATAGAGGAATAATAACATCTCTATAGGAATACAAACACTTCCATATAGAGGAATAATACCATCTCTATAGGAGTACAATATACATATATGAAATACATTCTGAAGTTACATATTCATCAACAAAGCAAAACTTGATTTTCATGCTGACACAAAGATCTAAATAAGTTCCGTGTATGTGAGTGAATGTGAGAAACATAGTGACTGTAGGACATATTTTAACTAGAGATGAATTCTGTGTCAAAACCCTACTGAAAGGATCTCCTTCTTAGCTCAAAAAAACAACTCGGTGGACGCAATGAGTAAAAACCGCAACAAGGTGAGATGGTGTGTGGGTTCTGCTGGAGGGAAGTTTAGCAGCACGGGTTTTCGAAACCCTGCTACTGAAACGTGAGCTACAAGATACGCCTAGAATGGTTTTCGGTGTGGTCACTAGGTTCTTAAACCCTAGTAAGGTAGGAGACACCTGGCTATGACAGACTATCCAAACGAAACCAAAACCAATGATGGTCGGTGAAAGCAAACAAGCTATTGGTGGTCGGGCTGAAAATTTAGCATGGGTAGCACTGAGCGGGAGTGTACTTGCTTTCGGTGATCTCAAGTGACAGTTAAAAACAAAGGCGCTAAGCCCATACTAAAGAAAAAATTACTCTCCAAACCCTCGAGACCAACTAAAAGCTAAAAAGCGTTAAAAAGGACACCTTAAGTAGCCCAAAAATAAATGGAATGGTGATGAGAACACCTACCTGTGAACGACGGAGTTGTGAAAATCCTCACAGTAGATCTAAGAGCTGATATATACCTCACAAGAAAGATTAAGATTAAGAAGGAAAATAGAAGAAGAGTGGTCAATGCAGTGTAAAGGAGCAACATAATTATGATATAGTAGAACTCGGATAGAAGCATAATAACATCACACATGTATTCATTAATCATAATATGAACAATAAATAATACAATGGTGGAGAGGATTCGGATGCCAAGGTTGCAATTCGAATTAGCCTGCATGGGAATGGCTTATCTGCACTAGGATTCATCATCATCATCAATGGAGTGTCAACAATACACCACTAAGATTCCTAATCATCATCAGTGGAGTCATCAATGCACAACGGTCAACCAGGTGTCAAACTGAGTCTAACTGAGTGTGGTAGGTGTAACTAGCACATGGAAGCACTAATGTAGTGAAGGAGGCTCAGTTGAGGGAAAATGGGGAGCTGACTGGAGTCAAAATAGGAAATCTAGTCTCACTGGGGGTCCAATGGAGTGTTTCAGTTAGTTAACAATTCAATCAATCCTCAAATTAAGGAGAGATCCACAAATAACTCAACTAACTGAAGTGTAACTGAGTGGTAGGTGAAGAAGGGCGCCTTTCACAAGTGGTAGGTGAAAGGTGGGCACGTCACTAACTAGGAGGGATAAAAATGAGTGGAAATAAGCTCCTAGGGCTAGCAAACTGGGGACTAGGTGCTGGAGGACACCAACCTGATGACTGGGATGCATGCAATTGCATGCCTGCATGCAATTGCATGACTGCATGCAAAAATGCATGCATGACTGAAATGCAAAATAGTCAAAATGTTGGTAGGACTAGGATGGAGTATGGGAATATCCTAACACCACCCCTTAATCCATTTTGGGCCCTAGTAACTGAGACCAAAGGTCGCCCAATACAATGAATAATAAATAACAGTCCATAAACCAAGGAAATGGGGAAAACCTCATGGGAAAAATACCCCCCCCTCAAAATAGACTGTAGGGCACACCAAAATAAATGATCCAAACTCAAGTAGGTGTGATGCTTGGTCATATGTCTAGAGGTATCTTCTTCTTGGGAAGAAGTGGATCATGCTCAAAAACATGTGCTTGTACTTTCTCTTCAGATCGAATGTGATGAGAACAAATCCAGAGGTATGAGGATGATCCTGGAACATGTGATTCATATCAGCTAAGGTAGGATCAAATCCATGAATGTGTACATAGTCTTTTGTTTTCTCCTTTGAACCATCATAGGTGAGAATATGCCCAAAGGAACCATCACATGATAGTGATTGCTTGGAATCCAAATCAGATCCAAGGCTTGAAAAATGGTTTCTTGAGATCTCCTTTGAACTATTATAGGTGAGATCAAAACCATGAAATGCATGAGAAATTATCCGAAGCGAATGGAAATGCCCTACATCTTCAATAAAATTTTGAGAGCATGTACAAATGATCTTACAGTAGTACATAAGAGGTGAGTGATCAAGGAGAGCGAATGCATTAATTCCAATTGCTGATTTAACCTCTGAAACATTCATGAGATCATCATTATGCAAACCAACAGACTCTTGTGCAAGAGAGGATTTAAGAACCTCTATAGTTTCTAGAGTGTGAGAGGACACATAATTGGAAATAGAATATATCGAGAGCATTAGTATAGAATCTGCAAGTTCTTCTTCTTTGTGGACAACTTCATTATGAGATATGTTTGATACTGATTCATGATCAGAGAGACCATCAAGGATGGCGAATGCATCACTTTGCTTGCTCTTAAAATGGTTTGGACCAATCCCTTCATTCGGTTTGCCAAATATTTCATCCAGATGGGCCCATAGCTCTTTTGGAGATTTAGCAGAAAGGAAGTGGGTTACCATGCAACGAGACATATCATACATCATTGCTGCATAGGATCTGTCACCTTCATTTAACCAATCATTCTCTTCTTTAGAGGATTCGAACTCTCTTTCAAAACAATAATCAAAGAGACCATGTCTCTTCAAATGTGCTATCATCTTTGGTTTCCACTCATCGTAGTTGAATGGAGAAAGAGGAGGAATTCCATCCAGATTCATGGAAGCTGTTTCAGAAGACCTGCAAAAAACAATAGAAAATATCTGCAACTATTACTGCTGCAAAAGTGAAAAAAATGCTGCAACTGCTGCACTCGAAATATTGATAATAACCTGCAAAAAATCTCAGGAATGGAGATAGACAATACACTCAACATGCTCTGATACCATGTGAAAATCCTCACAGTAGATCTAAGAGCTAATGTATACCTCACAAGAAAGATTAAGATTAAGTAGGAAAATAGAAGAAGAGTGGTCAATGTAGTGTAAAGGAGCAACAAAATTATGATATAGTAGAACTCGGATAGAAGCATAATAACATCACACACTTCTTCATTAATCATAATATGAACAATAAATAATATAATGGTGGAGAGGATTCGAATTCCAAGGTGGCAATTCGAATTATCCTGCATGGGGATGGCTTATCTGCACTAGGATTCATCATCATCATTAGTGGAGTGTCAACAATACACCACTAGGAGTCCTAATCATCATCAGTGGAGTCATCAATGCACAAGTAACGGTCAACCAGGTGTCAAACTAAGTCTAACTGAGTGTGGTAGGAGTAACTGGCCCATGGAAGCACTAATGTAGTGAAGGAGGCTCAGTGGAGGGCACATGGGGAGCTGAATGGAGTCAACATAGGAAATCTAGTCTCACTGGGGGTCCAACAGAGTGTTTCAGTTAGTTAACAAGTCAATCAATCCTCAAATCAAGGAGAGATCCACAAATAACTCAAGTAACTGAAGTGTAATTGAGTGGTAGGTGAAGAAGGGCGCCTTTCACAAGTGGTAGGTGAAAGGTGGGTGCATCACTGACTAGGAGGGCTAAAAATGAGTGGAAAGAATCTCCTAGGGCTAGCAAATTGGGGACTAGGTGCTGGAGGACACCAACCTGATGATTGGGATGCATGCAATTGCATGCCTGCATGCAAAAATGCATGCATGACTAAAATGAAAAATAATGAAAATGCTGGTAGGACTAGGATGGAGTATAGGAATATCCTAACAGGAGTGGTTGGGCTAGCATGTGAACTTGTAATTCAGTGGATACCTAGTGTTCTCTGACTGGCGGTGGCTTTGAGGCACTTCCAACGGAGTTCCTTTTGTTTTGCAAATAATAATAGAAAATACATGATTCTTGTTTTCTATATATAGGCACTTAAGCATTAATGCACACGAGGTTCGGTAGGTGGGAATTCAATGAATCAAATGGATGGTGCCCACTTTCCCCTATCGTACTTTCCAAGAAAAACCCATGCTGATCGCTTCGACAGTTTTACCATATCTTATGCGAAATGGTTGGCAAGTTTGTCCAAAACAAAGCGACCCTGTCAGAAAAAATGACTGGAAAGCTGTGAAAGGGTCGACAAAATTTAATCAAAAAGACTGCGACCGTTTCGGGGTAAAAAAGATCAAGTTTGTACTTAGGCTAAAAAGGCTTGCACTCCAAGATTTTCAAAGAAAAATCTAAGTACCAAGAGGAAGAAAAAATTTCTAAGATATAAAGGAGGGGCCCTACAAAATGAAAAAAAAATGGGGATTAGGTTGTAGTAGCCACAATTGGTGATTCACTGGTGAAAAAAGATCTCTGAATAATCTCTTTCAAGGTCAAAAAACTTACATGTCATTGGCCCCATAAGTAACAAAAAATATAGTACAGTTCATATTTTATATAGGGGAGCAACCACTTTTATCACATTGGTCATTGGGAAATAAAGGTAACTTTGAATTAGACTTCTCAACCACTCTCTTGAAGCCAAAATGTGAAGTTCATTTTAAATCTATCTTTCTGATGTATGCTAAATAGGACTCCACTGGATTGTAACAAAATCCCACAGACATATTTGTTTGTTCCTCATTCCCATGCTTTCAGCATTTCTTTTAGATGATTTCTTTATCAATGAATTTTGTCGTCTGAGCCTTCCATGATAGCTTTCTTCAATATTCAACATTTAACCTAGGTTCTTCCATCCATAATGTCCTTTTGTGTGAGTAGGATATTTATTTGATTTTCATGCTCACAGATGAAGAAGAACCTTGCTGAGCTGACCACTAGGGAAAGTCTCTTGATTGGATGTCTTTGCTTTCTCAACCATGCATTGATAGAGGTGAGATTTTCTGGAAAATGAACTCTTTGATATAAGCTCTTTTGGATTTTGATTTGAAGCATGGGATCATGTTAAATACCATACATCTATGAGACCTGCTTCCTTTCCGTGGGTCCATCATAGTGAACTACTTAAGATAGTCATTAATGTGAGAGTGAATGGAACCCCAAGATAGTGATACAGAAATCATAAGTCTCAGTTATTTTACAGGGGTTATCATGACTCAAATATGAAACTGAAGAGGATCCTCCCTTTCTAAAACTAAAAAAGAAAAAGAAAATGTCACATAGAGAAACTTTCTTTTATAATTGGATTCTGTCCTTTCAGAAGATACCTTTGAAACTGCTCAGTGCCCTATATTTCCATGTACCAAGAAGTTGAGTTGAGACTTATTTGAAACAAATAAAGAAATCAAACAAAAAGCAAACAAATGAATCAAATGAAAGCAATCAAATAAAAAAGACTATTAAAAACAGAAAACAAGAAACTTAAAATAAGGCAAAACAAAGTTTATTTATGTACAAAGTGCTTCTAAACCTAAGTGAAATAGTGCTTCAGAGCAAGGCCATTGACAGTGAGATTTTATTCCTCCCCTTGTAAATCTTTAAGTTTGTATGTCGACAAGCCAAGCTTTTCAGAAATTTGGTAAGGGCCAAGCCATAATTGTTGAAATTTCGTATGCTTCCCCTTATCGTCATGTGGGTGATTCCACTTCAGAACTAAGTCACCTACTTCAAAAATTCTTTTTCCAAACTTCCATTTACCAAACCACCTCTTGAAAATATCTTGGTGTTGATGGAACCTATCTTTGGCATTTTTCCCTAACTCTTCAAGTTTCAGCAGGGTATTAATTCATGACTGTAGGACTTGACTACTGGAACCTTGAGAGGCTTGGGCTAGTTGTAGGGATGGGTGTAGTATATTAGGAGGGATTAAAGCTTCCTTCCCATAAAATAGCATATAAGGTGATGCTCCTAAGGAATTCTTTGGAGTGACCTTGTCTTCCCATAAATCATTTGGAAGGGATGCATGCCAGTTTCTGTGATTCTCAATAACAATTTTCTTAAGAATTCAGATGAGATTTTTATTTGTGGATTCGGCTAGTCCATTTCCTTGGGGATAATAATTTGATGAATAATGCAATTTAATTCTTCTTTCATAAATAAATGCATTTATTTTTACAGATGAAAAGTAAGTTGCATTATCAAAAACTAAAGAAATTGAAACCCCAAACCTGGTTATGATATTCTCTTGTAGGAACTTTATAACTATGTCTTCGTTCACTTTACGCAGCGGAATAGATTCTGTCCACTGGGTGAAATAATCCGTAGTTGTGAGGATATATCGATGTTGCAGCGAAGAGTTCATATTTATTTCTCCAATAACATCTATGCCCCATTGTTCGAATGCTTTAGAGATAATGACCGGCTGCAATGGTCCTGCTGCTTTTGGCAATCTGCCCGCACTTATTTGACATACATCACATTTCCTGGCATGAGCATGGGAATCTTTAAAAAGAGTAGGTCAATAGTATCCTACCCTCAGTATTTTGTGGGCAGTGGTATCTCCGGAATAATGTCCCCCTGAAGGGCCATCGTGTAATTCTTTGACTACCTTCTCTGCATCTTCCTTCTCAAGACACCTAATAAATATCCCATCATAGCCTTTTCTGAGAAGCACTCCATTGATTATTTGATAGGATGTTGATCTTAATCGGAGTTCCCTTCTCTGCTTAGGACTCTAGTGTTCTGGTAGATATCCTTGTTGCAAATAGTGCACTAGGTCGCTATACCAAGACTCAGGAGTAGTGAAAATAGGACCTACCTCAATAAGATTCAATTCAGCTTCGTTTTCCCACTCCTGCTCTTCACTGACTAGATTCTCAATGATTAACCTACACAAACCTTGACCCTTAATGATGGTAGTCGGCTTAAATTCCATATCATACTCTTGAAGTGCGGTTACCCAATTTCCTCTTCTTTCCCCTAGTTCCTTTTGCACAAACAATGATCTGACAGCAGTGTGAGGTAAAATAACTTTTGTTAAGTTTTTTAAGATATACGAATTGAAATTTTTTACTGCTTTAAACACTACATACACTTGCTTATCCACGGTGGGTTAATTCAATCCAGGCCCCTGCAAACCAGTACTCATGAAAGATATTGGATATTCGTCTCCTAATTCTCCTTTCTGAGTAAGCACTGCTGCGAGAGAGTTATCCGAAGCAAAGGTGTACATGATAAAATATTTCTCAAAATCTAGACTCCTTAAAGAAGGGGCATTGGCTATGGCAGTTTTAATGTCCTTAAATGTAATATTCTTTATGTCATTCTGTTTAAATTGCACACTCTGCTTCACCATTTGCTGCAAAGGCTTAACAATCTGAGCGAAATCAGGCACAAACCTTCGAACAAAATTTATTGTGCCCATAAATGATTGCATAGATTTTTTGTTATGGGGCATGGGAATCTGGCTTATAGCTTGCACCCTCTCTTGATCTATTGAGATTCCCTTCTTTGAGATGATGTGACCTAGAAGTTTACCTTCAAGAACAATGAAAACACTCTTCTTGGGGTTTAGAGATATACCATATTTCCTGTAGCGGTCAAAAATATGTTTTAGGTGGAAAACATGGTCTTCCCTTTTCTTGGAAAAATCAGTCACATCATCTAAATAAATGACCATGCAGTGCCCAACCAAACCTCGGAATGCAATTTCCATGTCCCTCTGAAATGTAGCTTCAACATTTATTAGGCCAAATGACATTCTTCGATATGCAAACGACCCCCATTTCGTATGGAAAGTGGTCTTGAGTCGGTCTTCTTCCACTATTAATACCTGATTGTATCCAGAAAATCCATCTAGCAGGGAGAATAGCTCTGAACTTGATCCCATTTGTAAAATATGCTCCAATGGTGGCACAGGGTAGTTGTCTTTATCAGACGCTCTGTTCAAATTCCAAAAGTCTACACACAATCTTATTTCTCCCGATTTCTTCTGCATTGGGACTAAATTAGCGACCCACTCAGAGTGTCGAACTTTAAAGATGATCTTAGCATCCAACAATTTTTTTAAATTCTTTCTGTATTAATGGTTCGAGTGTTGGATGCATCCTTCGTAACTGTTGCTAAAATGGTTTCACGCCTAGGTTCATGGGTATGACATGTTGTATGATATGTGTGTCATATGTCTTCAAATATTCATAAGTCCATGCAAAAATGTATTTGTATTGCTGGAAAAGTTGGATGAACTTACACCTCTCACCTGGTGAACAACATTTACCCAGATTAACAAATTTGGGATGAGCTTCTGTACCCAATTTTACCAACTCATGCTACATTGAGGAGCTATTAGTATTGACATTGGGTGGCTTTTTGAATTTGTTCTGTGGATCAAACGGTCCTTCAAGAGTCCTTACCCCTTTTGGCATAAAGTTACCTTTAGTCGCATCCTTGTTTTGCAAATCCAAATTGTGTTTATCCTCATCGATTATAGATTCTTGGAAGGCGTCTTCGTTTGTTAAGAAATTGATAATCTGATTGTCATCATCAAACACTCTTAAATTTGTAATGTTATCAAGTATGGATGGCCTAAAAATCAATTCAATAGATACTCATTGGCACTAATATGGAGGCAAAAGTAGCTAATAAATCAGCTGCAGTATTATGTAATCTAGGAACAACATTTATATTGAAAGCATCGAAATGTGAAATTAAATTCCAGACATCAAATTGATATCCTTTTAAGTGCGGTGATAGACAATGAATTTTATTTCTTACCTGTCTGACAACTATTTCAGAATCACCGAAGACTTTTAAATATTTGATATTCAAACTAATAGCCTTCTTTAAACCTTGAACTAGAGATTCATATTCTACTGTGTTATTTGTGCATCCAAACTCTAGCCTACACGATAAAAAATGTTGGTTTCCTTCAGGATTAATCAGAACACAACCGGTTCTGGATCCTTCTTATGTTTTAGAACCATCGAAGTATAAAACCCAACATTTATTTTCTTGTATTAACTAAGTTAGCACTGGAACCTAAGTCAGTAACTAGTTATACTATGTTACAGTCAATATCATCAGTCCGTGAAAATTGAAGGAGATTGGACTGTTTGTCTGAGTCATGGCTAACATCTTTTGATTGATAATTTCCCAGTTCAATTTCTAAAAAATAATTCCTCAATACAGAAGACGAAACATTTACAGGCTCGTTCTTTTCTTCCAACTGAGTCACATTTTGTTTCATATGAGGCTCTTTCAGTATTTTGATTTGATTCTGTCTATTTTGGTATGGCAAGCACAAGTGGGACCGGTCTTTTGCAAAATAACTGTTCAGTTTCATAGAGAAGTCCCTGCTCAATATTAAACCATGAGCTTCAGGTATATCTACCACCATAATATCTATGAATTGACACACTATAGGATTTGTAGAAAGTCTAATAAGTACATATTTCATCTTCCCAATTACTTTAACAACAGACCTATCTAACTGTATGATCTGAGAAGGAGATGGTATTATTTGTCCATTAATTTTCCTATAGATGGATAGTGGCATAACATTTGAGGAAGCCCCAGAATATACCAAGCAATTGTGCACATTATGATTAAAAATTTTGAAGGTTAACAGGAAAGGCAGGGTCTGAGATTTTTATTTTCCACCAATACTAGCTTTGTTTATCTCAGTGTCAGATTTAAAGTTTTCTACGATACTGCTTGATTGTGGGTCAAAAGATTCTAACAATTTATTTCTCTCCTGGGGTAGATTACATAATTAAAATAAAGAAATATTTATTTTAGTCTTCTTGATATCTTCAACAATGTCGTACCCCATGTTATACGTTTCTGGACTTTTCCCATCATTCCTTGTTTTGCTCACTGTGATCTTTGCCTTTTCATTAGTTACTGGGCTTGTTTCTTTTACCACCACATGATTTACCTTAGATTTTGGTTGAGTGACACTTATGTTCCTTTTCGACATTTCTTTTGCGATCTTTGATTTAGACACAAATGGGCTTTGGTCAACAATCGGCCCTTTACTCCTAGTAGTGATATTTACTGATGAAACTTGGATTTCTTCAGCATTAGCCTCTTCTGTCAATCTCGACCTGTGTGCCCAGTCCCATAATACCAACGTGGTGTCTGGAGTGGGCTCTTCCTGCTCAAATGTATGATCTTCTTGGGGGTCTTCTTGTTCTGTCATTTGTGCATCTAGCAATTGATTCATGACCAAGCTCATCGAATTTATCCATTGCGGGCATCTTTTCTCAGAATGTTGCTCGTGATGAAAAGTGCAGAAATGTTCCATGCCAATTTCGTTTAGATTCAGCACAACAGAGTTGTTTATAGGTGGAAGAGGTTGTCCAATTTCCTCCCTTTTCTTGTAGAATGGTTTGAATGGTTTTCTAGATGTACTAGCTACCTTATCCTTTTCAAGATCTACAATTTTATTGGACAGTTTCTGCATCATCTTGACCACATTTTCTAATTCAGTTGATGATTCTTCCTTTTGCCTAGATAACAATAAAGGATTCTTGTTGGTTGTTGGTTTTACTTCCAAATAAAGTGAGTGTTTAGTAATACATTCTGCCTCAGCTTCTACTTTTTTGGATTCTTCATAGTTTTCTATTAATGTAGCCTTAACTGCTCTTTTAACAAAAATAGCTATGGGTGAATCCAGTGCTGTAGTATAATATTCTACTAAGGATTCCTCAGCGGGTTTTGTTTCAACACTAAAATTAATCAGTGGGGTAGTAAATATCTGATTAAACTCCTATACCTTTTCTTTATTTTCCATCCTCATATATAACAGTTCTTTCATAAGCGTGGCAATGGTCTTTTGATTTCCAAATTTTCCTAAATTTTTTTTGACAAAACCGTCCCAATATTCTATTGAAATAGCCTGCAAACTAAAATACCAAGAAGATGCCTTAGGCTCAAATGTGTAGGGAAAAAGTATGCAAACTACATCTTCATGCTCTACATTTAGGAGATTCAGATCCAAATAGAAACTCTTAAGCTGATCTTCAGCATAAATTCCTTTTCCAGGGTCATATTTAGGCAGCACCCTTTCTGGATGTTTGGGCAGACCATGTAAAGGAGCAGCTAGATTGAGTGGTCCTCTGGCTCTCCATGCAGGCACATTTCTAGCCATAATTCGTGGTGTTGAACGAGGTGGAGAATGTGGTGGAGAATGTGGTGGGGTATGAGGAATTCCTTGAGTTGGAGGAGATTCTGGTCTCAACTGATCAAAAGGTTGGTCGAGTGATTTCTTGCAGAGATAAATCCAACAATTCTTCCAAATTTTCTACAAGCACCGAATCTCTAGTACATTGGATTTATTTCTTGGGAATTCACCGTATCGAAAACATGGGAATCCCGCTCAAACTTCCAATTTTACTCACATAAGAATATGTATTCCTACGGAAATGATTTAATTCTTCAGAAGGGATAGCGTATAGAGCATCTTGATGTTTACTTCTAGAAATCATATTTTCTTGATCTTTAGGTTCCAGAATGAAATCTTCTGGTATAGCTGTTTCAAGTGGATCTTCAGAGGAATTTATTCTAACAAATGGGTATCCCCTTCCAGCCATGCACTGGTAGCCCTACTTCCATCGCCAAAAAATGTTGATGCCCTTGAAATCGTAGCACCAACAGTTGGGTATTCTCCCCGGTAAGCAAGCCCAATTAGATCGCTCACCGTTTGGTGTGGGGAATCCGTCCGGTTAACGGACCGGTTACTGTGTGTGATTTAAAGTTTGGTTTTACCGGTTGCGTCCTGGTCCACCATTTTTGTGTTTTATTTAAAGATGAGATGCAAGTGCCCTAGTTAAATGCATGTAATATAATCTACCTAATCTAACCTATCCCTGTAGGGAGAAAATCTGAATTAAGAGTAATAAACTGGAAATGCACATAAAATATTCATAGATAGTTGTTTCAACATAATAAGCACATTTACAGCAAGAAAAAAAGATACCAAAGATAACTCTGATATAATTAAAGCATTCTATTACTCATTAAGCACATCAACTTTTACACAGGAAATAAAATCATTCACAACTATGAATTAATTCAAGACAGTTTAGAATGATCTCACAGTATGGACATGAATGTATGAAGAATTAGTTCCACATGAAATTCCACATATTCCAAGCAAAATCTCTGTGCTAGCTTTCCCCGGGCAACAAATCCTTCTTTATTAAGCAGAAAAATAGTTCTCCTACAAAATAGTCCAGCTCTATTGTACCTGCCAAAATTCCTTTCTCTCTATTCTCATCTCCTATTTATATCTTTACAAAAGTTGTCTTTAGTGTCTCTTCACATACCCTAACCCTAGGGATTCCCAAAAAAATTTCTTCTAATGTTTATACAAAAGAATTACAAATATTAATTTCCAGCCATCTTTTCCAACTCAAAAATATATTTAGCCCATAGGTCAATTTCCTCTAAAACAATATTACTTTGGACAGGCCCCATCATTTTTAAAGAGATCTCATGATTATATAATTCTTCCTCAATACTCTTTACTCCAACTGTTGTTTTGTAACTGTCTTCCAAAAAGTAACCGTGAATGGAAGTTTCTCCGATGAAATTATGCAAGTCCTCTCCCATTAGCACCTCCAGCTTCTTAATGTAACTCAAATCATCGCTCATTGTGCTTTGCAATTTTGATAAGCGTTGGTCTCTTTCGGGAAATTCTTCCATGGTTGGAGGTAAAACCAGCTGACATTTTTCATGAATTTCACGGATTTTCTGATAAAATCATGTACATTTCTCGATGGTCTTTAGAATCATGTTATTGATCCACATACCATATTTTCTACAGAATTCAAGTGTTAGGATATTGCTATACTCCATCCTAGTCCTGGCAGCATTTTCATTATTTGCATTTTCAGTCATGCATGCACTTTTAGGGTTTGCATGCATTATTTAGGGTTTGCATGCATTTGCATGCATCCCAGTCATCAGTCCCAGCACCTAGCACTCAGTTAGCTAGCCCCCGAAGCTTCTTTCCATTGAGTTTCATCCCTCCTAGTGCTTAGTGCACCCTCCTTTCACCTACTGCATGAGAAAGGTGCCCTTCTTTACCTACCATTCAATTATCTCCAGTTCTTTCCTTGATTTAAGGCTAGACTAATTCTCAACTAACTGTATCACTTCGATTGACCTCCAGTGAGACTTGACTGACCATTCTAACTTCAGTTAGCTCCTCACGCGCCCTCCACTAAGCCTCCTTCATTCAGTTAGTATCTCCATGTGCCAGTTACAATCCGTTATACCTACCACACTCATTTAGACTCAGTTTGACAGACGGTTGACAGTTACTTGTGTATTGATGACTCCACCGATGATGAGATAGACTACTAGTTGTGCTCCGATGACATTCCAGTGATCTTTTGATCACTCCATGAAGGCTAATTCGAATTGCCACCTTAGGCATTCGAATCCTCATGCATTGTACTATTTATTTGTCCATATTGTGATTAATTAACTAGTGTGTGTGAAGTATTTCTGCTTCTATCTGAGTTCCACTGTATTATTATTCTGTTGCTCAGTATACTGCATTGATACTCTTCTTCTATTTTCCTACTTAATCATAATTATTCTCTTGTGAAGTATACATCATCTCTTAGATCTGCTGTGAGGATTTTCACATCAAGTAGCCCTAAATCTAGAGTTGAATCCGCGGTGGTCTTATGAGGCAAGTGCTCAAGAAATTTTTATTTTCCTTCTCTGCACGTTATTTGCTTCCTAATTTCAGCCATGGCGCACACTAATTTGTGTCTAACTTCCATAGTTTCATCATCAATATCTCTCATCCTTGATATCATTATTTTCATCTTACAGGCTTCCTCAGTGATGAGCTCTTGTAAATGATATATCTTATTCTGAATTCCACAGGCTTGCTCATGAAAAGGAGTCAAGTCTTGCTTTGTGAAGAACCTGCAACAATTAATTAATGAAAATACAAGAGATAGCAGAAATCATAGAACTCAGAATCGCTTTTATTGATTGTAGGCCACTTCGAGGGGGAAACCTCCTTTGAGAAAGCTCAACACAAATAACTTCACGGTACCTTCATTGACCTTAACACACACTTATATACTAAGTCTATGCCCAATACTATGGGTAATTACCATGGGACATATAATACTACAAGACGACTTACAAAGCATATGTGTCCAATACTATGGGTCAATACCATGGGCTAATACAAACTATGGATCAACAAATACTACGGGACGACTTACAAAGCATATGTGTCCAACAACAATATACTAACAAAGTAAAGAGAAGGGTTGACACGAGTTCTTAACATCCCCTGTCCCTTAGAAAAAGCTTTGTCCTGAAATCTTTAGATGTGGAAATTGATGCAAAATCTGAAGGAGTGGTTCCTCTGTAGCATCCTTGGGTTACATTCTGTGCCACTGAATTAATTCCTCTGTGATAGAGTGAGAGAGAAGCTGATGCCTTTTGAGTTTTAGGGAGAATTGCTTGGAAGGATGTAGAAGAAGAAGAACCATATCAGCTGCGTGAAAATGGCGCTCAGAACGGTGCTGATCGGTGTGTTGTTTTAGTCAAATTCGTGCCATGTGAAGATTGTCCTGCAAAATGAGAAGAATGTGGTTTCAAAGAACTGAGTCAATTGCCTAAACTGGGGAACTACTGAGGGTGTATGGAAGAAGAACTGGCGGTGCCTGACCATAGACTGCTTCATATGGTGTCATTTTAGATGTGGTATTGTACCACCACAGCGCTTCAAGGAAATCCATAGAAATAGTTGTCCAAATTTGTGTAGGGATGAGCAAGGGTTCGAGCAGTCCCAAAAGGAGTGTCGTTTCACCTTTGTTGACCTAGAAAGTATCATAGTTAGGCACCATCTGTTGAATTGTCATTTTTCAGTCCCTACCAAAAGAAGTTACATTGTTCTCGGTCATACATTTTGAGGACCCCAGAGTGCCCTGCCGATGGAGAAGCATGGATTTCATAGAAGGGATAGCCATGTTGATCAGATTGCAACCAACTTGGAACAAGCAAAGAAATAGTTGTAAGAGAAATTGGGTCATCAAGTGTGCGAGAAGGAGCATTTGGCACCAGATTGTCCTTACCTTCTTGTAAGTCATCGCATAGGCATAACCCATGAGTGGGATAACCCATTTCAGGTGTGCTGGGGAGGAGACCCGTTGTTCAAGAAAATTTTCCAGACTCTGTAGATCAGTCATGATGCAGAAATGATTCCCTAATAGGGATGGATTCCACTTCTATACCACATGCAAAATAGCCATCAGTTCCTTCTGAGATGTAGATGCGGATAAATTCTTACTGGAAAGGTCTCTTGAAGGCGGCAAGACCACTAGTTCAGCAAGGACACCTGCATATCTATCCAAGGAAGTAGTGTAGACCATTGATGGGTGCATCTGAATGGAATGGAGCTGAGCGATGACACCATGGGAATTATTCTTAAGGATCTTTTCCAGGCCATGTGAACTGATGATGCGAAGAGACCTTGGTTGTAAGCCCGTAAATTTGTGTTGTTTCCCATTGACTGAAAAATGCATCCAAAGTTCAGCAAAATCCCATAAAATGGGGCCAATAGTGCGTAACCATTGAAATCCCAAAACCACATCACATCCGCCTAAGGACAAGGAAAACATGTCAGAGCGCAAGTTATAATCTTCCAGAGAGATATGCACATTGTGACACTTACCCTTGCAAGGTAAGGTGCCCCCATTGGCAATCATGACTTCAAAGTTGGAGCAAGGATGGACAAAACAATCAGCCCGTTTGGAAATCCGAGGTTCAATGAAGTTATGAGTGCTACCATAATCGATGAGTATGGCAAGAGGGAGCTTCTTGAAGTAACCCTTGACCCGCATTGTTTGTGGGGTGGTCATGTCGGTTACAGCATGGAGAGATCTCTCTAGTGGGTCGTCCTGAGATGGGGGGTCAACAAGCGGGTGCTGAATGTCGACCTGATCATCTATTGTATCTGGAGCTTCTTCACCAAGTTCAGAGGAAGCCGAAGAATCCAAATCCAAGAGATAGAGCTTTTTCTCAACACATCTATGTCCCCGAGTGAATTTCTCATTACAATTATATAAAATCCCTTTTTCTCGACGTTCCCGCATCTCTGGTTCAGAAAAATGCTTGATAGGAGTTGGTCGAGGAGATGGCATGATGGGAGTTCATTGGGAACCCATATTTCTGAAGGGAACAAAGGTGGGTTTGGAGCGTTGTTGGGCTACGATCTTGTCCTATTCCAACTTAGCCAAACCTAGGAATTCCATCATTGTGTTGGGACATAACATTTTGACCTCTGAGCGGATTTCATCCTTGAGACCACTGATAAAACAACTCTTCTAGAATTCATCAGACAATCTTTTTGTGTGATTGGCCAGTTTCTCAAATTCTGTCTGATACTCTCTCACTATGCCAATTTGGAGAAGTTTAGTGAGTTCTCTTGTGAAGTCATCAAAAGCACTAGGACCAAATCGTTGCAAAAGGAGTTGGCAAAAATCTTTCCAGTTTGGCTTGTGATGAGCTTTGATGTACCAATGGTACCATTGAAGGGCTTCCTATTCCAAATGAAAGGATGCAAGTGGAACTTTCTAGACATCAAAAGTATTATGCAGACTGAAATATTGTTCTTCTTGTTATATCCATCCAGTCGTATCATAACCATTGAAGCAAGGAAAATCAAGCTTCATCCCATGAAAAATTGCTGGAAGAAGAGAACCCAGTGGCCGCAAAAGATTCTGGTTGTCGGTTATTGTTCATGGCTGAATGATGAAGATGGAGGCTGAGAAATTTTTCATCCCGATCTTGGAGTTTGGTTTTGAGGGATGTAAGTTCATCCTCCATGATTTGTGCTCCTGCACGGGTGACAACCATAACCAAGACTTTTTTTGTTGTTGTTGTTGTGAATGGGTAGAAAAACTATTTTAGTAAAGGAAATTTTGGATTTGGGAAAAACTCGGATGGGAATTTGGGTGTGACTAGGTTTTGGACACTTTCTAATGGACAGGGAAGCAAAAAATGGGGATTTCAGAAGTGGGATGAATGAATGAGAAAATTGGTCAGAGAGGAACAAAGAAGCAGAAATAGGAAATGAACACTATGGAAAAATTTGAAGGTGATTGGGTGAAAATTGAAGTTATGACAAACCCTTAAAATAGACAAATGTGGGATTTCTGGCTTTAGGAAATGGAATTTGGGATAGGGTCCTCAGGAATGAATATGCAGAATGGGATTGCAGGGGTGTCAACGAATTTTCAAGGGAAATAGAGTGAAAACAAAGGAGATATGGGAAAATGACTAGATCTAAAACAACTTTTAGAATAGATCTGAAATGGCTCGGAATGGATCAAAAATGGTTGATCTGAAACGACTTTCAGAATGGATCGGAAATGGATCGGAATTGATATGAAATGGCGTGGAATGGATCAACAATAGATGGATCTACAATAACGTGGAAGTGATTTGAAATAGTTCAGTTGAAAATAGATATGGATCCCGTATGCTCGGATTCCTAATGGTTCAGGGGATTCACTTAGCCACCAATGTTGTCTGACGGCTTGCATATTGGGGTAGTACCCCTCACTCCACGGTTTAGGTAAAAATGATAATTGTTTTGACACAAATTACAGCTCTTGGCTTACCTCATGGGTGGGAACTAGTCAATCAGGTAGGGGTTGCTGCCCTTTTCACTGGCAGGTCCTCTCAATGGACCAACTACTTTGGAGTTCCTATGGTACTCCTCACAATGAGTTTTAGGGATTATGCCCAAGTACTTCCCACAGTTAAGTGGATAGGGATTATTCTGAGATCCAAACTTGCAACAGATGCGAAAAAAAATTTGGCATAAATTTCACCCAATGAGCCTAAGAAAGTGCTCTGATACCAAATGTGAAGAACCTACAACAATTAATTAATGAAAATACACGAGATAGTATAAATAACAGAACTTGGAATTGCTTTTTATTGATCACGGGCCACTTCGAGGGGGAAACCTCCTTTGAGAAAGATTAATACAAATAACTTCACGATACCTTCATTGGCTTCAACACACACTTATATACTAAGTCTATTCCCAATACTATGTGTCAATACCATGGGACATATAATACTACGAGACAACTTACAAAGCATATGCGTCCAATACTATGGGTCAATACCATGGGATAATACAAACTATGGATCAACAAATACTACAGGACAATATACTAACAAAGTAAAGAGAAGGGTTGACACGGGTTCTTAACATGCTTCTTGTCGTATGTGATTTTAAGTTGCTCTATCAGAAACTCCTTTTCCTCTATCAGCCTTTCAAACTGAACCTTAAAGTTCCCAACCTGTTGCCTGTTGTTTTCCTCGCTTTTCTCCGACTCCTTAATGCAAGTTTCCAAGTCTCTTTTCTTGCCCTCAGTAATTACCAATTGGACAGTCAGTGCATCCTTTTTAGCTTCAAGATTTTGGTATTATTCTACTATCCTTTCATTTTTAGATAGGAGGACGTCATGTTTTATTTTGAGCTCCAATCCATGTTCTCGCTCCTTCATCAAATTATCTTTTACTTTGAATAGCTTTTCCTTCTTCCATTCTATGTCACTCATTAGATTTTCCACATTGTCTGCACTTGCTTGTGATGCAGCTATGTTGATTGATGCCATGAGCCTAGGGTATTTTTTAGCACCCTCGAAGATCGTGCTTTTCTGTTACTGTAACAACATCTTTGTAGGTTGGAAATTTCATTCTCTTTTCTGACCTCTTCATGATAGTATTCTTTTTAGAGTAAAAAATATTGTATCCAATCTTGCCACCATGTGCTGCTTTGACGGGGTAAATGAGGTGAGAGCGAGCTTCGAAAGTGGTGTTGACACAAACCCAGTCGATAGGGGTTCCTCACTCTATCGACATCCTAACCCATGGCGATCTCCCTGAGCACTGGCCCAGATAAATTTTACCCTATCCAGCAACACCTGCAAAGCAGATGAGGTCTCACCCGAGATGTTCAAGGGAGAGTTGACGGAACCATGTTTTCGTCGAATGAAGGAGGATGTTGTTCATTAATTGATTAAATTATTTCAACATTTAGAAATATATCTAAGTATTCAAATAAGGCATTAAGCATAATCACAACATTATTCAATAGATCTTAACATTGACAAAACCATAGATGTGCAACAGATATAACAGTAATGCATTAATCGCAGAAAGAAAACATCGCATCATTCACAGATTCATATCGCATAATGCATACCATAGAGAAACGGAAAAAGACACAAGGATTCTGCTAAAAAACATTGTCACATCATATTTATCTCTGCAAAAACCCAGAGACAACAAGATATTCAATCACCAACTCTCTATCTTAATCTATGTCACAATGATCGATCTCTTTCATCTCTCTCGACACTTACAATCCTACTTCTATTTATAGGCTTTCACCTTGACATTTACAGTCCACTTAGGCAACCGCCTAACTACTTCTTAACAAAATTTACAAAAAGATGACCCAAAACCGACATAATGCGGTCCAAATGACCCAAAACTATACATGATGCAGTCCAAATGACCCAAAATACCCATGACGCCGTCCAAATGACCCAAAAATACAAAAAGTACTATCGCCATGTGTGTTGCTTTCCTCCTTTTGCGGTATCTTTGTCCTTGTGAAACATTCGTGATGCTGCGATATTGACTCATCAAACTGCCTGCCAACAGGCCCCCAACACAATCTTGTGGCTCACCCTCGAGCCACGTCATCTGGACAAGGTGTAGTCATTGTTCTTCAGCCTGAAGTCCTCGTACTGCTGATTGACCTCCTTAACCTGGTCCTTTACTGCTGCAGCCACCGATTGACTTTCGATCACATCCTGTGTATATGGATGCTCACTCATCTTCTCAGCAACTCGCTGGTGACCCTCATACACAACCTGTAGTGCAGAACTTTCCTTGAGCAAAAACTATCCGCCAAACTCTTGGAATTCCTCCAGTTGTGTGCTACGCTTCTTCTAACACTCTTCGGATTTCACAATGCGCTGCTACAATTCCTTTAGTTCTACTTATTTGGTGACCTGAGCAACTAGTGGTAGCATTCTCATTGACACCTTCAGTGTTTCCAGCTTCCCTTCCGCTTCTTGTCGCAACTTAGTCAGCTGTTCTATCTGCTCATCATGAACGATGTTGCCCCAAAACTGCGCAGTGTCTGTAGTGATCTTTGTTGTTGTCTGTTGCAGCTCGACCATTTGTGTGGTGACCTCCTCGATGGCGTGTTCCCTATCATCTACTTGCACTTGTTGTGTGCCCGAGTTCAATAGAGCTGTTAACTCTGCATTGTCATGCCGCAATTGGGCGATGATAGCCCCAAGTCATTGCACTCTTTCAATCGGATCCAACTGCGCAGGAGGCTCAAAAACATGTTGACATGCTTCGGAGACTGTCGTCTCCAACTATACATTATGATCCCATATGTTGGCTTTCTCCACTATTAAGCGATCCTATTATTTCATTGAATCCTCAATCGCTCGAGCTTTCTTAACAATCAACTTCTCTATCTTATCTTCCAGTTCATCAACCACTTCTCTTGTCTCTTTTGCCTTTGTCATTAACTCTTCCACCTCTTTTTGCGCCGCTGCTTCGCTTTCCTGCGATCGCAAGACTTGACCACTAACATCCTACTCGTGGTCCACTATTTCCTTGCTGGAAATCGCCTGTATCTGCACCAACAGCTAGGAAGGCAGTGCACCAACGTCAAGGGACAAGCCGTGTAGCTACTGCAGCGAAGCCTGGAGAGTCTCATCGTCGGTCACAACCGCAATCGGGGGAATTTGCACATTCCGAACCTGTGGAGCAATGCTAGGTACGCCAACTACCTGCACGGGTACCTCCTCAGGTGCCTTCTTTGAAACAACATTAACTAATGAATCGAGGTGAGCATTTACCTCCTTGAAACCTACTTCCACCTGTGTTGTCATTGCTCGTGCTGCCACATTTGTTTCATTGGTGACAGCCGCTATAAGTCTTCCCAATTGCGCCTCCGTCACTGGGGAGGCCCCACTAATCGTACCATACTCATAGCGCGCCTTTGTTCTGCCCTCCTCAAGATTGCGGTCTATCTCATCATCTGTGGGTGTCTTCGTTGATTCCTGATCTGAGTCATGGTGACTCTGCTAGTCCTGCACAGATAGCGGATCCTCTGGGCCCATCACTGGTGGTTCCTCCTCAATCTCTGCTAGACTAACCGGTTCCCACCATTCGACAGGCCAATCATTGATGATGCGATCCAACTCCTCCTCAAACAATTTGTAGTGTGTCAGCAACCATTTCTTCGAAGGGTCGTGCCATGCTTGCACATGAATAGGATGAATCCGAATCACAATTAGTGCAATTTTCTTGTATTTTTCCATGGCTTATTCAGATAAGCGAGGCACCTTCATCGATGCTACTTGTAGCAACTCCCAATAGAGCCAAAACTGCATTGCACATTCCCTAAGGCACTCAAGTTCTTGCACGTACCACAGATTCTTATAGCGTGCACCCTTACGGTCCTTTGCGACATCAACTTCCATGCCCTGGTAAGTGTCAGGCTCCTTCCAGACGACAAGCGCAATCAAAATCAGGAGCCAGCTGTACATGAGTGATCCCTTCCCATATTGGACAGCTGCTGCGTCCTTCGCTAACTGCTTCAACAAAAATAGTGACTAGTTCATCTGTACACCTTCCGCGCACTATGCTTCACACGACACAACCCCCAAATTACACTAGTTGGGTCGATTCTTCCTGACTACTTTGCAAGACAGGATCTTTGCACTAGTGAGCACCACCTGATCATTAATACTTCCCATGTGGTAGGAGCAGCCATCATGTTCCAAGCCGTAACGCAGCACCAACTGTAAAACCCTATTCTTATCATTCTCCTTCCCTCTAAAGTATTGCTAAGGGTCCACTCCATCCTTCGGTAGCCCGGTGATCTTAGCAATCAAATCAACAGTGACTGGAATGGATCTGTCCAGCCACAATGTGTCGCTGTGGAAGTAGGCCAGCAACTGCTTCACACAAGCATTAACCTCTGGCAATCTCCCAAAGTGTGGCATGTTGATGAGTCCGAGCAATCCCGCTTGGTCCAACCCACACGCGCAATCTTGCGGAATCGGATTACCACTAATTTGTGTCCTCGGCACATAGGAATCCGACGTGATTTCCTTATATGCCACCATATTTTAGGTGCATCAACGCCGACACAATATCTGCAGAGCATTCCATTCCTGCTGGCAGTGCTGGCATCCACAATGGGTATTTCTGATTCTTCGTGGGCTTTCGGGGCAGTATACCAGGCCGACAGGGGGGTACATGCCTAGGGATATCCACAGCAGATATCCCTGCCCAAGCAGCTGAATATTCAACTCCACATCTTGACTATCCCACCTCTGCTCGAACCTCTTCTATAACAGCTGTGGATGATCTTAGCTGCCTTTTTCTCTATGGGGACTCGGAATGTTGACCCTCTCGTCGCTTCTTCGGGATACCTATGAACGTCGATCCACCCGGCATGCTGACGACCTCTTCTTCAATGCTTACTGGCCTAGCTGGTGACTCTACACCACTGGAAACTTTGACCACGGGTGTACTCGGCATGCCACACCAGGGCCCCTCTTGGGTCAATAGTTCCTCACCCTCCGACACAACTTGCTGCCAACAAACCCTCAACACCTAACTTAGCAACTCAATACAACAATGCAACACTGAGCTATCCTTCACCCTCCACGCAATGGTTCCTTCCAACCAGAGCCAACCCCTTCTTATAGTGTTGAATTGTGTCCTTAATCATCATTACCAAATCAAACCATTCATCATGACCAAATCATGTCTTAATTACCCAAATCCGCCATCAATTCTGCCAATCCAATGGCCGAATCCTCCATTAATGCCGATCATTTCATCACTCGCTACTAATTAACTATCTTTAATTCCCTTCATTTATTACCGATTTGACCCGGTCGCGACCCTGTGCCTAAACTGTGATACAAGTGCTCCAACCTGCGCATTCTGTTCCTGCTGGTGCACCATCCTTCCACCTAGCTTCATGCGCATTTTTGTTTTTTTTTTGCCAATGTGACTCAGGCATAGTGCTACTCTAATCCCGTCCTGTAGGGCTTCAACCTACTTCCATTTACCAACTTTGGGAGCATCACTCCATCTAACTACTGTAGCTATACTGCGCCTCCTTAAGTGATGCTATTGATGCGATATGGACCAAGCCAGTGCATCTGCAATCTTCCTGGATGCTTCATAAACTTGCTGTCATATAACAACACCAAGTAACCCTGCTGAAACTGTTTGTTCTTGATATGGAAATCATGCCAAGCCTTTTACCGATCCTTCTCCATGCTCTGGTGAAAACATGCGATAAAGCGGTCTTCCTCAAGCTGCACGAGTTGCGCTAGACTTTCTCCTAATGCCACTTCATCATCCATGTCTGTCGCTGCCACGATGCGCAGACTCGGAAGAATGTACTCCATAGGCATAATCGCTTCTTGTCCATACACCAATTTGAATGGTGTTTGTCCCATCAACCTTTTAAACGTGGTGCGGTATGCCCACAAGACTGCTGGAATCTTCAAATCCCAGTCGTTGCAGTTCACAGTACAAACCTTTTTCAGCGCATTCTCCAATACCTTGTTGAAAGATTCTGCTGTGCCATTTTCCTGTGGATGATATGGTGTACTCTTCTTATGTTGTATCTGTAGCTCCGCTGTCAATGCGCTGATTGTGCGATTGATGAAATGACTACCCTGATCACTCATCAATACCTTCGAGCAGCCAAACCGAGTGACAATGTTGTCGAACAAGAAACTCGCTGTTGTTGCAGCGTTGCAATCTATGACTGGTGCAACCTTTTCCCATCTTGTCAAATAATCTGTCGCGGTGATGATGTATCGTGCACCAGTGCATTTCCCAGGTGGGTTGATAGGGCCCACGAAATCCACTGCCCATTTTTCAAATGGCTGTAGTGTCACTTGAGGTATTAGTGGCATCTCATCTCTTCTAGAGGGTTTCCCAGTTCTTTGACAGACATTGCATGTCCGCACATAATCTGTCGCATCATTGTGAAGCGTGGGCCACCAGAGCCCTGCACGAAGCACCTTCCTCGTAGTCACACGACCATCATAGTTACCACCAGCCACTCCTGCATGTGCTTCCAACAAGATCTACCCTTGCTCATGAGGCAGGATGCAATGCCTCAAGATCTCGTTTGATCCCTGTTTGTACAATTGTCCTACAATCAACTGGAAATCTACAGCCTTGACCATGAGCTGCCTCTTTTGACTAGTGGTGAAACCCTCCGGTGCAGTTCCTGTCGCCAGAAACTAAATGATTTCTTCATAGTAGTCATCAGTGACGTCAACCCTGAAGAGTTGTGCATATGGAAACCCATCTTCAATGTTGGTTGGTTCCTCCCCATTCTCAATCCGCGACAAATGATCTGGCCCTACGTTCAAGCATCCTGGCTTCACAATCACCTCAAAATAAAACTCCTGGAAAAGAAGTAGCCAACGACATATCTTTCCCCACAACACAGTCTTATTGATAAGATATTTCAATGTAGAATGGTCTATGAAAATATTAAAGTGACCTCCCAACAGGTAATGCCTAAACTTCTATAGTGCATATACCATCTCCAAGCCTTCCCTTTATGTAGTGGTATAATTCCTTTCAGCAGACGAAAACTTCCAACTCGCAAAATAAATTGGGTGATCTAGGTCCCCTTCCCCTGGTTGCGCAATCGATGATGCATCTACATGGACATGGAATTCCTTGATCTAGTTTGGAAATAGTAGTATCAGTGTTGAAGTCATCTTAGCCTTCAGCATCTCAAAACTAACTTGACATTCAAGGCTCCATTGAAATATTGCATCCTTCTTCAACAACTTCTCCATAGGGGCCGTGATCGCCACATAACCCCTGATGAACTTGCGATAATACCCTATGTGTCCCAATGTTTCTCTCAGCTGCTTGACATTACTCTGCGGTGTTAATCTTAGAATGAGCGCAATCTTTGTTGGGTCGACCAACAATCCCTGCTTGCAAACAATGTGACCCAATAATATCCCAAATGGTGCACAGAAGATGCACTTCTTCAAGTTCAGTGATATCTGATGCTTCTGACAGCGCTCCAACATTAGTTGCAAATTTGAGATATGATCACTGATTAATCCATAAACCATCCAGTCATCCATGTAAACTTGCAGAAACGTCTAAATAAAATCCCTGAAAGCAGCAACAATGACCCGCGAGAATATCGCAGGTGCGTTCTTCAACCCAAACGGCATCACCATGTACTGAAAACAACCCCATTCTGTCACAAATGTTGTCCTGTGGTGGTCTTCTTTCACGATTCAGGTCTGGTGATATCCAGAGAACCCATCCGTGAAGGAATACATCTCTTGGCCACCCACGCCCTCTAGCACCTCATCAGTGAACAAGGTCAAAAATGGATCATATAGACATGTGTCATTTAGCTTCCGCAAGTCCACACAAATGCGCACTTCACCTATCTTCTTGTCCTACACCACCATAGGACTAATCCAGTCTGATTCCTCAACCAGTTCAATAATGCTAGCATCCAACATGCAATCAATTTCTACTTTGACTCTTTCCTTATAGCGTGGATTCAGTCAGTACGGTCACTGCCTTATTTGTTTTGCATATGGTTTCAACGAGATCTTCATTTCCCCCAAATCCCCCAAGATTCCCTTCATCTCAGAAAATTTTTTAGGGAACAAGTCTTAGAACTCATGCAACAGGTATGTGACCTTCCCCATCATCTCGTCATCCCAATAGTCCCTAACATTCGCAAACTTTGTACTTTCCTCTGTCCCAATGTTGACCTTCTAGAGCTTCAACGGCTGACTGATCGGATCAATCGGTGCATCTGGTGCTACAACATCGTGACTTCCTTCGGATTCTGGAATATTGACATTCCAGGGATGATCACCATCCTCTATCCCACCAATGATATCATAACATTCCACCATGGATTGCATCTTACAATGCGTATGTGGATCCGCAAAATATGCCATTGGAACAACCTTCAAAACAATGTCGCGGATGAGCTGCAAAGCATTATGGACATCTGGGTTGGCATCCATGAAGCTGAATGTATGAGTAAAGCAAACTATCAACTCTAACCAAGTAGTAATCTCCCCTCGTAATTCAGCTGCGGCATACCATGAGCACGGCATCTCGTCCAAAGTATGGACAAAGGCATGGACCCACTCATCCCTCGGTCGCAATGCCCACAATGTATGACATTCCATCAAATGATTGTCAGGGTCATTCTGGCCATCATATTTCCCTGTGTGCTAAAATTCGATGTCGCCAAAGCGAACCATCAACAATCTATGGCATTGCGACCACCCAACAATTGACTTCTTGTGGGTTTCCCACCACCGTGTTGGAGTAGCCTTCAGCGCTTCCTCCAATGCCAGCAACCACTGTGGTTCTGAGACCTTTTCCTCAAACACCACGAGAATGTTAGACAATATGGGAAACCCTTCATATACTAGTGCAAAGTCACAACACGGTATAATGATAGCGTGATCAACCCACACTTGCGGAGTGACACCTCATGTAAGCAATTCTACCAATTCTCTAAAGCATCATCAGAGTCGGAAGATGTAGAGCTAGAGCTGCGCCACCCAATCTCACCGTCGGCAGTCGGATGAATATAATATTCTAAAATATTGTATGCATGGTCCCATCCGCTGGGAACCTCATCTTTGATCGGTTCAACATACCTGTGTCCTTCAACCGGATCCAATGGGGCTTTAACTCTAAGGTTGCAATTTTCAAAAGTCATCATTCGCTTCTTAAAGTTAATTACTGTTGCATTGTCATTATCCCATCCAATCCCCAGCAACGCAGGAGAGGAGCTTCCCCCTTCCACAACTTCAATGACATCGAAATCGGCATTTGTCTTCATCCCCTCAATGTCCACAACAAGGCATGGAACTCTCCCAATCAATGTCACCTTGTCCTCATTAGCCAGTCGGAGCTGTATGGGAGACCAATTCAGCGTTGGGCTCCCCATTTTCTGTCAGGCCTGCTTGGTTAGGATGTTGACATCCGAACCGAGATCCAGAATGACTAAATCAACCTTATAGTCCCCAATCTGGATGGTCATGCACATCTCCTTACGTGTCTTCCGCCTCTATAAGGAGTTTACAATGGAATCTCTCTGTCCCTTGGTTAGTTGATGTAACAGCCCCTCGATCTCGGCAAGAGCATCAGGATCCCTTTCTAGCAATAAAAAACTCTCAAAAAAATTCTGTAAAGTACCAGACTGTCGCGATGGACTTGCCTCTGAAGTGGAATCCAAAATAGGGGGCATATCACAAATAACTGCCTTACCAGGATTTCTTCCCATCGCATGGCATGCTTGAAAGAATGTATCGTGCTAGGCATCGATATCAAATAGTACTTTCTTCTACCCAACTAACCAAATCAGAGGATGCAAACCATCTTCGCCTGTCTTTGCACCTCCACGAGTGATAACAGCAACGACAACATCTTGTGACCTCAGCTCCATATAAATTGTTGCGATAGTTGCACCCTGAGTCTCATTCGGCGGTGGATTCCCGGGTTGGTTCACATCCTGGTTGGCATTCTGATTCAGGCAATGATTCTAGTTTTGTGGCTAGTTTTGATTTTGCATTGGTTGCTACACTTGATTCTGGGTTTGCAATTGCTAAAAATTTCTCGCTTGCCATCGCACAATCAACTACGGACAATTTTCAACAGTGTGATCAGCAACAAAGAAAAAATGTACACTGTGTCTGCAATTATGGGAAATCTCTTTGGTAATGGCCCAACACCCCGCAATTATAACACTAGACAGGTTCGCGACCTCCTCGTCCTCCTCTGCGACCAAAACCTCCACCACATTCACCCCGGAATCCTCTGCGGAATCCCCCTTACTGCTTATGTTGAGGTTGATTGAACTGTTGCTGCATGGGATTCGATTGCAGTTGCACACACTTCCTAGGCTGAACATATTATGGTTGTTTAATTTTGTGGTTGTTGTGGCTCCATCTGCATCGGAGCATATTTTTGCATAAACTGTTGTTGTTGTTGTGGCTGCGGTACAAACTGCACCTGTGGCTGTGGTAGTGGCTGAGCCACCTGTGACTGCGGTTTTGGTTGTTGTACAGCATGCTGGTCGTCCTTCACATAGAATGCATCGTATGTTCTCTCATGACAGATGCAACACCATGGCATACCACCGTTGCTCAGTGGATTCAGTGCTCCTGATACTAGATAATTGCGGAAGTCTAGGAAATTATCCTTAGTATGCCCCTCTCTGGGACATCGCGTACACCACACTTCTTCACGATGTTCTTTACCCTTCTTAAGGTCTTGCAACTGTATTTTCAAGTTGGCTAGCTGCATCTGAATCTGCAACATACCAGCTGCGTTCTCACCAATTGGCGAAGATTCTAACCGCATCACAATTTCTAGGGCTTCGCTTGGTGTTGTAATGTTCTGTTGCATGAGCGGTAGTCGAATGTGAGGGAGAAATGTTGCGATGAAGCAATCTTTGTGATGGACATTGATCATGTCAAAGCTGACCCTTTCCATTAGTGTTTTGAACCACTGGTCAAAATCCCACACAGTTTCATTGGGATACTGCTTAATCTCTTTTAGTTATGTAATATACTGCGCTTCAGATTTGGGTTTTCTGAACTCTGCAATCAATCCTACCCGAACTTCATCCAGCATCTTTTCTAGAGCGCCTACAGGAACCTGTACAAATTTCATGAACCAGTCTAATGCATGACCCCGAAGAGTTGTCTCCAATTGTCCTTTCTTGGCATTATCATCGGTAATTTGCTTCACAGTCCATATTGCTTCACGTAAGAACCATTATTGCTCGGGATTATCTGTTCCATTTCCATGGAATAGCAGTAACTTTGCATCTTCTCCCACCACCCTAGGCTTCCTTCCTACAGTCGCTGAGCTACTAGCAATCAAGTTCTGTTGACTTAATGAACACGGTGGTTTCAAAGTTGTATTTCTTACTGGTTGAGAGATAGTGAGCGGAGGTGTGGGTATGTTTCCACTAGGGCTTGGTCCTGCCTCTATCCTAGGCGTAGACTGGTTGTCCTTGTTGGCACTGTGAGGTCACTTCGTCCCGTGTGGTCTTCCTTTGTGGCTTTGCGTTTCAATCGCAACAGGACCTTCTCATGTCCTCTGCCTCTTTTCCTGTCGAAACCTTGCTCCTCCCCTTGTAAGACCACTCTCTTCCTCGGCTTCCTTCACAGTCTCGTCATAACCTTCACCCATCTACCCCTTATCATTCCATGTACCGCCCCCCCTACTGTCGCAGTATCCACAACCTCCTCCCTCCAGGGTTCTTACTGGTCTAGGTGCAGCTTCAGTATGCCCTTTTCGTAAATGAGCATTTTAATGGACAACTGTAGTGACAACAGAAACCTACCCCTTGGTCCATTGAAGAATTCTTTTTCCTCTTCACTGTAATACTTTATTTTATCGACCACAAATTTAGTGATGTAGCCTTCCAGTATACTATCAACCCAAACCTCAATAGCCTGCGATGCTTTGTTGTCGACTTCCTGCAGCTCTTGGATCAGTTCGGGGGTACAAGCTATCGGCTCACCACCTTGGAAGTTCCTCTTCTGATAGGTCAATTTTTCTAACCACTCATACAAAATGATTGGGAACTCATAGAAAAATATTCGTGTGGGCCATCGTGGATGTACTTCGCCAACCACCAATCTGTCGACAACCCAGGGTTCCGATTTTCTTTTTCAACGAACTCTCACAACTTTAGGTCGAACCAATCTTGGATCTCTGGTCTTGTCAGATTCCACAACATATCCTCCTTTCACTTTGCGCTACAGTCCCAGCAACAGAACCATTTTTTGACACAAACCTAGTCGACAGGGGTTCCTCACTCTGTCGACATCCTAACCCATGGCGATCTCCCTGAGCACCGGCCCAGACAGGTTTTACCCTATCCAGCAACACCTGCGGAGTAGATGAGGTCTCACCTGAGATGTTCAAGGGAGAGTTGACAGAACCATGTTTCCGATGAATGGAGGATGTTGTGCATTAACTGATTAACTTATTGCAACATTCATAAATAAATCTAAGCATTCAACTCAGGCATTAATCATAATCACAACATTATTCAACAGATCTTAACATTGACAGAACCATAGATGTGCAACAGATATAACAGTAAAGCATTAATCGCAGCAAGGAAATATCGCATCATTCACAGATTCATATCGCATAATGCATTTACCATAGAGAAATGGAAAAAGACACAAGGATTCTACTCAAAAACACTATCACATCATATTTATCTCCGCAAAAACCTTGATACAACAAGATATTCAATCACCAACTCTCTGTCTTCAGCTATGTCACAATGATCGATCTCTTTCATCTCTCTCAACACTTACAATCCTACATCTATTTATAGGCTTTTGCCTTTACATTTATGGTCCACTTAGGCAACGGCCTAACTACTTCTTAACAAACTTTACAAAAAGATGACCCAAAACCCACATAATGCGGTCCAAATGACCTAAAACTATACGTGACGCGGTCCAAACGACCCAAAATACCCATGACGCGGTCCAAATGACCCAAAAATACAAAAATTACTATCGCCATGTGCACTGCTTTCCTCCTTTCGCGGTATCTTTGGCCTTATACAGCATCCGCGATGCTGCGATACTGACTCATCAAACCACCTGCCAACAAGTGGGGAGTGTCCTCCGGTGATCATCTTTGGTAGCTCTATGTCCATATCTTGCGTGTTTGGGATTCCTTGTGGCATAGCTTCCTTGGACTTTTCTTCTTCCTCCTTTTGCCTCTGTTGTTCAGCCACTTCCTTTTCTGCTCTTTCTTTTATTTCTTATACCCTTGCGGCCTCTTCCCTTTGGATCTTCTCATCCTCCTCCCTTTGAAGTCTTTCGGTTTCTTCTTTCTGAAGCCTATCTGCTTCTTCCTTCCATATTTTTTCAACCTCTTCTTTTAGCCTCTTTTCATCTTCTGCTAACTGTATAGACACTGCATCTTAACATTGCTTTTATGCTTCCTCTTTTTGCTTTATCTCATATTCCTTGGAAGCACTAGCCTTAGAACTGGAACTAGCCCTACTTTTGGGATGATAGCGCTTGCCCAATTCGGTCATGTTCTTCGTGCTCCGAACGAATTCTTCATCTTTGTAAAAAAGATGTGCATAATCAAAGGTGATCTTGTAGGAATCACAATGGTCGGCAACCTTACCTTCTCTATCATGTCTTCTGAAACTCTTCGTTCCAAAATGAAAGACCTCCAAATATTTAGCAAAAACTTCACCCTCTTTTTCCTTGTGCAGCTTGTATGCTCCAATAGTAAATGGCATTGGTGGATAGGCGGCCTTCTTCTTGTCAGAAGAAACCTACTAACCCCATTGATGAAAAGTTGTCTCACAGCCTCCTTATGTACAACATAATCGGTGGCATACCAAGGCAATAGAGAAGGAGGTTCAGTTCCTCCAAACATCTTGATATATGTCCCTTTGGCGAAGAAGTAATAATCTTTGTATTCTTCTATGACTGACATGGCATTCTCTGGCATACAATTTGGATCCTCTTTGAAGATTAGTTGATATAATGGCATGGTAAACCTTTCACAAATCTGGGTGTAGTGGCTCGCGTACTTGTGGGTGCAGGTCATCTGATAGGCTACGTGGAGGGGAGATTCCTTGTGTTTCCAAACGCTTCCCAAATCAAGGAAATAGTGTTTGATTAATAAGCAATCCACCAGATAAGAGGCCATAAATAAATCAGCTTTCTTCTGTGTTAATCCTTCTTGTGCTGCAGCTATATGTGATGACATACTGTCAGAGATGATATCTTCCCAGTTGAACATCGTACCGTGTGTAGCAATTTGGTACATCACCGTCACCCAACTGAGTTTATATATGTTCCCATTTTCCAATCCAAAGACTCGGCTCAACATCAGGGCTATGATCCTTTATGGGGTCCTCAAGTTCTAACTCTCGTACTCTCCACTGGTCCTCGATCTCAATTGTCTTTCAGAGATCGTCATCCTCTTGGTGAAGTCTAAATGATCCATGTTGACTCCTTTCACCCAATCATCATTCATCATGACTTTAGGGGCGGGCATCTTGTATGCTGCAGCGATATGGTTTGGTTGGAAGGATGCGAGCCCCATCCTGCTGACATCTGAGATGATTCTAGTGTTAGTATCTACCTGGGGCAAGATCCACCCAATGACTTCCGAGCACGGGAACAAATCTGAGTGTGTGGATGCTTTATGAAGGCCAGACTTCCTAATATTTTGGTAAACCATCAATTCTTCAATAATCATGTCAAGGAAATTTGTATCTCTGATGGCCCTATATAGTTAGCCCCATTGAAATTCTGGGGTGGCTCCTGTCACTGCTTTGGTATCTTCGAACATTGTTTCAAGCGAGGTGTCTAGTGAAATTTAAACGTCTGAGTCTGAATCAACCAGCTTGGCTTTTCTCCTGGCAGAATGTCTATGCATATCAAGTTTGTCGAGACATAGGAAAAACCAATGAGGAAAAATATTTACATATAACATGATTAAAACAATGTTTCATTGTTGTGAGTGTTCATTGGCCTTAATGAAGTTAAGGATAAAAAATTGTTCATAACAAGATTGAGCCTTTAAGCAAACAATTAATGGGTGACAGATGAAAATAGTTATAGAAAGCAAACAAAAAGCAAAATCTAATTTTCATGCTAACACAAAGAGATAAATAAGTTATGTGTATGTGAGTGAATGTGAGAAACATAGTGATTGTAGGAAATATTTTAACTAGAGATGACTTCCACGTCAAAACCTTGTTTAAAGGATATCTCCTTCTCGACTCAAAAAAACAACTTGATGGACGTAGTGAGTAAAAACCGCAACAAGGGGAGATGTTGTGCGGTTCTCCTAGCGAGAATTTTGGCTACAAGGGTTTTCGGAACCTTGTTACTGAAACATGAGCTATGAGCTACGCCTGTAACAGTTTTTGGTGTGGTGGCTAGGCGCTTAAACCCTGGTAAGGTAGGAGACACCTGGCTGTGACAGACTATCCAAACGAAACCAAAACCAATGATGGTCAGGGAAAGCAAACAAGCTACAGGTGGTCGGGTTGAAAATTCAATGTGGGTAGCACTGAGCGGGAGTGTGCTTTCTTTCGGTTGTCTCAAGTGACAACTAACAACAAAGGCGCTAAGCCCATACTAAAGAAAAACTTACTCCCCAAACCCTCGAGACCAACTAAGAGCTAAAAAGTGTTAAAACCAACACCTTAAGCAGCCCAAAAATAAATGGAACGGTGCTGAGAACACCTACCTGTCAACAATGGAGTGGTTGGGATAGCATGTGAGCTTGGCAATCGGTGGATACCTGGCGTTCTCTGACTGGCGGTGGCTTTGAGGCACTTCCAACGGAGTTCCTTTTGTTTTGAAAATAATAATAGAAAAAACATGATTCCCATTTTCTTTATATAGGCACCTAACCATTGATGCGCACGAGGTTCGGTAGGTGGGCATTCAATGATTCAAGTGGTTGGCGCCGACTTTCCCCTGTCGTACTTTCCAAGAAAAACCCACACCGATCGCTTCGACGGTTTTACCATATCTTCTGCGAAATGGTGGGCAAGTTTGTCCAAAACAAAGCGATCATGTCAACGCGATACTGACTAAAACGCCTTGAAACGGACAACCAATCTTGTCTAGATGGTGGTGAATCATTGGCAAAGTTTTGTTGAAACCACTACGAAGAGGGTCACATGAAACATTGGGCGGAGAGTCCTTTTGGAGTGTAACAGTCGGCGAGTTTGGGCCATACCACAGTGAACTGTCGGCAAGTCTTGGGCTAGTTCATAGCAAAAATATTAGCGAAGAAAGGCTTGGTCGTAGTGAGGCAGTCGACGCGTTAAGCCCAAAAGACAGTGAAATGGTCGGCAGATCTTTAGAACCAGCGGTGGAACGCTGGAGATAAAAACTTTAAAAACTGCAACATGGTCGGCGAGATTTAATCAAAAAGACTGCAATTGATCAGCGTGTTAAGCCCAAAAGAAAAACTATGAAATGCGGCGAAAAACAAACAACACAATGAAACGGTCGGCAAGAAAAAGGTAAAAAAAGTTCGATTGGTCGGCGTTGAAATTCCAAAATGCTACGAAAGGGGTTGGCAAAAAATAAACAAAAAACTGCAAAATGGTCGACAAAAATGACTGGAAAGCTGCGAAACGGTCGGTGAAATTTAATCAAAAAGACTGCAACCGTTTCGGGGTAAAAAATCTCAAGTTTGTACTTAGGCTAAAAAGGCTTGCACTCCAAGATTTTCAAAGAAAAATCTAAGTACCAAGAGGAAGAAAATAACTTTAAGAAGCAAAAATTTCTAAGATATAAAGGAGGGGCCCTACAAAATGAAAAAAAAAAATTGGGGATCAGGTTGCAGCAGCAACATTATGCATTAAGAAGTCAAGGTCTTGTGGAAAATCAAGATAAATTAGTTGCACGAAGTAAGACAAATAATGCTATTAAAAAAACTCAAATTAAAGTGACTGCTACAACACAACCCCAAAAGCTAGTAGAGAAAAGACCTCTCAACCCTGGAGAAACCTCATAAAATTTAAACTCTATTAACCATAAAGGATCAACCCCTTCATCAAATAACGATGTGATAGTTAGAAACATTGGAGGAAATCATAACATGATGTATGATGTGATAAAGGACATAAAGAAGACTAAAGCCCACATATCTCTATTCAAAATTTGCAATCTTCCTCACCATAGAAAAGGATTAATAAAAGTATTGGATCTCAAATCACAAACAAATGACTCTACCATTAATTAGAAACAACAAGTTACTGTAGAACCAAACGCATAAATCAATGAAGCCAACATTGATGGGAAGTCCAAATCTCATACTCTTCCTTTTCTTCTCACTTTTGAATTTTTCAATTATAATGTACATAATTGTTTGATGGATTCTGGAGCATTGTCTAATGTTATGCCACTTTCTGTTTGTAAAAATATTAATGGACAACCTATCCATTCTCCTTCTAGGATTACTAAACTTGATATATATGATGTTAAAGTGGTGGGAGAAATTAAGAATGTCCTGATCAGGCAGGCTATAGATCAAAGAGTCTATCAATTTATTGATATTGTTGTAGTAGACATACTCGAAGCTTATGGATTATTATTGAGTAGAGATTGGTCAAGTAAACTGAACGGTTATTTTTCTACTAATTGGTCTCACTTGTGGCTTCCATATCAAAATAAGAATAATCAAATAAGGGTAAACAGAGAGCCACACATGAAACTAAACATTACTAAGTTGGAAGGAAGTAATGAACCCATCAATTTTGCACATTCAATATTGGGTAATTAATTTTTGGAAACTGAACCGGGTTGTCATCAAATGGAAACAACCAGTCATGAATCATATATACAGTATGATCTTCAATTCTCATGGGATGACGATAATGAATGTAATATAGTAGAGATAGTTACTGATGTAGATTGAGATGCTAACTTTAATTTGAGGAATAGAGTAAGATTTGATTTTTGGACTTTATATTTTGATGGCTCCAAAACTTAGGAGGGAGTAGGTGCAGGTTGTGTCCTTGTATATCCTCATAATAATAGAATCTTTCTCTCCTATAGATTAGAATTTGAAGGCACCAATAACACATCTAAGTATGAAGCTCTAATTTAAGGGCTTGGGAAATCTATTAATTTTAATATTAAAAGTTTAAAAGTTTTTGGTGATTTAGATATAATTGTCAGATGGATTAGAAACACCATTCATTGTTTGTCTGCACACTTAAAAGGGTACCACGT
Source organism: Larix kaempferi (assembly GCA_027924585.1). Lineage (NCBI taxonomy): Eukaryota > Viridiplantae > Streptophyta > Pinopsida > Pinales > Pinaceae > Larix > Larix kaempferi. The sequence goes on from BSBM01000756.1 coordinate 4,691,664, forward strand.
AGAGGTATGGAATTTGATTTCAAATTTTGATGCTTTTAATATTAATTTCATTCCTCGATCAAAGAATATAGCACCTTATTTATTAGCTAATATTGTTTCTTGTTTAATTCCAATTAATGATAAATTTTCCATTGAATTGATTTTCAAGCCATCTGTCCCTAATAACATAATGAATTGTATAGTATTTGATGATGATCAACAGATTGTAGATTTTTTAACAGATGAAGATACGTCCAAAAATGCAATCATTGATGAAGCAGAACATCAATCCAATTTCTAGAAGATGGATGAAAATCAGTTTGGAGGAAATTTCATTCCTAAAGGGGTGCGCACTCTAGAGAAGTTATTTGATTTGCAACATAAATTTAGAAAACCAACAATTTTTAAAACAAATAGTTCTTCTATGCAATATGATCTGGTAAATCTAGGCACCAAGAAAGAACCAAAATATGTGAATGTTAGAACCTGTTGTTCATTGGGTGAAAGATGCAAGTTTATTCATCTTTTTCAGCAATATAAAGATCTATTTTCCTAGATCTGATGATCTGAAAACATATGATACAAGCATTATACAACATGTCATCCATATCAGGAAAGGAAAGGAGCTAATCCATTTCAGCAACAAATTTGGAAATCACATCGTATGCTGGAACTGCTAATCCAAAAGGAATTGACGAAGTTGCTTGATGCTAAGATCATATTTAAGGTAAGACATTTCGAGTGGGTAGCTAATTTAGTGCTGGTATGGAAGAATTATGGAGAAATAAGACTACGTTTGGACTTCTGAAACATTTTTTGGGCATCTGACAAGGACAATTATGTTATTCCTCCCATGGACCAGAGATTGTAGCTCGTCTCTAGTTTAGAAATGTTCTCTTTATTGGATGGGTTTTGCAGATACAACCAAGTACTTCTAACTGAAGAAGATCACCTCAAAACTAATTTTTGCCCCAAAGCAGTTGTAAAGCAATTTAGACCCTACATTTTGAAAAACAGGACTAAAGTCATAGTATCCCACCTGATAGTTATATCATTGTTTATACAGAAGGAGTTGGGAGAAAGGCATGGAAATTGGGATATTAGATTATAGGAATATGATTTAGAATTCAATCCTGCTACCATCATTAAGGGCCAAGGATTGTGCAAACTGATTACTTAAAATTCAACTCAAGAGGCTAATGGAGGGGATAATGAAGTAGAAATGTACTTACGAGAAATTGATTCCACTAATACAGCCCCTGATTATTGGTACCGAGATTTGGTGCATTATTTACAGCATGGGTATGCCTCTGAACATTGGGATTCAAAGCAAAGGAGAGCTCTCTAATTGAAATCAACATCATATTAGATAATCGATGGAGTACTATTCTAAAGAAATTATGATGGAGTATTTCTCATATGTTTAGAAAAGGAAGATGCAGAGAAGGTATTGAAAGACTTGCATGATGGGCCTGCCAGAGGGCATTATTTTGGAGATACTACTGCTCACAATATTGTTAAAGCAGGATATTATTGGCCCACTTATTTTAAATATTCCCATGCTTATGTCCGAAGATGCATTGTATACCAAAAAGATGGTAGATAAAACCAACAGTACCATTGCAACGAGTGATAATTTCAGAACCATTTGAGCAGTAGGGATTGGATGTTATTGGAGAAATAAATCCTAATTCTTCATTACAACATTGTTATATTCTTACAACTATGGATTAATTCACACATTGGACTAAAGTTGTCCCTCTTTGCAAGGTTAATGAAGATGGTGTCATCAAGTTTCTTCAAGAAAACATCATAATTAGGTTTTGGGTTCTAATTTTTTAGTTTTTTATAATGCTTCCTATTTATACTCTTTAAAGTTAAGTGAATTTTCTATATAAAGGAGAAATAAATTTCATTATTCTTCCCATCATTATCCCCAGGGAAACGGGTTATCGAAATCTACAAATAAAAACCTCATCTGCATACTTAAGAAAACTGTTATTGAAAATCAAATAAATTGGCGTGTTGCTCTCCCAAATGCTTTGTGGGATGATAGGGTCACACCAAAGAATGCTTTAGGGGTTTCTCCTTACACTCTAGTTTAAGGAAAATAAGCTATTCTTCCTCCTAACATTCTTTTTCCTTTTCTCCAGTTATCCCAATCCTCTAGAGGATCCAAAAGTCATATTATACAAGAAAGAATTAACACCCTGCTCAAATTCGGAGGAAAGAAGAAAAGGCCAAAAATAAATTTACCACTCATCAATTTAATGTCAAGAGATGGTTTGCTAACAGTCGGACGAGGAAGAAATAATTTGAAATCGGTGTCCTAGTCCTGAAGTGGGATCAACCTCACGAAGAAAAGGGAAAGCATACTAAATTTTAACATTTATAGCTTGGTCCTTACACTATTGCTGAGAAACTTGGCCTTGGAACTTATATACTACAAAATATGGAAGGGGAAGTTGAGACTCTCCCTATGAATAGCCAATATTTGAAACAATACTTCACTTAGTTTAGTAAGATCATGTCTGTACATAAATAAAATTGTTTCCTTGTTGTTTCTCCTTTTGTCTTTTGATTATTTCATTTTAGCCTAGCTAGCGTGGTTATTTGATTCCTTGTTTTGAACCTTTCATAAAATTGAGTTCAACAATCAGAGTGCATGGTGGGAAAGCTATGATCTCATTACTTATACAACATCTCTTTAAGTTTATTGATTCCTTTAAATTTATGGTGTGTGAGAAATATTTTGAAGTTTAAGTTTCTTCTTACTAAAAAGAGTGAGTGGTGCATTTTCAAGCACTATCATTTGAAAGGATTTCAACCTGTATGTATTTATACTATTTATTCGGTTACTTGGAAATATTATCACATGATTAGGTTAAAATTAAAATGTATTAAATCCTATATATTTTGTTGGGATAAAGACTTCCAAGTTACTATCTTGAGGCTCCACCCATTGAAACACATAAATAACCATGTCTTGGAATTGTCTAATTATGGCTGACCCATGGGAAGAAAGTAAGATCTTGTATATGTATAGAAAATCAAAATGATCCTTACCTAATATAATGCCCTAAAATCTTAAATAAAACTATCTCTTGCCTAGTTTAAGAAATCCACATCAAATTAAGTTGGATGTCTGAACAATCAAACGAATACATGAACATATGAAATGAAATGTTCAAAGAAGACCAAGAGGCTATCCCAAATAACATTCAAAGGAGGATCTTCTCCATCCATGGGAATGCCATATACAATAAAATATTATATATCACCCACACAAAAGGACACTATGGATGAAAGAGCCTAGAATTCTGCCTCTAATGAAATGGGGAACTTTCTTACTAATGTTGGTCAAGCATAAAAAATGCTAGTGCATCAAATAAATACAGACGGTATAGGAATGATGAACACACATTTACATATTCTTGGTTTTATTACTTACCCTGTGGTGTATTAATTTAGTTTACAGTGGAAGGACTGGTTTGGTAAATAAACCTCATAAATTGGCCTTGAGAGAGTGGCTATGAAGTCCCAACTACGATACCCTTTCCCGTAAAAAATATTTTAATAATTTCTAATCATTGTGATATTTGTTTCGACATAAAACCAAAATTGAGCTCAATGTAAGACAGATAAATGATACCAATACTCTTACAATAAGAAGTGAATTGTAAGTAGAGTAGATCCTCACTCCACCTCAAATCGTCACTGACTATAAGAGCTCCTTTTATTTTCTCAGAGATCTAAGTTTTCCTAGTCAGACACCAATTGTTACAACTGCAACCACCCTCCCCAATATTTTCTTTTGGGAAGACTAGGACCCCACCTTAAATTTAACCTTTACTTGTCTTAAGCCTTTGATCTCCTCTTAGACTAAGTCAAGTAATTCCTAGAATTGATATGTTCCCAAGAAAGAGAATTTTCACATTTCGACGAGTTTACCTAAGTTCTCCAAAACGTCACTGAAACTCAACTTTTTATGCCAAAACGTTGGCTAGCATTTTGAATTTTCACCGAAATTTCGGCCAAGTTTCGGTTTTGCATCGAAACAACGGATGTGACTTTGCCTTTGCTGAAACTTCAGTGAAGTTTTAGCTTTTTCGTCGAAACATCGGTGGAACTTATATTAAATATCCGAAATGCCGCCCAATAATTTTTTCTCACAAAAGCGTTAACGGATTTTTGGATTATCGCCAAATTTGCATTAAAAGTTTCAAACATTTTACAAGAAACCCGCCGCAGTGTTGCTAAAATTCACGGATCTCGCCGAAACGGATCAGAGACTTTTCCATTTTTCGTCAATAAAACTTATGATGCTATGCCAATACAGTTACATCAACCTATTCCTTCATGTCGAAAATCACTTCGCAAAAGTTGTTACTTTTATCTTAATCGTATCGGCGAGAATCACAGTTTAACGCCGATACTATCATGGTGAATTCAAATTTCTTGCCAATACATATTGTCGCATGGGAAACAAAAACATCACCAATACACGTCAGGACAACTCACCCTTTAAAACTGAAATGATTTGTTCGAAGTCACAAAAAGTGTGCCGAGGCCATATTAAAGCTCGCTTGGGAATTTAGGGTTTTACAAGAAACTTTTTAATAAAAGAAACATTGTTTTCTCTTTTCATTGTTTTCAGATAAACCCATTCGAGCATGCGGCCATTGGAGAAGATTCCTCATTCGGTACATTCACATCCACTACCAAAAAATCCATCACACTTGTCATCGATCATCTAGGTAGGTATGCTTTTACTGTGTTTTGTTGATTTAGAACTAGTTGAATTTCCGCTTGGCGGTTTGCAGTTGGAGGGAAATAGCCATGATTGGTCGTATCCTTGACCATTTAGTTAATTTTGCGTTGATTTTATTGGTTATCTTGTTGTTTCTTTTGGCCGCAAGGGTTTCGAGCCACCTCACTTGTATTGAGTAAATTAAGCCCTAAATCTCAGGCTGTGCTCTGCTTTCCTAATGAGCATTCTCTTGAAGTTTCTCCTGCTCTATTAAAAACCTACCTTAAACCCTAACTTCAAGAATGCAAATATTTTCTCCAACACTGCCTTGACTATTGCGAGCCATTGCATTTCCATTTTGCTAGCTAGGAAATGCACCGATGAGAACCCTAGTGGATAAACTATGGATTTTTTATTTAGTGATTGTTGGCTTGGTTTTGCAACCAAGCTTGAGTGCTATGGGCACCTATCAACAAGTGATAGCAGTTTCAAAGATTGAAAGCAAAAACAATTATTATAAATCTAAATCTAAACTAAACTAGCATGTGCATATAACAAATAAAATTTTCTGAAAATGATTCAAGAACAAGAAATAAAAAGAATGAGTATTGTATTAAGATACCTCAAATGGTGAGGATTTGTGTTGAGCAACTTCCAAGGTGAGTAGCTCCAAGCTCCAAAAGTGTCTTCTCCAAGATAGCTACAATGGTCAAAAGCTCATGAGAGATTTTGACAGCATGAGGATAGGATGATGGATGGATCGATAGTGAGGAGTCCTTACCACCTTTTTATAGTTTTTGGTGGTGGGGAATACCATTATGGTTTTGAGGAAACCAATGGATTTGACCAACATGGTTTAGGTACATTTTCCCTCCTTTTTCCTTTTTTGAATATTTTGAATATTTTTATTCCCTTTTTAATATTTTTGGGAATTTTGGACCCTTTTTGAGGGTTTTTTATGCTTTTTGAAGAAAACTATTCATTTTGAGTGGAAAAAGGGGTGCATTAAGGTCGTTTGGTGACCTTTTGATGGCTTTAGAGGCTCAAATGGTGAAAAAGTGTACAAATGGGTCATGTGAATAAGGAAATGAGCTAGTGAGCACTTTTTGGGTGTTAACAGTGATGAGCAATGCATTTATTCACATGAAAAGAATTTATTTGTTGCAAATATTTGTAGCTATTTTTTATTTTTCCTAAAATTGCATCTCATTTGTGGTTTCAATGTACCTTACCCAAGATAATGATATTTTCTATGTAATACACGATTCATAAATGTCTAAAATAGGTCCTAAGTGCTCCTCTAAGGCCATATTGGAGATAACATCTGATGATAAACCAATCCAGGAAGCATCTGTAGAGACTTAGTTCGACGATAGGCAACATATCATGGGCATAGCTCTAGAGTTCAAATGGGGTGAAATGTACCATTTGATGAGATACCATAATGTCCTAGAAGCTACCATCAAAGTAGAATTAATCCATCAGAACATCAAAAGGTCAGGTGTTCACAAGGCTGCAGCCAGGCCTAAATTATTCCCTTGTCTTGAAGTGATAGGATGGGTCCTTCCCCATATTGATACTAAATCTTGTATCATTACAAGCACTACATGGAAAGGTTTTTCATCATTCCATCCTGCACATATTGGAAAAGCATGTAGACTTCCATCTCCAAGAGAATGTTTTACGAAAGAATGGCTCACATACCTGAAGCTTGACTATGCTGAATGTGCAAAGAAGATACTGCTACCAGGGAAGCAACTATGCCAAAGAGACAGTAAGGAATATGAAACTAAATTTTTGAAGATTCCTTTCAAGATTGTTGCTACTCTCATATGCAGGCTCTATGGGAGGCCCAACTCAACTCATTACAAGCTCAATTTGGTTCCTTTTCTTTATCATGTCACAATGCATGGCACTATTTTTAATTGGGTAGACATTATCTCTGAGAACATGGTCCAAGCAATCAAAGATACTCAGCAGGGCCTCAAAGTAAAGAAGGCTAAATTCCATATGTCCTCTTATTTGGTGGATTGTATCATGACTATGCATCCCTTTCCTGGTCTTGGATGTAGGTGGAATCCTAATGAATCTCCTATTTATATGGCCTATCAAATTTTGTGGGTCCAAAAACATGCAAGCTACTACAAGTAGATTTGTGAAGATTTCATGGTTCCCTTGTACAAATTGGTATATGAAAAGGAGCCAGATTGCATGTCTGAGGAGGCTCTTGCAGTAGTTATTGAATTAGTGGATTTATATCTGACCCTTGAGGGAACCTACTTGCATATCTACGAAGGATTAAAAGGTCCATTTTTGTTACCCAAGTATGTTACATATTGCATTATTTTGGAATAAATTGTGAGGCATACATTTTTAAAAGGCATCGGCCATTTCCTGCATAATAACAAGAAAGTTTCTTGGCCTCCAATTCTGTTGATAGTCATATCATATAGGTTGAACAAGGTCAAATATTCCCACGAACTAGTAAATTATTTGGATTCCTTTCACTTTGGATAGAAGATATTAATAAGAAATGATAGTCACCAAAGGGTGGATCTGCATTGTGTGTCTGTTAAAATTCACTATGAATATGCTAACCAATTTTTGAAGGAAGAATAAGTATACATACATGTCCCAAACCTCACAAAACTGGACAGAAGGCTCAACAAAAGAAAGGGTGGTAAGGAGATGAGCTCGATCAAACTATCAGATGCCTCGACACAAGAAAACTTAGAAGAAGCTTCTAGGAAGAAAGCTATGGAAGAAGCCCTCTTGGAAGAAAGAAGAAAAAGGTTGCAGGAGGAAGAGCAAGAAAGGAATGCCAAGGAAGAGAGAAAATAAAGAGAGGACAGGGAAGAATTATGGAAGAAAATGGAAAAATAACAACTAGATAAGCTTGTAGAGGAACAAGAAAATAAAAGGGTCAAGTTAATACAACTGTTAACACCCAAAAAGTGCTCACTAGCTCATTTACCACATTATATGGCTCATTTGTCCATTTTCCTACCATATTTCCATTAAAATCCCAAAAAATCCCATTAAAAAGCCTCCAAAAGGCCTAAAATGCCTCCAAAAGGCCACAAAACCATCAAAATAGCCTAAAAAAGGCTAAAAAACCCCCTTTTCCTCCAAAAATAGCAAAAATCCCCTAAAAAGGGAATAAAAATATAAAATAATGAGGAAAAGGAGGAAAAAACCCTATACAGCTGCCCAAAACCATGTGTTTCCTAAAACCATGGGTCAGCACTCCACCACCAAAAAACTATAAATAGGTGATGGAGATCCCTTATTCCATATCCACAATCACAAGCACCCTTACTCTGCCAAAATCTCTCTTGAAACCCTAGTTCACCTTTGAACTATTTTCACCTTGAGAGCCACTTTGGCCCATCCCCACCATTGGAGAAGGAGAAGGAGCATTCAGAAGCTTGGAGCATCCTCTTGGACACTGCAAAGGGCTTCACCAACCTTGACACTCAAGGTAACATTAATAGAAAAAGTCATTCTTTTCATTTGATGTTTATGTTTCATGCAATATTTTAGAAATAATTTAATTTTTGTTTTTGCATAATTAGTTTAATATACTGAACTGCTACTAAGGAGTCCATTCTCCTTAGTAGGTGCTCATTGGCACAAGCTAGGGGTAAAACCCTAGCTACAGTTTTGGCGACTCCCCTAGTTTTCGAATTTCTGGTTTCCGTTTTTAAATTTTTTCTTTCGGCTGTCCCTTTCGGCCGCTGCATACCGCGTCTTTTTCCTCTGCAGTCGCGTCCCGACCGCGCCTTTCAGGCCTTTACCCGCGATCCGACCGTGGCTCTCAGACTGCTTCCGACGCTCTGCCGGCGGATTCAAGTCTGTTACCTGCGATCCGACCGTGGCTAATCAGCCTGTTTGCCCCGATCTGACTGCGCCTGTCGGCCTTTTTCCTGCGTCGCGACTGCGGCTTTCTGCCTCTTTCGCGCGTCCCGACTGCGCCTGTTAGCCCTCTTGCCGCGACCCGACTGTGTCTTTTTCCATTTTTTCCTGCGTCCCGACTGCCACTGTTGGCCCGATAGCCGCGACCCGACTGTGCCTTTTCCCCTGTTTCCTGCGTCCCGACTGCTACTGTTGGCCCGATAGCCGCGACCTGACCGCCGCTGTTTCCCTTAAACCCGCGGTCGCCCTGTTCTGATCCGCCACAGACCCGCGGTCTGCTTTCTGCTCTTTTCCTGTTTTGAGCCCAGCCCCTCTTGCTGCAATATTTTCTGCATTTGAACAGCCCTCTGTCCCACCTGCAGCCCACTTCCTTACAGCCTTTCTGCAACATAATCCCTGTTCCTTTTACAGAATCTTTTTAAAATTTCAATATTTTTATTTCAGAAAATTTTGCAAATTAAAAGAATCAATTTCAGCATTATTGATAGATTGGAAGTTGCCCTCCCTTGTGGCACTTCTGTTTTTGGGTTCAACACCTCACGAGCACACACTCTGTCACATTAAATCAAGTGAGCCTTAAAAAGTACCTAACTAAACCAACATTCTAACCCCACTTGGGGAACACAAAAGAATCATTGTAGTTAGGTAGGATCAGGGGGATAGGCTTCCAATAACACCCCTTGGTTATTTCACTTGAGACATAGTTGTTGTCCAACTAGGGAACCAAAATCCCCTAGTACTTTTTGGCACGGTCACGACCAGTTTATCAGAGGGCCTCTCCCTTAGGAGGGTTGAAGTCGAGAGACTGGTTCCGGAGGCCTGAGTGGAATACCGCACTCCATTCAGTAACCGAAGGGCTACCTTTCGCGGTTCGCGGGATATCCCTGTATAGGGGTATTGCGGTCAACGAACTAAACGGCAGATTCACCTTTCTGGACGTGTCATGAACGGGGTATCTTAGTTGCCATTCTTCTAGGATTGACTACCCGGTATCCCTCCCGGTAGGGGGATATCATAGCCACTTGGCTTTCCTCCTCATATTGTCTGACTTGGATTTCATCACCTTGCAGAGGATATGTTTAGTTGAGTCAGAATACTTTTAGTTAGGTGTTTGCATGCTCCTCTACCTCCCTTTGGTCTAGTGAGTCCACCATTTTTCTTTTTTAGGAAACCTGCTGCTTGTTGGTATTCTGACCATCTTTGTTGTTACTCCACCTATTGTAGCACAGCTGTTGCAGTGGGTGTTTTGAGTTGGTTGTTGGCCTGAGTGCCTTGCTTTTTAGCTCTCCTTCTGCACACTCGGTTGCGTTAGGATTTTTGAGCTGCTTTTATACTCACCTCAACCCACAGAGACTAGACACCATCTGTCACCATTGAGTCCCCGAGACATTCTCGGCGCCTCAGGGGCGAGCCCCCACAGCACGGTTCTCTCGACACCACTCGTCATAGATTCCGATCATTGTCCGTTGATACCACTCATCACAGATCTAGAGCCTTGTCACTTGACTCCACCCGTCAGCGACGTAGGTCTCCGTCACCAGATAGTGACGCACCTTACTTTACCTCTGATTCTGACGAAGAGTCTGAGAACCCTATTTATACTGCCCCTACTAGCCCCATGGCTGGTATGACTTCCACTCCATTTGTCATAGGGACCATTGGTGGCACATCCACCACTACACCAGTTACTACACCTGTTTTTGGTATGCCCTCCATGGGGAAACCATCTACCGTTCCCCTCACGGTACCTATTCCCACAGCGGGAATACCTATGCCCACTACATCAGTGGATCACACTACCCATGGTGGTGCTGGACCATCCTCCACTACCTCAGTTCCCCCACTTGGGGGCACCACCCTAAATCTTGTCCCTCCACTTGGGGGCACTGGCCCCAACTTGGTCCACAGCACTACTGTGTCACAGCCTTCTTCCAGTTTGCCGTTCATGGCTAGCCTCAACCTACCTGACCTGGCCAGATTGACCAACGATCCCATTCGACACGACCCTATGTGGCCTCATATGCCTACCAAACTACCCTCTGACATCCCTAAATTCGAGGGTAAGGCCGGTGAGGACCCACAGAACCACATCATGTCTTTCCACCTATGGTGTTCCTCTAACTCCATAGTGGACGACTCTGTTCGCCTCCGTCTCTTACAGCGCACCTTTACCGGCTCTGCAGCCAAGTGGTATATTGAGCAGCCTCATGGGACCCACGCCACCTTTTCTTCCCTGGCCTCGACCTTCCTGCAGTTCTTCCAGTTGCCAGTCCGCTATGACGCGGGCGTTGAGATCCTTCTATCTTGTAGACAAAACACGGCTACCCATATCACGGACCACATCCATGAGTGGCGTAGACGCCGTAGCTTATGCAAGATTAAACTAGATGACCGTATCTTCCTCGATTGGTTCCTCAAGTCCCTGCTTCCTGTCATCGCTAAGGATGTAGCTTCAGAAAGACCCCAGTCTGAAGAAGAGGCCATCCTTAAGGCACAGCAGTTCGACCTCATTTACGCCTAGTCGGGTTACCTTTATACCATTATACCTGACGCCCCTCGCGGCGAGTCCTCCCATCATGATGCGTCGGGGGCATCCCACGCTGCAGATGGTATCATTGGCCATGTTTCTTCACATCCCCAACCGTTTTCTATAGCACGTCCTACCCCTGGCCCCGACCTGTCGAGGGCTACCTCCCAGTCTGGAGCAACCAACTCATATGCTCCCATGACACATCACCATTCCCATGGACCCTCATGTCCACCTCAGTGCTTCGGGTATGCGACTCCTGCTTATGCTCCTCCAGTCGCCCCTCAGCCTTACTACCATCAGCAGGCTGCCCCAGCTCCTGCGCCTTCACAAGCCCCACCCGCTTATTATCCGCCCCAGGCAGCCCCTGCGGCACATCCACAACCTGCTCCGCAGTCCTATCAGCAACCCCCTCAAGTTGCTGCACCTGCTCAGCCTCAACCTACATATCATCCTCCGCAGCCTGCTCCTGCACCTGCGCAACCTCAGAATCCACCTGCTGCCCAAGGGCAAGTTTACGCCCAACAGAACCCGCAGCAAAACCAGAACAACCAACGTAACCAGGGCCAACAGAACCGCGGCAAGGGCCGTAATCGGGGAAACAACCAACCTGCAGACCAAGCTGGTCAACCGGCTAATCCCCCGGACAACAACAATGCGGCCCCCGCTAATCAAAACCCTGATCGCCCGCCCAAGCAGGCCAAAAACCCCAATTTGCGAACGAACCACCCTTGTTCTATTTGCGGGGTCTATGGACACTATACCCATGCTTTCCCACACTTGGAGCGAGCTCGGCAGCTCTGGGTTGACGAGGCCCATCGCCAAGGGCATGCGGCTCCCCAAGCACCGCCCAACCCCCCCCAACCTCAGCAACCCCCTTTGGTGCTGCAAAACCCCTTACCGACCCAAGGCGTAGTGAACACTCAGCCGTTGGCTCCCTATCAAGCCAATGCGACCCAACAACAACAGATCACCTACGCTGCCCCTGATCAACCCATGTTTGACTCAGGTACCCACCACTTACTGATGATGTCATCTACTGACGTCAACCTCCAGACCCGTCGGAACCAATATGGCTCCACCTCTGAAGCCCCTCCCACGGATAAACCTACTAACGCCCATCCCACCGATCAGGCGTTACGTATACCTCCGCCGCCCATAGACGGCGCTGCGAAAGCACCTCGTTTCCCACTTCGCCGAATCAACAATAACCCTAACGCGCGCGCTGCGTCAAACTACAACATCGTAGACGACCTAGCCCAATATCCCGCAGCCATGTCTGCGTTGGAAGTCTTGAAGAACTTCCCTTCCCAGCGCAAGACTTTACTTTCCGCCATCGGGGGGATTGACCCAACTGATTCACATTTGATGGCGTTTGATTTAGACCAGTCTGAACCACGCCTACCTTCCAGCTTAGCCTTCCAAGTTACTGTCTCCGTTAGGAATCTTGTTATCCATCGGTGCATCATCAATGAGGGTGCTTCCACATGCGTTATGTCTACATTTGTATGGCAGAAGCTAGGATCCCCTCCTCTCCAGCAGTCCACCACTGCGTTACGTGCCTACGATGGTCGTTCGGCCCAGCCCCAAGGCCTTCTACCCAACGTTCCAGTCCAGTTAGGTGGTAAAACAGTCCTTATTGACATAGAGGTAATCAATGCCCAATTGGATTACAACCTTCTACTTGGCCGTAGCTACATGTATGCCATGCGGGCAGTTGCCTCTTCTGTCTTTCGCACCATGATGTTCCCCCACGAGGGACGCGTGGTTAAGATTGACCAGCTCACCTACTATGATCCCAGTGCTCCGGCGGCACCGGAAAATGTTCTCCCCATGGTTGAACAACCTGTTTCTCCTGCCAACACCTCGTTTGTTTCCTCTACGGGGCCTGGAGTCTACTCAGACGCGCCGATGACCTCCACCTTTCAATCCATTCCTCCGCCGTCATCTATGCCCGAAATGTCTGACTTATGTACCTTGTCCCATGACATCCTACCACCTAACAATCAACCATCCTTGTTGCCTAAACCACCATTGGTACCTAGTCACATTGGTGTTACACCGATCCATACGATCCCCTTCCTAGTTCCTCCCGCCGGAGTAGTAAGCGCCCCGGTCATGGCTACCCTTAGCCTCCCTGGGTTAACCTTGGGATTACCTGTATGGTATCTTTCGCCTCCCGTTCGCCCGCCGACACCAGATGTCGTCCTCCAGCCGGTGCAACCCATGACTACTACCACTCAGCCACCTCCCGGTGTCTCTACCCCTTCAACCTCCGCGACCCCTCCTCCTCCTCCCAAACCCACTGGGGGCAGAGGTCCACAACCTTACACTGCTGTACCACCACCCAAGACAGTAAAAAACCCTCCAGTGTTTCGTGCTCCTCCCAAATGCTCGCTGTGCGACGAGTTGGGCCATGCGACCCACCAATGCCCACAGTTACCAGCATTACAGAAGCACATGCAAATGCTCGATGATGACCCCAACATCCCAACTATCGAACTAAACCCCACTCCTAAGCCTAAAGATAAGTCCCTACGTACCAACCACTCCTGCGCCATCTGCGGTATTTACGGGCACTATTCACATCATTGTCCCGATCTCCCGGATTACAGAGCGGCTCTCTATGAGATGAACAATCTGGATCTTGAGACGGCACCACCTACCATTGAGGAGATCTACCCCCCAGACTCTTCACCTTCCGGAGAGGTTCATACCATCTATATGATCTCTTCCACCACTACCCCCTCGTCAACCGATTTGACGACGCAAATTTTCCGTACCGATGAGGAGATTCTTGAGGCCCTTACCGCCCCGGATTATCCATGGGATGATATGCATCATCGTTCCTACTTCATCCCAGAAGCATCTTCCTCTAGCACCGCTACCCAATACGCGGTTGAATCCAAAGACTTCCTCCCCACTAAGGTTGACTGGTTCAAGGACCCTATTCCTGCTCCTGATGCCTTCGAGGAGGGCAACATGGCCAACATCTCACCTGTCATCCAAGTTGATATTGCTGCTCCAGGTCGTGCCCCTGAACTCATTACTTTAGGCGCATTCTGCAGTAAACAAGAGATTGAGGACTACATCAACCTTTTCAAAGAATTCCGTGATGTCTTTTCTTGGTCCTATACCGAAATGCCTGGTCTTGACCCTGCCATTATAGAACACCACATTGACACATGGCCTGATGTACCCGTTCATCAGAAAAAACACCACATTGACACCTCTGAGTCAAGGGGCATAATAGATTCCCTCGACCCTGGGATAGGGGGCATGATAAATCACTTTGAACATTCCCCATCACATCTATCTCAGCACGTCAATGAACCCATTGTTCAAACCCACACATATGTGATCCATAATCACAAACCCCATGCACATAGCATGGGGGCAAGTCATTAACCCTGCTCACTTTTTCACACTTGTGATCTCAACCATTTTTGAGGTCACATATCACTTGTATATTTGATTTTATACACCTAGTTATTTCCTTTGACCATTCCAGAGTCCTTATGACCTCCGTTTTTTGCACCATTTGCACTACCGGATTCATATTTCCGTGCCCGTGATGATGCTTGAGATCATTTCTCGCTCTCACTAGGACCAATATCACCATTGTGTCCCGACACCTCGTCCCCTCGGTTTGCGTGCCACATCGGCCGTTCTCCGTCTTTTACATGTTTTATATCATCGGATTCATTTTTCTGCGCTGGTGATGATGCTTGAGATCATTTCTCGCTCTCCCCTTCAGTTTTTCCGGGCATTTTTTAAATGCCCCCGTCACCTCGGTTTGCGTGCCACATCGGCCGTCACCCGTTTTTGACATCCTTTATAACGCCAGATTCATTTTTCCGAGCTCGTGATGATGCTTGAGATCATTTCTCGCTCTCACTTGGTACAATTTCAACATTGTGTCCCAACACCTTGCTGCCTCGGTTCGCGTGCCACATCGGTCGCTATCGGATTGTTCCACATTTTTACATGAGCCATTCACTCCTGTCATACTGCAAATGTCTCGTTATTTTACCACCATCTCATCTACCCCGCAAGGAGGTCCATCAGTGTTCCCACCTACCCTCGTTCTTGGTCATCATTACTAAACCTTGATTGAACACTTCCTCCTTGCCTGGCCATTCCTTTTGTTCGGTATAATTTTATCCCTTTTTCGGGCCGGACAACTCCTTTACGAAAAAGGCACTTAGGGAGTTTCTGTTAAGCTCTTTTCTGACTCCTAAAAGAATGAAAAGATCGCCGAGCAATCTTGCTTCCTTTCATGCTCGTTAAAGTACCTGAAAGGGCGTCTATCTGGTATAAGTTTAACCCTTTTCCGGACCTGGTAGACTAATTACGAAAAAGGAATACTCTAGTCACACCGGCTAGAAGAGTTCTTCATTGCATCCTTTTATGCTTCTTTGGGCCTTGGAGACTAAATCTACGAAAAAGCAACCCCCTGGAGTCTTCTTACTTGCTTTCAGACTCTCTAAAATTGAAAGCAACCACGAGCATACACTGTCCTGGGCTCGTTAAATCCACACGACAGTACCATTCCATCACTTCAGAGTCTTCTTATCGCTTTCAGACTCCTTAAAATTGAAAGCAACCACGAGCATGAACTGTCCTGGGCTCGTAAAATCCACACGACAGTATCATTTTACACACACTTCTTCTAGTTCCTTAACCCATGAAGAAGTATCCTCCTGTGCCTCCTGGCACTATGATCGATCATCTCGGCAGCACCCCCAATCAGGTCGCCTTTGTTCAGAGTATTCTGCAGTCTCCTGCCATTGTACACCAGCTTGAGTCGCCCTCAGCCAGTTTTCCTCCCAGATCCATTACAGCTATGATCCCTTTCCCCTCAGTCAGTTTCATACGCTGCCAGATCATTCCCATTATCATACTCTGAACAAAGGAAGTTTGAGTCCACCCACTCTACTTGCCCAGTTTTCCCCCCACAGTTTGGTCAGTCCTGCCATCAGTACTATCCCATTTCGATTCTCCACCTCGCGCTCCTGTCAAGGAAACATCATTGCCTTGATAGTTGCAGGTCTCCCTCTGTCGACGACAGCTCCTCTATTCCAGAGGATAGGCCCAGAGGTCCCTACGCCTTGGACTTATCACCATCTGTGGTAGGTGCCTACGGATCATTCCGAGAGGAGACATCATTGCCTCTCCGAGTGGTTGTTCCTCACATGCTCGACTTCAGCACCTTGATCGCATCGTTGAGGATCGCGTAGGATTATATCCCATCAGTTTTTAGTCGAAGACCCCGGATTTCCCCCGACTCTAGCACATTGGTGAGTCACTTCGGAACGCCCAGTTGTATGTTCCTGTGGATGTCCGGGCTGCGTTGGCGTTTGTATTCGGAAGCCATCCAGTTTCATGCTTCCTTGAGTACCCAGTTTCAGTTCCAGTTCAGTGTACCATGGAGAGTATGACCCCAGTCACTATGATCCAGCAGCTCATCAGTTCCTTTGGTACCACACTCAGTAGCACTGTTGATTGTTCCGGTGCCCCAGTTCTGTAGTTCACACATGATCCGCTCAGCAGTATGTCCCAGATTTGTGTCCCCTCTGGACTCTTATGATGTACACAGTGGTCATGTATCTTACAGGTCCCCCTTTTCGGGCCTTACAGTTATGGTTATGTATCTTGATACGAGCATGGGTATGCCCGCCTCGTCCATATATTGAGATTATTCCTCAGTCAGTATTTGAGGTCACGTATATTTCAGGTCCCCATTTTTTGGACCCCATTGTTGTTATTATGTTATATCCTGATACGAGCATGGGAATGCCCGCCTCGTCCATATGATCAGATGATTCCTCATCCTTTATTGAGGTTATGTACTTTTAGTTCTTGCAGTTGTTCGGGATCGTTGTTCCGGGCTCCAGTTTGTTTCTTCTCTTCTCTCCACATCCCAGGAAAACCATTCATGACTTATGATGTCCATCGGCCATACGATGAGCTCCTGCCCTCGCACATCAGGGGGCAATCTGTTAACACCCAAAAAGTGCTCACTAGCTCATTTACCACATTATATGGCTCATTTGTCCATTTTCCTACCATATTTCCATTAAAATCCCAAAAAATCCCATTAAAAAGCCTCCAAAAGGCCACAAAACCATCAAAATAGCCTAAAAAAGGCTAAAAAACCCCCTTTTCCTCCAAAAATAGCAAAAATCCCCTAAAAAGGGAATAAAAATATAAAATAATGAGGAAAAGGAGGAAAAAACCCTATACAGCTGCCCAAAACCATGTGTTTCCTAAAACCATGGGTCAGCACTCCACCACCAAAAAACTATAAATAGGTGATGGAGATCCCTTATTCCATATCCACAATCACAAGCACCCTTACTCTGCCAAAATCTCTCTCGAAACCCTAGTTCATCATTTGAACTATTTTCACCTTGAGAGCCACCTTTGGCCCATCCCCCAACATTGGAGAAGGAGAAGGAGCATTCAGAAGCTTGGAGCATCCTCTTGGACACTGCAAAGGGCTTCACCAACCTTGACACTCAAGGTAACATCAATACAAAGTCATTCTTTCATTTTGGTGTTTATGCTTCATGCTTGTCTTAGAAATAATTTAATTTTTTTTTGTTTTTGCATAATTAGTTTAATATACTGAACTGCTACTAAGGAGTCCATTCTCCTTAGTAGGTGCTCATTAGCACAAGCTAGGGGTAAAACCCTAGCTACAACAACAAAAATAGGAATCAACTTGGCAGGAGGAACTTCAAAAGAAGAAAGAAGAAGAAGAATCCTTCAAGAAAGTTGTGGAAATTCAAGGCCAACAAGGAGATGAGGAACTAGTAAATGAATTTCAATATATGGATGTTGATGCTACAATAGACACCAACATGGAAGTTCCACTCGCTAAAGGACATCTTCGTTTCGTTGAGTTGGGACTCATTCCATTCACACCCTCCAAGAAACATGACATAGCTAAGTTGGATACTATATTTTATGACTCTAAGAGAAATACTATCCTGAAATGGACATAAAATAGGATTAAAGTTTCCGAATAGCCTAAAACAGTTACAATACAAGAAGTCTCAGTGGTTGATGGTACCATCAAGGACCCTAAGTTCACAACATCCATTGGAGTAGCTGTAGTCCTGACCAGTGAATACAATGAACATAAATTGATAGAGAGTGTAAAAAGAAGCAAGGACAAGGTATTTAATCTTAAGGACAATCTGCTTCAAGAAAGGAATGAAGGAATTGAACTCAGACACCAACGGGATACCCTTGAATTTCAAAAGGGAGAATCCATGAATACCATTCAAAGTCTGGAAGCAGAAAGAGATTCAGTAAATGTTCAAGTGGTAATATTGGAAGGAGAGAAGACAAATTTAAAGTCCCGATTACAAGAGATGCAATAAAAGGAGAATCAATGGAACCCGTAAATATAATCTCTCACTATCAAAAAGGAAGCCCTGCAATCTCATGTAGCAAAGCTTAATCGAGAAAAGGATTCGTTGAAAATTGAATTGAACACTGCACAAGAGCAAAAACAGGATTTAACCCCAATTTACGATTGCACATCCACTCTTCAAGAACAATTGTTACATTCATAGGAGTTAATCACAAAACAAAATTTTGAAGTGAAGGGAATGGTTGCCAAACTCAAGCAGATATCTGAGACAACAACTGCCACTTGAAAAACGTTAAGAGAGATTCATCACAGAATGGAGAAGATGTATGCTTGGAGAAAGAAAGAAAAGGAAATCCCTCCCCTTCTTCCTAAGAGATATACAGATGAATTAATATTTTATTTTGTAACTCTAGATAGTTTCCAAAAAGCCGAGAGAAAATTGCAAAGTGAGGTAGCATCCTCTATTTCCATATGTGAAGAGATCCATCAAATTATAGCCAAACATTTTGAAAAGTGTCATTTTCCTTCTTCTAGCCCATTTGAAAACCCTGTACCAAAAGAGCAGTGATTGAATGAACTAAGGACCATTCAGGATGAAGAGATAACTTCCATTCAAAATATGGAAAGTATCACTCTAGAGGACTTACATGTATTGGGAAAGCAAGGTTGAAAACACAATACTTGGCTAATGGGCATAGCACAACTACCAAAGGCCTCAATGCAATGGTAAAAGATTTATATTTTCATGAAGTGGCTTTACAATTGTTGGAGCCACATCAGTTGAATATGATATCTTATGAAAGTGGCCTTTGGAATGAATTTTTACAAACTCAAGAGGGTGCCCCGCCCTCATGATGTAATAATTTGATTTTATTATGTAGTTTTTTTGTCCACTTTATTTAAGTTGTAACTAAAATATGACAAAAGTCCTGGAAGACAAGGGGTTGTAGCTAAAGGAAGGTGAACTAAAAAGTTACCTAGGGGGTCTAAAAGAAAGGATAAATAAAGGAAATTAGGTAGTGGATGGGGCTTTTCCTTTTAGGAATATTTTGTTGGAACTCATATGTAAGAATTGTTTCTGATAATTACCAAAGCAATTTTGTGGGTGGAATATTGCATTGGAGACTATGTCAAAATGTGTGGACGAATGCATGGAATTGATTTTCTCCTTTTGTCTATTAAAATGCAGTAAGATTATTCTTGTTTCTGTTGTATTATTCTAATAGTTTCTGAATTATTTTAGTGCATATGCAAGTAAACATAGTTTTCTTTGCTTTCTACAAGCAATGCATGTAATGAATGTTAATGCTTGAGTTATCTAATGTGTTAAATTTATTTTTTAACTGTTAAATGTGTTTACTTTCAATGGTTATCTCCTGTAAAATGCATACTACAGTCACCTTGTGTTGTTCTCTCTTAATCCTGCTCCTTGTAAGTATAGTTTATTTTAACTAGGATACTGCATTTAATTAGGGAATCCACTTGGGTGACAGATACAAAAGGAAGTGATGAGATGGGAGGTAAGAACCTGTGCATCACTATGTGAGGATTCTTCCTACTGGTCAAACAAGTATAGTTTAATAAGCATAAGCATACACATGTAGGGTTATTACCTTTAATTTCATTTAATACCAATTAAAATCCCAAATGGTGGGTCAGGCCGTATCCAACAAATTTATTCCCAAGAATATCTTGAACAATAGCTGGACCGTAAGCCAAATGGGTTCCCTATTCCAAATAGTGAAGAGTATAATTGGGAATTTTCATTGCAGAGAAACCCTACAGTCAATGCAAGGATTTTTCCAGGAATCAACATATGGGTTTTTATACATTGTATACCTATATCCCTTCCCATAATTCCTTTAATTCATCGATCAATGGTTGTCTGTAAACATCCATATTCTTCACTTGTCTTTTACTAGGGACTATAAGAGCCAACATAAGATGTTTATTCTTCATGGACAACCATGAGGGGATATCTTTTCTTATAACTACTATAGGCCAAATAGAGTAGTTGGTGTTTTGGATGGAATATGGGTTGGCACCATCCATGGCTATGCTCAATCAAAGGCTCTATACTTGATCCTTTAATTTATCAGGCCATGTATCCTCTATATGCTTCATGGTTATTGAATCTATTGGGATTCGAATAAGTCCCACCTCACTTCGGTGCGAGGCATGCCATTCCTACAACATAGGTAATTCTTTGCAACAAAAGAGCCTTTGAATCCTTGGTATTATCTGCATGAGCCCGATATCTTATGAGGAGTACCATGTACTTTAACCAAGTTTCTTGATTTATGGTACCTATCATGCCAACATTTTGGACATATCTCTTTGTCTACATATTTTACTCTTTATAGATACAATCATTCAGACATGCATGATAAGATATGTACTCAACATCCAACATTTTCAACATTTTCTTTACCTCTTCGCAGCTGCCGAGCAAGAAATTATCACTCAGAAGTACCTTATCTTTGAATAACCTGCAGTTGTGGGAAATATAAATGTAAAATGTCATTTAACATTCATAAAATAGACCATTTTCAATGTTGATTGTGTGGAAATATTCCTTAAAATATAAGGGAATCGATGGTCATTTACCTCAAAACTGTCAAGAAACATGCATCTGACATGCCATACATTGCTTTAAAGTTGTACTCTAAAATTGTTGTACCTAGCCGAGTAGAATTTGAACATCTAGGTCCAAAGAAAGGGGTGGTGGAAGCCAATTTAACGATTTGGAAGAAGGTATCAGTGATATGAGCATCATCCCCTAGATCATTGTCCTAGAATGCATCTAACAACATTGCATCCATGGCACTCATATGTCGTAAGAAATCACCCATAGAAACCTCTATTTCATTGCATCTATTTCCAACATTTGAATAACTACTATTACTATAGACATTCCTAATCAGTGAGTGTAGACGCAGTGGGAAATGAATATTTGGTTGATTCAACCATGTTGGGTATGCTTCCTCTCTAAGTTGCACTCTTTTTGTAGCCTTCTTTCGATTTCACATTGTAGTGGTGTGAAACAGAATATGGTAGATAGGTTGCTCATCATCATAATCTTGATTTCAAAAATATTGAACATTACATCGATGATATTAGTAAGGACAATGCAATTGGTTTGTTCCAACATTAATAATAGCAAACAATTATTATAGAAGCATGAGAATTTTTTCCAATAGTAAATGTTCAACCACAAATAATTTATAAAACAAAAGTTAAAATTGAGCAATACATTAACATCAATCCCATAGAAAATAAAAAAAATACAATTAATCAATGGTTTTGGTTTTACGCCCAAAGGAGGCATCTAAAGGTAGTCCTAATGCAATGTGTCTCTGATGAGCGGTTGGTGGTCAAAGAAGTTATAGTTTATTAACAACTCATCACCAAGATACAAACTACATATTGCATGCAAAAAAACAAATATAGACACTTTCCTTTTCATAAATAATACCTGGTCATTGAATTGTTCCTCAAATGAACAATTTGCAGAAAGTAAAGAGAACCCGGAACTATTTATGAATCTTGCAATGTTCCCATGAGTGCATGGACAACTATTGATATATAACAGGTTCTTCTTGGTAAAATTTCCAATAACATAACCATTCATGCACATACTATACATGTAAATTCTATGTTTTTATTTAACAATATTCAAGTAATCCAATCGACAATAGATAGGGCCGCAAAATGGCATAAGTGCTACTAACTATTTGGGAGGAACAAGTACATGTGAAAGGATAAACAATCCAAGATTTGTAGCATCTATATTATACTTGGAAATCATAAAACTATTACCACAAAAGGAGAATTTGGTTCCAACGTTAGGCACAGGTAGAGTGAAATCCAACATTTGTAGCATCTATATTATACTTGGAAATCATAAAACTTGTTAAATTTTCAGAATTTACTTCAATCTGATCTAGGATCTTAACTGAGAGAACAACATGTACAGCAAATCTACAACATATCATTCATGGACACAATAATGCAAGCACAGAAGAGACACCGAGTTTACTTGGGGAAAACCATAAAGGTGAAAAACCCCAATAAATTCCTCAGAGATAGATAGAGCAATGATACAACCAGAATACAAGAGATAGTCTTCTCCTAGAAGCAGAGCCTCCTCCTCCATAAGTGCGCCACTCTCCACAGTGTGAGTGAGAGAATAGAATGTGTAAAATGAGAGAGACACACTCTCTATTTATACACTAACTTGACTTGACCTTTACTCAACTAGGTCAGCCTCAACTTAACCACTTAACATAATGCTGACTAGGACGACCCCCACTAGGGTGGTCTAATAACCCTTTGACCCACATGGTCGACCCCCAATAGGGTGGTCTAATAACCCTTTGAGCCACATGACTTATACAGGGCTGACCCCAACAAGGTGGTCTGATAACCCATCAAGTATAAGTTATGACACTTACAATATAAATGACGACACTTCCGTATAGAGGAATAATAACATCTCTATAGGAATACAATATACATATATGTGAAATACATTCTGAAGTTACATATACATCAACACTCCCTCTTAACTAGGAAGGTATTTCTCGACACAGGTCTTCTAGCACAAGTCATCTTCTCTGGATCATTGTCACTAGATAATCATCATCGAGTCATCATCATCATCACTGCTGCTGCTATCTCAATCAATCTCTGAATCTACTCATCATAGGAAGTTCTACAAAGCCAGTCCTTTTTCATACTGGATGTAGGCCCACCACCTACAGGTCTTCGTCATCACTGGCCATACTGTGGAAATCTCAGGACTTATTACGTGCATCACAAAACCTTGCTGCAGCATCCCAGGCTATTACGAGCACACAGCTCTACCTGTAGGATCTCCCAGGAGCACATTACATGTGACCCATCACAAAACTTGGCTGAAGCATCTAAGGCCTTTTTCATCCTGTCCAGATCTCCCAGGAGCAAATTACATGTGGTCATGGCAAAACCTGGCTGAAGCATTTGAGGCCTTTTTCATCCTGTCTAGATCTCCCAGGAGCAAATTACAAGTCATAGGACAAAACCTCGAAAGAGCATCTGCCAGATATCCCAGGGCACAAATTACATGCCATAGGAAAAACCTTGAAAGACTATCTGCAGATCTCCCAGGGCACAAATTATATGTCCTCCCAAGCAAAACCTTGAAAGAGCATTTTCTAGATGTCCCAGGGTATGAATTACATGCCATAGGCAAAACCTCGAAAGACCATCTGCAAATCTCCCAGGGAACAAATTACATGCTTACCTGCACAACCTGTTCCACGGCCACAGAGTATCATCTGATACTCATCATACATCATCCTGATGTACACATGATCACCCTGATCATCATCACTGTAACATCTTGCTGCATGTCATCTAGAGAAGCTCGTCATCCACGATCATCCTGATCATACAATGCATCCATCTGATGCACACAAGGTATCTACCTGATACATATCATCATACATAGTGTATCCACCTGATACATGGATACATGATCCACACAATGTATCCATGAACATACATGATCTACCTGATCATACCTGATACATATCAATATACATGATCTACTTGATCATACAATGTATCCACCTGATACATATACAGATACATGGTCCAAGCATCCAACATGATGCATATACATACAAATGATCCAACCGATCATATCCAGCATCCAACATGATGCATTCATACATAAATGATCCAACTAATCATAACAAGCATCCAACATGATGTAATGATCCAACTGATCATAACAAGCATCCAACATGATGCATATACATATATAGAGTAGTAACTAGAGCATCGTCCTGATGCTCATCATCCATGATCCTCCTGATCATCATAGCATCGTCCTCTTCAGATCATCTCATCATCCACGAAGCACAGCCCAGATGCACATCATCCATCACTTAAACCACTAACATGGGAAAACACATCTACCACCATTCAGGGAAGGCTCCAGCCCTTAATTTTTCACCATGGGAGAACACATCTACCACCATGTGAAAAATGGCTCAGCAATTACATCATGACCAAGGGAGAACACATCAACCATGTCAGAAAAGCTCATGTGCATCTGCATCTTCCAGACTCATCACTTCCCTTTGGAAGGAACCTCGATCTGAAGTGCACCAAGCCTCTCTTTGAAGTACTCAAACTACACTCTGGCCAACGGCTTGGTCAATACATCTGCAACCTGCTCATCCATCGCAACATAGTCTGCTTCGATTGTACTCAGTGCTACACAAGACTGCTTCCTACTAAACCAACAGATCACACCTGATCCCTATCTGCAGCACTGCCTGCCCAATCTGAATCAACATAACCCTGCAGGTTAAACTTTTGATTCGCATCATACTTGAGCCCATAATCAACTGTACCCTTCAGGTACCTCAGAATATGCTTTACAACAACCAAGTGAACACTCCTCGAATCCGTCAGGAACTGGCTCAATGTGTTCACGGCAAAGAAAATATATGGTCTCGTGTTCGTCAGGTACATCAAGGACCCAATCATCTGACGATACATAGTGATATCAACCGGATCAGATGAAGCATCACACAGAAGCTTCGGGTTCAATGCCATAGGTGTGGCCATATCCTTGCAGTCCATCATCCCGAACCTCTTCAGGATCTCTACTGCATACTTCCCTTGTCCAAGGAAGATTCCATCACTCTGCCACACCTCCATGCCAAAAAAAATAGTGCATCATCCCCAAGTTCCTCAACTCGAACTCGACAGCAAGCTTCTGCTGTGTGTCGGCAATCAATCTATCCTCACCTGATACAAACAGGTCATCCACATAGTAGTATCACTGGATTGCCTTCCTCAACCTTGTAGTAAAGGTTGGAACCCGCTTTACTCTTGGTAAAGACCAAACTGGATAGAAAGCTGCCTATCCTACCATACCAATTTTTTCACATATATGATTTCCTGTCATGTGTCTCAGAACCAAGTGGCTGCTCCACATACACTTCTTCTTCAACTACACCATTCAAGAAAGCTGTCTTGAAATCCATCTGGTGTATCTTCTATTTCATCACTTTTATATTTCTCTATGCTGCCATCTGCAGCATGCTTGATCTTGATAGATCCATATGGAAGTCATAACAAACTTCCCTTCAGGTCTTGGGACTACATCCCAAACATCATTCTTCATGATCAACGGATCATGGCATTCTTCCCATATCCTGGGAACTTCAATATCTTCAATAGATAATTTTGTTGCTGAACAAATGTTGTAATTCTTCTTTTGTAGGTGATGGCATACGATCTTTCCTACACAACAAGTTAAATTGCATGATTAGAAAACATCTCATAGTTTTAGAACAAATTCTTACACATAAAGAAATATGTCATACAGTCATGCAATTATCTTAGCCAATGCTTCAATACAACATTTATCCATATTCTGTAACTTTCTAGATGCCTTCCAATCTCTACTAGAACATTGTTAAGAGTGTGCACAACTCCCAACATGTCAGCAAAGAGGTTTCATTCTAGATAAGTAGCAATGGAATGTTTTACAGTGCCATAGGCCACTTACCCATGCATATTAGTAGTATACTGTTCATCAATGCAACTATTCTAATATGCATAATACACAACCTAATTCTAGGAACATCATTATATACATTATTGAACAGTATTATTTAAACAATAAAATATGCAAGTAATGACAATTCAAATACTTATCTTTGTGTGTTTGTTGGGTTGACTCCCTCTCAGTCTTTTCTTCTTTTCTGCAACTCCATTCTTATGTGGATTGTGAGAAGTGGTCAACTCCCTCTGAATATATGCATCTTTGCAGAAACTACTGAAGTGTGCTCCTTTGCTTTCTTGCAAGAACAACTAGAGTGTGCTCCCTCTTGATCTTTGCTTCCTGGATTACCTGTCCTTGAACTTACATCCATCCTTAATCACTATGCATGCTTATTAGTATCATCATTGTGTTATCCTTGAGGTCTCATACATAATCACACATTTATTAGTATAATCTTAATACTATCAAAACACAATAATCTTAAACATGTATATTCATGATCATTCACAGATAATAAACATTAGTATTCAAGGTTTCAGGTAAGTCTTCTTTTACTCATACATTTTCTTATTTGATCATAGGACTCTTCTGGTTAGTTGAATCATCAATCAAGATAAGAGATATAATATGCATAAAACCTGTAATTATTCAAACCTATACCTTCATGATTCTTCTGGTTAGTCATATCATCAATTATGGTAAGAACATAATATGCATACAACCATGATTATTCAAACCTATGACTTCATGAATAATCATTATCAACAACACAATAGTACAAGATCCTAACACAAGGTAGGATTCTAGCTTGATATAGGAAAAACACACCTGGATTAGCATGCTAGCTAGTTATGTCTAACATACCCGCATAATGTCTTCTAGTTCTCTTCAGTGACTTGTTCTAGTAACCTGCATGTCTCATAAGTTAACCATTGTAGAACCAAGTTATACATACCTCGAAAGTAGATCTTCTATGTGATCCATGACAATGGATGAATCCTTGTCTTCATGTCACCATGATCATATGTTCTTGAAGTAGAACATGATTTGTCTTTCTTGGTGTACCTTTTATGTTAGCAGACAACATAAACCTCATACAACACCATAATGCATTAGTACAATCATAAGTTTCAACACCCTAACCAATGAATATCTTCTATCATGCATTCATAATTTTGTTAAGGTGATACGACAAATCTAAAATCAAGATTGTACTAACCGTAATAACATGAAGACAAACATATGATAAACTTAACCATGAAACATACCTGTAAGCCATACCTGTCAAGATTGCTTGTAATCTTCTTATGGAAGGCCTTAGCCTCATCTCCCTCTGAGACAGGAACTTCTTCACTTATGCAGGTGACCAATCCATCTTCTTCTAGGATTAACCCAATCCACTGGACCTAGAGCTTGATGAGCTGATCAAGCTGGTATATTCAGAATTTGAAAACTGCAAAGTTTCACTCCTCAATTTTGCCTTTGAAACTTTCGGATTCACTAGACGTGACCTCGAACTAGTGTTTGATGAAGCCCACTCTTCTTCCCAATCAAAATATTTTATCCAAGGCTCTAAGCTTCTATTTTTATGAGGAGCTTCCAGCCGTGGTCACAGATTTCAAAAATTCCCATTTTTGCAGAAGCCCTAATTTTTCACTTTTCTGATCATAGTCCCGAACTAGGGTCTGATCAAGCCCGGCCTTCTGCCCAACCAAAAATTCTGATATTGGTCTCTAAATTTCAATTTTGATGAGTAGCATTCATCCGTGGTCTCCGATTCCAAAAATTCCAACTTTCTCCGAAGCCCTAAATTCCGGAAGCCATGAATGAAGGTGCTCAAAAATAATTCTGATTTGCCAGAAATATGTACCTGATTGTTTCTAGTGTAACTCTGAACTTTTCAATCCAAAGGGTCTCAAAATTTTTCTTGAGATAGCCTGACCTGTTATATTTCCATCTCAATAGGTCTGACCTCAATTGGATTCTCTGAGAGAGCGTTATGCCAAGTGTCGCAACGTGACCTGTTTATGGGATAATACAGGAGAACAAACTTGTACGGCATGCCACGTGTCACTGGTTCCACTTCGGCCTCTGAAAAATTTTTCTGGGATAGTAAAGTCTGTGTACTACCTGTAACTTTTTATGAAATTTCATTTGGAGCTTCCTAGCCCAGGTTATGACCTTTTTCCCAAGGTCACCTGATTTTGACTCAGATCTGGAAGAGGCTGAAACCCTATATTGTACAGATCATAAATCACAAAGTACAACGAATTAGAGGTTTTCCTTTGGACACAAGGTACATGGGGCTCTGATATTTGACCTGTAAAGGTTTCATATCCAAAACCTTCGCCAAAACGGATTTATAGCGAAAGTTCTACGACGACTGGTTTTTGCTATATCAAGCCCTAGCATCGTAAGTGCAACAAGTGTCATACATGCCATATCATGCCTTCTTTCAGGCTAGCTCTGATACCATGTTAAATTTTCAGAATTTACTTCAATCTGATCTAGGATCTTAACTGAGAGAACAACATGTACAACAAATCTATAGCATATCATTCATGGACACAATAATGCAAGCACAGAAGAGACACCGAGTTAACTTGGGGAAAACCATAAAGGTGAAAAACCCCAATAACTTCCTCAGAGATAGATAGAGAAATGATACAACCAGAATACAAGAGATAGTATTCTCCTATCAGCAGAGCCTCGTCCTCCATAAGTGCGCCACTCTCCATAATGTGAGTGAGAGAATAGAATGTGTAAAATGAGAGAGACACACTCTCTATTTATACACTAACTTGACTTGACCTTTACTCAACTAGGTCGGCCTCAACTTAACCACTTAACATAATGCTGACTGGGCCGACCCCCACTAGGGTGGTCTAATAACCCTTTGACCCACATGGCCGACCCCCAATAGGGTGGTCTAATAACCTTTTGATCCACATGACTTATACAGGGCCGACCCCAACAAGGTGGTCTAATAACCCATCAAGTATACGTTACAACACTTACAATATAAATGATGACACTTCCGTATAGAGGAATAATAACATCTCTATAGGAATACAATATACATATATGTGAAATACATTCCGAAGTTACATATACATCAACAAAACTATTACCACAAAAGGAGAATTTGGTTCCAACGTTAGGCACGGGTAGAGAAGAAATCCAAGTGCCATACAAAGAGTGGTTGTAACAAGTTTGATATTTACTTTGCAAATTCATGGGAGGAGATAAGTCATTTCTACCCTCCGACAATTGGACTGAACTTGGTGAGTACTTGGACAATTTTTCTCTCAACTCATGCAGCCTTTTGAATCTCCTAGTAGAGATGTTTTGGGTGGCATTGATATCATACTTTGGATCACTAGAAATTTCAGTTTATTGAACAAAAGCAAAGGGGTTGGACAATTTAGGATGAGACGATGTTTTGGCTTCCAAAATTTCAAAGAATGAGCATAGGGAAGTGTTCCTATGTGTCTTTTCTATATCACCTATTCGATTTTTTACTGCATAGGGGGTATTAGACCATCAACATTGGGTAATTGATCATTAGTATAATGGGCAAGTGTGACATGTTGAGGGTTCTCCTTCAACCTTTGACATTTTGAACAACCACACACTACTATGGTGTCATTATAGAGATCTATCTCATGATGAATTACAATTAATGGCCCAGGATTGTGGTTGGAAGATGTCATGTTACAATTGGTGGGGTAAAGTGGTTTCCCATTTTCATCTACCAAATGCTTATAGTATATTGCTCTTGATAAGATATTATGACATTTTACAACTGGTGGAATATCTTGTGCATCTGAACTAGATCCTAAATAAGGATTTTGCAAAATATAATACATCATTATTCAGATTCACATGGATAAGTAACATAAATTTGATTAGACAATCAAAATATAAATAAAATCTTAACTTACTAGAGATGGAAAGGGAGAACTCGCTGAACTTTGAACAATATGCAATGAACTGGAATTTGAATAATTGGTCATTTGATGTTATAACATTTTCTCCCTGCATTTGAGCCAATTCAGCAATCAATACATGTATGTACAGTACTAAAATAAATTTTAAGAACCATTTCACAATCTTACCTCCAATATAGTTTTGAAACCATTTTGTAAGAATAAGTTGAGTTTGAGTAACATATGCATACTATAAAATATTGTAATTGTTGTGTTTGAATCCTATAAGAACATTTGAGATTAATATATCATTTTAAGTTGAAATAGAAATTCATAGGTACTTTTAATTAAATCAGTGCTCCATAATAATACAATCGCACTAGTTCGGCCTCTATAACAAAATGCACCGGTGCAAAAAAAACCATGTATGCAAAATGTTGGAACATCCACAAAAAAACCCACAAAATAAAATATCTTCTATATTTGATAACGAATAGTTATCTATGCAATTTTCAAGGATTTTTGGTCTCAAAGCCCTTAGTATATTGAGGTGCAGCAATGCATCCATATTTTTAATATGCAATGCAATATGATATATATTTTTAAACTTTTCTATTGTATGCCAACACGGTGTGTCATGAAAATAGTAGCACGTCGGTGCATGCATATCTTTTTGGTGCATCGTTATTCCATAATTTTTTTTTAAAATATCTTTATGATATGTTTCTTGTTTGGAAACACCAGTGTGCTTGTTTAAATAGCGTACCGAAATCCAAAAAATAAAAAATCACACGAATTATTTTTCCAAGAATGGAAATAGGAGCAGTAATTTCATCTTCACAAACTAATTCTATAAAGTGTTTATAAAAAACTAATCACTATTTCATTATATTGTCGACATTTTGAGGGGGGAGTTTTGGAAGGGAGACTTATCAGGGAGGATTTTGGAGGAACTAGATTATTTTGAAGGTTAAAATTTGTAAGGTATGGTGAATCAAACAAAACTGCATAGTATAAATTTCAAGTATGTAAATTATTACTATTGATCACAATTCATGATTTATTTATTTTCCTATTTAGATTTTAGATAAATTTAAAAAAAAAATTCATAGTTACCTTCAACGTCGGAACCCTTGCTTTCTTTTTCCTTCATTTCGTTATATGTGGCTGTAAAATTTTACATTAGGGTTTAAATCCTTCTAGTGTTTTAGAATTCAAATTTTTCCTTTTAGGGATTTTAGGTTTAATAGATTTTTGGTTTTATATATAAGGCATTGGGTGCAATGGGACCACTTCTTGAGCCGAATCCAAAACACTTTCAATCATATCTGTTTTTTATAAAAAAAAATATTTTAAAAAAAACACTTACGCACTTTTCAGTGCATTCGAGTTTTTATAACGCAATACTACATTTTTAGTTAAAGCACACCGGTAATGTCAAGGCCCTATCATTTTTTTTATTTTTATTTTTAAATTCTTATGCAGTTTTCAATGTGGTCAAATCATTCTAACACACCAGTTCATTTATAGTAGAAACACGTTGTTTTAATTACTGGTGCGTTATAATAAATAAATCGCACCTGTGTGTGTATATGAATTTTTTTATTCAGTTCTAGTTAACGGTGCATTCATGTATGATGCATCGGTGCATTCAAGTATGAGAAGCACTTGTGCATTTTTTTTATTGAAACAGATTGAAATGATTTGAACCGACCTTTTTTATTTTGAATTTATGTCATTTATTTGTATAATATACTTAATTGCTTCTATATTTAATGGTCTAGGTTATTTATTGATAGAAAATGCATGATACGAGTTTAATGAACAACAATTCTAGTCGACATGATGAGGACACATCCAAAATTGTGAAGAAGGCAAATTCTTTGTAATTTATGTATTAAATTAATATGTTTGAATTATTTGTAAATTTTAACTAATATGTATTGGTTAATGTGTGACACGCGGAGCCAAAAAAAGAGGAAGCTTGATAAGGTTCTTTGAAATCTAAGTGCAGAAGAGCGTAAAACATTGATCGAAAAGTTGCAGAGGGATGGATCATGTGAATAAAAAAGAAATCAATATGAATTTTTTATTGGATTTTAAGTAATATTGTACTTAAGAATGTTCACTAATATGTTTCAAACAATCTAATTCACATATGTTGAAAGTTATGCAAGTACTGACAACAAAAGAAGGGAATGCCATCATAAGAAAAAACAAATTATGGAAGATGTAAATAATGATGAATTAGTCATTAGCTCATCTAGACTGGTGCTAGAAGTTAATGAAAGGGGGGGAAACTTTTATAAAACTATGAGGGATAAAGTGGAAAGAATGTATATAGACGTACGCAATTTCCACTTATAGTACATAAACGAATTCAATGATTCCAAGAATTAAGTTATATCTAAACTATAGAATCCATTTCCAGAGCAATGATCAATGACACTTATCAGACTTGAAAGAGAAAAAATATACAACAACAAAAAAGAAACATTCAAAAATTAATATTCCTAAACATGTTTTTTATAGAATATGTATCTACTACTACAAAGCATTCCTTTATTAGTATTATATCTCCCATATTTATGTTTCATATCATCATAAAAATAGTTTAATGTCATTTTATATTTTCAGGAAGATTATGAAAATCCCAAAGGATGAATGAGGTCATATCCGAAATATGCCAATAGGGATGTCCAAAAAAGTGTACAAGGAGATGGGCAAGGAAATGGACATAATTGCATCACAGGAGGAGCCATCTCAACAACAACGTGCTTCAAATTTATGAAATCATTGACTTTTTTATTATGTTATAGGGACCTACCAAGACCCTCATTAATATTTATCATTCTAAATATTAGATCTATGTGATGCATAAAATCAACCATACAATTTTTTTTTTTTAATACATATCTATAATCTAACAAGTAACATTTTCCTTTAAATCTAACAGATCTATGATCTAAACAAGTACCATTTTTAAATCAAATAACAGATCTAACATCTAAGCATATCACAATTCCTTTTAAATTTAAATCGTTACATTCCTATGAACGAATAATTGAAACAACTGAATTAATGATTTATAACAACCTGATACCTCTTGTCATGTATTATTGAAGGATGCAGAGAGATTTGAAGTCCCTTCATAGGTTTGCACCTTGACTGCCAATCGTCAAGCGTCCACTAAAAACCATGCCACCACTCTCAAAGGGTACTCTTCTTCCCCTGGGATCCTTGAGCCGCAACGGGGATGAATGGGAAAAATATGATAGCCTATTCAAAATGCATAAATGTGACACTAAAAGGGCTCCCAACCCTATTCACCAAATGACGAACCACACTCTTAGCAGTCACTAGATAATATTGGCATCGTCTATGCCATCCAACAATAGGGAAAATTAAGTGTGTGAGCTTCATGCTCAATTCCAATATTTATAGCATTGAGAACCTCACCATGCGTCCTTCACATGCATAATTAGGAATTTAGTAATTACTTTTTATTGTATTATTCACCCACCCATGTGTCACTTTTCTCACTTATTCATATTTTTCCATTTATTTATTAAGATTTACCCTCACTTACTTTCCTAAATTTACTCTAAGACGTTTCCTTTGATTTATCAATTCCAGCTATTTTGTGTGTATGTTCTTAGAGTTCACTAAGTCTTAATTTTAATAATTCAATCAATTTCTTTATGCACAAGTTTATTTTATTTTCATTTTTATAGTTTATGAATTTCACATTGGTTCTTCATTAATTACCCCCCTTTTTATTTGTATTCTTTCAAGATAGAAGGGAGGCAAGTGCGTAGATCACTGACAAAATTCTGGAAACTATTCTGGATCGGTTGGTACTCCATAGTGATCTCATTGAGTCGCGCTGTGAAGGCTTCAACATATTCATATTTTCCTTGTCCAATCTATGGTTTCTCCTTTTATGCAATAGGGAGAAATAGAGTAGCGTGCACCTGAAGTTCTGACAATTGGTTGAAATGTTATTGTGCTTTCTCTTGTGCCTTAGAAGCTCCTACCCTTTCTTTGACAGGATCAGGCAGTATGTCTAGTATGATTTCCTTGGTTTTTGAGTTGTAACTTATGGCTTCTTTCTGAGTTGTTGATTTTACTTTCTTTGGAGGTACATAACCATTTACAATTGAACTCCATACATCATACCCAATTGATTGCAAGTACCACTTCATCTTTGCACTCCATATTGCATATGTGTTCTCACCAAAAAGAAGTGCTCCATTTTCTAAATAATCCATGTGTGTCCAATGATCTCCTTCAAGAGATTTAGGCTTGTGATGAAGGCCTTCTCTGATACCAATTGATGGACACAATGGCACACTGAGAGGGGGGGGGGTGAATCAGTGAGCTAGCACTTAATTCCAATTTCAGCTTCTTTTTCTTAAACATATATCATTGAACAATTTCAGTTCAACTTTAAGTAGAGTTCATCATTCACAAAGAACTATATATCAAGTTAAACAAATCATCTCATCAATCATCATAGACACATCACAAGAGACACAAGATAAGCTTTGTAATCTTTTTATATTTTGATTGGAGACTTCAATCTCCAAAATAGGATACAACCCAAATTTGGCACCACCCACCAGATGATTCTGTCAGATGCAACTAATTGGGATGAACCAACACCCCAACAATACAAATTTACAAGTGATGCATCAAAATATTCTTAAGTGTGCAATCAAAACCGAAAGTAACCACATACATCATACAAATACCCTAATCAAATGATCAAACAAGGGTCCCTTGTTTGCTGCCAGATCATTAAAATGTAGAGTTTAGATCTGTGCCTTCCCTTTGATGGTTTCTCTTCTTCACTTCTCCTTCAATGCTGCACTTCTCCCTTCCTCAAATCAACTTCAGACACACATCAAAATGCATATCTTAGTGGTTGTCTTAATTCCATCTATGGTTGCCTCTTCTTCACCAAAAAAAACAAAGATTAAACATTGTTTATCTTCATTCTGCAGTTGCCTCAGCTTACCAAAAAATCAGAGAGATGTAGATTTATCCATTGCTGCTCCTACTGCCACAATACCCCCAAAAATATCATATTACCCCCGAAAATCAGAGCTCACATTCACCTCCTCCAAATTCTTCACTTTTAGAATGAGGCAGATTTCCCTTTTTATACACATTCTCCATAATTCTTGCTAGGCTGACATGCCAACTAATTTTCATTTTTATTTCTTTTTGGATTTCTTTGTGGAGATGACTTGTCATTAGATTTATTTATTAATAAGTGTTCCTTTTAGCAAGCTGACTATGCTTCCTTTTGGGTCACTTGTCATTCAAATGTGCCACCATCCATCACGTTTAACTTCATCATCAAGCAAGAGGAGTAAACCAAATAATATGTGCATTGATTCCATCCAGTCTTTATTACCACATGCAATGTCACCATTATCCAATCAAGTTTGTGGGATAAAGATCAATGAACCAGCATATAGGCTTCAAAGCAGATCTTCAAGCGCATCATCAAAGAAAAAGACTTTATCATGTATTCCTTGAAATATGTCATTAGCAATGAGGGCATCAAGTGGAACCAACAATGATCATCAAACTTGCCATGTCATTATGTACTTGGTTTCTCCAAGGTTTCCAAGATATGCCCGCACTGGAATTAAGGGATGCCCTCAAGGGCTCCTTCTCATATGCCGGTGGCTTCTCTATAGCATGTTTGCATAGCTCCAATGAAATGCCCGCAAGCTTCTCCATTCCATCCCCGCAAGGGTTCTTTGGAGTGCCCGCATAGCACCCTAAAAGATATGCCTGCGGGGAGGTCTTATGAAATGCCCGCAAGGCCTCATGAAAATGCCTGCAAGGGGGTCAAGAAATGCTCGCAATGGGCTTGATAAAATGCCCGCAAGGGATTTCATTTTATGCCTACACAGGTTACGAAAATGATCGCAAGGGGTTGCAGAAATGCCCACAAGGGATTCTAAGGATGCCCACAAGGGTTCCTTGTCATCGACTTTTACATGTGAATTCTTTTTCCCTGTCATCATTCTTTGTCTTTATCTTTGTCCAGCTTGCCTTTGTCTTCCATGTCATTGTGCTTGCTTGCCATGTCTATCAACTGCCAGTTCTTTGTCATGCTTTCCATGTCATCAATCATGTCATGCTTTCTTTTCATGTTCTCCATGTCATCACTTCATCATTTTTCATGAATGTGTTGTCATAAATGACAACTTTGCTCGTCAAGTTATATCATTTTTCTATCATTTCCCCCTAGGTTAAGACATGTCTACAAATATCTGATTTATGGGAGCTGCAGCAGCTTATAGGAACTGATTAATGATGAATTTGGGTGCCCATTGATGTGAAGAACTTGCAACAATTAATTAATGAGAATACACGAGATAGCAGAAATAACAGAACTCAGAATCACTTTTATTGATCACGGGCCACTTCGAAGGGGAAACCTCCTTTGAGCAAGCTCAATACAAATAACTTCACGGTACCTTCATTGGCCTCAACACACACTTATATACTAATTCTATTCCCAATACTATGGGTCAATACCATGGGACATATAATACTACGGGACGACTTACAAAGCATATGTGTCCAATACTATGGGTCAATACCATGGGCTAATACAAATTATGGATCAACAAATACTACGGGACGAATTACAAAGCATATGCGTCCAACAACAATATACTAACAAAGTAAAGAGAAGGGTTGACATGGGTTCCTAACATCCCATCTCCCTTAGAAAAATATTTCTCCTCAAAGATTTAGATGTGGAAATTGATGTGGAATCTGAAGGAGTGGTTCCCTTGTAGCATCCTCGGGTTGCATTCCGTGCCATTGAATTAATGCCTTTGTGATAGAGTGAGAGAGAAGCTGATGCCTTTTGAGTTTAAGGGAGGATTGCTTGGAAGGATGTAGACGAAGAAGAACCATATCAGCTGCATGAAAATGATGCTCAAAACGCTGTTGATCGGCGTGTTGTTTCAGTCGAATTCTTGTCATGTGAAGGTTGTCCTGCAAAATGAGAATACTCTGATCGCGGTTTCAAAGAATCGAGTCAATTTCCTGAACTAGGGAACTGCTAAGGGTGTATGGAAGAAGAACTGGCAGTGCTTGTCCATAGACTGCTTCCAATGGTGTCATTTTAGATGTGGTACTGTACCACCAGAGCGCTTCAAGGAAATCCATATAAATAGTTGTCCAAATCTGTGTAGGGATGAGCAAGGGTTCAAGTAGTCCCGAAAGAAGTGTCGTTTCACCCTTGTTGACCTAGCAAGTATCACAATCAGCCACCATCTGCTGAATTTTCACTTTTAGTCCCTGCCAAAAGAAGTTACATTGTTCCTGGTCATATGTTTTGAGGACCCCAGAGTGCCCTACCGATGGAGAATCATGGAGTTCATAGAAGTGATATCCCTATTGATCATATTGCAACCAATGTGGAACAAGCATAGAAATAGATGTAAGGGAAACTGGGTCATCAAGTGTGTGATAAGGAGCATCTACCACCAGATTGTCCTTACCCTTCTTTTAAGTGATCGCATAGGAAGAACCCATGTGTTGGATAACCCATTTCAGGTATGCTGGGGAGGAGACCCGTTGTTCTAGGAAATTTTCCAGACTATGGAGATCAGTCTTGATGCATAAATAATTCCCTAATAAGGATGGCTTCCACTTCTGTACTACATGAAAAATAGCCATCAATGCCTTCTGAGATGTAGATGCGGCTAAATTCTTACCGGAAAGGTCTCTTGAAGACGGCAAGCCCACTGGTTCAACAAAGACACCTGCATATCTATCCAAGGAAGTAGTGGAGACCATTCATGGGTGCATCTGAATGGAATGGAGTTGATCGATGACACCATGTGAATTCTTCTTAAGGATATTTTCTAGGTGATGTGAACTGATGATGCAAAAAGACCCTGGTTGTAGGCCCACAAATTTGTGTTGTTTCCCATTGACTAAAAACTACATCCAAAGTTCAGCAAAATCCCGTAAAATGGGGCCAAGAGTGCGTAACCATTGAACACCCAAAACCACATCACATCTTCCTAAGTACAAGGAAAACATGTTAGAGTGCAAGTTATAATCTTCCAGAGAGATACGCACATTGTGACACTTCCCCGTGCAAGGTAAGGTGTCCCCATTCAAAACCATGAATTCAAAGTTGGAGAAAGGATGGACAAAACAATCATCTTGTTTGGCAATCTGAGGGTTAATGAATTTATGAGTGCTACCATAATCAATGAGTATGGTAAGAGGGAGCTTCTTGAAGTAACCCCTGACCCGCATTGTTTGTGGGGTGGTGACGTTGGTTACAACATGGAGAGAGATCTCTGGTGGGTCATCCTGATATGGGGGGTCAATAGGTGGGTGTTGAATGTTGACTTGATCATCTATTGTATCTAGAGATTCTTCACCAAGTTCAAAGGCAGACGGAGAATCCAAATCCAAGAGATAGAACTTTTGCTCAACACATCTATGTCCCGAGTGAATTTCTCATCATAATTATAACAAAGCCATTTTTCTTGGCGTGCCTGCATCTCTACTTCAGACAAATGCTTGATAGGAGTTGGTCGAGGAGATGGCGTGAAGGGAACAAAGGTGGGTTTGGAGTGTTGTTGGGCTGCGATCTTGTCCTCTACCAACTTAGCCAACCCTAGGACTTCCATCATTGTGTTGGGACAGAACATTTTGACCTCTGAGCGGATTTCATCCTTGAGACCACTTATAAAACAACTCTTGTAGAATTCATCAGACAATCATTTTGTGTGATTGGCCAGTTTCTCAAATTCTGTCTGATACTCTCTCACTGTGCCAATTTGGCAAAGTTTAGTGAGTGCGCCTGTGAAGTCATCCAAAGCACTAGGACCAAATCATTGTAAAAGGAGTTGGAAAAAATCTCTCCAGTTTGGCTCATGATGAGCTTTGATGTACCAACGGTACCATTGAAGGGATTCATGTTCAAATGAAAGGATGCAAGTGGAACTTTCTTGACATCAAAAGTATTATGCAGACTGAAATATTTTTCTTTACGGTATATCCATCCAGTCAAATCAGTACCATTGAAGCGAGGAAAATCAAGCTTCATCCCACGAAGATTGTTGGAAGAACAGAACCCAGTGGTTGCAAAAGATTCTGGCTGTCGGTTATTCTTCATGGCTAAATGCTGAAGATGGAGGCTGACA
Source organism: Larix kaempferi (assembly GCA_027924585.1). Taxonomy (NCBI): domain Eukaryota; kingdom Viridiplantae; phylum Streptophyta; class Pinopsida; order Pinales; family Pinaceae; genus Larix; species Larix kaempferi. Next base: position 4,730,918 of record BSBM01000756.1, read on the forward strand.
AATTTCTCATCTAGATCCTGGAGTTTGTTTTGGATGGCTGCAAGTGCTTCCTCCATGGTTTTTGCTCCTGCACGGGTGACAACTATAACCAAGAGTTTTTCTTTATGGGGGGAATAGGTAGAAAAACACAAACAGAAGCTTATTTAGTAAAGGGAAATTTGGATTTGGGAAAAACTCTAATGGGTAATTTGGGTTTTACTAGGTTTTGGACACTTTCGAAAGGACAGGGAAGCATAAAATGAGGATTTCAGAAGCGAGGTGAAAGAATGGGAAAATTTATCAAAGAGGGACAAAGAAGCAGAAATAGGGAATGAACACTGTGGCAAAATTTGAAGGAGATTGGGTGAAAATTGAAGAAGTTATGGCAAACCCTAAAAATAAACAAATGTGGGATTTATGGTTTTGGGAAGTGGAATTTGGGATAAGGTCCTAAGGAATGAAATATGCATAATGGGATTGCAGGGATGTTAATGAAAGTTGTTGTTATTGTTGTTGTTTTTTTTTTTTTTGCCAGAATGGAGCTGAAACAACTTTCAGAATGGATCTGAAATGACTAGATTTGAAACAACTTTCGGAATAGATCTAAAACAACTTTCAGATTGGATTTGAAACAGCTAGATCTAAAACGACACAGAAGTGATCGGCAACAGTTCAACTGAAAATAGATATGGACCCTAGGTATGCTCGGCTGCCTAACAGTTCAGGGGTTTCACTCGGCCACCAATGTTTTCTGATGGCTTTCGTATTGGGGTAGTTTCCCTCACTCCATGAATCAGGTATAACTAATAACCGCTTTTCCACAAACGATAGCTCTTGGTTTACCTCACAAGTGGGAACTAGTCATTTGGATAGGAGTCATTGCCATTTTCGCTGGTAGGTCCGCTCAATGGGCCAGCTAATTCGGGGTTCCTGTGGTACTCCTCACAATTTTTTTTAGGGCTTATGCCCAATTACTTCCCATAGTTAAGCAGATAGGGATTATTCCCAGATCCAAACTTGCAAGAGATGGGAAAAACAAATTGGCAGAAATTCCACCCAACGAGCCCAAGAAAGTGCTATGATACCAGATGTGAAGAACTTGCAACAATTAATTAATGAAAATACACGAGATAGCAGAAATAACAAAACTCAGAATCGCTTTTATTGATCGTAGGCCACTTCGAGGGGGCAACCTCCTTTGAGCAAGCTCAATACAAATAACTTCACGGTACCTTCATTGGCCCCAACACACACTTATATACTAAGTCTATGCCCAGTACTATGGGTAATTACCATGGGACATATAATACTACGGGATGACTTACAAAGCATATGTGTCCAATACTATGTGTCAAAACCATGGGCTAATACAAACGATGGATCAACAAATACTACGGGACGACTTACAAAGCATATGCGTCCAACAACAATATACTAACAAAGTAAAGAGAAGGGTTGACACGGGTTCCTAGAAATTGAATTCATATAACTAATCCATGTCTCTTTTTTGAATGTTTGGAGGTTCTTACTGCATTTGGGAATCCATTAGTGACCTCTACCCTTGGGGATTTGAACCTCGAAATTACTAGTAAATTCCCCAATTTCTCTTGAAGTTAAATGAATGTTGAAAAATTCTTTTGAAAGTGTCCAAGCACCCATAAGATTCATTTTTATGTCTTAATACCATTAAAACACCTTCATACCCAATTTGAAAGCCTTAGGATCCATTTGGAAACATTTGAGTCACCACTAGTCCAAGGTTTGAATTGACCAAAAATTGCAATTTTCCAATTTATTAAAAAGGGACACTACAAGTGGTATCAGAGCATGGTCCCTGAAGATGATTTGGGTGACCATTTATGAGGCCAATAATTCATCCCCCACCCTTAGAAACCAAAATTGAAAGTACCTTAAGTGAAGAGGAAGAAGCAGGAGAAGAGGTGCACTCTGTTGAGACTATGGCTAAGGATGAGAAAGGAAACTCAGATATGGAGGAGAAAGAGGAATTTAGGAAATTCATGAAACCATTTTTTGAATACATGAAAATAAATATAATGCAAGGGTTCGAATTGATGGCTAGCAAAATTGGTATCAAATTGGCAATAGGAGGTAGCAGTAGTTCCCCTCGTGAGGAAAAGAAGGCATTTGGTGGAATCATTTTCTCAAGGAAAGGGCCTCATAATCAACCCAATGAATTTCAGAGCTCAATAAGTGCCACCACACCCAAGTTTCTTGAGACTAAAGAGGACCTTCACACCCAATATGCAATGCAGGAAGTTCTAGCAGAATGGCAGCAATTGAGTGAAGATTGTAGGAGGACCTTACCATTTGATCAATTCTTTAGTGTCTCAAACAAGCTCAAGATGAGGTGAGGCAATAGAAATCCTTTCCAAAACAAAGAATTGAATTATTCAATAGGTAAAATGCCCCTTCCTACCTTGTATGGCTCATCTTAAAGTTATGCAAATACTTGGATACAAAAGTTAGATGTATATTTTCAGCTGAATCCAATGGTTGAAGAGGATGCTCTAAAAATGGCTATTTTGCATCTTGAAGGAGAAGCCAATAATTGGTGGTTTCCTGAGATTAAAAACTTGGGACATGATCAGGTCACAACATATGAATAATTTGTTAACATGTTATTGGAAATATTCGAGCAAAAAGACCCTGAAATGCCTTTCAAGGAACTAGCATAGTTGAAGCAAATTGGAACCCCTGATGAGTACATGTTGGAATTTCAAAAACTATCAGTTAAGGTGGCTGATATATATATGGTTAGATTGGTATTGCTCTTTACAAAAGGTTTGGCTAAACTTTTGAAGGGTTTAGTTAAATCCCACAAACCTACTTCATTAAAAGATGCCATGAACTTGGAAAAAGATCTGTAAAATGTGCTAACCCAGACAAAGTATCCCCCCAAGCCCAACTTTCCTTCCAAGTTCAGATTTGACAAGAATCCATGGAAAAAATATGCATTTGGAAAGGACAAGAAATAGGGACCAAGCAAGGAATAACTCAGAAGAAAGAAACTATGTTACACATGCTTCCAACCATGGGTACCAGGGCATAAATGTGCTAAGGGGAAAGCACAATTCATTGAAGTATTTTCTGATGTTGAAGGTGAAGGGGACATGGAGGAAGAATAACATCTTTCAGCCCAAGAAGAGGGATATAACACAGCAGAAGCAGATCATCCATCACCTGAAAAAGGGAGATTGGCATTTATTTCCAGAGTGCCTCGTTTTCACACCATTCGATGCAAATGAGTGGTACAAGAGAAAAGAGTTTTGGTATTGGTAGATGGAGGAGCAACTCATAACTTCATTGATGCAGCCTTGGTGGAGAGGATAAAGTTATCTACTGAATCATTCGATGGGTTAACAGTCATCATTCTAGATAAAAATTCTATGGAATGCAAAACATGGATTCCAAAGCTACAAATCACCATAGGAAATTACACATTTTCCGATAGCTTTATGTGGTGGATGTTGTTGATACAAATGTGGTATTGGGAGTAAAATGGTTGCACTATATAGGGGAACATACAGTGAACTACCAAATACCTGAAATGGAATTCAAAGATTCGGAAGGAAAACAAAGGGTAGTGAGAGGAATGCACACCTATCCAAATCAACTGGTGTCTTCCCACAGTATGAGGTCCATATTGAGGCATGGGGATATTGAATGGGTTTCTGAATTTTTCATCACTTCCCCCAATCCAAACATAAATATTGCAAAACATCCATTGGAGATAAGACACTTACTACACAAATATGAAAAGGTTTTTGGAGACCTTCCTCCTAGAAGGCCACCTGACAGAGGGGTTGAGCACACCATTGTTTTGGAGGTGGGTACTTCACCTATACAAATACCACCATATGGACACCCAAAAAGGTTTAGAGATTAGGTTGAGAATGCTATTCAAGAGCTCTTGGGATTGGGAATCATTAGACCAATATCAAGTCCCTATGCTTCGTCAGTTGTTTTGGTGAAGAAAAAGGATGGAACCCTAAGGATGTGCATTGATTTTAGAGCTATAAACAATAAGACAATAAAGAATAGATATCCCATCCCTAGAATAGATGAGCTCATGCATGATCTATTTGGAGAAAATTTCTTCTCCAAAATTGACTTTAGATCCGGTTACCATCAGATTCGAATGAAGGAGGAGGATGTGCAGAAAATTTATTTTAGATGTCACTATGGTCATTTCGAAATTCTTGTTATGCCTTTTGGTTTGACCAATGCTCCAGCCACCTTCCAATCATGCATGAAAAAATATTTTTCAAGCAGCTCCGTAAGTTTGTTTTGGTTTTCTTTGATGATATTTTGATTTGCAGTAAGACATGGGACAAACATTTGCACCATTTAGAAGTTGTATTGAAAATATTGCATGAACAATCTTTGATTTCCAAGTTGTCCAAGTGTGAATTTGGGTTGAAAGAATTTTTGTATCTTGGGAACATCATTGGGAAAGATGGATTAAAGGTGCACTTGGAGAAAATAAAGGCTATTCTTGAATGGCCATCGCCCAAGAACATCACTAAATTGAGAGGCTTCATTGGAATATGCACTTACTACAGGAAGTTTGTGAAGGGGTTTTCCAAACTAACTACTCCCCTTACTTATTTGACCAAGAAGGATGCTTTCAAATGGGATGAAGAGGCTGAAAATAATTTCCAAAGAATGAAAGAGGTAATGATTAGTTGTACAGTACTTGCATTACCATATTTTTCTAAACCATTTGTTTTGGAATGTGATGCATCAGGAGAAGGAATAGGGGGGGGTCATAAAGAAAAATCAACACCCCATAGCTTTTGAGAGCAGAAAATTGCAGCCACATGAGAATCTCTACTTCCTATATGACAAATAAATGTTATCCATAATACATGCCTTGGCCAAGTTTAGACAATATCTGGTGGGGAACAAGTTTGTGGTCAAAACTAGTCATAACAGTTTAAAGCATTTCCTCACACAAAAAGATCTCAATGAAAGGAAATAAAAATGAGTAAGGTCCAAGATTTTGATTTTGACATTGAATATGTAAAAGGGAAGAATAATATTGTAGCAGGTGCATTATCTAGGAGACCTTCATTTTCCCTTATGTACATTTCGAAAGATTGAAAATATATGCTAATAGTAGAGTATGCCAAAGATATTTTTGCTTGTGATGTGTTAGATGGGGTCAAAGGAGATGATAGATACAATATATTGAATGGCATAATATGCTATAAGGACCGAATATACTTGATTCATGGTTCAAACCTAAAGCACAAGATCTTGAAGGAAGCTCATGATTCTCCTTTAGCAGGCCATCCTGGTTTCTTTAAAACATATAGGCAATTAAGACAAAGGTTCTCTTGGAAAGGGTTGAAGGAAGATGTTCTAAATTATGTGAATGAATGCAAGATATGTCATCAAAACAAAGTTGAACAAAGCCATCATGCTGGTCTATTGCAACCATTTCCCATTCCAGAACAAAAATGGGAAAGCACCTCAATGGATTTCATCACAGGTTTGCCCAAGGATTTGGTAAGGATCGTATTTATGTTGTGGTGGATAGACTTGCCAAATTTCCTCATTTCTTTCCTATCACATCATCTTTTACTACTACACAAGTGGTTGATCAATTCTTTAGAGATATTTTCAAATTGCATGGACTTTCCAAAAACATTGTGAGTGACAAGGATAAGAGATTTATGAGTGCTTTTTGGAAAGAAATCTTCAAGTTGGTGGGAACACAATTGACTCCTATCACAAGCTATCATCATCAAACTGATGGCCAAACATAAAGGGTGAACCAATGGTTGGAGGGGTACTTGAGGAACTATGTTGGTGAGCAGCAGAAAGCATGGGTTAAATGCCTACACTTGGGTGAGTTTTGATACAATAATACTTTCCATATGTCCATTGGCATGTCTCCTTTCAAAGAACTTTATGGTTATGAATCACTCACCTTTGTTGAGCACATTTTTGGTGATAGTAGAGCCCCAAAAGCTAAATATTGGGTTGAGGAAATTCAAGATATTTTGAAGCTTCTAAAAGACAATTTGCAGGTTGCGCAAAATCAACAAAAATATTATGTGGATCAACATAGGGAGGAAATAAATTTTCAAGTGAATGATTTGGTTTATTTGAGGCTGCAGCCATATAAGAAAACCTCCTTAAATGGAAAGGATCAGAAAAGCTTAAACCAAGGTATTATGGTCCATACAAGATAGTTCGAAAAGTTGGGGAGGTAGCTTATGAGTTAGAACTTCCAGAAGGTAGCAAAATCCACAATGTATTTCATGTTTCATGCCTTAAGAAGGATATTGGTAAGAAAATTTATATTTCAAAAACACTCCCTCCATTAGATGATGAAGGAAAACTCATACTTATTCCAAAAAAAAATTTGAAGGCAATATAAAGGAAATTGAGGAGCGGAACCGTAAATAAGAGAATGTTTGGTACAACGGAAATATTTTCCAAGTGAGGATGCCACATGGGAAGAGGAAAAAATTTTGCAGCATCCCAAATTAGAATTGCTTGAGGGAATTCAATCTTGGGTGGGGAGGAATGTAATGTCCCCATCCAAATAAATCACTAAAAGGGAAAATTCCACCAATTTACTAGTTCCCTAGGTTGGGGTGGAAGCATTTAGATTTGGAATAAGGGAGCTATAAAACCCAAAATGGACATCAGCTTGACAAAAATATATTAAAAGGGGATAAATAAATATTTATAATAGGAAAATAAGGTGGCACTTGGTCATGAGAGAACATTGGTGGTGTGGGACCCACACAAAGCAAGATTCTCCATGCCACATGGAATCCTACTCTCACCCATTCGAATCCAAGGTGGAGTCTAATGTTATTGGGGGAGTTGGAAGGGAATTATACTTATAATGAATCAATGCGGGTCTAATTTTAGAGGAAGAGTAACTCCCATGGAAGAGGAAGAGGAATCTTAGCAGAGTTGTGACACTTGGGCTAGATTCCCTAGCTTCTATGACAACAATGATGAAGATGCTTGACACTTATGACAAGGATTAGACCTGATTGCTGACATATGACCTATATGACATGTTAGGGCTAAAATATTCTCCAAGTGGGCGCATAAGGGATTTATTGCAGCCAAGATTCCCCCCATTCGAATTGATGGAAGAGGGAGGCTAGGAATTGTTGGACAAGTGGTACTCATTGGAATCTCTCCCCAACTCGAGTTGGAATGAATATCTTGGAGGGAATTAGAACCATGGAGGACTTGGAAGGATAATAAAAGACAATAAAAAAGAAGGAGAGGATATTTTTATCATTTCTCATTTTTTAAATTGGAGAGCATAGCTTGTCTATGCAAGTTGAATGTTTATTCTTCTTGCCTTAGTACCAATTTCAAAGGTGTAAGATTCTCATCCTAATTGGAAATTGGAGAGGCCATTCAGACCTTTCATTTGGATGTTCAATGATTTTATTTATTATAGTTTGAATATACATGGCTGCTCATGACCATTTATTCTTCAACTTGCTCCCACATCTCTCTCACTTTTCTCTTCATATTCTTTCTCTTGGAGGAGTGGCGCACATGGTGAGATGCTGATCTCTTTGGGGAAGTAAAAGGGGCCCAAATTATTTGTAATATGATGTATACACTGTTTATTTGATGCTTAGATAAACCTCATATCGAAACTCCAAGTGAAACTATGTAAAAATGCCAAACTATGCATGAATGGTGCAATTTTCCCCTATATCTTGTTGTAAGAGCTTGAAGTTGTTTGGTATCGAAATTTTTCAGTCAATATATATGATTTTATTGCTTTATGGAGAGACATTAATGTACTGAATAATTTTCATAAACATTATACAAGTCCCTGGAACATTTCTCTCAAATTTCATAGCAAGTTATAACATTTTTCTAGCATTTCCCCCTAGGTTAAGACATGTCTACAAATATATGATTTATGGGAGTTGCGGAAACTTATACGAACTAATTAATGATGCATTTGGGTTCCCATTTAAGTCATTCAACTAATACATGTCTCTGTTCTAAAATTTTGGAGGGTTGTACTGCATTTGGGAAGCCATTAGTGGCCTCTACCCTTGGGGGTTTGAACCTCGAAATTACTAGTAAAATTCCCCAATTTCTCCTGAATTTAAATGAATGTTGCAGAAGTATTTTAAGAGTGTCCAATCACACATAAGATTCATTTTTATGTCCTAATACCCTTAAAACACCTTCATGTTAGTTTTTCAGAATTTACTTCAATCTGATCTAGGATCTTAACTGAGAGAACAACATGTACAACATATCTACAGCATATCAATCATGGACATAATAATGCAAGCACACAAGAGACAATAGACAAATAGAGTTTCACTGGGGAAAACCATAAAGGTCAAAAACCCCACAACTTCCTCAGATATAGATAGAGCAATGATGCAACCCAAGCATAAGAGATAGCCTTCTCCTAGCAGTAGCTTCTCCTTCTCCACAAATGCACCACTCTCCAATGAGAGTATGAGTGAGAAAGTGAATGATCAAATAGAGTGCCTCCCGCACTCTATTTATACTTGACTTGAATTGCCTAATAACCTTTACTAGGTCAGCCCGAACTTAACCACATAACATAATGCTGATAGGGCCGACCCCCAATAGGGTGGTCTAATAACCCTTTAAACCACATGACTTATACAAGGCCGACCCCAACAAGGTTGTCTAATAACCCATCAAGTATAATTTATGACACTTACAATATAAATGACGACACTTCCGTATAGAGGAATAATAAAATCTCTATAGGAATACAAACACTTCCGTATAAAGGAATAATAACATCTCTATAGGAATACAATATACATATATGAAATACATTCTGAATTTACAAATACATCAACACTCCTTCTTAAATAGGAAGGTATTTCTCGACACAGGTCTTCTAGCACAAGTCTTCTTCTCTGGACCATCAACATCGAATCATTGTCGTCGTCACTGCTACTGCTATCTCAATCAATCTTTGAACTAATCGTCATAAGAAGTTCTACAGAGCCAGTCCTTTTTCATACTAGATGTAGGCCCACCACCTATAGGTCTTCATCATCACTGGCCATACTGTGGAATCCTCGGGACTTATTACCTGTGCCACAAAACCTCGCAAGAGCATCCCAGGCTGTTACGAGCACACAGCTCTACCTATCGGATCTCCTAGGGACATATTACATGTGGTCAACACAAAACCTTTCAAGAGCATCCCAGGACTTATTACGGGCACACAACCCAACCTATCGGATCTCCCAGGGCCATATTACATGTGGCCATGGCAAAACCTCGCAAGAGCATCCCAGGACTTATTACAGGCACACAGCCCAACCTATTGGATCTCCCAAGGACATATTATATTCCATAGGAAAAAACCTCGCAAGAGCATCCCAAGACTTATTACGGGCACATAGCCCAACCTATCGGATCTCCCAGGGCCATATTATATGTCCTCCCAAGCAAATCCTCGAAAGAGCATTTGCTAGATATCCCAGGGCCATATTATATGCCATAGGCAAAACCTCAAAAGAGTATCTGCAAACCTCCGAGGGCCATTTTATATGCTTATCTTCACAACCTATCCATGGCCATAGAGTATCAACCTGATACTCACCAGACATCATCCTGATGTACATCATCACATGATCATCCTGATCATCATCATAGCATCATCCTGATGCATATCATCTGGAGCAACATCCTAAAGCTCATCATCCATGATCATCCTGATCATCATCATAGAATGATCCTGATGCATATCATCTGGAGCAGCATCCTGAAGCTCATCATCCATGATCATCCTGACCATACAATGCATCCACCTGATGCATACACAGTATCTACCTGATACATATCATCATACATGATCTACCTGATCATACAATGTATCCACCTGATACATATCATCATACATGATCTACCTGATCATACAATGTATCCACCTGATACATATAATCATACATGATCTACCTGATCATAACAAACATCCAACCTGATGCATATACATATACATGATCCAACTGATCATAACAAGCATCCAACATGATGCATATACATATACATGATCCAACTGATCATAACCAGCATCCAACATGATGCATATACAAATACATGATTCAACTGATCATAACAAGCATCCAACATGATGCATACAGAGCAGTAACTGGAGCATCGTCCTGATGCTCATCATACAACGCTTATATCCACAGCCATGGGAAGCATCCTCCTCTCACCATGCTTGGAATGGTTCCTGCAAATGTGTCCATCACTTCTTCCTCGAAGTGTCATTGATCTTAAGAACACCAAGCCTCTCTCTGAAGTACTCAAACTTCACTCTGGCTAGTGGTTTTGTCAGCACATCTGCAACCTGCTCATTTGTTGCAACATACAGGAGCTTCACTACTCCTCTCTGCACCATATCCCTGATATAGTGATATTTGATCTCAATGTGCTTCGACCTGTCGTGGAACACCAGATTCTCAGACAGCTTCACTCAACTCTGGTTGTCACAAAAGATACCAGTAGCCTCCAACAGGAGATCAATCACTTAGATAGTAGCTTCCGAAGCCACACTGCCTCACAACTAGCCGAACAAGATGCAACATACTCTACTTTGGCTGTACTCAGTGCTACAAGGGACTTCTTCCTGCTAAACCAAGAGATCACACCTGATCCCATACTAAAGCAGCACCCAGAAGTGCTCTTCCTATCTGCAGCACTGCCTTCCCAGTCCGAATCAACATAACCCTGTAGGTTAAACTTTTGATTCGCATCATACTTGAGCCCATAATCAATTGTACCCTTCAGGTACCTCAGAATACGCTTTACAACAACCAGGTGAACACCTTTGGGATCCGTCAGGAACTGGCTCAATGTGTTCACCGCAAAGAAAATATCTAGTCTTGTGTTCATAAGGTACATCAAGGACCCAATCATCTGACGATACACAGTGACATCAACTGGATCAGATGAAGCATCACACAGAAGCTTCAGGTTCGATGCCATAGGTGTGGCCATGGCCTTGCAGTCCATCATCCCGAACCTCTTCAGGATCTCTACTGTATACTTCCCTTGTCCAAGGAAGATTCCATCTGCACTCTGCCACACCTCCATGCCTAGAAAATAGTGCACCATCCCCAAGTCCTTCATCTTGAACTTGGAAGCAAGCTTCCTCTTTGTATTGGCAATCAATCTATCCTCACCTGTTATAAACAAGTCATCCACATACAATAGTAGTATCACAGGATTGCCTTCCTCAACCTTGTAGTAAAGGTTGGAATCCGCTTTACTCTTGGTAAATCCCAAACTAGATAGGAATCCATCTATCCTGCCATACCAAGTCTTGGGTGCCTGTTTCAAACCATACAGGGCTTTCTTTAGTTTGCACACATGTGACTCTTGGTCATGTGTCTCAAACCCGAGTGGCTGCTCCACATACACTTCCTCTTCAACTACACCATTCAAGAAAGCTCTCTTGACATCCATCTAGTGTACCTTCCATTTCATCACTGTAGCCAGAGCAAGTACTGATCTAATGGAAGTGTATCTAGCTACAGGTGCAAAAGACTCTTCATAGTCAATTCCTCTTTCTAGGAGAAGCCACGAGCAACAACCTCACTTTGTATTTCTCCATGCTACCATCTGCAGCATGCTTAATCTTATAGATCCACTTGGAATTCACAACAAACTTCCCTTCAGGTCTTGGGACCACATCCCAAACATGATCGATTGGTACTTCTCAACCATGGCATCCTTTTACTGTATCCCATATCTTGGGAACTTCAGATTCTTCAATATCTTCAACAGATAGTTTGAACTTCATTGCTGGAACAAATGTTGCGGTTCTTCTTTTGTAGGTGATGGTATACGATCTTTCCTACAAAACAAGTTACATTGCATGATTAGAAAACATCTCATAGTTTTCAGAACAAATTCTTACACATAAAGAAATATGTCATACATTCATGCAATTATTTTAGCCAATGCTTCAATACAACATTTATCCATATCCCGTAACTTTCTAGATGCCTTCCAATCTCTACCAGAACATTGTTAAGAGTGTGCACAGCTCCCAACATGTCAGCAAAGAGGTTTCATTCTAGATAAGTAGCAATGGAATGTTGTACAGTGCCATAGGCCACTTACCCATCACATGCATATTAGTAGTATATTGTTCATTAATGTAATTATTCTAATATGCATAATACACACCCTAAGTTTAGGAACATAAGCATATACATCATTGAGCAATATTATTTAAACAAACAAGTATGCAAGAAATGACAATTCAAATACTTATCTTTGTTTGGTTGTAGGGTGGACTCCCTCTCAATATTTGCTTCCTTGTAGGAACTACTGGAGTGTGCTCCCTCTTGATCTTTTCTTCCTGGATTACCCGTCCTTGAACTTATATCCATCCTCGATCACTTATGCATACTTACTAGTATCATCATTGTGTTATCCTCGAGGTCTCATACACAATCATACATTCATTAGTATAATCTCAATACTATAAAACATTATGATTCTAAGTAATCTTAAACATGTATAGTCAATATCATTTCATACACAGATAATTTATCACAAGCACTAGTATTCAAGGTTCCAGGGAGTACTTCCTTTACTCATGCAAATTCTTATTTGACCATAGGACTCTTCTGGTTAGTCATATCACCGATTAAAGTAAGAAACATAATATACCTAAACCCATGATTACTCAAACCTATAGTTTCATGAATAATCATTATCAATCATACCAAGTATACTTATATAAGAGATCATATCACAAGGTAGGATTCTAACTTGATATAGGAAAAACATACCTGGATTAATGTGTTAGTTAGTTATGTCTAACATACCCACATGATGCCTTCTTTTTTTCTTCAATGACTTGTGCTAGTAACCTGCATATATCATAGGTTAAGCATTGTAGAACCAAATTATACATACCTCATAAGTAGAGCTTCTATGTGATCCATGAAAATGGATGAATCTTTGTCTTCATGTCACCATGGTCATATGTTCTTGAACTAGAACATGATTTGTCTTTCTTGATGTACCTTTCATGTTAGCAGACAACATCAACCTCATACAACACCACAATGCATTAGTACAATCATAAGTGTCAAAACCCTAATCAATGAATATATGCATTCATAATTTTACTAAGGTGATACAACAAGTCTAAAGTTAATCAAGATTGTACTAACCTTAATGAAGACAAACATACAATAAACTTAATCATGAACAGATCTCAAAACATACCTGGATAAGTCATACCTGTCGATATTGCTTGTAATCTTCTTATCTAAGGCCTTAGCCTCAACTCCCTCTAAAACAGGAACTTCTTCACTTATGCAGGTGACTAATCCATTCTCTTCTAGGATTAACCCAATCCACTTTGATTTGCAGAAACTGAATCTGGAGCTGGATTAGGGTTTGTCAGAGAAACCCTAAAAATTCAAACTTTGAATTTCAAACTTTTGAAAGGATAAAAAGATGCACATTTCTAAGTTGGTCAAGCTGGTATACTTAGAATTTGAAAACTGCAAAGTTTCACCCCTCAAAATTGCCTTTTAGATTTCTGGATTCACTAGGGAGGACCCTGAATTAGGGTTTGAGTTTCCCAAAGTTTCACCCAACCAAATAGTTTGATCCAAAGCTCTAAACTTTTATTTTTCCAAGAAGCTTCCAGCTATGGTCACAGATTTCAAAAATTCCCATTTTTGCAGAAGCCCTAATTTTTCACTTTTCCGATCAAAGTCCCGAATTAGGGTTTGATCAAGCCCAGCCTTCTACCCAACCAAAAAATTTGATCTTGGTATCTAAATTTATATTTTGATGAGGATTATCCAGCTGTGGTCTTCGATACAAAAAATTACAACATTCTTCGAAACCCTAAATTCCCGGAGCCATGAATGAAGGTGCTCAAAATCCAATTCTGTTATGACAGAAATATGCACCTGATTGTTTCTAGTGTAAATCCAAAATTTCAGATCTATAGGGTCTAAAAATTCTACCTGTGGTAGTTGGACCTGTTAAATTTCCAACCCCACAGGTCTGACCTCAAATGGATTCTCTGAGAGAGAGTTATGCCAAGTGTCGCAATGTGACCTGTTTATGGGATAAAACAACAGAGCAAACTTGTATGGAGTACCACGTGTCACTGGTTCAATTTCGTCCTCTAAAAACCTTACCTGAGAAACTGCAGTCTATGACCTACCTGTCCCTTTTTACAAAATTTCATTTGGAGCTTCCTAGCCCAAGTTGTGACCTTTTTCCTAGGTCACCTGTTTGTGACTGAGATCTGAAAGAGGCAGAAACCCTAGATTGTACAAATCATAAAACACAAAGTACAACGAATTAGAAGTCATGCTTTGGACACAATGTACATTGGTATCTTATCTTCGACCTGTAAAATTTTTAGATCCTGAAACTTCTCCAAAATGGATTTATAGCAAAAGTTCTACGATGACTGGTTTTTTCTATATCAAGCCCTAGCTTCGCAAGTGCAACAAGTGTCATAAATTCCATACCATGCCTTCTTTCAGGCTAGCTATGATACCATGTTGGTTTTTCAGAATTTACTTCAATCTCATCTAGGATATTAACTGAGAGAACAACCTGTACAGCATATCTACAGCATATCAATCATGGACAGAATAATGCAAGCACACAAGAGGCAATAGACACACAGAGTTTTACTAGGAAAAACCATAAAGGTGAAAAACCCCACAACTTCCTCACAGATAGATAGAGAAATGATACAACCCAAGCATAAGAGATAGTCTTCTCCTAGAAGAAGCTTCTCCTCCTCCACAAGTGCACCATTCTCCAATGAGAGTATGAGTGAGAAAGTGAATGATCAAATAGAGTGCCTCCCGCACTCTATTTATACTTGACTTGACTTGCCTAATAACCTTTACTAGGTCGGCCTTAACTTAACCACATAACATAATGCTGACAGGGCCGACCCCCAATAGGGTGGTCTAATAACCCTTTAACCCACATGACTTATATAGGGCCGACCCCAACAAGGTGGTCTAATAACCCGTCAAGTATAAGTTACGACACTTACAATATAAATGACGACACTTCCGTATAAAGGAATAATAAAATCTCTATAGGAATACAAACACTTTCGTATAGAGGAATAATAACATCTCTATAGGAAAACAATATACGTATATGAAATACATTCCGAAGTTACAAATACATCAACACTTCAAACCCAATTCGAAATACTTAAGAGCCATTTGGAAGCATTTGAGTCACCACTAGTCCAAGGTTTGAATTGACCAAAAATTGCAATTTTTCCAATTTATTAAAAAGTGACACTACAATTGATGTGGACTTTCAAAAACAGGCACAATATTCTACTTTATACATATATTCTCCAAATTTTAGTGCTTTGTTCACCATTTTCACACACCATGCTACTATATTCTTCATAATGCATATGCATTCTTCATTTTAATCTTGCATGCAACGGGTATTTCTGCTTGTTTTGTAGTTATCTCGAAAAATATATAGTGTGAATTGGCATTCACAAGTTCAGTTTCTAAATCCATGCATGTTTCTCATATGAATGGATATGACTTAGTAGATGGAAAACATTTTTAAAACAACAGAGATGCTTGCAAGACAATTCTCTGATATTTAATGATGAAAAACATACTGAGCTTTAGTTTAAAGAATTCAATAGTTTGTAACAATTTGTAAGCATCTCATGATGTTCATATGAATTTTGCACCATGATACACACATAAACAACAGTAAATGAAAACTCCATACGCAATTGTTCATGTGCACATAAAAAAATCGGACCAAAGGTCAAAGAAAATCGAAATATCTGAAACAATCTCACGCTCAACACTATCTATAATGACAACACATATAGGGCCAAATTTGATGCTCAAGCTTTATTATCACTTGAAGAGAGACATACATAGACTTAAAAGATCTAAAAATACACGGATAAGGACAAATTTACAGAGGACGAAAAATCTATGTAATAACTCTGTAATCTTAATCTCACAAAAGGTTATCACATGATCAAAAGGTTCACTGACCCGACAATATAATAGGGGACTACAAAAATGCTAGCCTCGAATAATACATCCAATTTACATTATATAGGACTTCTCATCGTAATTGAATTCATTTTTTTTCAACATATTTGTAAGTATGTCACTCACCTGGTGCAGGAAGCCTTCCAGGTATTGGATAGCCTTCAGACCTCTAATCTGGAAGGGCCCTACCTCTTGTGATAATAAAAGGGTTCTTTGGTGCCTGAAGTGCCTAAAATGCATTTCATCTAGCTTGAATCTTTTTCTTGCATATTCCATTGCAAAGACCCTAGCTATGAGTAGGGTTGGGAGTTGGTAAGGATTCTCAAATCCATAAACTTTGATGATAGTAAATTCTTCATACAAAAACTAGTCCCATGTCATGGTGTCAGGAGTGAACTGGAGCCACTTCTTGTTCTGAGGGAACATCCCAACACTGTTCACGTGCAATTGAACTCCTGTGTTTGGAAGTTTGTAGGCTACTTTGTTAGCATATCTTCTGACATGCATCGAAATGATCACCAAATGGGTTGGGGCTGAGGCTGGAAGTGGAAGAACTCTGTTTGCGCAAATTTGTCCCTCGTGACTAACCGTTGCTGGCACCATAAACTTTCGAAAGGAATGGGTAACTTTTGAAATGAATGGGTGTTATTTGTTGGCCTGCAATGAGGACCCAGTAATATTGGGCTTAATTTCAAACTAGCCATAATCATGGACGGATATGCCAAAAGACTTGAGACCTTGCTTTAGAACTCAACTCGCTGAAAATTCTCTTGTTGACAGGCTTTCATTCACAGTTTTGTTGGAAAATTCTCTATAAATCTAGAAATATTTAAGGAAGGCACAAGCTTACCAATACTACTTGAGGATTATTCTAAGTATTTAGCTCTCATACAGAGTTTGGCTAGAAAATTCCTTTGTCTTTACTTTTTAGGGAGGTTCAAGGCCTGCCAATGGAATTCAAGTGTTGAACATGCCAAATTCCTTTTAGGTTTGAAGACAAATTCTCTTCCAAATCTAAGGAGTGCTTGGAAGCATCAAGATGTTCCTTTATGTCTTGAAAGAGTGACATTCTTCCCATACTGCCAATAGATTCAGCACAAGTTGAAATGAGGAATGCATTCAATAGTAATGTGTATTTATGTTGAAATCACAATTTAAAAGGGTAAAATTTCCTTACTCTACCACCTAATTATAAATACAAGTATTCTCACATATGAACAGGAAAGCCATAATTTTGAAATGATTTGATCTCTCCCCCACGACTAGTAGTGACTTTTACTAATCCCCGTGCCACAGGTGTAGAAGCTCCATACTGGCCTTGGTTAGTATTACTGAGATGAGTCTTCAGAATGTCAAAGTGAGAATAAGCTAGATTTAATCAGCTTTGTTATCTTGTTGGGTGGGGGTATTCTCCTTAGGCCATGTTGATGAGCCCTTATACAAGCTATCAAAGAAAAAAATATGGCTTGAATTTAGATTATCAAGGTTTCTAAGAAATACAAAAAATGCCATAAAGATGCCTGATGTGAATCTAAGATACAAGTTGAACATCGAGAAATATCATCTTGGCCATTCCTATATACCAAATTATGTGAACTACATGAATGTAATACTTGAGAAACATAATGCAAAGCAGTCTCTAGTTCTTGCCCCTCACCAGATTCTCTTGAAAGAAGACCATTTTGGCATCCAACATCCTTACCTCCCTGCAATGAAGGTGGAGTGTGCCTCTGACTAGGCATAGATTTAGGTGAATTCCAAATGACATGTTGAATCTTCATACTAGACCAACGAATTGCAACTGAAACACACTGTGATAGAAAGCATTAATGTGACCAACAGTACTTTTCATGCCTTGCACTAGATCCACAAGAGCTCTCATGATTCCAAATATAAACATGTGAATCTTCACTTGCACAAATAAAATGGTGGCCATTTGGAGCAAATGGTGCATAAATTTGATTGCGGGTAAAAGAAATGAATTCAAACCTAAATGGCTCATTGATGTTCTGTTTGTACATAACTTGAGGTTGCTTAGTTTAATTATTGTCAAAAATCCTTCAGAGTTAAGTACTATTAGATTCACATAAACTATAATGAACTTCATATGATCATTGAGCTCATGATCAAAGGATAAATAAACAGATAGACACTGATAAAGAAACAAGCAAGCTTGTGAGAAATTTAAAATTGATTGGCATCTCAAAATTTTCACCTTAACCACTCAGTCTCGAGTCAAAGTCTTTATATACTCTGGAAGTAACAAATATTAAGTGAGATCTTACAGTCTTGTATCTCTTATAAGCAAAACAACCTCAAACTTTGTCGA
The DNA here is from genome assembly GCA_027924585.1 of Larix kaempferi. NCBI lineage: Eukaryota > Viridiplantae > Streptophyta > Pinopsida > Pinales > Pinaceae > Larix > Larix kaempferi. The sequence continues at coordinate 4,749,311 of BSBM01000756.1, forward strand.
GTACCTCCATTGAAGAGAGTTTAACATGTGATTTAAAGTGGTGACAAGAAGGAAATAATAACAACACCCAGACAAGAAGGAAACCCAACAACACTTCAAAAATATGGAACCCAACATCGACATTCCCTTGAAAACCTCAAAACATGAAAGAACGGCATGAAATTTAGAGGAAAAAAACTCAAGGCAAATTAAATACCCATATATAGTTGGATTATTTCATATTTTGAAGCATAATTCCTCTCATAACCTTATCACAGAGACAGAAATAACATCTGAAATGCCTTAAAATTGTTCATTTACAATATTCATTGTCATTTATTAGTTCAATGTCATTGCTATTCCAGGCTATAAAACTATTAAGTGTGTCCGCTAAATACTTGCATTGATTGCTTCTGTGCTTTAGCTTGATTTCATAGTCATGATTGACCAAAAGTGATTGTGAACACACATAGTAATATCCCTCTCCTAGTGATTCCCCATTAGGCCTAACGAAATTTGGGTCAACCCTTCTTATGTCACCCTTGGCAACCTTCACCCCACCATTAAAATAAGTAAACATTTTCTTCCTTCCAACCCCTCTTTTGAAGGTGGCAACAACGATTGACTCTATCAATAAACAAATTATTGTGAGATCCTTTAAAATAGGAGAATATTATTGGATGAAAATAAATAGGTTTAGAACTTACCTTTTCTTTCAAGTTACCATTTGGTCCATGATCAAGTTTCCTCGAATCCAGTAGAGTTTGTTTCATCAAAGCTTCACTAGGACTTGAGGAAGATTGCTAAAAAAACACTTGTAAGTTATATTGAAATAATGATTATAATATTGCACCAAATAATAAATCGTTTCAAAGATACCTTCAAGTTATTAGATGGTGTAGGATCCATTTCACTTTGTTCCATTGAAGGTTCAATATGCATATTCTGGAAACTTTCATGAAAAATAAACACTTGTGAGATGTATTCAAAGAATTAAAAGTAACATTGGACAAAATAAGAGGTAATTTCAAAGATTGCATGGAATGGGATCACTGGACTAAGAGGTGACATTTGCAAAGGTCCTTGACTTGATGCAACATCTGACAAGGGAGCATTAATATGGCAATATAGTAGTTTCCATGAGATACAATGTAAAAAGAAGAGACAAACATTTAAAATCTCAATCTTCAAAGATGACATACATAAAAAATTAAATAATCTACACATTCAATTTCTTACATTGTTGGGGTTTGGGTCAACACTACCATTTTCTTTCCTCTACTCCATGGCAGATTTCCATTTCAACAATTCACCAATAGTTGATTTCAGTATTCCAATTTCCGTATCTTTTTCTTGGAGTTCCCTATCTTTTTCTCTCATTTTCTCTTGTGCATTAAGAAATTCGTTCTTGTAGGCATGGTATTTTCCAAACAATTCAGTTGGAGTTACTCCCAATCCAACCCCACGTACATGGCCCCTCCTATCAGGCCCCAACACTATAACGAGGGCATCTTGCTTTTTTGCATTTGCAGGAGACACTGAATTTGATTCTTTTGTTTCGATTTGTTTCTAGCAATGTTAAACATTTCAACCAATTAATATTAGAAAAAAAATTAACATTAAAAACACAAGACTAAATAATACATACAAGAATAGGATGAGAACTCACTATTGTCTCTGTTATAGATGGTCATGACATTGGAGTTCCATCCTTCTTTGTATGGCATTTCACCCACACTTTAGTCCTATTTACAAGCCTATCATCTGGATTGTGAGCTTATTTCTAGTCATGACAAATGCTATAGGGTAGATAAGTACATTTGATATAATGTTACCCATGAATACATTTATAAATGCTAATTGTGAACAAAAAAAATAGAATCTGTTACAACTTACAAGGTCATGTTCAACCCTAAAGTAACCTCTACAACCAAAGTGTGGGTATCTCGTTCTATTTCCCTATTTTCCTTATTTATGTTTGCCTTCTCCTGCAACTCATTAAAAAATGTGGATGCTTAGATTAAAGTTAATTGTATAACCAAGTATTTAAAATATCATGTCATTTGATTATAACGTGCATATTTCTCTTTCATTTTTACCTTGAATTTAGGGTCATATTATGTTCTAACAAATTCAATCTAATCCGTTTCATTTACTCCAATTGGAACATTTTCCATCATCTCCTCGTTTGTTTGGTATTTCAAATAGTATTTTGTATACAAACAATATCTATAATTTTGGAGGCATTGAGATATTACTATATTACACCACCTTTCTGCTAAAGGATCTACTTGGAAATTGCTTTGCAATAGATAAATAGTTCATTGTTAGACAAAAACTGTTATTTGAAACCAAATCGATCACACACATGGTCAACATACATCAACAAAATTAAAAACAAAATTCCAATCATTATTTGGTTGATGCTCACATTGATTGCATTCCATGTTTCTTTCTTCAACGCTTCAGGAACTTGTTTCGAATCCATAAACTGAATGCCTAGAATTTCTCTTGCAAGGACACCTAGACAAGAGGTAAATTTCTCTGACCCTGGACCAATAGGTTGCCCCTCTTATTAACTTGAATGTTTGGTAATGGAATTCCCTTTGGAGTATTTCTAAAAAGACATTGTGTTGATCCTCTACCCTTTATTTTGGCATTTGTTTCAATAATTGCTTGGTTAGATGCACTTGCCCCTTCCAAACCATGCTCTTGTTGTATTGATGGTTCTTGCTGAACATTTTCTGGAAAATAAACCATACCAATTTAGACAATGACAATATTGATTCCTTAATAGAAATGTTGGAAGTACTTATGTAGAAAATGTTTGTCCTCTACCCTTTATTTTTGCATTTGTTTCAATAATATCTTGGTTAGATGCACCTGCCCCTTCTAAACCATCCTCTTGTTGTACTGATAGTTCTTGCTGAAAATTTTCTTGAAAAATAAACCATAGCAATTTAGAAAATGACAATATTGATTCCTTAATAGAAATTTTTGAAGTACTTTTGCGGAAAGTGTTAGTCCTCTATCCTTTGTTTTGGCATTTGTTTCAATAATAGCTTGGTTAGATGCACCTACCCCTTCCAAACCATGCTCTTGTTGTAATGATGGTTCCTGTTGAACCTTTTCTAGAAAAATAAACCATACGAATTTAGACAATGACAATATTGATTCCTTAATAGAAATTTTTGAAGTACTTTTGTGGAAAGTGTTGGTCCTATACCCTTTCTTTTGGCATTTGTTTCAATAATAGCTTGGTTAGATGCACCTTCCATTTCCAAACCATGCTCTTGTTGTACCAATGGTTCTTGCTGAACGTTTTCTGGAAAAATAAACCATACCAATTTAGACAATGACAATACTGATTCCTTAATAGAAGTTTTTGAAGTACCTTTGCATAAAATATCAAGTCATGAAGTAATCATACCTTGCATTGATTCTTCTACCTTTTTATCAGGACTATGTTCATCATCATTGTTGTCACTGCTATGGTAACTAGATTAACATTGTTGAGGGACAGTGGAATGTGATGTTATCTTTTGTGGTATTTTTGTCCTCGTTTTATCTCCTATGGTAAAGTATGTTAGTAAAGCTTTGCTGAAAATTGTATACTGATATTTTTTTATTAAACACTATGTTTTTTAAATGTTTACCTGAAATTGTGTCACATATATTATTGTGAATCTCTTTGGCAATGTGCCTTGACTCTGTGGTTTTAGATAACCCTTGTATAAAAAGTGCTATGGTTTCCTTTCTATGACACCCTTTTTCTAGCTGCAAATATGGATTGCAACAATTGAACAAAGTAATCTATACAAGTATTGAAGAACAATGAAAGCACAATAATCATTAAAATATATTGAAGCCCAAAACAAAAATATTGTATACTTGAACATTTAGATTCGCAAATAAACTGCAAAACAAAACAAAATCCCATGTTTGAGCACATCCTTACCATTACAAAATTAAGCAAAACTAACAGATTGAATAAAAAACCAACATGCAAAATAATCAATAATGGCTGCATGATAAAAAAAACTAGTATTCAATAAATATATCCCATGGGATTTCTTCGACAGGGCATGCCAACAGAAACAATCAATGTACGGGAAAGGAGTTGTCTTACATATATCAGATACACAGTTTTTCAAGTTAACAATGGGATACAAACCAATATTATCATAGACTAATTATGTATACAGGAACTGTGGAAAAAGATCCTCCACAAGACATAGTGATCCATTATTATTTTTCACGATAACAGGGCGATCTTTAAGTGTGACAATGGTGCTTTAATAGGAATCGAAGCTGTGACTCTATGAGCGATTGTTAGCAATTAGGACACACAAAACCTCATAGATAACTCGTGCTCTATTTGGCATGATTATAATCAGGTTGTTCTGGTATGTGTTTGTGATTCAATATTCCATTGAAAGTACCCTTTTGTTTTTTAATTATGTTAGTAGTCTCAATTGAAGTCCTAGCGACTGCATTTAAATTAAAATAACTACCAACGGTTATCCTTTGTAGCCCGAAGGCTCATGAAGGTTATGTTTTTCTCATATGCAATAACGAGGGATGACCATGACTGTATTTTGAACTTTCAAATCCGTCAATGTAGCGACAAGTGATCCACTACTTTTTTGCAAGATAATAGGTCCATATTCAAGACATGCCATCTTCAGGATAGAAGGGCCATTATAATATATGCCTGGCATATTTCTACAGATGTAATTTTGTACTCTTTTGAGAAATAAAATTACAAAGATGCAAAATAATCAAAGATGCAAAATAAAATAAAAACATTTTTATTGATAAATCATAGGAAAAAACATGGAGCTTAAAATAATTGCAAGATGAAACAGATGCAACTACAAATTACCCCTCGCCACATTGAGTTTTCATGGCTTCCTCCCTCAAAATGAGATGAACTTCGATGTGTACCTTGGAAAGATGCTCCAGCTGGAAGCAAATCCTGGTTTTCAAAAGAAATCGCACGGAATAGAGATAGGTTATGCTTGCGTATAAATAGTAGGGATTACACTAGGATTTGTGGAAAACATCAAAATGGGTGGGAGATCAAAGTCCATGCACTGTATTTTTCCACAAATGGGTGGCAGACTCACAAGAAATCCCAAGCTATATAAGTGTCTCCAAGATTTTGTAATTACTAACACATGTCGATTTATTTATCTTGTCAATTTGGTAAGCCTTTCATATACTAATTTTCTTTATTTCAATTTCAGTAGAACTTACCTATTGTCGGTGAAGGTCGATAGGCATGTCGATTACCCTCTCCATGCAATGAAATATGGACCATTGACACTGCTAAATCCTACAATCCTGGTCGTTGGCGTAGTCCCATTTTTGGTGCATGTCTCTGCATCCTCTAGCAGGCACAATCTAAGCTGGGGGAAGATCTGGGTTGTTCGCTCACCAGATCTCCTCTGTATCTCCGCAAAAATTCATCCCTATGCAAATGGCCATGATCTATGTCAGCATTAATCTCCACCATCCGCGCAGCCTTCCTCCTATGATGCATACTTCATGCCTCTTTCCCAACCGATGGTTGTGATCACTGGCCGAATCAATCTAGATGAACCAAATCTTCCCTCCCAATGAGGATTCCCCTAAAATGCATCAAGGTTGTACACGTGTTGGCCTCTGATGGATTTTGATAAATCCATACTTCCAATTCCATATCTCTCTGAAATTATAAAACTATCGTCATAATTACTCGTGATGTGATGATGACAATGACTCAATATTATCAGCAAGATTTATCACATGATGGAGGTGGACTTGGAAGCACCCCTTTGAGGAACAAGGACATTTATATGCAAAACTTGGGTCAAAATTGACTTCAATAAATCCTTTGTGTTTCAACCTAGTATTCCCTTAAATGTTGTATTCTAGGATTTTGGAAATGCCTCCATGTAATTGATCTCTCAAGTATTTTGGAGGCCAAATTGTTGATATGAGCTTGAACTCTAGACTTTGTTGTCTCAAAAGAAATACATTACACAAGGAATGAATGGGAAAGGGATGTACTAAAATATTTTATTTAGATAGGGCCCAATTTTAACACTATAAATCTTTACCTTGAGAAAATATTATATTTTCTATGGAAAGAGACCGCTACATAATACCTAATAGGATAAGTTGTCAAGGAAATTATTTGATATGGGTTGGAACTTAACTTAGGAATAAATGGCACTACCAATAAGACATGTATATGGGAAATGACTAGATAAATTTGATAATGGTTACCTAGATGTGATTCCTTATGATGTATGAAAATTGAAAAGTGGAATACATAAAATTTGGTTCCATATCAGAATCTAAAATGAAATTATTAACTAAGACTTTATGCATAGTTGCAAAACAAGGAAGTTAGTCAAGGATATTAATACTCCAAATTTCGGTCATTATATTCTTTAAATACACTACCTTTGAGAGTGAGAAAGAATCGTCGATCAAACTAATGAGTATATCTTAGGCAGAGAAGGGCATGAAGTAAAGGGAGTAAGAAATATTTGGAAGAAACATTAAAAAGTATATCTAGAAGAAACAATTGAAACGATTATACCTTAGTCTTAGACATGATACTTTAAGTACGGCCAAAAGGTGGATAATTGTTTCATGCTTGATATGCTTAATACACAATGTTATCCAACCATGTATGAAGCATACCATTGGAGGGAGTGTATTTAAATTTTTCCAACACTAAATCAAGGGATCCAGTGTACTACATTGGTGTGTTCATATAATATCCATAATGGGGTTGTCCTGGTGAACAAAGCCTACTTGTCCTCCTCTTTATTGGATTCAAGTTGCTCAACATGAAATGGAGGAGGAAGCTTCAAAATTAATTTTGGCGTCGAGCCAAATCTATACCCCTTTTGTCCTCGCTCCAAGTCATTCCCACTTGACACCTGTACACAAGTAAGCAAGGAACACCTTTCTCAAACCATTTCTCCTAATAATTGTAATAATTAAAAGGGATTCCAAATTCATTATTACCTAAATAACCACATTCCACGCTAAGATTAGTCCTCCACCATAAACACTATTGAATGCACGCAATGTCCGATACAAATGGTTTTTGTTGGGAGGAGGGAGGGAGGTGGGGGAGGTGGTTAGGAAGAAGAGGGATACTTTATGTATTAAAAGGGATAATAACAAATACAGAGTCTTTATTGCAGTACCTCCTTCGCCAAGTCTTTGGTTACTCCAGTATAGGACATTAACAAGCAATCAATCTTTCGTTGCTTCTCCAACTTGAAGGGAAAGGATAATTCATCGAATTAAGGTATTGAATCAATATTGGAAAGACAATAAATTAAAAATAGCAGGTTCCTAATAAAAAATGGGATGTAAAAACCCTAGTCGATGTTAATGTAATTGTAACTTCAGAAGATATTCACTTGTATATTTTATATTGTATTTGTATTTTATTATTGTACCTCTGATGATGATGTTTATTCCTCCGGTTGGAGAAGTTATTATTGTATTTGGGTCATGTAAAGTCATTGAGGTTAACCCTCCTTTGTATGTCAAGGCATTAGACCACAGACTTAAGTTTTATATGGGTTATTAGACTCTCCTAGATAATTCGGCCTAGTCAAGTACAACTAGGGGCAGACCTAGTTAGGTAAAGGTCAAGTGAAATTTAAAGTATAAATAGAGAGGGTGCCTCTCTCATTTGATCATATCCACTCACTCAATCAATTCGCATTAGTGAGAGAGAGGAGGAGTTCGCACAAGTGGAGAAGAGAGAAGTTGTTGAAGACCATCTCTATTTTGGGTTTTACTTTTGTGACATTGTATTGGTGCTCATTCTATCTCTGAGGAAGTTGCGGGGTTTTCTCCTTTATGGTTTCCCCAAGGAAAATATTTGTGTCTCTTGTGTTTATGTTGTGCTTGTGATTCTCTCAGTAATATCATAGATTAATATTGATTAAATTGTGAAAAAATAACAGTCGATTGGTTCACAATTCCTCTAGCATAAGGGTATGATACTATTGTGTTGCCCCTTCCCAACCTTAATGACCAAACTAATACTTGCATAATATGGACAAGGTGGCTGGTATGGGTCTTAATTGTGTCCAGGAGTACGTTCTATATCAAAAACCTATTAATATTGAATGCACAATTAATGAAACCCATTATATTTTTTCCAAATTTTCCAATGTCCCCGTTTGTTGCTTGAAGGAAACATGTGGGGCGTGGCCAGTTGCTAGAGGGAAACTCATGGGGCACAAGCAATATTGATTTTTTTAGAAGGAAATACAATGCCTTTGATGGATTAGAGGTATAGAGTCATATCTAGAGAAGTGTTCAACCTGATGCCCCCTGAGGTCAAAAGAATAACTAAGGGATAACATTCATTTAAAGGAACAAAATTTTGGTGAATGGACCAAGATGAAAAATAGTATAACTATATCGATAAAGGCACTCCCTATGGTTTTCCTTATGGTGTCGATTTCCTCTTTAAACATGGACCTACAATAAAATAGTTGAGCTTATCATTGTTTGTCATTAACAATGGCCTCAACAAGCTAAAGCATTAATATTCCTTTACTTTCCAAACCACTTGATTTGTCATCTAAGCATTGACTCTACAATATGTATATTGTTTTGTGTGTTTATGTTTTGTATTCTTTTTTAATTTGTCTAAGCATGGAATTTGGTGTTTTACGAAGAAAAAAAATTGTAGAATTTTGAATTGATCCATGTGGATATTGGTGGCCACCCACCTTTCCAATAGGCTCAAAACAGTTTTCTGGCAATTTTGGTAATTTACTATTTTTAGCAGTTTTTTCGGGTCTTGAACTTCCGGGGCTGTTTTGAGTCCCTAAATGACCTTTTTTGGCGATTTGGGGGGCCAAATGGTTATTCATTGCATGCATTTGGACCCCCTACAATGCTGTAAATCTCGGATAGACCTTTCCAAAGGGCTACCGAGCGCCCCAAATGGAGATCATATGCAAAAGTTATGACCCCGGGAAGTTGACTGTTTAACTAACCACCTTGGGGATGCAAACTTTATGACGGTTCATCTTCTAGGGTTAGGTTTTTGGATGTTTGGGATTCTTTCCCTCATGCTTATGATAAATAGGCCCTTTGGGCCTCTCTTTGTATTCTTCTTCTTACGAATGAGTGCAGCTGTCACATCTCTTCTCAGAGATAAGCCGCCACCATTCCAGCAAGCTTGTTTTCTACTGCATTTTACAGTTTTAGCTTATTCCTTTATTGAATAGAAAACCAGTTTTACTGTATCTCTGTTATTTTGTGTTAAGCATCTGATAATAATCTGTATTCATTTCGTTCTGCTCATAAAATCCGGATCAGTGGTATCAGAGCGGTCTGCTCCTTGTCATCTTAATGCATGTCCCCAACGAGGTCAGGGTACAAAGAATTGGGTCTCAAGCTTGTTTCTCTTGAGGACAAAATCTCTCGCATGCCCAAGTGACCTCTCATGGCAGAAGAAAAGAAAGATGGCTGGACAGGATATCCTTTCAAAATGTTGCTTGAGGAAGCCCTCATGCAACAGAGGAACGAGATGATGGATAGTTTCACGCAAATCCTTCGGCGGCTACCAACAAGCGACGCATCTTCCTCGAGCGGAGGCACCACCCCCTTCAAGGTACAAATCAACTTCAATATTCCTATATTTGAAGGTCAGATAGACGTAGATGCTGTAGATAAGTGGTTGAATCTACTAGAAGGGTATTTTTCTGTCCATAACTTTTCAAATAGAGAAAAGATTACTTATGCACTCCTCAAAGCCGTTCCCCATGTCAAAAATTGGTGGGAAACTTTCTGCGAGCAAAAGGACACAGAGGAAACCTCATTATTTTCAGTCACGGCCACCTGGGAATCCTTCAGGGATATTATTAAGGAACAATACTACCCTATTGGAAGTTATGAGGACTTGTATACCAAATGGACCACACTGTGCCAAGAAAGAGACCAAGTAGTGCTAGAGTTCACAAATACCTTCCATACCTTGCGCACCAAGCTAGGTATCAAAGATTCAGAGTGACATCTGGTGCTCAAGTATCGCAGTGGTCTACATAGATACATCCAAACCGAAATGGAATTTATGGACATCTCTTCCTTGGGTGCGGCCTACTGATATGCCATCAAAATCGAGTAGAAGTTCAAACAAAAGATGCGGCAATTTGGGCCTGGGAACCCCTCACAGCAAAAGACAGGAAAGGGCGGCTCCAACCCATAGAATAAAGGACAGAGCAAAGATGGATAGTATCAAGACAACCAGTCCAAGCTGCAAGCAAAGAAGGACACCGAAAGAAAGACAAAGAAAGATACCGGGAAGTGGTGCGACTTCAATAAGAGCCCTTGGCATAACACTGTTGACTGTCGCTCAAAGCAATCGCTGGTAGCCGAAGTAAAAGCATCTGAATCAGATGCAGATTCTGAATCTGAGTCCAAATCAGAAAGGGGAAGATGGATCATCGATGTGGAACCTAGTGCCACCATTGCTACCACCAAGCTCCATCCTGATGAACTAGACGAGCCAGAAGAAGGAGAACACCTCTTCCATTCACAGATGTGGGTAAAAGGCACCCCACTGTACTTCATCATTGATAGCGGTAGCCAGAAGAACCTCATCTCAGTAGAGGTCATCAAGCTCCTAGCCCTTCCGACAACACCACACCCACAACCCTACACCATTGGATGGCTCCGCAAAGGAAGCAATCTTCGCATCGGCCAACAATGTCGAATGTCATACGGCATCAAGCCCTTCAAGGACGAGGTATTGTGTGATGTTTCTCCTCTTGAAGTTTCAGATGTTCTTTTGGGACAACCTTGTTTATGGAAATGTCATGCTATATATGAGTCCAGGCCTCGTAGTGTCATTATTTCTTTCAACAGGAAATTGTACAGGATACCCGAGGCAACCCCTCCTAGTGCTATTTCCTTGATCTCTGCCAAGCAATGCAGAAAGGTCATCTCTCAGACCGAGAAATTTGTCTTCTTCGTGATTCTCTCTCAGAGTGAGAGAAAGATTGCAGCCACATCCAGGGCCTCTGCGACTGATCTCTCCACACAACAGAAGCAAGTGGATAAGGTGGTGGAAGAATACTCAGATATCTTCTCCTCTCCTACCGAGGTAACTCTGCACTGCCAGGTCAAGCATCCCATCGATATGACCCCAGGCACACCGCTACCCAATGGGCCAGTCTATCACTTCTCTCTGTTGGAAAACAAGGAGATCAAGATGCATATCCAAGAATTGCTCCACAAGGGGCACATCTGTCCCAGCTCATAACCTTGTGGGAGCTCAATCGTGCTAGTGCAGAAGAAAGATGGGACCTGGCGACTCTGCATTGATTACCGGGCCCTGAATAAAATCACAGTTCACAACCGATGGCCACCCACCTTTCCAACTGGCTCAAAACAGTTTTCTGGCAATCTTGGTAATTTACTATTTTTAGCAGTTCTTTAAGGTCCTGAACTTCTGGGGTCGTTTTGAGGCCCTAAGTGACCTTTTTTGGTGATTTGGGGGGCCAAATGGTTGCCAGTTGCATGCACTTGGCCCCACTTGAAATTTGTAAATCTCGGATAGACCTTTCCAATGGGCTACCGAGTGCCCCAAACGGAGATCATAAGCAAAAGTTATGACCCCGGAAAGTTGACTGTTCAACTAACCACCTTGGGGCCACAAACTTTATGACGGTTCATCTTCTAGGGTTAGGTTTTTGGATGTTTGGGATTCTTTCCCTCACGCTTATGATAAATAAGCCCTTTGGGCCTCTCTTTGTATAAATCTTCTTGCGAATGAGTGCAGCCATCACATCTCTTCTCAGAGATAAGCCGCCACCATTCCAACAAGCTTGTTTTCCACTGCATTTTATAGTTTTAGCTTATTCCTTTATTGAATAGAAAACTGGTTTTACTGTATCTCTATTATTTTGTGTTAAGCATATGATAATAATCTGTATTCATTTCGTTCTGCTCATAAAACCTGGATCAGTCCTATATATATTGAGGGTACCATGATTCGTGGCCCATGTCCCAATTTAAAGAATCCTTCTTTTTTTTTAATTAAGTGGTCAAATGCCCTACAAGGAAGCATGCACTAGATCTTCATCTAATCAATATAAATATTTTGCAATAGTTTCTATATCCACACATTTAATATTTCATGTGTAAGTTTATGTTTGTCATGGGAAATAAATATGGATGTACTCCATTCACACTAATGGACCTAACCAAAAGTATCAAAATTTCAAAGTGTTTATATGGCATGAGTTCTGAGGTATTGGATGAAATTCTCAGCAATCAAAGACCAGCTTCAGACAAGTCTGGGTTAGTCCATGAACAAGAAGATCGAAGTTCAATCATACCTGACTATTTCACCCCCCCCCTCCTCAATATCATCAAGAAGTCCAACAATTGGTATCAGAGCATGGTCCAACAAAAGACAGTATGAATGCAATGCAAGGGATAGGAATGCAATATTACTATGTGGTTTAGCAAACTCGGAGTTCACCAAATTTATATTTCAGTGTACAATGGCTAAAGAAATGTGGAATAAGATTAAAAATATCTGTGAAGGATATGAGAAGGTTAAGAAAGAAAAGCAACAAACCTATTTAGGACAATTTGAAACTCTAAAGATGAGGGAAGAAGAAAACACTGCATCCTATTTTATTGATGTGGATGAGATTGTCAATGTTATCAAAGGTCTTGGAGTATAAATTTATGAAAAGTAGTCGTATAAAAGGTATTGAGATCCTTTCCAACAAAGTTTGACTCCAACCTATCAGTTATAGAAGATAGAAGAGATCACTTGGATAAATTAACAATGGATGAACTTCAAGGGATTTTTATTGCATATGAAATGATAATTGAAAAGGAGAATCCTTCTAGAAAGGAAGCATCCTTTAAAGCCTCTAATAAGACAAAGAGCATCAAGCATGAGCAAAGTAAGACTTCCTCTGATGAATCAGACGATGAAGAAGCAAACTATGTGAAGAAATTCAAGAAGGGTCATGGAAAATACAACGGTAAGTTACCTTTCAATTATTTTGGATGTGGTAAAATAGGTCACCTTGCCTCTAAATGTCCTTACAAGGAAAGCATATATAGTGATTATGAGGAATATTCTGACCATGATTAGGAAAGAAGGAGAATGCACAAAGGAAGCAAGTCTGGAAATAAGAAGAAGTTTTTTAAACATAAATGGAGTTTGTACTCCAAGGAGGACATTAGTTCATCCAATGAAGATGATGGTGAGGATGATCCAAAGGAAATGTTGTTCATGGAAATTAAAGAAGATATGGAGAGTGAAGATTCAAAACTAGAAGAAGAATTAGTTGATATAAATTTTGAGGGAGATCAGCTTATAAGTGCCATGGAAGAACTGAAGAAATAAAGAAAGAAGAATAATCAATTAAAGGAGAAACTACTAAAGTATGAAGAACAAGTAGAAGAAGTCGAGATAATAGAAGGAAATATGGCAGGGAAGATAACAGAGAAAGAAGAAATATGTAAGAAGTTGGAGACTAAAAATATCCCTCTAAGAAAGGAACGACAAAAAGTAAGTACTCACTTAAGCTATAAACGAAAGTTTAAACCCTTGGGTTCATGGTATTTGTCTCATTTCAGGATTAAGTCTCCTAATTGGAATCCTTTGTTATTCGCATATCTCTTCTCAAACCAGTGCTTGACCAATTGTTGATCTACACTAAATCTCCTCTTATATTTCTCCCTTTCTCGATCTTCCAGTTTCAAGAGTCTAAGTATCAATCATGTTTTGCATGACCAAACAATTGGCTTCTCTAATGGATTGGGCTAGTTGGAGACAAGTTAGGAATATGTTTGAGGGAAGTATAGCCTCTACTCCATAGACGAGCTAAAATAAATATAAGGTACTGTTGAGGCCTCGGGTGTGTAGGGTGTTGGAATGGATACCAAAGATCTCAACAGAGGAAGAAAACCCAGCCAAATCCTTCAGATAATCCTGCGCAAGTATTACCCTATCCTCGAGTTGTTTGGAATAGTGATATCCCACGAATACAAAGGCCTCCACTGGCACTTGTGGTTTTGATCCTAAAAGGATCTGTCCTCCAATGAAGGAAAACAAAGTGTGTTCAGTTTGAAACAAATCTACCTAAGAGGGGAATCTAAGCTAAGTTAGACCTACTCTAAAGGGTGTCTTGAGTGCAAATTAACTTGATGTGAAAATAGATAAGTATGTTCATCCACTTGATAGAAATGTGAAGGACATCAATTTCTTATCTGCTTAAGTTACAACCAATCAATTAAAATTAACTAAATGCAATATTAAGTGTTTAAGCTCGTTCAAGATTAACCTGTAACCAATATGTCAATTGAAAAATTAACATAGATTATAATTTACTGCGAATCATTTGCAGAAACAGATAAATATTTTAGTTGAAGAAATTCAATTAAAACATAATGCATACACAGATCAGATGTAAGGACAAATCCAACTCATAGATCTTTGTATAAAATAATAATTGCAAAGGATTTAAATAGTGTAGATAACAGTCTGAAGTAAAAATCAATATTTATCAAAGAAACTTGATCAATGAACAAAAGATGATGCAAGAGAATAACATTACTGTATTAGTGAAATTCTGTAAGAAATTACAAGCTCAGCATTAAACTAAGTATCTCCAGCTTTCTTCTGTTGATTTCTACCCCAAAATGATCATCCCTTGCCTAAGAGAGATCTACCCCTTAAATAATAATTTACAAAATAATACAAAGGATAAAATCCCCTAAAACAGGGATTGCAAAATCGGATTATTCAATTAAGTGAGGAAATCTTGCCACTTGCCCCAAATTTCCATCAGTTCATCTATATCTGGATAATGAGGAGATTCGAGCCCTAGCTGGGCATCACACGTGGATCCTTCAATCTCATTTTTTGCCAATTTATGCCACATGCAGATAAAAACATAGATCTTTCCTTCCATGGAGACAGTTTGCCTAATCAGCCAATCCACGTCTTCAATTTGGATGTGCTCAATCCACATTATTTTCTCTCTGACTTCATCACGACAGGCTTCAACCTGCTCTATCATCAATTTTGGTGGATCTACCTTTTCGATGAGCCCCATTGCAGGGAATGCCAACATCTCCATGAGATTGTCTGAGGCATACCATATTCTCCTCCAATTTGCTTGAGCCTGATTTATGGTATCCTCCACCATCTCAATGACATTCTCCCAAGCCCGCATAGCAGTCCTAATCCTTCTGAATTTGAGACTATCCAATTTAGGGATATCAGCTGGCTTATCTTCAATATACTTCTGCCAATCCATGATGTCTTCTACAGCTTTAGAATCCTATTTTGTTTTGTCTACTTGCTTTCTCAAGGTACCAGACATCTTCTCAAACGAGATGTAGGTCTCATTAATTTCACCCAAGGTGATAAATAGCTCAGCTAGAAGCTTATGATGCTCCTGGTTAACATGATTAGCTAGGTCCTTGAACTCTTGCTATGAAAACCTAGAAAAAGCAGAGGAGGATGCACTTGCAGTTGCATCCTCAAGTTGTTTCTTTAGTACAGCCATTATTTCCTCATTGACAACATTTTTTGCTTCTGCATCATGTAGTTTAACTTGGAGAGAAGTATTCTGCAAATGCAGATCTTCCAACTTGTCTTCAAATATCTTCCTTAAATTCTGAACATAAACTTCATGCTCTTCCTTGGTTGTTTCCAATTGCTCTTGAAGCTTTTTTAGTTATTCTTTTTTCAAGTCAATCTCCCTGTTCAAGGTCTTGATTGAATTAAAATTTTCTCCTACAAATGCACCCAAGGCTGTAGTTGCATCCACTGCTTCTGCCTGGATATCATCAGACTACTTTGTCCAGATTATTTGAGCAGGAATGGGTGCCTCCAATTCTCCTTGATCTTTGCTTCTCCTTTTTCCTTTCTTCATTACTTCCTTGGTTGCCTTACTGTAAAAGTAGTCCCCCAGGGGAACAATTACATCATCTTCAAAAGTAGCCACCATATAAGTGGATGATGTGGTCATATCTATTTTTGTAACCAAAAGGGGTGTCTGGGTGACAGTAGGACTAGGAATAGACATAGCAACCTGAGATGAGATTTGCGAAGAAGGGAAAGCTTCACCAATAGATGGTACAGGTTTGCTGAAGGAATGGAAGTAAAAACCTCATGTAGTGAAACTTGAGTGTCAACAACTGATGGTGAAGAAGGAGGAAAGGGATCTGGAACATTAGTAACTGGTGGTAATGAAAGAGATGGAGGTGATTACCGGGGGACAGTCGAAGACTGGATCTCTGCAATGGTTAATGGGAGAGTAAGGAGTGGAATTTTCAAAGCTGGAGCTGTAGAGGTGATAAAATTGAATGCATCAAATAGTTCAGACAAATTTGTTGGTGGTGTCACCTCAGAAGTTGTAACAAGAGAAACTTCTGCTGAGGGAAGTGATGTGGCTGAAGTTATTGCATCAAGAATAGTAGAAACCTGAGACATACTTTAACCTAAAGCAGGTTCACCCATAGCTATGGTGTTCATCAAATCTGAGACTGCCTGTGAACCTTCATTGTTTTCTTCTAGTACAGGTATAGAAGAAATTACTTCATCCTCCCCATCACTATCAATATTGAAAGTGGGGACCTGAGAGGGAGCAATTATGAGCTTTTGTCTTTTTGTTGGATTGCTGACCACAATCACCTGTACATCACTTACTGAGCTGGATGGATTGACCTCTTTGGTGTGCACCACTCAGTTCATTTGTACTAGCTCTTTCTTTGCTTGCTGGGAAGTTTGCATCAATACTTTATATTGTTTAGCAGTGCTTATCTTATGATATTTGTCCATAAGTCCTTTTCCTTTATCACCATCAGGGTAATTCAGCATGAGAGGGGTTTTAGCTTGCTGAGCCTCCTTCTCTTGTCTCTCCTTTCTTACCTACTCAATCAGATTAAGCTCTAATTTTCTGTAGCCGAAGACCTTATCTCTGAGCTCTTGCTGATATAACAAAATCTAGTTCTGTTCATCCCTGCTTTTAGCCCTTGCCAGGACTTTAGAAAAAGTATTGACTCCCTGGTAGATGGAGTCATCAGGGACATCTTCATGTGCATATCCCATCTTCATGTGATTGTGCTTGAAATGAGCCTCAAGGAATCCTTTAGGATCATGTCTTCTTTTAGCAGCAAATCCTAGTTTCAAGGAAGCAATTTTGTTACCCAATACTTGAGCCCACGTGGAAGTAGGGATAACTAAAGGTCCAAGGTTCAAGGGGAATTTGGGCCATCCTTTCCTCTTGGGACCTAAAATTTTGGGGATAAAACCCTTCTATTACAATCTAATATGATACTTCTTCAATCATGAACTTATCTGGAACAATTCTAGGCAGCATGTGAACAACATTGCTTCCCCATATTCTGACATAGGAGAAAGATTCCCCTACGTACAAATCCCCAATTGTGGCAATGAAAAGCTTGGCATCAGCTGAGAAAGCTGGTGCATCTTACTTAAATATATGGAGATAAATAACACCGAGGAAATGATCACAAATGTCATATAATAGAGGTACATAATTATCCTCCCATAGTGCAGAATGATATATGTGAACAGGAGGAGCAGCGGGGGTCCAATTCCATCCCATATTGGGATATTGAAATTCAACACATAAAACATCCAACACATAGGCTGAAAGAAAGAAACAGGGTTCTGTGTAGAAGTAGATTTATGATACTTTTCAATTGTTGTTTTAAGCTCAAAAGACAAAATAAAGGCCCAAGGAAAAGATTCACCTGTAGTTAAGACATGATGAGCCACAGGAGCCCATTTAGCTTTAAAATTTAAGGAATTAGGAAGGCCATACAACTGAGAAATCATAGCTGCCAATAACGAATAGGGTTCTTTAAACCATGACAATGGGTATAAGTTGTCAGGCCTGCACATAAAGCTAGCTGGTTTGTGCATCCAGGATTTGAGCATTTCATTGAAATTGAACTTGGTGTTAGCGGAATCCATAAATTCAGTGTTAAGGATTTGCTCAGGTGATCTAAAGGAAAATTCCTATGGATGGAACGTGGTTAATTGTGAACCCACGCTATCATTGAATGAGCGGTCTTTGGGGTTGGCATGCTCTACTATCCATTTAACCGCGTCGGTATAAGGAAGATGGCAGGTTTGGCAGCAATTGCATGAAGCTGAGAGTCCCTAATTTTCTCATAGGCTCGGTGGTCATTCTCAATGTCGGATAGGTCATCATTGTCAAATATCGAGTAGATTTCAGACCAGTCCACCTAGTAGGTTTCAATGATTTTCCCACTAGTGTCCGAGAAGATGCCAAAATTTGGGTCCTTGCTCAATCAATCTTTCAGGGTAGTCTTAGAATGTGTGTTGCGCGACATGTTTTCAAACTAGATAAATCTGACGAATGGATAAACAACAATCAAAAACACTATCAAAATAATAAAAACT
Source organism: Larix kaempferi (assembly GCA_027924585.1). Lineage (NCBI taxonomy): Eukaryota > Viridiplantae > Streptophyta > Pinopsida > Pinales > Pinaceae > Larix > Larix kaempferi. Next base: position 4,767,762 of record BSBM01000756.1, read on the forward strand.
CTAAATAACTAAACAAAGGAACAGAGAAAACCAACCTGCTTCAGCTGAAAATGGCGGGCAAGGGACCCCTAGTAAAAACTCACAGTAAAAATCAAGCAGCAAGGTAATTTTCCAAATTCAAAAATAATAGCGAAAAATAAGAAAAATGACCTATTTAATAATTTGAACGGGTAAAATCTAAGTCGTCGGATCAAAACCAATCAACGGCTAAGATCATTTTTTAATATTTGTGGGAGATAAATTGAGGGAGCCGGTTTCGCAGGTATGTACATCCTTCCCACAATCCACAATCCGCAATTGCGGGTTGCAGGATCGAAACCGCATTTATTGAAGCAACAGATATTTCCACAATCCGCAATCCACAAATTGCGGGTTGCAAGTTGCGGGATTGAAAAGTTTTTAAATTTTATTCAACAGCTTCCCGCAATCTGCAATTGCGGGTTGCAGGTTGTGGAAACACACAACGCATTTTATTCAAACCACTTCCCGCAATCAGCAATTGTGGGTTGCGGGTTGCGGAACGAAAAGTTCAAAAACATATTTACATGGTCTTCCTACAATCCGCAGCTTACAGGTTGCGGGTTGCGGAATGGGAAAAACTCGGAAAGAGAAAAAAAAAAGCAAGCTCCCGCAATCCACAATTGCAAGATTGCGGGATGAAAAATGAACTTTTGAGAGGAATCAAAGCTTCCCGCAACTTTAGAAAAACAGTCAAAAAATAGAATTTTTCGAAGGGAAAAAATTCTAATTAAATGGAAACAATGCAAAGGCATAAAATCATAACTCGCATGATGAAAAACCTCATAAGGACAAAGGAATATAAACCATTAACTTTGTACTGAAAAAATTTTGGGGCTCCCATGTTCCATTAGAACTTGGGATCTGATGTACCTACAACAAATGGCAACTGGGTGGGAAGAACTAGTTATCGCTGTGAATAAAACCTTATTTAAAGAAAACATGTCAGTCTACTAATATTCCAACCTGAAATTTAGAATATTTTCATGAAGAAATACAAACAACAAGCAGAGTTAAGCATATGATTGATATAATCCCATCCCATAATCATTAAAAATTATGCAAATTTGATCAGGAGGTGTAAGAAATAACAGGAATTCTTGACCATTCTGCAATCATGGGAATCTAGCTGGAGTTGAAACTGGAGGAAAACTTAAAACTGCTCTGGATATCCAAATTATAGACCACCTTGATTTATTAATTGCTTTATTTATATACAAATAGTTTTGGGCAATATATACATTTGTTTCTTTTTTTTTTCTTTTTATCTTTCTCTTTTCTTTTGAAACAAAATAGAAAAATGTACATAAGACCTTGTTGATATAAGACTACTGCCCTGACTTGGTAATCATATGTTAGCAATTCCATTCACATACTTGATCTAGAAACTGATTAAGCTAGCTCAGTAAGGAGACTCCTTGTCTTCCAGTTATGACACTGAAAGCAACTATCATGGCTTCGTGACCACATATTGATAATTTCAGTCCAAAATCAAACCCATGATCATGGCAGCAATGTAACATCCTGAGATTTCACAAAATTTAAAACAAATCGATTAGCATTAAATGCTTTACCTTGCTGTGCGGAAATCATATTAAATGCTTCTATGTCGACATGCTGAAATAAATGTTTGTAATGATTATACAATCTGTTTTGTTTTGCTACGATGTCAATGCTTTAAAGGTTCCCTCGGCTATAGTTTATTGTTTATATGTGCTAACTGTGTTCTTTTGTCTATTGATGATGAAGGGGTCCTATAGGTACCCCGAGGCTTACTTAGCATTCACGCTAAAGCATTTGAATCTTCCTTTTCGCAGATTACAGGTAAGAGAGTAATAATAATTTTGAAAGTGAAGCTACAGAGATCTACATTATCGTCAATAGCTTTCAAGTTTTTAAAAGAGAAAATACGATAGCTTGCAATACAAACCAGGGTAAGATCTGCTTTGGTCGTTTGTCTAAGGATTTATATTGAGTATTTTGAATATTTATAGGTGTTGATGTATATGTAACTTCGGAATGTATTTCATCTGTATATTATATATATATTTATTGTACCCTTATAAGAGATGTGTTATTCCTCTATAAGGAAGTGTCGTCATGTGGATTGACAAGCGTCGCAAGTGTGTGTACTTGCCGATGGGTTATTAGACCACCTTATGGGGTCGGCCCTGATTAATATATAATATAATGTGGGTGTATCTAAGTAGACAAGTCGGCCCCAGTAGGTCACTGGGCAAAAAGGTGAGTATAAATAGAGATAGGAGATCTCTATCTTACTCACTCGGAAAAGTAACTATCTCTCTCTCTGAAAAGTGGCGCACTAGTGAGGAGGAGGAGGATCATCTGCTAGGAGACTATCTCAGTGTTATTTGGTTGTATTTTGGTTGAGCCATTGCTCTCTCTATCTCTGAGGAAGTTGTGGGGTTTTTCACCTTAGGGTTTTCCCCACGGAAACTCTGTGTCTCTTGTCTCTATGCTTTTGATTCTTGTGATGCTTGTGATGCTTGTCATATTATGATTGTCATGCATTGATATACTGTAGATTTTATTCTCTCAGCAAAGATCCTATAGTATTGTGATTTAATACTAAAAATTTAACATGGTATCAGAGCTTAACTGAGAAGAAGACATTTTGCAGTGATGGAAGCTTGTATTCCTTGTTTATTGGGTTTCTCTCCATAGATTTTTGAAATTCAGTATAGTATATTGGATCTACTCATCAAGGCGCATCTATCTATCCAACCAGAATTCAGTTCCGAGCATTTTCAGATTTGGCCCTAAAAATTAGGGTTTCCACAAAAATAGGAATTTCTGGAAATTGAAGGCACAGATGGAAGCTCCTTGCAAAAAGCGAAGGTTAGAGCTTTGGATCGAGATTTTTGGCTGGGTAGATCTCCGGGAAACTCAAACCCTAATTCAGGGCTCTCCCCAGTGAACCCGGGAGGACAAAAAGGCAATTTTGAAGGGAAAGACTTTGTTGATCTCAATTTATGAATGTACTAGGCTGATCAGCTCTCCAAGGCGCATCTTTCTATCCTTTTGGAATTTTGAAATTCACATTTTGAATTTTTTGGGTTTCTCTGACAAACCCTAATCCGGGACCAGATCCAGTTTTCATCACTTCAAGTGGTAAGTCCTACATCCTTTCTATTTCCATTTGAAGTACTCTTAAAAGATGTCTCTCCACACCAAGGTTGAGGATAAGCTTGAAGGGGCTGATAACTTCCGAGCCTGGAAGTATAGGATTGGATTCATCCTGGAAGAGAATGAGTTGGACTCATATGTGAAAGAAGACATCCCTATCCCAGAGGATGAAGAAGCCAAGGCATTGCACAAGAAGAACTTGGTCAAGGAAAAGAGAATCATTGTTGATTCTATCAAAGACCATCTCATACCTCATGTGTCTTCTGTTAAGACACCCAAAGAGATGTTTGAATCTTTGACCAAGCTATTTGAAGGAAAGAACATAAATCGGAAGATGACCCTGCGGAACCAATTGAAAGCAGTGAAGTTTCAGAATGGAGAAACCATTCAATCTTACTTTTCAAGGGTCTCCCAGATCAAGGAACAATTAGAAGCAGTAGATGAAATGGTGGAGAATGGTGAAGTGGTGATGACCACTCTAAATGGCCTACCCAGGTCATGGGATTCCTTTATTCAAGGAATTTGTGCAAGGAAGAAATTGATCTCCTTCAACAGATTGAGGGAAGAATGCTCTCAAGAAGAAGCTAGACTTATAGCTCGTGAGGAAAAGATGGGAGGAGAAGAACAAGCTCTTACAGCTCACACCAAAAGAAGCAAAACCAAGAAGGATCACTCTCACCACAAAAGATTCCATCAAAAGAGTAAGAAGGACCTAAGATGCTTCACATGCAATGAGAAGGGTCACTTTGCTTCAGATTGTCCCAAGAACAAAAGGGATAATAACAACAACTCTAGTAAAAAGAAGAAGGGCAGCAAAAGAAGGTTTCATGCTCATGCTGCCGAAGATGATGAACCTCCAAAGAAGAAGGCTAGGGCAGAAAGTAGTAGTGATGATGACTCATCAAGTGAAGAAGAATATGTTCTAATTTCTGCTCTTACAGGTACCATCTCCCATGGATGTAATGATTGGTTGATTGATAGTGGGGCTTCCAAACACATGAATGGGTTTAAAGAATCCTTTGTGAACCTATCTGAACATGAATCACCCCATAAGGTGAAACTTGGGGATGATTATCAATACCCAATCAAAGGAAGTGGTGAAGCCTCCTACAACCTAGATTCTGGAAAATCATTGAAGATGAAAGAAGTACTTTATGTACCTGGGCTCAAGAAAAACTTACTCTCCATCTCTGCATTGGATGCAAAAGGTATGAGGGTTGCATTTGTGGATGGCCAAGTCCTAATGTGGCAAAAGGGAAAGACCATAGATGATGCAGTAGTAATTGGAGAGCAAGAGGGAGGCTTGTATAAATTGAAGGGACAACCTGAACATGCCATGGTGCATGAATCCATGGAGCCAAGTGAACTTTGGCATATAAGACTTGCTCACATGCACTATAGAGCACTTCCAATTGCAAGCAAGGCAGTAGAGGGTCTTCCTGAAATCAAGACCAAACATGAAGGTGTTTGCAAAGGATGTGCAAAAGGTAAGAACACTAAGAAGGCTTTCCCAAGAAGTGAAAGCAAAGCAAAAGACATCCTGGAAATCATCCACTCAGATGTATGTGGCCCTATGTCATCCAGTTCCCTGAGTGGGTATGTTTACTATGTATCATTTATTGATGACTTCTCCAGGAAGACTTGGGTATACTTCTTGAAGGGCAAAGATGAGGTGCTTGATAAATTCAAGGAATTCAAAACCTTGATGGAAAATCAAACTGACAAGAAGATCAAAACATTCAGATCCGACAATGGTGGATAATTCACCTCAAATGACTTCAAGAAGCTTTGCAGTGATTCATGGATTAAGAGGGAGTTGACTGCTCCTTATAATCCTCAACAAAATGGAGTTTCAGAAAGGAAGAACAGAACTATCATGGAAGCAGCAAGGGCAATGTTGCATGACCAAGATCTTCCTATGCATCTATGGGAAAAAGCAGCTAGAACAGCTGTATATGTGCAGAACAGAACACCCCACAAGATATTGGACAACAAGACACCAGAAGAAGTCTTTTCTGGTAAGAAACCTGAAGTCAGTCATCTCAGAATATTTGGTTGTCCAGTATACACTCATGTCCCAAAGGAAAAGAGGACTAAACTAGATCCTTCAGGAAAGAAGGGTATCTTTGTGGGTTACAGTGAAAGCTCGAAGGCTTACAGAATATACTTTTCAGGGTTCAAGAAGATTGATGTCAGCAGGGATGTAACATTTGATGAAAACTCAGCATTCATCAAATCAAGGAATGCACCTACCGAATTTTATGAAGAACCTAAGGAAACAAGATTTCAGGATACTACCATGACTGAAGCAGTTTCAGAAACTGTTCGTGAGTTTGAAGATCCACAAGAACCTATAGATCCACCCCGTGAGAATAACTCTCACAAAAGGAAACTTGTATGGGATAGAGAGCTCATTCATGATGCAGAAATATTTGGCATTCCAGAAGAAGAACACAGAGCAAAGAAGAGAACCAGATCACACACCAGTTATGTTGCTTTACTCTGTGACATTATGAACAAAGAGCCTTCCAGTTATGAAGAGGCAGCAGAAAAGAAAGAATGGAAGGATGCTATGGTTGAGGAATACCAATCAATAATGAAGAATGATGTTTGGGATGTTGTCCCAAGACCTAAAGAGAAGTCTGTTGTGACTTCCAAGTGGATCTACAAAATCAAGCATGCTGTAGATGGCAATGTGGAAAAATACAAAGCAAGATTCGTAGCTCATGGTTTCTCTCAAAAAGAAGGAATAGATTATGAAGAAACCTTTGCACCTGTAGCCAAGTATACTTCCATCAGAACAGTACTTGCCCTGGCTGCAGCAATGAAATGGAAAATACACCAGATGAATGTCAAGACTGCTTTCCTGAATGGTGTAGTAGAAGAGGAAGTATATGTGGAACAGCCACTCGGTTTTGAAATACATGACAAGGAATCATATGTATGCAGATTGAAGAAAGCCTTGTATGGCTTGAAGCAAGTTCCCAGAACCTGGTATGGTAGGATGGACAGTTTCCTATCTAGCTTGGGATTTACCAAGAGTAAAGCAGATTCCAATCTTTACTACAAGGTTGAGGAAGGGAATCCAGTGATTCTACTCCTGTATGTGGATGACCTATTTGTGACAGGAGATGACAGACTGATTGCAGATACTAAGAGGAAGCTTGCAACTGAATTCGATATGAAATATTTGGGAATGATGCACTATTTCCTAGGTATGGAGGTGTGGCAGAATACAGGTGGGATCTTCCTTGGTCAAGGGAAGTACACGGTAGATATCCTGAAGAGATTCGGGATGATGGATTGCAAGGCCATGGCCACACCTATGGCATCGAATCTGAAGCTTCTATGTGATGCTTCATCTAAGCCAGTTGATGTCTCTATGTATCGTCAGATGATTGGATCCTTGATGTACCTGACGAACACGAGAACAGACATTTGCTTTGCTGTGAACACATTGAGCCAGTTCCTGACGGATCCGAGGAGTGTTCACCTGGTTGTTGTAAAGCATGTTCTGAGGTACCTGAAGGGTACAGTGGATTATGGGCTCAAGTATGAAGCAAATCAAAAGTTTAACCTACAGGGTTATGTTGATTCAGATTGGGATGGCAGTGTTGCAGATAGGAAGAGCACATCTGGGTGTTGTTTCAATATGGGATCAGGTGTGATCTCTTGGTTTAGCAGGAAGCAGTCCTGTGTAGCACTGAGTACAGCTGAGGCAGAGTATGTTGCAGCCTGTTCAGCTAGTTGTGAGGCAGTATGGCTACGGAAGCTACTGTCTGAGTTATTTGATCTCCCATTGGAGGCTACTGGTATCTTCTGTGATAACCAGAGTTGTGTGAAGCTATCCGAGAACCCAGTGTTTCATGACAGGTCGAAACACATAGAGATCAAATATCACTATATCAGGGATATGGTGCAGAGAGGAGCTGTGAAGCTTCTGTATGTTGCGACGGACGAGCAGATTGCAGATGTGCTGACGAAGCCACTAGCCAGAGTGAAGTTCGAGTACTTCAGAGAGAGGCTTGGCATTCTTCAGATCGAGGACACTTCGAGGAAGAAGTGATGGACATATTTGCTGAATCCATTCCAAGCATGTTGGAAGGAGGATCCTTCACATGGCTGTGGATGTAAGCGCTGGATAATGGGCATCAGGATGATGTTCTGGTTTCTTCTTGGATATGATCAGTTGGATCATTTTTATGTATGTATGTACGCATCATGTTGGATGCTGGATATGATCAGTTGGATCATTTATGTATGTACGCATCATGTTGGATGATGGATATGATCAGTTGGATCATTTATGTATGTATGCATCATGTTGGATGCTGGATATGATCAGTTGGATCATTTATGTATGTATGCATCATGTTGGATGTTGGATATGATCAGTTGGATCATTTATGTATGTATGCATCATGTTGGATGTTGGATATGATCAGTTGGATCATGTGTATGTATTTTGTATATGCATCATGTTGGATGCTTGGACCATGTATCTGTATATGTATCAGGTGGATACATTGTATGATCAGGTGGATCATGTATGGTGATATGTATCATGTATCAGGTGGATACATTGTATGATCAGGAGGATAATGTATGATGATATGTATCAGGTAGATACTTGGTATGCATCAGGTGGATACATTGATGATCAGGTGGATCATGCAGCAGGATGTTGCAGTGATGATTAGGATGATCATGGATGATGAGCTTCAAGATGTTGCTCCAGATGACATGCAGCAGGACGTTGCAGTGATGATGATCAGGACGATCATGAGTACATCAGGATGATGTATGGTGAGTATCAAGTTGATACTCTGTGGCCGTGGATTAGGTTGTGCAAATGAGCATGTCTGGGAGATCATATAAGTCGGAGTTGTGTACCCGTAACAGCCTGGGATGCTCTTTCGAGACATTGCTCTGGGAGGACATGTAATTTGTGCCCTGGGAGATTTCAGGTCGGAGTTGTGTACCCGTAACATCCTGAGATGCTCTTGCGAGGTTTTGTCCTATGGCATGTAATTTGGGCCCTGGGAGATTTCAGGTCGGAGTTGTGTACCCGTAACATCCTGAGATGCGCTTTCGAGGTTTTGCCATGACCACATGTAATTTGTGCCCTGGGAGATTTCAGGTCGGAGTTGTGTACCCGTAACATCCTGAGATGCTCTTGCTAGGTTTTGTGGTGGACCACATGTAATTTGTGCCCTAGGAGATTTCAAGTCGGAGTTGTGTACCCGTAACATCCTGAGATGCTCTTTTGAGGTTTTGTGGTGGGGTCACATGTAATAGCGCCCTGGGAGATCCTACAGGTCGGAGTTGTGTACCCGTAACATCCTGGGATGCTCTTTCGAGGTTTTGTGACGCACGTAATAAGTCCTGAGGATTCCACAGTATGGCCAGTGATGACGAAGACCTGCAGGTGGTGGGCCTACATCCAGTATGAAAAAGGACTGGCTCTGTAGAACTTCCTATGACGAGTAGAGACAGAGATTGGTTGAGATAGTAGCAGCAGTGATGATGATGATGACGATGATTCAGAGAAGAAGACTTGTCTAGCGGATCTGTGTCGAGAAATACCTTCCTAGTTAAGAGGGAGTGTTGATGTATATGTAACTTCGGAATGTATTTCATCTGTATATTATATATATATTTATTGTACCCTTATAAGAGATGTGTTATTCCTCTATAAGGAAGTGTCGTCATGTGGATTGACAAGTGTCGCAAGTGTGTGTACTTACCGATGGGTTATTAGACCACCTTATGGGGTCGGCCCTGATTAATATATAATATAATGTGGGTGTATCTAAGTAGACAAGTCGGCCCCAGTAGGTCACTGGGAAAAAAGGTGAGTATAAATAGAGATAGGAGATCTCTATTTTACTCACTCGAAAAAGTAACTATCTCTCTCTCTGAAAAGTGGCGCACTAGTGAGGAGGAGGAGGATCATCTGCTAGGATACTATCTCAGTGTTATTTGGTTGTATTTTGGTTGAGCCATTGCTCTCTCTATCTCTGAGGAAGTTGTGGGGTTTTTCACCTTAGGGTTTTCCCCACGGAAACTCTGTGTCTCTTGTCTCTATGCTTTTGATTCTTGTGATGCTTGTGATGCTTGTCATATTATGATTGTCATGCATTGATATACTGTAGATGTTATTCTCTCATCAAAGATCCTATAGTATTGTGATTTAATACTAAAAATTTAACAATAGGATCGTATCCTAAGCTTGAATAATCCTTATTGTATATCCTTGTATAACTTTCAATCCTATACATTTTATAATTAATCCTTGTTTTGATGTGGAATAAACACTTTAAGCGTTCTAAGAATTCATACTATGGCTAACTAGTATTAATATCTTCCATCAATACTATTAATATTTACGCTTCTCCTGAAGTTGATACTATAGATAATATCCATACTTGTCACATTATACCCATGGTTATTATTTGTACTTGTGTGGTCTTCATACACTAACCTAAGTGTTGTCCTAAGTGCAAGGGTATGGACAATAGTTACTACAATATGAAAATAATTCTTATGTAGGCTATCTCCATGGTTTGTGCTCATTTATTACTATAGAGTTTGGAACATGATTATCATCATACTAAACCATATTATTGATAGGGTCTTTATTCAATACATGAGGGTTTGATATAATGATCTAAGTGTAGCCTAAAAGCAAGGTTTGTGACTATACTATAAGTTGGAGGTATTAATGTTATATACGTGACCATAATGTTTATGGTTGTAGATTCCCTCGGCGCTGATCGAACCTTAGACAAGATCAACGTGGATTAGTATGAATTTTGGGCAATGATAGGATTGGGTTGATAAATTACAACCCGAACTATATTGCATAGTCGATGATTAACACGAAGATGATCCTATTGCAAGGTTTTGCTGGTAAGTCATCGTACTGGTGGTGGACGGGATCATTTAAAGTGCAATAAAGGTGGTACTAGTGGATTTCTTTGTTGGCATTCAACGTGGTTGTAATCACATGGTATTTCTCAGTGAGAGTGTAACCCTAACCGCACTTTGGCTTACCTTGACAAAGTGGTGAACTGGCCATTCATTTTCCAAGGGCGTGGGTGTAGTGTGGCCAACAGTCTTGCGTTTTTGTAGGGTTTCAATGGCCAGTTCTAGAGGACTCCTTCCTCAGGCTCGATACCACGACCTGTAATGGATGATTGACATTTCCAGGGTTTAAGAGATGAGCCACTTCTATGAATATGTTAACTGTATTCACGAAGCGAAATGTGAGTGTCTCTGGATTCAAAACCAGTTGTAGAAGCTTTCGTTTTCGACCGTCGATTTTTAATATCAAGGCAATGTCTTTCTGACTTTTTTCGGTTTGTTGCAGTCGTCAATATTGTTTAAGATTTGGAACATAATTTAACCACCTTCTATGATTCATGGCAGGTTCTGTCATCTAAATGGTTCTATGCTCAAGATGAGTGGGAACTACTGTATGTATCGGTAAGTCTCGGTGGTTTCCCCTGTGGTTTCTCCTGGCAACTATTCACTGTGTTTGGTTTGGCCAGAACTTTCAATTTTCCAAAGATGTGGTCGCTATTGTAAAGCTTACATGCTGTGAAGCATGCATAGGGAGGATGGAATCCTCGACCTACCCTTATGATGTATACTATAGTTTTTATTGTATGTCGAAATGTATTACTTGTTTTCCAGGGTTTTAACCCTCGACTACTGGATAATGAGAAGGGTTCGGTCTATGGTTTTTATATTATATAATATAAATTGTGCCTGAAAACAATGCTCTGTGTTATTTGATGTCAATGTTTGTTGTAATGGCTGAGAGCCAAGGCTTGATGCTTCGTTTTGGAACTTCGAACCCTAATGTTTACTTCAGTTTGATGCATGGAACTATTTGCAACCTTGAACCCTTGGTTCAGCAGTCGGTGATGTTGAAAGTTTAAAGTGTTAAATAGTCGAATGGATGGGTCTCTCGGTCTGTAGTTTCAAACTTGGTTTTGTTTGTGTAGATGAATAATATCGATGGGCTTTTGATTTTGCAATTGTAATATCTACTATTGTTTTGTTTTAAATATTTTGGGTTTCGAACCCTATCAAATGGTGTTGCTATCAACGTTGTTTTTCTACATGAGTACTTGTAAGAATGTAATTATGCCGAGAGGGTTTAACCCTCGGCCATTATGGCTAATGAAATATTATGGTCCCGTTAGGTTGATACTATTTGTATGTGTTGGAACTAGGAGCAGTGCTCCGAAACCTGTGTCAATTTAACTTGGATGTTTTCATTTTAAGAAAAGAATGGTGTTCTGTTAAAAAGGATGAAAGCCAAAAGTGAATACCTCATTTTTTTCTTTTGACCGTGAACTTGTTCCTTCGTTCAAGTTTTTGACTTTGTAATGAAATCGTGACTAAAACTATCTTCCTGTTGAGTGAGGGTATTGAATCTTACTTGTGATCTTAACATGAAAATTTGGTGTGTAAGATGTTAAATGTTTGGCCGTCAAAGTGGCTATGAGTTTGTTACGATGCTTAAGGTTATTTGATCCTCTTTTAAGGGCTTCAAACCCATGTCTAATATGTTTTTAAAAGTCTTCTATGAACTTTGTCTTGGATAAATTGTTTGATTTGGTAAATGTTGATATGAATACTAAGTGTTGAAGTACAGAAGCTAGGGTTCTGTCAATAATGGGACATTTTTCCAATACAGTCTTATTCTATGTTTAAAAAGGGTTTGATAATATGAGTATTATTATTTTTTATCACTCTGTTAAAAGAAATAGTTGTGTAATAAATAGTAACCCTATTTATCTTATGATGCTGCAATGATAAAGATGTAAAAATGTTTGTATAAAATATAATGCTAATTTTTTTTTACAGCTATTTAGATTTCAAACATATCGATGAAAGAAAAGAAATGCATTAAGGAAAAAAATGATGAGATATAGTGTTTTTAGCATTTGCTATAAGAGATATAGTTTAGGTTTATGCAGAAACATAGAACTATATAAGTTTTCTGTTTATTCTTTTATTATAAAGTAGAGATGTTCTAAAGTCTGTATAAAAACATTATTTCCATGTTTAGCTATGACAGATAACCTAAGTTATGAAAAATTTCCCAGTAGTTAAGAAATTACAATAATATAACAAAAAAGAAATATTAAGGGAAACATAACAGACTTCGGTTACTCATTCAATCTGTTCACTATCTATCATTTATCTATTTTAATCTTCCTTCTCTATACTAGAGTACGATACAAAAAACAATATGGGGAAAAATACAGAGAAAGCATTTATTCTATCAATTCATAAAGATATTCAGCAATCTACAAAATCTTAAACATATCAGTAAATCACACTTATACATCTGTATTATCATTAGTTAGCTGAAGAGTACTAAATCAACAATTACAGAAAGTAAAATTAACTACTTAGAGATGAAATATCAAGAAGAACCTGTAACTGTAGATAGGGTGGACAAACACCCAAGGAGGATTGTTCCTCCCAACCTTCTCCATAAGAAGCAGCCAAACTACTTGCCTCCTTTGGACCCCCGAGCCTATTTACTGAACCACTAGGTAGAAGACTCTGTGTAGAAGCAAGGCACCCAATTTGTATAACCAGCAATCAATAGAGACTTGCCAAAACCTCAATCTCTGCACTTAGCAGTAAAATACTGCACTCAGCAGTAAACAAGGCAGACTTACACCATGATAAAAAACATAGACTTCCCCTCATCGAATCTCTTGTGTGCATACAGCAGAACCACATGGTAAGTTTCCTCGTCAGGAAAAGTGATGAACCTCAGTCCAAAATTTGATGGCTCTTAAAAAGATTTCCTAGGTCTTTAGTGGTCAGTCTTCAATAAATGAGCCTCAAGCTCCAGTCCCATCTTTCAAGGCACTATGACCACAATTCAAGGGAGTTATCCCATACCAACAGCTAGTTACTTGCCTCATGATGCTGCCACTTGTCCATTTCCTTCTACCCCATATTCCATTCCACCTAGTGGGTCAGTAAACACTCTTTCAACATCTCTCCTTGGGTGAGTGTCTCCTATTTTATTTATTTAAATAATAATATTATGTAATTACAGTCTATGAAAATACTCACAGTAGATCTAAGAGATGATGTATACCTCACAAGAAAGTAATTGATTAAGCAAGAAAATAGAAGAAGAGTGGTCAATGCAGTATAATGAGCAACAGAATAATAATACAGTAGAACTCGGATAGAAGCAAAAATACTTCACACACACTAATTAATTATTCACAATATGGACAAATAAATAGTACAATGCATGAGGATTCAAATGCCTAAGGTGGCAATTCGAATTAGCCTTCATGGAGTGATCAAAAGATAACAGGAGTGCCATCGGAGCACAACTAGTAGTCTATCTCATCATCAGTGGAGTCATCAATGCTCAAGTAACTGTCAACCATCAGTCAAACTGAGTCTAATTGAGTGTGGTAGGTGTAACTGAGTGTAACTAGTACTAACTGAGTGAATAAGGCTCAGTGTAGGGCGCATGAGGAGATAACTGAAGTCAAAATGGGTGGTCAAGTCTCACTGGAGGTCCATCGGAGTGATACAATCAGTTGAGAGTCAGACTAGCCTTAAATCAAGGAGAGAACTGAAGATAACTGAATGGTAGGTAAGGAATGGCACCTTTCTCATGCAGTAGGTGAAAGGAGGGCGCACTAAGCTCTAGGAGGGCTGAAACTGAGTGGAAGGAAGCTCCGGGGGATAGCTAACTGAGGGCTAGGTGCTGGGACTAATGACTGGGATGCATGCAAACCCTAAATAATGCATGCAAACCCTAAAAGTGCATGCATGACTGAAAATGCAAATAATGAAAATCCTGCTAGGACTAGGATGGAGTATAGGTATATCCTAACAGCCCCCCTTAATCCATCCTAGGCCCTGGTAACTAAGACCAAAGGTCACCCAATACAATGAATAATAACAGTCAATAAACCGAGGAAATGGGGAAAACCTCATGGGAAAAATACCCCCCCTCAAAATAGACTGTAAGGCACACACAAAAATAAATGCTCCAAACTCAAGCAGGTGTGATGCTTGGTCATATGTTTGGAGGTATCTTCTTCTTGGGAAGAAGTGGATCATGCTCAGAAAGCATGTGCTTGTACTTGCTCTTCAGATCGAATATGATGAGAACAAATCCAAAAGTATGAGGATGATCCTTGAACCTATCATTCGAATCAGTTGAGGTAGGATCAAAACCATGAATATGCAGATAGTCTTTTGTCTTCTCCTTCGAACCGTCATAGGTGAGATTATGCCAAAAAGAACCATCAAATATCAATAATTGCTTGGAATCCAAATCAGATCCAAGACTTGAATCATGGTTGCTTAAGATATCCTTTGAACCATTTGAGGTCAGATCTAAACCAGTAAGTGCATGAGAAATTTTCCCAAGCGAATGGAAATGGCCATTATCTTCAATAAAATTTTGAGAGCATGAAAGAATGATCTTACAGTAGTAAATGAGAGGTGATTGCTTGGAATCCAAATCAGATCCAAGGCTTGAATCATGGCTTCTTGAGATCTCCTTTGAACCATTAGAGGTGAGATCAAAACCAGTAGAGGCATGAGAAATTATCCCAAGCGGATGGCAATGGTTTCTTGAGATCTCCTTTGAACCAGCAGGGGTGAGATCAAAACCATGATGTGCATGAGAAATCATCCCAAGCGAATGGCAATGGCCATATTCTTTAATAACCTTCTGAAAGCATGGAATAATGATCATATAGTAGTAAATAAGATGCATTACCTCTAATAGCTGATTTGATCTCTGAAACATTCAATGGATCATGATGCAGACCAACAGACTCTGGTGCAAGAGAGGATTTAGGACCTTCTGCAATATCTAGAGTGTGAGCTGGCACAGAAAGAGAAGAAATTTGGAGCATGAGTGTAGAATCTGCAATTTTTTCTTCTTTGTGGACAACTTCAATATGAGATGTGTTTGATACTGGTTCATGATCAATGAGATCATCAAAGAGGGTGAATGCATCACTTTGCTTGCGCTTGAAGGGGTTTGGACCAAATCCTTCATTCTGTTTGCCGAATCTTTCATCCAGATGGGCCCATAGCTCTTTTGGAGTTTCAACATCATCAATGATTTGGTACATTATGTAATCAGGCATAGCAAGCATCATCCTTCCAAAGGCCATGTCACCTTTATTCAACCAGTCAATATTCTCTTCAGAGGATTCGAACTCTCTTTCAAAATAAAAATCAAAGAGATCATGGCTCTTCAAATATGCTATCATTTTTTGTTTCCATTCATCATAGTTGAATGAAGAAAGAAGAGGGATTTCTTCTGAATACATTTGAAGCTGTAGAAGACCCGCAAAAACAATAGAGAATATCTGCAACTGCTACTGCTACATAAATGCAGAAACTGTTGCAAGTGCTGCACTCGAAATATGGATAATAACCTGCAAAAAACTCTCAAGAATGGAGATAAAAAATACTCTCAACATGTTCTGATGCCATGTGAAAATGCTCACAGCAGATCTAAGAGATGATGTATACCTCACAAGAAAGTAATTGATTAAGCAAGAAAATAGAAGAAGAGTGGTCAATGCAGTATAATGAGCAACAAAATAATAATACAGTAGAACTCGGATAGAAGCAAAAATACTTCACACACTAATTAATTAATCACAATATGGACAAATAAATCGTACAATGCATGAGGATTTGAATGCCTAAGGTGGCAATTCGAATTAGCCTTCATGGAGTGATCAAAATATCAATGTAGTGTCATTAGAGCACAACTAGTAGTCTATCTCATCATCAGTGGAGTCATCAATGCTCAAGTAACTATCAACCATCAGTCAAACTGAGTCTAATTGAGTGTGGTAGGTGTAACTGAGTGTAACTGGCACTAACTGAATGAAGGAGGCTCAGTGTAGGACGCATGAGGAGCTAACTGAAGTCAGAATGGGCAGTCAAGTCTCACTGGAGGTCCATCGGAGTGATACAGTCAGTTGAGAGTCAGTCTAGCCTTAAATCAAGGAGAGAACTGAAGATAACTGAATGGTAGGTAAGGAAGGGCACCTTTCTCATGCAGTAGGTGAAAGGAGGGAGCACTAAGCTCTAGGAGGAATGAAACTGAGTGGAAGGAATCTCTGAGGGATAGCTAACTAAGGTGATGGGACTAATGACTGGGATGCATGCAAACCCTAAATAATGCATGCAAACCCTAAAAGTGCATGCATGACTGAAAATGCAAATAATGAAAATGCTGCTAGGACTAGGATGGAGTATAGGAATATCCTAACACAGTCATCCTTGGAAACTTGTCCAAATATAAAAATTTACAATAAAAGTTAAGATAATTTCTTCTTCAAACGTAAAATGTTTTTTAGTAAAGGGTTATGTTACAAACACCCCCACTTAAGCTCAACATTGTCCTTGATGTTGCTTATTCTTCCTCAAAGCCTCCATGGAACAGAACCGGATATGTTGCTTGCATGTTATTTTCCAGTTCCGAGGTAGCTTCATCAAGGCTAAGGTACTTCCATTGCACCTTTACCTGCCCTATGGTAAGATTCCAGAGCATAATTTCCCTTCTGTTGAGAATATAGTCTGGCTCCACCTGAAAATCTCCTTCGGGTTCCACCTGTATGTCATTCCAATTCAGCACATAAGTAGCATCATGCACATACTTATTTAAAACAGAAATATGAAAAACATTATGGATTCTTAGATTAGATGGTAAAGCCAGCTAATATGCAACAGGTCCAATCCTTGATAGGACTTCAAATGGTCCACAGTACCTTGGCACTAGTTTAGCACAACTCCCAAGCTTAAAAGAACTTTTCTTGGGTTTTACCTTTACAAAGACATGATCTCCAACCTGAAATTCTCTTTTAGTGCGTTTCAGATCTGCATACCTTTTTTGTCTATCTTGTGTAACTTTTAAGTTTCTTTGTACCTGTTTCACGGTTAGCTCCATCTCTTTTAACAAATCTGGTCCTAACATTAATCTGTCAACAGGGTTATCCCAAGAAATAGAAGTACAACATTTTATTCCATATAAAATCTCAAATGGACTAAGTCTAGCAGATGCTTGATAATGATTATTGTATGCAAATTCAGCTAAATGTAAATAGTCTTCCCACTTAGTTGGTTGATCTTTAACATACATTCATAACGTGTCTTCTAAAATCTGATTAACCCTTTCAGTCTCTCCGTCAGTTTGTGGATGGAAAGTAGTACTGAAATTTAATTTTGTATTTAAACCCTTAAACAATGATGTCCAGAAATTTCCAGTAAACTTGGAGTCTCGATCAGAAATAATTATCTTTGGAATTCCATGTAAGCGAAAGATTTCCTTCATAAACACCTCTGTAATGTTAGAAGCTTTGAAAGTGGTCTTAACAGGAATAAAATGAGCAGATTTACTAAGTTTATCCACAACCACCATTATGGAGTCATTTTGTTTCTAATTCTTAGGTAAACCTATAATAAAATCAATACTTATAATTTCCCATTTCCATTCCGGAATTGATAATGGCTGCAATAGGCCAGCTGGGTGTTGATGTCTAGCTTTAATGGTCTAACATTCAAAACACCTGGCTATGTACTCAGCCACTTCATTCTTCATGTTGGGCCAAAAATAATCCTTCCTCAACATAGTTATCAATTTCTGATAACTAGGATGTCTCGAATAAGGACTTTTATGAACTTCATCCAAAATCAGCAGCCTAACTTTTGACACATTCAGTACATAAATTCTGTTTTTATAAGTCATTAATCCTTTTTCATTAATGTTGTAATCTATTATTAAATTTTCAAATAAATTTGCAGCAACCTTATCATGCAATTTTTGATAATTTTCATCTTGTTTAATTCCTTCTTCAATCTGATCTTCCAGATCTGTCTTAAACGTGTTGATTGCTGCCACAAAACTTAATTTGGCATTTCTTCTCAAGGCATCGAGAACTTTGTTTTCTTTTCCTTTAATGTGTTGAATTTCAAAATCATACTCGCTAAGGAAAGCAAACCACCTAGCTTTCCTTGCGTTAAGATTTGTTTAATCCAACAAGTATTTTATACCCTTATTATTTGTCATTAGTATAAACTTTCTTCCGATCAAGTGGTGGCACTACATTTTCAGTGCATGTATCATGGCTACCAACTCTATATCATAAGTTGTGTAGTTCTTTTCGTGGATTTTTAATTTTCTAGACTCAAAGGCAATAGCGTGACCTTCTTGAGTTAAGACCCCACCAAGTCCATCGTTGCATGCATCAGTGCATACAACGAAGTCTTTGTTAGGATCAACAATTTTTAATATAGGTGTTGTTGTTAGTAATTCTTTTAACTTCTTAAAACTTTCTTTGCATTTATGATCCCAGGCGAATTTCTTCCCCTTCTTCTGCAAAGAAGTGATGGGATTCACAATTCGAGAGAATCCTTCAATAAACTTTCTGTAGTAACCTGTTATTCCCATAAATGACCGTACGTCAAATACGTCTTTAGGGATATGCCACTCGTTAATTGCTTTTATCTTATCTGGGTCGACCGAAATTCTGTCTTTAGAAATTATGTGATCTAAATACTGTATTTTATCTTTATAAAAGTCACATTTACTGAACTTAGCATAAAGCTGATGTTCTCTTAACACTTGCAGAATTATTTTTAAATGTTCGTCATGCTCTTCTTTAGTTTTTTGAATATATTAGAATATCATCAATGAACACGATTACAAACTTATCTAAGTACTTATGCAGAACATTATTCATTAAACACATAAACATTGTCGGTGCGTTAGTTAGCCCAAAAGGCATAACTAAGAACTCATAGTGCCCATAATGAGTTCTGAAAACAGTTTTGAAAATGTCTTCATCCTTTATTCTAACTTGATGATATCCAGACCTTAAATCAATTTTAGTGAATATCTCTGCTCCGCGTACCTGATCGAATAGATCATCAATGTGGGGCAAGGGGTATCGATTTTTAATTGTCATTTTATTAAGTTGACGGTATTCTATGCACAGTCGCATGGTACCGTCCTTCTTTTTAACAAAAATAACTGGTGCTCCCCAAGGAGACACACTAGGCTTTATGTAGTTTTTATCTATTAATTCTTTCAGCTGATATTTTAGTTCATTTAACTCTAGAATATTCATTATGTATGGAACCTTTGAGTTTGGTACCGCACCCGATACTAACTCAATGGTGAAATCAAGTTCCCTTTTCGGAGGTAGTTTTGGAATTTCTTCCAGGAATACATCAGAAAAGTCCCTAAGAATAGGTATGTCTTCCAGTTTTATCTTATCTTCTTTAGATGAACATTCGTCATTAATAACATTAACAACAAACATTTTACAAACCTTTCTTGCAGCTCTCTTTACTTGTAAAGCAGAAATTTGTCTTACAGAAGTTTTCTTATGAATTCCTTTTACTGTTTCAGTTTTTCCTCCATTATTCAAACAAGTAAAAGACTTTTCATAACAGCTAAGTACTACTCTATGATGTTCCAGCCAGTCCATGCCAATCAACAAGTCATATGACCCTAATGGTAAAACATTCAAATTAACTTGTGTTTTCAACTGACTCATAAATACATCACAATGTTTCACAAAATCTATAACCTTTCTTTTAGTGCCTGTTGCTAGCTGAACTAACCATGAATTATCGAATTTTTCTACCTTTAACTTGCAAATTTTCACTAAATCAGGTGAAATGTAACTCAAACTCGCACCTGGATTTATTAGAATGGAAATAGATTTGGTTTGTACCATACCTTCGATTTCGACCATAGATGTTTGATGGTCTGCTTGACGATTTTCCAGCGCTACATTTATCCTGGGCATTTCTCTTGCTACATCACTAACTATAGGTTCTGCTTGTATGGTGTGAATGTTGCTAACTATCTTTCTGTTGCGTGGGCATTGAGCTCTAGTATGGGGTCCACCGCAATCATAACACTTTATAGGTGCCCTCTGTTCAACATTTCTGGTGTTGTTATTATTATTGTTGTTATTATTATTAGGCACATTCCTTGCAGCAGTATAATTCTGTGGTGCATTACCCCTGTAATTATTATTACTTGGAAAATTTATGTTATTAAAAATTTTCTTAAAACTTCCAGAATTATGATTAAAACTTTTCTTTTTATGTTCAAAATTATTAGATTTATTACTTCTCCAGTTCGATACACCTTCTCTTCTCTTGTTTTGTTCAAAACAGAAATTAGCCTTCCTCATGGCCTCTTCAAGAGTTGAAGGGTTATCGTACTCAATTCTGTCCTTTATGTGGAAGGGTAAATAGCTTAGAAACATTTGTATCTTAGGTTTCTCTCCAGCTAAGTAAGGTACATACCTTAACAAGCTGAGAAACTTGCTGCATAACTCCTTCATGGTCACTAAACCCATTTTTAAATCATAAAAATCTTTTGACTTATCTTCGTAGTACTGTTCGGATAAGAACTTTTTCTTAAACATATTCTTAAATGTTCTCCATTTTATGTCTTTATCCTTAATATTTTTAACTCTTTTGACATCTTGCCACCAAATATCTGCCCTTCCGGTCAGATTGTATATGGCCATCTTAGCTTTTAATTGAGATGAGTAGTTATAAATCTAAAAGTACTTCTTCATTCCAGACAGCAATGCTTCAGCTACCTCTCCCTTTTCATTTTCACCATTAAAAGTTGGTGGCTTTATCTTTTTAAATTCTCCAGTAATTTGTTCATGATGCTTATGCTTCCTCTTCTTAGAACAGCAATCACTGTCAATGTTGTCCTTATCAGAATTACAGTTACTTCAATCAGATTCAAATGAAGAGTAACTATTGCTTTTACCATTCTTTGCTTTCTTGCTTTTATGTTTGTGAGACATTGTACCAGAATCAGAATTTACTTATGATTTCCTTCCTCTTTCCTCATTTTGGTAGTTTTCCATTAAAATATGATTTAACTCTTCTTGCGCCTTCAAAATTCGTTCATTCTCTTCTTTAACAGTTCTTATTTCATATTTTAAATCTTTTATAGTACATAGTAGTTCAGAAGATTGATTATTTAACTCTACGTAAATTCCTTCATTACCATTATTATATGCATTGTTATTATGCTCATTATGAGGAGATCTCTCCTCTGTTGATTCTTCCGGTATATCCATACCTGCAAATTAAATATCAAGTTGTTCTGTACAAAAACAAAATTAAATAAAAGTCAGTAACTAAGTTTTATGTTTTCATTTTATATTTTGCGTGCGTGACCCTAAATTTCAGGCCTAGAGTTTGAACTCGCGCTCTGATACCACATGTAACATCCTGAAATTTCACAAAATTTAAAAAAAAATCAATGTAGCATTAAATGCTTTACTTTGTTGTGCAGAAATCATATTAAATGCTTCTATGTCGACATGCTGAAATAAATGTTTCTAATGATTATACAATATGTTTTTTTTTGCGACGATGTCAATGCTTTCAAGGTTCTCTCGGCTATAGTTTATTGTTTATATGTGCTAACTGTGTTCTTTTGTCTGTTGATGATGAAGGGGTCCTATGGGTACCCCGAGGCTTACTTAGCATTCACGCTAAAGCATTTGACCCTTCCTTTTCACAGATTACAGGTAAGAGAGTAATAATAGTTTTGAAAGTGAAGGTACAGAGATCTACATTATCGTCAATAGCTTTCAAGTTTTTAAAAGAGAAAATAGGATAGCTTGCAATACAAATAAGGCTAAGATCTGCTTTGGTCGTTTGTCTAAGGATTTATATTGAGTATTTTGAATATTTATAGGATCGTATCCTAAGTTCGAATAATCCTTATTGTAGATCCTTGTATAACTTTTGATCCTGTACATTTTATAATTAATCCTTGTTTTGATGTGGAATAAACACTTTAAGCATTCTAAGAATTCATGCTATGGCTAACTAGTATTAATATCTTCCATTAATACTATTAATATTTACACTTCTCCTAAAGTTGATACTATAGATAATATCCATACTTGTCACATTATACCCATGGTTATTACTTGTACTTGTGTGGTCTTCATACACTAACCTAAGTGTTGTCCTAAGTGCAAGGGTATGGACGATAGTTACTACAATATGAAAATAATTACTATGTAGGCTATCTCTAGGGTTTGTGCCCCTTTATTACTATAGAGTTTGGAACATGATTATCATCATACTAAACCATGCTATTGATAGGGTATTTATTCAATACATGAGGGTTTGATATAATGATCTAAGTGTAGCCTAAAAGCAAGGTTCGTGACTATACTATAAGTTGGGGTTATTAATGTTATATACGTGACCATAATGTTTATGGTTGTAGATTCCCTCGGCGCTGATCGAACCTTAGACATGATCAACGTGGATTGGTATGAAGATTGGGAAATGATAGGACAGGGTTGATAAATTGCAACTCGAACGATATTGCATAGTCGATGATTAACACGAAGATGATCCTATTGCAAGGTTTTGCTGGTAAGTCATCATTCTGGTGGTAGACATGATCATTTAAAGTGCAATAAAGGTGGTACTAGTGGATTTCTTTGTTGGCATTCAACGTGGCTATAATCACGTGATCTTTCTTAGTGGGAGTGTAACCCTAACCACACTTTGGCTTACCTTGATGGAGTGATGAACTGGGCATTCATTTTGCAAGGGTGTGGGTGTAGTGTGGCCAACAGGCTTGCGTTTCTGTAGGGTTTTAATGGCCGGTTCTGGAGGACTCCTTCCTCGAGCTCGATACCACGACCTGTAATGGAGGATTGATAGTTCCAGGGTTTAAGAGCTGAGCCATTTCTGTGAATGTGTTAACTGTATTCACCAAGCAAATTTTGAGTGTCTCTGGATTCAAAACCGGTTGCAGAAGCTTTCGTTTTCGACCTTCGGTTTTTAATATCAAGGTAATGTCTTTCTGACTTTTTTTGTTTTGTTGCAGTCGTCAATATTGTTTAAGATTTGGAACATAATTTAACCACCTTCTGTCATTTATGGCAGGTTCTGTCATCTACAGGGTTCTATGCTCAAGATGAGTGGGAACTACTGCATGTATCAGTAAGTCTCGGTGGTTTCCCCTGTGGTTTATCCTGGCAATTGTTGATTGTGTTTGGTTTGGCTGGAACTTTCGATTTTCTGAAGATGTGGTCGCAGTTTTAAAGCTTACATGTTGTGAAGCATGCGTAGGGAGGATGGAATTCTCGACTTACCCATATGATGTATTCTACATTTTTTATTTTATGTCGAAATGTATTACTTGTTTTCCAGGGTTTTAACCCTCGACTACTAGATAATGAGAAGGGTTCAGCCTATGGTTTTTACATTATATAAAATAAATTGTTTCTGAAAACAATGCTCTGTCTTATTTGATGTCAATGTTTGTTGTAATTGTTTAATGGCTGAGAGCCAAGGCTTGATGCTTCGTTTTGGAACTTCAAACCCTAATATTTACTTCAGTTTGATGCATGGAACTGTTTGCAACCTCGAACCCTTGGTTCGGTAGTCAGTGTGTTGAAAGTTTAAAGTGTTAAAGAGCCGAATGGATGGGTCTCTCAATCTGTAATTTCAAACTTGGTTTTGTTTGTGTAGATGAATATTATTGATGGGATTTTGATTTTGCAATTGTAACATCTACTATTGTTTTGTTTTAAAGATTTTGGGTTTCGAACCCTATCGAATGGTGTTTCTATCAACGTTGTTTTTCTACGTGAGTACTTGTAAGAATGTAATTATGCCAAGAGGGTTTAACCCTCGTTCATTCTGGATAATGAAATATTATGGTCCCGTTAGCTTGATACTCTTTGTATGCGTTGGAACTGGGAGCAGTGCTCCGAAACCTATGTTAATTTAACTTGGATGTTTTCATTTTAAGAAAAGAATGGTGTTCTGTTAAAATGGCTGAAAGCCAAAAGTGAATACCTCATTTTGTGCTTTTGACTGTGAACTTGTTTCTTCGTTCAAGTTTTTGAATTTGTAATGAAATAATGACTAGAACTATCTCATTGTTGAGTGAGGCTATTGAATCTTACTTGTGATCATAACACGAAAAGTTGGTGTGTAAGATGTTAAATGTTTGGCCGTCAAAGTGGCTATGAGTTTGTTACGATGCTTAAGGTTATTTGATCCTCTTTTAAGGGCTTCGAACCCATGTCTGATATGTTTGTAAAAGTCTTCTATGAACTCTGTCTTGGATGAATTGTTTGATTTGGTAAATGTTGATATTAATACTAAGTGTTGAAGTACAGAAGCTAGAGTTCTGTCAATAATGGGACATTTGTCCAATACAATCTTATTCTATGTTTAAAAAGGGTTTGATAATATGAGTATTATTAGTTATGATCACTCTGTTAAAAGAAATAGTTGTGTAATAAATAGTAACCCTATTTATCTTCTGATGCTGCAATGATGAAGATGTAAAAATGTTTGTATAAAAGATAATGCTAAATTTGTTCTACAGCTATTTAGATTTCAAACATATCGATGAAAGAAAATAAATGCATTAAGGAAAAAGATGATGAGATACAGTGTTTTTAGCATTTGTTGTAAGAGATATAGTTTAGGTTTATGCAGAAACATAGAACTGTTTAAGTTTTCTATTTATTGTTTTATTATAAAGTAGATATGTTCTAAATTTTGTATAAAAACATTATTTCTATGTTTAGCTATGACAGAAAACGTAAGTCATGAAAAATTTCCCAATAGCTAAGAAATTACAATAATATAATAGAAAAGAAATATTAAGGGAAACATAACAGAGTTAGGTTACTCATTCAATATTTTCACTATCTATCATTTATCTATTTTAATCTTTCTTCTTTGTACTAGAGTACGATACAGAAAATAGTGTGGGGAAAAATACAGAGAAGGCATTTATTCTATCAATTCATAAAGATATTCAGCAATCTACAAAATCCTAAACAGATCAATAAATCACACTTATACATCTGTATTATCATTAGTTAGCTGAAGAGTACTAAATCAACAATTACAAAAAGTAAAATTAACTACTTAGAGATGAAATATCAAGAAGAACCTGTAACTATAGATAGGGTG
Source organism: Larix kaempferi (assembly GCA_027924585.1). Taxonomy (NCBI): domain Eukaryota; kingdom Viridiplantae; phylum Streptophyta; class Pinopsida; order Pinales; family Pinaceae; genus Larix; species Larix kaempferi. Next base: position 4,792,980 of record BSBM01000756.1, read on the forward strand.
GACAAACACCCAAGGAGGCTTGTTCCTCCCAACCTTCTCCAGAAGAAGCAGCCAAACTACTTGCCTCCTTTGGACCCCCGAGCCTGTTTACTGAACCACTAGGTAGAAGACTCTGTGTAGAAGCAAGGCACCCAATTTGTATAACTAGCAATCAATAGAGATTTGCCAAAACCTCAATCTCTACAGTCAGCAGTAAAATACTGCACTCAGCAGTAAACAAGGAAGACTTACACCATGATCAAAAACATAGACTTCCTTTCATCGAATCTCTTTTGTGCATACAACAGAACCACAAGGTAAGTTTCCTTGTCAGGAAAAGTGATGAACCTCAGTCCAAAATTTGATGGATCTTAAAAAGATTGCCTAGGTCTTTAGTGGTCAGTCTTCAATAAATGAGCCTCAAGCTCCAGTCCCATCTTTCAGGGCACTATGACCACAATTTAAGGGAGTTGTCCCATACCAATAGCTAGTTACTTGCCTCATGATGCTGCCACTTGTCCATTGGCTTCTACCCCAGATTCCATTTTTACCTAGTGGGTCAGTAAACACTCTTTCAATAGCTCTCCTTGGGTGAGTGTCTCCTATTTTATTTATTTAATTAATAATATTGTGCAATTATAGTCATCCTTGGACACTTGTCCAAATATAAAACTTTACAATAAAAGTTAAGATAATGTGTTCTTCAAACATAAAATGTTTTTCAGTAAAGGGGTATGTTACAAGGGATGGCTTGTGATAAGCCCCCCTATCTTTACACACAACAAGTGTCTTACAAAAGAAAACAAAGATTTATTAGGGTGTAAATTGCAAGACACTACCATGGCTTGGTAACCACATAACAGTAGTGTTACTCACCAGTGCTTTGTAGATCATGAATGGACCGACCTGTAATAGGATCTTCCACCTTTCAGCAGAAACTGAAAGTCATCTCCCAAGTTTGGTGGCTTGATGTGAAGATGTCATTCCACTAAACACCTACGAACCTAATGGGTTGGCTTATGATAAGACCCCCCATCTTGTAATCCACAATTATTGAGAAAATTATTATCAAAGTGACTGTAATAGGATCCGGAGCAAATAAAGCTGACCAGGTTATTAAGATATGTTGCTTCACCAATGGAACATAAGATAAGAAACACCAGTCATTCCCCATACCTCAATTAAACAAATAAAACATATGTAAAGATGGATCAAGGTGGGAAAGTATCAATCAAGGCTCTGCAATTATTGATTGTAACTCCTGTACAAAACAAGTTCTATCATAGGCTGAGGAAAGCTAAAACTGACCATGCATTGTAAGAACTTTCAGACTGTGTGAATCTTGAGACAAACTAATCGATCAACCATTTCCAAATGTGTGTGGGAGTTATCCAAACACAAAATAATATAAAAGGGAAAAGCAATCAAATCAAAAAGAAAAGCAAACACACAAAACTTATGTACAAAATGCATCAAATTGTTCAGACAAAATACTTCTTGAGCATAGAAACATTCATTGGATAAGTGTCAATGACTCCCTCCAATGTCTGCAATCGAACAATACTAGGACCAATCTTTTCTATAACAATGAAAGGTCCAAGCCAAAGGCGTTGAAATTTGGTGTATTCATTTTTGTCCTTATGTTGTTTATCCCATCTCAATACTAAATCTCCTACTGAAAACTCTCTGTCAGAGGAGGATTTCTCATCAAACCATCTTTTAACCATCTATTGATGTTGATACAATTTATTTTTAGCCTTTTCCTTGTATTCCTCCAACTTAAGCAAGGTATCAATTCTCTGTTGAAGAGGAGAGGAATCATCTTCTTGAACGGATTGGGCTAGCTGTAATGAGGGAATGGTAATGTTAGATGGTAGGATAGCTTCCTTGCCATAAACTAGACAGTAAGGAGAGTTTCCAATAGCTGCCTTTGGGGTAACTCTGTCTGCCCAAAGAGCATTATAAAGCTGGGTGTGCCAATCTTTGTGATGGGAGGTTATTGTCTTCTTCAAGATGTTTATCAAGTTCTTGTTAGAAGATTCAGCAATCCCATTACCCTGTGGATAATAATTGGCATAAAATTTCAGTTTGATCCCTTTTTCAAGGGCATACTGTGTGAGATCAATGGAGGAAAAGTAAGATGCATTGTCAAAGACAAGATATTCAGGGGTGCCAAACCTTGTAACTATCTGGTTGTCCAGGAAGGATATCACTTGGTTTGTGTTACATTTCCTGAGAGGGACTGCCTCTACCCATTTGGTAAAGTAGTCCATTGCTCTCAATATATACCTATGTTGCAGGGAGGAAACAGGATTAATGGGTCCAACAAAATCCAGTCCCCATTGCTGAAATGGGAACTGAACTGTTATCGGCTGCAAAGGCAGGTTTTTTGAATACCCCTGCACACTTCTGACATGGTTCACATCTTCTGACATGAGAATAGGAATCCTTAAACAGAGTAGGCCAGTAATATCCTGCTCTGAGAATCTTGTGGGCTGTGGTTTCACCTGAAAAATTCCCTCCCGCAGGTCCTGCATGAAATTGTAAAATAATGTCATCAGTTTCATTTTTCTCCAAACATCTAAGGAAAACTCCATCATAATTTTTCCTAAGCAAAACTCCATTATAAATTGATATGGAGTAGCCTTTAATCTTAAAGCTCTACGTTTTTTGAAGTCAAGGGTTTCAGGAGCAAACCCATGGTTTATAAAAAACTTAATATGATCATACCATTCAGAGGTTGGAGTTTCTATGGCATTAACAAAACCTATAGGAACATTTTCCTCATGCTCCCATTCAGTCTACTGCTATACAGGATCATTTGACTGAGCGGTGAGCAAGCACAAACCTTGTCCTTTTACAATCTTCGTTGGTCTGATTTCCAGGTCATATTCCTGCAAAGCTGTCATCCAATGGGCTTTTTTCTCACCTAGTTCTTTCTGAACCAGAACATTTCTAATGGTTGTATAAGGCACGATAACCTTAGTTCGAGATTTCAATAAATACAGTCTGTAATGTTTTACTGATTTGTATACCACATAAGCCTACTTGTCAATTTGAGAGTAGTTAAGTTATGCTCCCTTAAACATTGATCTCATGAACGAAATTGGAATCTCAGTATCATTATCATGTTTCTGTGTCAGGACAGCTACGTAAGAAAAGTCAGTAGCAAAGGTGTACAAAATAAAATCCCTGTTGAAATCTGGAGACATCAGAGCAAGGGATTTTGCAATGGCTCTCCGAATTTTAACAAATGCATCCGTTTGTTCCTCAGAACACCTAAACTGTGCATCTTTTTTAACTAATTGTTGCAATGGCTTAACAATTTGTGCAAAATTTGGAACAAACCTACGTACAAAATTAATCTCATGGCTTTGCGTGCACCAGGAAAACCGATCTTCGAAATAGATTCAGTGCGTTCAGGATCGATAATCATACATTTATTAGAAACAATGAAACCCAGGAGCTTACCTTCTGTTACTACAAATATGGACTTCTTAGGGTTCAACGAAATCTCGTACTTCCTGCAGCATTCAAACACCTATTTCAGAGCAGACAAATGTTCATGTCGTTTGTTCGAATAAATAGTAATATCATCTAAGTATACTACGACAAAATTGTGCATCAAACCTATGAAATCTATATCCATAGCTCTTTGGAATGTGGCTCCTACATTTATTAGCCCAAAAGGCATTCGCCTGTAGGCGAAGATACCCCAAGGGGTTCTGAAAGTTGTTTGTAATTGGTATTTAGGGGAAACCATGACTTGGTTATATCCTAAGAAACCATCCAAGAGAGAGAACATATCAGACCCTGCTACCTTTTGTAGAATCTGCTCCATAGGAGGAACAGGGTAATTATCCTCTTCTGAAGCTCTATTCAAATTTCGGAAATCAACACAAAGTCTGATTTCCCCATTCTTCTTCCGAACAGGTACCAGGTTGTCAATCCATTGTGTATGTCTGACAGGGAATATGATTTATGCTGTCAGTAACTTCTCAAGCTCTTTCTTGACAGAGGGTTCCAGACTATGATGCATTTCCTTAACTTTTTCCGGTAAGGTTTCACTTATGGTTTCATTGGTGTGTTATGATGCATGATGCTAGTGTCAAGCGTCTTTAGTTCATCGTAGGTCCATGCAAAAACATCTTTGAACTCTTTACATAATCTGATAAAAGCTCTTCTTTCTTCAATAGAGTAGTCAACCCCAAGATTGATGAATTGGGGATTTTGTTCAGTACCTAGGTTGACTGGCTCATAGTTCAGAGATGAACTATGGGTCTTACAGTTGGTCTTTTGTTTGAACTTATCTTGCAAGTCATAAAATTTCTCTAGGTTGATGACTGATTTTGGGATAATGTTGGACGGATCAGATAGAGATTTCTCGTGCTCAGCCTCCTCTACTGCTATGTCTTGAAAGGTATCCTGGGATGTGAGAAATTCTAGTATTTGTTGGTCATCATCAAACACTTTCCAGTTTGTTACATTATCAGGGATGGAAGGCATGTACATAATTTCTATTGAAAAGGTTTCAGGTGACAAGCCTTTTGGTGGGATCAGCCTAGATGCTGTATTTTCCAAGAGGTCAGCATCAAATTTTTGTGACCTGGGGACTGACTTGATGTTGAATGCAGAGAAAGAGTTAGTGAGATCTCTTAGCATTTTTTTATAATTAATTAGACGTGGAGACAAACAATGTATCTTGTTTCTTACATGTTTAACTATGATTTCGGAATATCCAAAACATTCTATTACTTGTGCACCCATATCAATAGCCTTATTGAGTCCCTGAACCAGAGCCTCATATTCAGCTACATTATTGGTACATTCAAACTCAAGTCTGCAAGCAATCATGGTTTTAGTCCCTTTTGGATCAATAAGGACACAACCTGCACCAGCTCCATCCTTAGATCTAGAGCCATCAAAGAATAAAGTCCAAGCAATAGGATCTATCCTAAAATTTGTATTAACATTATAAACATTATGTACAATAGTTCCAGAGAATGGTACAAAGTAACATTGGTAATCTTTTATTCATTCTGCACATTCTCATCTGCTGAAGGATCAGCTGGAAAATCCCCAAAGAAAGTATCAAATGTGAAATGCTCAATATGTGAACTGAAATAACAAGTTGGTTCACTTGAGACATTAAGGTTAGTGAATGTTTGCTTCATAAATGATTACCTACTGATATTAATCTTGTTTGGTTGTCCATTATAGGGCAGCCACAGGTGAGACCAATTAGTAGCAAAGTAGCCTTTGAGCTTCTCTAACCAATCTCTGCTCAGCCACATTCCATAGGCTTCTGGGATGTCAACTACAACGATATCTTTGGTCTAATGGATTCGAGGATCAGCAGATAATGTTAACAAAACATTTCTTAACCTCCCCACTACTCTCACTTTAGATATGTCAATCTAGACAATCTTAGTAGGACAGGGTTCCCAAGTTGCATTTGGTTTTCTACAGACACACAGGGGCATCACTTTGGAGGAGGCACCTGAATCTATCATACAATTGTGTACATTTCTATTGAAGATTTCAAAGGTAATCAAGAAAGGAGGCGTCCTCTTGCTTCCGGGTTTCTGATCGTCTGGTTTGGTAAAAGAGTCTAAGTTATTATTTTGTGTTTCCCTTGGTTGTTTGATTATCATACTTTTAGGTAGAGAATCCCTCATAGAAGGGATTTTCAAAAGTTCAAACAAAGAAATATTTGCTTTGACTCTTTTCAAATATTCAGCCAAACCATACTCCATTTCAGGAATGACTGTATCCTTTTGGGGAACAATTTTACCTTTGGTGGGAACTGTTGTTGAAGATGAAGGTTCCTAGGAGGGTTGTCCTTTTGACCTGGTGTTATAAGGATGTTGAACATTGAATACTGTCTCAGGTTCTTCTTCTTCTTCATTCATTGGCAGCTCAGAAAAATAGCTTACAGTATTAATGTGTGGATCCTCTCCTTCATCTCTTTCTTCCAGTAACTGTGGATCTTGATTTGTTTGATCATCAGAGGGTTCAGGGACATTTTTTGATGCAGTGGCCAGAGCTTTGAAGATAGAATCAATTTCTTTAGACGTTAGTCCTTCATTAGGATTAGGAGGTGGTGGATTTTGCGAAGGTTGATAAGGTCTCCTGAAAGGTGGCCTTGCAAAACCTATGTTATTAGTTTGATTTTCATTATTATTCTTTTTTAAATCAACCATCTCATTTGACATTTTCTGGAGAAACTTCTTGATATCAGTCATTTCAAAAGCATCTTTGTTTTGGGTAGTGGGTTTGGGAGAATTATCAGTTTACTTTCTGGATGTGGAAGCTTGTTCTTCCAAAGCATCGAGATTATCCTTTAGATAGAACACATCCTTTTCAACCTGAATAACTTCAACATAAGCCTAAAATAAGTTGTCTTTATGTGCTTTTTGACCCACATCACAATGGGCACATGTAGGCCTTTTTCATAATAAGCAACCAACTGTTCTTCTGCAGGAAGAACAGTGGTAGGGATTCTATTTTTTAGATAAGAAAATCTTTGATTATAGTCTTTGACCCTCTCTTTACCTCTCATCTTCATGGAAGACAATTCTAAGACTAGATCTTGTGGGGTTTTGTCATCCCCAAACTTCTGGATAAACAGTTTTTCAAACTCATCCCAAGAAGTTATGGATCTGGCCTCTAAGGAAAAGTACCATGTGGATGCCTTTCCTTCAAATGTATAAGGGAATAGTCTACAAACCACATCTTCATGGACAACACTCCTAAGTCTAATGTCCTGCATAAAAATTTTAATATGATCTAATGCAGGTGATTTGCTATCTGGGTTGAACTTAGGAAGCCACTTTTCAAGGTTTTTAGGCAATCTATGTTGATCCCCAAGTATAAATACAGCCGCATCTTGGTCAAGCCAAGGTCTGTTCTAGCCTTCTCCAGCCATAGGTTGTTCTTCCTCTTCTTCAGATGAAGAGCTAGAGGAGTGTTCACTTTCATATGAGGAGGATGATGATGAAGGAGGAGTGGGTGGTGGTCCACCAGTTGCAACGTTGGGTTGATCTTGTGGTACTCCTTGAAAGAGTGAATCGAGGTTGTACTCAGGGGAACCTGGTTGATCAGTTGTATCTTGAATCTCAATGTTTTGGTTGGCCACCTGTTGACCTTCTTAATTATCGGTCTGCGAAATGGTGTTCAGTTGAATTGCTGCTAGTCCTCTATTTCGTTGTTCAATAATTCTTCATTCTATTCTAGCAACACTGTCCTTAGAACTTTTCAGTATTTGTTCAAGTGAAAGGGGTCCTCTAGTAGGTGATATGATAAGGATACCCCTTCTATTTTCCTGCTCAGCTGCAGGTGTACCAGGAATCATAGTTGGTTGTGGCACTGTTTGTTGTTAAGATGTGGATGCGTGTGATTGGCTACGAGTGACAATCGGTGATGTTCTTGTTGGAGGAGGTTTATGAGTATTCTGTTTAGGCATATTTTACTACTGGCCCTCCTTCTAGAGCCATTTGTTGAGGCCTTGGGTGTGTAGGGTGTTGGAATGGGTTCCAAAGCTCTCAACAAAGGAAGAAAACCCAACCAAAAGCTTCAGATAATCCTACGCAAGTATTACCCTATTCTCAGGCTGTTTGGAATAGTGATCTCCCACGGATACAAAGGCCTCCGCTAGCACTTGTGGTTTTGATTATAAAAGGATCTGTCCTCCAATGAAGGAAAACAAAGTGTGTTCAATTTGAAACAAATCTACCTAAGAGGGGAATCTAAGCTAAGTTAGACCTATTCTAAAGGGTGTCTTGTTTGAGTGCAATTAACTTGATGTGAAAATAGATAAGTATGTTCATCCACTTGGCAGAAAAGTGAAGGAGATCAATTCCTTATCTGCTTAAGTTACAACCAATCAATTAAAATTAACTAAATGCAATATTAAGTGTTTAAGCTCATTCAAGATTAACCTGTAACCAATATGTCAATTGAAAAATTAACATAGATTATAATTTACTATGAATCATTTGCAGAAATAGATAAATATTTTAGTTGAAGAAATTCAAGTTAAAACATAATGCATACATAGATCAGACGTAAGGACAAATCTAGCTCATAGATCTCTCTATAAAATAATAATTGCAAAGGATTTAAACAGTGTAGATAACAGTCTGAAGTAAAAATCAATATTTATCAAAGAGCAAAAGATGATGCAAGAGAATAACATTACTTTATTAGTGAAAGTATGTAAAAAATTACAAGCTCTGCATTAAACAGAGTATCTTCTCCAGTCTTCTTCTGTTGATTTCTACCCCAAAATGATCATCCCTTGCCCAAGAAAGATCTACCCCTTAAATAATAATTTACAAAATAATACAAAGGATAAACTCCTCTAAAACAGGGATTGCAAAATCAGATTATTCAATTAAGTGAGGAAATCTTGCTACTTGGCCCAAATTTCCATCAGTTCATCTATATCTGGATAATGAGGAGATTCGAGCCCCAGCTAGGCATCACATGTGGATCCTTCAATCTCAGTTTTGGAAAATTTATGCCACATGTGGATAAAAACATAGATCTTTCCTTCCATGGAGACAAGTTTCCTAATCAGCCAATCCACGTCTTCAATTTGGATGTGCTCAATCCGCATGAGTTTCTCTCCGACTTCATCACGATGGGCTTCGACCTGCTCTATCATCAATTTTGGTGGATGTGCCTTTTCGATAAGCCCCATTGCAGGGAATGCCAACATCTACATGAGATTGTTTGAGGCATACCATCTTCTCCTGCAATTTGCTTGAGCCTAATTTATGGTATCCTCCACCATCTCAATGACATTCTCCCAAGCCCACATAGCAGTCCTGATCCTTCTGAATTTGAGACTATCCAATTCAGGGATATCATCTGGCTTATCTTCAATATACTTATGCCAATCCATGATGTGTTCTACAACTTTAGAATCTTGTTTTGTTTTCTCTACTTGCTTGCTCAAGGAACCAGACATCTTCTCAAAGGTGATGTAGGTCTCATGAATTTGACACAAGGTGGTAAATAGCTCAGCTAGAAGCTTATGATGCTCCTGGTTAACATGATTAGCTAGGTCATTGAACTCTTGCTGTGAAAACCTAGAAAAATCAGAGGAGGCTGCACTTGTAGTTGCATCCTCAAGTTGTTTCTTTAGTACAACCATTCTTTCCTCATTGACAGCATTTTCTGCTTCTGCATAATGTAGTTTAACTTGGAGAGAAGTATTCTGCAACTATATATCTTCCAACTTGTCTTCAAATATCTTCCTTAAATCCTGAACATAAACTTCATGCTCTTCCTTGGTTGTTTCCAATTGCTCTTGAAGCTTTTTCAGTTCTTATTTTTTCAAGTCAATCTCCCTGTTCAAGGTCTTGACTGAATCAAAATTTGCTCCTGCAAATGCACCCAAGGCTGCAACTACATCCACTGCTTCTGCTTGGATATCATCACACTACTTTGTCCAGATTATTTGATCAGGAATGGGTGCCTCCAATTCTCCTTGATCTCTGCTTCTCATTTTTCCTTTCTTCATTACTGCCTTGATTGCCTTACTGTAAAAGTAGTCCCCCAGGGGAACAATTACATCATCTTCAAAAGTAGCCACCATATCAGTGGATGATGTGGTCATATCTGTTGTTGTAACCAAAAGGGGTGTCTGGGTGATAGTAGGACTAGGAATAGACATAGCAACCTGAGATGAGATTTGGGAAGAATGGAAAGCTTCACTAGTAGATGGTACAGGGGTTGGTGAAGGAATGGAAGTAAAAACCTCATGTAGTGAATCTTGAGTCTCAACAACTGATGGTGAAGAAGGAGGAAAAGGATCTGGAACATCAGTAACTGGTGGTAGTGAAAGAGATGGAGGTGATTGCAGGGGAACAGTTGAAGACTGGATCTCTGCAATGGTTAATGGGAGAGTAAGGAGTGGAATTTTCAAAGGTGGAGGTGTAGAAGTGATAAAATTGAATGCATCAAATAGCTAAGACAAAGTTGTTGGTGGTGTCATTTCAGAAGTTGTAACAAGAGAAACTTCTGCTGAGGGAAGTGATGTGGCTGAATTTATTACATCAAAAATAACAGAAACCTGAGACATAGTTTCACCTTAAGCAGGTTCATCCATAGCTATGGTGTTCAGCAAATTTGATACTTCCTGTGAACCTTCAGTTTTTTCTTCTAGTACAGGTACAGGAGAAATTACTTCATCCTCCCCATCACTATCAATATTGAAAGTGGGGACCTGAGAGGGAGCAGTTCTGATCTTCTATCTTTTTTATGGATTGCTGACCACAATCACCTATACATCACTTACTGAGCTGGATGGATTGACCTCTTTGGTGTGCAGCACTAAGGTCATTTGTACTAGTTCTTTCTTCACTTGCTGGGAAGTTTGCATTAATACTTTATATTGTTCAAAAGTGCTTAGCTTAGGAGATTCGTCCATAATTCCTTTGCCTTTATGACCATCAGCATAAGTTAGCATGACAAGGGTTTTAGCTTGCTGAGCCTCCTTCTCTTGTCTCTCCTTTCTTACCTGCTCAATCAAATTAAGCTCGAATTTTCTATAGCCGAAGACCTTATCTCTGAGCTCTTGCTAATATAGCAAAATCTGGTTCTGTTCATCCCTTCTTTTAGCCCTTGCCAGGACTTCGGAAAAAATATTGACTCTGTGGTAGATGGAGTCATCAAGGACATATTCATGTGCATAGCCCATCTTCATGTGATTGTGCTTGAAATGAGCCTCGAGGAATCCTTTAGGATCATGTCTTCTTTTAGCAGCAAATCCTAGTTTCAAGGAAGCAATTTTGTTACCCAATACTTGAGCTCGGGTGGAAGTAGGGATAACCAAAGGTCCAAGGTTCAAGGGGAATTTGGGCCATCCTTTCCTCTTGGGACCTAAAAGTTTGGGATAAACCCCTTCTATTATAGTCTGATATGATACTTCTTCAATCAGCAACTTATCTGGAAGAATTCTAGGTAGCATGTGAACAACAATGCTTCCCCATAATCTGACATAGGAGAAAGATTCCCCTACGTACCAATCTCCAATTGTGGCAATGAAAAGCTTGGCATCAACTGAGAAAGCTGGTGCATCTTCCTTAAATATCTGGAGATAAATAGCACCGAGGATGTTGATGTAATTGTAACTTCGGAATGTATTTCACATATATGTATATTGTATTCCTATAGAGATGTTATTATTCCTCTATACGGAAATGTCGTAACTTATACTTGATGGGTTATTAGACCACCTTGATGGGGTCAGCCCTATATAAGTCATGTGGGTTAAAGGGTTATTAGACCACCCTATCGGGGGTTGGCCCTGTCAGCATTATGTTATGTGGTTAAGTTGAGGTTGACCTAGTAAAGGTTATTAGGCAAGTCAAGTCAATTATAAATAGAGTGTGGGAGGCACTCTATTTGATCATTCACTTCTCACTCATACACTCATTGGAGAGTGAAACACTAGTGGAGGAGGAGAAGTTGTTGCTAGGAGACTATCTCTTATGCTTGGGTTTTGTATCATTGCTCTATCTATCTCTGAGGAAGTTATTGGGGTTTTTCACCTTTATGGTTTTCCCCAAGGAAAATCTGTGTGTCTATTGTCTCTTGTGTTTGCTTCTTGTAATTGATATGGTGTACATGTTATTCTCTCAGTAAAGATCCTAGATCAGATTGAATTAAATTATGAAAAACTAACATGGTATCAGAGCTAGCCTGAAAGAAGGCATGGTATGCCATTTATGACACTTGTTGCACTTGCGAAGCTAGGGCTTGATATAGCAAAACCAGTCATCGTAGCACTTTTGCTATAAATTCATTTTGGCTAAGTTTCAGGATCTAAAAATCTTACAGGTAGAATATAAGATCCCCATGTATCTTGTGTCCGAAGCACGGCATCTAATTCGCTGTACTTTTTGTTTTATAGTCCGTACAATCTAGGGTTTTTGCCTCTTCCAGATCTCAGTCATAAACAAGTGACCTAGGAAAAAAGGCCACAACTTGGGCTAGGAAGCTCCAAATGAAATTTCGTAAAAATTGGCAGGTAGGGCATGGAATATACTTTCACAGGTCCGATTTTCAAAGGCCGAAATCAGTGACACGTGGTACTCCATAGAAGTTTGCTCTCCTGTTTTATCCCATAAACAAGTCACGTTGCGACACTTGGAATAACTCTCTCTCAGAGAATCCATTTGAGGTCAGACCTATGGGGTTGGAAAGTTAACAGGTCAAGCTACCACAAGCAAAAGTTTCAGACACTGTAGATCGATCCGAAATTCCGTAGTTACACCAGAAACAATCAGGTGCATATTTCTGTCAAAACATAATTGGATTTTGAGCACTTTCATTCATGGCTATAGGAATTTAGAGTTTTGGAGAAAGTTGGAATTTTTGTAATCGGAGACCACGGATGGATGCTCCTCATCAAAATCGAAATTTAGAGACCAAGATCGAATTTTTTGGTTGGGAAGAAGGCCGGGCTTGATCAAACCCTAGTTCAAGACTTTGATCGGAAAGGTGAAAAATTAGGGCTTCTACAAAAATGAGAATTTTTGAAATCTATGACCATAGCTGGAAGCTCCTTGGAAAAATTGAAGTTTAGATATTTGGATCAAACTATTTGGTTGGGTGAAGCTCCAGGAAACTCAAACCCTAATTCAGGGTCCTCCCTAGTGAATCCAGAAGATTGAAAAGCAAATTTGAGGGGTGAAACTTTGCAGTTTTCAAATTCTGAGTATACCAGGTTGATTAGCTCATCAAGGCGCATCTTTCTATCCTTTCAGAAGTTTGAAATTCAAAGTTTGAATTTTTAGGGTTTCCCTGACAAACCCTAATCCAGCTCCAGATCCAATTTCTACAAATCAAGTGGATTGGGTTAATCCTAGAAGAGAATGGATTGGCCACCTGCATAAGTGAAGAAGTTCCAATTTTAGAGGGAGATGAGGCTAAGGTCTTACATGAGAAGATTACAAGCAAACTCGACAGGTGTGACTTACGGGTATGTTTCGAAATATGTTCATGATTAAGTTTATGATATGTTTGTCTTCATTAAGATTAGTACAATCTTCATCAATTTTAGACTTGTCCTATCACCTTAATAAAAATATGAATGAATGATAGAAGATATTCATTGATTAGGGCTTTGACACTTATGATTGTACTAATGCACTATGGTGTTGTATGAGGTTGATGTTGTCCGCTAACATGAAAGGTACATCAAGAAAGACAAATCATGTTCTAGTTCAAGAACATATGACCATGGTGACATGAAGACAAAGATTCATCCATTGTCATGGATCACATAGAAGATCTACTTACGAGGTATGTATAACTTGGTTCTATAATGGTTAACCTATGAGATATGAAGGTTACTAGCACAAGTCATTGAAGAGAACAAGAAGACATTATGCGGGTATGTTAGACATAAATAGCTAGCATGCTAATCCAGGTATGTTTTTCCTATATCAAGTTAGAATCCTACCTTGTGTTAGGATCTCTTATATAAGTATACATGGCATGATTGATAATGATTATTTATGAAGTTAGAAATTTAAGTAATCAAGGGTTTATGCATATTATGTCCCTTACCTTGATTGATGATATGACTAACCAGAAGAGTCCTATGGTCAAATAAGAATATGCATGAGTAAAAGAAGTCTTCCCTACAATCTTGAATACTAATGCTTATTATCTATGTTTGAAATGATCATGACTATACATGTTTAAGATTATTTTGTTTTGATAGTATTGAGAGTATACTAATGAATGTATGATTATGTATGAGATCTTGAGGACAACACCATGATGATACTAGTGTACACTTAAGCATGCATAGTGGTCAAGGATGGATATAAGTTCAAAGACAGGTAATCCAGGAAGCAAAGATCAAGAGGGAGCATACTCCAGTAGTTCCTGCAAGGAAGAAAATATTGAGAGGGAGTCTACCCTACAACCAAACAAAGATAAGTATTTGAATTGTCATTTCTTGCATACTTGTTTGTTTAAATAATATTGTTCAATGATGTATATGCTTATGTTCCTAGACTTAGGTTGTGTATCATTCATATTAGAATAATTGCATTAATGAACAGTATACCACTAATATGCATGTAATGGGTAAGTGGCCTATGGCACTGTACAACATTCCATTGCTACTTATCTAGAATGAAACCTCTTTGCTGACATGCTGGGAGTTGTGCACACTCTTAACAATGTTCTGGTAGAGATTGGAAGGCATCTAGAAAGTTTCAGGATATGGATAAATGTTGTATTGAAGCATTAGCTAAAATAATTGCATGACTATATGACATATTTCTTTATGTGTAAGAATTTGTTCTGAAAATTATGAGATGTTTCTAATCATGCAATTTAACTTGCTTTGTAGGAAAGATCGTATACCATCACCTACAAAAGAAGGACTACAACATTTGTTCCAGCAACAAAGCTATCTATTGAAGATATTGAAGTTCCTAGGATTTGGGATGAAGTAATGGAAGAATACCATGATCCGTCAATCATGAGGAAAGATGTTTGGGATGTGGTCCCAAGACCAGATGGGAAGTCTGTTGTGACTTCCAAAGATCAAGCATGCTGCAGATGGCAGCATAGAGAAATACAAATCGATATTTGTAGCTCATGGCTTCTCCCAGAAAGAGGGGATAGATTATGAAGAGACTTTTTCTCCTATAGCTAGGTACACTTCCATCAAATCAATACTTGCCCTGGCTGCAGCGATGAAATGGAAGATACACCAGATGGATGTCAATACAGCTTTATTGAATGGTGTAGTCAAGGAGGAAGTGTATGTGGAGCAACCACTTGGTTTTGAGACACATGACAGGGATTCATATGTATGTAGGTTGAAGAAAGCCTTGTATGGTTTGAAGCAAGCTCCTAGGACTTGGTATGGTAGGATAGATAGCTTTCTATCCAATTTGGGCTTTACTAAGAGTAAAGCGGATTCCAACCTTTACTACAAGGTTGAGGAAGGCAATCCAGTGATACTAGTTTTATATGTGGATGACTTGTTTGTAACAGGTGAGGATGGGTTGATTGTCAATACCAAGAGGAAGCTTGCTGCCTAGTTCGAGATGAAGGACTTGGGGATGATGCACTATTTCCTAGGCATGGAAGTGTGGCAGAGTGCAGATGGAATCTTCCTTGGACAAGGGGAGTATGCAGTAGAGATCCTGAACAGGTTCGGGATGATGGACTACAAGGCCATGGCCACACCTATAGCATCGAACCTGAAGCTTCTATGTGATGCTTCATCTGATTCAGTTGATGTCACTGTGTATCGTCAGATGATTGGGTCCTTGATATAGCTGACGAACATTAGACCAGATATTTGCTTTGCGGTGAACATATCGAGCTAGTTCCTGATGGATCTCAAATGTGCTCACTGGCAGAAGTGTTCACCTGGTTGTTGTAAAACATATTCTGAGGTACCTGAAGGGTACAATTGATTATGGGCTCAAGTATGATGTGAATCAAAAGTTTAACCTACAAGGTTATGTTGATTCAGATTGGGCAGGCAGTGTTGCAGATAGGAAGAGCACATCTAGGTGTTGCTTCAGTATGGGATCATGTGTGATCTCTTGGTTTAGCAGGAAGCAGTCTTGCGTAGCACTGAGTACAGCCGAGGCAGAGTATGTTGCAGCTTGTTCGGCTATTTGTGAGGCAGTATGGCTTAGGAAGCTACTATCTGAGTTACTTGATCTCCCATTGGATGCTACTAGTATATTTTTGTGACAACCAGAGTTGTGTGAAGCTGTCTGAGAACCCGGTGTTCCACGACAGGTCGAAGCATATAAAGATCAAATATCACTATATCAGGGATATGGTGCCGAGAGGAGCAGTGAAGCTCCTGTATGTTGCAACGGATGAGCAGGTTGCATATGTGTTGACGGAACCACTAGCCAGAGTGAAGTTCGAGTACTTCAGGGAGAGGCTTGGTGTTCTTCAGATTGAAGACACTTCAAGGAATAAGTGATGGACACACTTGCAGGAGCCATTCCTAGCATGGTGAGAGGAGGATCCTTCCAATGGTTGTGGATGTAAGCGCTAGATGATGAGCATTAGGACGATGCTCCAGTTACCGCTTTGCATCATGTTGGATGCTTGTTATGATCAATTGGATCATTTGTATGTATATGCATCATGTTGGATGCTTGATATGATCGGTTGGATCATACATTTGTATATGCATCATGTTGGATGCTTGATATGATCAGTTGGATCATGCATTTGTATATGCATCATGTTGGATGCTTGATATGATCAAGTGGATCATGTATTTATGTATGTATCAGGTGGATACATTGTATGATCAGGTGGATCATGTATTTATGTATGTATCAGTTATGATCAGGTGGATCATGTATTTATGTATGTATCAGTTATGATCAGGTGGATCATGTATGATGATATGTATCAGGTGGATACATTGTATGATCAGGTGGATCATGTATGTTGATATGTATCAAGTAGATACTTGGTATGCATCAGGTGGATGCATAGGATGATCATGGATGACGAGCTTCAGGATGTTGCTCCAAATGATATGCATCAGGACGATGCAGTGATGATGATCAGGATTATCATGGATGACGAGCTTCAGGATGTTGCTCTAGATGATATGCATCAGGACAATGCAGTGACGATGATCAGGATGATCATGTGTGATGAGTATCAGGACGATGCTCTGGATGATATGCATCAAAACGATGCTATGATGATGATCAATTACATCAGGATGATGTGTGATGAGTATCAGGTTGAAACTTCGTGGCCCTGGACAGGTTGTGCAGGTAGCATAGAAAAGATCCTCAAGATCTGGACAGGTAGAGCAGTGTGCTTGTAACAGCCTGGGATATAGAGATTCGGAAAAGTTGAGCAGTAAGCTCGTAAATAAGTCTGGGATGCTCTTTTGAGGTTTTGCTACTAGAGGCATATAATCCGCGTTGGAGATCCGATAGGTTGAGCAGTAAGCTCATAATCAGTCCTGGGATGCTCTTTAGAGTACTTGCAACAAGCAAGACGCTCTTTAAAGGTTTTTCCTAACCACATGTAATCCACCCTGGAGATCCGATAGGTTGAGCAGTAAGCTCATAATCAGTCATTGGATACTCTTTAGAGTACTTGCAGGAAGCAAGACGCTCTTTAAAGGTTTGTTGGTGTGAGGGTCACATATAATCCATCCTAGAGATCCGATAGGTTGAGCAGTAAGCTCATAATTAGTCCTGGGATGCTCTTTAGAGTACTTGCAGGATGCAAGACACTCTTTTAACGTTTTGTGACAGTCACATGTAAATGGACCTGGGAGATCTTTCTGGTCGTGCTTCGGCACATAAATGGTCTTGGTATACTCTTTCGAGGCATTGTGACACACGTAATAAGTCCTGAGGATTTCACAGTATGGCCAGTGATGATGAAGACCTAAAGGTGGTGGGCCTACATGTAATACCCCATTTTGACCCTTAGGATATGTTAGCTTTTAATGTAAATGTTGTATACATGTGATGTATGTTTTCCAAGCGTGGAGCTCAAGGCCAAGGCCCCACTAGTGGAAGCTCAAATTTTATTTAAAGGCAGGTATTAGACATTATGTTTCCCATGTGCTATTTAGCCATGGAACATTGTAAAAATGATGTAATAAACATCATGCAATAAAATACCAAAATTGGATATGGAGGCAACGAATGAGAAGGGGCCATGTGTATCCACTAGGGAGTGGTGAGGGGGCTGTGGGATTGAACCATAGGCTTCCATATGTCACCTTGAGAACCCATTTGACTTACCTTGTTGACATTTATTTTTTTTTGTAAGGAAGTGGTTGAGGAATTCAGTCCATGGCTTCAATGGAGCATGGGCAGCACAGAAATTTGTATGGCAGAGTATGGGCTCTGTTTTCTTGTACCACAAACCACTCTACCTCATGGGAGTTGCTTCTTCCTCATCCCCATTCCATTGTGGAAATTACTAGCACCATTTTCCATCCAAAAACGAATTGCCAGCAGAGAGACAAAAACCAGAAATCGAAACTTTGAAAGAACCCACGTTTTGAAGAGCCATAAATGCCCAGAATTGGTATTTGATAGTGAAATCCAATGGGGGATCCATAGGTATGAACCTTGGGGAAAATTTGGGAGCATTAGCTACCCTAAAATCCATTGGAAAACCCAGTTTTGATAGCCCAGAAACCCAGTGACGGGATTGAGTTATTCGTTTCCAGAATGGTGAGAAATCCAAGTGTGGATGTTTGAACAGAGGATGGGGTTGCTTGAATTTAGCTTGAGATATTTTTAGCTATGTGGTTGAGCTCACTGGCTTAGCATCCTCATCATTTCTTTTTGGTATGCTTGATAAACCCAACTGTGTGTTGGCTTAGCATGACCGTCTGAGTGAATCCATGGCTGTGAGTGAGCCTGTCTAGTTCCTCCTTAGTGGATACACAACCCAGCTCGGGGGTGATCTCTCAACTGAAAGAATACAGGCTGGGAAGAGATCTATGGTTGGGTGGAACGTTGCTCTCACGTAGCCAGTCATTTGGACAACTTCATCTTCCAGATAAGTGTTCTCTGTGATTTAAATTATATGCATTATGTTTCTTGCAATGTGTTAATTCATAATGATAATTGTCCATGTTAATGGAGTTGATATGAAGTCTGTGCATAGCATGAGAATGGGATGGATTCTCTGCCTGTTGATTTATCATTTGCTTGAGATAAATTTGCTGATGCATTTCAGTTGTGTGTGCAATTGTGTTTATTTCCGCTGTGTATATAATGAGTATGAATTGCATAAAGAAGTTTTTAATTCTTATCATTTCTTAGTAATGAACGGGGCTGAGATTTCCAATAAGCCCAGTAGTTTGTTCATGTTTCCTTCCTGGCATTGGACTAGATGGAAGGGGACGTGACACTACATCCAGCATGAAAAAGGGCTGGCTCTGTAGAACTTCCTATGACGAGTAGTTCAGATATTGATTGAGATAGCAGCAGCAATGATGATGACGATGATTCGATGTCGATGATCCATTGACAATGATCTAGAGAAGAAGACTTGTGCTAGCTGATCTAGGTCGAGAAATAACTTCCTAGTTAAGAGGGAGTGTTGATGTAATTGTAACTTCGGAATGTATTTCACATATATGTATATTGTATTCCTATAGAGATGTTATTATTCCTCTATACGGAAATGTCATCATTTATATTGTAAATGTCGTAACTTATACTTGACGAGTTATTAGACCACCTTGATGGGGTCGGCCCTGTATAATTCATGTGTGTTAAAGGGTTATTAGACCACCCTATTGGGGGTCGGCCCTATCAGCGTTATGTTATGTGGTTAATTGAGGCCAACCTAGTAAAGGTTATTAGGCAATTCAATTCAAGTATAAATAGAGTGCAGGAAGCACTCTATTTGATCATTCACTTCTCATTCATACACTCATTGGAGAGTGGCGCACTGGTGGAGGAGGAGAAGTTGCTACTAGGATACTATCTCTTATGCTTGGGTTTTGTATCATTGCTCTATCTATCTCTGAGGAAGTTATTGGGGTTTTTCACCTTTATGGTTTTCCCCAAGGAAAATCTGTGTGTCTATTGTCTCTTGTGTTTGCTTATTGTAATTGATATGTTGTACATGTTATTCTCTCAGTAAAGATCCTAGATCAGATTGAATTAAATTCTGAAAAACTAACAGAGGAAATGATCACAAATGTCATATAATAGAGGTATAGAATTATCCTCCCATAGTGTAGAATGATATATGTGAACAGTAAGAGCAACGGGGGTCCAACTCCATCCCATATTGGGATATTGAAATTCGGCACAAAAAACATCCAACACATAGGCTGAAAGAAAGAAACAAGGTTTCTGTATAAAAGGAGATTTATGATACTTTTCAATTGATGTTTTAAGCTCAAAATACAAAATAGAAGCCCAAGGAAAAGATTCACCTGTAGTTAAGACATGATGAGCCACAGGAGCCCATTCAAATTTAAAATTTGAGGAATTAGGAAGGCCATACAGCCGAGAAAGCATAGCTGCCAATAACGAGTAGGGTTCTTTAAACCATGACACTAGGTATAAATTGTCAGGCCTGTGCATAAATTTGGCTGGTTTGTGCATCCAGGATTTGAGCATTTCATTGAAATTGAACCTAGTGTTAGCGGAATCTAGGAATGCAGTGTTAAGGGTCCGCATAAGTGGTCTAAGGGAAAATGCCCTGGAAAATACCTTCTGACGGAATGTGGTTAATTGTGAACCTGCGCTATCATTGAAAGAGTGGTCTTTGGGGTTGGCATGCTCTACTATACATTTAATCACGTCGGTATAAGGCAAGATGGTAGGTCTGGCAGCAATTGCATGAAGTTGAGAGTTCCTAATTTTTTCATAGGTTCGGCGATCATTCTCAATGTCGGATAGGTCATCATTGTCAAATATCGAGTAGATTTTAGACCAGTCCACCTAGTAGGTTTCAGTGATTTTCCCACTGGTGTCCGAGAAGACGCCAAAATTTGGGTCCTTGCTTAATTGGTCTTTTAGGGTAGTCTTAGAACGTGTGTTGCGCGACATGTTTTCAAACTGGAGAAATCTAACGAATGGATAAACAACAATCAAAAACACTCTCAAAATAATCAAAACTGTAACTAGCTGAAAAAGGGAACAAAGAAAACCAACCTCCTTCAGCTGAAAATGGCGGGCAAGGGACCCCTGGTAAAAACTCACAGTAAAAATCAATCAGCCAGGTAATTTTCCAAATTTGAAAATGATAGCGAAAAATAAGAAAAATGACCTATTTAATAATTTGAACGGGTAAAATCTGAGCTGTCGAATCAAAACCGATCAATGGCTAAGATCATTTTTTAATATTTGCGGGAGATAAATTGTGGGAGCCGGTTTCCTAGGTATGTACATCCTTCCCACAATCCAAAATACGCAATTGCGGGTTGCAGGATCGAAACCATGTTTATTGAAGCAATAGATATTTCTGCAATCCGCAATCCGCAAATTGCAGGTTGCGAGTTTCGGGATTGCAAAGTTTGAAAATTTTATTCAACAGCTTCCCGCAATCCACAAT
Source organism: Larix kaempferi (assembly GCA_027924585.1). Lineage (NCBI taxonomy): Eukaryota > Viridiplantae > Streptophyta > Pinopsida > Pinales > Pinaceae > Larix > Larix kaempferi. The sequence goes on from BSBM01000756.1 coordinate 4,814,040, forward strand.
TGCGGGTTGTGGGTTGCGAAAACACACAATGCATTTTATTATTCAAACCACTTTTCGTAATCCGCAATTGCGGGTTGCGGGTTGCAGAACGAAAAGTTCAAAAACATATTTACACGGTCTTCCCGCAATCCGCAGCTTCAGGTCGCAGGTTGCCGGATGGGAAAAACTCAAAAAGAGAAAAAAAAAAAGCTCCCACAATCCGCAATTGCGGGATGAAAAATGACCTTTTGAGAGGAATCAAAGCTTCCCGCAACTATAGAAAAATAGTGAAAAACTAGAATTTTTCGAAGGGAAAAAATTCTAATTAAATGAAAACAATGCAAAGGCATAAAGTCATAACACACATGATGAAAAACCTCATAAGGACAAAGGAATATAAACCATTACCTTTGTAGTGAAAAAATTTTGGGGCTCCTGTGTTCCATTAGAACATGGGATCTGTTGTACCTACAATAGGTGCCTAGCTAATGATGTATTGGGTGTTACTCTGTCTACACAAAGGGTGTTTGGCAAAGCTTTGTGCTAGTTCCTTTGATGATCCACTATAGTTTTCTTAAGAATTCAGATTAGGTTTTTCTTAGTGGAATCTAAAAAACCATTCCATTAAGGTTTTTATTTTGCAGCATCGTACCTTACCTTATAAATATATTTTCCCAAATCAAATTTGGTTAATTTTAATGACGAAAAAATACTGAGCATTATCGAAAACTAGAGAATTGTGAACACCAAACTTGGTAATTATACTTTGGGATTCTAAGAAGAATATCACTTGGTTTTTATTGAAAACCTTCAGGGGAACCACTTCTATCCATCTAGTGCAATAATCCACTACTATCAAGATGAACTTATGATGCCTAGAGCGGTAGGGATTGATTTCCTCTATAATGTCCAAACCTAATTTTTGAAATGGACTTCCCAACAAAACCGTTCATAGTGGGAATGGTGGCTTAGTTTATCTTCTTGTGGCTCTCTAGTAGGTGGGACATTTTATGCCATAAGAGTGTGCACATTTAAACACAAAAACCATGTATCACCATAGATTTTTACACAAAAACACATGTAATAAAATTACTATAAATCAACATATTAGATGATTTTAAATAAAAAGACTATAAATCAACATATTAGATTATTTTAAATAAAATGACTATAAATCAACATATTGGATGCTTTTAAAAATATGGTGGGAAATATAAGAAATTCTAGTATTCATAGGAAGGGTTTCACTTGTCATTAACTTTGTGTAAACTATGGTGCAACCTGGAGTTCAATCGAGACAAAAAGACTCCACCTGCAACCTAGAGACCGAGACAAACAAAGTCCACCTACAACTTGGAGATCGATATAGAGAGAGTCCACCTACAAATCAGACAGTTGGATCCTTTCCCACTAGTCATGGATTGTTTCATCCTACCAAGCTCAGAAAAGGCATGGATTTTCCTCCTGGCCAACTCCTAGGGTACTCTCCTTCCCCCAAGACCCATATGCATATGCATATGTCCAAATCCACATGCACACCCATCAACAGATAAGGAAAATTCATCTATAGAGATAGTTTCACTTACTTACATAGTTGGTCCAATTGAATAAGCAACATCTAGAGCACCTACCAGGGAAAAGGCAGGGGCGAGATAGGAAAAGGAAACATAGACGTGACATAGATCAAGGTAGAAGCATTTCATCATGAGAGAAGTAGAGACAGGAACAATAGCCAAAGGAAGATCCAAGTCCAAGACAAGTAGTTCAAGGTCCAGATTAAGCATACCTTATACCAATGGGCTTCGTTGATTCTGTTGAAGAACCAACAGATTCTCTAGTTGGTTCAGTAGTTGGTTCATAGGTCAAATATGCACATATTTTATTAGATGATGCAACTATAACATACCTAGTAGAGTCAATAGTAGCAGATCCTGCAAACTGACTTACTGGCAATTATCATACGAACTACATAGGGTGGCATATAAGTGTATTGAAAAAATATTGATGTGGACACACACTTGCACACTGCGCTTCGTCATTGTTATTTTAACAGAAAAAATAGCTCTACTAGGGAATTGACTACCGGAGGATCTATCAGATATTCTAATGCAACTGGTGTGTACTTCAATATTTTACCTTCCCCGCTACCTACAACTCTTCTCCCGAATCTATTCACCAGTAGACTGTAGGGAGGAACTTGGGACAGTTTTGGACTGACAAACCAGTCCACCAATAATTTACATAGAACTCAAGTAATCATCACTATTGAGACTCAAAAGTAGGGCATTATAACTAGAAAAAGGGGATGAGAACCCAAAGTATTTGCATAATTTTTCAAATTATAGGAAAACCTAAAACATCATTGCTCATCACCCTACACCTATTTTTTTGCAGATAAGTTCATTTTTCAAATTCAAACCTACTACCATCATCCATTTTTAAGTATTAAATAATATGATAAGTATAGGTTTCCTAAAGAAGGGATCCATTCTTGGTGAATGCATACGAGGGGAAAAAAAAATTTCCACTACTTTCAACCCATTAAGCCAAGAGAATGGTCAATGCTTCTGATACTGGAAGGCACGAAGAGTTGATGGATTAAAAGCTTAGAGTGGCTCATTTTTGGAAGATATACAAGGATGATAGGGAAAATACTATAGAACTAGTAAAGATGGATTCATTATTCCCTATATTTGTAGATGAGATTACCACTTAGAGATTAACATAGGATATTAAAAAATTTAAATCTCTTCTTTTTTGTGTTAACTAGGGTATTTGGCTTAGCATGCAAATTTTGATTTCTTGGGGTTTTCAACCCTCTCATATGAAACATATCTTTTTGTTTTGCTTATCCAATTGATGAGGTCTTGAGCCTTGAGGCTTCTAATGAAGTTGCAAGTCTGCATTTTTGTTGCACCCTTCTTGTTCTTAAGCAGACTAACCAATTTTTCTCCTACATCTTCACTCTTTGTTTCTCCTTTGTATGAATTTGGTTCGAGATCACTTTCTGCTGATCCTTTTCCTTTTAGTCTTTCTTACATTCCTCAATTTGTATCCTCAATGTTTGTAATTTTGTGCTAACAACAGTCTAAACATTGTGTATGCTAGGTGTATCATGTAGTCAAACTTCTAAGCATCAAAGCCTAGAATCTGTAGTGCCTATGGTGTATGCCAGGTGTATCTTGTAGTTATACTTCTAAGCAATAGAGCCTAGCTATCCTAGTGTTGATTCAAAACTGAATCCCTTTGTGAGCATAAATCCAATTAGTGGCCAAGCTATATATGTTGATTATTAGCACTCTCATATGTGGGCCACTTGGTGCATATTTTGACGCCGAGTGTGCTTTCATGTATTTCTCCCCAATCTTGCGAATCTTAAGTTGTGTTGTCTGCACTGCTGAGTTTGAATCAACAAAGGTTTAGTCCTCATTGTGGAGAAGTAATCGTAACATTGAATTTTGATATTTCAGTTGTTGCAAGGCTTATATTTGGTTGTGTATCAAAGGGACCTACAACAGAGTAATTGTGTACCAAACAGTGTCATCCTCCGTATCTCTTATTCTAATTTTTAGTTCCTCCCCTTGAAAACCAATTTTGTTTGCTTCCTTCAACCTCTGATTCAACTAACTTGTGTTAGCTCTTTGTAGGAACAATTTCAAAGGAGCTTGGATCTTATTCCCAAAAGCACAAAATAAGTTGGATGAAATTGAAAAACAATTACAATTTGTATCATTGATTCTTCATTGTAATATAGCAAAAGGATTTTAATTGTAACTTGTAATCATTTAAATTGATACGACTTGAAAACTGGTTATGTGTAGAACATTAAAATAATATAGAGATGGGTTGATGAATTTTTAAAGGTTGCCAAGGATCATTCAAAGAATAATATGACCACAAAATTCCCATGTAATAAATTTGGCATAGTGAATGTACAAACATTTGATAAAGTACAAGAACATCTGATTTGTGATGGTATAATAAAACAATATAATATTTGGTATTTACATGGAGAGAGATTTCCCAATCATGCATCATGATTAATTTTTTAATCATCTTGTCCCAAACATACATATATTATTGTAAAAATATCTTTATATTTATATGTGCAAACTCTAATTTTTTTTGTCTCCTACAGATTCCATCTATGCAAACTCTATTTTGTGATTAAAATTTCATAAAAATCATAAAATCATTGACATGAATCTTAATTGTCTTAATAAAAGGAATTTGAACATGTTGTGGAGAATTATTATGATAATCATGTTGATGAGTCTCTAACGTTGTTTCAAAATGATAATGAACTTCTTGACAATGATGGTGATACAACCATTGTTGATGATGAAATGCTTCAAATAGTGAATGTTGCTTATCAATGTCTTAATGAAAATATCAATGAGGGTTATGAAAATGAAGGGTTGGAATCAATCGAGGTAATGAATTATGTTGATGAATATAAGAAGCTAATCGAAGATTCCAAAACACCATTGTAATCGAGTTGTATTGATTTCACAAAACTATCAGCAGCCATGAAATTATACAATCTTAAAGTAAACAATGGATGGTCTGATTCAATTTTTGGCCAAATGTTAAAGTTGCAAAAAGAGATGCTTCATAAAGATAATACACTTCCATATTCTGCATATGCTACAAAAAAGTTGATAAAATCATTAGGATTGCACTATGATATGATACATGCATGTCCAAATGACTTTATTTTTTATCGAGGAAATTATGAAAGAAAATACGAATGCCCAACATGTACAAAATCTTGATGGAAGGTGGATGATCAATCTCAAAAGGTGCGCAAATTTGTTCCTGCCAAGGTGCTAAGGTATTTCCCCATAGCACCAAGGTTGAAAAGAATGTATAGGTATGATTTTGAACACTTAGATTTTATTCAAGTTTTCCCTTTCTTGCATTATATTTTGTATTTTTCACATTGTATGGTATGATAATATAGATTTTATAAATGAATTTTGTTTTCCTACATCTCTATAGAGATGTCACAAAAAATGAGGTGTCGTCATGACAATGCAAGTAATGATGATCAAATGCACCACCCTATCGATAGCCCAGCATGGAAAATTATTCATGACAGATGGCCTGAGTTTTCCAATGAACCTTGTAATGTACGACTTGCAATGGTAGTAGATGGATTTAATCCTTTTGGAGACTTGAGTAGTACATGCAGTGTTTGTCCTGTAGTGTTAGTTACATGAAACCTTCCACCATCGTTGTGTACAAAAAGGAATTTTTGTATGCTAACATTGTTAATACCTGGTCCCAAACAACCAAGCAATGACATTGATGTTTATTTGGAACCTTTGGTGGATGAGCTAAAGGAATTATGGGACCAGGGGGTATGGACATATGATGCTTATAATAAGACATGCTTTAACATGGAGGCAATTCTAATGTGGGTAATCCATGACTTTCCTGCTTATGGAAATATGGTTTGTTGCACGACCAAATGCTATAATGCATGTCTCATATATGGAAAGAACACATAATCACAGTACCTCAGTTGTAGCAATAAGTGTGTTTAGATAGGACATAAGAGATTTCTTCCATAAAATCATAAGTTTCATTTACAAAATGGACCATTTGATGGGAAGGAGGAGCATTGTTACACCCCTCCAGCTGTAAAAGTGTTAGATATTTGCAATGAAACAAAGGGAAAGGAAACAATTTGGGGGAAAAATAAATCAAACAAAAAAAAAGAAACAAGGAAAAAGGTAACAAAATTAATGTTGCGGTGTGGAAGAAATAATCAATTCTATTCAATCTACCATATTGGGAGGAATGTAGATCCATCAACAACGCCTAATTATTAAACATCACATGCTTATATGACCTCAATGTGTTTGTCTTGGTTGAATTCATTGTTTTTGTTTACCTCCATATTAATATTCTTATGATATTTTGATGTGTTTGGAGGAAGAAACTCATGATACGTCACAATTTAGATGTAATGTATGTGGAGAAGAATGTATGTGAATGCATATTTGGTACTCTTCTATACATAAATGGAAAGTGCAAAGATGGAACAAAATCACGTGATGATTTGCAAGAATTGGATTTGTTGATGTATATGTAACTTTGGAATGTATTTCACATATATGTATATTGTATTCCTATAGAGATGGTATTATTCCTCTATAAGGAAGTGTCGTCATTTATATTGTAAGTGTCGTAACTTATACTTGATGGGTTATTAGACCACCTTATTTGGGGTCGGCCCTGTATAAGTCATGTGGGTCAAAGGGTTATTAGACCACCCTATTGGGGGTCGGCCATGTGGGTCAAAGGGTTATTAGACCACCCTATTGGGGGTCGGCCCACTCAGCATTATGTTATGTGGTAAAGTTCGAGCCTACATGAGTTAGATAAAAAGGCAAGTCAAGTCAAGTATAAATAGAGTGTGGGAGGCACTCTATTTACTCACTCACTTCTCACACATGCACTCAAGGAGGAGTGGCGCACTTATGGAGGAGGAGGATCTGCTGCTAGGTTATGGATATCTCTCTTGGTTGGTTGTATCATTGCTCTATCTATCTCTGAGGAAGTTATTGGGGTTTTTCACCTTTATGGTTTTCCCCAAGTAAATCTTTGTGTCTCTTGTGTGCTTGCATTATTGTCTCCATGATTGATATGTTGTAGATATGCTGTACATGTTGTTCTCTCAGTTAAGATCCTAGATCAGATTGAAGTAAATTCTGAAAAATTAACATGGTATCAGAGCTAGCCTGAAAGAAGGCATGATATGGCATGTATGACACTTGTTGCACTTACGATGCTAGGGCTTGATATAGCAAAAACCAGTCATCGTAGCACTTTCGCTATAAATCCGTTTTGGCGAAGTTTTCGGATCTGAAATTGTTACAGGACGAAGCTAAGATATCCAGGTACCTTTTTTCCAAAGGACAACCTCTAATTCGTTGTACGTTGTGATTTATGATCTGTACCATATAGGGTTTCTGCCTCTTCCAGATCTGAGTCAAAATCAGGTGACCTTGGGAAAAAGGTCATATCTTGGGCTAGGAAGCTCCAAATGATATTTCGTAAAAAGTGACAGGTAGTACACAGTCTTTACTATCTCAAAAAACGTTTTCAGAGGCCGAAGTTGAACCAGTGACACGTGGCACGCCGTACAAGTTCGCTCTCCTGTATTATCCCATAAACAGGTCACGTTGCGACATTTGGCACAACTCTCTCTCAGAGAGTCCAATTGAGGTCAGACCTGTCAGGATGGAAAGGTAACAGGCCGAGATATCTCAGAAAACTTTTTCAGAGGCCGGAGTTAAAACAGTGACACGTGGCACTCCATACAAGTTCGCTCTCCTGTTTTATCCCAAAACAGGTCACGTTGCGACATTTGGCATAACTCTCTCTCAGAGAATCCAATTGAGGTCAGACCTGTCAACATGGAAAGATAACAGGTCAGGCTATCTCAGGAAACATTTTTCAGACCCTGTGGATCAAAAATTTCGGAGTTACACCAGAAACAATCAGGTACATATTTCTGTCAAAACAGAATTATTTTTGGTACCTTCATTCATGGCTTCCGGAATTTAGGGCTTTGGAGAAAGTTGAAATTTTTGTAATCGGAGACCACGGCTGGATGCTACTCATAAAAATAGAAATTTAGAGACCAAGATCAGAATTTTTGGTTGGGCAGAAGGCCGAGCTTGATTAGACCCTAGTTCGGGACTTTGATCAGAAAAGTGGAAAATTAGGGCTTCTGTAAAAATGGGAATTTTTGAAATCTGTGACCACGGCTGGAAGCTCCTCAGAAAAATAGAAGCATAGAGCTTTGGATCAAACATTTTGATGGGAAAAAGAGTGGGCTTCATCAAACCCCAGTTCAGGGTCACGTCCAGTGAATCCGGAAGTTTCAAAGGCAAAATTGAGGAGTGAAACTTTGCAGTTTTCAAATTCTGAATATACCAGTTTGATCAGCTCATCGAGGCGCATATTTCTATCCTTTCGAAAGTTTGAAATTCAAAATTTGAATTTTTGGGGTTTCTCTGACAAACCCATATCCAGCTCCAGGTCCAGTTCTTGCAAATCAAGTGGATTGGGTTAATCCTAGAAGAAGATGGATTGATCATCTGCATGAGTAAAGAAGTTCCTGTTTCAGAGGGAGATGAGGCTAAGGCCTTACATAAGAAGATTACAAGCGATCTCAACAGGTATGACTCATTGAGGTATGTTTCGATATTTTCCATGATTAAGTTTATGTTTGTCTTCATGTTATTACGGTTAGTACAATTTTGATTTTAGATTTGTCGTATAACCTTAACAAAATTATGAATGCATGATAGAAGATATTCACTGGTTAGGGTGTTGACACTTATGATTGTACTAATGCATTATGGTGTTGTATGAGGTTTATGTTGTCTACTAACATGAAAGGTACACCAATAAAGACAAATCATGTTTTGGTCCAAGAACATATGATCATGATAACATGAGGACAAAGATTCATCCATTGTCATGGATCTCATACAAGATCCATTTACGAGGTATGTATAACTTGTTTATACAATGGTTAACTTATGAGACATGCAGGTTACTAGCACAAGTCACTGAAGAGAAACAAAAGACATTATACGGGTATGTTAGACATAAATAGCTAGCATGCTAATCCAGGTATGTTTTTCCTATATCAAGCTAGAATCCTACCTTGGGTTAGGATCTTATACTATCGCGTTGTTGATAATGATTATTCATGAAGTCATAGGTTTGAATAATCATGATTGTATGCATATTATGTTTCTTACCATAATTGATGATATGACTAACCAGAAGAATCATGATGGTATAGGTTTGAATAATCACAGGTTTTATGCATTTTATATCTCTTATCCTGATTGATGATTCAACTAACCTGAAGAGTCATAGGCTTGAGTAATTACAGGTTTAGACATGTTATGTTTCTAACCATAAGAATCCTTGAATGCTAATGCTTATTATTTCTGTTTGAAATGATCATGACTATGCATGCTTGAGATTATTGTGTTTTAATAGTATACTAATGAATGTATGATTTTATATGAGATCACAAGGATAACACATTCATGATACTAATAAGCATGCATAGGGACTAAGGATGAATATGAGATTCAAGAACAGGTAATCCAGGAAGCAAAGATCAAGAGGGAGTACACTCCAGTGGTTTATGCAAGGATGCAGATATTCATAGGGAGTTGATCATCTCTCTACATCCCACAACAGAAAGGTGTAGAAGAAGCTACTTCAGATTAGGACTCCAGCAGCTCCTGCAAGGAAGCAAAGACTCAGAGGGAGTCCACCCAACAAACAAACAAAGATAAGTATTTGAATTGTCATTTCTTAAATAATACTGTTCAATAATGTATATACTGATGTTCCTAGAATTAGGTTGTGTATTATGCATATTAGAATAATTGCATTAATGAACAGCATACTCCTAATATGAATGGGTAAGTGGCCTATGGCACTGTACAACATTCCATTGCTACTTATCTAGAATGAAACCTCTTTGCTGACATGTTGGGAGTTGTGCACACTCTTAACAATGTTCTGGTAGAGATTGGAAGGCATCTAGAAAGTTACGGAATATGGATAAATGTTGTATTGAAGCATTGGCTAAGATAATTGCATGACTGTATGGCATATTTCTTTATGTGTAAGAATTTGTTCTGAAAACTATGAGATGTTTTCTAATCATGCAATTTAACTTGTTGTGTAGGAAAGATCGTATGCCATCTCCTAAAAAAGAAGAACTACAACATTTGTTCCAGCAACAAAGATATTTATTGAAGATATTGAAGTTCCCAGGATCTGGGATGAAGAAATGGAATGCCATGATCCGTCGATCATGAAGAATGATGTTTGGGATGTAGTCCCAAGACGTGAAGGGAAGTTTGTTATGACTTCCAAATAGAACTATCAGATCAGGCATGTTGCAGATGGCAACATTGAGAAATATAAAAATGATGAATTAGAAGATACACCAGATGGATTTCAAGACAGCATGGTGTAGCCATATATGTGTGCAGAACTTGGTATGGTAGGATAGACAACTTTCTATCCAGTTTGGTCTTTACCAAGAGTTAAGCGGGATCCAACCTTTTCTACAAGGTTGAGGAAGGCAATCCAGTGATACTAGTTTTGTATGAGGATAACCTGTTTGTTACAGGTGAAGATAGATTGATTGCCGACACACAGCGGAAGCTTACTACCAAGTTCGAGATGAAGAACTTGGGGATGATGCACTATTTTTTTTTGGCATGGAGGTGTGGCAGAGTGCAGATGGAATCTTCCTTGGACAAGGGAAGTATGTAGTAGAGATCCTGAAGAGGCTCGGGATGATGGACTGCAAGGATATGGCCACACCTATGGCATCGAATCTGAAGCTTCTATGTGATGCTTCATATGAGTCGGTTGATGTCTCTTTGTATCGTCAGATGATTGGGTCCTTGATGTACCTGACGGACACGAGACCAGACATTTGCTTTGCTGTGAACACATTGAGCTAGTTCCTAACGGATCCGAGGAGTGTTCACCTGGTTGCTGTAAAGCATGTTCTGAGGTACCTGAAGGGTACAGTGGATTATGGGCTCAGGTATGAGGCGAATCAAAAGTTTAACCTGCAGGGTTATGTTGATTCAGACTGGGCTGGCAGTGCTGCAGACAGGAAGAGCACATCTGGGTGTTGCTTCAGTATGGGATCAGGTGTGATCTCTTGGTTTAGCAGGAAGCAGTCCTGCGTAGCACTGAGTACAGCTGAGGCAGAGTATGTTGCAGCCTGTTCAGCTAGTTGTGAGGCAGTATGGCTACGGAAGATACTGTCTGAGTTATTTGATCTCCCGTTGGAGGCTACTGGTATCTTCTGTGATAACCAGAGTTGTGTGAAGCTGTCCGAGAACCCAGTGTTTCATGACAGGTCGAAACACATAGAGATCAAATATCACTATATCAGGGATATGGTGCAGAGAGGAGCTGTGAAGCTCCTGTATGTTGCGACGGACGAGCAGATTGCAGATGTGTTGACGAAGCCACTAGCCAGGGTGAAGTTCGAGTACTTCAGAGAGAGGCTTGGCGTTCTTCAGATCGAGGACACTTCGAGGAAGAAGTGATGGACACATTTGCTGAAGCCATTCCAAGCATGTTGGAAGAAGGATCCTTCACATGGTTGTGGATGTAAGCGCTGGATGATGTTCTGGTTTCTGCTGGATATGATCAGTTGGATCATTTTTGTATGAATGTACGCATCATGTTGGATGCTGGATATGATCAGTTGGATCATTTTTGTATGTATGTACGCATCATGTTGGATGCTGGATATGATCAGTTGGATCATTTTTGTATGTATGTATGCATCATGTAGATGCTGGACATGATCAGTTGGATCATGTGTATGTATTTTGTATATGCATCATGTTGGATGCTTGGACCATGTATCTGTATATGTATCAGGTGGGTACATTGTATGATCAGGTGGATCATGTATGGTGATATGTATCATGTATTTGTATTTGTATCAGGTGGATACATTGATGATCAGGAGGATCATGTATGATGATATGTATCAGGTAGATACTTGGTATGCATCAGGTAGATGCATTGATGATCAGGAGGATCATGTATGATGATATGTATCAGGTAGATACTTGGTATGCATCAGGTAGATGCATTGATGATCAGGATGATCATAGATGACGAGCTTCAGGATGTTGCTCCAGATGACATGCAGCAGGATGTTGCAGTGATGATGATCAGGATGATCATGGATACATCAGGATGATGTATGGTGAGTATCAGTTTGATACTCTGTGGCCATGGATCAGGTTGTGCAGATAAGCATGTAATTTGTGCCCTGGGAGATTTGCAGATGGTCTTTCGAGGTTTTGCCTATGGCATGTAATTTGTGCCCTGGGACATCTGGAAAATGCTCTTTCGAGGTTTTGCTTGGAAGGACATATAATTTGTGCCCTGGGAGATCTGCAGATAGTCTTTCGAGGTTCTGCCTATGGCATGTAATTTGTGCCCTGGGATATCTGGCAGATGCTCTTTCAAGGTTTTGTCCTATGGCATGTAATTTGTGCCCTGGGAGATCCGATAGGTTGAGCTGTGTGCTCGTAATCAGTCCTGGGATGCTCTTGCGAGGTTTTGCCATGACCACATGTAATTTGTTCCCTGGGAGATCCGATAGGTTGAGCTGTGTGCTCGTAATCAGTCCTGGGATGCTCTTGCGAGGTTTTGTGGTGACCAATTGTAATTTGTGCCCTGGGAGATCCGATAGGTTGAGCCGTGTGCTCGTAATCAGTCCTGGGATTCTCTTTCGAGGTTTTGTGGTGAGGTCACATATAATTTGTGCCCTGGGAGATTTGCAGATGGTCTTTCGAGGTTTTGCCTATGGCATGTAATCTGTGCCCTGGGACATCTGGCAAATGCTCTTTCGAGGTTTTGTGATGCACGTAAAAGTCCTGAGGATTCCATAGTATGGCCAGTGATGACGAAGACCTGCAGGTGGTGGGCCTACATCCAGTATGAAAAAGGACTGGCTCTGTAGAACTTCCTATGACGAGTAGATTCAGAGATTGATTGAGATAGCAGCAGCAGTGATGATGATGATGACTCGATGACGATTATCCAGTGACGATGATCCAGAGAAGATGACTTGTGCTAGAAGAACTGTGCTGAGAAATACCTTCCTAGTTAAGAGGGAGTGTTGATGTATATGTAACTTCGGAATGTATTTCACATATATGTATATTGTATTCCTATAGAGATGGTATTATTCCTCTATAAGGAAGTGTCGTAATTTATATTGTAAGTGTCGTAACTTATACTTGATGGGTTATTAGACCACCTTATTTGGGGTCGGCCCTGTATAAGTCATGTGGGTCAAAGGGTTATTAGACCACCCTATTGGGGGTCGGCCATGTGGGTCAAAGGGTTATTAGACCACCCTATTGGGGGTCGGCCCACTCAGCATTATGTTATGTGGTAAAGTTCGAGCCTACATGAGTTAGATAAAAAGGCAAGTCAAGTCAAGTATAAATAGAGTGTGGGAGGCACTCTATTTACTCACTCACTTCTCACACATGCACTCAAGGAGGAGTGGCGCACTTATGGAGGAGGAGGATCTGCTGCTAGGTTATGGCTATCTCTCTTGGTTGGTTGTATCATTGCTCTATCTATCTCTGAGGAAGTTATTGGGGTTTTTCACCTTTATGGTTTTCCCCAAGTAAATCTGTGTCTCTTGTGTGCTTGCATTATTGTCTCCATGATTGATATGCTGTAGATATGCTGTACATGTTGTTCTCTCAGTTAAGATCCTAGATCAGATTGAAGTAAATTCTGAAAAATTAACAGGATTTGAGGAAATTGCTATGATTAGAAGTCAAGGGATCAAAAATATTCATTCCACCTACACCACATACTCTTTCAAAGAAAGATAAAGAGACCCTATGTCATGTTCTTTTCATGTTAAAAGTGCCAGATGGTTACAACTCTAATCCAAAAAACATATATCTATGGAAGAGCTTAAGTTTCATGCTCTGAAAGTACATGATTTCCATGTTCTAATGCAACAACTCCTCGTAGTAGCTCTACAACATGTGCTACCAAGTGTTGTTCGAAAGAAACTTTGTAAGCTTTGTTACTTTTATACGAAAATTTGTGCAAAATCAGTTTCAGCATAGAGCCTTAACAAGTTAGAAAATGAGATCGTGGAGACATTGTGTTTGCATGAAAAGTACTTCCCTCCTTCATTCTTTGATATAATGGTGCATTTGAGTGTACACTTGGTACGAGAGATATGATACTGTGGCCCAATTGCGTATAGATGGATGTACCCCTTTGAGTAAGTAAAATTGTATTTTGTATCAAGCACAACAACAAAAGAAATTATTCAAATATTTTGGTATTACTGAAAAAATTGTGTTAATTTTGTAGGAACATGAAAGTATACAAGGGTTATGTAAAGAACAAAAATAGGCCCGAAGGATGCATTGTTGAAAGCTACATATTGGAGGAATCAATAAAGTTTTGTGAAGGATACCTGAAAGGTATGGAAACTATCGGAAGCACACAAGGACGAATGAAGTATGGGATGATGAAGTCGAAGAAGTTATTATTGATGGAAAGCCATTATCTACTTTAGTTCCTTTTGAATTGGATGACACTAGTTGGGAACAAGCCCATAGATGGGTTCTATTTCACACAGATGAAGTTGATCCATGGATAGAGTAACATGATGACTAGATTTATTCTTTTATTCTTATTTTATCAAACACATTAAGACCATTTTCACTTTCCATAATTGTCGTCAAATTAGGATGCATAAGATGGATATTTCGAACTCAGTTACCCAAGCCCAAAAAGATGAATCTTTATTGCAGAAACTCCACACCCATAGTTTTACTAGTTGGCTAAAAAAGCAGGCGATGATGTGTTCTTCATATTATAAGTACTTGAAAAATATTAAATGAGAATATTTTCATGTACGAAACAAATATTCCTTTAAAGGTTGAATGTATGTTCAAACATCCTTTAAAAATCTCCAGGTGGAAGGAAATGAAAATGTCTCTGATACACTTAAATGGCTTGCACGTGGCCTGAGAAAATTTGTGAACAAGTACAAGGGATACATAAATCAATGGTTATAGATTCCATACCAAAAGCATAGAGATTGAGAGAACCACCCAAAATAGTGGCATGTGTATAGAAGCTCAATCAATGATAAGATCAAGTTCCAAAGATGCAAATCCTATACTTCAAAAAACAACATTTTATGGAGTGATAACAAATATTATTACATTGGATTATTTTTGTATGGAGCACACATTGTTCAAATGTGATTGGGTAAATGTTTACAATAAGAGAGGGATTAAAACTGATGATTGGATTTTACAATGGTGAATATGAAGAAATGCCTAAATCAAAAGAATTGGAAAGATGGTCCATTTATTCTAGCATTGCAAGTCAAACAAGTATTCTATGTACATGATCCAATTGAGACTGATTGATATGTAGTATTAACATGTCCTCCAAATGGGTTGAGAAATGATACAACATGTGAACCTAAGTATGTAGATCTGTCAAGGGTTGCGGACTTTCAAGAAACAATATGCATAAATGGAGAAAGTAGAGTTGATGTTGATGTTGATGTGGATGTGGATTATTTATGTTCAGATTGTAAAGGAATATGGTTGAATGTTAATGAATAATTGCCTCGGTCATAGGCACCATGGACCCCACAATTAAGCTCATGGATGATGCAGCAAATGACTCCACGGTCACAATATTGGAGAATGTCCCAAACCTATTACAAGCATGTGAAAGTAAATGATACAGTTTTTCAAAAGACTCAAAACTAGTTGTCCAAGCATGGTGGATGGGCTCTAAACTCTACATGAATGACCTTTTCCATTAACTATTCATTGTCCTCTGCTAAGGCCTTCATAAAGTGACTATGATTGTGATTTATTGAGGCGCATATAAGGCTAGCTCTTTAGATATTATTCATGTTTTAAAGGTTCACAACTATCGTTTAAGTGTATTAGCTACTGCATAGCTTAAGTGGCCTTCTAAGTGTATTAGCTACTGCATAACTTGTGCAAAATTACTTATTTAATGTCTTCTATGGTTGAACCGTATTTCACGAGATAGTGAAAATTTAAAAAAAAACATTCATTTGTACTTTGCTCAAACTTTGGAGCCTATCTATTGCTAGTATGTAGAATATAAATTCCTGGCATTAGAGATCTAATAAAGCCATCATCTAGGTTATATGTTGATTGTTTCTAGTGTGTTTTATGTTGTCATTATCTTTTACTTTTTGTTTTTGGTGGGCATGCACAACTCAACAGACCCAACGTGTATGACTTCTTCGGTGTGCAAGTGGAAACAACAGATGGGTTGTGATTTTATAGATTGAAGCAGTTACAAATTTAGATCTCAGATCCATGAGGTGAGAATCAACTTTCCTAGCATTATCCAAATTATATTACATGTATTTGACAAGATATGACAAGTGAACTCATTATAACCAAAATCTATAATCTTAGCACATGCTAAATGACCTCATATTTGATCATTTTTTATACTTGATGTTACATTGGAATACAATATCATAGGAAGAAACTTAAAAATTTACATCTGACTGGTTGACAAAATCAAAACCTAGATTAAAATAGAGTAAGCCTGCCACTTGAAATTTTGTAGCGTTTCATGGATTCGTTGAGGCGAGTGTTGCAAAAAATCTGGTGCTGTCTTTGTAGTCATAGAAAATACATCGAGCTTATTCTGCTTCAAAATGCCATCAAAATGCTATAAAGTGAGATCTAACCTTCAAAATTTGCAGGCAAAAACATAACCTCTGTCTATTCACTTGCCTTCTGAGTCTGGAGAGTATCCTGTAAAAATTGAGTGCTCGGTTCTGCAAGAACATCCAACCTACTGCTACTTGCTTGATTTTTTTGTTTTTCCTAAAATCGTTTAGCTTTCCAACTTTTCTTTTGTTTTCTCGGTCCCTTGTTTTTCTTTACTATTTTCTAATAAAATTCACACAGCCTCTTGTGCTTGATGATTAGTGTATTTAACTTTTTAGTGATCCTGACATTCTGTTGTTCTAGGATTCTAACCTTTTCTTCATACTTCTTCAACTTCTTGCGAAGCATTTACTTTATCTTGGGCTTCTTGTTCTTTGACAAATGCTCTTCGCATGGATTACTATGTTTAGCAAAGCGAGTAAGGGGTTCTTCAACTTCATGTTCTTCATCTATGCCTAGAAGATCTGGTAGGGCATCCAAAGTTTTCTCAATTCCAATTAGGCCTTCCGCAATTTTCCTTTCCATTCCTTTTTATTGTTCATCTTATTCACCAGATAATGATTGAGGAGAGATTGACTTTTGAAACTTTGCAAACTTGCTAGGCTTCTCATGCTCAATAATTTCCTATTCTAATTTTAACCTGGTACTCTTCTATTGGAATATTCTCACCATCATTTTTCAGATTTGCATGTCTGCATGCATCCAATCATATGCATGCAAATGCATGCATCCAGTCATCATCTTGGTGGTCCTCCCAGCACCTAGAGCCTATTTTCAACTCCCTAGAGCCTGTCTTCAGCCCCCAGTAGCCCTCCTACCTACCTAATTCGCCCTATTTGACTCTTATGCATGACATGTGCGGCTTTGCTCACCTACCACCAACTATCATTCAGTTAGAGCGCCTTATCTCACCTACCAAGTATCTGACAGTCAGTTAGAGCATTGATTGAGTAGTTATTCCACTGATTGCTCATGCTAACTGCATGTAGCTCCTAGTTAGCTAGTTCTAGAGTGCCACTTGATCTTCTAACAACCTCATGCACCCTCCTTGGCGTCTCCATCCCCTGATTTGTGCCTAGATGGTTCTATTAGACTCAATTAGACTCACTTGACTGACTATTACCATTTATGACTGATACTACTGACTGGATGATGTCTCCAATGTTTTCCAAGCTAGACTTTGAGCATGATTCGAATGACCTCCTTGCTTAATTCGAATTCTCTATCACAGTTATTCATTATTGTATTCATTATTCACAATTCCATCTCACAGCTGATGTATGATATTGTTATTCTCCATTTTCTGTGTTCATGAGTGATTATTGAGTGCATTCTTCTCTTCTTCTTTGCAACTTCTTGAGAGTTTGTGTGAGGCTTGTTACAGCTACCAGATCCTACTCTAGATTATCACATGGTATCAGAGTGGATAGCTCGCATGGTATCAGAGCTTGCAGCAGTTATTCGAATTGATTAATTTTTTAATCATCTTGTCCCAAACATACATATATTATTGTAAAAATATCTTTATATTTATATGTGCAAACTCTAATTTTTTTTGTCTCCTACAGATTCCATCTATGCAAACTCTATTTTGTGATTCAAATTTCATAAAAATCATAAAATCATTGACATGAATCTTAATTGTCTTAATAAAAGGAATTTGAACATGTTGTGGAGCATTATTATGATAATCATGTTGATGAGTCTCTAACGTTGTTTCAAAATGATAATGAACTTCTTGACAATGATGGTGATACAACCATTGTTGATGATGAAATGCTTCAAATAGTGAATGTTGCTTATCAATGTCTTAATGAAAATATCAATGAGGGTTATGAAAATGAAGGGTTGGAATCAATCGAGGTAATGAATTATGTTGATGAATATAAGAAGCTAATCGAAGATTCCAAAACACCATTGTAATCGAGTTGTATTGATTTCACAAAACTATCAACAGCCATGAAATTATACAATCTTAAAGTAAACAATGGATGGTCTGATTCAATTTTTGGCCAAATGTTAAAGTTGCAAAAAGAGATGCTTCATAAAGATAATACACTTCCATATTCTGCATATGCTACAAAAAAGTTGATAAAATCATTAGGATTGCACTATGATATGATACATGCATGTCCAAATGACTTTATTTTTTATCGAGGAAATTATGAAAGAAAATACGAATGCCCAACATGTAAAAAATCTTGATGGAAGGTGGATGATCAATCTCAAAAGGTGCGCAAATTTGTTCCTGCCAAGGTGCTAAGGTATTTCCCCATAGCACCAAGGTTGAAAAGAATGTATAGGTATGATTTTGAACACTTAGATTTTATTCAAGTTTTCCCTTTCTTGCATTATATTTTGTATTTTTCACATTGTATGGTATGATAATATAGATTTTATAAATGAATTTTGTTTTCCTACATCTCTATAGAGATGTCACAAAAAATGAGGTGTCGTCATGACAATGCAAGTAATGATGATCAAATGCACCACCCTATCGATAGCCCAGCATGGAAAATTATTCATGACAGATGGCCTGAGTTTTCCAATGAACCTTGTAATGTACGACTTGCAATGGTAGTAGATGGATTTAATCCTTTTGGAGACTTGAGTAGTACATGCAGTGTTTGTCCTGTAGTGTTAGTTACATGAAACCTTCCACCATCGTTGTGTACAAAAAGGAATTTTTGTATGCTAACATTGTTAATACCTGGTCCCAAACAACCAAGCAATGACATTGATGTTTATTTGGAACCTTTGGTGGATGAGCTAAAGGAATTATGGGACCAGGGGGTATGGACATATGATGCTTATAATAAGACATGCTTTAACATGGAGGCAATTCTAATGTGGGTAATCCATGACTTTCCTGCTTATGGAAATATGGTTTGTTGCACGACCAAATGCTATAATGCATGTCTCATATATGGAAAGAACACATAATCACAGTACCTCAGTTGTAGCAATAAGTGTGTTTAGATAGGACATAAGAGATTTCTTCCATAAAATCATAAGTTTCATTTACAAAATGGACCATTTGATGGGAAGGAGGAGCATTGTTACACCCATCCAGCTGTAAAAGTGTTAGATATTTGCAATGAAACAAAGGGAAAGGAAACAATTTGGGGGAAAAATAAATCAAACAAAAAAAAAGAAACAAGGAAAAAGGTAACAAAATTAATGTTGCGGTGTGGAAGAAATAATCAATTCTATTCAATCTACCATATTGGGAGGAATGTAGATCCATCAACAACGCCTAATTATTAAACATCACATGCTTATATGACCTCAATGTGTTTGTCTTGGTTGAATTCATTGTTTTTGTTTACCTCCATATTAATATTCTTATGATATTTTGATGTGTTTGGAGGAAGAAACTCATGATACGTCACAATTTAGATGTAATGTATGTGGAGAAGAATGTATGTGAATGCATATTTGGTACTCTTCTATACATAAATGGAAAGTGCAAAGATGGAACAAAATCACGTGATGATTTGCAAGAATTGGATTTGTTGATGTATATGTAACTTTGGAATGTATTTCACATATATGTATATTGTATTCCTATAGAGATGGTATTATTCCTCTATAAGGAAGTGTCGTCATTTATATTGTAAGTGTCGTAACTTATACTTGATGGGTTATTAGACCACCTTATTTGGGGTCGGCCCTGTATAAGTCATGTGGGTCAAAGGGTTATTAGACCACCCTATTGGGGGTAGGCCATGTGGGTCAAAGGGTTATTAGACCACCCTATTGGGGGTCGGCCCACTCAGCATTATGTTATGTGGTAAAGTTCGAGCCTACATGAGTTAGATAAAAAGGCAAGTCAAGTCAAGTATAAATAGAGTGTGGGAGGCACTCTATTTACTCACTCACTTCTCACACATGCACTCAAGGAGGAGTGGCGCACTTATGGAGGAGGAGGATCTGCTGCTAGGTTATGGATATCTCTCTTGGTTGGTTGTATCATTGCTCTATCTATCTCTGAGGAAGTTATTGGGGTTTTTCACCTTTATGGTTTTCCCCAAGTAAATCTTTGTGTCTCTTGTGTGCTTGCATTATTGTCTCCATGATTGATATGCTGTAGATATGCTGTACATGTTGTTCTCTCAGTTAAGATCCTAGATCAGATTGAAGTAAATTCTGAAAAATTAACATGGTATCAGAGCTAGCCTGAAAGAAGGCATGATATGGCATGTATGACACTTGTTGCACTTACGATGCTAGGGCTTGATATAGCAAAAACCAGTCATCGTAGCACTTTCGCTATAAATCCGTTTTGGCGAAGTTTTCGGATCTGAAATTGTTACAGGACGAAGCTAAGATATCCAGGTACCTTTTTTCCAAAGGACAACCTCTAATTCGTTGTACGTTGTGATTTATGATCTGTACCATATAGGGTTTCTGCCTCTTCCAGATCTGAGTCAAAATCAGGTGACCTTGGGAAAAAGGTCATATCTTGGGCTAGGAAGCTCCAAATGATATTTCGTAAAAAGTGACAGGTAGTACACAGTCTTTACTATCTCAAAAAACGTTTTCAGAGGCCGAAGTTGAACCAGTGACACGTGGCACGCCGTACAAGTTCGCTCTCCTGTATTATCCCATAAACAGGTCACGTTGCGACATTTGGCACAACTCTCTCTCAGAGAGTCCAATTGAGGTCAGACCTGTCAGGATGGAAAGGTAACAGGCCGAGATATCTCAGAAAACTTTTTCAGAGGCCGGAGTTAAAACAGTGACACGTGGCACTCCATACAAGTTCGCTCTCCTGTTTTATCCCAAAACAGGTCACGTTGCGACATTTGGCATAACTCTCTCTCAGAGAATCCAATTGAGGTCAGACCTGTCAACATGGAAAGATAACAGGTCAGGCTATCTCAGGAAACATTTTTCAGACCCTGTGGATCAAAAATTTCGGAGTTACACCAGAAACAATCAGGTACATATTTCTGTCAAAACAGAATTATTTTTGGTACCTTCATTCATGGCTTCCGGAATTTAGGGCTTTGGAGAAAGTTGAAATTTTTGTAATCGGAGACCACGGCTGGATGCTACTCATAAAAATAGAAATTTAGAGACCAAGATCAGAATTTTTGGTTGGGCAGAAGGCCGAGCTTGATTAGACCCTAGTTCGGGACTTTGATCAGAAAAGTGGAAAATTAGGGCTTCTGTAAAAATGGGAATTTTTGAAATCTGTGACCACGGCTGGAAGCTCCTCAGAAAAATAGAAGCATAGAGCTTTGGATCAAACATTTTGATGGGAAAAAGAGTGGGCTTCATCAAACCCCAGTTCAGGGTCACGTCCAGTGAATCCGGAAGTTTCAAAGGCAAAATTGAGGAGTGAAACTTTGCAGTTTTCAAATTCTGAATATACCAGTTTGATCAGCTCATCGAGGCGCATATTTCTATCCTTTCGAAAGTTTGAAATTCAAAATTTGAATTTTTGGGGTTTCTCTGACAAACCCATATCCAGCTCCAGGTCTAGTTCTTGCAAATCAAGTGGATTGGGTTAATCCTAGAAGAAGATGGATTGATCATCTGCATGAGTAAAGAAGTTCCTGTTTCAGAGGGAGATGAGGCTAAGGCCTTACATAAGAAGATTACAAGCGATCTCAACAGGTATGACTCATTGAGGTATGTTTCGATATTTTCCATGATTAAGTTTATGTTTGTCTTCATGTTATTACGGTTAGTACAATTTTGATTTTAGATTTGTCGTATAACCTTAACAAAATTATGAATGCATGATAGAAGATATTCACTGGTTAGGGTGTTGACACTTATGATTGTACTAATGCATTATGGTGTTGTATGAGGTTTATGTTGTCTACTAACATGAAAGGTACACCAATAAAGACAAATCATGTTTTGGTCCAAGAACATATGATCATGATAACATGAGGACAAAGATTCATCCATTGTCATGGATCTCATACAAGATCCATTTACGAGGTATGTATAACTTGTTTATACAATGGTTAACTTATGAGACATGCAGGTTACTAGCACAAGTCACTGAAGAGAAACAAAAGACATTATACGGGTATGTTAGACATAAATAGCTAGCATGCTAATCCAGGTATGTTTTTCCTATATCAAGCTAGAATCCTACCTTGGGTTAGGATCTTATACTATCGCGTTGTTGATAATGATTATTCATGAAGTCATAGGTTTGAATAATCATGATTGTATGCATATTATGTTTCTTACCATAATTGATGATATGACTAACCAGAAGAATCATGATGGTATAGGTTTGAATAATCACAGGTTTTATGCATTTTATATCTCTTATCCTGATTGATGATTCAACTAACCTGAAGAGTCATAGGCTTGAGTAATTACAGGTTTAGACATGTTATGTTTCTAACCATAAGAATCCTTGAATGCTAATGCTTATTATTTCTGTTTGAAATGATCATGACTGTGCATGCTTGAGATTATTGTGTTTTAATAGTATACTAATGAATGTATGATTTTATATGAGATCACAAGGATAACACATTCATGATACTAATAAGCATGCATAGGGACTAAGGATGAATATGAGATTCAAGAACAGGTAATCCAGGAAGCAAAGATCAAGAGGGAGTACACTCCAGTGGTTTATGCAAGGATGCAGATATTCATAGGGAGTTGATCATCTCTCTACATCCCACAACAGAAAGGTGTAGAAGAAGCTACTTCAGATTAGGACTCCAGCAGCTCCTGCAAGGAAGCAAAGACTCAGAGGGAGTCCACCCAACAAACAAACAAAGATAAGTATTTGAATTGTCATTTCTTAAATAATACTGTTCAATAATGTATATACTGATGTTCCTAGAATTAGGTTGTGTATTATGCATATTAGAATAATTGCATTAATGAACAGCATACTCCTAATATGAATGGGTAAGTGGCCTATGGAACTGTACAACATTCCATTGCTACTTATCTAGAATGAAACCTCTTTACTGACATGTTGGGAGTTGTGCACACTCTTAACAATGTTCTGGTAGAGATTGGAAGGCATCTAGAAAGTTACGGAATATGGATAAATGTTGTATTGAAGCATTGGCTAAGATAATTGCATGACTGTATGGCATATTTCTTTATGTGTAAGAATTTGTTCTGAAAACTATAAGATGTTTTCTAATCATGCAATTTAACTTGTTGTGTAGGAAAGATCGTATGCCATCTCCTAAAAAAGAAGAACTACAACATTTGTTCCAGCAACAAAGATATTTATTGAAGATATTGAAGTTCCCAGGATCTGGGATGAAGAAATGGAATGCCATGATCCGTCGATCATGAAGAATGATGTTTGGGATGTAGTCCCAAGACGTGAAGGGAAGTTTGTTATGACTTCCAAATAGAACTATCAGATCAGGCATGTTGCAGATGGCAACATTGAGAAATATAAAAATGATGAATTAGAAGATACACCAGATGGATTTCAAGACAGCATGGTGTAGCCATATATGTGTGCAGAACTTGGTATGGTAGGATAGACAACTTTCTATCCAGTTTGGTCTTTACCAAGAGTTAAGCGGGTTCCAACCTTTTCTACAAGGTTGAGGAAGGCAATCCAGTGATACTAGTTTTGTATGAGGATAACCTGTTTGTTATAGGTGAAGATAGATTGATTGCCGACACACAGCGGAAGCTTACTACCAAGTTCGAGATGAAGAACTTGGGGATGATGCACTATTTTTTTTTGGCATGGAGGTGTGGCAGAGTGCAGATGGAATCTTCCTTGGACAAGGGAAGTATGTAGTAGAGATCCTGAAGAGGCTCGGGATGATGGACTGCAAGGATATGGCCACACCTATGGCATCGAATCTGAAGCTTCTATGTGATGCTTCATATGAGCCGGTTGATGTCTCTTTGTATCGTCAGATGATTGGGTCCTTGATGTACCTGACGAACACGAGACCAGACATTTGCTTTGCTGTGAACACATTGAGCTAGTTCCTAACGGATCCGAGGAGTGTTCACCTGGTTGCTGTAAAGCATGTTCTGAGGTACCTGAAGGGTACAGTGGATTATGGGCTCAGGTATGAGGCGAATCAAAAGTTTAACTTGCAGGGTTATGTTGATTCAGACTGGGCTGGCAGTGCTGCAGACAGGAAGAGCACATCTGGGTGTTGCTTCAGTATGGGATCAGGTGTGATCTCTTGGTTTAGCAGGAAGCAGTCCTGCGTAGCACTGAGTACAGCTGAGGCAGAGTATGTTGCATCCTGTTCAGCTACCTGTGAGGCAGTATGGCTACGGAAGATACTGTCTGAGTTATTTGATCTCCCGTTGGAGGCTACTGGTATCTTCTGTGATAACCAGAGTTGTGTGAAGCTGTCCGAGAACCCAGTGTTTCATGACAGGTCGAAACACATAGAGATCAAATATCACTATATCAGGGATATGGTGCAGAGAGGAGCTGTGAAGCTCCTGTATGTTGCGACGGACGAGCAGATTGCAGATGTGTTGACGAAGCCACTAGCCAGGGTGAAGTTCGAGTACTTCAGAGAGAGGCTTGGCGTTCTTCAGATCGAGGACACTTCGAGGAAGAAGTGATGGACACATTTGCTGAAGCCATTCCAAGCATGTTGGAAGAAGGATCCTTCACATGGCTGTGGATGTAAGCGCTGGATGATGAGCATCAGGATGATGTTCTGGTTTCTGCTGGATATGATCAGTTGGATCATTTTTGTATGAATGTACGCATCATGTTGGATGCTGGATATGATCAGTTGGATCATTTTTGTATGTATGTACGCATCATGTTGGATGCTGGATATGATCAGTTGGATCATTTTTGTATGTATGTATGCATCATGTAGATGCTGGACATGATCAGTTGGATCATGTGTATGTATTTTGTATATGCATCATGTTGGATGCTTGGACCATGTATCTGTATATGTATCAGGTGGGTACATTGTATGATCAGGTGGATCATGTATGGTGATATGTATCATGTATTTGTATTTGTATCAGGTGGATACATTGATGATCAGGAGGATCATGTATGATGATATGTATCAGGTAGATACTTGGTATGCATCAGGTAGATGCATTGATGATCAGGAGGATCATGTATGATGATATGTATCAGGTAGATACTTGGTATGCATCAGGTAGATGCATTGATGATCAGGATGATCATAGATGACGAGCTTCAGGATGTTGCTCCAGATGACATGCAGCAGGATGTTGCAGTGATGATGATCAGGATGATCATGGATACATCAGGATGATGTATGGTGAGTATCAGTTTGATACTCTGTGGCCATGGATCAGGTTGTGCAGATAAGCATGTAATTTGTGCCCTGGGAGATTTGCAGATGGTCTTTCGAGGTTTTGCCTATGGCATGTAATTTGTGCCCTGGGACATCTGGAAAATGCTCTTTCGAGGTTTTGCTTGGAAGGACATATAATTTGTGCCCTGGGAGATCTGCAGATAGTCTTTCGAGGTTCTGCCTATGGCATGTAATTTGTGCCCTGGGATATCTGGCAGATGCTCTTTCAAGGTTTTGTCCTATGGCATGTAATTTGTGCCCTGGGAGATCCGATAGGTTGAGCTGTGTGCTCGTAATCAGTCCTGGGATGCTCTTGCGAGGTTTTGCCATGACCACATGTAATTTGTTCCCTGGGAGATCCGATAGGTTGAGCTGTGTGCTCGTAATCAGTCCTGGGATGCTCTTGCGAGGTTTTGTGGTGACCAATTGTAATTTGTGCCCTGGGAGATCCGATAGGTTGAGCCGTGTGCTCGTAATCAGTCCTGGGATTCTCTTTCGAGGTTTTGTGGTGAGGTCACATATAATTTGTGCCCTGGGAGATTTGCAGATGGTCTTTCGAGGTTTTGCCTATGGCATGTAATCTGTGCCCTGGGACATCTGGCAAATGCTCTTTCGAGGTTTTGTGATGCACGTAAAAGTCCTGAGGATTCCACAGTATGGCCAGTGATGACGAAGACCTGCAGGTGGTGGGCCTACATCCAGTATGAAAAAGGACTGGCTCTGTAGAACTTCCTATGACGAGTAGATTCAGAGATTGATTGAGATAGCAGCAGCAGTGATGATGATGATGACTCGATGACGATTATCCAGTGACGATGATCCAGAGAAGATGACTTGTGCTAGAAGAACTGTGCTGAGAAATACCTTCCTAGTTAAGAGGGAGTGTTGATGTATATGTAACTTCGGAATGTATTTCACATATATGTATATTGTATTCCTATAGAGATGGTATTATTCCTCTATAAGGAAGTGTCGTCATTTATATTGTAAGTGTCGTAACTTATACTTGATGGGTTATTAGACCACCTTATTTGGGGTCGGCCCTGTATAAGTCATGTGGGTCAAAGGGTTATTAGACCACCCTATTGGGGGTCGGCCATGTGGGTCAAAGGGTTATTAGACCACCCTATTGGGGGTCGGCCCACTCAGCATTATGTTATGTGGTAAAGTTCGAGCCTACATGAGTTAGATAAAAAGGCAAGTCAAGTCAAGTATAAATAGAGTGTGGGAGGCACTCTATTTACTCACTCACTTCTCACACATGCACTCAAGGAGGAGTGGCGCACTTATGGAGGAGGAGGATCTGCTGCTAGGTTATGGCTATCTCTCTTGGTTGGTTGTATCATTGCTCTATCTATCTCTGAGGAAGTTATTGGGGTTTTTCACCTTTATGGTTTTCCCCAAGTAAATCTGTGTCTCTTGTGTGCTTGCATTATTGTCTCCATGATTGATATGCTGTAGATATGCTGTACATGTTGTTCTCTCAGTTAAGATCCTAGATCAGATTGAAGTAAATTCTGAAAAATTAACAGGATTTGAGGAAATTGCTATGATTAGAAGTCAAGGGATCAAAAATATTCATTCCACCTACACCACATACTCTTTCAAAGAAAGATAAAGAGACCCTATGTCATGTTCTTTTCATGTTAAAAGTGCCAGATGGTTACAACTCTAATCCAAAAAACATATATCTATGGAAGAGCTTAAGTTTCATGCTCTGAAAGTACATGATTTCCATGTTCTAATGCAACAACTCCTCGTAGTAGCTCTACAACATGTGCTACCAAGTGTTGTTCGAAAGAAACTTTGTAAGCTTTGTTACTTTTATACGAAAATTTGTGCAAAATCAGTTTCAGCATAGAGCCTTAACAAGTTAGAAAATGAGATCGTGGAGACATTGTGTTTGCATGAAAAGTACTTCCCTCCTTCATTCTTTGATATAATGGTGCATTTGAGTGTACACTTGGTACGAGAGATATGATACTGTGGCCCAATTGCGTATAGATGGATGTACCCCTTTGAGTAAGTAAAATTGTATTTTGTATCAAGCACAACAACAAAAGAAATTATTCAAATATTTTGGTATTACTGAAAAAATTGTGTTAATTTTGTAGGAACATGAAAGTATACAAGGGTTATGTAAAGAACAAAAATAGGCCCGAAGGATGCATTGTTGAAAGCTACATATTGGAGGAATCAATAAAGTTTTGTGAAGGATACCTGAAAGGTATGGAAACTATCGGAAGCACACAAGGACGAATGAAGTATGGGATGATGAAGTCGAAGAAGTTATTATTGATGGAAAGCCATTATCTACTTTAGTTCCTTTTGAATTGGATGACACTAGTTGGGAACAAGCCCATAGATGGGTTCTATTTCACACAGATGAAGTTGATCCATGGATAGAGTAACATGATGACTAGATTTATTCTTTTATTCTTATTTTATCAAACACATTAAGACCATTTTCACTTTCCATAATTGTCGTCAAATTAGGATGCATAAGATGGATATTTCGAACTCAGTTACCCAAGCCCAAAAAGATGAATCTTTATTGCAGAAACTCCACACCCATAGTTTTACTAGTTGGCTAAAAAAGCAGGCGATGATGTGTTCTTCATATTATAAGTACTTGAAAAATATTAAATGAGAATATTTTCATGTACGAAACAAATATTCCTTTAAAGGTTGAATGTATGTTCAAACATCCTTTAAAAATCTCCAGGTGGAAGGAAATGAAAATGTCTCTGATACACTTAAATGGCTTGCACGTGGCCTGAGAAAATTTGTGAACAAGTACAAGGGATACATAAATCAATGGTTATAGATTCCATACCAAAAGCATAGAGATTGAGAGAACCACCCAAAATAGTGGCATGTGTATAGAAGCTCAATCAATGATAAGATCAAGTTCCAAAGATGCAAATCCTATACTTCAAAAAACAACATTTTATGGAGTGATAACAAATATTATTACATTGGATTATTTTTGTATGGAGCACACATTGTTCAAATGTGATTGGGTAAATGTTTACAATAAGAGAGGGATTAAAACTGATGATTGGATTTTACAATGGTGAATATGAAGAAATGCCTAAATCAAAAGAATTGGAAAGATGGTCCATTTATTCTAGCATTGCAAGTCAAACAAGTATTCTATGTACATGATCCAATTGAGACTGATTGATATGTAGTATTAACATGTCCTCCAAATGGGTTGAGAAATGATACAACATGTGAACCTAAGTATGTAGATCTGTCAAGGGTTGCGGACTTTCAAGAAACAATATGCATAAATGGAGAAAGTAGAGTTGATGTTGATGTTGATGTGGATGTGGATTATTTATGTTCAGATTGTAAAGGAATATGGTTGAATGTTAATGAATAATTGCCTCGGTCATAGGCACCATGGACCCCACAATTAAGCTCATGGATGATGCAGCAAATGACTCCACGGTCACAATATTGGAGAATGTCCCAAACCTATTACAAGCATGTGAAAGTAAATGATACAGTTTTTCAAAAGACTCAAAACTAGTTGTCCAAGCATGGTGGATGGGCTCTAAACTCTACATGAATGACCTTTTCCATTAACTATTCATTGTCCTCTGCTAAGGCCTTCATAAAGTGACTATGATTGTGATTTATTGAGGCGCATATAAGGCTAGCTCTTTAGATATTATTCATGTTTTAAAGGTTCACAACTATCGTTTAAGTGTATTAGCTACTGCATAGCTTAAGTGGCCTTCTAAGTGTATTAGCTACTGCATAACTTGTGCAAAATTACTTATTTAATGTCTTCTATGGTTGAACCGTATTTCACGAGATAGTGAAAATTTAAAAAAAAACATTCATTTGTACTTTGCTCAAACTTTGGAGCCTATCTATTGCTAGTATGTAGAATATAAATTCCTGGCATTAGAGATCTAATAAAGCCATCATCTAGGTTATATGTTGATTGTTTCTAGTGTGTTTTATGTTGTCATTATCTTTTACTTTTTGTTTTTGGTGGGCATGCACAACTCAACAGACCCAACGTGTATGACTTCTTCGGTGTGCAAGTGGAAACAACAGATGGGTTGTGATTTTATAGATTGAAGCAGTTACAAATTTAGATCTCAGATCCATGAGGTGAGAATCAACTTTCCTAGCATTATCCAAATTATATTACATGTATTTGACAAGATATGACAAGTGAACTCATTATAACCAAAATCTATAATCTTAGCACATGCTAAATGACCTCATATTTGATCATTTTTTATACTTGATGTTACATTGGAATACAATATCATAGGAAGAAACTTAAAAATTTACATCTGACTGGTTGACAAAATCAAAACCTAGATTAAAATAGAGTAAGCCTGCCACTTGAAATTTTGTAGCGTTTCATGGATTCGTTGAGGCGAGTGTTGCAAAAAATCTGGAGCTGTCTTTGTAGTCATAGAAAATACATCGAGCTTATTCTGCTTCAAAATGCCATCAAAATGCTATAAAGTGAGATCTAACCTTCAAAATTTGCAGGCAAAAACATAACCTCTGTCTATTCACTTGCCTTCTGAGTCTGGAGAGTATCCTGTAAAAATTGAGTGCTCGGTTCTGCAAGAACATCCAACCTACTGCTACTTGCTTGATTTTTTTGTTTTTCCTAAAATCGTTTAGCTTTCCAACTTTTCTTTTGTTTTCTCGGTCCCTTGTTTTTCTTTACTATTTTCTAATAAAATTCACACAGCCTCTTGTGCTTGATGATTAGTGTATTTAACTTTTTAGTGATCCTGACATTCTGTTGTTCTAGGATTCTAACCTTTTCTTCATACTTCTTCAACTTCTTGCGAAGCATTTACTTTATCTTGGGCTTCTTGTTCTTTGACAAATGCTCTTCGCATGGATTACTATGTTTAGCAAAGCGAGTAAGGGGTTCTTCAACTTCATGTTCTTCATCTATGCCTAGAAGATCTGGTAGGGCATCCAAATTTTTCTCAATTCCAATTAGGCCTTCCGCAATTTTCCTTTCCATTCCTTTTTATTGTTCATCTTATTCACCAGATAATGATTGAGGAGAGATTGACTTTTGAAACTTTGCAAACTTGCTAGGCTTCTCATGCTCAATAATTTCCCATTCTAATTTTAACCTGGTACTCTTCTATTGGAATATTCTCACCATCATTTTTCAGATTTGCATGTCTGCATGCATCCAATCATATGCATGCAAATGCATGCATCCAGTCATCATCTTGGTGGTCCTCCCAGCACCTAGAGCCTATTTTCAACTCCCTAGAGCCTGTCTTCAGCCCCCAGTAGCCCTCCTACCTACCTAATTCGCCCTATTTGACTCTTATGCATGACATGTGCGGCTTTGCTCACCTACCACCAACTATCATTCAGTTAGAGCGCCTTATCTCACCTACCAAGTATCTGACAGTCAGTTAGAGCATTGATTGAGTAGTTATTCCACTGATTGCTCATGCTAACTGCATGTAGCTCCTAGTTAGCTAGTTCTAGAGTGCCACTTGATCTTCTAACAACCTCATGCACCCTCCTTGGAGTCTCCATCCCCTGATTTGTGCCTAGATGGTTCTATTAGACTCAATTAGACTCACTTGACTGACTATTACCATTTATGACTGATACTACTGACTGGATGATGTCTCCAATGTTTTCCAAGCTAGACTTTGAGCATGATTCGAATGACCTCCTTGCTTAATTCGAATTCTCTATCACAGTTATTCATTATTGTATTCATTATTCACAATTCCATCTCACAGCTGATGTATGATATTGTTATTCTCCATTTTCTGTGTTCATGAGTGATTATTGAGTGCATTCTTCTCTTCTTCTTTGCAACTTCTTGAGAGTTTGTGTGAGGCTTGTTACAGCTACCAGATCCTACTCTAGATTATCACATGGTATCAGAGTGGATAGCTCGCATGGTATCAGAGCTTGCAGCAGTTATTCGAATTGCATCCATTGCAGCAGTTGCAGCATTTCTTTGAGCAACTATCTTTCACTGAGCACAAGAAGCCTCTGAGTTTCCACAGCAAATACTGGTGCTATTACCTTGAATTCACTGGAGAAATCCAGCGAGGTCTAGCCAGGTGTGAAGGACTTAGTCATATGTGCTTGGTGTCCTAAGGTAGTGTTCATTCGAAGTGTAGCAAATATCCATCAACAAAACTCTTCTTGTTTTGCAGGTTTATTCACCCATTCGAATTCTTCTTCAATTCGACTTTCACTGCTCAGATGGATCTAAAACTCACTTCTTCCAACTATGTTGAATGGAAATCTAAGATGGCTCTCTTCATGTGTTCCAAGAGCTTCACCGGGATACTAAATGGAACTATGGTCGAACCACTCAATGCAATAGAGAAATCCAAGTACTTGGATAGGCTTGATGAAGCAGTAGGCTTATTTTTTCTCTCAATTTATGAAGATCTTCACGTCCATTTCATCGATCTAACATCTCCAAAAGAGGTTTGGGACAAGCTCAAATCCCTCTTTGGACATAAAGATGATCTGAAAGGTCATAAATTGGAGAATGAACTCATCTCATTTAGTACTGAAAGCTTCGAATCCATCAATGAATTATTAACCAAGTTCAAAAGCTTGATTTCTCAGTTGAAAAGATATGAGATAGTGAAAGAAGACAAACAACTCATTCTTGCCATTCTCTCCAAATTAGGGCCAAACTTCTCAGTTTTTGTCTCCACATTTCAGTCAACTAAGATGTCCATTCCAAAATGGAAGTTTCCCTCACTTGATGACTTCATCCAATCTCTCACACAAGAGGAGAAGTTAATCTCCATGGGAATGATCAAACCAAAGTTGGATTTGTCCCTTACAGCTGCTGAGGCCAAGAGAGCGAATGCAAAGGGAAAGAAAAAAATTTCTGAAAAGAGAGCGAATGATACAAAGCCAAAAGATGTTCCATATCAGTTAGATGGAGCTTTGAACTCAAAGAAGAAAGCAATCTCATAAAGAGAGATCCAAGTGCACATATTGTCATCGGGTATTTCATCCTAAGAGTTCTTGTATGAAGAAGACTATAGACTTGATGGCTCAGTTACTTGAGCAAAACAATCTCCATGTACCTGCATGTGCAAGGAGGAAAGATACAGATACTGAACCTTCTATTTTTTAGGACAAAGAGAGATGCCATGCCTCATAGCAAGTGCATCAACATAATCCTCATTCATCATAGATTCAGAAGCTTCAAGACATATGTCTTCCTCCAAAGATCTCTTCTCCAACTTCGAATGCTCAGTTGGCCCTTCCATCATGTTGGGAAATGATTCAAAAGTCTCCTCTCAGGGGATTGGAAGAATCAATCTTGACCATGGCTACTTTTCTAATGTGCTTTATTTACCTTCTCTCACAGCAAATCTACTTTCAATGTATCAGATGACTCATATTGGAGAGCCCAAAAGAGTGATTTTTTCTCCAAATGAAGTCGAGATACAACACATGGTTTCAGGGAAAATCATTGCAAAAGGTGTTGTGAATCATAAGACAAAAGTCTATGAGTTTTCACACTTCTTACCTCTCTCAAAGAAGTCTACTCTTCACTATCATGCAAATGAAGAGAGTAGGATATCTCATCTCAACTACAAGCATTTGCAAAACTTGCAAGCTCAAAATGTGGTTGAAGGTCTTCCAAATGGAAAAGATTCACCAAAGAAGATTGGGAAAAAGAGGACTCTTGACGAAGTGCGAATGCTAGATCCAGATCCACAAGAACCTGAAGATCTAGCACCTATTGGTTCAACTCCTATGGCAAAGTGGGCCACCACTACTGCATCCACTAATGATCTTGTTGCAGATCCATCATCATCATGTCCTAGTTCTATTGATAATGATCTCACCTATGTTGGTTCAAAGGAGACATCAAAGAACTACATGCACATTCTGAAACAGTTTCATGATATTCACATTTTTGGATTTGTTCCTCCTTTGAGTGATGATGAGCAAGAGAGAAAAGTTGCATCACATGAGATTTCAGATTCAAAGTTTGGATGTGATGATGAGCCAGTTGTACTTTCTTCTTCACATGAGATTTCAGATTCAGAGTTTGGATGTGATGATAAGCCAGTTGTACTTGCTACATCTGAGATTTCAGATTCAGAGTTTGGATGTGATGATGAGCTAGTTGTACTTGCTTCTTCACATGAGATTTCAGATTCGGAGTTTGGAAGTGATGATGAGTAAGAGAGTAAATCTTCATCGCATGAGATTTCAGATTCAGAATTTGAAGATGGAGATGATGATGAGGGAATGCTAGATCCAGATCCACAAGAAACTAAAGGTCTAGCAACTGATGATGAAGATGAGAAAATGGGAGATCCAATTCCATAAGAACCTGATGATCTTTCACATGATGATCCTGCTCTTCCTCGATGGGCAGCCATTACACTCCGATCTGTCGGTGATCCACATGATCAGAGAAGAACAAGATCATATTTTCAAAATGGAAGGTTTCATCCTTCTCACATTACTGATCCATTTCAGATCATTTGATCCTTCTTCGGAAAAGAAGGACACTTGCCTCCTTTTGGGGTGAGTAATGATATGCTACATTAGCATCCTTCAGTCTATTTTGAGGGAGGGCTTTCTTCCCACTGGGTTTTCCCTCTTTCCTCATTTATTATTTAGATTGTTGTACTGGGTGACCTTTGGTCTCAGTCACCAGGGCCCTATTTTCAATTTGCAGTTATCACCTCATAGTATAGCTTGAGGGGGGGTGTTGGAATATTCTGACCATCATTTTTCATATTTTCATGTTCGCATGCATCCAGTCATCTGCATGCATTTGCATGCAAATGCATGCATCCAGTCATCATCTTGGTGGTACTCATAGCACCTAGAGCCTTTCTTCAACCCCCACTAGCCCTCCTACCTACCTGATGTGCCCTATTTGACTCTTATGCATGACATGTGCGCTTTTGCTCACCTACCACCAGTTATCATTTAATTAGAGCGCATTATCTCACCTACCAGGTGTCTGACAGTCAGTTAGAGCATTGATTAAGCAATTCTTCCACTGATTGCTCATGCTAACTGCCTGTAGCTCCTAGTTAGCTAGTTCTAGAGTGCCACTTGATCTTCTGACAACCTCATGTTCCCTCCTTGGAGTCTCCATCCCCTGATTTGTGCCTAAATGGTTTTGTTAGACTCAATTAAACTCACTTAACTGACTATTACCATTTATGACTGATACTACTGACTGGATGATGTCTCCAATGTTATCCAAGATAGACTTTGAGCATGATTCGAATGACCTCCTTCATTAATTCGAATTCTCTATCACAGTTATTCATTATTCACAATGCCAGCTCACATCCTATGTATGATACTACTATTCTCCATTTTTTGTGTTCATGAGTGATTATTCATTGCATTCTTCTCTTCGTCTTTGCAACTTCTTGAGAGTTTGTGTGAGGCTTGTTACAGTTTTCAGATCCTACTGCAAATTATCACATCTTCCTCACGTGTAATGAACTCTGAACTGACCTATAGTTGCTTGTCTTCTTTGATTTTTCTTTCATTTCATCTGAGGATTTTTCCAGATCGATAACTTCATTTATTTTTAAAGAAGGATCAAAGAGGGATTTGGCCTTAATTTTAAATTTATTTGTTGGTTGGGTATGAGGCCTCCTTGGGGGATATTTTTGAAATATATCTTGTTCATCCTCTAAGACTTTTCGTTGCTTCTTCTTTCTAGAAGGAATTTCAATAGCTTCAGAGTTTTCAATTTTGGGTGGTGATTTTTCTTCATTATCTTCATCATTCTGTGTTGGAGATACTTGTTGAGAGTTCCTCTTTTGACTGTAAATCCTGGAATAACCCACCTCCACCTTTTTTTCCTGGAAGGAAATTGTTGACTTTGATCAGGGAGATTATTTTTTCTACTTTGAGTCGACTTAGAGTTCTTGGTTCCTTTTGAAGAAGACCCTTCCTTTATCTCCTAGGGTTGAACAAGTTCCATTTCAAACTCAGAAAAGAACAAGAAATGGTCCCAAGTTTGGTGGATCTTGGCCAACTCCTCCATAATTAACAATTTTATCAGATCATGGTGATAAATACCATGGCGTGTTTTCTATGGACAAGCCTTGACCTTTATTGACATCTTCGTGAGGCTTTTAAGCAGGAAAAAGGGTAAATTGAGAGGTGCATCCCCTGTAACGTGTAATAGAAATATCATTTGGTATAAGTAAAAAAAAGAGTACCTGCCCTCTCCAGTAAAATAGCACTAGATCCAATACAACAATTCCTTCCATTCTGGTTTCAAATAGGTTATGGGAATTCCTGTCATCCAGTCTAGGTTTTGAAATTCAGGGACGAGAAACTGATTACAAGAAAAATATTAGCGTTTGAACCAACGTTCTCCACTTTTGGACAATTTCCCAGCTACAACAATTGATGTTTTAGTAAATTCAAACTTCGGATCTCCAACATTAACTTTATTTCCATCAAATCCCTATGCGAAGGCTTTGGATATGCTCTCGTGATGTCCCTATAGCTTCTGGAAAAATTCCATCCATCCGGTTTCCCTAAACCTATCCCCGAGCTCCAGATAGGCTTCAATTACCTTTGATCCCATAGGTTCATACCGCACTAGGAAGCCACTTTTCTTTTAAGGAGGCATGGGTGAGAACTGGAGATGGTAGGGAAGACTGTAGTTGGTCACTGCTAACTTCATAAAAAATTGAGAGAACTCTACGGAAGAGAAATGAAAGTAACCACATTAGACATGAGTTATAATAAGACACAAATCTCGAAATCATCGATTTTAGGAATAATCAACACACTTATCGTACACTTAAATAAAATTTGAATGACTGCAAATTATGATTACATAGAATCCTAACAGCCATCTGATTGACGGCTTGTCAGATTTTGATTTTCTCTATATGTTTTGTGGTGTTGGGAAATTCAAATTTGGTAGCGCCAGACTAGGAAAATAGGTGAGTTCCACTGCAGAATGGAAACATATTTTGTAGCACCTTATGACCCAAAACATTAGGTTCCGCTATAGAATGAGCAACTCCTCACTTCTAGCAAATATAATGTTTACTTGATCTCATAACCCTGCAAGTGATTAGAGACTACAAAATAGGTAACAATATGGTTTAGCAACATCCAAAATATCCATTATTCGCAGCTCATTGAAATGGAATATCTTTCACATAGCACATAAATATAAGGATGGAACTCGGAATTCTAACTTTCTAACATCAAAAAAAACTTGCTTGGAGGTTTGTATTCACTTTGGACTTTGGCCATCTTCTTTTGATAAAAGTGTTGATTTCTAAGGATGACTTTCCCTAGTTGGTCCTTCTGATTATTTTCAGCAATGTATGCATTTTGATTTGCATGCAAAATTACTTGCATAATATAAGCTTTCCTTTTGTTCAATGTTTAATTCAGTGTTTCTGAAAGTGATTTTTGTAATTTGAATTTTATGCAAAGGATACTCATGCATTTGTATATGTTGTGATGCAACGTTTAGTTGCAGTCTTTGAAAGAGTGTTGACTATTCCACTCTCTAGTCCTTGTGGATGTAATTTTTGTAAACCATGCATAGAAGGTGTTTTTGCTTGGCAGCAAGATGTGCGAGAGCATAGTGGTGTTGGTGGGCATTTGTTAAGAGTCCAAAATATTGTCAAGAGTTGCCCTTCTTGCTAGCGAGACATTACATATTTTCTTTTAAAACCTCAGGTACTGTCGTTTCCTATGTTATTTGACTTATTTTAATGGATGATATAAATTTTTTTAATTTCGATTCTGAAAGGAAACAAGTGTTGTTGATTATATGAAGCTCTAAAGATTGTCTATATATCCCTATGGAACATCATTATATTTGGTTTAGGTGAATAGGAAAATGGAAGATGTAATAAGATCTATTAAAGGTAGACTTAAAGATGGATATGGAAGTAATGATGGTGATGAAGAGGATCAAGATCAAGTGAGCGAATTAAGATTGATGAATCTTTAGATGAAAAGTGTGTAAAGCTGCAACAGGAAGAAGATGTAATGTCCCCATTTTGGTAGCTAAATCTGAAGTAATTAAGCCCATCCCAACTCATAGAACAAAATTTAGGGATCCTCTAGAGCCTGTAGTGGTAGTCTCGCCTCGGTCCTGGGTATCCTCTAAGCAAAGACATATCATTCATTCAAAACAAAACAAAAATCTTTTACAGCAAAAAATCCTAGTGGCAGCAATGCCTCGGTCCTAGGTCTTCTCTAAGGAAACACCCTCTCTATTTCATATATACAGCAGTAATAATCAAGGGGGATTCACGCATCTCTTCCCTGTCCTTATTTCTAGTTACATCCACAGTAGACTTTCAAAGATCCTAGGAATAAAGAATGAGGAAGGAGAAAAAGGAGAACAAAATCATGTGATAGATCCAAGAAACCTTTCCCAGCTCAAAAGTTGGATGAAATAATGAACCTCCTATTTTGCGTATTTGCGCAGAGTTCTTATGTGCTTGTAGTTTGAATCTGTCAATACGCAGGGTTTTTCGAACAACCTGTCATTTGTCTCGAACGAATCTTTTGTTTAAGGAACTATAACTAAATTGGCATGCACATTCCTGCTCGGAAATCGTGGGCTGATTGTTCCTCATCTTCTTGTCATTTTCCCAAGTTTTTCCCGCATCTCCTTTTCGAGGGCCTAAGGTGGTACTAATATATCCACTGCCAGAGAACGTTGATGTTGGGCCACCTGTTCTTCATATTGATGTTGTCCTTCCATCACCTTTTATTTTAACATTTGTATAGTTTTCCATGTATGATCCGTTGGTGGTGGGTTATGTTTCAACATTTTGAATGCCTTGTCTAGCTCCGATACTAGAGTATAATCCACGTCTTTTATGATGGTAAGCAAGTAGTTCAATAGTGTATGTACAGCAATTGCAGGGTCTAATTCATGGAGTATCTCTTGTGGCGTTGGGGGAGTGGCTCGCTGAGTTATGGAAGTCAATTTAGGCATCTTTTCTTTAACCATTTGCGTGTACACGCCAGCTAAATGGAGATCATGCTCCTGGTTCCAAGGGGTTGGATGTCATGTCCCAAATTTGGAATTGGGTCACAATGGCCTAATCACATTGACCATATTCATTAGAGTTTGTAAAATTGATGTTAAAGGTCAAATAATTGCCAAGGAGGAAAATTACTAGTTTCCTAGGTTTGGGGTGGAAGCTTTGGGATTTGGAATAATGGGGATAATAAATGATGTTTGAACATTAGAGTGACATAAATATTTAATAAAGGAGCTCAATAAATATATACAAGTGAAAATCAAAGTGGCATTTGATCATGAAGACACATGGAGGAAGTGGGACCCACATATGGCTAGATTTCCCCACTACACTTGGCATCATTCTCTCACCAATTCGAATTCAAGGTGAATGGTAACATACTTGGGGGAGTCCAAAAGGTATTATTCATGGCATGACTCATCCAAGGTCGAAATATAGAGGAAGAGTAACTCCCATGGAAGAGGAAGAGGCAATTTGGAGCTAGTGAGACACTTGGGCTATATTCCCTAGCTCTATGACAACAATGATGAAGATGCTATGACACCTATAACACAAATCAGACCTGAAGGCTGACATATGACATATATGACATGTCAGGGCTAAAAATAGACTCCAATAGGGCGCTCAAGGGTGTTAGGGCAGCTAAGATGCTTCCACATGTGATTTGGTGGAAGTGGGAAACAAGGAATTGTTGTACAAGTGGCGTTCTTTGGAATCTCTTCCCAACTTCAGTTGGCATGAGTCTCTTGGAAGGAATTCGACCCATGGAGGACATTAGAACTTTATAAATGTCAATAACAAAGAAAGAAACCAGCTTTTGATCATTTGTAGAATTTGCAATTGCATTTGTGAAGAGGGAGAGCTAGTGGATGACTAGTTTCTTGCCTTGGCCAATTTCGAGGGTGAAAAATTCCCATCCAAGTTGGTAATTGGAAAGGCCATTCAGACCTTTCATTTGGAGCTTTAATGGAGTCTTTATTTGCAGGTGTAAGGTACAGGGAAGCTCATGGTTTCTTCTATTGCAGCTCACTCCTTCAACCATTTCCAGTTTTGATGGCATATTCTTGATCCTTGAGGGAGGGCGTTTTTGGTGAGCTATTGTACTCTTTGGGGGAGCTTTTAATGCCCCATTTCTTTTGTAATATGAATTAAATACTCTTTTCTTCATCTCCAGAAAGTTTCAGGTCTAAATTCCAACTAGAAATGTATAAATCTCATTTTTAATGGAAGAACAATGCCATTTCCCCACTACCTTGTTGTGAACCAATGTATTGATGATGATTTCGAATGAATGGATGATTCTCTGATGCATTTGTGATTAATGGACTGCCATGGATGTATTTTACAAGTTTCATGTACTGTACTTGAGCATTTGAAGTATTTTTACTCAGTTTAATTGCATTGGGAGAAGAAATAGTGCCATTTCCCCAAGGGTCGAATTGGTGATTTTTGCAGTAGAATGGGAGAGGGTTGGAACAGATATAATAATCAATTAATGGTGCACATGAGACCTTAATAACATCCTTAATACATTCCCTACCTCTGTTCATAAATTTTAGTGGCTTTGGAGGCATTTGGGAAGCCATTTTCAGTACTTACCCCAGGGGGATTTGAACCCCAAATTACTAGTAAAATTGCATACTTGGTCCAGAATCTTAAGAGAGTTTGCAGAGGTATTTTGGTGGCCATATATCATACATGAACATCACATTCAAGTCCTAATATTATTCATACACCTTCCTTGAAGATTTGGAAGCATTTGGAGTCAATTCGAGACCTAGAGACCAATACTAGTCAAAGGCAAATTACTAATAAAGTTCCCTACATTGGCCAAAATTGAAAGAGTATTTGCAAAAGTATTTTAAAGGTCCAAAGGCATCCCTAAAACACATATTTATGTTCTAATCTCATTCATATACCTTCTCAGAAGATTTGGGATCATTTGGGGCAAATTTGGGACCTAGAGATCAAAACTAGTCAAAAGTCAAAATAGGGGAAAAAAGTGGAAAATTGCCATTTTGATAAAATTCCTAACAAGGGACATTACATTGGAAGCTCGTCATGAATCATGGCATCCATTATCCTTAAAAAAGGATTAACCACTTTCACAGATTCTTTCAATTTCTCTTCTAACATCGTTATAGAGTCCAATCTCTGGATGTTGTTGTCTATACAAATGATAACTCCAGTTTTGTCACTTATCCGCATGGATTTTAACTACTCTGGAGACAAAGTATTGATAAAATATCTGGCTATCTTGGATATTCGACACTTTTCATTTACATCTACTTTATTTTTTCCCATGTAATCAATTTCTTCTGAAGTTATGTTATGGTAACTCGATATAAACTCAATATAAGCTTGGGCCATAGGTATTTCTCAAAAGATGAGTGTCCATAAGGAATTTTTAATCATCATAATTTCCTATATCATCAGTGCCTGGTTCATAGCTTTGTCCAGTTGCCACTGTAATTCTACCACTCATTGATCCTTAGCAGCTATATGTTTATTCAATTCATGCACTTTCTGCTATGAGGTATCTAGTTTACCCCCTTGTGCCTTCAATCTTTCATCTCTTTTCTGTATAGTTTGGTTTAATCAGCCAACTTGCATAAGGGCATCTGATGCTTTATTTTCCCATTCCTTCTGTTCTTGCTCCTTCTCATCTAAACTTTTCCTCAACTTATCAATGTCTTCCATGGGACTTGTGTCTTGGAGTATAACAAGATTTAACTCTGAGTTCTTTTTATCTTCGGTCATCCTTGCTTCATAAGTTGTGATCTGAGCTATTGCATCATCTAGCTTATTTTGAAGTTCTTTCTATTTTCCTTCTGATTTTTGGAGCTCTTTAATTCTCCTTTCATTGACTCCTTTTTCTTCCAATATAGAAGCATGTTCTGCCCTAAGAATTAATTCTAGTTCACCCTGTAATTGTTGGTTTTGAGACGTTACTCGAAGGGTAAATGGAAATGCTTGGCTCATCTAGCTATTTTCCAATGCTTTGATATTTTTATCTTTTAAAGCTAGAAGATTCATTACCTCTGCTCAGTCTTGTGTTCTAGGTGTTCTATTGACTATAACTTTCTCTAATCTTTGATTCCCCCCCTATAAATTTTTTACTCTGGCTCTTAGAAATCGATTGGTAGTCATCAAGGCTTCAGCTTTTTCTTTGTACATATACATATCTGTAGACGTTTTGGCATATTTATGGTACACCAGACTATTGAACCCTTCAGCCAAGGATATATGATCTTCAGGGGGTAGCTTTGATGTGCCTATGGTGACTTGAGACATCCTCCATTCTCCAGGTTGCGGATTTTTGTATGCTTTTCGCGCTAGGGGTTCCATTCTAATTATTCTGAAGCTATATGTAACGGGATCAAACTTTGGGATCAACCTATTCTTGGCTTGAGAGTCCAGTGATTCTATGATAGGAAATATTTCTGGAGCCTTGGATCTTCTCTCTTGCTCTTGCTCCAAGAACATAAAAGGATTAATAATTTTGAATGACTCAACCTCTCCACTCTCATTTATTTCCTATGGTATTTCCAGGAGTGTGGAATGGGGGAGAGGATCCCATGGATCTTTTACATTTTCCGTAGACAATAATTCATTAGACTCAATAGTAATAAGATCATGGTTAGTAAGGTTCGTGCCTTCTTTTCGTGATCTTTCTTGACTGGGATTAATCTCTTGTGAAGAGAAAAGTATGCTAGCTTCATTGCTTTGCTTCTTATCAAGACCCATTTCCTCTTCTTCTGAAGTCTTAGTATTTTTCTTATGAGGTTCTTCTGGGTTAAGTTCTTCTGCTCTCCCTTTCGAAGCTTCTATAGAATCTATTATCTCCTCGCATTCTGCCACTTTAGTTTCATCATCTGATATCTGAATTGCCTCTTCCATGGGTGAACATAGAAGAGATCTTTGATACTCAAAAGTTCGTGATGCCTACTCTTTTCCTGTCTCACCCATGGATTGAACCACATATTGAATAATCGTCACAAGAGTTTCTTTTGATTTTGAGGTTTATCTTGATGGACACAATGGCACACTGGGAAGGGGGGGGTTGAAGTGGTCCAGCACTTAAAACCAATTTCAACTTCTTCTTAAATACTAAAACCTATATCACTTACAAGTTTCACGTTAACCCTAGGCAGAGTTCATTATTTATAGTAGGAGCTATAATATCAAATTAAACATATTATCATCAATCCATCATAGACACATTACAAGAGACACAAGATATAAGCTTTGTAAACTTTTTATATTTTGATTGGAGACTTCAATCTCCAGAATGGGCTACAACCCAAAGGTGGCATCAACCACAAGATAATTTTGTCAGTTGCAACTGACTAAGATGCACCAACACCCCAACAATACAAAAATTACACAGGATATATCAATCAACACAAGACAACCATTTACATCACACCAAACAAGTATCCATTACTGAAGCTCAAAGCTCCAATCTTCTTCACTGATCTTTATTTGCTGCACTTCTCCCTTCCTCAAACACACATCAAGATGCATATCACTTTTCATCAAACAA
Source organism: Larix kaempferi (assembly GCA_027924585.1). NCBI lineage: Eukaryota > Viridiplantae > Streptophyta > Pinopsida > Pinales > Pinaceae > Larix > Larix kaempferi. The sequence goes on from BSBM01000756.1 coordinate 4,857,211, forward strand.
CCATTAATGCTGCCAATGATTTTGCCATTGTCCTATCAACTGTCATTAATTATGTCATGTCAGCAATACTGTCATCATTCATTCCATCAATTAGTCCATGCCATTTGTTGATCTTGTCACTGACATCACTCATCCATTGTTGCTGCCTTGTCTGTTGAGTTGTTGAATATGTCCATGTCTTCAATCTTGTAGCCCCAAAAAACAAACATCAAGTTGTCTCTTCCATCTTTGTCTTCCCTTGCTCTGCTACTACCTCAAAAAACACCGGAATTCTTCACTTCACATCCACCCGAAAATCAAAGCTCTCACACCTTCCTTCACTTCACTAAGTCGCTTTTTGAATAACTCTTCATTTGTATTTATACTAGTTTTTCCATGAGTTTTATGAGCCGACTTGTCATATCTTATTAATCAATTTTTTATTTTTCAGGCCGACTTGTATATATGCACATATAATGTTTGCTTGACATTTTCACAAGGATCTTCAAACGTATGATTTTCTTCAAGAAGTGCACAGGCCATAAACATGTCATCATCAACTTTAAGGGCTACAAGAAAGACCGTGCATCATCAACAAGCTTCCAAATCTGACTAGTGTCATCATACCACCAAGTATGTGGGTGCCAAACCTTTACTTGCACCATGACCATCTCCAAGGGTTCTATGACCCCATTTGAAGATGCCTGCAAGGGCCTTTAATGTGCAAGTTGTGATACCCGCAGGGTCCTCAGCAAATGTCTGCATATGCCTCCAAAAAATTCCCGCAAGGCTCATTTGGAGATGCCTGCAAGCTTATTTAATGATGCCCGCAAGCGTCTTTAATGATGCCCGCATGGGCACTTGGAAATGTCCGCAGGGGGTCTTAAAAAATGCCCGCAGTGCCTACTTTTCCATGCCCGCATGTCTCCTTAGAGTATGTCTGCATGGAGCCCTTAAGTATGCCCCCACTACTCCTTAAGATATGCTTGCGTGGTGCCATAGATATGCCCACATGGGCCTACAAATATGCCCGCAAGGGCTTTAGCAAATGCCCATAGGGCACTTTTAAAATGCTTGCAAGGGCATGTAAATATGCCCGCAGCACTGTCCTGGAGATGCTCGCAGTACTGTCGTGTAGATGCCCACAACTCTCCATAAAATGCCCACAGGATGCTTCATAAAATGCCCAGAGGGCCTTTAAGAGAATTCCCCCAACACCCTCCAAATTCCTGCAGCCATCTTCCAAATTCCCACAGTTGTGCTTCTCTTTCACACCTAGTCTCCATGTCATCTTTTCCTTGTCCTTTCTTTTCAGCTTGTCATCACCCTTGGCCATGCTTGTTTGCCATGTCATGCTTTTCCTTCCATGTCATTAACCTTGTTGTTTACTTTTTCATCACTTCAACCTTTGTACTCCATGTCATCAATGCTTGCCTAGTCACCTTTGCCATGTCATCAACTTAGCCATGTCAAGTCTTTGTCCACATCATTCTATGTCATTGTCATGTCTTGTCTTTTGTCCATGTCATCATGCCATGTGTGTTCTTCATGTCATAATTTCATCCTGTGTCATTAATGTATTGTCATCAATGACAAATATACTTGTCAATCTCCCCCTTTGACATTAATGACAAAGGGCCAATTAACCATCAAAAGCTTCACAATACCCAAAAACAAAAACAAAATGTATCTTTAAAAACTTCATGAAATCATTTGTTGAGTTTGATCTTGCATCATTTTCCATCTTCAAATTTTTCATAAGGATGTATATTCCCCCTATCATGTAAACTTCTTGATTTGTTGAGATTGATTCCTCCTTATAGGATCTTCCTGCTCCCCCTTGTTAAGTGTATTGTTGTAGCTTTTTATTTGAACAAGCTCTTTGGTCTTCATATGTCGGCTCCCCCTATCATTTATGTTGTTGTGATTGATTTTGTGAATGTTGTTGTTGCTTAACCATCTTCTCTGCTTCAATCTGATGTAGCTTCAAGATCATAGACCAACGTATACCAATTGATGATACCAATTATTGAAGAAAAACATTTCCAGTTGTTCTAACTTTATTCCCATTATAACTCATATAATTAGATGTTGGTAAATCATATCCAAAGCTTAGAGAGAGTTATATCTAGTAAATACATAAAAGGTAAGCATAAAGCATATTGCTTTACTTCATTTGCTCATCATAATCCCCCTATCAAACTCTTTTTCAAATCAAGTTGAATAGTATTTTCTTCAAAAAATACTTCAGTAGTTTCAAGCTTCCCCTATCACTCAACGTTCTTCATTTGTGTGCCTTTGTCTCATTTGCATCAGTTCTACTGCTTCAAGCTTCATCCTTCTTCTTTTAATTTTCATTCTTGCTGCTGCAGAGTCTCACTTCTGCTCACTGAGCTAAGCCTTAGCATGTATACCTCAGATTTGTTGAAACTTCTTCTTTGTCTTAATCAAACAAACTTTATTCTACACAAGGATATTTTCGGATTCAATACCAAATGCTTCTTATGCAAATGTCAAGAAGTTCCTTACACTCAGTCCTCAAATTGCTTTTTACACAGTCCTTGTTTTTTTTTACCTAGCTCTTCTCCAATATCCACATACATGTTTTGATCTTGATTTCATAGTTATCTCCTTTATATTGTTTTCATTTATGCCATTTCATATCAAGGCTTTCAAACAGTCATTGTCATGTAGCTGCCATTTTTTCTTTCTTTCAATCCTATACCTTCTTCATTACACTCTCCACATTTTTCTGTAAATGCTTCTATGTCTTCAACAGTTTATGCCATGTCATTAACCTTGTTGTTTGTTTGTCATCACTTCAACCTTTGTACTCCATGTCATCAATGCTTGCCTAGTCACCTTTGCCATGTCATCAACTTAGCCATGTCAAGTCTTTGTCCACATCATTCTATGTCATTGTCATGTCTTATCTTTTGTCCATGTCATCATGCCATGTGTGTTCTTCATGTCATAATTTCAGCCTTTGACATTAATGTATTGTCATCAATGACAACTATACTTGTCTTATCCTGCTATTGAAACACCTTTAGTCTATTTTGATTGACCAATATTTAGCATGAGTGGTGTTTGAGTGTTTGTATCTCGTGATTCCTTTTCTGATTGATCATGCTCCCACCCTAGTGAGATCTTAAGATCTTCATATTTCTCTGTACCAAGTCTGACTTGTGCTTCCCTAGGGATCTCTGTGTCAACTGTCACATGGGGCCTTTGAGAGCCTTGATGTGTTTCATGTACATTAGCCCCTATACCCAGTCTTCCAGACCTCTTCTTGAGTTGAATGAATTATGTAGCCCATGTGCCTTCCTTCCCCAATCCCTGTCTTGAATTGAAACCCATGGATAACATAATTGGCATGGCTTTCTAATATGGATCCGACTTTTCGGGGCTTGGAGGAAAATGAGCATTAGTCACTGCTATCTCTTTGCCTTTATTACCACATTCGGCTTTCAAAAGAGATCTTGATTGTCCTGCTTCTTTCTCAACCCAGCCAACCATCCAGGGTACTTCTTTACTTTTATCACCTGCATAATATGCCTCATATAATTAATCAAATCGCTGATCTTCTAGGATTTGCTGGTAAGGGATACTTGTTTTCTGTAAATATATTTGCATCATCCACCAAGATCCCCTCCTATTCTGATCTTCTGTACCTTGTACTCCAGTGTACTCATCACTCCTTGTTTGTGAAGGAGCAGTGAATTTCAATTCCTCCTTGGGGACTGGTTCCTCTTCAAGTCTATAGAAGGTGGCACTTCAATGCTCTCTTCAAGAACAAGATCAGGAAATGCTTGCATGATCACTTCAACAGGATTTTTTGCTTCTTGAATTAAGGAGCACACACTCCTCTCAATGGAGGATACATGCCTACCTTCCTAGTAGGCCCTCCATTCTCCTTGCTCCATTGGTCAGTTTTATGTAGTGGCCTGGGGTTTGTTGTGTAGTTGTTTAAAACTCCATCAATTGGACCTTTTCCTCTACACTCAACCCAGTTAGAGTTGTTTCCTCAATTCTCAACCAAGCAAAATGCCCAAACTAATCACAGTGGTTCCACCTTCTCCCCATTTCATTTAAAACCTAGGGTTTTCATTTAAACCATTGAAGGAAAATGATAGATGCAAACAAACCTTAGTTGACGAAGTAGTGACTCGCTCGACCAACTCGTGTTGAATTTTTAAATTAGCAGTATAATTTTAACTTTAAATTTTGCAGCGGAAAACGAAAGGATCACTAAAAGAGAACCATGCATAGTAGACACAAAGTTTTACCGTGGGAAATTCAAACTCAGGAGAAAACCCAGCGACCTTTCTCAAGAAGAATATTTCCAATAATAAGAGTACAACAACAACAATAGAAGAACCCTAGTTCACAAGGGTTTTACAAACATCACTTGTTACCCAGACACAGAGAAAATGCGCACTTGTTGGAGAGTGTAGCGAACCCAAGAAAGAGATAAAAGGTCTTCAAGATGCTTCTTCTTCAATCTTCACTTTGCCCTTCTAGACTTGTGCACCAAAGAGGAGAGGATGTCTTCTACAAATTGGATGGATGAAATGAGGAATCACTCCTCTTATTTATAGTGACATCAAATCACTTGAAATTCACTTGGGGCCAACTTGTCTTCTTTAGTTGGGTCTGAGTTGCTTGTTTTTCCACTTCAATGTTGTATTTCAAATTGACAACTTTATTATTGGAATTTCCCACTTCTTTAGGAAAGGTTGTCCATTGTGATGATGTTATACTTCTTTGTCAAATGCGCGTCTATTCACGGCATAGAGCCCTAATGTTGATTTGATTCACACTAAGAAGTCTCGAACACTTCTTAGTGATTATGACAATTTCAACATTAGGGTAGACTTGTATATTTCATAAGGGGATGAAAGCCCCTAATAAAATAAACAAGTCAAACACTCTAATATAGAATAGATCACTCCATTACGGGAGTAGGCAATGTGAGAGCATCCTTGGGGTCCATCTCCACACCACATGACTGGGAGAAGCACTACCCCTACACGAGCCATTCACCTCTAGAATGTGAATGTATCATTCATTACTAGCCAAATCAGCATGGCTATCCATGAGTGAATGCCTGCCCGATGTTGCACCTAGAGAAACATCAACACCTCGCACCTTGGTTTCCTTTCTCTCGTTACAAGACTTGACAACACTCAAACTCACTCTTCAAACCACAAAATTGGCTCACATCACCTCAAAATCATGTTTCTCTTCTCTGCTCGAACCAATTAAACAACGACACTTGGAGACTAGCTGAGAACGCTCTCGAATAGAAACACGCGGCCTCTCACTTCCAAGAACCTTGGCTAAAATCTCCCCATACCCAAACAGGAAAGCCTCCAAAACTCTACAAGCAAGCCGTTAATGTTAGATGGATATGCTTTTCTTAGCTTTTCTCTAGGAGGGAAAGTTTTTTTTTTATTTAGTAACTTGCATGGATGACTAAATATTTGGATTTCTGTATCTCCTTGAAATTGCAATATGTTTCCTAACTACACTTATCAGCTTGGATGATGACAATATTGAGTTTCAAGGTAGCGCTATGGCATACAAATGTACAAAACAGAAGGGCAAGGCAATGTAGGAAGTATTCTCCTCGGAAGAGGAAATAATAGTGAATATATGATTTAGAGACACAAGCAGTGAGATGAAAGACTCGAAGCTTCATTCAAATGGGGAGAGATCTATGGGATGGATGTTTAAGAATGAAAAATATCCCAGTTTCCTAGTGGAGGACAGAGATGACATGGGAGTCTACCAAAACATCCGAAAATCAGAGCTACATAGGGTAGCAGCCCGATTGACTGTATTCCCATGTGCTGAGCTAATTTTTTGCATTCTCCTGAGGGTCAAAATTGAAGATAGGATGATCATCAAAGCAAATGAGACCAAAGTCATTGAGACCTTCCAACCAAGACATTTATTACAAATTCCCACCAGCAATAATACACCTCACAGATGAATGGATAGCTTAGGTGCAATTAGATATCCAGGCAACTATCCGAAGCTAGTGGATGGGAGACAAGAGATTCAAAGCCAGAGCAGAAAGTCGCCGCTATCCCACGAAGAACCTAAGGCCTCCTTACCGCATGGAAGCTATGTTATTGGCCTAATTGTATGGAGAAGAAGATGCCTCAATGTTTTACGAGGCATGGGTACCGGTGCTACACACGGTAGTCACCCACAGATATCCTTTTAAATGGAGAGAATCCCTGTTGTTGACACCAGGGACATTCCACCCTGTCAACACGGAACAAAATAAGTTAAATAACAAATTTAGTCATTATTAATGAAGAGCACAAGGCAGTTTTTCAACTAGATGGAATCTTGAATGTTTCTTGGAAGCTCCACCATGGCATAATTATGGAGTACCTCATCCAATGTACAAAACAATCTATTAAAGAAGCTACCTCGAAATCTAAAGACTTATAGCTGACATTCACCTGTTTCCATGGTTTGAGGGCAAAGCATCTTAAAAGGGAGACTTCAGTGAACCAGTCACAACTCTTTAATGTTCTATTTTTGTAATCTAAATATCAGTATTTTCATCACTATATGAGTGCCATTCATGTGTACGCCGAATTAATGAGATGGTTTGATAAATACAGTCTAAGGGCTAATCATATAACATCATACCAAGCACTACAATTGAGTTATTTCCTTTTAAATACTTTATACCACCTCGTCAAAAATAAATATTATGTGCATAAAGTTGTATAATCAATATTAATTCAATTTTATCACGACAAGAATACTGGTTTTACTGGTTTGACCCAGAAATAGCTGCTATCACATCAACTCAGATATGTGCAACCCGAAGCCAAATGCTGAATTAGCAGAACCTTTGATGTTCCAAAATGGCTTTTCAATTATTGCCCTCATAGCTCATATTCCAGAACTCAACTTCATTCCTTAACACTTGTACAAAGGCTACCTTTGCTTTCTGTTGCACATCATGAGAGGCATTTTCCAAAGCCTTATCTGCAATTTTCTGCAAAGACATACAATATTGCTTGAATCCTTCGTTTCCCCAGCGCTGACAGGCCTCAAGCAACGCTGGTGGAGTCTTGGCATCAACTTCCAAACAAATTGCAAAGCTGTCACAGTACACCACTTCAATGGCCCAAAGTGCCACAATTATGACAGCATACTCGACTTCTGGTTGCATGAGACTCTCGAGAAACCTGTTAATTTTTAATTTAGTACCAACAAATTAGTTGAAAAAAATACACAGATGATTCAGGCTTTCTTTGTGATAAGAAAGAAACAGGCACTGTTCGTTTACTTTATTTGTTTATGTTGTTTCCTGTGTATACATAAGTAAGACGAGTATTTCCTATCAAGATATGGAAAGCATAACCTGCAGTAGTCTTTGTTTGCCTTTTGAGGATTGTTACTACGAAATTCAACTTCCCAATTTGATGCCTCCTTCTTGAACCATGAAAGTTCTTGGTCCAAAGCAACAAGACCGCCTAGGATAAGGTCTATATCTTCATTGGTTGAATCTTTGGGTGCCTTGAGCAACACACTTGCTAGAAAGCGCACAAACTCTCTTACAAATATATAGTCTTGACCCTGCAATGAATCATAGTGATATACATACTGCTTGATATTTTAGGCACACAATAAAATATAAATGAACATTCATCAGACACATTTGCCATAAGATTCACCTTTTACAACATAATGGAAACAATACTGAATTAATAGATATTAGAAAAAAGTACAAATGCAATGAAACAGTTGTTTTATATATATATATATATATATATATCCTGATGAACAAATATTATATCTTTATGTAATGTTTTCTGACCTTTTGGCTCAAAAAAGCAATTTTATCTGGTTGAATTGGCATTCTTGCCAAGTGGATATTGATCAAACAACTATGTTGTATTTTATTTGTTTAATCACTTTTTTCATTTGTCAGTCTGGACGAACAGAGGCAATATGAGGGAAAATATATTAGCAACCAACAACTGTAAGTCTGTGACTGTAACTATACAGTAGTAGGGAAGAACTAAAGATCGGAGATCCGATCCCCAGCATTCTCTACTTAATCTGCAAATATGAGAATAAAGAAAAATAACCAGGTGTGCACATAAGGACCATTTATGCCAGATACTGTCAGAATATAAGATCCAGTATCAATTGTAAATATAGGCAATATATTGGACCTTTCACAGGCATCTGTAACAATAACAATAAACCCATTGCTCGTTACTCTAGAGCCCCTAGCCTTCATCTCTAACCCTTCTGAGAATGGAATAGGAGAATTCCTTTCTGATTTTTTTGGACAAGCTGCTTCCGATTATAACTGTGTGGCAGGTGTTCCCTTCCCAAGTTGTGTATTACAATGTAATATAGTCAGCTTAAAACACTTGAAAGACAGTGCGTAACACAACTTAACACTTTAGGTTGACTTTATTGAAATATTTGGTCAATGTCTTTGCTGCAATGCTAATTTTAGGGTATATGGAATAGGAGAATTCCACAAGATGCTCTTAATTATCACTCTGTGGCAGGTGCAACCTTCCCAAGTTGAGAGCATTACAATTGAATATAACTAACTTACAACACTCCTGAAAGACAGTGGTAACAACTAAACACTCTGGTTTGACTTCACTGAAAAACTTGGTCTATGTCTTGCTGCAATGCTAATTTTAGGGTATATACTATATATAATCCCTCAATTTGTTTTAAAAAGCAAAATTGGGTGGATTTCATGGTTGTTAGAAATTTAGGGCAGAGTTGAACAGAACACAGATTTGGGTGCTAACAGGTGGTTTAATAATATCTCCGTGAGGATGACAATGGTATATTTGGCTAGAGAAATTCTCTGCCTCCCATAGTTTAATCCAGTACCCAACAAAACAATTGACTTTCTCCTTCAAAAAACAATATACCCTGGTTTAATTTTTTTCAAATCCTACTCATCTTCAAACAAACAAATAAAGAAGGATTACCAGCCAACGTTTGAAGCAGTTGAAATCGAGCGATCCATTGCGAATGCTTTGTATGAATGGATGGAAGGTTGCTCTGCGATAGAGGTCTGCGTGTTGTGTCAACCATGCATTGGTCCTCAGATGAGCATGGGGTTGGGGTTCTACTTCTCCTTTATCACTTGTGGTAGCCATAGCCTGCTACTTTCAAGGTCAGGAAAGACAAAGGCTAAAATAGTGTGGAACCTGGTTTGTACCTAGCAGCAACCTTCCACATTTAATACCAGTGTCATATTTTTGTTTAGGATTTCATGGATGGTCTGCCCGTCTGCCGGCCTCAATTTTATTGTCTGCAAAATGCACACCGACCCACCCTAATAGGTGGACGATTCACGATTCCCCGAGTGTCTTATGATTCAGTAGGATGCGAGTTTAAAGTTTTTGTATCTGAATGTGTGGAAACAGCTTAACATATAGAAATTATAATAAACCAAATTGATTTTAATAAATAATATTAAAATATTTTATTTCTCAATATTTATAAAATAAAAATTCACAAAAAATTGCAATACATTATCTACCATGAATATATTACTACTTGAATCTATAATATAAAACTTGAGTCCATAAATCATTATAACATAATGATATAACATTAAAAATTAAAAATATTAATTTAAACTTTCATCAAATTCAAAACCACAAAGGGTGGAAGATTTTTATTTTCATTTTTAGAGGGTCCTTAATTATCATTTATTGGCTTCATGTTAGGTATAGACCATCATTCTCATGTAGCTTTTCCTTCGCAGAATGTCAATATAGTAATGTAGAAAATGTGATTTAATAGTTGTGTAAAGAGATGCATGGTGAGTGATGGCATCACTCTCTCTTCTCCCTCGTGTCCCAACTTAGCATTATGCCTAGGCCTTTTGTTGTTGCATTGAGATAGTATGTATTGAACAAAAGGGGTTGCATAATGAATAGAAGGCTTTCTAATCAGAGTGTGTATGCCACCCCTCATTATTTTAGGAGTTGGTACAAGTGCATCGATTAAATAAGAGTATCGATTTTTTCAAGATTAACAACAAAGTTTTGTTTCTAACATGTTGCCATGCAACATGGACCTAAAAGGCTCAATATAATATGTCCCCTAACATGGAAAATTACATGATAGATGAATAGGGAAAAATTGGACACAAAATCCTAAGGTTAACTTCTAAGCAAACTTCACAAAGCAAAAAAAACAAAATAGATTTCCCAACATTGGGGCAAATCACAAAAAGGCCATGAATTTTTGGGGTTTCCAAGATGGGCAAGGCCATAGCCTACAACAGGCCCACCCAATATGAGTGACCAAGCAAAGAAAGCATTTGTTTCACTCCACAAAGGGTTTCCACCATAAGGCATCACCCCATAATTTTGAGAAAAACTACATAATCTCAAGTAAGGGGTATGTATTTTTGTCAATATACTTTATTGTATAAGGAGAAGTAAACTCAAATAGGGGAATTAAACCATAAAAAATGTCAAATTTTCCAAAAATGGTTAAAAGGGTTATGGTTGTCAAATTTTTTTTCTTGGTTTTATAGTCCTCTAACATGTGGCAACCTTTATATGCATATCACAATTCAAGTGCAAAAGGAAAAGCTAGATATAGTGCACTTGCACCATGAACTATTAAAGTATTAGAGCAAGGATCCCCACACCATGAACAAGGTGTCTTTAATTTCATCTCTAATGCCCTCATTGTGTTTTAAATGGTCTTGGCATTCTAAGGGTAGAAAAAGGTATAGAGTTAGTGGTGTTGTTGGTGAGGTAAGAGTGCCGCAACAATTGATTTGGTGGCCCCCCAGCAAGACCCTAGAATTACAAGTTCCCAATGCTTGCACAACTTATTTCAAAATGGAAAACCACTTGAGGAAGTTGACTAGGTTAATGACAAAGACGGACACACTATCCTAGACATTGAGCCAATGAATGATGGTTGGGGGGTCAATCCCATGACAAAGATGACCTCTTACTAAATGCAGGTCTCATCTTGGAAACTAAATAGTTGATTTCCAAGGTTATCCATGGACATGTCTTTTGTACCTTAATGCCAAATTGAGCAACCACCATAAGAAAAAAAGTATATTAGGATTTGTGTTCTTGTATTCATTTATGATATATCGATCTACAACAAAACATGGGACTCCCATCTGTAGCATGTTAATAGAACCTTGCAACTCTTGTGGGACCACCAACTATTCCTTAAACATTCCAAGTGCACTTTTGGGGCTTCATAGGTCGAATACTTTGGTCACATTGTCAATTAAGATAGGGTGCGTATGGATCCCAAGAAATATGTGTGTGGTATCTCCATCTATCATTCCCAACCTTGGGATGGGTAGCCACAAACAAGAATTCCAAATTATGTCCCTCAAAGGTGATTTTCTTCAATATACCAACAAAGAGAACCTTCACAAAAGGATTAGAACAAAAATAAATGCATGCATAGTGCAATTTAAAAGAATGCAGTAGGAAAAAAGAGAACCTTCCTAAAAGGATCAAAACGAAAATAAATGCATGCATAGTGCAATTTAAAAGAATGCGGTAGGAAAAAAAGCATGAGATATCAAAATTTCATGACAACTAAATTTCCATAAATATAATTAGAATTAAACATACATAGGATGCATAAAATTTAAAATTTATAGAAGAGAAAATTAATAGTAATTTTGCATATTATAGACAATGAAAGGAGACTTGTCTTTTAACAAAAGTTGGCCCAAGAATCTAGCTACATGAGAGCAATTTTCCACCCAACCATAGGCATATAGCATAGATACCACCCCCAAATAAATCTATGAGGCCATCCAGGTGAAGGAACCAAGCTACATGCTTCAATATCCCTTAGCCCAAACTATCTACTCTCATACTTAGCCAATTTGATCACCACATAGCATTACATGTACCTCATTAAGCATTCATAGTCTAGGGACTCTCTTCCACTGCCCCACTCAACACAAGGAATATATTCTCTTTCTCTACTCAATAGTCCCTTAGAGTTATTATTATTCCCTCTGGTGCTCTTTAGTGTGGACAAAAAGAGCTCAATCTATTGTATGCTTCCTGATAATTGCCTACATAACCAACACTTGACTCTCAAGCATCCAAAGAGTAGCTAATGAATGATGGGTAATTAATTATTGTCTTGCTTATCCTCTATGATCATCTACATCCAACTATATTCCATCCCAATTCTATAAATTTCTTCTTCTTGGTGTTGAATTTGCTTAATTTCCATATCCATAAAAAGTTGGCAATGGAGAACCCAATATGAACTACATAGTGAGTGCATACAAGAGTGTTAGAATGAAATTCAGAGTGAAAGGAAATGTGAGGATTGGTGAAAACATGATGGCTCACCTTACCTCCAACTAGGGGAACATAGGACTCTTACACTTCCCATAATGATTGTACTCATCCCATGCTCTCATAACTGTGTGGATTTTTTTCCATCAACAACAAGTTATACAACTTGACGAGAACTTTATACTCAAAACGAGAACTCTAGCCATAAAAACTCATATTTTTGCATTAAAAACACCAAAAAACAACACCGAATCAAAAAGTGGTGGTACCGGTAGCACCACTTTTTTTTTGTGGTTAAAAATATAGACACGGACCAAAACAATACTTATTGTTGTTTACAAAAACCTTAAAATCAAGCCTTGAATTAAAAACTAATGCTATTGGTAGCACACTTTTTCAAAAAATGGAATTATTATATCATTTTGTTAATTTAAAATTGTATTTATTAAATCTCTTAGTAAACGCTATATAAAACTTGCACTCTGTTTAACACAAATTATTCAAGAAATTATTTCACCACTCTTTCTACATAAAATAAAAGAATTTCTAATAATATTCATAATAAAAAAATGAAAATGAAAATTAAAAAACTCTTCCAAAAAGGTATTTTTTAAAAACTTTATAAAAAATAAATTATAAAATCTTTTAAAAAAAATCGTTTCAAAAAAAATATTTTTTTTTTAAAAGAACCATTTCTTAAAAAATTTTAAAATTATAAAAACTTTAAAAAACATTTTTAAAACACTAAAAAAATTTATTAAAAAAAAAAAAAAAAAAACCTAACACCTCTCCCCCGCTCCCTCTCCCTCCTCCCCTCCCCTCCCCTCCCCCTGCTCCCCCTTCCTCATCCCTTCCCCATTCACCTCTCCCCTCCTCCCCCCTCCCCCTCCCTCGTCCTACTCCCTCCTCCCCCCTCTGCTCCACTCTACATCCCTCATCCTCCTCCCTCTCACCTCTCCCGTTCCCCTCCCCTCCCTCCCCATGTCCCTCCCCCTCCGCGCTCTCCCCCCTACCCATCCCCCCTAGCCAACCTTTGGGCGCATGAGGGGTGGCGGCATTGTTGTCGTCCCTCATGCGCCCAAAGGTTGGCCAAGGGGTCTGGGTAGGGGCAGAGTGTGGAGGGGGAAGGGCACGAGGAGGGGGATGGGGAGGGGAAGTGGGAGGGGAGAGACAGGAGTGGAAGGGGAGAGGGAGGAGGATGGGGAAGGGGGATAGGGGCGGACGGGAGAGGAAGGGGAGAGGGGAGGGGGAGGGAGGGAACAGGGGAGCGGGGGGAGGAGAGGAGGGAGAGGGGGTGGGAGTAGATAGGTTAGGTTCTTTTAAAATTTTAAATTTTTTTAAAAAGTATTTTTATTTAAATTTTTATAATTTTTTTTCTTTATAATTTTTATTTTTTTTTTAAATTGTTTTTTTTAAGTTTTTATAAAAAAAAATTATAAATTTTAAATGTTTTTAAAATTTTGTTTTTGTTTTAATTTTTTTAGGTATTGCTTTTATTTGGATTTTATTTATATATGTATTTTTTAATTTTGTTTACATTTTGTTAAAAAAAATTGTTTTGAAATTGTTGTTTATAAAATTTATAATTTTTTTTTTTTTTTACTTTTTTGAAAAACAAAATTAATCTGTTTTCTCATTTTTTATTTTTCATATTTCTTTTATTAATTTTTTATTTTTTTACTTTGTTGTGCTAGGGCCCTTTGGGTTGCGGGGAAAGGCTCCGCTCCTCCCCTAAGCCCTCTTTGGGCATCCAAAGTGTTGATCCAATAGGCGATGCGATTCTGAGGAAAATGTCAAACTTGACAAATTTTTGAGAATATATTTTTGTAATGTTTTGACTTTAAGATTTTATTTTGAGAATAAATATTATGTTTTTAATATGTTATTTACAAATATATGGTATATTTTTTGTTCAGTTTATGTGAATCAACACTTTATAGAAAATAATGTTAAATAGAATCGTTTTTAAACATAAAATAGCTGAAAATATGTTAAAAATGGTTTGTGATGTCTTTATTTTCTCTTTTTTTTACAAATTTGCCCAAAAAATGACTTATTTAAGAGAAAAGTTTAAAGAAAACTTCCAAAATGTATATATTTATCATTCTAACTAGCTTCTAAATGTTAACAAAATTCAAAAATGTATATGTTTTTTCATTATAAGTAGCTACTAAATGTATAGTTTTTAGTAAATTTTGAAAAAATGCCCTTGTAAATAAAAGTTATAGTTTTCTTATGACCAAGAAGTTTCAAAATCACAAAAAAATGATTCAAAATTAAAAATGGTGCTACCAGTATACACACTTTTTGAAATGGAGGTAAAAACAACTACTAAAATTGGCCCCCAAAAAACAAGAACAATGTCGGGTTCTCATCAAGTTGTATAACTTGTTCAACCTCTTACATGCATTTAGTGATTGGTTTATAAGTCAAAGAAGACACATGGTAAAAAGTAATAAACTCCAATGATAACACTTGGCAATAAATGATTTATTTTCCCATAGACCCCCTTTGCTCTTCCCCTCTAGTGGAATCATAGCCCCTCTCCATGCAAACATATTATACCACTTTATATATATTCCAGATTTAATATAACTTGAGTTTATTGTGTCAATCCTATCACATGGCCTATATACATATGTTTACATCATGCATTCTTAGTCATTCACTACTTGGGATTTTTCCTTGAGCTATCCACTAGAAATCCATAACATATTTACAACATTAACATAATCTAAGTTAATACATGTCAGGGGTCAAAATTGTTGGGTTAATCTTGATTTGGTAAAATAGTAATTAGATTAATGTGTATTTAGTCATTAGTGGGTTTTCCATTGGTGGTTTGTGGGCATATGGTTTTGGGTAATCCATGCTATTTAATGTGATGAATCCTTTAAACATGCTTGTCATACTCCATTGTAAAGTGTCTCAAATCACTTGATTTTTGGTCAAAATGGCCAAGGAAATAATATATATATATTTGGATGTTGGTTTTCTCGATGAAGGGCTTCCGAGGCAAATATTAGCTCTTATTATGTGCATGCTTATGGTGTGTTTTTCTTTCTCTCCCGATGCTTAGTTTTTTTAAATGATCCATGTCTGGACGGATAAATCTCTCTCACGAAAGAAACACTATATTGTTGGCTTTGATGAAGATGCATTGATGTGAAGCATTGGTAGAAAAATCACATAGAAGGTAGTAGATGAAGAAGTACTCAGTTAAGGAGTGCTTGATTTGTCTCACTGTATTTGGAGTAGAGAGATATGCGAGTAAAGAAGCAAGTAGATGCTTCACGCTTCATTAATTTACCCAAGCTTATAGTTGTAGGATAAGTACTTGGTTGAAAATTACTTAGTTTATGTTATTGTATTTTGAGTCTAAGGGATGTGGAAAATGAAATAGGTTGATGTTTCATATCATTATATGTTCAGACATATAATTGTAAACATTTGTATGGTGTTGGATTTAACACATATGTAAATGGGCATATGGTTGTAAGATCCATTTAGGTATGTGTACACATGTTTGTTGGTTCACTAGTGTATGATCTAAACACAAACCTAGGTGATATAATTAAAGGGGACATGTTGTAATTATGGATACAAGGTTATAAACATTGAGTGGAGGTAGGGGTTTACCCAATTCAATTTTAAAGGGGTAATTTTGGGTTAATCTTGACTTAGTAAAAGAGTAAATATATTAACATGTATTTTGTCATTAGTGGGTTTACCATTAGTAGTTTATGAGCCCATGGTATTGGCTAACCCATGGTGTTTGATGCAATGAAGCCTTTAGATAAGCTTTGCATACTCCATTATAAAGTGCCTTGTGTTTGGTCAAGAAAATAATAGATATTATGTGCATGTTTATAGTGTATTTTCCTTTCTCTCCTCATGCTCCATTTTTAATCAAAACTAGGTTCTTACATTATCCTCTCCCTTGGAATAGCACTAGCCTCAATGCTAAACAAGATTTAGAACAAAAATATGTATGTCTCCTTCATTGCATCCTCTAACTCTCATGTAGCCTCATGAGGACCAAAAATATGTATGTCTCCTAAACAATGCTAAACAAGATTTAGAACAAAAATATGTATGTCTCCTTCATTGCATCCTCTAACTCTCATGTAGCCTCATGAGGACCAAAGTCCGTCCATTTCATCTTTACCTATCCAATGACTTGATTCCATAGCAATGTTACTTTCCTAACAAGGATACGTAGTGGATTTGTTTGGAACTATACCTTTGGTACACCCTATATCACATCCCAATAAATCACATGGTTAGGATCATGCACATATTTCTTTATCAAATAAACATGGAAAAAACATCATGAGATTTAGTGAATTAGCAAGGAATGCAATTTTATATGCAATTGGCCCAATCCTATAAAGCACTTCAAATGTCCCACAATATCTTAGTTTCATCTTGGTACAACTTCCACGCTTCAAGGAGTTCTTCCTTGGTTTCACTAAGAAAAAAACATGATTCTTAACATAGAATTCTCTATGCACTATATTTTTACCTGGATAGTTTTCCTATCTATCTTGGGTTTCCTTCAAAATTTTCCTAATTTTAACAATTTCTCATTTCCTTAAGTATTCTTGACCCAAGCAAGACTCTATTTACTAGATTATCCTACCTCACTAGTGTCATGCATATTTTCCTATTAATATTCAAATGGACTCATTTTCAATGATGATTGATACCCATTTTTATATGCAAACTCTATTAAGTTAAGATAATCCTCCCACTTAAATTTTTTATCCATCACATACATATGAAACATGTCATCAATCACTTGATTCACTCATTTAGTATTCCCATCTATTTGTGGATAGTAAGCAATACTAAAATTCACTTGGATACCCAACTATTTAAAAAGACTCTTCCAAAAGTTGGATGTAAACATATGGTATCCCTATTGGATACAATTGCCTTAGGTAGCCCATGGAATTTGAATATTTCCCTCATGAATATCCTTGCAATATCCCCAATCTTTGTGAGTGGATTTAACAAGATTACAGTGTGTTCTTTGGATAACTTGTCTACCACGACCATGATAAAATCATGGTGCATTAATGTAGTTGGTAATCCAGTAAGAAATTCCATAGTTACTACCTCCCATTTTCATTCTGGAATTGGAAAATGTTACAATAAACCTATTGGATGTTGATGTTCAATTTTAACTTGCTAACATTTCATACATATTGAAATGTATTCAATGACACCATTTTTCATCCTAATCAAAAAGTATTGCTTTCTTGTTGTAGAAGTTGTTTTTTGGTAGCTTGGATGTCTATAATATGGCATTTTATGCTGTTGGGAACATAATTCTTGGTGTTAGGATTATTGTGCACTATTCACGTGCAAGGAAGACCAAAATTATAAGTGAATGGAAAGAGTCATTCGAGAGTCCAAGTGACCTCATTGGGAAGTTGAAACCAAGAGGCATTCTCATGTATATATTGTACATTTGATAATGGGAAATGTGTGCTTCATGCCTATCTTTTTATGTCTTTATGTGTTTAATTTCCTATCTTCTCTAAGGGGAACCCAACAATGGTATCAAAGCCCATTATGAGCCTGTGGCTTGTACATAAATTCCTCCAATTCTACTCCCTGCATTTAATTCTCCTGGCCAATCTCTTTTCCCTTTTATATGTTATATTCTCTGCATAGATCCTTCCAACTGTATGCATTGTCTTTTTTCATGTCTGCATAGACGATTTTATTTCTGACCTGCAACCTCATTATGGCCTAGTGTTCTGTCTATACATTACCCTTGCTTTCCTAACGCCTGCCAGTTCTGCTCCTTCTCCATTTTGTGCGTTGAACCATAGAATATGTTGTGTCTACACCATGGAGTTGCATTCTGCATTAATTGATTCTGAAATATACTAGTGTTATGTTGTGTGTGACTTCACCAGTGTGTGAATCCTCTCTCTTTCCAAAGGCTTTGTGAAGAATCTCCTATTCTATTGAATGCAGTGAAGAGTACTATGCAGTGTGTGGTGTTTTAAGAAACACTAATACATCTCCTTCTATGTGAAGTCCATTCTTGGAACCTGTGAGCGATGTGCAACTTGACTACTAGCTCCAGGGAAACCCTAATATGTGTGCTAAGTGGAGTTTTTGTGTCCTAGCATTAATGCCTATGATGGTTGACTTGGCTTCTTGGAATTGGTGCTGCAATCTACCTCTCCCAAAGAATTGAAGTTTTGGAATGCATGGATTTGAGACCCGTGGTGAAGTTTGCATGCACTTTGTGGAGCTTCCTGGAATCTCTCTCATTTGGAGACCATTGTGCATCAAAACCCTAATTCATGGGCCTTATCTCTCCTCATACCCACAACCTTCCTATCGATGTGCAAGTTCCACCTCTATCTACAACCTCCATTTTGCATAGCTACCTACAAGTTCTGGTGTCTTGACGTTGCAAGCACAACCTCCATTCTATGTTGCTACCTTTGATATATGGTTTGTGGAAGCTACAAGTACGACCTTGTTGTAGGTACAACAGATCCCATTTTTATCAATAAAAATGGGAGCCCCACTTTTATTTTTGAAGGTAATGTGAAAAATTCCCTTATTTGTTTTGGGGTTTTAAGATTCTAATTTTACCTTTGTTCTTTTTTTCATGCTTTGGATTTAATACATTTAGATGAAAAAACCTTCTTTGTATGCGTTTTGTGAGTTGCCGAATAATACATTTTTTTGCAAAATATGTTGTTTCCACAACCCACAATCCGCATTGGAAGTTAAAAATTTTTGGGTTTTAAAATTTTGCTTTCCGCAACCTACAACCCGCAATTAGGGATTGCGGAATGCGGAAAGCACTTGGAAAATAAAATTGCAAACTTGCTTTTCCGCAACCTACAACCCACAAATTGCAGATTGCGGAATGTAGAAAGAACTTAGTTCCTAATAATAAAATTCATGATTCTGAAACCCATAATCCGCAAATTGTGGATTGCGGAAATCGGAAACCATAATAAACCAATTCAAATTGCGCATCCACAACCCGCAACTTGCATTGCGGATTGTGGAAAGATTTTTTTTTCTTCTTATTTTTCACCGCTTTGTAATCCTATTGCGGATTGCGTATTGCGGAAATGTTAAAATTACTTATGTCCAAACTTGCACTTCCGCAACCTGCAACACGCATTACGGATTGCGGAAGTCACACTCAAAATTTGCAAAAAGTTGATCCCACAATTTCTTTTCCTCTCTTCGTATTTTAATCTCAGTCGTTGATTTCGTTTGATCTTGTGATCCGGATTTCGTCCCAAAGTTGGTTAAATTTTTTGAATTTTCGTTTTCTTTTTTAGCATTTTCAAATTTTCCAATTTCGCTTGCACCAAGGATTTTACTGCAGATTTTTACCAAGGACTTCCAATTTCACTCCTTCTTCGACACAAGTTGGTTTTTCTTTCGTTTTTACCTTTCATGTGCGGAAATTGTTGGGTTTTGAAACTGTTTGATTAATTAACTTTTACATTCACCAGAATTTACCAGTTTTTCAAGCATGTCGAGAATCACCCAATCGAAGACGTCTTTAAAGGAATTTAAGGACAAAGACCCCAATGTTGGTATCCTTTCAGACACCAATGGCAGAGTGTCTGAGACCTGTCACTTAGACTGGTCCCCGATTTACTCCATATTTGATCATGACGAATTTTCTAAAATCCAATGCAACCAAGCCTTTTACCTGAACATCAGTAAATCCCAGCTGCATGCCATTGCAGCTAGACCAGCGCTTATGCCTTATACTGATGCCATCAAATGGATAATTGACTATGAAATCCCCAAATACTACTCATTCAATGATAATATTAGGGCTCAGTTAACCTCTTTTCGGTCTAAATTCTTCTCCAGAGCGTATGCCCTTAGGTCACCCAACCAGCTCCTTAATAAGGGTTTCCTTGATTATTCCAAGACCCAGTATAACTTCGAAGAAACGCTCAAATATTGGATGGAAAACCCAGCTGACTTCATGCCCAAGGATGAAAATCCTACACTGTTTCCTGGTTCAAGGAACCATTTCTCCTGTTAGAGGCCATGCTTTGTATATTGTACGGGTTACCAAATTGCTTTCTGTTCAAGGCCGAATGGGGACCCTTGGCGCACCATGCTCTCACAACATGAGAGTCCTTTAATTGGGCCCAAATACTATCAGTGGAACTTAGAACAACAATTGGAAAACAATAGAAAACTCCAGCTTCTAGAAAACCCACCTTTTATTATTCAACATATGTCATGGATGTGTTCTGCTCAGCTTTTAAATTCCCTTCTATGGGATGGAACTGGACCATGTCTGCACCTCCTGTTCATATTTACTGTTCAACACTTTGGGAGGACAATTTTGTCCCTCTTCTATATGATATTTGTGACCATTTCATTGGGGAAATTTACCAGATGATATTCAAAGCAAATGCACCTACTTTCTCTGATCATGCCAAGACACTTATCTCCATCATGGGTGACTGGTATGTGGGTGATTACTTTTCTTATGTCAGGATTTGGGGTAGTGAAAATGTTCATTTGTTTCCTATAATAGTACCAAATAGACTGTTGTTGGAAGAAGTTTCTTATCAAACGGTCATCGATGGAGTGTTCCCCAAATTAAATAGAGCTAAGAGAAGGGGATGGCCTAAGTTCCCACTTAACCTTGGGCCTTTGGTGATTCAAAAATCCACACAAAATATAGCACTTGGAAAGAAAATCAGCACCCTCAATTTGGGGAAATCCCCCAAGAGAATGCATGACCCTAAGTCATTCCTGGCCAACCACTTTGCATAGGAACATATGAAAATCACTTATGCTCATGAGACTGCCCCAGATGACTCAATCTACGAAGGAGTCAACTTCTTCTCTGAATTTTTGAATAGAACCTCTTCTAAAGAAGAGCAAAGCTTCATCTTCCAACATCATCAAGAACTCAAGACCAAGGTCTTGCAATATAGAAAATTGGAGCTCTCACTTGTAGAAAAGGATAAGAAGGATTTAGCAAACAAAGAAGCACGGAAAGCAAGTGCCCCTCTGGTGTTGACCTATGAAACTAATGGTAAAGGTAAGGCACTTGCTTAGGACACATCACAACCCAAACCATTGGCCACTCTCAATGACCTAATTCAGTCAGCTACTGAGATGAAAAGAGAACTTGCAGTGATGAGCTCAGTAGTGGAAACTCAGGCTGTTGCTGCAACTACCCCAGCAAAGAAGCAGAAGGTTGGAAGTTCTAA
This sequence comes from Larix kaempferi, assembly GCA_027924585.1. NCBI lineage: Eukaryota > Viridiplantae > Streptophyta > Pinopsida > Pinales > Pinaceae > Larix > Larix kaempferi. The sequence goes on from BSBM01000756.1 coordinate 4,878,767, forward strand.
ACCACAGTTGACCATGATTGATGACAGTGATCTAGAGGATGAAACACTTCCATCTTCTTTCCCAACTGTTGTTCCTAGTTTACAAGAGGTTACTATTACACAAATTTTTGTTGATATTTTAAAAGGTATAGTAATGAATGATCCTCTTCCAGATCTCCACTTTCAAGAAGTCACCATAGTGACTGCTACACTTACCTCTACATCTCCACATACTTCCATATCATCAGTTGATACTACACTCTCTTCCATATCATAAGTTGATACCACCTTTCCTTCATCCACCGTAATTGAGCCACCTGTTATTCCTATTATCACTTCACAAGAATCATCGGTAACCCCACTTTCTACCTTACTACCACAGGTTACTGAAGTCCAAGTCCCAACTATATCTTTACAACCATCAATAACCACAGTCTTTGTTTCACTCCCTGAAATTGTTACCTTGACTTATCTTCCCATTTTTGTACCCTTAGTCTCCAATATTTCTATTCCCTCCATATCCACCTCTCAAATCACTATGCCAATCCCAACCCCTATTAGGTCCTAAACAACTCCTCCGGTTACAACATCTGATGTGTCTACATCTACAACTGAAGTAGTGGCAGATTTCAGAGAGGATGTTGTAGTTTCACTAGGAGAATATTTCTATAGTAGGATAAAGAAATGGGAAAAAAAAGGTATAAGGAAGGCACTATTGCTAAAGGTCCTGTCCCCAACCAAGTGATCTGGAGAAAAAGTAGCCACTGATGTCTAGCAGGAAGCACTTGATATTTCTGCAACAATGGGGGCCTTTGCAGGGGCCAATTATGACTCAGTCACTTCATTAAACAAAGAGACTAAAATGAAGCAACAAAAGCTGCAGAAGCTTAGGAAGGAGATAGCTCAAATTGAGGAACAACATAAGTCTCAAATACAAGAATTGAAGACTAAGCATGATAACCAGCTTAAATATTTGCAGGTACACGATGCATCCCTTTCACAATAGCTTCGGGAGGCACAATTGTTAAATGTGGATCATGCTAAAAATATAACAGGGTTGGAATCATAGCTGAAGGATGCAGTAGGTATGGCAGCCACTTCTTCTTTCCCAAGATTTTCTGCAGAGGAATTTAAAGAATTTTCCTTGAAGGTGAATCAAGATTATAATAACCTCTTGGTTCAGTTATTTGAGTTCCTAGATGAGATCAGGGAGTCCTATAATGATTTTGAATGTTAGAATGATGACCTCTTCACACATAATCAGAAAAGAGAGGATGCACTTCAGGCTATTGAAGATGTGATAGATTGGAAAAATTACATCAAAGATAAGCTTGAAGATATACCTGTTATTGAAAGCATCAAGTTTAGAAGAGTTAAACTCTCTTTAGATTCATGGGAAAATGCATGTGAAGAGGTAGAGTCTATAATCCAGGAAGCACAAGCAGTTTGCAGCAGAATATGGTTTGATTCTGATGACTTATTGACCAAGTTGGATTTCCCAACTCTGAAGCTCATTGAAAAGTTGGATCCACCCAAGTTAATGATCTAGTAGGTTGAAGAGAGACATGAGGAATCCAAAGAGCGAATTAATTAGTTGGAACACATTCGCATTGTTGAGATTAAAGAATTCATTGAGTCACCCATCAATTCAGGAGTGGAGGTCAAACTTTTCCTACGTGAGTGGGATAAGTTAAAGAAAAGGGAAATTGAATCTTTCAATTGCAAGACTCAGATGACACTCAAACATGCCAGATATCAAGATATTGAGGACTTGTTAGATGTATCTTCCAAGTGGCAAATTTCCCTTGGAAATTCTTAGTTAATATTTTGAAATCCCTATCTTCATGGGAGAATTGCTTTGTAATATTTGTGTAATTCTTATTTAAAGGGCTTAGATCTCATAGAGGGGGGGGTGGGACTACCAAAGGAGAACTGGAGATGTTTGGTTTCTTTAGTAATTTTTTGCAGGCTTAATGGAATACAATCAATTTCTATTAGCTATCTCTTTTGTATAATTGATCAAATTTCTTTTATGAGTTGTTTGATTTTTCCACTTCAGTTATTGGACAAACGTTGTTTTATGTTGTAAGCTTATCAGATGCATTGATCCATTCATTTAGATTTATTTTTATTGATGGTCTATGTATTATCATGTGTTAAATCAATTTGTTAGTTCAACCCATGTTATTTATCTCTACAAATCATAAACAATTACTTTTCTATTGATGCTAATTTTTCAATCTTCATGTTATGACAGGACAATCTTATATGCTTTAATTCTTTGAAGAAAATCAATTCAATTTTCATTGCATGGTTTTGTTTAAAGTTGGTAGGTTCATATTCAATCCATATTTATATCAATTGGTTTTGTACTTATCAAATAACCACATCTGATTGCCTTGTGAACCCATATCACATACTTTCAACATTAACATGGTTTACTTAGATTATATTTAATTAGAATTATTTACATCTTAGAATTAAACAATTTCAGATCTCCCCTGATTGGGAGACAAATCTAGCCTAAGATCCAATCACCTAAGTGCCAGTGGAGGCCTAATATTCGTGGGAGTCAGTCACACTAAACAATATGGGGATAGAACCGCTCTTGCGTAGGGTTGTTTGAAGCCTTTCAAATTGAGCTATCACCCTCTGTTATTTTCCTTGGAAAAAATTCCAACACTATCACACCCGAGGCTTCAACAAATGACACTAGAAGGAGGGCCATGACCAATCATGCCTAAACAAAGCACTAGTAAACCTCCTCCAACAAGATCACCAATTTTTACCAGGAGCCATACTTAAGAATCCACATCCACGTATCAACCACTACAAGACTCTACCACAATCCCTGCTACCCCTGTAATGGGACAGGAAGTTAGAAGGCCTAACATCATCTTTGTATCACCAACTAAAGGGCCTCTCACCCTTGAGAAACTAAGGATAAGTACTCAAGATATTACTGCTTGGGTAGACTAGAGGATTGAAGACCATTGGACCCTGAGATAGTTAATATCCTGATACCATCGAGCTAAGGATCCACAGACCGACACAGATAACACATAGTCAGATAATCAAAACATACGTAATCAGAACTCGGCTCAACAAGAACTGTTTCCTGACTTTCAAATCAGATCATTATTTGAAGAAACGGATCAACATTAGAATATCCCACATCCCAATGCAGCATCTGGTGGACCACCACCAACCCCACCTTCATCATCTTCATCCTCATCTGAGGAATCATTAGATAGTGATTCATCCACAAGTTCTTCTTCTGATGAAGATATACCAATGGGAGATCAACAAAATAGACCTTGGTTAGACCAGGATGTTGTGTTTGTCCTTGGAGAACAACATAGACTTCCCAAAAATCCAGAAAATGGCTTTTTAAATTTAATCCAGATGATAAATCTCTTGCGGAAGACCATATTAAAACCTTCATGCAAGATATCAAGCTAAGAAGTGCGATACATGAAGATCTAGTATGTACGTTGTTCCCTTATACCTTTGAAGGGAAATCATCCACCTGGTATTTTTCCTTGGAAGCCCGATCGATATCTTCTTGGAATGATTTGGAAGCCCTATTTATCCAAAAATTTGGATATGATAAAACTCCCGACGATCTGGTCATTGATCTATCCACAATGAAAATAAAGGGAAAAGAAAGGGTTAAGGATTTCAACCAGAGATTCTCCTATCTGAAAAATAGAATCCCTACCACTGTTCTTCCTGTAGAGGAATTATTGGTTGCATATTACATTAAGGGTATCCCTATCCCCATTGCCATGTGGTTTAAGAGGGCTCATAAGGATAACTTGCAGGAGGTTGTTGCTGAACTTATTCAGGTAGAAAAGGACATGTTTTGTTTAAAAGATAATCCTGACACTCAACCTGATCAACCTTCTACCTCATGCAAGAAACAAGAGAACCCTCCTAAGCCCACTATGCAAAATAAAGATACTTTTGAAATGAATGATATGAAAAAATTTATGCAGAAGATCTCCAATGAAATGGTAGATTTGAAAAAGACCAACACTAAAAATCAAACCAATAACAGAGGGTTCATAAGACCACCTTTTAGGAGACCTTACCAAACCCCTCAAAACCAAACTCCTCCTAATCCTGATGAGGGGTTAAATTCTGAAGAAATCTATTCCATTTTCAAGGCTTTGGTTATTGAATCCTAGAATCCTCCTGATCACCCTGATGAAAATCCTAAAGAAAACCTAGATCCTCAACAACCTGATGAAGAAGAGGACCAAAAGAACAATAACTGATCCGGATTTATGTGAGAAAGAAATGAAAGAGCATATATATATATTCACATACACAGATATATGGCAAGAAACACAACAATACAACAAACTCAGATTCTATTAAATGAATGAAATAGAACAAACTGTAAAATAAAAGCAGCTAGAATGGTGGTAGCTATATCCCTGAGAAGAGATGTGGCGGCTGCACTCATTCGTGACAAGCTAAATACAAAAAGAGGCCGAAAGGGATTATTTATCATAAGCATGAGGGAAAGAATCCCAAATATCCAAAAACCTAACCCTAGAAGATGAACCGTCATAAAGTTTGCAGCCCCAAGGTGGTTAGTTCAACAATCAACTTCCCAGGTTCATAACTTTTGCATACGATCTCTGTTTGGGGTGATCGGTAGCCAGTTGGAAAGGTCTATCCAAGATTCACAACTTTTGACTAGGGCCAAATGCATGCCACTAGAAACTAGTTCCCCCCCCCCCCCAAATCGCCAAAAAACATCGTTTAGGGCCACAAAATGGTCCTGGAAGTTTGGGACTCGAAAAACTGTAGAAAAATTACAAGAAAACTGCCAGAATGAAAAATGGTTTTGAGCCAGTGGAATAGGTGGGTCGCCACCTATATCCATCTAGATCAATCCTCCCACCTTACGAAGAAATGGTCTCCATTGCGTTGAGTTCCCCCATCAGGTGGGGAAACTTCTTTTGAACTTGACTATTGATGATCCACTTGCCTTGGTGAAGTAGTTTCCCTGCTTTGACAAACCAATATAGCTGGATATTCTGCTAGAAGGTTCCATTAACCTGTGTTTCCATGATTTGATCAATGGTTTCTTGTTCCATGCAGTCAGGATTAAGCTCTGTAGGTTTCAATTGCTCTTCCACCTCCGAGGTCTCCAACAATGGTGGAAAATATGGGCGAAGGAGCTCCACATTGAATACTGGGTGCAGGCCAAGGAATGGAGGAATGCTTAGCTCAAAGGAATTGTCACCAACTGCCTTGGTGATGGTGTACGACCCATATCGAAGTGGACGAAGCTTGCAATGGGGTCCTGTGAGCCTCTCTTTATGCAAATGCAACCAAACCTTATCACCCACCTTGAATTTGTGTGGAACCCAATGCTAGTCATGTTGCTGCTTGTACTTAGTGTTGGCCTTTTCCAAAATTTCATAGACCTATTGGCGGATGTGCTGGATTTGTTCAACAAATCTGGTGGCCTTATCAGCCTCGGTCTGATCATGGGAATATTCCTCACGTGTGGATACAATGGGAAGAGATACATCAATTGGTGTGAGTGGTTGGAACCCCAGACACACTTGAAAAGGGTTGTGGATGGTAGAGCTATGAAGGGATCTGTTATAGCTATGCTGAACATAAGGAAGGCTCTCATCCCATGTGCGGGGATGTTTAGAATTGTACATTCTCAGAATATGCACAATCATCCTGTTGACTACCTTTGCTTGTCCATTGTTTTGGGGTGGAAAGTAGTTGATTTGGTGATCTTGGTATCCATCAATGACCATAGGATGGACTAGAAAGTGCTTAGAAACCTGCTGTCCCGATCTGAAATGATATTCTATGGCATCCCAAAATGAACCCAAACATGCTCGAAGAAGATCTTAGCAGTGGCTTCAGTAGAGACGTTCTTCTTGCAAGCTATTAGAATGGCCATCTTAGAGAAACGATCCATGACCACAAACACACAACCATTTCTATGCTTGGTTGAAGGTAGTATAGACATGTAATACATGGAGATGGATTCCCATGGCCCATTAGGAATGGGCAGAGGGGTGTACAACCCCTGCTTTTTTATGGAAGGTTTTGCGATGGCACAGGCAGTGCAGGATCTTATGTAGCAACCGACGTCTTGTCAGAGCTTAGGAAAATAAAAATACTTCTGCAATATGGCCACTGTCTTTTCGGTGTCGAAGTGCCCTGCCACCCGACGGTAATGAGCTTCCCAAATCATCTTTGCACACTCACTTGAAGAAACACAGAGATGGCCCAGGTGGTATAACAAGCCTTCCTGAAGATGAAAGTATGCTACGGATGTGCCTATACATAGGGCTCGATATATGGGAGAAAACTCAGGATCACTGCTATATAGTTGAGGCCACCCTAAGGTCTCATGGCCACAAGAGTGGAGCACTGTGGTAAGTGCGGCTACTAGAGGCCGACTGGAAATCAGCGACTCGGTTGGTGTTTCCCTTCTTATATTTAATATTTAGGTGTAATTGTTGCAAGTAAGTGTACCACTTCTAGTGGTGGTCATTCTGTAACTTCCCTTGAGTTTGCATGAACTGGAGGGGCTTGTGATCAGTGTGGATGACTATCTCTTTTCCAAGGATGTAATGCTTCCATTGGCAGCATGCTTGGACAATGGAATACACTTCCTTATCGTAGGTGGGGTACTTGCGGACTGTATCTGAAAGTGTCTCACTGTGATATGCCACTGAATGGACACGCTGAGTGAGGACTGCACCAACAACATAGTTTGAAGCATCTATTTCAATCTCAAAGGGTTGTTGCAGATTCGGTAAGGCAAGGACAGGTGCCGAACATAAGAATTTATTTATCTCCTCAAATGCTTGTTGCTGTGGGTTGGACCAGTTGAACTTGGCCTTAGATCCCCCTTTGGTCACCTGGCTAAGGGACCAAGCAATATTAGAGAATCCCAACACAAATCTGCAATAGAAGTTGGCAAGGCCTAGGAAGCTGCGAAGCTCTGTGAGAGTTGTCGAGGTTGGCCAATCATGGATGACTTGAATCTTTGTTGGATCCACATGAACACCATGTTCGTCCACGATGTATCCCAGATATTGAACCCTCTTCATGCCAAATGAGCACTTCTCTAAATTAGCATATAGCTTGTGCCAGCGCAAGGTGCTAAGGACTTGGTGGATATGCTCCAAACGCTCTGCCCATGTTCTGTTGTAGATGAGAATTGTCCAGATATACGACCACAAAAGAGTTAGTGAATGGTCATAGGATATCGTCCATCATCCTCATGAAAGTTGTTGGAGCATTAGTTAAACCGAAAGGCATGACCAACCACTCAAAAAGGCCTTCCCGATATTTGAAGGTAGTATTCCAAACATCAGTCTGCTCAATTGGCACTTGATGATAGCCAGACTTCAAATCAATCTTGATGAAATATTTGGCGCCCTTGAGCTGGTCAAGAAGGTCATAGATATGGGGAATGGGATACCGATTCCGGACTGTGATCTTGTTTAGAGCTCGGTAATCAATACAAAGTCACCATGTCCCGTATTTCTTCTGTACCGACACAATTGGGCTCCCACAAGGCGAGGAGATAAATGTGCCCCTTTTGGATCAATTCTTGAATTTGGCATTTGATTTCTTCATTTTCCATGAGGGAACGCATGTATACTTCCCCTTTAGGTAAAGGAGAACCAAGTGTCAAATCAATGGAATGCCTGATCGAGCAATGTATTGGCACCCCCGTTGGGTGTGGTGAAGATGTCTTTGTATGCTTCTGCAATCTTGTCCACCTATTTTTGCTGCGTAGAGGGGTTATGCGTGGAGGTGGTGGATTTTGCTGCAATATTTCGTTCACCTTCAGAACGAACCACGAAGAGGACAAATTTCCCCGTCTGGGAGATTACCTTCCTACACTGCTTAGCTGTGATGAGGGGCACTGCAGAGGTGGGAAGTGTTTATGGTATCCTGTAGAGCTTCTTTCCCAAATTAATAATGACACTATGAGGTCTAGACTCAGACACAACATGACGTTTCCACATATATGGTTGTCCTAAAAGAACATCACAAACTTCAAGCGGGGCAACATCACACATTACCTCATCTTTGAAGGGCTTGATCCCATAGGAAAGGAGACATTGTTGACTAAAGCAGATATCTCGTCCCTGGCTCAGCCAACCAATGTTGTATGGTTGGGGATGTGGAATTGTCAGAAGCTTCAATATTTTGACGAACTCGGCCGAGATGAGGTTTTTATGGCTACCACTATCAACAATGAAGTGTAGCGGAGTTCCTTGCACCCACAATTGTGAATGGAAGACACGCTCCCCTTCCTCTCTCTCTTCTGACTCTTCTAGTTGAATCTTTGTAGTTGCAATGGTGGCAGTAAGTTCCACATCAATGATCTGCTTTCCCTTTTCTGTCTCTTCATTAGGTTCTGAGTTAGAGTCTGGATCCAGGGATTTTGTCTCGGCCAACAAGGATTGTTTTGAGCGGCCCTCATCAGTGTTGTGCCAAGGGCTCTTGTGGAATTCACACCACTTTCCAGTGTCCTTCTTTGATTTCCCATTACCCTTCTTTTTCTTGCGGCTTGGGATGGTTGTCGGGGATTTGGCCATCCTTGCTCTGTCCTTTTCCTTGTGAGTTGGGGCCACCTTTTCCAGGATTCTATTGCTGATTTGCATACCCAAAATCACGCTTATTCTTTTGCTTAAACTTCTGCTCGATCTTGACGGCATATCTATCAGCTGCTCCTAGTGAGGATATGTCTAGGAAATCCATCTTTGTCTCAATGTACCTGTGCAGGCCGTTGCAGTACTTTAGGACCAAGTGTCATTCGGAATCTCAAATAACTAGCTTGGAGCGCAGGGTATGGAACATTTTGGTAAAATCTAGGACTGTTTGGTCCCTCTCCTGGCGCAAGGTCGTCCATCTGGTGTACTAGTCATCATAGTTTTCGACAAGGTAGAATTCTTCCTTGATGGCATTGACAAAAGCTACCCAAGTAGGGTCTGTCCTAAATAGTTCAGAATCGTCTCTTGCATTCCTCTCGCAGTACACATCCCACCAGTCTTTAATATGGGGAAGGGAATTAAGGAGGGCGAATGTGATCTTTTTGCTGTCGAAAAAATTTTGAACAGAGAAATAATCCTATAATAGATTCAACCATTTCTCTAAAGCATCTGCATCTATCTTTCCTTCAAATAGGGGGATGCCAAAGTTAACTTGTACCTTGAAGGGAGTCGCACCCTCGAAATGGCTGCTCGTTGAAGGTGCATCCGCCGTTGTCAGCATCCTGCGAAGGATTTGTGCAAAACTATCCATCATCTCATTCCTCTGTCACGCGAGGGATTCCTTGAGAAATAGATTAATAGGATCTCCTGCTCTGTCATCTCTATTTTCTTCTTCCACCATGGGAGCCTGCTTGGGTCGACAATGAGGGTTTTCCCCAAGATCAACTAGTTTGAGACCCAACTCTCGATATTCAGATCTCGTCGGGGACATGCACTGAGAAATCACAAGAGAAGAAGGCTCTGATACCACTGATCCGGATCTATGTGAGAACGAAATGAAAGAGCATATATATATTCACATACACAGATATGTGGCAAGAAACACAACGATACAACAAACTCAGATTCTAGTAAATGAATGAAATAGAACAAACTGCAAGATAAAAGTAGCTAGGATGGTGGTAGATATATCTCTGAGAAGAGATGTGGTGGCTACGCTCATTCATGACAAGCTAAATACAAAAAGAGGCTGAAAGGGATTATTTATCATAAGCATGAGGGAAATAATCCCAAACATCCAAAAACTAACCCTAGAAGATGAACCGTCATCAACTTCCCGAGGCCATAACTTTTGCATACAATCTTCCTTTGGGGCACTCGGTAGCCCGTTGGAAAGGTCTATCCAAGATTTACAACTTTCAACTAGGGCTAAATGCATGCTATTGGTGACCATTCCCCCCTCCGCATCCTCCCGCGCCAAATCGCCAAAAAACGTCATTTAGGGCCTCAAAACAACCCTAGAAGTTTGGGACCCAAAAAACCGTAGAAAAATTACAAGAGAACTACCAGAATGAAAAACTATTTTGAGCCAGTGGAATAGGTGGGTGGCCACCTATATCCATGTGGATCAATACCATTAGTTATTTTTTAGAACTTCCTACTGCTAAAGAGGAAGATGAACCGGCGACTATTTTTAATGTCCAACATCCTTATAACACAAGAAGGTTTGTTCCTAATTTTGCACAAATTGTCAATCCTTTACAACAGGTGATTAAAAAAGATGCACAATTCAAATGGTCCAATGATCAAAGAAACGCCTTTGCTGAAATTCGGAAATCCATCACAGAAGCTCCTACTCTAATGTCTTTCGATTTTACTAAAGATTTTATTTTGTATACATTCGCTACTGATTTCTCGTATGTTGTTGTTCTCATGCAGAAACATCCCGAGGATGTTGAGATTCCTATTTCCTTCATGATCTCTATGTTTAAAGGGGACGAACTGAATTATTCCAAGATTGATAAACAGGCCTATGCGGTCTATAAGTCGGTAAAACACTACAGACCCTATCTTTTGAAATCTCGGACTAAATTTATTGTCCCTTATGCAGCCATCAGGAATGTTTTGATCCACAAGGAGTTGGGTGAAAAATGCGCTCACTGGATGACAACTCTTCAGGAATATGACCTTGAAATTAGACCCACTAAAATTGTAAAAGCCCAAGGTTTGTGCTTACTTACTGCTCAGTCTAACGACCCTATACAAGAACAACTCGAGTGGGATCGGGAGGAAAGTACATCTCACAGTTCTGTAAATGTAATTTCCACATCGTCATCTGAATGGTATGACGATATCATATTTTTTCTAACACATGGGTTTGATCCCGAAACCCTGGATTTAAAAAATGTAGGGATTTAAGACTGAAAGCTACACCGTATCAGTTTATTAATGGTGTGATTTTTAGAAAAAACTATGATGGAGTTTTCCTTAGATGTTTAGAAAAAACTGAAACTGACAATATATTGTTGGAAATTGGAGGACACTTTGCAGGGAAAACTACTGCCCACAAGATATTTCTCAGAGCGGGCTATTACTAGAAAATCCTATTCAGAGATGCATATGATTTTTCCAAGAAGTGTGAGGCCTGCCAAAAATGTGTTGGTAAGGTCAACAAGCCTGCCTTCCCTCTTCAGCCATTCATAGTTCAATTTCCATTCCAACATTGGGGCCTGGACTTTGTTGGTCCTATCACACCTACTTCTTCCCTGCAACACAGGTACATCCTCATAGCCACAGACTATTTTACTATGTGGGTGGAAGCAATTCCCCTTAGAGTGGCCAATACAAACTCAGTAATATATTTTCTGGAAAGTAACATGGTCACTAGGTTTGGTGTGCCTGAGTTTCTAGTTTCTTATAACACTTCCTACTTCTCCTCCATTGACCTCACCCAATTTTCCCTTGAGAAGGGGATCAAGCTTAAATACTCTACCAACTATTATCCACAGGGAAATGGGCTGGCTGAGTCTTCCAATAAGAACCTGATCAACATATTAAAGAAGATTGTAGCCACCCATCATAAAAATTGGCATACCCAGTTGTTCAATGCTCTTTGGGCGGACCATGTAACTCCAAAGGCTGCCATTGGAAATTTCCCTTACTGTATGGTCTACGGTAAGGAGGACATTTTACCATCAAATCTTTTAATCCCTTCACTGCAATTAGCTCACTCAATGCAACAATAGGATGACTCTTCTCCCCTTGAGCAAAGGGTTGATTCATTGCTTAAATTGGAGGAAAGAGAGAAATCTAAAAATAAACTTTATCAACATCAGCAATTGGTTAAAATATGATTCGATGATAAATCCTCAACTGATAGGGATTTCTCAGTGGAAGATATGGTTTTAAGATGGGACAAACAACATAAGGAAAAAAATGACTATACCAAATTCCAACTCTTATGGCTAGGGCCATTCATTATTACATAAAAGCTTGGCCCTAGTACCGTCTAGTTACAAACACTGGAGGGTGTTCTTGACACTTATCCAATTGACATTCAGGTGTTAAAAAAGTATTTCGTTTAAGGTAAGCTTTGGCTTACCTGTATAAAGGTGTGGTTTGTTTTCCCTCTTTATTTTATTTGGATTGTTTATTTTATTTTGAGTTTTGTTTTTCCAAAGACATGATTTTGATGAAGCATTTGGCATAAGCTGTTGGTCAATGTATCTCAGATCAACTCAATCTCAAATTTGGGGTAGCCATGTCAGACTTACTTTACACATTCTATATCTGAAGATGTGCTTTCATGAATTACAATAGCCAATCCATGCGGAACCTTAATTGATACCTTCCCACCTGGATCATCATTTTCATAAATGTCTCACTCCGATAAATCGAGCTATAGCAGCAATTAGTTCTTCTGCATTATGTTTCATTGGTGATTGGCAGTAAATATCTACACCATGGACAATATTTAATCTATTCCAGATCACACAGGCCATGATTATCTCGGATTTAAATAAAGTACATTTAAATAATTGATGATTGCAAGATGGGGGGTCTTATCACAATCCATCCCATTATGTTCACAGATACAACATGGAATGACACCTCTACATATGGCCATCTGAAGTTTTGAACAGAACCTCTTCTAAAGAAGAGCAAAGCTTAATCTTCCAACATCAGCAACAACTCAAGACCAAGGTCTTGCAATATAGAAAATTGGAGCTCTCACTTGAAGAAAATGATAAGAAGGATTTAGCAGACAAAGAAGCACATAAAGCAAGTGCCCCTCTGATGCTGACCTATGAAACTAATGGTAAAGGTAAGGCACTTGCTGAGGACACGTCACAGTCGAAACCATTGGCCACTCTCAATGCCCTAATTCAGTCAGCTGCTGAGATGAAAAGAGAACTTGCAGTGATGAGCTCAGTAGTGGAAACTCAGGCTGTTGCTGCAACTACCCCAACAAAGAAGCAGAAGGTTGGAAGTTCTGAACCACAAGTGACCATGATTGATGACAATGATATAGAGGATGAAACACTTCCATCTTCTTTCCCAACTAATGTGGCTGTTTTACAAGAGGTTACTGTTACACAAACTTTTGTTGATATTTTAAAAGGTATAGTAATGGATGATCCTCTTCTAGATCTCCACTTTCAAGAAGTCACCATAGTGACTGCTGCACTTACCTCTACATCTCCACTTAATTCCATCTCATCAGTTGATACTACACTCTCTTCCATCTCTTTAGTTGATACCACCTTTCCTTCATCCACCATAATTGAGCCACCTGTTATTCTTATTATCACTTCACAAGAACCATTGGTAACTCCACTTTCTACCTTACTACCACAGGTTACTGAACTCCAAGTTCCAACTGTATATTTACAACCATTAGTAACCACAGTCTCTGTTTCACTCCCTAAAATTGTTACCTCAACTTCTCTCCATTTTTGTACCCTTAGTCTCCAATATTTCCATTCCCTCCATATCCACCTCTCAAATCACTATGCCAATCCCAGCCCCTGTTGTGTCCCAAACAACTCCTCTGGTTACAACATCTGATGTGTCTACATATACAACTGAAGTAGTGGCATATTTCGGAGAGGATGTTGTAGTTTCACTAGGATAATATTTCTATAGCAGGAAAGAGAAAGCAATGGTAAAGAGAAAGTAAGGCACTATTGCTAACGGTCCTGTACCCAACCAAGTGATATGGAGAAAAGCATCCACTAATGTCTAGCGGGAAGCACTTGATACTGCTGTAGCAATGGGGGCCTTTGCAAGGGCCAATTATGACTCATTCACTTCATTAAACAAAGAGATTGAGATGAAGCAACAAGAGATGCAGAAGCTTAGGTAAGAGCTAGCTCAAATTGAGGAACATCATAAGTCTCAAATACAAGAATTGAAGACTGAGCATGATAACCAACTTAAAGATTTGTAGGCACACGATGCAACCTTTTCACAATAGCTTCGGGAGGCACAATTGTTAAATGTGGATCATGATAAAAAGATCACAGGGTTGGAATCACAATTGAAGGATGCAGTAGGTATGGCATCTACTTCTTCTTTCCAAGATTTTCTGCAGAGGAATTTAAAGAATTTGCCTTGAAGGTGAATCAAGATTATAATAACCTCTTGGTTCAGTTATTTGAGTGCCTAGATGAGATGAGGGAGACCTATAATGATTTTGAACGTCATACTGATGACCTCTTCACACATAATCAGAAAAGAGAGGATGCACTTCGGGTTATTGAAGATGTGACAGATTGGAAAAAGTACATCAAAGATAAGCCTGAATATATACTTGTTATTGAAAGCATCAAGTTTAGAAGAGTTAAACTCTCTTTAGATTCATGGGAAAATGCATGTGAAGAGGTAGAGTCTACAATCCTGGAAGCACAGGCAGTTTGCAGCAGAAGATGGTTTGCTTCTGATGACTTATTGACCAAGTTGGATTTCCCAACTCTGAAGCTCATTGAAAAGTCTGATCCACCCAAGTTAATGATCCAGCAGGTTGAAGAGAGACATGAGGAATCCAAAGAGCGAATTACTCAATTGGAACACATTCATAATGTTGAGCTTAAAGAATTCATTGAGTCACCCATCAATTCAATAGTGCAGGTCAAACTTTTCCTGTGTGAGTGGGATAAGTTAAAGAAAAGGGAAATTGATCTTTCAATTGCAAGACTCAGCTAACACTCGAACATGCCAAATATCGAGATATTGAGGACTTGTTATATGTATCTGCCAAGTGGTGGATTTCCCTTGGAAATTCTTAGTTAATATTTTGCAATCCCTATCTTCATGGGAGAATTGCCTTGTGATATTTTTGTAATTCTTATTTAAAGGGCTTAGATCTCATAGAGGGGGGTGAGGGAAACTACCAAAGGAGAATTGGAGATGCTTGGTTTCTTTAAGTACATGCAATTTTTTGCAAGCTTAATGGAATACAGTCAGTTTCTCTCAGTTATTTCTTTTGTATAATTGATCAAATTTCTTTGATGAGTTGTTTGATTTTTCCACTTCATTTATTGGACAAACGTTGTTTTATGTTGTAAGCTTATTAGATGCATGGATGCATTCATTCATATTTCTTTTTATTTATGGTCTATGTATTATCATGTGTTAAATGAATTTGTTCGTTCAACCCATGTTATTTATCTTTGCAACTCATAACAGTTACTTTTCTATTGATGCTAATTTTTCAATTAGCATGTTATGACAGGACAATCTTATATGCTTTAATTCTTTGAATAAAATCAATTCAATTTTCATTGCATGGTTTGTTTAAAGCTGGTAGGGTTAGATTCAATCCATATTTATATCAATTGGTTTTGTACTTATCAAATAACCAGATCTAATTGTTCTGTGAACCCAAATCACATCCTTTCAACATTAACCTGGTTTACTCAGATTAGATTTAATTAGAATCATTTACATCTTAGACTTAAAAAATTTCAGATCTTCCCTGATTGGGATACATATCTAGCCTAAGATCCAATCACCTAAGTGTCAGCGGAGGCCTAATATCCCCTGGGAGTCAGTCACACCAAAAAATATGGTGATAGACCGCTCTTGTGTAGGGTTGTTTGAAGCCTTTCAGATTGGGATGTCACCCTCTTTTGTTTTCCTTGGAAAACAATCCAACACTATCACACTCGAGGCTTCAACGGACCTCCATTATGCATGGATACCTATAAGTCCCAATGTGTTGAAGTTGTGAGTGAGACCTCTCTATTCTAAGACATGGTGCATTCTCTGCAACTACATTCAACATGGTTACCTCTGTACTACCTACATTCGAAATGGTTTCTGAGACCTTGTTGTATGTCTTTGTTGCAATCAATTTTTTAGCAATGTATTAAGCCCTATGTTTTTGGAGACTATATTGAAGACTGCATTTTAAAAAAAAATCTCTATGTGAAGGATACTCCACCGCTATAAGCTTCCATTCTCTTTGTGTACTCCGTCGCTATAAGCCACTGCTATAGCCCATGAAGAGCCCAAAAACACTAGAAAGCTCTATGTGTCTACATCAACTACTTTACTTTGTGGTTACTCTACGTGGTAGTTGTGACTCCCCTCAAATCATTACATTCATGCATGGATCCTGAAGACAAAAAGTCATGCATGTTTTGTGAATGCATCATTTTTACCCTTGAACAACAAGCTCCCTCTCTCAGCTGGCTGGTGTAGTTGTTGAGGTTACAATGTTCAAGGAACATTAAGAGAATAGGTCGCTTGAGATGAAGTGCGACGTTTCATAGCCAAAAAGTTCAAACAATTTGTACTCAGTTAAGTGAACCAAAGAAGTGGAAATGGTAAAAATATATTTGATTGATCAATGATATGGTTGTTGAAAACAAGTGTAGCTTGGAGATTGGCTATAAGCAGTTCATCTTTGCACATCCAAATATTTCCATCTAGTTAGTTAATGCTCCTACATCCATGCTTGAAGTGATGGAAGAAGTGGCTCTAAATGTTTTGTTGAAACCATAAAGATATCCAACAAGATGAGCGAGGGTGGAGTGCATTGAAGTTTGCAATACTATCAAGGTAGAAGGTATCTTGTCACCAGTCTTCAATTTTTTTCATGTGCATTTGAATGAGGTCCAAAATCTCCATAGGATACTATTGGATTTGAAACAAACTATTTTTGCTTGAATACCAAGGAGCTAATATTGTTAAAGTGTGTGAGATATCCTCTCTCATAGTGCATGTTTCTCTCCAAAATGTATGAGCTGCATGGAGATACCTGGAAAATGACAGCCCCATATTTCTAACTGCGTGGAGTGAGTAACATTTAAATTTTTCTCTTTTGAATGCATGGAGTAATGTTTTAGTAACTCTTATTTTACTCTCTTGATGTTTGGAGTAATGAATTTTTAAATGTGTGGAAAGAAACCTTAAATGAGTTTCACGTGAGAAGTGTATTGTATGATAATACTACTTTGAACCTTGACAACTGGTATAATTCCTTTTTTCTGTTTAGTGGCTTGATAATACTGGTCAAAGTCTACACATACACTGTTTTTACTAGAGGCTATTTGTCTTCCCTCTCGGGTGATGACAAAGCATGTAAATGGCATGACATGATTGCAAAGCTTGTTTTGAAGTACATCCTTGCAACATATATAATTTTTCATGTAGAGATTGTATAAAGAGCTCATTGCAGAAATTGTTTTTAGATAGTATATCTTGAATTGCAAAGATTGTATTGAAAAAGGTGGTAGAGACTTTAAGACCTGCACCTATCTCTGGCTTGCTCCCAAACACTGTTAAATTGAAGCCATTGTGAAGAAATGTGGAAACTGGAGAAGATTTGGGACTAGTTTGGTTCAAGCAAGTTTGCAGTTGTTGCTAGAGCTACTCCAAAAGAAGAAGTTGTAGTAGTAGATCATTCAAGAACTTAGGTATAGCAGATTCTTCAATTCAACATTCATAAGTGTAACTTGTAAATTGTTGTTTTTGTAAGTTCTTGTGCATTCTTTGGTACTTGCATGTTTTTCTTTGTATAGTATCAAGGTGAACGAAAAGTTGAATTGCATGTTTCATTTGGGTGCATTCTTGGTTGAGACCAACACCCTCACTTTTTGAGTTTGAGTCCGCCGAGTCTATTTGTAAAGGGCGGAGTTCTAAGAATCTCTCAGTCTGTTGATTGAGTCTACTTGGTCCTTCCTACACAAGGAGGCCTCACATAGTACTCACAATGTGCTAGCACTCATAAATTACCCTTTGGTTGTAGAAGGATAATCCTAAGGTAACTCTTTCAAACCAATCTTTAGGAGGAAAATTAGTCTTTTTTCTACTAGAGAGGGCTCTCTCAAAAATATATAAAATGGCTAAAGATATTGAAAAAATATTGTGTTTTCAAATTGGTGTATGGATGAAACACTCAAGAACCATTGGGCATGGAGTCACATCTGAAATATTAAAAGACCAGCAGAATTTCAATAGTAACATTTTTGGCAAAGGCAATGTAGTTGTTATTTCACAGTCAAGTTCTTTTAGCAAGTGGTATTTGAAGAAAGAGAGATAGTCTGTCAATATTAAGCATCAACCATGGATGAATTTAACATTGATTTTAGAAGAAAAATATGAATGCTTTGGTGCAATTAAAACAGAGCATGGTCACATGAATTCTGAATTAAATAAAACTTTCACCATAAAGCATGAAAGAATAACATAATGAAAGAGTTTCACTGGAAATTACGAATCACATAAAGGGGAAGAAAAATATAGACTGTAACATGAACAACAAAGGAATCTTTGCTCCTCAAAAATGCTCTTCAACTTTGCATGGTAATCTTTATTAAAACTGAAGCAATCTTCAATACAAAGTGTATCTTTTCATGGGTCTTTCAATATTGTCCAAATAGTCTTTTTATACAAAAAACCTCCTCGAGGCAAACCCTAACTTCCTTATAACTAGAAATAGTAAATATTCAACTGACTATTACTTTCTATTTTGGGTCAAAGTTTACACATATTACAATTTCTCAAAATATAATTTCCCAACATTTTTTCATTGGCTGGCAACTGCTGACATAAGTCCTCAAGAGTGTAGGCTGTACTTCATCTTTCCATACGTTTCCACCGTTTTGAACTGATTTGTAGTGATTCCTTCATACCTAGTCATATATTTGACCATAAACTTCATTTATACATGATCTACAATGGAGATTGGGGGCATCCTTCCACCAATCATGGCCAACATATTTAAAATTTCAAAGTCATTTGAAAGTTTTTCCAATAAGATTTTCCTTGTCAAAACATGAGTTAAATCTTCAAATTTTTCATGATTCGTTCTGACCTTAAATAACATTTCTTTGTAATTATTCTGAGGAATCAACTCATTGTTTTCTTCCCATAATGAAGGAAATCCTTTCTCAATTAACTTTTCAAATTTCTTTTTGAATTCTGCAACCTGTTTTTTCATGTGTTTAGGTCTAGCTTCAACACTCTCAATATGTGCATGTTTCCCGAGCACTCTCCTTTCCCAAGTTATGATGATATTCTATTTTTTATTTGCTTGGCTTTTAGATCTTCCTCTGTCAAATTATTCAAAAAACTTATAGTGTTTTGAGTTGTGTCTTTTGGTATTATGTTCAGACTTTTATTACCGGACAATCTACCGAAAGCGGACTTAAGGCGTGATCTCCCTAGTTCAATGTGAATCTAGAACAAGTGGGACATAACATAGAACTACTTTCCTAGATTGAGTGATTAGATATCTTACCTTTAGATCGTAGATATTTCTCCTTGTTGTTACTCCAAGCTTCATGGTCGTCAGATCTCAGTTGCAAGACCTGTCAAGACATACAGAAACAATACAAACAATAAAACATATCTAAACAGTAACAGATCTAAGTAAACGGTTAAGCAAGTAAACTACACAAAAATTATTAACACAATAACATTTGGTGGAAAGAGTTTATATTACTATATTAAAAGAGGGAAGTACAAAGTAGATAGATTATTACAACCAAGACTTAATGTCGCAATCCTCCTCCAACAAGCCAAGCCAAAGCCTCTAAAGGAAGTATGAGTCTCCCAATATATGAGTAGGGATCTCCTAAGCTAATTTCACCAGCATGCAAGTGCTATAGACTTCCTCACTTTGGAATGGGAAGGAGATTCATATATATATGAATAAGAGGATAGGATAGGTTGAGATATAGTGGGAGAGGACTAAGGGATCCTCCCAAAGGGATAGGGAACCTAATGCCAGCTCTCCTATAGGTTAGGGATACAGATCCACATCACACACCTTCGAGAAATGGCTCGAAGATACCCTTTATCCATTTTAACTGACATCGTCACAGGCTGCATTAGGATAACCTGCGTCATCGCATGTTGCACAAAGGTGACCTGCGACGACCTAACTAGACCCTATGTGAATAGGTCAGTATCTCTTCCAGTTTGATTTCTTAGTCATGGGAACTTCAGGGATGTTTACACTGAGTCTTATGGTGGCAAGATTTAGGTCTAACAGAATGCCCCGCAAAGCATGAAGATGTTGGAACTTGATAGGTGAAATGCTTTGACAGAAGGATTGGAAAGGACTTGTCAGAAGGAAGATGCCGCTGCAGTACAACTAACTTTGAGAACACAGTCTCGTATGACACACAACATGGATACCGACCAATACATTGCATATCCATGGTAGTAAAGACCGACTGAACACAATCATGGCTACTAGACACAAGCGTAGATCCATGATGAGATGATAACACAGGAACGACCAATACAAAGTGGATCTGTGTGATATAACTCAAAACAATCTCCATTGCAACCTGGGTAAAAATATGACTCCCTAGGGTCTTCAAGCCAAACCCGCAATGATACGAATCTATCCATGTGATTACAAATGTCTTGACGTCGAACATGGTAGAAACCACTTGATTACCAGTCATTGATGTATATCGTTAACAAGCGCGAGGGAAATCACCATTAATGTCAATGACCCCCAAGGTATCATATTACATATCATCAAGCGCGAATGAGTGAATTGAAGTCAAACGCTTGACGAAATATTTCAATCAAAAGTCAATGATGCAAACTCATGTCGAAAGAGAGGTGACCTACCATTGAGGCATGTAGGCCCAAGGTAATTGGTTGGTTTCTAGATTCAATCCTCAGATGATGTGTTGAGGTCGACAACGATGAATCCGTCGAAGGAGGGCCATGATGAATCCCCCATCAACGACACGAAACTCGACAACAGATGTTTGGAGTAGATCGGATGGTACAGTAACATGCAAGACTGACTCAGAGTAGACCGACATGGCGGAGGGTGTACTGATTGCAAATGATGAGCGGTGAATGCATTCTTGAACATGGGCATGGCATGACTTGGAAGTATTGACCTGACGAGAATGACGCCAACACCTAATGCAAATGATGATGGAAGTATTCTTTGGATGACCCAATGGAGTAACAAGACTCAAGAAGTAGGCAAAACTCGAGGACAAACGGATGACCCAAGTACTGTATGTAAATGCAAATGAGTGCCATGTTCAAGAAAGACTAAGTACTGCCATTGGTAAAGGTGTAACATAAAAACTTTCATGTTTCCCCATTATGACTGATGAGTTCCTCATGTGTTTTTGACGAGCTTGATGAGGGTAACTAGATGCTCGGTATAGCTCATCTCATAGATGAGTCCAATCCCAAATATTTTTCGAACCTGAGAAAGGAGGGTTTCGTCCCATGTCGGGCCCTTCAATGTTGAATTTTAACGATTCCATAGAAGGTAAACTCGGCGTCATTTCATGTTTAGAGAGTCCGAAAAGAACTAAAGAGGACTCCAAAGGTTCTTTTTCATAAGGTTGGCCTCTTCGCCTGGAAAAGGGTAAAACAACACGAGAGATGACTCTTCCAATCATGATTGGCTAGAGTATTCCTTTTTCGTAAGTAGTGCCCCTTGGTCCGAAAAAGGGGTAAACTATCACCAGGGAGACGATCATTCAAATACTTTTACAAGTGTGAATGCATCAAGTTCGCTTAGTGATCTTTTCGTATTTAGAGAGCCTGAAAAGAGCTTAAAAAAAGACTCTGGGGGGGTCCTTTTTCGTAGGAGTTTAACGAGCCCAAAAAAGTGATAAACTATAACTCGGTGACTTATTCTCATCGTTTTACGAGCACGAGAAAGAACAAAGAGTAATCTCGGTGTCATTAGTAATTGAATTTAATGAGCGAAATAATGACAAAAAGACGCTTGAAGAGTTGTTCATACCTAATAATACTTACAAGATGATCATCACGGCAAAGAATGGCATTAATTAGGCACTTAGCTTCTCCTGCAACTCAAAGACTAGGTCAAAAATAGTTAACCAAGCGTTTAAGTGATGTAAATGAACCAAACTATAGTAAAAAATCCACTAAAGCATCAAATTATAAAAGGAATATTCCATTTTTGGTTATAAAATGGGTGAAATAGTGAAAAAGAATTACAATTGGTTTTTACCAAGTTTGGAGAGTGTGAAGTGTCGTTTGGAGCCAAATTTCACTTGCGGATTTCGGGAGCTACGGTCCACTGTTTCGCGAGCCGTTAGAGACAGGTAGGCCTAAACTCAGTTATGCAACTTTTCAGTGGATTAGTTTTATGTTTTTTGCTTAAAATTTAGGGTTTTGAGTTGTTTTGGTGGGGGGAAATGAACCCACGGTTCGGTGCAAGCCCTCCTTACAGGAACTATGATGGCCATGCACCGTCGCAAATATCGTAAGGACCTTTTGCGATGACGTTGCACTGTCTGCAAAGATGACCTGCGGCAACACAAATGTCCAACTTCAACTCAACGCCCAACTCCCAAGAAAAAGTTTTGATGCATGGAGTGAGTTTTAATAGTGTTTACTTGTCCTTCTTGACAGGTTCACGGTGATGAACATGGTTATTGAGTGGCGAGAACAAGAGCACTAGGTGGATGATGCTCAGATCAAAAATGACCCTCAATGCATTGATGCATTGAGGAACTGCGGGTTACTTAAATACTTTCGAGTGTCAAGAATGAGGGACCAAGTTCCGCTGCTGACACATATGATCCGATGTTGGGATCCGGTGCAGCAACACTTCGAGATCGGGGTGCATACATTGAGTATATATGTTGAGGACATCTACTTCTTGACAGGATTATCTGGAGGGGAGAACCTGTATCTCTTACCGGATCACGAGGAGGTGACCATGCAGTGGAGGATATGATTACCCAGTACTGCACTGGAGGCACTGCGGCTATTGGTGGGAAGATTCCCATCAAGAAGATTTGAGATTGTCCTTTACGTGTCGTGCTCTTCACTCTAGTGAGGGTGGCAGGGAGTCAGTATGATCACCTTGCGAGCAAGTCACAGTTGATGTACACGGAGGAGTGCATGAGTCCTCGGGTATTCAACTAGTGTGAGGGACTCCTTATCAACCTTCGGAGTCAGCTGACCAAATGTCGGCGTGGGGCGCTGAAATAGTTTGGATATGGATCCGTGGTCATATCCTTTCTATTGGAGCGGATACCTTATCTCTGTCCACAGGTGGAATTGGATGACCAAGATGCCAGGGATCCACACATGATCCAATGGGAAGAGGTGATGGCTCGCCATGGTGGCAGGGGTCCCATCATAGCCTATGGTACAGGGTTCTTCACCTGGCTGGAGGGACAGCTCCTCATGATAGAGGATTATCCATACAATGGGACATACTTCAAAAGTGATCCCAACCTGGTGCTTCCCAAGGGAGCACAATGGGGTGACATCGGTAAGAACAACAACTTTTGTGTTTTTCATTTTATATATTTTATGATTTTTTTGGAATAGTGCTGATGAGTCGACATTTTGTGCAGATGTGGGTCCATCGCGATCAGTTGGGGTCTCACTCATTGCAAGGAGAGGAGAGGTGCCGGTTGTAGGTCCCGCGATGCGAGATGCTATCGAGGAGGTGGAGGAGGTCTCTGAGAACATCCAGAGGCTGACACTGGATATCCTAGAGTGGGTGTTCATGATCTACCTCGAGGTTACCAGAAGTACACCATCGAGGTGTCTACCCATTTTGGAATGTTGTTGGCTAAAGTGGCAAGGGCCGTAGTATGCTTTCATAAGCAGCCGGGAGCTTCAGGGTCTAGGGCCAAGCGACCTGAGACTTAGGCTCATGTTCTACTTATGTGTGTACTAAAAGCTTATGAGCTTCAGATTTTGTAGAGACTTACTGAAAGCTAGCATGCTTCAGATTTTTGTATCAACACCATCATTTTGTATCGATTTATATATAGAGAGAGACATTTTCGGCGGATTTACACATTATGTGTTCTATGGATGATTAATGTGATCTTGTTTACATGTTTGATTATACAATGGATGATTTACATCTTATGTATGCTTTTATATTTTATTAATATGTTATGTGTGTGCAATGTACCAATCTAGAATGAAGTTGGTCATCGAGTCGGCAACTGCGTTCATGTCTCGTAGAATGTGCAGGTATTGAATAGATTCAAAGGACCTTTACAGAAGAAGGACTCGTCTGAAGAGATGGAGTAGAGTAGGGTCACGGATAGCGTAGATTCGATTAAGATGAGAAATCACTAGTTTTGAATCCAAATAGATAACAACATGGTCCATACCCAATGAAAGAGCGTCGGTTAGGGTTCCAATGACTACCTGATATTCTGCGGTGTTATTGGTCGCGTATCCTAGACAACTTCCTCCTGAGCTGATAATCTCTCCGGTGGGAGAATAAAGTACCCAGGCTACCGAAGCAAGGTTACGGGTATGCCGGCTGACACCGTCCACGAATTTGCAGCAAGTTTCCATTTGCACATGCAGACAGAACATGGTATAAGAAACGAAACAAGACCTAGACACACTAAAACAAAAGCGTCACACCACACAAAACACACACACCATTTACAGTATATACAAGATATCTATGCATGAAAGAATCAGGCATAGTACCTCTTTAGGTAGATACCATTGCGGGGCTCACCCAAAGATATCCTATCGTAGTCCTCTAGTTCGTAGGCTCTTTTTTCTAGAACATGTTTCACTATGTATGGTCCGTGCCACATGGACTCGAACTTACCTGCCCCCAGCTTATCATGATTTTGGTCGTATGTGAGGACCAAATCACTCTCATTAAAGACACAGGGTTTGACTGACCTTTCGTATTGTGCCTTGATGCACTTCTTGTGTGCCTCATTCGCAAGAGCGGCATCGCGGCAGGTCTCATCAAGTTTTTCTAGGTAAAGGAAACGTTCTTCCTCGGTAGTGGTGTTCGGAAGAAGTTCGACTGCGAGTTTGAGTGATGGAATCTCACACTCTATTGGTAGGACTTCCTCCAATCCGTAAACTAACTAGAATGGTGTAAATATGGTGGCAGTCTTAACGGAGGTTTGGTATGCCCATAGTGCGGAGAAAAGCATGTTGTGCCAGTTAGACTTGTGCGTACCCACCATGCGTTGAATCATGGTTTCCAAGACCTTGTTGATGGCCTCTACTTGTCCATTGGACTATGGGTAGTAAGGGGTTGAGTTTTCATGACAAAAACCCAATATGGTGCTCAACTCATCGACCATATGGTTCTGAAAGTGAGATCCATGGTCGATGACTATGGCTTGTGGGACTCCAAACCGTGAAATAACATGATTAAACATGAAGAGTGCGGAGGTTTTTCCATCGTCAGTGTATGTAGGCATAGCCTCGGCCCATTTTGTAAAGTAATCCATGACTACTATGACATAACCATGCCCCCCGGCCAAGGTAGGCTTACAGTGCATGAAGTCAATGCCCCATTTTGCAAACGGGCCAATGAAAATAACCGGGTGTAACGGGGATGGATGGTTGCGCTTTTTCATTTGAAAATGCTGGCATGGGGGACATTTTTTAACAGCCTCAATACAATATTTGAAGATGGATGGCCAGTAATATCTAGCATGTAGTATCTTTTGGGCCATAGCCATCCCAGAGAGATGACCGCCAGAAGACCTAGAGTGATAGTCATTTAAGACGTGCTCATCCTCCTCATGTATCAGACAACGTCGAAGAATGGAATATATGCCATGACGATACAGGGTATCGCTAATGATCAAGTAATACCTGGCGTGGTAGCGTATACGACGACGATCGTCACGAGACATTTGGGGGTTGAAATGTTGGTTTTGGAGATATAAGGTAATATCCCCATACTATGGGTCAGACATGCTTATGAGGAACAATGATTCATCTGGAATAGAATCATTGGGCTTAGATCCTAAATCAACATGGTGAAGATTGCAAATGAGCTCAGCGAACACTAAAGACTTCTTAGAGTTGGCTTTCTCGAAGAGGAGATCGAACTCCTGAAGGATCATGATCCAACGTGAATACTTTCCCCCAAGTACTTGACATGTTAAAACATGGTACAAAGGGTTCGAGTCAGCGATAATGGTGGTGGTGTGGATCAGTATGTAGTGACAGAACGTTCGGACGGAAATGACTGTCGCGAGAGAAAGCTTCTCGACATGTGAATAACGGGTTTCAGAGTCAATAAAACCCTTACTTAGGTAGTAGATCACATGATCCTGGGCATTGTTGTCCTCCTGTACCAAGACCATGGCGATCGTGGTGGCAAAAGAAGCAAGATAAAGGATATATTCCTTGTAGTAATTGGGCGGTTGGAGCACAGGGGCATGCGTAATGGCATGTTTCAGACTATTGAAGGATTGTTGTGCTTGATCGTCCCATATGAAAGGGATGTCCTTCTTGAGTAGTCTCATATAACCCTGCGTCTTTTACGTGAAATTACAGACAAAATGTCATAGGTAAGTTGCCTTCCCTTGCAAACTTTGAAGTTCCGTAATGTCAATAGGAGGTGGGAGAGTGACGATGGCTTCCATTTTCAAGGGATCAATGCGGATCCTGTCTTTCGAGATAATGAAACCGAGGAGGCGTCCAGACTCGACGCAAAAAATACACTTGTGAGGGTTCAAACGGATGTTATACCGTCTGCATCTGAGGAATACCGTTGTCAGATGATCAATGTGGAAATTGCGCTGCCGCGAATGAGCAGGGAGATCGTCGAGATAAGGTTCCACAAAGTCCTTCACGTCATGAAAAGCGTATGACATGGCCCATTGGAATGTGGCACCAGCATTTTTTATACCAAAAGGGAGCTTGCGATAAGCAAACATGCCCTAGGGGAAGATGAAAGTTGTCTTATGTTGATCAGCCAGGTGGATCTCAATTTGGTTGTAACTGGAAAAGCCATCCATGAACGAGAAGATGACACTTCTGGAACAATTGTCTATGATCTGGTCGATGAAGGGAGTGGGATAGTTGTCCTTAGGACAAGCTTTGTTCAAATCCCGATAATCAACACAGACATGAATGGTACCTTGCTTCTTAGCTATAGGGACGACATTTGAGACCCATTCTGTTAATGGAACATGGTAGATGAAACCGGCCTTCAAGAGCTTTTCAATTTCTTCCTTAATCGCTGCAGTTTTTCGAGGGTGTACTGGTCAAATCTTTTGCCGGACTGGTTTAGCATCAAGATAGGTTTGAATTTTGTGTGAAACTATAGCAGGGTCTATCTCGGGCATTTCCTCGTAGGTCCAATCAAACACATCTCGAAATTGCTTGAACAAGGCCATGAAAGTAGTAATTTCTTTAGGGGAACACTTTTGGCCTAAATGAATGTTTTCCACTACACCAAGAGTAACCGATATGTCTACCGGAATGGTAGGTTCAATGTTGTCCAAAATGCCCTTAGTGTCTGTATGACATGTGAGTATCGGGGACTGGGGGCAAGGGTAGACATTCGGTGTGAAAATGGTAGTGATGTTATTCTCCACAGTATCCAATGGGGGAAGGAAAGACAATCAATGGTGGAGGTCTTTCCACGGAGGATCATCCCCACTCATAATCTCCATAATGAACTCGTCGGAATGAAAAGTCTAGAGCAGAGGGTCGAGTAAGGATGACATCTACTGTAGAGAATAGGATGTAGAGGCCACAACCAAGTAGTCCTTTGGTGCTGACTGGATAGCCTCATAAGTGAGTTCAGTGGGTGAAAGAGGCATGGTATCTCTAATCAGGTGCATAGTGGCTTCGTTGGGTACAAGCCACGGGTCAGTGAAGTTGGGAAAATAGGATATCATGTTCACTGTGGCAACATGGTTAGGGGGATCCGAGGTTGGAAAAAAAACCATAAGAGATGAATATTTTATGAGGCCGACCCCCACGCTCTCATATGGTTGCAAAGATTTCCTGAGTAATGGGACATTATCGCCGGGATTAGTAGCAGTGTCCGGTGTACAGAATTCCAGTTGGTCAACAGTGACAATTTGTCCTTGGTGGGGGAATTGCACAATGCGGAAGACAGATGATGCAACCGTAGTCATGGCATAAAACCAATTACGACCAAGTAAAAGATTATAATCTAAAGGGGCAGCAACCACTTCCATGTTAATGGTTGCGGTCTTACCCCCAACTCGAATGCCAAGGCTTGTAATAGCCCATGAGGTTGGAAACCACGACTGTCGAATGCTTTCAAGGTGGTGGGAGAATGGTTTAACTCGGGAGAACCGATGGCTCTCCAACACGAAATCGACATGACCGAGGTAGAGGCACCTTCGTCCAAGACGGTACGATGGATTTTCTTCCCAGTAACGTTTGTAGCAACTTGAAATGCCAACTGGTGGGAAAGCCTTGGTTTAAAGTACTCAAGTCGGAACATGATTGTATTAGAATAATCTAGATCAACCACGCCAATGGCAGCGAGAAGAGTCTTGCGCTGGTTAGGACAGTTATGCAAGACCTCTAGCGTCGACATAGCACAAGGAGCTTGTGCCAAGTCCTCTACAATATTGTAGTTTTGAGTTGCCCAAGCATTATGATTGAAAACGGATTTTTGAATCGTGCTCTTCGGAGGACGCAACAATGACTCTAAAGGAGGCTTCTCAATGGTGAGAGAAGTGTGTTGTACAGAGACGTCGGGAATAGAAGTGGAAGCTTTTTCAGTATTACTTACAATGGGTTCCTTTTGAGGGACTGAGTCGTACGAGCGTGAAAGTGTGTTCAAGTTAACCATCTCACTACGCATCATGAGAACATGTGCGGTCGAGAACGCCTCTCCATGAGAAGGAGAGGTCTGAGTGATCAGTTGTTGGTTCTGAGTGGGGAAGGGATCGCTGAGAACAACAGTAGTAAAGTTTCCTTTGAGAAACTTCTACACTTCATATCAGTGAGGACATTCCTTGGAGAAATGGTCACCACCACACAGTAAACAAGGATACTTCAACTTCCTCTTCTCTTTGGTGTCTTCAGGGGTGGGCTTCGGCTCTTGCTGATTGGAATATTTCTTAGGTTTTCCTTTTTTTTTCTTCTTACCACCGGACTTTTGAGACGGAGTTGATTGAACATAATTCACCTCTTCGGTGGAGGTAGGAGTGGGTGACTTGGTGGTGCTGTTTCCATCTTTTGGTGGTGATGGGGAAGAACCCTAGGGATTTGACGATCCACCAGTTTGAGTAGAAGGCTGGGAGGTAAGGGAACCAATGATGCCATCGGCCTGAGGTCCCTTAGGTAGTCTCCCAGGGTCATACGTAGGGAGGGGTGCGTCAGGAACAATTTCATACAACGTTCCGGATTGAGCATAGACCAAGTCTAATTAATGGGCACAGGAAATATCTTGTTCCTCAGTGAAGGCCCCTCCCATGGCCACGCCTTGAGCTATGACAGGTAAGAGAGACTTGGTGAACCAGTTAGCTAAGAGTTGGTTGGGGATATGAGCCTTAATGAGACATCGTCTTCGCCACCACTCATGAATATGGCCTTATATATGAGTTGCAGTATTCTAGCGAAGAGAAGTCAATAAGTCCGTACCAGTCTCATAGCGAATGGGAAACTAGAAATGGGTCAAAAATGACATAGCAAGAGAGCGGAAATCTGGAAAAGAGTTGGCTGGTAATTCAATATACCACTTGGCAGCTGGGCCGGTGAGAGTCCATTGGAATAACCTAAGATGGATCGAGTCATCCATCAAGGAGTTAGATGAACACCATAAGTGGTATGTCATCACATATTTTTTTGGATTCTCACCAGGTTATCCATCAAATTTGGGAATATCTTATGGTAGTTTCACCGGAATTGGAGGCCAATTGTATCCATGGAAGATGGGGTCATTAGTCAGGAGAGACAGGTTAGGGAGGTCCAAAGTGGACAAGAAAGGAAGCTATTGATTTGACTATGGGTACTGATAGTACTGATATGGCATGTATGGACTAGTGGGACCTTGCATCGACTGGTTGTAGGGTGTTCCCAGAGGAAACTGGCCATAAGGGGGTGTGTCTCTCGGACCATATGTAGGTCTGCCGCCATAATAAGGTGGTCATTTACCATAAGGTGGGGTCCCTTTACCACCGCCAGGAGGGGGTGGGCCTCCTCCAAATGGTGGGGGTCCGCCGCCACCACCAAGATAAGGTGGACCTCCACCGCCTCTACCGGGAGGAGGTGGTGCTCCACTGCCGCCTCCAAATGGCCGGGGTCCACCACCTCCACCGAGATAAGGTGGACCTCCACCGCCTCTTCCAGGAGGAGGTGGTGCTCCACTGCCACCACCGGAAGGGTGTGGGACTCCTCCGCCACCTCCAAAAAAATAGGGTGGTCCTCCACCACCGCCACCGGTATGGGGTGGTCCTCCACCATAAGGTGGGGGTCCTCCACCACTGGGGGGGTGGCCCTCCACATCCACTGGAAGGGGGAGGGCCTCCACCTCTGCTGCCAGGAGGGGGTGGGCCATGGTTTCCAGAATGAGGTTGTCACATCCCCTTCCATCACTCCAATGCAAGTAAAGAATCATGACCAGCATACCGGGCTTATTGACAATCTCAGCCCTGTTCATTACTAAGAAATTCATAACAATTAAAAACTTCTGTGTGCAAATACACAATCAATATATACACAGTGAAAATAAACACAATTGCACACACAAACTGAAATGCATCACCATGTTTATCTCAAGCAAATGATAAATCAACAGGCAAAGAATCCATCCCATTATCATACTATGCACAGACTTCATATCAATTCCATTAACATGAACAATTATCATTCTGAATTAACACATTGCAAGAAACAAAATGCATATAATTTAAATCACAGAGAACACTTATCTAGAAGATGAAGCTATCCAAACGATTGGCAATGTGAGAGAAACGTTCCACCCAACCATAGATCTCTGTCCAACCTGTATTCTTTCAGCTGAGAGATCACCCCCGAGCTGAGTTGTGTATCCACTAAGGAGGAACTAGATGGGCTCACTCACAACCATGGTTTCACTCAACATCTATGCTAAGCCAACACACAATTGGGTTTATCAAGCATACAAAAGACAAATGAGGAGGATGCTAAGTCAGTGAGCTCAACCACAGAGCTACAGACATCTCAAGCTAAATTCAAGCAATCCAATCCTCTATTCGAACATCCACACTTGGATTTCTCACCATTCTGTCAACGAATAACTCAATCCCGTCACTGGTTTTTTGGGATATCAAAAATGGGTTTTCCAATGGATTTTGGGGTAGCTAATGCTCCCAACTTCGCCCCAAGGTTCATACCTATGGATCCCCCATTGGATTTTACTGTCAAATACCAAATCTGGGTGTTTATGGCTCTTCAAAATGTGGGTTCTTTCACAGTTGCGATTTCTGGTTTTTCTCCCTGCTCAGAATTCATTTTTGGATGGAAAATGATGTTGAGTCCTCCCACACTGGAATGGGAATGAGGAATAAGTAACTCTCATGAGGTAGAGTGACTTGTGGCACAAGAAAACAGAGCCCATACTCTGCCATACGAATTTATGGGCTGCCCATGCTCCATTAAAGCCATGGACTTAATTCCTCAACCACTTCCTTACAACATAATTAAATGTCAGCAAGGAAATTCAAATGGGTTCTCAAGGTGACATATGGAAGCCTATGGTTCAATCCCACAGCCCCCTCACCACTCCCTAGTGGATACACATGGCCCCTTCTCATTCATTGCCTCCATAGCCAGTTTTGGTATTTTATTGCATGATGTTTATTTACATCATTTTTACAATGTTTCGTGGCTAAATAGCACATGGGTAACGTAATGTCTAATACTTGCCTTTAAATAAAATTCGAGCTTCCACTATTGGGGCCTTGGCCTTGAGCTCCACACTAGGAAAACATACATCACATGTATACAATATTTACATTAAAAGCTAATATATCCTAAGGGTCAAAATGGGGTATTACAGAGGTGGTCCTCCAGTGGAAGGTAGAGGTCTGCCTCCTCCAAAATTGTGTGGGGAGCCGCCGCCTCCGGAAGGGGGTGGAGGGGGATCGAACGGGGGTGGTGTTACTTGAGGGATGGTAGGTGGGGGTCCATGTTGTAAAACATTTTGATGCCCCCATAGAGTGTATGGATTTCCGGGATAAGGGATCCCGTAGAGTGTGTTTCTGGGATTGAATTGTCCTGACACAGGGTTAATATAAACTGGATATGCTTGAATCCATGGTGGTTGGTTTGAATGGGATGGTCCCCCAACATGGGATAATCCCGTGGTGGAAGCTCCGACAGGTAGGGAAGTTCCAACAGTAGGACCGATGGGAACTCCTCCTCCTGTATTATGGTTAGGAGATGGGAGTTTCCCCCCAGCAGCAATGTGCTGACCACTAATCAAAGGTTGAACCAACGCGGTTTGATTATCTACTGTGGGAGTAACATTACTCGTGAGGAAGGTAGGGGGTAAAGAGTATCCTCCCTGCGAGTTTTGGGGTGGGGGAGGAGTGGGTAACGTTCTCGTAGTAGTAAGAGGAGTGTTGGACTGTTGTCCTTCAATGGGTTGAATCGTTTGAGGTATAGAACTGGTCTCCTGTCTAACGGGTGTACTTGCAGGAAGTGAGGATTGACCAGGTTCATAAGTGGTCATGTTGTGGATGGATGGTTCCGGTGAGTCATGAGATAAAGTGCGAATTGAGATCTATCGATATGCGGGTAACATCGGGTCTTCAACCCTTCGTAAAAGACTTTGTCTTTAAAATTCCTCACCCATGGCACGTAATCAATTCAAGCGATCACGAAAGGGTCCGAGAAACTCGTCGGGAGTGGGCCAAGCGGGTGGGGATGCAGTGGAAAAATGAGCCACTTGTTGACCTAGAAATGTTTCCCAAAAGGGTGCAGCTAGACCAAACGCAGTTGATATAGGGTCATCCTGGGAGGGATTTAACCATTCCACAAATCCAGGCTCTCCCGGTAAAACGGGAGGTATGTCTTGTGAAGAGGAAGTTTCCGCCTCTTAACCCTGTGAGGGGTTGGAGGTGGGTGAATCTAGAGGGAACATGTGTGCCCCAACATTCAAAGTAGGGTTTTCTACTTCAAGTGACATGACCATGACGTGTGGGTCCATTCTTACCTTCGAAATTACCTCCTGATTAAGGGGATATTTGGGTGGTAAGTTCAAAATCCTACGAGACCTTCTCCAAGGAAAGTCAGCCGAAGTGACTGAAACAAAGTTTCCCCTAAGAATATTCTAAACAAAAGAAAAGCAGTCCAAAAAAATCTACACAAACTAAGGCCGCAAGCAAACTTATGTGATAGGTGTGGATTCAAAGGTCTGGAACCTCACAGGATTGTCAAGGCTTCGCAACTCGCTATATACTGCAGGGTCCAATAGTAAAACGCGACAAGGAGGATTGGGACCATACCATTTCCTGAATACCCAACTATCTGGACGACACGTGCGTAGTAATCTCCCTGAGTGTTGTTCTTAGTGTAGTGCTCTGCCAAGACGGCCAAATGGTTTTCTTAGTTGGTTTCAGGAATCCTAATGTTGTCTCCCGATATACTCAAGGTACGTGGGAGCTCAAATCTGTTGTGGTGCTGTCTAATGCACAACCGTATGACACGAGACCTTCCTATATACTACCGAGTATGTGAAACACCTTTCGATATACACCAAGTACGTGAAGTGCCTTTCAATATACCCTAAGGTACGTGAAAGAACCTTCGATATACTTGTTGGTACGTGAAAGAGCTTTGATATACCGGTTGGTACGTGGAAGACTAAAATACCCTCGGGATGCAGTGCAGGCAAATAATGATAGCTGCCACATTTTATGACACCGGAACATGTCTCTAACTTAACACACAAGTTACTAAAAATTTTACCCTAGTTCTACTATTAATTTTATCTGGACGGTTAGGTGAATGCATGAGGTGAGTACATAAACGCAAGCATAATGCAAGCCCTAACTACATGAAAAAAACACTTTTCTTTTGATGAAATCTATATACAGGAGGGAGAAATCTTTTTCATGTGGTTTTACCAAAACAACAAAGCTTCAACAAATCTCAATTCTACCAAATTTGACAATGAAAGTACTCTTTTCATTTTTCGAGCAAAACATGAAAATCAACAAGCATCAAAACCAAATCTAAGCATTTTCTTTTTGTCTTTTCTAATAAAAAATGAAACTGAGTGATGAAAAGAGAGAATTTCTATCTAGAGCACTCTAACTTTTCAAATTTCACTATGGCAACCTAAAAGCATAAAAAACCAAAAATGCATATAATTTTTTCAAGCACGGAATCACTTTTGCAAAAACTTGATTTCACTTGAATTTTTCAAGAAAATGAATGGCTCATAATTCATGAAAAACACAAATGATTAAATTTTCTTTCAAAATTTCCAAAGGACTAATGAATGATAAATTCCAATGCATGAAACAATTTTTACAACAATTCTCAAATGCACTTGAAAACGGTAAAAATGAAGCACTTTTTGTTTTTTCAATGACATGCCAAGACTACAACTTGATAACAACGATGTTTTTAAGTGCGAATGGCTGAAAAGAAAGATTATTTGCAGCACTCTAAACACTCATAAATTCTCAAGAAAATGACAAGCACTCATATGAACTGAAAAACACTCAAGACACTAAAAAAACAACCAGATACAAGCAAAGCTAAATAACATGTGCCAAAGAGGTCTGGGATCTGATCCAATGCAAAGACTAGATCAGGTGAGGAGAGGAGGGAATGCAAGTTCAAGTGGATGAAAAGTTGGGGAGACTAAAGTGTCCACCACTACCAAGTCTCAAACTTGTCCAAAATGGAACCCAAAACCAATCCAAATAAATCCAAACACTACCAATGCAAAATCAAAAAGGTCTATGACCGGAAGATGCAGTGCGAAGAAGGTCTGTAAGAAAAACCAAACTCAAAAGTTGGAGAGGAGAGGACCCAAGAAGAAGGCTTTACTGCTCGGCACGGCCTTTGGCCAGGCTTAGAGCGCCCGTCGCAGGTGAGAAACAGGTGATCTGTGCCGATGGCGTAGGATGTAAAACCGAGCTGAGCGATGATGTCGCAGGTTGCAAAGCAACAGATTGCACCTGCAAATGTCGCTCTGCCTATATTACCCAAGTGCGACGGGCGAGATCCCAATGCAAGGATGGAAAGATCTCCAAAAATGAGCAATCAAAAGGTTTGACAATCATACATATAGACTCATAAGAAGTCAACA
Source organism: Larix kaempferi (assembly GCA_027924585.1). Taxonomy (NCBI): domain Eukaryota; kingdom Viridiplantae; phylum Streptophyta; class Pinopsida; order Pinales; family Pinaceae; genus Larix; species Larix kaempferi. The sequence goes on from BSBM01000756.1 coordinate 4,913,765, forward strand.
GACCCTTCAAAGAGAAGCTCTGGTGGTAAAAAAGGCTCAGAAGCAAAATGAAATGGCTCACAAGGAAATCAAAGAAAAAGACTTTCAAACTGAAAACTTACAACAATGCATGTATCCCCAGTATGGTTGCCAAACTTGTTACCAGACAATCTACCGAAAGAGGACTTAAGGCATGATCTCCCTAGTTCAATGTGAATCTAGAACAAGTGGGACAGAACATAGAACTACTTTCCTAGATCTAGTTAAATATCAATTGATTAGATGTCTTAGCTTTAGATCGTAGATCTTTCTCCTTGTTGTTGCTCCAAGCTTCACGGACGTCATATCTCAGCTGCAAGACTTGTCAAGACATACATAAACAATACAAGTAGTAAAACATATGTAAACAGTAACAGATCTAAGTAAATGGTTAAGCAAGTAAACTACACAAACATTATTAACACAACAACATTTGGTGGAAAGAGTTTATATTACTGTATTAAAAGAGGGAAGTACAAAGTAGAGATATGATTACAACCAAGACTTAACGTCGCAATCCTCCTCCAACAAGCCAAGCCAAAGCCTCCAAAGCAAGTATGAGTCTCCCAATAGATGAGTAGGGATCTCCTATGCTAATTTCACCAACATGCAAGTTCTATAGACTTCATCCCTTTGGAATGGAAAGGAGCTTCATATATATAGGACTAAGAGGATAGGATAGGTTGAGATATAGTGGGAGAGGACTAAGGGATCCTCCCAAAGGGCTAGGGAAACGAATTCCAGCTGTCCTATAGGTTAGGGATAGAGATCCACATCACACACCTTCGAGAAATGGATCGAAGATACCCTTTATCCATTTTAACTGACATCGTCGCAGGCTACATTAGGACAACCTGCGTTGTCGCATGTTGCACAAAGGTGACCTGCGACGACCTAACTAGACCCTATGGTAATAGGTCAGTATCTCTTCTAGCTTGATTTCTTAGTCATGGGAACTTCAGGGATGTTTACACTAAGTCTTATGGTGGCAAGATTTAGGTGTAACAACTTTCTCTCATAGCTGTACAACTCTCCAAGATTTCATCTACTACTTTTTATTTTTCCTTCATGAAATTCAAATAGGGTCTGAATTTTGCAGCTTCATTTATGATTTGATCCCAAATCAAGTGCTTTGCACCCTGCATTTGAAGCTGCCCTATTACCTGGGTTATGAATCTTTTATTTTTGTCAATTAAGTCTTTATTCTTATCTTCCAATTCTTTTATTTGTTTATCCTTTTTCTAATTTTATTCTTCCAATTTATGTTTCTCTTCCTTTATCTCTTTTATCTCTACCTCTTTCAGGCTAACCTGGTACATAGCCTGTATGAGATCATCTGCATTTTCTTCTCTGCTTGTTTGACCAGTTTCTTGCTGCCCTTGTGCTATGGTTGCCAATTTTCCTTAAATATATTCAACTTGATTTTTAATACTTATTCTGTCTTTCTCCCATTCTACTTATTTTTCTATAAACTTCAGCAATTTTGCTTTGCTATCATATAATTCCTGGGATAAGCTTTCTTTTTCTTGTTCCAACACAGTCAATTCAAAAGCTTGAATTAACTACGTTGTTGGGATTTTAAGCTTCTTCTTGAGCAACTTGACAGTGCTCTCTTTCTCCATCAACAACCTTTTACTCGCCTCACAATTGTTTGTTCCATCATTAATTTCAGTCAAATCTATCTGTAGCCTTTTAATTTGTTGTTGGTGGGATTTATTCTCAGTTTTATCTTGTCTTAGCTGAATCTCCAATATGTTAACTGTATTTTGCAACTTTGAAACCTTTAATGTAGCTTTCATCAAATATGTGTAGATGACTTCCCCGGTCTCTCTGTGCAAATGAATTTTATCAGGGACTGTTATTTTCCGTAGATTCATCTTCATCTCTATTACTTTATCATCAGATGCCACAACTAAATTCAAAGTGTTTTCCATGAGATCTCTGTTGGTCATTAAAGTGACTTTCAAATCTGCCACATTTCTAACTTTGGGAAACAAATTATATGTCTTCTCTGAGGCTGCTTGTTTATCCTGCCCATATTTGACATACATCTCTGCCCTTGATTGAAATCTGCTAGTGTCACCTCCTTCCTTGGCTTCTTGAAATTTGTACTCTTGCACTTGAACTTCTGGAGCTGGGTATTTTTCTCGTTTCTTCTCTTTTTCTCTTGTAAATACAACCAAATCATCTTGGGAATTTGCCTTGAGCCTTTTTTCTCTTTCTTGCTCTTCCACTTCCGTATCAGTGACTTCTTCAAAACGTCTTTTTACAACAATCTCTGTTTTACCTAAAGTAGGTATTTCTTCTAATGTAGATTTTTCTGGATCATCAATATTTGAGTGTGAACATGTTGGGGCTTCTTCATCAGATTCATATTGTAAAAGCTTGGCCATTTTTTATAATCCCTCAACCTCTTGATGGTCAAAAGCCTTACTTTTATTATGTTGTCTCCTTTCAGAAATGATATGGCAAGGGTCATAATTGATAGCAGTTTCCTTTTCAAAATCTAATTCTTATAACTGCTTTTCTACAAATGAAAGGGCATACTTATTCTTTATAATAAAAGGACCTACTTTCAAGGGAAATTTTATATCAGTAGACTTTTTAAAAGCCAAAAAGTGATCATTCTCAACAGTTAATTTCTTCCTGATAAATTCCAGTACAAATATCCTTGAGGTAAAAAATGATGGCAATATGTAAGGTTCTTTCATAAATCAATACAATGTGATAACTGTATGCTGCTTTAACAAAAACCAGTCTCCTAATGCCATGTCCCATTTCAACTGCATTAAAGTCTTCATCTCTGGCACCACTCTTGGCAATTTTTCTCCAAAAATCAATTTATATACTTCTGACATAATATAATTCATGTAATTGAACATATTATCCTCCAATGTGTTTGAAAAAACCACCTGTGAAAAATATATATCTTTTTGACTTGAAAACAGTAACGTCTTCATTAGATAAGACTGGAACCTGAAATGTCTAGTACTGTGGAAATTCACCAGTTGAGAATGAATATTTTCAGCCATGAACTCATCATATTTAAGGTATGGTACTTGGTTGTATTCTACTCCTGGTATACCAAAACTTATTCTAAACAGCAGACATAACTGGACCTCTGTTACCACTGTATCACTGTCTATCCCTAAAAACTGAGCAATTAAAGATAAAACCAACTGGGTATTTTCATTGAAAAAGTTCATATCCAATGGGTAAGGGGTATCTTCGATTTCAATATCAGGTTTGAGGAAACTAGTTAGAAAAACTTGTTTGGATTCCAGGGAATACTGACAGTAATGACTGAATACACTTTCTTCGGTTAGATTTTCTATTTCATGGGATTATGACGGAGGTACTTCAAGGGAACTTCTAATAACAGTAGACTCAATAGGAGAAATGATTTTGGATTTTGGGGCATTCATGACTACTTTCTTAGTCTATGAGTAGTTCATTACACACCAGGAAACAAACTCGGGAAACCCTATAATTTAGTCTGGGCAGAAATATATGAAGGAAGATTGGAAAACTCTGTGTATATATGTGCCCTCCTTATACAATCTGTCTAATCTATCTTTTATCTCTATAATTTAAAATTTAACCACAGGGTCAAAAACATCTCTATCCATGTCTTCTACGGCATCGTCTATCCTAGTATTTCCAACATTTGAGGTTTCTTCCACCCATTCCATTATATAAATAAGCTTTCTAATGGTTTGAACAAGTTTTGGAACCTACCCGACACTGACAAGTCTACAGTTTGGCGTGTTCTGTCACTTTCCATCTCTACACATGTCCCAAACCTTCTGACACTAACGCTTCACAAGACAAATGTCAAGCTTCACATGTCTTTTTCCACAATTCCAGTTCTTGGTGAACACAAAATATTATACACTGAGAAAAGACTTGCATATGTGGTAAGCAGCAGAAATGAACCCAACAATCATTCCATTTATGTAGTGGATACTGATTTAGGATCTTCCATTTTCTACAATGATTTTCAATCAGGATAAAACAACCTTCACAACACCACGGAGAACTTTCATGTATGCAAAAATTCCTTTTAGGTTAATGAATGCAGGGGCTACATTTCAAAGAGCCATGTATATTGCATTTGCAGAAGAGAAAGATAAATTTGTAGTGGTATACATGGATGATATAATTGTATATTCGAAGTCTGCTGCAGATCACTTGAAACATTTGGAGAAGGTATTCTTGAAATGCAGGAAATTTGGCATATCTCTAAATCCCAAAAAGTCCAATTTCGCCATGAAAGAAGGAAAGTTATTGGGCCATATCATATCAAAAGATGGCAGTAAAATTGATCCTGAAAGAGTGGTAGCAATTCAAAAAATTGGAATACCGAGGAGTAAGAAAGAGGTTCAATCTTTCATTGGTAGAGTAAATTTCTTAAGAAGGTTTGTTCCCAGTTTTGCAGATATTTTGAGAAACATTTCAGACATGTTGAAAAAGAATAATGAAATTAAGTGGACTGTTGAAGCTAAGAAATATTTTACAAATATTAAAAAGGCTCTCATAGAAGCCCCTATCCTAATTAGTCCTGATTTCTCAAAAGAATCATCATATTTTCTTTTGCATCAAAACATACCATAGCTGGAGTTTTAATGCAGAAAAATCAAGATAATATGGAGCAGCCAATCACCTTTTTCAGCAAAATTTTGGGAGATGCAGAATTGAAGTACAACACAATGGAGAAACAAGCCTATGCATTGATAAAATCTTTGAAATATTATAGGGTTTACATTTTTCATTCTCACACTATTGCATATGTTCCATCTGCAGCTGTTAAAGACATTCTTACTCAACCAGATCCTGAAGGAAAAAGCGCCAAATGGATTGCAATTTTGTTGGAATATGACTTGGACATCAAACCCACAAAATTGATCAAAGGACAGGGATTAGCAAAGTTGATGACATAGACAAATTATGATTCTTTATATATGAAATTTATTTCTAATCTCTCAGTCGAAACAATCCCAGAATTGCCAATGGTTAAATATTTCTGTTTGTCTCCTTGGTACAGTAATATTATATATGTGTTACAAAATTTACAAGCACCCCCATATTTGGACAAAACTAGATCAAGGTCAGTAAAATTGAAAGCAACAAAATTTTGCATACTGAATGAATATTTGTATTGGAAGGATCCAGGAGGGATTTTGTTGAATTGTTTGTTAGAAAATGAAGCACAACATGTCATGAAGGAGTTTCACAAAGGAGTGTGTGGAGAACATCATTCATGGAAAGCTACAGTGAAAAAAATTCTCAGAGCAGGATTCTATTGGCCCACTATTTATTCAGATGTGTATAAGGAGATTTCTAAATGTCATGAATGTCAAATTTTTGATGGAAAAAGGGAACTTTTACCTTTACCTTTGAAACCAATTTCGTTCGAAGCACCTTTTCAACAGTGGGGGTTGGATTTCATTGGAGAAATCAATACAAATTCTTCAGGACAACATAAATGGATTTTGACTGCAACAGATTATTTTACTAAGTGGATTGAAGCTATCCCAACCAGAAATGCTACAGACACATTAATAATTAATTTTCTAGAAGAAAATATTCTTTCAAGGTTTGGGTGTCCCAGAAGATTAATAACAGATAATGCACAAGCTTTTAGATCAAAGAAGATGATTAGTTTCTTTCATAAGCACCATATTCATTTGAATCATTCAACTGCATATCATCCCCAAGGTAATGGATTGGTAGAATCTTCAAATAAGAGTTTGGTGAGAATCATAAAGAATTTGTTGGAGGAAAACAAGAGATCTTGGCATATCAAACTCAAATATGCATTATGGGGAGATAGGATTAGCACAAAGAGGGCTATTGGTACATCACCTTTCCAATTGGTTTATGGGGCAGAAGTAATTTTTCCTATTTCCTTAGGTGTGCCATTTATGAAGTTATTACAAGAAGTTGTAGAAGAACCAAACCACATGCAAAGAAGAATAAATCAGATGATAGAGCTACATGAAATGAGAGAAAATGATTATAATAAAAATCAAATACATCAGGAGAAAATGAAGAAGACTTTTGACAGGAAAATCAAAGAAAGAGACTTTCATATTGATGATTTGGTCTTAAAGTGGGATGCTAGAAATGAGGACAAACATGGAAAATTTGAACATTTGTGGAAAGGCCCATACATAATTTTTGCTTATTAAGGAGATAATTCTTTCATTTTACAAGATCAGAATGGAGAATTCATTGTGGGAGGCCCAATGAATGGGAGGTATCTCAAACACTATCTTTCTTAATACAAGTATAAGAAAATAAGTTGTTGTACATAACTTGTTTATGTTTGTATATATCATATTACTTTTCCAACAAAAAAAATCCAAGCAAAGTGTTGTATAGTTTGTTTTCAGAAGTATGTTATTGTTTCAGTTTGATTTCCAAGTCTGGTTTCAGTTGGATTGTTTGCAGATCATAGAATACAGAACAAATTTCAGTTGCAAATTGGGAACAACCTGAAGGTCAAGCACATGGTCTATGATTGATTTGCTACCTCATAGGGAAGATAGCATCCCCAGTTGGAGCCAGTTGTTGGCACAGTTTTGTTCAAAATGAAAATGGGTGATAAACAAATTTATCTTTTGATATCTTCTCAGTTTGGTGAGAATATATCCACTACCTAAACAAAAACATGCCATGTGACCATTGGCTAGAGTCGAAAAAGAACTAAAAAAGAGATAGTAGAGTGATTTCGAAAATCATTTAAAAATCGATGGTTCAGATAGCATAAGAAGATATTAATGGATGAAATAATGCTCCTCCAGGGAAGAAGCGCGCAAGATACCGGGAGGACCTTGCCGAAGAAATACAAGTAGGAAAGTTAAATGGTGAGCGATTTCCACCCTTGATTGATTGGCGATCAACAGATCAACGAACCACAACCATTTCACATTGCAAAGCTGCACGAAGAAATAGACTTGTGAGTGGTTGCGAAATGAAATACCACCATGCACATGTCAGCACCTGAAGATATCTCAAATCAAAAGGGTGGTAAGGGATACCACCTAAGCGCCATACGAAACCACCTTCCCGAGTTATAACATCGAGCATTCAAAGGTTAATGATAGACCAACTGTCAAGATCAAACCGTAAAGGGATCTGACAGCGGTGATGGAGTTTCGTCGGAGAAGAAACAAGATGTATAAGGCAAGAATTGGTCTCCAAAGTGACCGTTGAGGAAACGTTAAAGTGGAAATGAGATCAATGACCAAATGATTGAGGGTTGAGAGATCAATGGCTCACGTTTATTCCACGTTGCCAACGTGCACGAATAAATGAAACTTTGGGTGGTTGCGGAATTATAAACCGCTTGCCACGCGTCACTCCCTCAACATTTCACAAATCGAGGAAGGTGGTTAGAGAAACCACTTCTCACCCTTGTGAAAACAACTTTGGAGGTTTAAGTGTCGGGAATAAAGAGTAACCTTAGGATTATCCTTTTACAACCAAAGGGTAAATTCTGAGTGCTAACACAATTTATCAAACTAAAAAAACATTAGAGTCGTTGAACACTCTAATACTTACAACCGTAGATGATTCAATCACAATAAAAAAAGATACTCTTTGAATTGTTATCACATATCTGCAGGATTAAAAATCCAAAGAAGATGATGTACATGACGGGAATCAACATTATGAACTAGTGTTTTTTTAGAACAACCCTCTCTTTGAAGATGATTCCTATAATATGCAAGCACATAATGAAACAATGCCAGAATTTGTACAACCTATTTAGAGTTCCATATTCCAAAATTGTGATCAACTTGGCCATATGAAATATCAATGTTTTGATCTTCATTCTTGTCAGCATTGCAAGAAGCGTAACTATTCTTCAAATAGATGTATGAAGTTGAAGAAAACTATAAGAGTGAAACTTGTAGCAGGATATTGTATTGCTTCTTATCTTGTACTTGACAGGGGGCATGATGTTAGGATTCAAGTTTTGAAGCCTTGCTATTTTGAAAAACAAACAATGATGTGCTTCTTCAAGCAAGTCAGATCAAGCGAGCCTAAGCCATAACTAGTATGAGAGGCCAGATTCAGAGATGTAGCAAGAAGACAGAAGAGAACCATGTCCCAGAGTACTCATGTGTTCTAAGTCTATTTTTTCCATCATGAGACTCTCCACTCCTCACGTTGTTCCTGAAAAGGGGGAATGAAGACCATCAGAAACAAGCATGACAGAAAAAGCAAGCTAGAAAAAGTGAGCCTGAACCACCATGTTAGATTGAGCTCCAAATATTTTGGTTAGCCTAAAATCACACATTTAGTAGAATACTTAAGCTTTTGCTAGACATTAGATGGTGATCCACAATCCATCACTTTCCAGAGAACCCCTAATCCTCCATGCCAAGTTCTAGACAGAACCTCTGAGCCTTCATACCAAGTTCGAGAGTTTGTGGTTAGCCTTAAACCACCCACTTAGTAGAAAATTTCAGCTTCTGCTAGCCCCTTTGGTTTGTGTTCATCCAAAACCACCTCTCCAGAGAGCACTTGTATTTAGAAGGAGAAGTTAGCTTCTGCTAACTTGCTTGGCAGTTTATATTGTCAAGTTGGAAATGTTAAACAGTGGTAGTTGTCCACTTCCAGGTATTCAACTCTATTTCCTTGGACTCACATACACCCTTCGGATTAAGGGGGGAATGTTGGGAACATAATCCTTGGTGTTAGGGTTATTGTGCATTATTCACACGCAAGGAAGACCAAAAGTCTAAGTGAATGGGAATATTCATTCGGGAGTCCAAGAGACCTCATTGGCAAGTTGAACCCAAGAGGCATTATCATGTATATATTGTACATTTTATAATGGGAAATGTGTGCTTCATGCCTATCATTTTCTATCTTTATGTGTTTAATTGCCTATCTTCCCTAAGGGGCACCTAACATATGCATTTCATCCATGGTAGTTCTTCTCAAATATGAAGCGTTGAGATACACATTCTATTTTTATAAATAAGAAACACATCATCATCCAACCGATAGCCTTCATATTTATTTCTAATTTCTCTTGTTGTAATCCACATTTCACTTGAATGTAGAGTTCATCTTTAGTATGAAAGTTAATAACTCTCTTCTTTAGATCTGATTTGCAAATACTGTTAACAATCAAATTGACACCCTTAGTCATGTGATGGAAGAAGCACATTTTTACTATGCACCCGCAACATGAAGACATAACACAAGTACATTCAGGGACAATTCCTCTCTAATCTAATCACTTCTCCCATAAATGGAAGGATTAGGTGAAGACAATAAGAACCTAAGGAGATCAAGTTCAGTGATTGAACCACTCACAAAAGGTCCAAAACTAAGCTACACCAATCAAAAAGTGAAGATGAACGCATTAAAGTGCATTAATTGTACTTAAAGTATGATAAAGTTGTGCAAAAAGCCTAAAAACTATGGAAAAGTGGGTTTTTGAGCAAAAATAATAAAAAACGATGAAAAGGGACAATCCCACATTGAAAAAAGAAACTTGAGGGCTCATTTCCCAATGCTATATAAGAAAGGCATGGGAGGCATTGTAGGGGACAAAGGAAGAGCAAAGGCATGCTGGAGAAATCCTGAAGGAGGAGGAAAAGCTCAATTTCTTCAAAAGAAAGGGTGAAGGAAGGAAATCTCATGGAAATGGAGGAGGGATTCACACCAAGATCCATGGTAAGGATGTACCTCTTCATTGTTTTAATATGAAATGATTCAAGTTTGTTCCATTTAAGAGTTTGAAGTTTTCTTATCATGTATGATTTTAATTCTCAAATAGCTTTAGATCTTAATGAATTTTTATGAATGAATGTAGATCTTAAGAAACTTGTAATAATATTTTCATTTGCTGACAAAGAAACTCACCATTTCTTAGTAAGATAGATTGACAAGTTGCAGATCTAACTCCCTACTTGCAAACAACTCCATCTATTATCAAATACTAACAGCTACCACATGCATTTTCCTATAGAGTGCATCAAAAACCTTATTTTCTTTTCCATTTATGTGTTTGATCTCAAAATCAGATTCACAAAGAAATTCTATCCATCTAGCTTGTTTGGCATTTAAGTGTGGTTGCTCAAATAAATGCTTCACACCATTATGGTTAGTTCTAAGCTCAAATCTCTTTCTCATTAAGTAGTGCCCTCATATTTTCAGTGCATGCACTATTACAACAAGTTCCAAATCATAGCTAACATAATTTTTCTCAAGTTCTTCTAAATCTCATCACACATAACAAACTACATGATTATTTTGCATAGAACTCCATCTAGTATTTCTCTAAAAGCATCTATGCACACAAAAAAATCCTCATTAGTACCTTTAGTTTTCAAAATTGGAGCACTAGTGAGATGCATCTTCAATAGTTGAAAGCTCTTCTCACATCCTTGCGTCCATTCAAAATTTACCCCCTTCTTCTACAAGGAAGTGATTAGGTGTGCAATGTTGGACATCCCTCAATGAATCTTCTGTAATAACCATCAAGACTGATAGAAGGAATTGCATATTCTACACTCTTTGGAGTGGACCAATTCATCATGGTTTCAATATTCTCTGTATCCACATATATTCCTTCTTCTAAGGTAATGTGACCCAAACAATGAATTTTTTCATGCAAATCACATTTTCTTAGTTTTGCATACAAGTTATGTTCTCTTAGCAGTTGAAAAAATATCATCAAATGTTACTCATGCTCTTCTTCATTCTTAGAATATATAATAATATCATCCAAGAAAATAAACAGAATCTTATCCAACTATTTGTTGAAAACATTATCCATAAGACACATGAATGTAGTTGGTGCATTAGTAAGACCAAATGGAAGCACCACAAATTCATAATGGACATACTTAGTTCTAAAGGCTATCTTATGAATGTCTTCCTCCTTAATTATTGATGATAACTAGACCTCAAACCAATATTTCAAAGACTTTTTCTCCAATCATTTGGTTAAGCAAGTCATCAACTTGACGCAATGGATACTTGTTCTTCACTGTGAATTTGTTTAGTTTCCTACAATCAATACACAACCTTATTTTTCACAAAATAAGAAATGTGTTCCCATGGAGATACACTTGGCCAAAGATATCCCTTCTTCAACATCTCTTGTAATTGAATTTTCAACTCCAATAGTTCTAGTGTACTCATTCTATACGTGTCTCGAACACTAATCTAGTGCCACGAATAAGATCAATTGTGAAAATGATATCCCTCTTTGGAGGAAGTCCCATCACTTCATTAGGGAATACATCATTTAAATCTTGCAAGATGGAACAGTCTTCAAGATTTGGACCTTTAGTTTTTGTTGAATCTAATATATGGTTGCATACAATGGACATCATGTTCTAAAATATTTCCTCAGTTACAAGAATGAAATGTGTCAAACAAAAAATTATTTTAGGATGCCCTTTAATGTCCTTATGTTCTCATTTTCGTCAATGCAATCAAAATTCATGTTGTATCGGTCAAGTTTAAACTGATATGATTCTATACAATACATACCAATGAGGAGATCATAAGTACCAACTGTAAAACATTCAAGTTTTCCCATGTGTAAATTCCATTAAGCTCTGATGGACATATCTCCACCATTTCACTAACTTTTCTCTTATTCCAGTGGCTAATTAAATTAAACAAGACTTACTATGTTTGTACTTCTTAATAGTAATCGTTTCAAAAAAATTAGGAGTAACATATCTATGAATAGATCTATAATCAATTACAAACGAAATATATAGCTTAGCAATCTTACCTTCAACATCAACCACATCTAATTGGTGATCTTCTTGGCGACCTTCCAAAGCAACATAGATCATAGGAATAGTCCTTGCTACATTATCAACATTTGTAGCCGCTTGAATGTTGTGAAATTTCCTAGTGTTCTCCTTTTAATGTGGATAATTGATGAGAAAATGATCTTCTTCATATCCCTAACATTGGATAGGGTCCCTTGGTTTATTTCCCACTAAATCAAATGACTTAGCCTTGTTTTGAGTTGGATGATTTTGCTTATTTTTATATTGGGAAGGCTTGAACCCCTTCTTTCATTGTTCAAACTTCTCCTTCTTTTCCTTCCATGTCTTGTGGATTTATATCATGTTTTTATTCTTATCATAATAGTACTTAGCCTTTCTAATGGAATCGACTAGAATTTGATATCCATGAAACTCAAGTATGTAGTTATAATACTAAGGTAATCAATTTAGGAAGCAATGAATCCTTACCTTCTGATCTCCGATATACTTAACATACCTTAGTAGGTCCAAGAATTTATTTTCATATTCGTCCATGGTCATTTCCCCCAAATTTAACTCATGGAGTTCCTTCATTCTACCATCATAGAATATACCATAAAGATACTGTTAGCACTGAAATTGTTCTCAATTTTAATGTGTGTCTTTTAAATTGTTTGTTCCTTATTTATTTTTTATTTTATTTTATCTTGAATTTTGATGGTCTTGAATGCCTTTTTATTCTATATGTTATAGTTTTTGTTTTAATTTATTTTATCTTGAGTGGCTTATTGAGTATTATATTTCTTTTCAAAGTCTTCAAATACTTATTTAAGTTTACTCCAATGATTATTTCCAAAGTCTAACTTTCATTTTGAGCTTCTTTTCTAGGTTTTTCATGTTGAGGTATTCCCACAGCGCAAAATCCAAACCACATGCACTAGAGCACTGCAAGAATCTGAAATCATAGAAGAGCATGGTCGGTTGATGACAGAACATGTCCCATTACATTGGATGATGCTACGAGACTTCTAGACACCTTTTCAGCGTATCATGACACATGTACTGACCTGTTGTGAGTATCATTGAGGAAATTGGGGATTTGAATTGCCATGATTTCAAGTTTGGGGTTACAAATTTCACAGCTGCAGACACGTAATTTTTAAGGTTTTCTTGAATTTTTTCACCCGTAATTCAGTTCCAAGGAAGCAAATTGGTGGAATTATACTGAAATATGGGTAAGAATGGAAAAATTAGTCGATTTGAACCATGGATACGACCTAAGCCATGGAATTTCCAGAGTGTGAAGAGTTGTTTAGAGCAGTCGGTTGGTTCATTTTCTTTGAAAAAATCACAGGTTTTGATGTCAAAGTGTCTCATTCCCTCGCTCAGAAAATTACTAATAATGTTGTTGATTTAAATACCCTTCAGTTTGAACTCACGGAGAGTCTGATTGCTGAAGCCACCGGCACCTCCATAGATGGAGAATCCTGGTTCAAAAAGACCCCATTCAATTTTAATCCTAATGACTTCTTATTACCAGGAAACACAACCCTAGATTGGAGCAAAGGGGTTCAACTAACCAAGTTTAAGATAGAATGGAGAGAAGCAATTGGGATTGTACAGAGCTATATCACATGTGATGGTAGGTTCGCGTCGGTGTTTAAATATCATGTTAGGTTTCTGCTGCATCTGAACCAGCAATCAAGGATGAGTTTGCCATTCTTCTTACTTAAAAGCATCCATAAAATGTCGAATAGAATTAAAGGGCATGCTAATCATACACAAGAGTCTTTGTTCCATCATGGTTTGATAAAGTTAATCATTTTAACAGTCTTACAAAAGGAAAGCAGAAAATGGGACCATTTCTTATTCTGGTCAAGGTTTACCATCGAGCAGGGTGAGATTGTAAAGAAGAGTTTGCCTAATAAACAAGCTGGTTTTATCAAGAAGTTCAAAAGAGATGTGCCTGAAGACTTAATACAAGATAGCCCTTAGAAAGCTAGTTCAAATCTAGAATCCAGAAACTCTGGTAATGAAGAACAGGAAAAGGCGTTGGAAAATGAACAAGAGAACATGAAAGATGAGGAAATGGAAAATACAACAGGTTCTAATCTTGGAGAAGATGTGAGTTCAATAGAACAGAAGCAGAGTGATATGCCTGCAAAGGATAACTTAACTATAATATCTCATGCAGTTATTACAGAAGATAAGGTTTTGCAAGCTCCAAATTTTAAAGCAGATGTAAAGTCTCTCATGCAGTTGGAAAGACCAAAATGGAGGCCTAAAACAAGAGCAACAAATAAGCTGAGACTGAACATGAGAAGAATATTGAACCCTAAGCTAGAAAAAGAGAAGATTATTGTTATCCAAGATTCTTCAAGTGATGAGGATAAGAAAAGAAAAGAGGAATTTATATCTTAGCAAGATCATATGGGCATTCAAGAAGATCATTCAATGACACCAGAACCAGTTCAAGAAGGCCACGAAGTTTCATAGGAGGAAGCTGCTCCAATTATAGAACAAGGTATGACCTCAGGAGTCACATTTGCATAAGCAGCAGTGAAGAATAGGGAGGAAGATTTAATCTTTAAGAAACTAGATATTCCATGGTTATCAGACATGGATTCGACATTACTCGAAGAGGTGCATATGGATTCTGAAGTAGAAAATATCAGGAAAACTGTGCAGCAGCATAAGTCACAAATTCAGTTCCTAAGTGAATCCAATGACAGACTAGTAACTACAAATAAAAAATTAAAGGAGGACCTGGAGCACATCAATGTGCATTACCAAGAATTGATAGCAGTAGCAAAAGAAGCTCTAAGAAGAAAGATGGAAGTTGAAAATAAAGCTGAAGACATAATCAAGCAAAATAAAGTATTATCAAAGCAGAGTTAAAGGTTTGCAGACAAAGCAAATTCAAGATAAGAAGAAGTCCCATGCATTGGAAGGGATAGCCATGCTAGCAGAGGTAGCCAAGCAGTTATGAGCGCTAGCTAATGTCCATCTATTCAAGTATTTCATTTTGTTATAATGTATATAGTGGTTAATAGTATGTTGTCTTTAAAGATTCGAAGTTAGCATATAAACTACTTAATGTAACTGCCTCGAAACTAGACCTAAAGACAGTCATGAAACTGACCTATTTTGTAAATGATAAAAGGAGAAAAGTTTAGTTAGGGGGGTTCGGTTTTTGTTTCAAGAAAAGCTATAGAGCTAAGGACATTGGATGTATATTCAAACTAATACATATGACTCCCATGTAAGTTTTTGAAGATCGAGACTGATTTATATACAAATATAAGCCACTTTATCCTATCTATTGATTTTGTTTATGGCCAGTTTGACCACTCAGCCTATGATTTCATTTCTTGATTAAAGTTTTATTCATGTGAATGCTCATATGTTGTGGACAAAACCAGTATTATGCTTATGAATGTTTATGGTTTATGTTTATCTTTATACATTTATATCTCAGCTCTTTGATGTTATTTTATGATTCAATATCTGCATTAGTTTGATGATTGATTACCTTCTTGTGAATGAAACCTTCAAACCAAAAATACAAAAACAAATTTTGCTTTCTTTAAATTATTTTCGAGATTGTACTAGCTTGTTCCCTTTGTAGTCTAGGGGCAATTTCTAGTACAAACAGATACATTTTCTGAAAGTGCTTCTTGAACTACTTCCAAACAATATTGGTTTCGTTGATTTTCATAACTTTCCTTATATGCATCCGCCAAATTGAATATTTGACATTCAAATTGAATATGGTCACTCTATCCTTCATGATTCCACAATAATCATGGGCTTGAAAACATTTCCTCATCCCAAGGAGCTAATCTTCAAATTCTTGTCTAGATTTAATTTCACCATCCAATTTAGGGATCTTTTCCTTTTGAAATTCTACATGTAAGTTATCTATAAAAGTATTCTTCTTCCTATGCTTGCGAGAACAAGACCTTGAATTACTTAGTGAGTCTTTAGGGGAAAATGACTCACTATCAGAGGATTCCGATGTTGTATATGTCCCATCTATGGAGGTATTTATTGTGCTATGGGACCTCTTGAAATATCAATTTCTTGAATTGTTCCCACTTCCATTAGAATTAGTTAAGCTTTTCCATGATGAAATTACACTCTTAGAATTCTCATAGTCTCTATAATATCTAGATGAGTCACTTGATTTTTGCATGCATTTAAATTTGTCTCTGCATTTCCATCATATAAATTTTCACCCATAGCATATGATTCAAGTTCATAAGGATTATGTGCCTCCTCCACGATAGTGGTGTCTTAGCCAAACCAAGAATGAGCCTTTGTTAATTTAATTATCTTGAATTATGGCATATAGTTGTCTCGGACATAGTATTATATCTATGAAAGTGTTTATATAATTACTTATTTTATATACATTTAGACCCCAAAATTGTAGATATTTTTTTTGTATTCATTTTGGAAACTATCCATACTGAAATTTATTGTCAAATCAAGGCTATAGTCTCATTTCTTACCAAATTATGGAAAAAAAATAAAACTACTTATTAAGAATATAAGTCTTCATCCTTGTTCTCCTATGGATTATATTTTCAATGGTTGTACTCATGTTCAATTCCAAGTATTGAGATAAAAGTTACAATACCCAGATATTACCATTTATTACCCAACTTTTTGCATATTTCTATTAGTTCAACAAAGGATGGATACCAACTTCTTCTAATTATAGAAAATAATATAGCAAAAAATATTTAATTTTTTTATAGTAAGTGATAATATTATTTATGATTGGGAATACTCAACACCCTTGAGACCTGTGATTTGATGCTCCAACCATTTTCTACTTAAATCTAGAATTGTCAACCTCTCACTTTTTCTAGACTGAAAAATTGACAAAAAAAAATTCCATCTTTCAAGCCATACAAAACTAAAGATGTTAACTAGGGAAAAAGTTTCCATATTATTTAAATATTAAATGCTAACTAGGAAAAAATTTCCACAAGTGTTGTCTCGGGTCACTTTTCCTCAATTTAAACTTTCCAAAACTATAAAAAAAGTGTCGAAATAGGTGATTTTTCACTAAACTTCAACTCTACTCCAAAGCCTTTCAAACCTAGTTGATTGGTCGATGTAATTTGATCCATTCGTGACATTTATTTCTCTCTCTTCATAAATATTTCTCCTACTCCATGATAATATCTAGTCCATATATCTCTTTTCTCTAAAATGATATGGGTCATTTGCGATATAAATATTTTCCATCCCGTGAACCTTTTATCATATGATACAAGAATAGTTGGACTATTGATCTAATATTCATTAATTTAATTTGATCCATTCTTGGAGCTTTTAAGATTCAACCCTTTCGATTTCCCATCTCCCATGATTAATTATCATTGTTGATCTCATTCTGCAAGATGATACCCCACCATTCGCGACAACTTATTCCTTCGGTCCTTCTCTCTCCTATATCCCACACAAGATA
Organism: Larix kaempferi; assembly: GCA_027924585.1. Lineage (NCBI taxonomy): Eukaryota > Viridiplantae > Streptophyta > Pinopsida > Pinales > Pinaceae > Larix > Larix kaempferi. Next base: position 4,931,024 of record BSBM01000756.1, read on the forward strand.
TTATGTACTATTAATCGAATGGATAAATTTAATCCTAGTCATTCACAATAGAGCATTCCCTCGATAATATATGTGCATATAAATTGTGACAATTCACCTTCACCCTTGATCCCCACCAAATGTGTCAATTGATTTCCTCCTCAGCCAAATTAGACAATTTCCATATATATATATATATATATATATATATATATATATAATTTTTATTTTTGCTTAATATAGTCCAACATTCTAACAAAATATCTAATACAATTTATGGTGTCTCCACCCATCACTTCCGACCTCAGGATTGTAGTGTTCCTTAAACCTTAAATTTGAAACATAAAGAAGGAATACAAAGATTATAGATGCATATAACCAAATACAAGAGACATATAAGATGCAATATGTGAAATATGCCCAATTGTATTAATGCTTTATTAGAAGAAAGATAGTGATGCTCACTTTCCTCTTGAGGTAGGGAAATGTTGGGCCTAATGTTTTGTGAACGAGTTTTGTGTTAGTGTGAAAAGGGGAGTGTAGCGAAGTGGTCAAAAGGGAGTGCGCCCGTAGATAATGGAAATGGTAGTGGTTGATTGATTCAACCAAGAAATTGGTTAAGTTAGGAAGTTAGTTATATTTTCGGTCCACTTAGTGGTCTGCGGGGCTATGCGGAAAAGTATAAATATGTAATGGGTTGGGTAGAATAGGCTATTGATGTTTTGAGTAAGAATGAAAATTTTGAATGTAAGAAAGATAGTGTGATGAAGAGAAGAATGATACCATGTAATGTTTTGTATATAGAAGAGTTGCGAAGAAGTGCGATCTGCAGGCTATGTGCGCAAATCCTTGAAGAAGATGAAAAGCTTTTGTAAGGGGATCAATGAATAAACAAAGCATTTACGTGGTTTTCTCCCAGTTGGGTTTCCACGTAAAAAACCTTGGTGTTTTATGTATATGAATGATTGTGTGTGTGTCTGTGTGTTGTTTTACTTACTTGTATTGATGATAAAATGGTAAATATGCAATGACACAATAGTCTTATATGAATGTTCTCAAGTACAATAGACTGCGTAGTATATGCATGTTAAACACATAGTCTGTAAATTGAATTGGTTTCTGTTGAAGCTCTATTGATATGTTTTATGGTAGAACAGAGTATGATCCCCTTCATTTCTGTAGAAACTTGGTTCATGTATATCCCATAGGTACTTCGGGTGAGAGGTTTCTTGTTCGCAGATGATGCCGAAAAGGGATAATGTCTTGGGGTTTGTTGGCATGTGTTGTAGTGAACCCGGGTCTTCCCACAAGTGAGCCAAAAAATTGTTCCATTGTTGGGACCAGAATCTGTGCTTGAAGGGGGCGAGTAGATGTGGCATATGACTAAGCAAGAGATCTTAGAATGGATAGAAAAGAAGGAACAATATTTTTCTGAAGAATAGAGTAGAAATCCAAGGACCAGCTCGCGGGAATGGTTGGAAAGGTATGTTTTCTCAAATATACATGAAATATTCGTTGTTGAATTTCCCATGCTATTATCTGAGTGATGGTCGAATTTAATAGAACAAAAGATGTTTTTTCAGGGTGGTGAACCAACAATGTGGAATCTTGAATTAGTCCGAAGGCTTAAAGGTATTAGTAATAAGATTGCATGTGTTGTTGATTACTGGATTGATAGTATATTTGCGGGTTATGTCGATGAGTTTGCTGTAGAAACTTTAAAGTCTTATAATGCAACTGAAAGAGACTTCTTCAAAGGACCACGAGGTAGGTATTTGAAATTTATGTATTTGTGGATCAAGATGTTACTTTGTGAAAAGGATGTTATGAGAATGGAATCTAAGTAAGCAAATTTGCACATAGGGAATTGGGTGTTGACCAGAGAAGGTCTGAGAGTATGTTGGAGAAGAGTGAGCTGAAATGCTAAGGGGAGAAGAGAGTGAAACAGATGAAGAGTGTATATTTCTGTGAAGTGGAGCAAGGTTTTGGCATTGTAAGAGGAGAAGGACTAGGATAGGGAGAAAGGAAGTTCGCAGTGTGGCCAAAGGTTGTGACTACATCGTTTTGTTGTAGCTTAAGAAGAGTCATTTAGTACGGAAGAAGAAGAAAAGGAAGATTACCAGCTCATATAGGAGGAAGAACCAGTTGAATTGTCTCATACTAGACGCTACGACATACCCATGGCCCCATGTGCATCTCTTGGAATTGAGGTAAGTAATTTTAGGCCATCGCATCTTGTGACACCAAGTGATAGTAATGGAAGTAGTCAGAATAGTGGTTCATCTAGTAAAGTTCATAATTCAACCAATAAAAATAGTGGAAGTATTGGCCTTATAGTTCAGAGTCAACTAGTACCTCTGAGACAGAAGATGGTGGGAGATGATATGAAGTTACCTCTTTTTCATGGGAATGTATCTGAAGATCCAAAGCAACATTGTGTTGACGTCTAGAAAAATTCCTTGTGTCAACCATAGGGGTTCTCCCCAGTGAAAAGTCACAATTAGAATTTTTACTGTTTGGAATAGGGAACCCATCTGGTTTATGGTCCAACTACCATAAAATATGCTCTTGGGATAGGTTTATCGGATGTGGCCCGATCCACCGTTTCAAGTTTTAAGGTTTAAATGCAATGTAGATTGCTAATTCTAAATGCATATGTTTCTACCTATGCTTGCTTAATGAGCAGAAATAGGCCTCACTTAGTGATGGGTAAGTTCTTACCTCTCATCTTATCACCTCTTTACTGCCAGTTAAACAAGAAGATGTCCTAATTAAATGCATAATTTTAATCTACTTAATCTATCCTTGCAATGAGCAAAATTTAAAAGGGATAGTAATGATTATGAACTACATCATACACTTCCAGAAGCTAACCATTGGAGATAATGTAATTAACAGTTATAGAATAAAATAAACACATACATAACTTGAGCATTGACATTTATTACTTTCATTACTCGCAAATACACAAAAAATTGCATTTTTCATTCATAAACAACAAGATAATTCAAGCATTAGAATAATCCAACAGAAAAAGAAAGATCTTACTACATATCCATGAACAAAAGGAAGAAATAAGTTATGCACATTAGCCCATATGCTTCAATACAACATTCCATGTATGCCTTCACCCAGAAATATTGTCTTTCTCATTAGCAGAAAATAGTTTCTTACATATGAGCCTAGTACAATCCTTCACAAAATCCCTTCTCTCTTCTAGTTTCTCCTATTTATCTTTACAAACCCATTCTTGGGGTGACTTATCACTTCATATTCCTTGGACCTTTCACTTTTCAAAATTTTGTCTTTTTGTGATTACAAAATAAGTGATCAAAAATATTAAAACATAATACAATATTATACTAAGTTGATGGAGCATTTCCTTGACTTTGGATATAATAATTCCAAAGGCCACTTTCATAGGAAATTATATTCAATTGTCGAGGTTCTAATAGCTTTAAACTACTTCATGAAATGGTAAATCCTTGATCATGGAATTCAACCCTTTAGTTGTTGCATTGTGGCCATTTGCTAAGTAACGAGTCTTCATTGTAGCCTGTACAATTCACTCCTACAGATCTTCTGCAGTGATAGTCTTTAAACTTCTGATAACAACAATATCTTCTTCCTTGATAGTCCTTAGTTCAACCAAGCGTTTCTCTTTTGGTACCAAATTTTCAAACGATCCAGGTTTGGTTTCATTTTGGATTAATATCATGTTTCAACAACCTCTTTTATTTTTTAGTCTTTCGGTGCACCTATGAATGTTTGGTCATTTTTTTGGATCATAATACTTTAATTGGAAGCTTAATTTGTATTTTCAATCCACATCCTGAAAGAGCATATGTTCAAAAGTAGAAACAAATTCATAATTTTTAATTTGAATAATGCATCAAATTTTCATATTTTCACTAAAATTATGCTATATTCGAAATTTGAGCCATTTTAAGTAATCGTCATTTTTACTCTCCATCTAAACATATTTTTGTCAAACCTCACCTTAAGTTGATTAGACTATCATTTAAACTTTAATACATTACAATTAAATTGTCAAAATTAAAGTTTCATGTACTTTTGATGTAAATGAATTGACAACAAAACATTACAAATAATATTATAATGTAATTACTTTCTATAAAATTATTATCACATTATAATTGTAATATGAATCTCACTTTTGTTGGGGGAGCAAATACTTTATTTATCATCTATATTTCTATGGAATTAAAAAACTTGTCATGTATGTTTATTAATTTTGATGATATGACTGCTAGTGTTTTTCTATATAATTATAATAAAAAAGTAATGCTTAGACTTAAAGTGGAGAGTATTTATAATTCATAATGAAGTGAAGCATTCACTTTTTAATGAATTGAAGTAATGCCACTTAGACAATGATACATTTTAAAATGGATCGTATATTTATTAAAATCTTTTAATACATCAATGTTCCTTTACGTTAAAAGGCCTCTTGTTTTTTCCAAATTATATTGCATAGTGTTTTGTAGGATTTCGTGAATATAGTGTTCATGGTTGGTGATGACTCACATTTTTGAAGTGCTACAAGTTTGAAAAAGGAGATGCCATCGAGTTGTTTTATCTTAAGATGGTTGAAAGAAACCCAATGTTTGTCCCCCGATACGATCATTTGATAGAAACCAATTCATCCAACAGAACGAAAAAAGTGCAGACGATTTTGGAAGATGGTGCGGAACTCAAACGAATAACATGCAGAGATTTGATCCACCGTCTCACAGGGGGAATTAAGGACTGTAGCTACTATTCAGGATTTTTGTTATTATCTTCATTGTTGTTTATAACAATAGTCTGCAGAACTGGAGGAAACTTTATTTTCCAAAAGTTCTACTCTTGTTCTCTTGTAAATATTAATAGGTATAGGACAATGGATAGGCTGGGGATCTGTTGCTGGTTGTTGTATGACACTCAAGATTCTTTTGAAGACTTGTTGTGATTACAGTTTATGGGGTAATATAAATACTTTTTAGTATTCAGTTAAAATGTTCTTTGCTTGCTTGTCTGATGTTCATGGTAGTTGTGTTCACTATCCTTTGATGTTTACACATTGATTAATCTATTAATCGTCAGTTTATAGATCAGAGGTAAACAATTTGATGTTTGAATAAAATAATAATTGTTTTGTTAATTTACTCAGAAATCTTATTGAATCTCATAACATGTTTTAATTGTGATTTGATTTTAATGTTAAATCTGATTCAAACTTTGTTAATCTTTAATTTGGATCTATGTAACTGTTTAGGTCATTCAAACTTTGTTCTTGGCCAATATATGATAGATCAGATAGGACAAATTTTAGTTTTAAATCTAGATTCCAGTTTATTTCGTAGTGGAAACCTACATGTTTTCTAGCATTTGCTAAACTGTTTTCAATTTAGCAGCTACTAAACTGTTTGTCTCGACTATTGGAAGTTGCATATTAGTTAACTTTGCATTTCATTCCAGAGTAGTTTATCATTCAGGAAATTATTAAAATATGACTATGAGACTCTCTTGTTGAGAGCAAACCCATATAGGAAGCGAGGCCTTTTTTCCTTCAACAGGGCCATGTTTCCACTCTAAGATATGACCCTGATTTATTGCATGCTTCATCCCATTCAAGAATGACTGCATCATATTTGTCTCCTAACTCAACTCCCTATGTTCATGGGTCATCGTGTAGTGGCACCATGTGTGGTAGTGCTTCTACTAGATTTGTGACCCTTCCGACCATGAACCCATACTATCCTTTTCCTGGCCCTCTGCTAGCTTCTCCAATGAAGCCATGCCCTGCTACTCCTCCTTTCCCTCATGGCTAAGTGTACACCCAACAAAACATGCATGCCCAACCTATGTCGAATAAGCAACAAGTGCATCCCATGGAAAAGAATAAAGTAAATAACCAACGACAGGGAGTTGGATCCCAACCCGCCAACCCATCTAATAACACTGGATCGAATCCTACAGATCAAGATCCCAACAAGCCACCTAAACAAGCAAAAAACACTCAACTATGGACCAATCATCCATGTTCTTTTTGCGGTGTGTATGGGCATTATACCCATCACCATCCTCATTTGGCTAAGGCACATCAACTATGGAATGAGGCAAACCAACGCAAAGCGACTGGTGCCCCACAGGGGAAAGAGAACGCACCTTTACCTTATCCCACTCAAATGCAATTGGCGATGTTCAACACAACCATTGGTGCCTTCTCCACCCCAACTAGCTTCGTTGAGTCAACCTCCTAACTCTAGTGTCCAACACCTCCTTATGTTGTCCACTGACGTGAAACTTCAAACTCAACATAGCCAGTATGTTTTAGCCTCCGAAACTTCCATTACTGATAAGGGAAAAGACACCACTCCAATTGACGAAACCTTGCACCTACCTAAACCACCTAATGATGAGATCCCTAAAGCCCCAAGTTTCCTTAGCATCACATCGCAAACAATCCCAATGCTCGATCCACTCCTAATTATAACATTGTGGACGACTTAGCGGAGTCCCCCACTGCCATGTCAACTCAGGAAGTTCTTAGGAACTTCCTCGTGCAACACAAATATGTATTGTCAATGTTAGGTGCGATCGATCCTTCAAACTCATGTTTGATGATGCCTGATTTGGATCAAGGAGAGTCGTGGAATCCTTCCAAATCTCGGTTATCGTTCGCAACTTGGTGATTCATTGGTACATTGTCAATGAAGCCGCATCCACTTGCATCATGCCAACTCACGTTTGGAAAAATATCAGATCTCCCCTAGTCACATCGTCCCTCATGACATTGCGCACCTATGATGGCCGCATAGCTCAACCTCAAGGCCTTCTCCATAATGTCCCCATAGAGTTAGCTAGCAAAATAGTGTTAATCATAATTGAGGTTGTCAATGCCTAGAAAGACTACCACCTCCTCCTTGGGCATAGCTACATGTCTACATTGAAAATAGTTGCGTCATTCATCTTCCGGCTTATGATGTTCCCTCATGAAGGGAACATCATCAAGCTCGACCAATTTACGTACTACACCCCTAAGGGGCCGGCTTGTCCAAAAACGTCTTACCCATGGTAGACAACTATATCAACTACAGTTCTATCCCAAATTTTGCGTGTTGGGCCCGACAATTTTCATGATTCCCCCATGGTTGGAACCTTTTAGGATATACCTCCTCCATCCCCAAAGGTGGAAAAAGCATAGCTATGTATAGTTTCCTCGATTAAACAATGACCTAACCTCAACTTCAACCGCAACCTCAACCTTCCCCCTCTCCCAGCGAGTAAACTAGGAAACAATGTGGAGCCATGCCTATTTAGCAAATCATGTTCTTGTTTCCACCTTATGGAATCATGAGCACACCAGTCATGGTGACTATTAATCTCTCGGGTTTGACATTTGGCCTCCTTATTTTGTATCTCACCTCTCTGAACCCACCTCCCACACCACAGGTTGTTTTGACACATGTGCAACCAATCATCCTCCTCCTGTAGCACCTAAGGAAACACCTAGCGCCCCCCACCACTCCCCAAGAAGAAACCTGAGGGCTAAGTGATGAATGCAACACCGCTGGAAAATATGAATAAATTTGTGAACCCTCCCCCTATTGCCTAAGCTCGAGTGCCCTTGCCTTGCGCTTTGTGTGAGTTTTTGGGTCACACTACCCATAACTGTCTGGAACTGCCTATCCTACACACTCATATCCAAACGTTAGACGATGAACCTAACAAAAACATTCCAATGGCACATTTTCCCAACACCTCTAAGAGGCTTAACAAGTTATTGCACACCAACCATCCTTGTGTGATATGTGGTCTCCATTGTCACGTCCCCATCTAGACCCTATCACTTTAACATTTTAAATGATGTAATATTGTTATGAAATCATGGTGAGGAGCTCAAGGCCAAGGCCCCACCATCGATTTATTGATGCATATGGTTTAAGTGCTAGCCAGGCACATTGGAACTTCAACATCATGTAATATGCATTTTAATAAAAATACCCACAACTAGCTATGCAATGCAACAAAGAGATGGGGGCATGATTTCACAAGGAATTGGGAAGGAAAAACATTCAAACCCTTGAGCTAATCAGTTCAAGCCAAGTGTCAATGAGAGAACCCATCAAACCCTCAACTACCCATGTTGACTTTTGTACCCAATCATTGATTTCTCCCAAGAGTTGGTTGAGGTAGTTAATTCCTTGGGGAATGGGAGGTATGGTTGTCCAAATTCAGGTATGGGAAAACCACCCTGCATGGGAATTCGTGTTTTGCTTCTTGGGCAAGAAAAGAGCCATGAATTTCTCCCCCAAGCCATTATCCATGATCATTCCTTCTCCCTCACGAGTTTAGAGCTACCTGGGCGTTTTCCTCCATGGTTTTTTTTGTTTCTGGGTTTCCCTTCATCTTTTACCTAGGAAGGGGCGTTTTTGTGTTGATTATCGGTGGGGAAGAGAACAACGTGTTTTTGGGTCTTCCTAGATGTCATTTAGGCCATTGGAAAGGATCATGACCAGTGGGGAGAAATCGGTTTTACTCCTAGGGGTTGAAATCGAATTACTCTTTCCACAGTCTATTTTAGTGATCCACGATTTGGGAAAAACCCATGGACCCTGTTTTGTAAAATACCCTTGTTGTAAATGGTATCTATGCCCAATGTTGTGCTTGCGGTGTGAGAAATGAGAATGCTGGGGTATGGGATTTGGGTATCCATTGCTTTGGCTTGAGCTTGAGAATAAGCATCCATGGTTCAAATGTAGCCTGATAAACCCAGCTGTGGACTGGCTTGGCTGAGATGAAATGAGTAATTGGCAGTGAACTAGCTGGAATGTTCCCTTTCCTTGTGAGAATCATGCCCAGCTCGGGGGTGGCCTTCGGACGGACTCAGTATAAGCTGTCGAAGAGCCTATGGTTGGGTGGAACGTTGCAGCGACATAGCTAGTTGCTTGGGGCAGTTGCAAAATGAAGATAAGTGTTTTTATGTCTATGTATTTACTTCTGCAATGTTTAATTAATGATTATTTTGATATGTTGGATGAGCATGAATTGTGTGTGTATGTTGTTTTAATTCCGATGTGCATAAATGATTTGTTTTACATCTGCACACTCACATTTTAATTATATAAATTTAATGAATGGGCTGAGATCATGTGAAAGCCCTGAATTTGGCATCATGTTCCCTGCCTTGCATTAGATGAATGGGTGGGTACGTGACATCCATGACCACTACTTGCACCACTACCCTAATCTACCTTATTATCAATCAGTACTCGCTAACCTGCACCAACTCTCCAAAGAACCCCAAGTCGTAGTCATTGAAGAAGTTCACCCTCTAGTGACTTCTTCAAGTGAGACGAACACCATTTGATTCATCCCGTATTTTAATGAACCTTCCAAGGTATCATGCGATACCACTACGCCCTCGTCAGAGTCATGCCCCCAATACTTAGCGAGTCAATCATTTCGAAGCGATGAAGACATATTATCCTTTATGGATGGATTTTTAGGGTACAACCAAATTCAGATCCGCAAAGAGTATCAGTATAAGACTTCCTTTACTACCCCATGTGGCACTTTTTCCTACCGAGTCATGCCATTCAGGCTGAAAACCACTGGAACCACCTTTGAGCACGACATGTCATACTATTTTCATGACTTGGTTCACATCATCTTTGTTTACTTGGTTTACATCATCTTTGTTTTCTCGACATTTGAATATGTTGTCACTAGTGTACTAGTCCAAGAAGATATTGCTTTTCAAGAGCACGTCATTTACTATTTTAGTCAGAACCTATTTGTTCCACTGCTCAGATATCCTCATGAGGAGAATTTGGTCCTTTCCATCATCTTTTTGGTTCAAAAGATATGCCATTACATCATTCTGAGTCGAACCAAAGTGGTCGCAGACTCGAACCCAATATTGTATTTCTTGAATCGACACCTTATTCAAGGTCGCATTGCAAAATGGATCGTTATCCTTCAAGAGTATGACCTCGAGTTTGTCACCCCCAAGAGTTCCAAGGCATTAGCTTTGGCACAAATCATCACAAATTTTCCATCTAAGTCCGTGGTAACCTCTATCATTTACCACCTACCATATGAATATGTGTTCACCATTGAGTCTGACAATCCTTAGTATGAGGACATCCTGGTGTACTTGTGCGCCCATAAATTCGGCCCTCAACTTAGCCACAATGATCGTCGTCACATTTGTCACGAAGACCCTTTCTACTTACTCATCGATGATGTCCTCTGTTGATAAGGTTTGATACCATTTTGTGATGATGCCTCACTCATGAAGAGACCAAATAGGTCTTAATCGATTTCCATAGCGGGGCTTGTGACGATCATCTCTTATGGATGGCCACTTCCCAAAAGGTCATCCGTGTCAGTTATTTTTGGAAACCCTATTTTATGATTGCAATGCAGTAGTCAAACATTTCCACAATTTCCATATTATTTCCCCAAAGGAAAGAACTCCTCTCGCACCACTTCACCCAGTGGTCACCATCAACCCTTTCTGCAAATGGGCTATTGGCTATATGGAATGAAATCATGCATTGGTTGGTGGACATAAGTACATAATTGTGGTCATTGACTAATTCACCAAGTGGGCTAAGGCCATGCTAACCTTTAATTATATTGGTCAAACTGCAGCGCGTTTCTTTTTCAACCATGTCATCACACAATTTGGCATCCCTCACCAACTAGTGTCTGACCATGGTTCTTATTTCGAAGAGGATGCCTGGAAAGAGTCATCATACCCATTGAAGTATGAGCACCAATTTTCCTCCTATTACCCTCAATGCAATAGCCAAGCTGAGGTCTTCAATAAAATCCTCAAAACCATGCTTCAATGGATGGTGTATAAGCACAAATCCAACTAGCATCATATTCTTTTTCCAGCCTTATAGGCCTATCACACATCAACCAAAACTACAACGAGATTCACCCCTTTCCACCTCGTGCATGGAGTGGAACCAGTTCTCCTAATTGAGTGCCAAATCTCGTCCCTGCACATTTTTGTCGAAATTCTAATAGAGACCACTGCTTTGGAACAAGTTTTGATCGCTCTCAAACAAGATTATGAGGATCGTCGTGCCACACTCCAAATGATCGAAGTTGCCAAGCATCAATCAAAATCCCATTATGACTCTTGTGTATGCCCTCGCAATTTCAAGAAGGGAGACTTTGTCCTTTTTTAGGATCAATCTCATGACAAACTTGGCAAGGGAAAGTTTGAGTCCATGTGGTAGGGACCATATGTTGCCAAACATTGTCACAACAAGGGGGAATACATCCTCGTCAATTCGAAAGGTCACCTCTTGAAGAACGCCTACAATGGGTTGTACCTCAAGATATTTTACGCTTAACCTTACCGAACCCCTTGTTCATTGTATTATATATTTTTCCCTTTTTGTTTTATATTTTTTGAAGAAGATCCTCATGGTTTGTTTCCTTGATCTCATCCAATGGGTCCTTATCTTGTCATATATGTCGATTATGCTGAAAACGCATGTAGATATTGTCTAAATCTCACCTAGGATGCATGGGTAATTCATTCCCCGATGCACATGCTAGTTCACATCAGTGGTGCATGTGTTGGTGCGGACACCAATAACTAGGTGGAATATGCTGAGATTGGTCTCTTGATCGATGCCCTACACATGAGAATTCATCATCTTCAAGTTTACCTTAATTCCCAACTACTTGTCACACAGTTGAACAAATGTTACCAGGTACGCAATCCTTGCCTCTTTAGAAACTTCTTGTGCACTAAACAGTTGGTTAGACTGTTTGAATCCATCACATTCATTCATGTCCCCAGGTGTCTTAATAATGTAGCAGATCAAATGGCTAATGATATTCTAGAGTGGCACATCAATCTTCAATAATAAGGAAATAATCCAACCACGTGCATTTCTTATCATTTTGCATCCACTTATAAGCAAGCATCACATAATAGACAGGCTATATATATATATATATATATATATATATATATATATATATATATATATATATGTATGTATGTATAAAGTGTTGCATCCAGGTTAATATGTATATATAAGTCATATGTCCAAAATACAGTTGCATCTACAACAAGGATCCCCAATAGCTCTGTAAAATATCATAAGTACATTGACCAAAAATCTCCATGCTCATCACATGGATGGCATCTCTCTAATACTGTCAGCGAGTCATCATAATAATCAAAGGACTCATCCTCAATCTCCTCCTCACTACTCTCGTCAACAATGCAAGGTACATCTCCTCGCGCCATTTCTCGCATAGCCTTGACAACTACGACAATCTGGCACATAATCAACCGCCACTCACTTGGCGTCTGGAAGAAAATAGTGATCAAATCCTCATCGAGGTTTTGCCACCTGACATCCACGATATCCTCTAATAGTCGCTATATCTAGGAATAGTCCGTCAAGTACTTCCTCAACACTCATGTGTCGTTGTTGTGCATGGGGGGAAAGGTCGATACCCTCAACCCTGTCGCAGTACCTCTGATAATCCGTCGAAGGAACAAGTCCCACATCTGCACACAAATATGACAAGTCATCAATACCGATATGATATCAAAAATCTAGATATCAACTAGGCTAGTGTTGTAAACACAGCTGTAATCAGCATTCATATGTACCATCATGTCCCCATGCCTGACAAAGAGGATGGGGTAACTCAAGGTCCCCCCTATATTCCATGCCAACATAGAGGTAGTCCTCAATGACAAATAGAAGTTGTCACCACTATGAGAAGAAGTATCGACTAAAGACTCTCCCCACTATGCATCTTCCCTTGAGAATCATCATCTCAACCCAGTGTCTCATCCTGGGCTCCATAGGCATGTCGTCTCTCACTTCCAAGTGTGGTTGCAGTGTCAACACTCTCTCAAAGAAAAATGAGCAGATCAATGATGAAAACATGAAGCCTCCCCCAATGCAAATGGCTTGGTTCAACTCTCGTCGAACCGGGGCTAGGAACATCTGGGCCCACCCGAAGTAGGTCCCATATAGCACTCTCTCAATTAAAAGCATCTTCCCACCTAAGATCTTGTGCGGACCAATAGATCCCACCACTTGTGCCACAACTGTAGTAATGGATTGAGTCTCCAAACTCTCAATGTTGAAAAGCAGAATGGATGATATGTGAAGTTGTGTAGTACCAACACAATAATGATCAAGTATATCCTGCATACTCACGTCCCATGGACGTTTGTGTTGCGTGTCACCAATCACTCCCAACATAGGGAGCCTAGTCATGAAATATATGTCCTAGAGGGTGAGATCCACTCAGTCACCCATCACTATGAAATCCTCAGCATCCCAATCCCAAAAATAAACTATCTTGTAAGTAGCAACCTTGCATTGTGCATCAACGGGTTCTAAAGAAACTTGAGACGCCCATTCCTTGCCAGCTTGTCTCAGATAGCCTGGTCCCTTCGGATATCTCCACAGAAGCCATCCACATCCTACTCTTGCCAGTTCACCCTTGACATCTTTCAAAGTCAAACAAGCACCAAGGATCAGTCAAAAATAAAAACAAAAATATGCCTTAATATTCAGGCCGCTTCTTTCAAGGAAATATGTGCGACCTAGGTTGCACCAGTTTGGTAGAACAAAGTGACCTAATTCGAATATTTTCTACAAAAATGTGCGACCTAGGTCACACTTAACTCTTGGATAGGCGTGACCCAAGTCACACCTATCTTCTCAAAATGTGCAAACTAGGTTGCTTAGTTTCCCACGAAATGTGCAACCTATCCCAAAAACCCTTGTGGGTTTTGTTTGGATCCCTCAAATGCCCAAATAAAAAAATGAAATAGATAAAAATGACAAGCAAGATGATTCCAATATGAAGCTCGCAAAAATGAAAACTGTCGACCGAATTAAAAGAAATATGCGTCTGAAATTCGGGGCCTTCCACACAACTCAAACAGTCAACAATGAAAATGGAAAATGGCATAGTGCCTCCCACCCTATTTGAATGTTATTTGGTCCCAATGTTCTTCTGAATGTTATAGCCTCAAACGGTGTCTGTTTTATATGTCGTTCACACTGTCAAAATCAGGGTTTTGCGCTCTTCTCGATTATGAAAACCATTTTTCACGATCAAAAACAATTTCGGGCTACCTTTTAGCTCACCTCGATTTGAATGCCCTCATTTAAGTCACCCATTTTTTATGTACTTGTACACTACATTTGATTTCCAAAAGCACATTTACACTTAGGTATCATTTCTATGCGTATATGTCCATGTCACAATGAGGATCATTACTTCCAAATCAATGACAACCCTACAGGTATAATTATTCAAACTGGCATATAGGTACTCACCCCTGTAGAATATCATATGCATTGACCTTATTCATCCCCCTTTAGACCCGTAGGACCCCCCATCATGTTTGGGTAAGTGGCCAAGCCCAGCCATTCTTGCATTCACCCTTACCCGACAGTAGATCCTACCTTACATGGGTGATAGTTTAGTTCCCTTTGTCATTTGGCACCCATTCCGTTTCAATTCACATAGGATTGAGAGTCCATGTAGTCTTTGATTTCACATAACATTTCATATTACTCTGTCATCATCACTCATTGGCCTCTGTCATCATCACTCATTGGCCTACCTTGCAGACTCCCAAATTTATGGTCGTTAAGGCATTCTGATGATCTACATTACACGCTCACGAGCCCACTGCTCCATCCATATGAAAAAAGTGACATTGTTCTATCACCATTCATCACCCCGCAAGGAGGTTACCATGTGTGTCTTACTCCCTCCATCAAAACCCCCATCTTCTATCATTCCTCCATTTGAACCATCTGATTAATTCATTGAACACTTATCTCATTTCCTGTATTTTTATCTCGCAGAGGTGTCCTCCTGCCTCAACAACCATGATATAAAGGTGCTTTTAAGAACCCCCTTTTTTTAGATCTTCACACATTTGGGAAGCTACGATTGTGTAGTATCACTCCACAACCTCTCCTTGGTGCCCTTGCATCGTTGAAACAATTTCAATGGTGCTCCTCAGCACCCCTACAGATCACATAGAATCCCTATTTATAGCAGCATCACTGATCACCTTTTTTCATATTATTTTGCAATGAGTCATCCTTGGATCCATTCTAATATTATCTTCTCCCAAAGTCACATATTAGTACCTGCCTCTGAGTTCCCCCCATTGTAGTCATAATTCCTAGGGATCCAAGTTTGGTCCCTCTCTAAGATCAATTTTACACATGCTACCAAGTCATCCATGTCATCATATTCTGAACAAAGGAAGTTTGAGTCTATATTACTCATTTTCCCTCATATCCCCCAACAGTGTCGCCATCCCATGTCCAATTATATTCTCTCATTGGTTGTATCCCTCAAGATTTCATTAAGGAAACATCATTTCCTTTCCAGTAGCAGGTCTCCCTCTGTCGACCTCAACATATTCATTCTAGAGGATAGACCCAAAGTTACCATGTACCGTGGCCTCATAACCATCATTGATGAGCCCCTTGGACCACCTAAGGGGATACCTCAGTGCCCCTTGGAATAGTTATTTCTCACGTGCTCGACATCAGATAAATTATCACACCAATGAGATTCATACAAGTCGATAGTTCTCTCATTATTTGGTCGAAGACCCCGGATGTCCCTTGGCTCTAGTACATTGTTGAGTCTATATGGAAACCCCACGACATTGTGTTTCCAGTGATATTCGGGATGTGTTGGTGAAAATGTTTGGAATCCCTCCAATTTCATGCCTCCTATTGTATCTAGTTTAGATGCAGTTCATTGTACCTGTTATATTCAAACTGTCAATCGTTTGAGTCATTACAAATGTTGGACCCCTTCATATCCAACAATGCATAAGCTATTGTGATTTAGTATTCCATGACAATGTCATTGTTCTAGTACCAGTTCTTCATATCAGCCATGGTTGGACCATCATTACTTTCAATATTTGAGTTCATCTTGGACACTTATGATATACACAAGAGTTATCCATGTATTGATCAAGTCCCCTTTGAGCCTCGATCCAATTTTCACTTTGAGACATTGATATGAGCATGGGAATTCCAACCTCATCCATCTATTTGAAGTTATATACAACTCATTCATGTTAAGTATTGTATTTGTAGGTAAGGGCCCCTCTAGTCCCATAGAAGGGGGAGCTACCTTCAACATAGTCTCTATTCTCCATGCCACCGTCACAATTATCTCCTGGAAAAGAAAATCCTATGATGTATGTCGACCATACGATGATATCTTAACCTCACACATCAAGGGAAATATGTTAACACCTAAATTTTTTCCACCTACCATGTCATTAACCTTCCCCATCGTACATATACATCATTACCACATTTCATTTCCACCTCTTTGGAGCTTCATTAAAACAAAAATCAAAGTTGCACACCAAAAAGGGCTATTTTACAAATTAAATTGCTCAATTATCTCAAAATAAATGAGCAACATTTTCCTTGACTTGATTTTTGGATGTTTCTCTTTTTACCCTCATCGAAAAGGAGAAACTTGGCATGATTCCTATGATATCCCAAATTGGATAAAAGGATAAAAAAAAAGAAGGAAAAAATTGAAAGGAAAAAAATAAAAAATCAAAGCCTGATCCTTATCCTAAAGATATCCATTATGCCTATAAGTGAACCTTCAAGGTCCCTCACTCAACACCAATTAGCCATCTATTGTTCAAGTTGTTACTCTGCTAAAATAACCCTGAGACTAGAACTCCCTTTCATGTTCCAGTCTCACGTTGCTGGAGATTGCATATGTGACGTGTGGCCGAAGAACAATGGATAGCTAAGATACCAAGCGGACCCTCCCTTAGACAACTGTGTTGAAATATTGTAACTTGGAAGAATATTCTATTGTAATTTATTCGGAGATGTTTTATTCCTCCGACGAGATGTTATTATTACATTTGGTCATGTAAAGTCATTGAGGTAAATCCTCCCTTGTAATTCGGGGCATTAGATCCCCCTAGAGTCATTTGTATTAGGGTTATGACTCTCCTAAAGGAGTCGGCCCCGTCAAGTTTAGTTGGGGCCGACATGTTAAGTGAAAAAGGTCAAGTGAAAGATAAAGTATAAATAGGAGTGATGTGCTCCTCATTTGGACACACACACTCACTTGTGTAATTCGCATATGAGAGAGAGATATTTGCATGGAGAAGGAGCACTTGTTTGGGGTTTTGTCTTTGTACTTTTGATCATCTATATTGAGGAAGTTTTGCTGGGTTTTCTTCCCCTAGAGGGTTTCCCAGGATAAATCTGTGTCTATCTTGTGATTGTGTTTCTTTCAGTGATCTTGTATATGATATTATTGTGAAATTGAATTGAATATTGATGTTATCTATCTTATCATATTGAATCTTAACATGGTTTCAAAGCTAACCTGAATAGGACTTCTTTCACAAGGTGAAACTCTCTCTCTTTTCCCTCCGACAAGAAATTAAGGTTTCTGTCAAAGTTGGAATTTTGGAAATCTGATTGCATAGAAAGGTGCGCCTCTCCAAGAGCGAAATTTTGATCCCTAGATTGAATTTTTTGAGTGGGTATATCTCAATGAAATTCAAACCCTAGTTTGACTTTGGACCAAAAAACCAGAAAACTGCAGAAACTGCAGATTAGAATTTCGCAAGTCAATTTTGAGAGGTGAAAAATTGGAATCTACAGAAACCAAGTGTACCAGTCAATTCGCCTCAATCAAGCATATCTCTTGGTAAGGTCAGTTTTTCATTTTGAGAAATTTCATTTTTTGGTGACCTCCTGGATAAGATGGCCCCAAGCACTAAGCTTGAGGATAAGCTAGAAGGCATGGAGAATTTCCGAGCATGGAAAGATAGGATTGGCCTCATTCTTGAAGAGAATGATCTTACCAAATACATCAAGGATGAAGTTGCAGAACTTGAAGAGGATGAAGCTAAGGAGAAGTACAAGAAGGACCTAATTAGTACAAAGAGGATCATTGTTGATTCTATCAAAGACCACTTGATTCCTCAAGTGTCATCCAAGAAGACCTCGAAGGAGATGTATGATGCCCTATCCAGAATGTATGAAGGAAGGAACATCAATAGGAAGATGAATTTGAGAACTCAATTGAAGACTACCAAGATGATCCAAGGAGAATCCATCCAAGACTAATTCACAAGGGTCTCCCAGCTCAAGGAGCAACTAGAAGCCATTGGAGACTCCCTTGATGAATATGAGCTAGGTATGACTGCTCTCAATGGTCTCACTAGACCTTGGGATTCATTCATCCAGACCATGTGTTCCAAAAAGGAAAGCATGAAATTCAACAATGTATGGGAAGATTGCATCCAAGAGGAGGCTAAAGTAGCCAATAGAGAAGCTCTACTTAAAGAAGATGATCAATCCCTAGCCACCCATACCAAGAGAGGAAAAAGTCAATCTAACTTCAAGAAGGAAATCCACAAGGAGTCTCAACCTCCCAAGGAGTTCCAAAGGACACGAGGAAACAATCCAAGAAGAAACTACTCCAACTTTCAATGTTTCAATTGCAACAAGCTAGGACACATTGCCAGAAATTGTCCATTGAAGAAAGAAGAATACAAGAAGAGGAACAACAACAAAAGACATCATGCACACCTAGTGGAAGATGAAGATGAAGAAGAAGAGTAAGAAGGACCTCGAAGAAAACAAGCAAAAGAAGAAGATGCAGAAGAGTATCTATTAT
Source organism: Larix kaempferi (assembly GCA_027924585.1). Lineage (NCBI taxonomy): Eukaryota > Viridiplantae > Streptophyta > Pinopsida > Pinales > Pinaceae > Larix > Larix kaempferi. The sequence goes on from BSBM01000756.1 coordinate 4,949,735, forward strand.
TCTCTGCACTCTCTGGGTCTGTGACACCTGGAGAAGATACATGGCTTATTGATAGTGGTGCTTCAAAGCACATGACGTGACAAAACAAAAATCTGTCAAAACTTGAAGAAAAGAACTCTCCTTTGAAGGTATCATTAGGAGATGGCTATCAATATATTATCAAAGGAATTGGTGAAGCAAGCTACAAGCTTGATTTTGGAACCCCCATGAAGATGAAGGAAGTTTTATATGTACCAGGTTTGAAGAAGAATTTGCTTTCTATATCAGCATTAGATAAGAAAGGATATAGGGTTGCATTCATAGATGAACAAGTACTTATGTGGCCCAAAGGAAACTCAATTGAATATGAAGTTTTCATTGGTGAAGAAGGAGGCTTATATAAACTCAAGGGACATTCAGAAACAACCCTTGTTCATGAGACCACTAGTCCAAGTGAATTATGGCATAGGAGGCTTGCTCACATCAACTACAAAGAACTACCCCATGTGATCAAAGTAGTGACGGGATTGCCAAATTTGAAGATCGATCATGAAGGCATTTGCAAAGGATGTGCAAAAGGAAAGAATATCAAGAATCCATTTATGAAGAGTGAGACAAAGACTAAAGGTACGTTGGAATTAATCCATTCAGTTGTATGTGGTCCAATGCCCTCCACATCTTTGAGTGGTTATGAATATTATGTTACATTTATTGATGAATATTCAAGAAAGACATGGATATATTTCTTGAAAGCAGAGGATGAAGTATTTGGAAAATTCAAGGAATTAAAATCCTTGATAGAGAATCATCCAGAAAGAAGAATCAAGACACTCAGAAAAGACAATGGTGGAGAATATACTTCAAAATATTTGAAGTCTTTTGTAAAGAAGCTGGAATCAAGAGGGAACTAACTACTCCCTACAATACTCAACAGAATGGTGTGGGGAAAGAAAGAATAGGACCATTATGGAAGCAGTGAAGACAATGATACATGATCAAGATCTTCCAATACATCTATGGGATGAAGCAACAAGGACAGGATTTTATGTACAAAATAGATTATCCCATAGTTCCCTTGGATTCAAGACTATAGAAGAAATGTTCACAGGAAAGAATCCTGAAGTGAGCCACCTCAAGATATTTGGTTGCACAGTATATGTTCACATACCAAAAGAAAAGAGAACCAAGTTGGACCCTTCCGGAAAGAATGGAATATTTGTTGGATATTGTGAAGTCTCCAAATCCTTCAGAATATACATTCCAATATTCCATCACATGGATATTAGTAGAGATGTAACATTTGACGAAGAAGCAGCTCTCAAGAGATCCAGAAAGTGCCAGCATGAAGAAGTATATGAAGAAGATGTACCTCCCAGAAATGTAGAAGCTGCACCCTCCCCCAAAGATAAAACACCAAAATACCATGATATGCTAGAACCTCAAGAACCTCCCACTATGAATATGTCATGAAAAAGAAAGCCTGCTTGGGAAAGATAAATTATACAAGAAGCAGAGAAGTATGGAGCTCCAGAAGGCTCCACAAGAGCGAGAAAGAAGCCAAAGCCATTTTCCAATTATGTGGCTTTGATGTGTGATCTTGTAGATCAAGAACCTACCAGTTATGAAGAAGCTATACAGAAGAAAGAATGGGTAGAAGCAATGACGAAAGAATACCAATCAATAATGAAGAATGATGTTTGGGATATAGTTCCCAAACCAGAAGGAAAAAGTGTGGCATCTTCCAAGTGGATCTACAAGATAAAGCATGCAGTTGGTGGAAGTATGGAGAAATACAAGGGAAGGTTTGTGGATAGAGGATTCTATCATAAAGAGGGAATTGATTATGAAGAGACATTTGCACTAGTAGCAAGGTACACTACCATTAGAACCATCATGGCACTTGCATCCATGATGAAGTGGATTTTACACCAGATGGATGTGAAGACAAATTTCCTGAATGGTGTGATTGAGGAAGAAGTGTACATAGAACAACCATAGGGATTTGAAGTTGAAGACAGATAGACTCACGTATGCAAGTTGAAGAAGGATCTGTATAGATTGAAGCAAGATCCTAGAGCTTGGTACGAAAGGATAGATAGCTTTTTGACGAGCTTGGGATTTATCAAAAGTAAAGTTGACCCTAACCTTTACTTTAAGGTTATGGATGATGAACCTGTCATATTATTGTTGTATGTGGATGATTTATTTCTTACAGGAAATGAGAAACAAATTGTAGAGTGCAAGAAGAAGCTCCCTGAAGAATTTGAGATGAAAGACCTTGGATTGATGCACTATTTTTTAGGTCTGGAAGTATGGCATAAACCAAATGGAATATTTCTCAACCAGGGAAAGTACGTTGCAGAAATCCTAAAAAGATTTGATATGTTGGAATGTAAATCCATGGCCACACCCATGGATACCAACCTAAAGTTGGATGAATCGTCAGAGTTAGTGGATGTGACTCAATACAGATAGATTATTGGGTCGTTGATGTATCTAAAAAATACCAGGCCAGATATATGCTTTGCTGTGAACACCTTGATTCATTATATAGTTGAGCCTAGACGTGTTAACCTGGTAGTTGCAAAGCATGTGATGAGGTACCTGAAAGGTACAATAGACTTTGGTCTATACTATGTTGGAGATCATGACTACATATTGTATGGTTATACAAATGCATATTGGGATGGAAGTGTCTTAGACAGGAAGAGCACCTCAGGTGGATGTTATTGTCTGGGATCCGCCATGATCTCATGGTTTGGCAGGAAGCAGTCTAGTGTTGCTCTCAGCACGACTGAAGCAAAGTATATAGTAGCTTGTTCTGCTAGTTGTGAAGCCACGGTGATTCTATGTGATAACCAGAGTTGTATAAAGATGACGGAGAACTCAGTGTTCCATGACAAGTCAAAGCACATAGAAATCTAGTATTTTTACATACGGGATATGGTACAGAAGGGAGCTATAAAGCTCCAGTATATGAGCACTGATGAGCAAGTTGTTGATGTGTTGACTAGGCCTCTGTCTCGAGTGAAGTTTGAGTGCTTCCGTGATAAGCTTCGAAAGGACCTTCCTCGAAAGGGGGAGCAATGATGACGATGTTGTAGTGGGATTGTATCATCCCTGGAATTCATGTCCTAAAGTGGTCCGCAGACTTTTGTATCCGTGATGTGGTTGGGATTGTATCATCCCTGGACATTAGTTCTAAAGTGATCCCCAAAATTTTGTCTCCGTGATGTGGTTGGGATTGTATCATCCCTGGGCATTAGTTCTGAAGTGATCCGCAGAATTTTGTCTCCATGATGTGGTTGGGATTGTATCATCCCTGGAAATTAGTCCTAAAGTGATCCACAGACTTTTGTCTTCCTGATGTGGTCGGGATTGTATCATCCCTGGAAATTAGTTCTAAAGTGATCCACAGACTTTTGTCTTTGTGATGTGGTTGGGATTGTTTCATCCTGTACATTAGTTCTAAAGTTATCCACAAACTTTTGTCTCTGTGATGTGGTTGGGATTGTATCATCCCTGGACAGTAGTCCTAAATTGATCCTCAAAATTTTGTCTCAGTGATGTGGTTAGGATTGCATCGTCCTTGGACTTATGTCCTAAAGTGAGAGGGATTTATCATCCCGTAATTGGATCATGTGTGTTGCATGTTATGTTGCTGCAGATGATGTTGATGCTAATAGAAAGATCAAGAGTTGTTGTAGACGATCAATAGATCAATTTTTGTTGTAGACGATCGAGTGATCGAGTGCTGCAGAAGATGAAGATCAAAGATGAAGACTTGGTGTTGTAGAAGATGATGCTCCAGTACTGAAGATGTTGAAGATGTTCCAGTTGTTGATGTTGTTGAAGAAAACTTCTGATGATTTATAGATGTATCACCTTGATGTTGTTGATGATGATCTCTCTCCTTGCTCCCACAGTTGATGTTGTTGTTGTCAGTAGAATACCCTTCTCGTTAAGGGGGAGTGTTGAAATATTGTAACTTCAAAGAATATTCTATTGTATTTTATTATTGTAATTTTTTCGGAGATGTTTTATTCCTCCGTTGAGATGTTATTATTACATTTGGTCATGTAAATTCATTGACGTAAATTCTCCCTTGTAAGTCGGGGCATTAAATTCCGCTAGAGTCATTTGTATTAGGGTTATTAAGTCTCCTAGAGGAGTTGGCCCAGTCAAGTTTAGTTGGGGCCGACATGTTAAGTGAAAATGGTCAAGTGAAAGATAAAGTATAAATAGGAGTGATGTGCTCCTCATTCGGACACACACACTCACTTGTGTAATTCACACAGGAGAGAGAGAGAGAGAGAGAGAGAGAGAGAGAGAGATCTGCAAGGGGAAGGAGCACTTGTTTGGGGTTTTGTCTTTGTACTTTTGATCATCTATATTGAGGAAGTTTTGTTGGGTTTTCTTCCCCTAGAGGGTTTCCCAGGATAAATCTGTGTATATCTGCAACAGAAAAACTAGGACACAAGATTCATATTGAATAAAAAGATATATTATTGAATTGATAAGATGCTTAACGCTTTACAAGAGCTCGCCTTTTATAAGGTTTGAGCATTCTTAAGAAGGATTACGTCCCTTTAATTAAACAAATTAATAATTTACTGATTAATTTAATACACTATTTAATATCCATAGCATTGCCACTCCCTTTTAAAGAGCTTTGTCCTCAAAGCAATGGTAATGAGGATGTAACTGTCGAAATTGTTCCGATTCCTATGTTGCATCTTCTTCGGGAACATTTTTCCATTTTATGAGGTATTCTTTAATGACTCGTGTTCTTAATCTCTTCTCTCTAGTAGCAATGATAGATTCTGGCTCAAATATGATTCTTCCTTCTTCATCTAACAAGGGAAGTATTGTTTGTGCCTTCTGGTGTTGACCTATCATCTTTTTCAAACATGAAACATGAAAAACATTGTGGATGCGACTTGTAGTTGGCAATTCCAACGCATATGCCACTTGACTAATCTTCTTATTGATTTGATATGGACCATAAAAACGTGGAGCCAATTTATTTTTTCCACCTTGTTTAAGTGATAATTGTTTATAGGGTTGTAGTCTTACAAATACCCAATCTCCAACTTCAAATTCTCGTTTTGTTCAGTGTCGATCTTCTTGTTGTCTCATTCTATTCCTGGTAGTATTCAAATTCTCTTTAAGTACTTGGACAACCTCTTGGTTTTCTTCTAAATGGTCATGTATTGATGCAACCCTTGCTTGGTTGGTAATGAAATCCTTCCATTTTGGGGGTTCATATCCATATAGGGCTTGAAATGGTGTCATTCTTGCAGATGTATGATAAGTAGAATTATACCACCATTCTGCAAGATGTAGCCCTTGGAACCATTTATTTTGCTTATCAGTTAAAAAACAACGGAGGTAGGTTTCTAAGCATTTATTGACAACTTCTGTCTATCCATCTGTTTGGGGATGATAAGCTGAGCTCATGTTAAGAGACGTTCCAATTTGCTTGCAAAACTCTCTCCAAAAGTTCCCTTTAAACTTGGCATCACTATCACTCACTATAATCTTCGGAAAACCATGTAATTTGTAGACATTTTTACAAAAAGCTTCGGCTGTTTCTTTTGCCGAATCAGTTTTCTTCACTCCAACAAAATGTGCATATTTGGTTAGCCTGTCTACCACAACTAGTATTTTGTCTTTTCCATCTGATATGGGTAGACCTTCAATGAAATCCATTGAAATTTCCTCCCATTTCTTATTTGGAATATGTAACGGATGGAGTAACCCCGAACTTGAGATATTCTCAGTTTTATTCCGCTGACAAATGTCACAATCTGCAACATACTTGTGAATGTTGGCATACATACCCTTCCAAAAGAAGGATTGCCTTGCATTATAGTAGGTTTTAAAAAATCCTACATGACCAGCGGCTGGGCAGTCATGTGACTCTTTAAGCGCCTTGGTCTTAAAACTGGAATTGGAACTTAAGTAAATACGTCCTTTGTACCATAAGAGATCATTCTTCCATTCAAACTTCGGATACTGATTTATGTTATTAATTATGGAGCAAACCTCTGAATTCTTGGCATATTCCTTACGAATTTCGTCCAAAAATTCTGGGATCACCATGGATACGGCGTAGACTTGTATCTCTTCATCTTTCCTTGATAAAGCATCAGCTACTACATTGTCCTTCCCCCTTTTATGTAGGATCTCCATATCGAAGGTAGAGATTTTCTCTATCCACTTTTGTTGTTCGGTTGTTAATGTCTTCTGCTGTAACAAGTGTTGTAGACTATTATGATCTGTTCGGATTAGGAATTTACTTCCCAAAAGGTATTGTCGCCATTTAGTTAATGCATGCATGATGGCAAGCATTTCCTTGTTGTATGTAGACTGTAGGTATTCTCTTTTGTTCAACTTCCTGCTTTCAAAAGCGATTGGATGACCTTCTTGCATTAGCACATCTCCTACCCCAAACCCTGAAGCATCACATTCGATTACGAATGGTTTTGCAAAATGAGGTGTTGCCAAAATGGGAGTTGAAGACATAATTTGTTTCAACGTTTCAAAGCATCTTCTTGCTTCATCATCCCATTGAAAATAATTTCTTTTTAGGAGATTTGTTAGTGGGGCAGTGACATGTACATAGTTCCTGATGAACCTTCGATAGTAACCTGTTAATCCCAAAAATCCTCGCAATTTTGAAACATTCTTTGGTTCGGGCCACTCCTTCATCGCCTGGATCTTCTTTGGGTCCACCTTAACTCCTTCCTTTGAGATTATATGACTGAGATACTCCACTTCTTGCTTCCCAAATGTGCATTTTGACTTTTTTGCATAGAACCGGTTTTCCTTCAGAAGAGATAAAACCTCTTCTAGATGCGTCAAATGTTCTTTCCATGTCTTGCTATATATAAGGATGTCATCAAAGAATACTAACACAAATTTCGTTAGGTATGGCTGAAATAGTTCATTCATAGTTGCCTGGAATGTGGCAGGGGCATTAGTTAACCCAAAAGGCATTACTTTGAATTCATAATGTCCTTCATGAGTTTGGAAAGCAGTCTTTGCAATATCCTCTAATATGACCCTGATTTGATAGTACCCTGACCTTAAATCGAGTTTCGAAAAATATTTTGCGTCGTGAAGTTCATCGAGCATGTCATCGATGAAGGGGATTGGAAACTTGTTCTTAATTGTTATTTTGTTTTATCCTCTATAATCTATACATAATCTAAACGATCCATCCTTCTTCTGTACTAGTGCAACTGGAGCTGCATAAGGGCTTCTACTCTTGGTGATGACACCACAATTCAGTAGATCTTGAACCAACCTTTCTATTTCCATTTTGTGGTGGTGGGGATACCTATATGGTTTAACTTTGACAGGATTTGACCACGGTTTAATCTCGATTATGTGTTCTATACTCCTTTCTGGTGGTAGCTGCATGGGTAAGTCTTGAAATATGTGTTCATGTTTCTGGAGTAATTTTTGGATTTCCTTTTTGAACTCATTTGGTTCCTCCTCTTTTCCTTCCAGTTGATGACATTGTATTACGTATGTTGATGCCCCTTTTCGAATGAGTTTTTCCATATGCTGAGATGAAACTACTTGTGTGTTTGGTGGATGAAAACCATATAGCTTAAAATTTTGCCCTTGCCACTTAAACTTGATGAAATGTTTTTTATGATTGGCAGAATATGTTCCCAATGCTTGTAACCATTGGACTCCCAAAACGATGTCTACTCCTCCCAACGGTAAGGTGTAGAGTTCTGATTCCAGTTCGAAGTCTTGTATTTGAAGTCTCACCTTGTGGCACTTTCCAACTTTTTCGATCTTCTTGCCATCTGCAACCATCACCTTCATGTCTGGAACTGGATGTACGAACAACTTGAGTTTTCGTGCCACTCTTATATCAAGAAAGTTGTGAGTGCTTCCAATGTCTACTAGCACTATAACATTCTCATTTTTTATATGCCCTTTTAACTTGAGAGTCTGTGGTTGACTAATGCCTGGCATGGCTGCTAGAGAGATTTTGGGGGTCTCGTCGTTCCCGGCTGCCATATTTGCGGTTTTCTCCTCTTCATCTTCTGGCTCTTCTTCTTCTTCTTCTTCTTCTGATTCACTATTCTCCTCTGCTTCACAAGTATATAATTTCTTTGAGCTGTCCTCGGGGCGACACCTATGTTTAGGATTCCATTTGTCTCCACATCGTTGACATTTTCCTTCCCTCATTCGTTGATTCTCGAGGCTCTTCCTGTCGTCCCTTCTAGGCGAAGGGATGTATTTGTTTGAATCATCCTCTAGAGTCGACTGGATGTTTCTTTGTGAGTATGAATTCCCTTTATTTGATTGGAAACTGTCAAATTTGGCCTCGGTTGCTTTTGCTTTTCGTCTTGCTGCGTCGACATTCGTTATGTCATGCATTTTTAACTCTTTTTGTATGTATGGTTTTAGTCCTCCCAAGTAGGTTTCCAACCATTGTTTGTCGGATAACCCAAATACTCTAGTAGTGAGGGATTCCCATTGATGCGTGAATTCTTCGATGCTTCCCCTTTGTTGTAATCTGGTAAGTTTTGAGAAGAATTCATCTTCTGTGATTCCTTGAAACCTTTTTAAGAAATCATTCTTGAATAAGTTCCAAGTGCATGCGAAGTTGTCTCCCTTCCACCACATATACCAGTTGTAGGCATATCCTTCAAGGTGCATTGAAGCATACTTGACCTTTTCTTCGTCCATTGTAATGTTATATATGTTGAAATACTCTTCTGCTTTATTCAACCAAGCGGCGCATTGGTCTTCTCCTCCGTTATATTTCGTCATTTATATTTTTGCTCTCGGCGGGTACATTATGAATGGTTGGTGTTGAGTACCTTTCGTCCTGTTGCATTCTGGTGACTCAGAATTGGAAGATGGGGTAGCTGACATATCCGAGCCATGTTGTTTATGATTTTTTTCCTTATCATCCATTTTTTGTAATATCGTCTGGATACCTTTCTGGCTCTCAGTCACTTTTTGGTCTAACATTTTTTGTTCCTTGCTCATAATGTCAAACTTGTCGTCTATTTTATGCTGCATTACCTGAATGACTTCATCCTTAATTTCTTTCTTAAGCGCTTCCTAGCTCTTGGTGATCATTTCCTTGAAAGTTTGGAAATCCTTCTCTATTTTCGCAATTTGAGCTTTTAACTCTGTTGTCATGCTTCTTAAGTGTGGTGGTGAATAATTGGAACCAATTTTGGCTTATGGGATAGTGAGAACAATTAAAAGGTCTTGGAAAATGGTGACTTAATAATAAGTATTATAGCAATAATAATTACTATAATAAAATAATAAAAATTATATTTAAATATTTATTATAGAGTGGAAATTTTTAATAAAATTAAAATATTATATAATAATATTATATTATTATAATAATATTTATTTGATTAATTTGGGTTTGTTTTTGTAGGGCGGACGTGGATAAGTGGAAGGAGGCCGAAATGGAAAGGAGGTAGTGTGGAGGACGCTGGGCGAGGATAAGGTTGGGAAGCAGTGGAAGGAGGCGTGAGGGAGCTGGAGGCCAAGGGAAAGCGACGAGGAGCTAGAGAGGATTGGTTGCATGTGGAGAAGCGTGGAGCGGTGGTGGAGCGAGAGCTGTAGCGCGAAGGAGAGGGAAGCGAGTGGAGCGTGGCTGCGAGTGAGAGGAGGGTGTGAAAGGAGGCGATGAAGGAGACGAAGGGCGCAGAGCTAGGAGTGCGTGGAAGGTGAGGGAATTGGAAGACGTGTTGGAGTGAGGTTGCAGGTGGAAGTGGAGCTGAGAGAGATGAGGAGTGGCACGAGTGGGGGTTTAGGGGAGCACGAGACCGGTGGAGAGATAGGTATGTGTGAGGGAGGGTGCACGCAGGTGGAAAGGCGTGGGAACTGGTGCACACGAGGTGTGTGGATGTTGGCGTTGGATGGAATGGTTGTAGGTTGAGCGTGTACGCAGAGAGAGGAGGGCAGAGCGTGGAGGGAGCTGCGCGGGGGCCTAGGAGCAGATCCGATAGTGAGCGTGCATGCAGGAGCTTAGGAGCCGAAGCTTAGGAGCCGATCTGGCTTTGATACCAAATGCAACAGAAAAACTAGGACACAAGATCCATATTGAATAAAAAGATATATTATTGAATTGATAAGATGCTTAACGCTTTACAAGAGCTCGCATTTTATAAGGTTTGAGCATTCTTAAGAAGGGTTACGTCCCTTCAATCAAAAAAATTAATAATTTACTGATTAATTTAATACACTATTTAATATTCATAGCAATATCTTATGATTGTGTTTCTTTCAGTGATCCTGTATATGCTATTGTTGTGAAATTGAATTGAATACTAATGTTATCTATCTTAGAATATTGAATCTTAACAAACCGCAGGGTCCCCTTCTACTGCAACTCAGAGGTGACACTTACTCCTGTAAAATTTCATTCTGATAATGAAAATGAATTCTTTATTCTTTAAATAATGCTATATATGTTTTCTTACTTGATGAAGAATGCATCTTAGTTTAGATTTGATTTCACTGTTATTTAGTTTTGTCTACCTATTAGATTAGTCATTTCAGTTTCTGTTTAGTTTTATTTTTATCTTGAAAATCTATTAAGATCAACACAACTCTTAGTAGGTGCACTTTTGCACGTGCTGGTGTGAAAACACCTTCAACACTTGCTAGTGGACATATAAGCTGCATCCAATGGTGGCCTTATCAACCACTTAAGTAGAATATGTGGCAACAACTTAGCTCAATAAAGAAGTGATATGGCTAGAGAGACAAATGGATGAACACAAGATAATACAGGGGAAGATTGTTTTGCATTGTCATAGTCAAAGTTCTATTCACTTAGTGAAGAATATAGAATTTCATGATCACATAAAACATATTGACATTAAGTACCATTTCATAAAGACAGTAGTGGAAGAAGGTAGAATCCCATTGGAGAAAATTGATACGAATGAGAATACTACAAATATGCTTACAAAGCCAATGAAAACAAAAAAGTTTCAATGGTGCAAAAATTCTCTATGTTTGTTGATAATGTGATGAAGGTTGCATTGGGAAATGGCATGTGAAGCAATAAACATAGGAAAGGAACTTCATGTATATCAACTTCAAGTGGATAATGTTAAGAGCTAAAGCCAATATCCAAATCTCCTACATTTTCATGTAGTGATATTTTTGTGTATTTTGGTTCCTTATGGAATTCTCTTATGTATTGTATAAAGGAAAGTGACCCCTAGCATTGTATTATAAGAAAGAAATCATTCTAAATTTTTTGTCGAGTGATAGAAAAGATCAAAGTTTCCATTGCCATGTGGTTTTACCTAAGCTCAACATGGTTTCCACATAAATCTTATGTTCTATTGTTATTATTGTTTGCTTATGTTTTTATATGTTTATAACATGCCCCATGCACCACCCCTCTCCCTCCCCTGGCAAAAAAAATGAAAATAAAAATGCACTCTAGCTAGGTTAGTTAGGATATAAAATCCATTTTTTTTACAACATATTATAATGAGAAGATGTTATTAGGAATATTTTGCTCGCATTCTTCATAATTGGAATTTTATCATCTAATGTGTTATTGGGAATTCAAGGAGGATTGTCACAAGATGGAATTTGGGCATGCTTCCTTCAGCATTAAGTATGATACTATTCTCTAAAGATTTGGGAAAGTCATTTTCTCTTCTGAATGTTTATGGGGCCTTCTATAATAGGGAAAAAATTTGGCTTGATGTGTTTAATTCAGATTGCTTGAAGAGGAAGGATGTCATAGTGGGAGGAGATTTAAATTCCATTTTAGAAAAGGGGAATTATGGGGTGACACTAGAATGATGGACCTCATGGTAGAATTTTTATTACAAAAATTGGAACAACAAACTTGTGTAACATAAAAACTTTGGACCTTATTTCCACCTAGAGGAACATTAGGGTTGGGAAGAAGGAATCTCCAAATTATTTGAGATGTTTATGATTTCGAAGCTTTTGTTGGAAGTAGACAAATTAAAAACTTGGGTTGGCATGGGAGGTATCTTAGATCATGTACATTTTTTACAAATAGAGAAAATTGTTGGTCTAGGAAGAGATAAAATGGCATCAAAACATTTAGGCAATTTGGTTGGCTTGAAGGTGTAAAAACAGAAGAAAAAAAATCTAAAATTATGCCAAGGTGAGGAAAAGCATGAACACAATTTGGGACAATCACTGGAAGGGCCTCCAAATTTCAAGGGATAACAAGTGAAGCGGTTAAGTATGTTATCCCAAGAAAAATATAATAAAGATAGTCAAGTTATCTTCATACTTTCCTAGGTTCATTGATGAAGAGCATAATGAAGGGTTAATGGAGGAGTTTGGTAAAGAAGAGTTTAAGACGATGGTTTTTTTCTTTTCAAATGGATAATTTTTTTGAAGTTGATGGATAGCCTATTGAATTTTTTCACAAGTTTTTATGAGCTCCTATGAGATGACTTATAAGTTGTTGTGGAAGAACCAAAGCAATTGCGAAAATTGCTTAGTCTTCAACTTGACCTTCCTAACCACGATTCCTAAGAAAGATTATCCAAACTCTTTGGATGAATTTAGGCTAATATCTCTAATCAATGTTATCTATAATATTATATCTAAAATCATATCCTTGAGGTTTAAGCCAATCATTTTCAATAATATCTAGATAAAAATAGTGGGAGGTATATACATGATACAATGGCCATTGCCCAAAAGGAGCTTCATTCCATCATGGTAAGGAAACTCAAGTTTTTTCATTACATTGGATCCATCCAAGGCCTACGATAAAATCACTTGGCTCTATTTATGATTGACACACTGATACATGTGTGGCTCAATTTTATATTTGTAAATTGGACAAAAGGTTGTCTATCTTCTGTATCATTTTTGTGATTGATTAATGGGTTAACTTCCCATTTATTCTACCTCTCGCAAGGACTTTACCAAGGGCACACTTTGTCCTGCTCCATTTTCCCGATGAGAACTAAAGGATTAAGTATTTGTAAGCTTATTATACCTCCATTTCTAGAAATAAATGCTTCAGTCTTTCCCTCTTGTTGATCACTAGATAGAATGGAATATAGGACATAGAAGGAAAGTGTGATTGAGAGTTGATCCATGCATTAGTAGCAAAGATACTCATATATTGGAAAAAGGTCCACTCAACATTCTAATACACTAAGGTACGTTTTTCCTAGAAGACATCTTCTCCAATACACAACTCCACCTAGAATTTAGGTTGGGAATCAAACATAGAATTAGAGTTGGAGGGTAGACACTAAATAATGGAGAAGGTTTACTCAAGTTTTAGTATCCATTATAGTCAAGAGATGAAAGGATTTGGATACATTGGTATGGTTGTAGAATCCTTTAGGAGGATACTGTATAGCCTAGTTGGGGTATACTGTTATGTTTTTGGAATGAGGGAATGCGAAAATATATAGGTGATGGAAGCGGTAAGCTCTTGGATTAAGGATCCTCTAAACACTATGGGTTTCCTTTGGTAAGATCTTGCATATAAGTATTGAATTAAGGAATATTCTCCAAAAGATAACTTACTATGGCTCGAATATATGCATCCTTTTAGGAACCATGGTGAAGATAATAAACATTTATTCCTTGAATATCATCTTACTATGAAGTTGCATGATGTTCTAACGACCATGACTAAGGGAAAAGGTGTTTGGAAAGGAAATAATTTGCCAAAGGATCTCAAGGCATGGCTCGAACATTTAAATGATGATTCACATAGATCCCTTCTAGTAGTTGGGTGTTGGCCAATTTGATCTATGTAATTTCATCGCTATTTCATAGGAACATTATATCTCCAATGTGGGGTTTCTACAAGGTAAAATATATATTTTTATAATCAAAGTGACCCTCAAACAACAACCACTAAGATAAGTGGGGGTGTCAGAAATCAAAAGAGACGTTCCCTAAGGTTTTTTGCACCTACATGGGAAATGTAAGCTTGTGTGAGCCTAGAGATCTCTTTTTCACAAACTCATAATGAATCTCATTTAGTTGTGGAGTAGAGAGAGGTACTAATATTTCAACAAAGTTAAGGGCAGTGATTATTCTCTTTGGAATTGGTTTTGATAGAGATATGAGGGAACTTCAAGTTTTGGAGGACTCTAAATTGAAAATAAGTTGGTTGCAAAATGGAATCAAGTATGATAATACTGGGCTTGAAGACTTGGTGGAGCAAGTAAGGTCACCTCAATCCAACTTATCCTCTACTTTATGCAAGCACAAATAGAGGGATCATAACGTTACAATACATGATATCTCCAACAAAGAAGTCAATGCTTAGATAAGTGTTTTGGATATCATTGAGATTAGGGATGAGGGGATCATCTACCCTCTCAATGAAATTTTTCTTACTTATCATGTTTTCATGGTATTTGGTATGCTGCCACAATAAATTCTTCATTTCATTTTTTATATAATCACTCCCTCTTTGATAAACCCAGTGATCTAATCTAGGATTTTGATTTTTTTGTTCAAATGTATGTCTCTAGTGTTTATAATATTAGAGAATGTTATCCTTTTCTACATTAAACAATCATGGATTTTGGCAAACAATACTAGTAATATTGTCCTATTTCTAAGTGATACTTATGGAATGCATCAATTTCTCCTTTAAAAATAGGAATACCATGATTTTTTCTTCGCATATATGTATAATGGTTTCTTTTGGTTTATATATAGCCAAATCATGATTTTTCTTATTATAATATAAAATTAAAGTATTTGAAAAGGATCCTATGGTGTGATGGAATGACATTAAATGGGCATTTACTATTGGTTGTGGTTTGTAACGTAAGACTAACATGTAGGAATTAAAGTTGGCGTATTCCATTCCAATAGTTAGATAGAAAAAGTATCATATCATGACCTTATTTAGGGTGCAAATGGGTATTGAGTCTTGTATTAGTGAAAGCATATTTTATATGTTTTCTTTTGTAAAGCTTTGGGCGAGGAGGGACTCTACCATTATCTATTTTGGAGCCATAGAGTTTTAAAGAAGGGACTTTTGGACCAAACCTCAAACAAAGAGACTCTAGATCTGAGATATCTTATCCATTATCACCCATTTATCCCATGTGTAAAAGTTACAAGCATGAAGGGTCTATAAGGGAGGATAGTAACTCTAGTATAAGATAGAGGCACTAATGGGTCTTCATCAACAATCTTGCAAGCCTACATTTTATTCCCCAAGTATTACTTTATATTGTGAAACTTCAAATTCTTGTATTCGCAATTTAAAATGGCAATAGATGTGTTTCCATTTTTTTGTTGATGGTGCATCACATGGAGAGTATATGCCTTACATACTCAAATCACATGGCATAGTATAACAACCAACGAAAAAATCAAATGAAAAAATAATAATTTTAAAAAAAATAACATTTTCTTGTTACTCTTTTTTTAAAATAATAATTGAACTTACATTATTATAAGGTGGTTATTATATTTTTAATAGATAGTCTATATGAACATTACTTGCATATCATAAATAAGTGCCATATTGTGTTAGTGTAAATCTTTGTGTTCCTTTTGGAAAACCCAAAGGAATGATGCATTAGATGAGCACTTAAATTATGAACTAAAGTAATTAGACTACTTATAACACCAATACCTAAATTATTTAGCTTATTTTATTTTGAAACTGCTTCATTTAAACTTGAGGAGTATTACCATTGGTTGGAACATATCAAGCATGTGACAACAAGTTCTTTTTGCCTAAGTGAAACAACACTTCAAGGGTGAAACATTGAATGCACTCTATTTGGTTAAGTTGTTGCAAACTTGCAACAAAGAGTTACTCTTCCATCAAAATCTACCATGGTTTGCACTAGAACTCTTCCATCAAAATCTCCCATGGTTTGCACCTAGCCCCAACCACTTACTCACATCTCCTAGCAAATTAAACTTTAGTGGATGGCTTGGCATGCCATTGTCTACGACATTGAACCATGATCTCATTAACCAATGACCTAAATTATTCAACATATTAGTTAATTGAAACAAGCAAATCCAATGACTCAACATATCCACCAAGAATAGTTTTCCTTAAAAAATATTAGAGTATTAAACAATTTGTAAAAACGAATTTGAATATCATGGGATCTTTAAAAAAATGACAACATAATACTTTTAGAAAAAATAATATTGTGATAAATATTGGAATTTAATGTCGTGGGTATTGACAAATACCCTCGAGAGCATATGGATGAATCTCAAAAAACTAAAAAAAGGTAAGAATACTCAACACACCTCAAGAGAAAATAACTCATATTGAATCCATTACAAATGACTCATATGTTTATTAATTTGGTCTTCCCTATCTATTACAACAACATCTCTTAAAATAGGCTTCCCAAGTATGGTAAAATCACATTCAAATGGTCCCATTAACACCAAAGTCACCAATAAGTCAAATTGACATACTTTTACCACATTCTAGCATCCCTCCTTAAACTCAACTTGGATGGTCTTTGAAGGTGGAGATACCACTACATCCCCCCTTAGATGCAACTTTGAGAGTTTCGAAAAGTGAAAATACCACTACAATTCCCTCTTAAACACAACTTTGACGACCTTGGAATGTGGAAATACTACTACAACCCCACCTTAATCACAACTTCCTAGAGCCTAAGCATAAACTTCCATCGATTGCTTCATGAATATATCAACAACTAGATCATTTATCCTACCATACTTGAGGAATGCCACATCGTCTTATACACCATGCACGAGATAGTGTGCATGAATCTCAATATGCTCGGTTCTACTACAAGCAACTGGATTATGAGACAACTAGGTCATACTCTGATAATCGTAATCAATGTAGACAACTCCCCAAGAAATCCAAGCTCATCCATGCCATGCATTCATTGCTCCTCTTTTCTCAACCTTGGTGGTGTATAATGCAACATCTTGTTGCTTCTTGCATGACCAAACAATCAAACCTAAATTAAGATGGAGCACATGTCCAAAAGTAGACTACTAATCAGCAACATCACCAACCCAATCAAAACCCATATATATCCCACCAATTTAGTATCACCTCTTGAATCTCCACTATCAAGTACCAATAAATATTTGATTCTCCACTAATAAGTAATGTTAACATATCACATTATCTTTTTTGTTTCTATAGTATGGCTCTTTTTCAAATATTGCATCAATCACAATACCAAGCAAATTACAAATGCAACACCAGGTCTACTATGAATCACATAAATAAGGTTCCCAACAAACTATCTATAAAGAATCATCAACCTTTGGAGAGTCACATTAGTTGGTAAACTTGACCCCACTGATAGGAGCAAAACAAGCCATACAATCTTCCATCTTAAACAATCTCAACAATAGAATACTTATGTTGAGAAAGGGAGATACTTTCATTGAAGTACAAAACTTGGATGCCGACAAATAAATGAAGCAAACCTAAGTTCATCAGCACAAATGTATCATTCAACTTAGCCTTCAAACCATAATCAAATCACTACTAGTCCTAGTGAGTATCAAATAATCCACACATGACACAATGAAGAGAATATTGCCATTCACATTTGCAACATAAATATTATGATTTGATTCACAATGGTTCAAACCAAAATGAAAAAATACCATATCAATATGTGCATACCATGCCCAAGGCCCCTATTTCAAGGCATGCAAATATTTTTCTCGACTTGCACATAAGCGCAAGATCACCACCAAATAAAACTTCATGGTTTCTCCATAAATATATTCTCATGAAGATTCCCATGTAAAGGCACTCCAGTCTCTACTTCAACTAGTCTACCTCCCAACCAAAACCAACAACAAGAAAGAGAACTAAAAATAATCATCTTAGCCACAAGAGAAAATGTCTCAATGTAATGAACACCTTCCTTTTGTGAGAATGCATTTCTTACTAGCTAAGACTTGCCAATCTCTCCATAATACCATCTGAAATGAATTTTGCCACATTCTTTCCTTTCAAACAAACAATGAACTCCCAATTGTTCTTCTTCATTAAGAAGTTAGTCTCTATAACCACATTGTCCCCCACTCTTTTGAATGATGAGCATCCTCATATGATTGACGATCACATGAATCCATCACCCTAGTCATTAAACAAAATTTGCATGTTATTTATTGTTTCAAAGTCCTCTTTGAATCATTCAGATCACTTGCATCTACATCATTAACCTAAATAGTCTTTTGTAGCACACTTGGAACAAGAAGTCCCCCTTCAAGAAGAAGTATCTACTACAGTCTCATCATGAATTTGCTCAAGCACATCATCATAAATCTCAACATGAATAGGTTGAGTAGTATCAAATTCCTCCTCAAAATATGAACTCAAGGAAACATCAAGTGGAATCATATGAGGGAGAAGTGAGAAGAGTAGAACCCAAAACCTTCTCATCAAAGATAATCAATCTCTAAATGATCACCTCCATTTACTCAAATCATACAACATATAAGCCTTTGGGTCCTCAAAACAACACATCATGATGCATCCATGACTCTTGGGATCCAACGTTCACTTCTTATCTAGAATATGAACCCAAACTATGCATCCAAAATTCCTCAATTGCAGAGTAATGAATTTCCTCTCACTCCATCTCTTAAACGATGTCCCATTTCTTGCAACATTAATGGTAACCCTATTCTAAATGTAATATGAGAAAGTCACAACTTCCGCAAAAAAAGTGTCTAACAACCCTTTAGCTTGAAGCATACATCTAACCATCTCAACCAAAGTCATGTTCTTCCACTTTATAACATCATTTGACTAAGTGTATGGCACGGGGCACTGCCATGAATGTCATTTTCAAGTTATCCCCAAAATTCATAAGTCACAATCAATGCTCCATCAAACCTCAAACACTTCATAAGTTCACTCCATTGCTTTTCAATGAATGCCCTAAACTTGATAAAATTTCTCTAGATCATATTTGTATTCTTTACGAAATACACCCATGTACACAGTCTTGCACTCACTTTTCTCTCCATGTATCTCATTTCTCAGACTTTCTCCAATGATGCACACCCCTCAAATACATCATCACAAGAAATCCCTATAGGTAGGCCATGGACCCTATTCAATTGAATCATCAACTGTATACTCCTAAAATATAGTTTCCCTAGATTGTCATGCCAAAACTTACTCTCATCATCTGCTTTGACCAACAAAACTTATATAAATTTCTCATTTTGGTGCACAACAATTGTTGGGCTTCAATCCACTAATGCAGATCGAACCTTAAATTTATATGTCAATCCGGGTCTGTAAGCTTAGAGGCATATCCAAGTTTTAGGACCTAGAGCTAGACTTGTTTGGTTAACCTAATTTTCTGTGAATTGAATCTACTGTCTGATGAGAAGTACTGTAACTTAAAGATACAAAAATCCTTTTACAGGGATAACTTCATCTGATCTTTTAAGCACACAGCAATATATTTAGCAAAGCAATCTATTGATGAAAGAACTGATATAGTGAAAGCAATTTAACAATGATTTTAACCCTAAGATGCAAACTACAAAGTTCTGCCTAACATCCCACTAATGAATGAACAATTAACCATTAAATTCCCTTACAGGACATTGTTCGTAATTGATAATTGTTTTAAAAGCTTGAGCAGCAATGTATGATATATCGAAATTACAGTCTGAACCGTTCTTTTAACATTTAGCAAAATGGAAGACAGAGCTCATAGAAATGTAAGTGATGTGTATCATAATGAAATCGTGACTTAAACTATTTAAACGAGAACAGAGCTGTAATAAAATTAATTTAAAAACCAACTGAATTCGTTCTGCAACAATGAGCTAGATACTACCGGGATTAACACATACCAATGGCTCGATCTAAATTGCATGCATTAAATTAAATCGTTGCAAACATATAAATAGCATACACTGGCAATGTAATGGTGTGCGAACTCAACAATGGGGGCCCTCCAGTGCCTCGCTCCACACACACAATCGAAGATTTACAGAACTGAAAGTCTAATTTTATTCACCATAAATCGATTACACAATAAAACCACGCAGTTCAAAAGCAGTATGCGTTCTTTCCCAAAATCGTGATTATCAATCCAATGTTTTGTAAAGTACTTATACAAATTCAAAAGAAAACTGGAAATGCTATAATCTTGTAAACTAATTAATGAACATAGCCATCGAGATCCTCATGCAGAATAGTGAAACTCAACAGAATCCAAACTGCCCTGTTTTTGTGCTGGGTGGTAGCACAGGTGGTCATCTTTGACCGACTTTGACTTGCCACCTGTGAGCGCCACATCATCTACTCGTTGGAAATTCGTCCATCCTTGGACACTAAAGATCTTTTCTCCATCTTTCAGTTAATGCCTAGTTGTCCTGCAAGTGCTCAACTTTGGAGACATTACGGGAAGTTAGCACATCCTGTAATTTTTTAAAAGACTTAGTTTAAATGCTCTAAAAACCTCAAAATTCAATTTGTTAACAAGCAATGACATTAATACCTTTTTAAACAAATTCTGTGGTGAACTACAAGCTTTATAGATCGGTATGAGGGTTTTATGGAGGAAAAGGAGGATATTTGGATGACAAAAAGAGGTCAAAATGGTGCCCAACAACAATGTCAAAATTGTTTTTGATATCCTTCACAACAAACTTATCATGCCAAAATTCAACTTTCTTGCCAGTTTGTGTGAATTGAGGTACGAATAATAGGTTAACACTAAGTTGTGGTACATGATAAATAATAATCGTTGATTCTTGCAACCAACTTTATCACTACCATAAATAGTAAGTTCATAATCATTCAAAAGTATTTTTTCTTCCTTAGCATTAACAAATGAAGAAAATAGAGTAGCATCCTTAGCCATGTGATGTGAACAACAAGAATCCACGATTCATTCCAAGGCATTTAATGCTTGGGAAATCCCAACAAAATAGATGTGAATACCAATACCACTACCTTCTTCATGGAATTGGTGTTGAGTTCCTTTAAGCTCCTTAACATTTTTCTTAAGATCTTGTATTTTTACGACAATTCTTCTTAATGTTCTTTGATTTTCCACAATAATAGCATCCTTCCTTCCCTTTGAATTTAATTTTATGGTTGTCATCCCCGTGATCTTTAGGTTCTTCACAATCCTTTCTATGATTGTATCTATGGTTTCCACTATCCTTGGGTTTTATCTTTCTCCTTGCCCTTGCCTCTAATAGAGTGAGCTTGTTCTTTATTGCCAAGGCCTCCTTCTCTGATAAGACTTTACTGCACCTCAATCTACAATGAACAAAATGAATCAAAAGTGAAGTCCTTACCATCTTCCTTCCTACCATAAGTCCATTGAATGTGGATTTCAATACATGATAGTGGGCTCTCGTATTCACATGAATCAGTTGTCATTGCTTCTTCTAGAAGTCTCTACCTCCCAGCTTCTATTATAGCTCCACACAAGCTACAATCTTCAATCTTATCAAATAAAAGTGGGTCAAAAGTGTTAGGATATTCCTATACTCCATCCTAGTCCCACCAGTATTTTGATCATTTACATTTTCAGTCATGCATGCACCTTTTTAGGGTTTGCATGCATTCTAGGGTTTGCATGCATTTTGCATGCATCCCAGTCATCAGTCCAGCACCTAGCCCTCAGTTAGCCAGCCCCCAGGAGCTTCTCACTATTCAGTTTTAGCCCTCCAGTTGCTTAGTGCGCCCTTCTTCCTTGATTTTAGGGAGCAACTCGCCCTTCTTCACCTACCAGTTCAGTTACACTCAGTTACAGTCAGTTACAGTCAGTTACACTCAGTTACATTGAGTTACACTCAGTTACACTCAGTTACATTGAGTTACTCTTAGTTACATTGAGTTACACTCAGTTACATTCAGTTACAGTTAGTTACACTCAGTTACACTCAGTTACATTGAGTTACACTCAGTTACACTCAGTTACATTCAGTTACTCTTAGTTACATTGAGTTACACTTAGTTACATTGAGTTACACTCAGTTACACTCAGTTACACTTAGTTACACTGAGTTACACTTAGTTACACTGAGTTACACCTACCAGAGTTAGTTTGACTGATGGTTGACAGTTACTTGAGCATTGATGACTCAAATGATGATGATGAAGACTTCTAGTTGCACTCCGATGATCATGAGGACACCTAGTTGTGCTCCGATGACACTCCAGTGATCCTTTGATCACTCCATGAAGGCTAATTCGAATTGCCACCTTAGGCATTCGAATTCCTCATGCATTGTATTATATATATGTCCATTTGTGATTAATAATCTAGGATGACCGAAGTATTATTGCTTCTATCTGAGTTCTACTGTACCATATTATTCTGTTGCTCATTATACTGCATGTATCACTCTTCTTCTATTTTCTTGCTTAATCATAATTATTCTCTTGTGAGATACATCATCTCTTAGATCTGCTGTGAGGATTTTCACATGGTATCAAAGCATGTTGAGAGTATTGTTTATCTCCATTCTTGAGAGTTTTTTGCAGGTTATTACCAAGATTTCGAGTTCAGCAGTTGCATCAGTTTCTGCATTTTTGCAGCAGTAGCAGTTGCAGTTATTCTATATTGTTTTTGCAGGTCTTCTACATCTTCAATGTATCCAGAATTAGAAGAAATCACTCCTCTTTCTCTATTCAACTATGATGAATGGAAACCAAAAATAATAGCATATTTAAAGAGCCATGATCTCTTTGATTGCTATTTTGAAAGAGAGTTCGAATCCTCTACAAAGAAGATTAAATGGTTGAATAAAGGTGACATGCACATTGGAAGAATGAAGCTTACTATGACTGATTACATATTGTACCCGACCATCTTTGATATTGAAACTCCAAAAGAGTTATGGGCTCATCTGGATGAAAGATTCGGCAAAAAGAATGATGGATTTGGTCCAAATCCCTTCAAAAGCAAGCAAGGTGATGCATTCGCTCCACCTGATGGTCTCTCAGATCATGATGCATTCGCTCCTCCTGATGGTCTCTCAGATCATGTTGCATTCGCTCCCCTTGATGATCTCTCAGATCATGAACCAGTATCATCTCATATTGAAGTTGTTGACAAAGAACTTGCAGATTCTCCGCTCATGCTCAAACTTTCTTCTCTTTCTGTGCCATCTCACACTCTAGATATTGCAGAAGGTCCTAAATCCTCTCTTGCACCAGAGTTTGTTGGTTTGCATCATGATCACATGATTATTTCAGAGGTAACATCAGCTATTGGAGGTAATGCATTCGCTCCTCTTCAGCAAACATCTCTCTTATACTACTATATGATCATAAATTCATGCTTTCAGAAGGTCATTGAAGAATATGGCCATTGCCATTCGCTTGGGAAAATTTCTCATGCATTTGATAGTTTTGATCTCACCCCTGCTGGTTCAAAGGAGATCTCAAGAAACTGTTTTGAAAGTCTTAAATCTGATTTTGATTTCAAGCAAACATGTAATAGTTCTTTTTGGCATAATCTCACCCATGGTGGTTCGAAGGAGAAGACAAAGGACTATATGCACATTCAAAAATTTGATCCTACCTCAGCTGATTCGAATCACAGGTTCAAGGATCATTCTAATACTGTTGGATTTGTTCTCATCACATTCGATCTGAAGAGCAAGTACAAGCACATGCTTTTTGAGCATGATCCACTTCTTCCCAAGAAGAAGATACCTCCAGACATATGACCAAGCATCACACATGCTTGAGTTTGGAGCTTTTATTTTTTATGTGTGCCTTACAGTCTAATTTTGGAGGAGGGGGTATGTTTCCCATGAAATTTTCCCACTTCCTTGGTTTATTGATTGTTATTATTCATTGTATTGGGTGACCTTTGGTCTTAGTTACCAGGGCCCAGGATTGATTAAGGGGGGGTGTTAGGATATTCCTATACTCCATCCTAGTCCCACCAGTATTTTGATCATTTACATTTTCAGTCATGCATGCACCTTTTTAGGGTTTGCATGCATTCTAGGGTTTGCATGCATTTTGCATGCATCCCAGTCATCAGTCCAGCACCTAGCCCTCAGTTAGCCAGCCCCCAGGAGCTTCTCACTATTCAGTTTTAGCCCTCCAGTTGCTTAGTGCGCCCTTCTTCCTTGATTTTAGGGAGCAACTCGCCCTTCTTCACCTACCAGTTCAGTTACACTCAGTTACAGTCAGTTACAGTCAGTTACACTCAGTTACATTGAGTTACACTCAGTTACACTCAGTTACATTGAGTTACTCTTAGTTACATTGAGTTACACTCAGTTACATTCAGTTACAGTTAGTTACACTCAGTTACATTGAGTTACACTCAGTTACACTCAGTTACATTCAGTTACTCTTAGTTACATTGAGTTACACTTAGTTACATTGAGTTACACTCAGTTACACTCAGTTACACTTAGTTACACTGAGTTACACTTAGTTACACTGAGTTACACCTACCAGAGTTAGTTTGACTGATGGTTGACAGTTACTTGAGCATTGATGACTCAAATGATGATGATGAAGACTTCTAGTTGCACTCCGATGATCATGAGGACACCTAGTTGTGCTCCGATGACACTCCAGTGATCCTTTGATCACTCCATGAAGGCTAATTCGAATTGCCACCTTAGGCATTCGAATTCCTCATGCATTGTATTATATATATGTCCATTTGTGATTAATAATCTAGGATGACCGAAGTATTATTGCTTCTATCTGAGTTCTACTGTACCATATTATTCTGTTGCTCATTATACTGCATGTATCACTCTTCTTCTATTTTCTTGCTTAATCATAATTATTCTCTTGTGAGATACATCATCTCTTAGATCTGCTGTGAGGATTTTCACAAAAAGTGGTGAGTTCTTTCTCAAGCTATACAACTCGGTTCTCATTGTTTTTTTCAAATATATTACATCTTCTTTTATACTCCATGCAGACTATCCATCCTAACGGTATGAATTTGAAGCTCCCCTAAGATGTAAGTGTTCATCAACCCTATAACCTCATCAATTTTTCCCTTAAACATGAACTTTGCATGTTGAACACTACATCCATGTACAACAACCTTAGTGTATTGGCAAAAACCTTTGCTTCATTGCTAAATATCCATATCATGAGCCCACATGCCATAGTTGTACCCATTGAGTGTTACAAACTCATGCTTTAAACATATGCTTCATGCCAATAAACAAAACTCATAACTCTAGGTTTCTTAATTCTTGATATCGCTATCACCAAACTACATATCCTAAAAATTAGAATCCAATCGAAATATCGCATAACATCAAGTTATGTATGCAAAATGTCTCCCAAAGGATTTAGGGAAACACATTCATCCATGATATTTATGTAGGTATTTGATCATACTATGAAAAAAGTGTGAAATAGTAACTCGACCTAATTTTTCAAAAAGAACAATTCTCAAAATATTGCACTGAAAGTTTGGTCATTTGAGAAAGTTATGATAATTTTATGAATATCTCAATTTGATGATAAAAAGAATATTGAGCCACCAATCCACTGAGCAAGCTATCTCAAGTGTGCATATCCATCACAAGTCATCTCTCATGCTACAATCCATCTAATACCAACTCTCATGATACAATCCATCATAGACCATCCAAGGGTTAAACATACACCATGTACCCCAAATCTCATGAAGCACCCCAAAAAATGGTGTAAATACTTTCGAAGTAACCAAAAAATGTAACACTCCCTCTTTACAAGGAAAGTTTTACATAGACACTTGTAACACCCTCTACAACACCTTCAAATCTGTTGTCTACAATCATCACTAGTTGTGTTCTTGAAATCAACCACTATCATCTGCAACAAGACTATCAACCAAACTATCACAATATCTCAATCCTCCAATGAACAATAACCACCTTTGGATATATAGGAATATCTCCTTGAGCAACAACCAACTGCCAACCTCCATCATCCTCATCATCATGGGTCACCATCAAAGAACACCACATCATGAACTCTCTAGGACATCTTGCAAAGACAATCACATCTCCATGCAAATCAAGTCAATCTTGGAAGACAAGACTTGTGTTATAGTCATCAAACAATGCAAGGTTTTCATCAACCTACCATCATGAGAATCCCTCTCATGCACCTCAAATCCTCTAGCAACTAAACTATTCTAAATTAGGCCAACTCCCTCAATTCAAGAAAATCATGAAGTAAGGGCATCATCAAGGGAAACTCCCTCTACTTGAGAGAATCCAAAATCCCTATCTCTATACTCCATAATACTCTCATCAGTTGCAACTCTGGAATCAATCTCAACAATGTCCTCCATCAAGGCATCACACATGTCCAATGAATAACCATAAAGCTCATGGATGAATTCAATCTCATCATCACACCTCTCCTCCTCTATACAACTGGAAGTCACATGGTTGGAATAGAGCAATGCTACATGACTAGCACAACTCGCTCCTACATGCTCCTGACCCATTAGATCAACAATATCCACATTCTCCTTAATCACAAGAGGAGAACCTTGTGCACTGAAAGATATCACAATCAAATTGCAAGGATCAAAACCAAGCTTAGCATGTGCCCCCTAGGAACTATAAGGTCCTACCAACCTCTTGTTGTCATGTGTGAGTGCCACTGGATCAACAAGTAACCTAAACAGGCCACCCTCTCTCACCCCTCTAGACAAAGTCCTCGAACTTGCTAGACAACAATCATTGATGGCACACAAAACTAATGTAATACAAGAAAATGAAAGAAGGTTTTCTCTCCAACCCAAAACAAATTAAATATCACTTAGCTCAAGAATATCACCCGAGGAAATTTAGAATGAAGTGGAGACAACTCTCACAACATACATGGCATCATCACCAAGCATCACAACCATGCCTTCCTCTTGGTCTTAAATCCTACTAAATAGGGACCTATCATATGGCATATGTCTAGAAGCTCCATTGTTCACATATCAACCACAATAGAAACATTGATAGTAGAGAAGCAAGAATCCATGGAAAAGGCAGTCTCAAGCTGAAAGGTCATATCCTCTACTCTTGCTATAGTCCTAGTTGTAACCTGGTTCACACCCTTTCCCTTCTTCAACAAATATTGTCCTCCATAATGTCCCATCTCGTGACATCAAAAGTGCATGCCCTTACTCATGTCCCTTTTCCATGTATCTATCCCATCTTTTTCACTCAATCCTTTCTTGCTACTCATCATCTTTCCGACAAGACCAATAACATCTACATCCACTTGTTTCTCCGAACAAGTCTACAATCAAATTTCCTCATTCACAAGATCTACCCAACGATTTGGGTAACTTGGCATATTTTCTCAAGGATAAATACCCTAAACAAAAGATGCCCAAGGAGCAAGCTCTTTAAGGGCTATGGCTACTAACTCATGATCATCAACCTTAGTTCCAATTGCGGCCAATTGATCCTCCAATTCATTGACCCTAGGCAAACATGCTCTTACCTTACTTCTTATCAACACTGTGCTAGATGAAGTGATCCTTCACAATATCAATAATGATTTATTTGACCTTGGCTTCCTTCTTCCGATAAGCGGCCAACTCTGTTGACTCAGTAGGCTCTGGAGTGTCCTTATTCAACATGCTCCCAAAGATCAACCTCTTCCATAACGCCCTAAATCCAGAGCTTCCACGAAGTTTGAAGCTCCATTCAACCTGTAACACTCTCTTAGGCCCAAAGTAACTTTACACATCCTAAAAAAGTCTCAAGTGCACAAAATCAACAATATATGAAGTAGAAAAAACAACTCTTCCAAAGGCAAAAATGTTTATTTCAAGTAACCTGGGGTATTACGCCCAATGACCTCAACTAAGTCCAAGTATGAGCGAAAATACAACTCCCTTTAGAAGTGATCTAAACTACAACCACTTTGATACCATGTTGGAAATTTCACCTTCTTTCTAAAAGTTCTTTAAATATTAACCCCAAAATTTTCTACCCTAGGAATATTGTAAATTAAAGTAGAAAGAAAAAAAAAAAAATGTATAATAATCCACTTTCAAACAACCCTAAAATTCCTGGAAATTAAGGAGAAAAGACACCAACCAATGAAATAAATTTAGGTCATTCTAGGGCCACTTATTAGTCAATATTTAGATTTGAAAATGTACTTTTACAACAAAAATAACAACAATATTACAACAGTAAAATCAACCCATTTATCTTCTTATTTAGATGTCAAATCACTCAACAATTTGCGCTTTTACTTTTTTCCAATCAAAAAGACCATAAATAGATGTAAATAGAAAAATATGGAGAACACATCAGTGTAAATCAATTCTAAAATTGGCACAAGATATGTACGATCGGAAACATGTATATAAGCTCAATGACGAAGTACATATCATAGCCTCCTCTCAAGACTACAAAATCCAACCATGCAAAATACCCTAGCTAGGGTAAATCATCAAACTCTGTCTCCATTAAGAAGCAAGGATCCCTCCAACATTAACTCCAACGAAAGACATTTTCTTCTTCTTCACAAGTCCCCCCAAGGGTTTTCTCCCAAAACCCTCGTCTTCAATCTTCAAGGATAAAACCTAACCCTAGAACTCCAAGATGCTCCAAGAGGCTCTAAAGAGACCACGAAACACGAGGTCACGAGAGAGAGAGAGAGAGGAACAAGTGCACTCTTCTTCTAGGTCACATCTCTACACAAGAGCGAATAAGAATGAACACACAATCATATGAATGAAAAACTCTCTCCTTTATCTATTGATATGAGAGCCAAGGGAAACCAACATTTGTTAGATTTGATAAATATGCATTAGCATATAACATAATTCTAACTAGTCTAATATCATATCAATACAAGCAACAGATAAATCAATAAACATAAAATGCAAGATACAAGAGAGAAGAGATGACAGATTTTACGTGGTAAAACCCCAACATGGGGAAACATCGATAGAAGGTTGATCTTCTTATTCTTTAGGAAACTAAAAAATATTGCAAGCTTTGGCACCCCCACATATGCATTACATCACAAATTTTCAATATGCCAGATGGGTCTTCTTCAAATAATATATGCTAGCGAGATGGGAGATCATATCCCATAAAACATGCGGAATAAATACTTTCCCACCTCTCTTATATAAAGAAGAGTAATAGGAAAATAAACTGCATGATGTATGTGGGATAAATCTTTTTCATAAGTTAGATAGTTATGAAGAATACTATGCCTCATATTCTAGGTAGGGCTCATTGTGTTTACACAATGCCTTAGCTAGGGTTGTATAACAATAAATGAGATCATTGGACATCATTACACATTCTTGCATTCCCCCTTAATGATGACTAGAGTGATACAACGTAGATGGAGGAAGATGGCATTACAATAATATTCCCCCTTGATAACAACTTCTCGCATTCCCAATAAGTTGTAAGATGAACAAACTTCACCTCTATCATGGATTTGGTGAAGATATCAACCACTTGTTGTTCAATGGGGCAATATTCCAAACAAATGAAACCATCCACAACAAGATCTCAAATGTAATGAGCATCAAGGTCAATGTGTTTGGTTTAGGACTGATACAATGGATTGTAAGCAAGCTAGATTGCACCGTGATTATTACATCTTAACTTAGCAGGAGCATTTTGAACCAGTCCAAGCTTAGGAATAACATGTTGGATCCACACTACTTCTTTATTTGTTTCCTTAACATCCCTGTACACTACTTCACAAGAAGAAAGAGAAAGCGTTATAAACATCTTACTAGACCATGAAATTTGCCCTGCACCAAGTTGAAATATGTATCATGTAGTAGACCTTATGTCAATAGTATCTCATTCCAAATCAGAATCGGTGCAGCCAAGAAGTAAAATTGAAGCCTTACTAAAATAGAAAACACCATAATATAATGTCCCTTGAAGATATCTGAGAATTCTCTTGGTTGCTTTCCAATGGTTGTCACGAGGATTTCACATAAACATGGAGACCATGCTAACATCATAAGAGAGATTAGGCCTGCTATGTGTTAGAGAAATCGAACTCCCAACAAGTTGACGATAAAGAATGACATCAACAAGAGGAGTGTCACAGTCAACAAATAATTTTACTCTGAACTAAAAAGGTATTGGTGAAGGCTTAGAATCACTCATATGAAACCATGCTTGTAATTCAGAAGCATGCTTAGGCTAAGAAACAAAGATCCCATCAACCATGTGCTAAACTTGAAGACCTAAAAAATAATGTAATATGCCTAAATATGTCATTTCAAAGCATTTTTTAAGATCATTTTTCAATTCTTGAATTAATGAAAGTGGGTTGCCAATAAGGACACATAAAGAACCATAATGAAGACATCATCATCAAAAAAAACTTAACTTACAGATTTGGATCAGAGAGACACCGCTTGAAACCAATTTTCAAGAAATGAGTATCAATTTTATCATACCAAGCCCTGGGTGTATGTTTAAGACCATATAAAGATTTATTCAATTTGCTTACCAAACTTGAAGTTTCAAAGGTGATAAGACCAAGTGGTTGTTGCATATAAATTTTTACATGAAGATTGCCATTTCAAAAAGCACTCTTCACATTCATTTGGTGAATATCCCGTTGAAATGATACACCAAGAGAAATGATGACTCTTATAGTGTTCATTTTACCAACATGGGAAAATGTTTCAGTTTAATTAATACCTTCTCGCTGAGAAAAACCCTTAGCAAGTAATCAAGCCTTATGTTTTTCTATCTATCCTTCTATAATGAACTTTGTTTTATATACCCATTTGCAACCAACTAGATTCCTTCCAAGAGGAAGAGTAGCAAGGGTCCAAGTCTTGTTCTTCACTAAGGAGTCATACTCTACGGTCATTGTTTTTCCCATTCTAATTTCCCTTTAGTTTATGCATATGTGGGGGGGTCATCTGTGGCTAAAACTTTTGTCATGAGAGAAAACTCAAATCTAATCCATAGAGAGTCAGATGGAATACCAACCTTAGAACCTGCAGATTCAAGTGTCTTATGGGTCCAGTAGTGGGAACCACTCCCGTATCTTTGGAAAATTCAGGTGGATCACTTGAAGAAGTAGATGAAATAGGATCTAGGTCGTGCATAAAACTAGAGGAAGGGGTAACAGAGATGGGCGCAATTGAAGATGGAGGCAAATCCAACACAACATGAGGTTCAATAGACATAGGTGGTGGAGAGACTTCATTGAACTATACATCTAGTTAGATGATGACACCTTGGGTAGATGGATCAAACAACCTATGAGCTTTAGAATCCTCACTATAACCAATGAAAATACATTTGTGAGATTTGAGCTCTAATTTTTTTCCATTTTTCATTAGGGATACAGACCCAACATTCACTGCCAAATATCTTAAAATTTCTAATATCTCGTTGCCTTTCACTTCAATTTTCTTCGGGACTAACCTGCAAAATTGCTTTAGTAGAAACCATGTTCAAAATATGGCACAACAAATTACTTCAACCCAATATCTTTTATGTAATCCTTTTGAATATACATCTAGCCATTTCAACTAAGGTTCTATTTTTCCTTTCGACAACCTCGTTCTTTTGAGGTGTGTAAGGAACTGTCTTTGATGTTGAATACCATGCTTGGACAAGTATGTTGCAAATTCATTTTTAGTGTACTCCCCCACATTATCAATTCCTAGTATCTTAATACTTTTACCATATTCTTTTTCAACTAAGGCTTCAAGTTCTTGAAATACAACATAAGCTTCACTTTTATGTTTCAAAAAATAAAGTCGTCTTTCTATTGTAATCATCAATAAAAGTAATGAAATAGACAACACTTAATAACAAAGAAGTCTCAAGAGGACCACATATGTCACTATGAACCAATTGCAACTGTGCTTGGGCACACCAAGCTTTATCCTTGTCAAACTTTCCCCTGTGATGTCTACCGAACACAACCTTCACAAACACCTTTAGTGGAAGAAATTGTAGGTAATCCAAATTGTATGTGACTTCTCCAACATTAAACTGTGAATGTACACGACTTCCTAAAGGGAAAAACACATACGTCCAAGATTTCTTCAACTGCAACCTGCATGTTACTCAAGAAAACTTTGTAACTATCTAAACGAAATATCGCATGTGTACACGACCACCTAGACGACAAACCATGTATATCTATGATTGTATGGACAACAACCTCTATATGGCAAGTCCACAAATGTCTGAATGACAACCTGTGTACACCTACAACTATCTAGACAAAAACATACATATTTACAACTACACAAAGAAAAACTAAACAGATCTTTTGATACAAACAGAGGTTACTTGATAACAAGGTTACGGTACATTCAATCTCTACTCCATAACTGAAAATTAATGAAAAAACTAAATAAATCTTATTAAAATTTCTGGAAAAAAAATGGAGGTTAGAGTTTTTTTTAAATGCTCAGATCTGGTGTAAAACCTAAGTGGTTGTCTAGAGTTGATGGTAAATCTACAAGAGGAGTGCCCAATACAAAATTTAGTGAAGTCCGATACTTTAAAAAATTAAAGAATTTTAATGAAGGAGATAGAGTATATAGTCACCAACTTTGGTACCATGATAGATTTGATAAATATGATTAACATATAACAAAAATCTAACTAGTCTAATCTCATATCAACACAAGCATTAGATAATCAAGACATAAAATACAAAATAGAAGAAAGAGAGAAGAGAGGACAAATTTTACATGGTAAAACCCCAAGATGGGGAAATATCCATGAAAAGTTGATCTTGTTCTTCAAGAAACTTTCAATCTTACAAGATTTGGCACCCACACATATGCATTACATCACAGCTTTTCAATATGCTAAATGGGTTTCCTTCACCTCTATTATATATGCTAGAGAGACAGGAGATCATACCCCATAATGCATGTGGGATAAATATTTTTCCACCTCTCTTATATAAAAAAAGAGTAATAAGAGAATAAACTCCATGATGCATGTGGGATAAGCCTTTTTCATAAGTTAGATAATTATGAAGAATATTATGCATCATATTCTATGTAGGACTCATTGTGTTCACAAAATGCCTTAGCTAAGCTTGTACAACAGTAAATGGGACCACTAGACATCATTACACAGGTCCCAAAGTCCGAACCTGGCTTTGCATTAGAATTGATAAATATGCACAACTATTATAATATCAAATTAATACAAGCATAAGAAAAATCAATAAACATAAATTTTAATATACAAGAAAGAGAAAAGAGATGATAGATTTTATGTGGTAAAACCCCATGATGGGGAAACATACTTGGGCTTATCTTATTCTTCAAGAAACTTTCGATCTTACAAGCTTTGGCATCCCCACATATGCTTTGCATCATAACTTTTCAATATGCCATATGGGTCTCCACCTCTATTATATATGCTAGAGGGGTGGGAGATCGTATCCCATAATACACACGGGATAAATACTTTTCCACCTCTTATATAAAGAAGAGTAATAAGAGAATAAACTCCATGATGCATGTAGGATACACCTTTTTCATAAGTTAGATAGTTATGAAGAATAATATGCCTCATATTTTAGGTAGGACTCATTGTGTTTACAAAATGACTTAGCTAGGCTTGTACAACGTTAAATGAGACAACTAGACATCATTACACATTCTTACATTCCCCCTTAAATTATGATTAGAGAGATACAACATAGATGGAGGAAGATGTCATTACATTAACAATAATACTGTGGGCACAAGCCCTTACAAGCAACCTACATGAACCCTTCTAGGCCACACAAGTGAGACATCCACTCTAGAGTACAAGTGGCATGCTCCAATGATGATGTCGTGCACAATACTGACCCCAAGGTGATGTAACTATGCAAGGAAAATCCACACCACTCTATCACAAGCCTCCATAGACTCTATTTATCCTCCAAAGCAAAGCACTCTACTGGGTCAACTACTCTCTACAAGAACATTATTGAAGCGCTAGGTGGCCCGATGCCATATGTCATCCTTCAAATAGGATTCTAAGTTGCCACATCTCAACTAGGCTTGAAGCCTTCCTCCATGATGCAAAATACTCCACATCCTCTGTAGGGCATTCTCCCACCAATTGAATCCTCCATGTGGTCATCATGAAGTACATCTACCATCTAGGGAAGATATCTCCATAGCCGACATGAAGAACACTAAGCCAACAATAAACTAAGGTCAACCATCCACTGAGCAAGCTATCTCAAGTATGTGTATCCATCAGAAACCATATCTCATGCTACAAACCATCTTAGACCATCCAAGAGCTTAACATACACCATGTACCCAAAATCTCATGAAGGACCCCCAAACATGGTGTAAATACTTTCAAAGTAGCCTGAAAAATCTAACACAACCCCTAAGCTATAATACTATATTGAAATTTAATGGCAAGTTCCATGATCAACACAATATCTCATAGACCAAAAATATATAGTAGTTATTAAAAAATACCCTAATGAATGCATTATAATATCATGTCATGTTCAATCACAAATGGATCGATCTCAAGAACTCAAAAGGGATGAATACTAAACATGCCCCAAGAGAAGAGAACTCAGAATTCAATACATTATGAATGGCCAAATGACTCATCTATTTATACACTTGGTCTTCCTAAAATGTTACAAAAATGCCCCTTGAATTAGGCTGCATATGTATGGTCGAAATCCATTCAACTGATCCCATCAATCTCGAAGCACTCATTAAGTCTGATTTAAACAATTTTTCACGCATTCTTACAACAACAAAATGTAAACAATGTTTTCCTTTAATTAAACTAGATGAGATAATTATTCCAATGTTGAGAAAAAAAAAGCAAATAACTTTTCATTGATTATACTATATCTACTTCATGTTGCTTGCATTGTGTTTGTACCTTCGAGGTTAAAAAGTATTTCACATGACTAGTCATGTGCATGACTAAATGGAATGAAGAAAGGTTTAACACCTAGTTGGTAACATTGGGGCATCAAATTTATTGGTTGTTTTAGAATGGATTAGACCATGGAGGAAATGACATTAAAAAAATTAAGAATCAAAAGACTATTGCATATGAACAACAAGATGAGTATATTAGAGTATAAAAAAGGAACTACATATAATTCACCTCCCTAAAAAGAAGAGAATCAAGAAGCAAGGACAAGTATAGGGTACAGGGAGGCTAAAAAGGAATCATAATTATTCACAAAAGAATCAATTTATGGGATTAATTCACCTCCCTAAAAAGAAAAGAATTAAGAAGGGTGGACAAGCATATGGTACAAGGAGGCTAAAAAGGAATAATAATGATTCACACAAGAACCAAGTTATGGGCTTAAGAGGAAAAACATAAATGAAGTTTCTCCATTGCATAGTAATGGATGATATAGCTTTATGAATGTGACTTTGTTGCTCTGATGAAATGCTTGTTCATTAGTATCATTAAGCATCTCAACAACATAATTATTCTTTTTCTTAAAACAATAAAATAACTATAACGTGCCTTCAATGCCTAGAACTCTTAATCAAGACTTCGAGCAATTCTCAATATCTAACCAAAAATGTCTATTCACTCTTAAACTTATGTAACATGTTCCATGGAACCATTAAGGTACACTAGTCTGACAACAATTACCCTGCAACCACAAGGTGAACAACAACCTTAAGATTCCTTGTGTTAATGTAATTGTAACTTCGGAAGATATTCACTTGTATTTTATGTTGTATTTATTATTGTATTTTATTTGTACCTCCGACGGAGATGTTTATTCCTTCGGTCGAGGATGTTATTATTACATTTGGTCATATAAAATCATGGAGGTAAATCCTCCATTGTAAGTCGAGGAAATAGATCCCCCTAGAGTCAATGTATTAGGGTTATTAATTCTTCCTAGAAAAGTTGGCCCAGTCAGATTTAGATGGGACCGGCCTGTCAAGTGAAAAAGGTAAAGTGAAAGTAAAGTATAAATAGAGAGCTAGGCTCTCTCATTTATTCATTCACTCACTCACTCAAGTTCGCATTAGTGAGAGAGAGGACAAGTTCGCATAGGAGGAGGAGAAGAGGAGTTGCAAAAGACCATCCTTATTTTGGTTTTTTTTACTTTTGACATTGTATTGGTGACTATCTATCTCCGAGGAAGTTGCGGGGGTTTTCTCCTTTATGGTTTCCCCGAGGAATTTCGTTGTGTCTATTGTGTTATGATGTGCATGTTATTCTTTCAGTAAGATCCTAGAAGTTCCCAGGATTCAAGATTTAGTGATTAAAGAAGCAATTCTAGAAGATCATGAAGACTGCGAAATAGAAGAACCACAGGAACCTATAGATCCACCTCGTGAAAAGAGCCTTCCAACTATGAGGAAGCTGCTGAGAAGAAAGAATGGCAGGATGCCATGATTGAGGAGTACTAGTCGATCACGAAGAATGATGTCTGGGAGGTAGTTCCGAGACCAGAAGGGAAGTCTATCATGACTTCTAAGTGGATCTACAAGATCAAGCATGCTGCAGATGGCAGCATTGAGAAACACAAGGCAAGGTTTGTGGCATGTGGCTTCTCCCAGAAGGAAGGCATAGATTATGATAATAATATTGATAATAATCTTAATCAGTTATTGATAATAATATTGATAATAATCTTAATAAGTTATTCATAATGTAATGCCATGCCATTTAAGAAAGGACGTGATAACAATGGATAATCTCACTCTAGATCGGCCGTGATATTATGAAATAACTATTTATGGCACCCTCATGCCACAATAAAAGTGAGATCCTTATTTGCTTGAATAAAGCTGCTCTCACCTGGAATCATGCAAATCCTAAATCCAATGCCAAAGCTTTCACAAATGTGAGTAGAAAAGTGACAGTAACTATAACTTTCTGCCTAGACAAACTGTGATCAAAGCTAGAAAAGGGACTTCATCAATAAGAAGAATGGACATTCTGTGTGACCTTAGAAACCCTATACATCATTCCAATATGACAACTTCAATAATATGAATTAGATCTGTATTAGAGGATAAACACGGGGTTCACCCTTTGTTGTACTAAGCTCCGTAACAAAACTAATACAATTTATCAAGTATTCCCACTCATCATATAATGCACCAAAAGGATAGATCACAATTTGATGCAGTCACATACTAAGAGTTTCAATAGTTCCCTAAGATGGAAGTAGGTTCTGATCGGGTACTATTAATTAGATAACTACTCTAGATGATTCTTAACAGGAAATGTTTAAACAACCATCCTGCACACAATGCAATACTGACAAACACTACAAAATTATTGTGGGAGGGAGTGAATTTTAGTTGTATAACCATAATGAGTAGATTGAATAGAAAAAATGCATCAAGGATGAAATTATGTCACCAAAGCCACCAGATTTGACTCAATTCGGTGCAAGACCTATTTTGGCCATAGGGTCATCATTGACCCATCCC
The DNA here is from genome assembly GCA_027924585.1 of Larix kaempferi. Lineage (NCBI taxonomy): Eukaryota > Viridiplantae > Streptophyta > Pinopsida > Pinales > Pinaceae > Larix > Larix kaempferi. The sequence goes on from BSBM01000756.1 coordinate 4,987,120, forward strand.
CTAGCAAAAAGCTAGGGTTGCCTCGACAAATAGGAAATACAAAAAAACAAAACAATATAAATTAGGATGGTTTCCTATGGGGTCAAACCCCTTCCGAGCATCATATTGATATGTCCATAAGATCCAAGAACACACAATCGCTCTGATTAAGTCTAGATATTACCTTTGAACTATAAATAAGCCGGGACCTATTACTATCACATGTGCTGTGTAACCTTGTGCCTGTATATTATCACCTACTATATTTCATTTATTAACCTGTTAATACAGTTGTAAAACTCTGAAGACTGCTGTGAAAGCTAAATGAAATGAAGAATTATACAATGAAAATCATGTACGCATGTATGTATTTGAAGTGCTATTCAAACTAAACTCATATTTTGTTTCCAACTTTCAATCAACTTCCTGAAAGGATCATATTTAACTCATTGTTGATCTGTTAAAAAGTTCAACTGTCAAATTAGCTGTGAAAGCTGGAATCGAGTGAAACTTGTGCAGGAAAACATTCACCTGCATTGATCAAATTAAATGTAATCATCAAGTTCTGCCAATCTGCCACATACAAAATCTTAACAAAAAAATAAACAGATTAAATTGTGACATTTACCTCACGTGCTATTTCAGCCTGGGAAGTGTATCGATTCATCTGGACAATTATTAATAGAAAAAAATTACTTTTAATGAAATGCCAAAGACAAGGAACTTCAAATAACAGAGGAGCTTATATGAAAGAATGCTAATTTGTCACCTGCAGATTCATGTTTCCTGATTCATATTCAAATTCAAGTTTCTCATCATCATTCTGTGCATATATAGATTGAAGAGTAAATAACGTAACCGGTATGCCACTTGGGCGTTGCTGTTCATCCATCTGTATCTGAGAAAGAACCAAAAAGCATTACAATTTCAGCCCAATAAGAAAGTCAGACAACAGGCTCATCTTACTCATATTGCACCAAGGAACAAGAATATGTTAATTATTTTGCTATCTGAGCTCCCTAACTCCACTTGCTAAAAATAGGAGTCTCACAAAACATCTTGCATGTCATCAAAAATGGTCTCAATTGACCTCACATGGAAATAAGGAACATGGATATAATCATATATCATCAAAGTTTCAAACATTGCATGCAACGTCTTGAAGCATGAACTAGAAACCTACTAAAAATAACTCAATCCTATACCATTCCCTGGAAACACTGGTCTCTAAAACGCAACTCTGTAATGTCACCAAAACACTGGAGACAATAGTCTCTGAAACTCCAACTCTATAATGTAACGGAAACCCTGGAAACTGAAATCTAACAACTACAGCATAAGCCATAAAGGATCATGGCCATAGAAGTTTAGAACCCACTAAGAAAGTGTCCACAAATCGTCAATGTTGAACAATCAAAATGGACTAAGGAGAAGTCCAACCTGATCAGAATGTGCTCACAAACAATAATGAAGGTAACATTTGAATTCACCAAGGGTAAATTCAATGGTAACAATTATGGCCTATTTTGTAAACACTATAAATTTGAACCTACCTTTGAAGTTCGAACTATTGACTGCATATTAAAACTAGTTGGTAATGAATATGATGTTCTGTTTCATTTCGTGGTTAATGTTATATGCTACAGTTTGCTGATGACAAATGTTATATGTTGAAACCTTAACGTTGATGTTATGGCTTATCCTTTGACAAGAATGTTATAAGTTATAACTGCTAGAAAATTGATGTACTAATAGTTGAAGCTTTAATGATCATCTTTAATCCAGTGATTAAGACTATGTTTTCATGTTTTCTACAACTAATTTGGCATTCTGCATGCTTTTTTAATATAAATGCATCAAAATATTATATCTGAATTGAAACTGTTTAGCTGTTTCACGTGATTCTGTATTAGAATATGATATGGCACCCCGTAACAGAGAAATCAATCTATTACAGGGATGGGCAATCCTTTATTATCGGAATCGACGCTCTAGTAAAAAAAATTGAGACGTCCCCATAATAATGGACACACTCAAGATCTTTTTCAAGAGGTGCAGGTTCAGTCCCCCAACAGATTTGGGTTCTCTAAAGATGGAACAAAAGAATCTAAGCACGTACCTTGTATCTAGTTGCATGCACTCTAAGGGTTAGCTCAACCAATTTTATCATATGCCCAAGGCATGTCATTGATGGGGCTCAACCCGATCGAGTCCCTCGGAGATACCTACTGCTCTTGTGGCGAATGGTTGACATCATCCTCGATCTAAATATTCCAAGGAAGTGGAGGGAATCCTGCTAAGGTTTCTTTTGGGAAAGAAACAAAGAGAGAGAGAGAGAGACTTAAAACACACAAAAAACTCTGCTGCAAAACAAACTATGAGAATATTGACATACAAGTTGTTACTTCTCACATCCTCACCTATAATGTCAAATTCCAAATTCGCAAGGTGGAGACCTAAGAGCAACTCAGAAAGGTTTACATTGTCACCTCAATAACCCTTGTTAACCCCCATTTTGCATGGGTGTCAACTTATGGTTTCACTTGTGATTTTCATCACAAAGTATGACTCTCCTACTTGATCTTGAATGCTTGGTGGTGTAGTTACACTCCATGATGTTGACGCCTTGGTTGATGATGGTTGATTGATGTGCTCATGGCGTTTTGTTCATGGTTATTTTCTTATTCTTGGTTCTACACATATATCTGTGTGGCGATCTAAAGTGTTAGGCATTGGCATACCTTTTCAACCTCGTTTTGTGTCGATTCTGGACTGATATGTTCATAACAATACCTTGACTTCAGACCCCCATATATCCAACACCCTAGCTTAGATGGTGGATTGTGATATAAATATGGCTTGAGACCTTTACAATGATGTAGAACACTCATTCATTCTGGCCATCAAATTCTAGTTTATGGGCCATTTTCAGCTATTTTGGTAGTAGATTCTAATGTGATCCGTCCTCCTTTCTTTGAACCATTTTATCCCTCTTCTAACCAATTGGGCCTTGTTGGGAACCTATTCCTTTGGTTTTGGTAATATTGAAGAAAGACAAATTGTCACGAGGAGTCCAAGGGACAGCTTGGAAGATGAAACCAAGCGTCACCTCACATTGTACTTATATGTGTATATTGTTAATGGAAAAGTGCAATGCACACTTATTCCTATATTGGATTTTCCAACAATGGTATCAGAGAGCCCAAGTTTTGTCAAACTACCTCGTCTTCCTGCACTATCCACTATCCTTCCTCAGTCTGCCTACTACAAGCTCTGTCCTCTACCAGCTAAATGTTTCCCTTCATCTCTGCATTCTCTGCATAGATGTTTTGGAATCTATGTGGACATTATTTCCCTTCATCTCTGCATATGAGCATCATTCTCTATGATCTTTCTCGGCATCAAAATTATTTCTGGCCTTATCCACACCAATCAAAGATATCGCCATATACGACATTCCTATCTTTCTCTACTTGTGATGGAAACTTGCGAATTCTCAGTCGCAGGTACTTACATTGTTATTCTTGTGTCAGGTTTCTTATGGGCACCTACTTTTGCTGCAGATGAACACAGTATGGAGGCTTCAAGTCCCAGTCCCAGTCTCGACATGGAAGTCGGCGCAGTCTCTCTGGCCTACGATCCCTCTATCATAACGACACTTTTAGGGTGCATCATTTCTTTTTTCTTTCATTGAAATTTTGTGCAATCAAATTCAATTAAAAGAATGTTAGGAGGGTGAAGGCTTTTAGCTTGAGTCGTCCGCCTGCTGCTTTCTGTGTGTTGTCTCGGTTGGATAAATGTTTCCATGGCTTTTCAGGTACAATGTCGATTCAATTTAAAGAACATTGTATGCAGCCTCACAATTACACCCATGTTACTCTGTATTAATGTTTCCTAGTAGAGGCCTTGTTAAATGAGAATCCTTGTATCCTTGTATGTAACCACTCCACTCCCGCAATGTCAGCCAGTCGGTATGGGCAAAAGAATGTATGCCTTCTCAAGCAAAATTCTGGTGTCTTTTTTGTAAAATCTTTGATGTTGGACAAATGAGTGATAGACAGTAAGGCATGAATTTTGGTACAGAAGAAGCAACAACAAGGGAAAAGAAGTTCAATTATGCAAATCACCAACCAATAATCAATGGGCCTAACGACCCTTTTCACCATCGCCGCCACTACTCTCATCACACCTGCCTCCTGGTTATTTTGAATGTGGCTAGAATCATTTAGAAGTCCCTTATTATCTTGGCGGGATGATTTTGGCAGCCTACTTGTTATGTGCGAATGGACAACCTATAGGCTGTCTATTTCGGTTCACATTTTTCCTTTAATGATTAGATATGGAGATGAGTGTCTTTATTTCTTTTGTTGTACGACCAACTATAACCTCCATAACCTGGTGTACTCATAGCTATTGTCGATGGCAGCCATTGGATGATAGCAAATCCAACCTTTCATCAGAAAATGTTTTTGGAGCAAGCCATACATATTTGTTGTAGTACTTGGTGGAAATTAAACCGTCAGAAATAAAAAGAAGTTGCATTGCGAGGAGCAGTTGGTTGACAGCGTCAGTGGACACTGGACACTTTGTTTCAGTGGTCTCGGCACCACATCAAAGCATCATTAAAGGACTTAGAGCAGCGTAAATATTCATTTTGGAGACCAATTCAGCTTGCAAAGGATGATTTTGAAAGTTTTCTTGTATTATTGGTACTTGCAATAGTTCTTAAGTGTCAAATCAAATCAAGCAAAATTGTGTTTGTAATCGAGTGCACTCTCGGTTGAACCTGACACCCTTCATCTTTTGAGTCCAAATTTTCAGTTGTTGTCAAAGGGTGGAGTTGCAAGAAACCCTCCTATCACTGAAAGACATGATGTGTTTCCAATAATTCATAATTCAGATCGTGGTATTCTATGTCTAGTTTTGACACTCAAAACCACTATGAGATGTTTGGATAGTGTTGTGCCCGCAACACCTCTCCACGTGAGATGCAGTGTCATAAAAACCGGCCCAAAACCGGCAAAATGGACCGGTCCAACCAGTTCCAAGGATTTTCTGGTCCAACCGTTTGATTCAGCCCGTTTTTGACCGGTTCTGTATGGAACCGACCGGTTTCCACCAGGAACCGCCCAGTTTCGTACGGAACTGGCCAATTTTCTCAAACCAGTTGGTTCCATACCAGGTCTTTCTAGGGAAAAAAACCCACGTTTTGAAATTTTTTTAATTAAAAAACCAAAAATTTGGGCACGTTGGCCACATCCACGAACCTAATTACTATACAATCACTATATATTGACACGGGGACCCTCAATTGCAATCACGATTCACAATCATCTTTGGATTTTTCTAGGTTGAGCATACGAATTACGGAGTCAGGGCAACAGCGCGTTCGGGAGTCTGGAATCAAATCTCAATTGTGGGCCATGGCACAGCCGAATTTTGGTTTTATACACTCTTACTTGCTATTTACATGAGAAACCTTGCATATTTGTGCATAATGGTTTGAATTCACATGGATGCACATGAATATATATTTATTTTTTGAAAATATGAATATTTTATGTATTTTTGCTCAACCGGTTTTTTTATCTGTTTTTTTCCCGGTTTTTGTCTAATTCCGGTTCGGGTCCGGGTCCTGGGGTCAACCGGTTCGACCATCGGTCCGGTTCTAATAACATTGGTGAGATGTGCCCTGAGAAGCAAAACTCACGTAGGGCCCCCATACCTTTACTTTTCCAAACCAAGTGCAACTCTAAGTTCTCAAATTTTCTCTAAAAACAACGCAACCTCGACAAGTGCCACGGACCTTTGGAAGCGTCGGGGTTATACTCAAGATATCCTATTTTACTCACCCACGAACAAACCTCGACCATCAAAGTTTAAGGATCACCGCATTATTGAAAATGTTACTTTTTGGACGTTGATTAACCCCAATGAGCAACACAAACCCTTAAAAGAAGGGCTACCTAGAAGACTTTTCATTTTGTACATCGATGAGTAAACCCTGATGCGATCGGAGTCTTTGTATGGAGGAAATGCTGAAAGCATCCATTTCCTAATGCAAATGAGCAAACCCCAACAATCGTTCTTTTACATCAATGCCCCTGTTAAGAAGCATTACATCTTTATCTCAATTAAATAGCACCAACAATCATCGTGGACCTCTCAAAGCAGGGTTATTCTTAAGATATCACATACTCATTGTCGACGAAAAGGCCTGAAAACACCGACAATCCAACCTCCCGCATCGGCGCGTACATCTACACAACTACTTTGGCAATGTTTTATGCCGGGGGTTTGAAATCGGGGTTTCCCTAAACTATTATTTGTGATCAAAGCCGTTTTCGTCGCTAATGATTGTCATGGACCTTTCACAATCGATGTAACAAAGTAGAAACGAGATTTCTACACCGAAACCTTTCGCCAATTACCCAGCCCCAACGCCTCTCCGTGAACTGATTTAATTAGTCAGACAAAACAAGCACATGGTTATCAACTCTAATCCCTACCACCGATTCACATCGCGAGGCCACATCGGGTTATTCTTTGAGAAGCATCGCCGACTGGACAATGCACCTTTTTTGACAAAATTAAAGGGTTGCTAATCCTAAAACTTCCCTTGTGATTACATTATAAATGCGTATGACTGTTTCGATTCGGAATAAATTCAAAAAGGACCCTGCTGAATCTGACTGTAGATCTCCACCACCTTTGTGGCTAATCATAACTAATAAATCATGTGAAGTTTGAAATTGATCATAAATGGAAAGCAATCATGATAACGTTAATGCTCTTTAGTTTCAAAAGAATGTATTCGATGATTTGAACAAGTCTCATTTATTGCTATTTTTGTTCTCCTATGTGTGGTAGCTTTCTATCCAATTTCATCCAATCACTTAATTTGATCTCCTTTGAGTACGAGATGTCGAGGTTATAAGCACACAAAGTTCTTGCTCAAAACGAGGTGGAATAAATCCCTTGACTAGCTACAGTCGAAGGATTGATTCTATTAGATACCAGCTACACGACTGATTTTGAAGGAGATCCCGCTTGGGATCAATTGAACCAAATTTTCTCCATGGGTGATTACCCCTCGAAAGATGATGACTCGGATGTCTATGCTAACTTAAGCAGAAGTTGCATATTTTCCATTACAGCCAAGCCCTTTGTAATGCCCTACACCGACATTGTTAGGTGGATATACAATCATATAGATCCAAGATCAAGAGCGGTACTTGACGAAGAGCGAGTTGTCATTGCCTCCCTCCGACCAGAGTCTTTCCAACTAATGTTTAAGTTAAAGGACCCAGAGGTATATTTGAATGAGGCTTTTATGGCGAAATTTTTTGATGAAAATCCAAATCTTGTCAACCTTGTCAAAGATTGGAGGGTAGAAGGCTGAGGTTTCATAGAGAAGTCCAGTAGAAGATACCCCATACAATATTGCAGGTGACCATACAGGTTGCTAATGACGATGATTTGTCTCTTATATGGGGATGAGAATTCCACATACTTCCAGTTAGAGTGGATGCCCCTACTTCATCACATAGCCGAAACAGGGCGAATTTTCAATTAGGCACATATCTAGTCAACTAACCTGCTTGGATTCTTGCAATCTTTTAAAAAGGTATCCAAACCCAAAAACCCCATTTTTATATGACCGATTATCTCTTAGATGCTATTTGTTTTGTACATGCTTTCCCGCTTATGAATTGGAATTGTAAAATAGGTTCAATGTTTATTCAAGTCTATTGTAGGGAGTTGTATTTATCCAACTACAAGCTCCATTTTATGATATTTGCAATTACTTCTTCGTTCCATTGTATCGTCTCACTTTTAAGAAACCGACCCCTACATTGTCAAACCAAGCCATAGTATCCATGTCACAATTAGGTGACTGGTATAACTTGAAATTCTTCACCTATATACGAGTCTTCAAGATCACGGCTCTGTCGCATTTGTTACCAACCTATGTCCCTAATAGGATTTTAGTCAGAGAAATTGCTTATCAGACGGTCATAAAGGGCATTGGAGCTCAACTATATTGCATGAGTAAGAAGGCTTGGCCAAGTTTCCCCATTGGTGTTGATCTATCCACAATAGCAAATGCTAAGTATGCCCGTAAAGAAGCCAATGCTCTAGATGACTTAAAGCTTGGTTGTGTAGCCCAAAGAAAGCATGATCCCAAGACAATTATTGAAAGTCATTTCAAGTCACTTGTGCTAAACCCCACTTATAGGCATGAAGAAGACCCTCAAGACCTCCTTTTTAAAGAAGCCACTGATTTTGATGAGGTTTTTGGGAAGATTCCTAACATGGCGCTAAGGATCGAGCTTCATAATAAACATTTGGCTCTCCAGGACTTAGTCGGGTTTGAGAGGAAAGCAACTTTTGAGGCTGAAGCAAAACAAGATTGGAAGAAAAAAGAAGACAAAATAAAAAGAGAAGAAGCAGTTAAGAAATTCTTTGAAGAGAAAGAGGCACTACAACACCAAGAAGTACAAAAATTGTCCCAAGAGGAGAAATTCAAAAGAGAAGCAGAGGACAAAGCTCGACATGAAGCTTTGAAAAAAGAAGAGACGATGAAAAAAGAAATTAATGCAAAAGCATCACAGCAAGCAAAAGAAGCTCAGAAGGCCACGGAAGAAGAAAGAAAGAAAAAAGATGAAGCACAAATGGAAATTATTTGTAAACAGTTTCTCCAAGAGTAACTACAAAAGGAAAAGGAAACTCTAGCAGCTGAAGAAGAACAAATAAGGGAAGAAGAAGCCCACAAAAACAGAAGAAGAGGAGAAGAGGAGAAAAGAAGGATTTGATGTTGAAGCATTGAGAGTGCAGCTCCTCCAAGAACAACAATGGCAAGAGCAGGAATCCCTCGCAGCCGAGGCAATGAAGAAGAAAGAAGATGAAAATTTGAGAAAATTAGAGGAGAAACAAAAAGCTAAGCAACTAGCCTTGCTTATGTCCCCGATTAACCCTGGAACACCTTTTTCAATAAGATGAGGGGATTATTTTCAATCAATGGAGATCGGCAATACAATTGTCTCATTAGGAGACTATTTTCTCACTAGACAGAGTAAAAATATCACCAAAAACCATCCAAGAGGCAGAAAACTCGAGGTAAGGTTAATGATCTTACTGTTTTTTATATGGAAGGGAAAGAACTAGAACAGATATAATCTGATGTTGCCTCCTTAATCAGAGTCTTGGAAAACATGAATGTTTCTTCCACAAAGGATGTCATCAGCCGAATGTAGCAATATAAGCAAGCAGAACAATTGAAGAAACAACTTAATGACATGGAACATCCATCTTTCATGGAGCAGGAGCAACTGAAAAGAGAACATAATAATGATATTGCTCTTTTGAAAATGGAGCACAAAACGAGTATGAATGAAATGAAGATGGCCAAAGAGTATGCAGAGTTTGAACTCCAGATATATCAAAAAGAAAATGTTTGCCTCTTAGTATGATGAAAGAAGAAGCCATCGAGGTGAATCAAAAGCTAAAAGGGGCACGGAAAAATCCTTTTACTCAGCTAGAAGAGTTACAACAATATTATGAGAATATAATCAAGTTAACTGATGAAGCCGAGTTATTTGGATATGAATCTAAGATGATTCAAAATCATGTTGAGGAAACATTAGGGTGGCAACAGCTATATGAAGAAGCTCCTAAAAATATCCCAAGGATAGAGAAAAGAGAAGTGCCTAAATTAAAGGCTTGGAAAATTAAAGGCTGAAGCAATTGAAGTTATAAACAATGTTAAGCAAATTTGTTTTACAATATGGAATTCTGCAGAGGATGCGATGAACAAATTCAATATGCCTACCCTTGATGAGCTGAACACCGCAAAACTAATCAAAGTGAGGATTACTGATATTGAGCAGGAAAGAGAGCAGAGTGAGCAAATGATAACCCAGGTGACAAAAGTTTATCAAGAAATTTTCAATAATTATATTTATCAACCCACAGAATTGGCAGCCTGGACTGGTGCTCCCGTAGACACTATCATGACAGATCTTGACAAAGAAATTGAGCTAAAATTGTTAGGTATTAAAGTCCAATTTGAAAAGCTACAGGATGAGCGCTCAAAGAAGATTAAAGAATGGCATGCCCAGTGGGAGAAGTTCCAAGAAACAACATATTAAGTATATTTAGTTAATTTCATCTTTGTATGTAGTTAAGTTTCATTGTTGCAAATTACATCAAGAAAAGACAGTTATTAATTTCAAACAATTGTTTTAGTTGTCCCTCGGCTTTGGGCTATGAAAGAAATGTTTTTTGAAGCCGAAAGAGAGGGGTGGTGGTGGGGAACCCTTACTTCTTGCATTTTGTACATTATTGTATGAATGGATTGAGAAGGGGGTCCAATCAGATTTTTTGGAAACAATTTTGATAATGGAATGTTGCGAAATCTTCTTTGAATTTTCTTGGTGATATTGTTTAAGTTATGTATTATAATAAAGTTATCTAGAATTATTTCTTCATTTCTTATTATGAATGCATCATTCAGTTTTCCAGATTAATTTGTATTTAAGTTACAGGAACATATATGCCAATTACAACAATTAATTGTTGAATGATAAATATGTTTTGATGTTGAACTGCAAATAGTAGGAATTATTTATGTTATTTTGGGTTCTGTATTGAAACTTATCACTTGCCATCTTCCTCACTGTAATTTGAATGAATGGACAATATTAGTAAATGATATAAGATTAATTATATTACTTTCATGTATTTCCTTGTATTGATGTTTTAATGCATTGTTGAACTTGAAACTATGAAATTATTTTTGTAAGCATCAATAGCGATATCTTCCACTTTGTGCATTCTTTTAGTTTATAAGTTTGCTCGCGTTTGGGATAGTTTTAGCCATTTACCATTTATTTATTGTTTTAGAGTATATTTCACAAAAAAGGCAAAAGAATATAAAACAGAAAAAAAACTTAGAAACCATTGTGACAACTATGCCCTTAAATAATCGGAGGCACAATCCCAAATGCGATTGAGTCTAACTTGGGACCTGCAAGCAGGTGTTTTCCCTTATTGCTGACATGGTCGTTTCGACAAGTCAACAAAACTGGCGCTAGAAGGAGGATCATTGTGATGAATGGATAACTCTAATCTGAACATCTCCACACAGGACCATTTGTCCACCTCACAGCAGAACCCCACGTGGCTCACCAATTCAAGAGACCCCGACTCCTACCCCAACTCCACTGTAACTCCACTCGACAACATACTCATAAACCCACCCGTGGCTCTTTCCCCATGAACAGTTTGTTCGATGATGCATGCAAAACCCTCCACAAGCATCTCCACTTCACCCTCACACATGACCCCTCATCTCCCCCCCAGCTCCGCAAAGCCTATTGTCGCCTCCTACATGTAAGAAGCGAAAGTTCCTCTCCTTGAGGAGACGTGAACTTTCTGCAGCCCTCTGCCACTCCCCCAAAACCTTCCGACATACCCTTTTCCTTAAACACCACACCATCTCCCCCAACCTAGACCCCCAGTCCATGCTCTCCCACACGACCTCCCTCTATGACATTCCCAGACAACCCCCATCTGTATCTCCTCCCCCCCTTTTCATGCCATCTCTTCTCTGAGAGAAACATTAGGATAGCAATCAAGGTTATGAGCACTAATAGAGCACCAAATGAGGAAGGTCTCCAGGCATAATTCCTCAAGCACGGCATCCAATCTCTCAACACGTACATTGTTGATTTATTTAGCCATCTGGTATGCTTCGGTTTTCCCCACTCCTGGACTAGACACATTATTCACCCGATCTACAAATCGAGGAGTAGTTCCGAGTCAAACAACTATCGAACTATCATGGTTGGTCACACATTCTCCAAGCTTTACGCGATAGTCCTGCATTTGTGGCTTCTTGATGGGCTAGACAGCTGGCACCTCAAGGCTAGAGCACAGGAAGGTTTCCACCCTAGTGTTATCAGGACTAGATTGGTCATCGAACCGGGAAAGACCAAAAATCTGAACTAGACTAGAACGGGAAAAAAACTAGACTAAAAAACCGGTCGACCCAAAACTACATAAAATATTCAAGTTTTGTAAAAAAACATATATATTCATGTGCATCCATATGAATCCAAACCATTATACACAAATATGCATAGTTTCTCATGTATATAGCAAGTACAAGTGCATCTAGGAAAAGTACCATCGAATGTGTTATGCTTCACCAGTTTTACAGTGTTCCAGTAGGTCAATTTGTTGAGAAGGGGTAAAATAAAATTGAAGGCTAAGTTTGGGGGTTTCTGTATGGCTGGCCATGACTAGAATCCTTGGTTATACTCTCGGAAGTGCTATGGCTTAGGGGCATTGCTAACTGCCCCTTTGTAGGGATTTTAGCCGTGGGGTGGGTGTCCAGGGCTTCCGAGAGTGGGCCATTGGGTCACATGACCACCATGTTTTGTCTATCTTGGAGGGATGACCACCATTGGGTATCATCCCTACTCTAGCACACCTCTCGTGCCCCACTTGGACCTATTCTGCAGCACTTCTAACTGCCTCTGGCAAATTCGGCCCTATGACATTATCATTGGATCAAGCCTCCATGTTGATGCAAGGGGGTTATTGAGGGATTTATCAGCACTCTGGGGTTAGTTGGGGCATGGCATCCCCCTTGGGCTCACGTTTTCCATCAAAGTGATGCCTTATCTTGCTTATTTTAGAATTTTTTATGATTTTATGCTTGTTTTAGGGCTTAGTCCCCAACATGTGGGTGACATGCCCTGATTTAGTATTATTTAAGATTATTTTAGTATTATTATTCTTTTAATTTTAAATTGACAAATTAAGACATGTAGGCTTGATAAAATAAAATATTGTGATAGGATGGATATAAATATCCTATCAAAATTCATTTGTAAAAGACAACACATGGGATAAGACTACATTTATTATTTTTCTTTTCTTGTATGAGGCTTCTATGTGATGTGCACCTCTTGGGATGATGTTTTCTTGGCTTGAATGGTGAATGAAGGTGAATTCTAGGGTTTCTCTTTGCACATACATGTTGATGCTAGAATGGTTGGTGAACCCATGCACAAAAGGTGACCTATTGTCTAATCTTTGCTCATCTTTTGTTAAATATTGGTAAGTTTTTCTCTACCTTCTGTTGAATGGTACTATTAAGTGCATTCCTCTTGTTTGGCTAGGTTTTTCTGGTCAATATTTTCGTTGTTTTGGGCCTTGGATTTCTTATTTTTCCCTAATTAGGCTCCTTACAACAAACCCTGGAGGTTGTTGTTGGATGCAATAATTTGCAAGCTTAGAGAAACATTCCAAGAGGGACAGTGATCATTGATCCCTCATGCCCTAGGGGATAAGATAATAATCATATCCCTTGTTGAGTCACGTTGAGTCACTCTTTTTACAAACTCCTTGCATTTTAAACCTAAAAAAACCCTAAATAATTCAGAAAAAACCTAAAAACCCTAAAAAAATTTAAAAATTCATAACTCCAAAAATATTTAGAATTTTGATAATCTAAGCCCACAAGCTAATTCTCCCTGTAGGTGAATTATCCATGAATCTCTAAGGGCGTCACATTTAGTGGCCTAGAAATTACAAAATTGTCAAAACAAGTCCTGTCACTGGTTAGGGCAGCAGTGATCCCTGAGTCTGAATGGTTAAAGTTGACTCGGCCTGGTTGGGGGATTATCTCCTTCCCAAGGGTGAGTTTATTTGGAGTCTTGGGATCCCTTTTAGGGCTGGTTTACTGTTTTCCATTGCTGACATTCACTGCTGCTGATATAAACTATTTGTCTCTGCCAGCATTGAGTACCTAATGATTGCTTCTTGGTCCTGATTACTATGACTGTTAGGTGGCCAGTGTTGATCCTGAAGTTTACTAATTATTTCCTGATATGAAGGCCAAATCACTACGTATATTAATGCTGATCATTATTACTGATATGCACTATTAATATGACTGGTAAATACTGGCATAAATGCATCATGTTGATGCTAATACATACCATTTATTACTGCTAGCAATCGCTGATGTTATGTACATAATATTGACGCGAGAACTTATTGTTTTGATGATAACAGTGATCCTTTATGTTTACTGATAAGGTCTGCTTTTGCAAAGTAACTAGCATATGCTGATGATACTTCTTCCTTACTAGTCTTCAACTCTGTACAACTTGGATTCTGATTGTTACAGTGGTGTCTGTGCATTCCTTTTTGACCTTTGACATGCTGATTTACACAATATACTGTTGCATACATGGTGTATACTTACAGTGCTTTAAATGATACTGATTTTGAGTCTAAATCAGCACTTTTCCTTTGAAGATTAACTAGACTTAACACATGATTATGGAATATTGCTGACTTACATTGATGGTTATCCACATGCTTTATCAACTGTTAATACCTTTGAATTGCGTACAGTGACCAAGATTAACTATGCTGTAAAATGTATTATGTTTGTGTATCATTGTTGACTCCTGAGTCCTTACAAAGGCACTGATCTTGAATCTAGAAGGATAGAGAAGGTATTTGTTTGTCTTAAGATCATTCACAGGTACCTTAGAAGGGCTCTACCCTGGGTGAACAATTCCCAAAGAAGTTAGAGGAGCTAGACCGAGGTGACACTGGGTCGAGCCTTCCTCTCCTATGCTTACCAAATCATGCTCTGCCAGTCTGATTGGTAACTGTTATCACATACATTGTAGCTGGAACTACCATGATGCAGATCGGATTTTTGAGATCCATGAGCCAGTCCTGTGGTTGAGATGAGCATATTGATCATCGGTCATGCAGTTATTTCTGAGCCAGCAGCAGCAGCTTTCCCCCTTGTCATGATTGATCCTGCATGACCCTATTGAGATGATCCTGGTTTGGTCATGGTTCATTTTACATACAGAGCAGAGCAGTTGGTCGGTGATGTTCCTTTGCCCGTATTCAGTTGCAGATGACTCAAGAGACAGGTATATGGTTGAGCAGAGGTATATTGCATTTGGATGTTATAGTTGGCTCTAAAGTTTATTTTAATTGCTATGACTATGCATGTTCTACTAACAGTGGCATTTGAGCTATATGGTCTGAAACTTGTGTCTTGAGTGGTCAAAGAGTCCCTCGTGCAAGGCCATTACATATGCTTGCTAGTGCTTCCTACCTTACACAGACTTAGTCCTACTCATGCTTTGATGGCATCACCTTTTCACCTTCTCCATTCTTCCGTCTCTTCCATTATTTGTTTGTGACCCTCACTTGGACTTAGACTAGTGAGATCAAGCCCCCCACCCACTTAGGCCTCTGTGTCGGATAGACTCCATGTTTACTTTGTGTCTTGGCTCTGCAGTATGTGGCCTGGTCCCTTCTAGTCTGCTTGTATGATGCTTTGTGGATCGGTTGTGTGACTAGTGTCACCAGAATGTCTTCCTTTAGTCCTCAAAAGCAAGTACTCGCACAAAAGCATTGGAAGGCATAAATGCTATATCTAAATGGATGCAAAAGTGACCTACAAATAAAGTGTTTTTAAACACTAATAGATAAACAATCTTCCATAGCTAGTCAGTGGCCAAGGGATGAGCACTCATCCTTTGTATGATGTAAGGCCATTTTCCCCTATAGGGAAACAAGGTGGTAACTCCATCGCACCTATGGACGGTGGCAGGCAATGGTGGTAAGACCGAGTCATTATCTAAGGCCCACAAGGCTATTCAGGGCATGTTCCCTTGGAGGTTGGCTAGTAAAAGATAGATACGAATTGAATGATAAATGTTAAATGTTAAATGTGCAAAAAGATGACAAAACTAAATGCAATAAAGGATGCTTGTCTAGAATCTAAATGGATGCGAAAGTGAGCTACAAATAAAGTGTTTTTAAACACTAATAAATAAAAAATCTTTCATAGCTAGTCAATGGGCAAGGGATGAGCACTCATCCTTTGTATGATGTAAGGCCGTTTTCCCCTATAGGGCAACAAGGTGGTAACTCCATCGCACCTGTGGACGGTGGCAGGCAATGGTGGTAAGACCGAGTCATTATCTAAGGCCCGCAAGGCTATTTAGGGTGCCTTCCCCTGGAGGCTGGCTAGTGAAAGATAGATATGAATTGAATGATAAATGTTAAATGTTAAATGTGCAAAAAGATGACAAAACTAAATGCAATAAAGGATGCTTGTCTAGAATCTACCGGAAACCTTCCAAGCACTCTACCCATTCGTGAGGCACCACCATTCCCTGGTATCTTCTATCATGCATATGTCTAAGTGGTTCCCCTTTTCCCTCATGTCCAAGAGATCATAGTGTCGAGGTTATCAAGTCAATTCCCTTTGCCTTAGATTAGTTTCATCCACCTCACCCATCCTAGCAGTTTGTCTAAAGTCTGTGAGTGAGCATATGTAGGGGGCTTCACGAAAGACTTGATGGTTTCTCTGACACAGGTATATTATTATGTAATTATGATGGCCACTGCCATGTTTTGCACTTTTTAGTCTGGTTATTAACATAAACTTGTGAGCATTATTCATCCAATGTGCATGCCATGCAGGCTTATCTAGATTATTGCTCAGCCTTCAGTTTGAGTATTTCGACTTGGTCAAACCTGGTTTGACCTAGTCCACACATTTCCCAAGGCAATGACTGCAATGTTCGAGATTGTACATTTGTTCTTCAAATGTATCCAGTACACCATTTCCATGCTCAGATTTTGGTCTTTGGCCATTATACAGCAGTTCCATGGATTATTATTATTTTTATGGACATTTTATTTACTAGATGTGGTGTTGGGCTTCAGATGCATATTTCGATGGACATATGGGTTATTTGTAGTCACTATTGATGGATTTGATGTATGTGATTCAGTTGGTACACTTATATGTGGATTTTGGGCAAAGGAAAAGGACTTATTAATGGTTTTATTCTTCAGCATGATGAACCAATAGTTTTATTCGTTAAAAAATAACAATGGCTTCTCCAGCAAATCTATTTGGCAAATGTGGGTGAGGAAATGACTTGGATGATTTATTATGATGAGACAAGGCTCTACATGCATGTTTCATGGGTTACATTCATCCGAGGAGGACTTTACATGTTGTTATCTTGGTCCTAGGGAGGACGTCTTCCTTGGGGATGCACTTGGTGTTGATCATTTGATGTATTGACATGTCATATCACTATAACTTTGTAAAAGGGGACACCTAGGGTGATTTAAGCCCCTAGTGACCCCCTTTCCATGTTGCCCCATGTTATATCAAGTTATTATATTGTATTTTCCATTCCTAAGGCGCTATTGGGAAAAAGTGTGCCCCCCTTTTTGACTTAGTCATTGATCCATGTATTGTAAAAATATAAAGATCACCAACGTTGATGATCTCCATTGTATTTGTTAGTCTCAACCACTCATTCAAAAGTGGTTAAGGTTCTTGTCTCTCTCGGATCTATTTAAGAGAGAGGACCCCCTCATTGTAAAAGGACTTTTGGCTCTGGATTTTTGGAATAGAAGAAATATTTTCTACTCCAATACTCATGTTTTTGTGGATGAATGTTGAATATGATGATTGAAACTATCTTTCGCTTGCATTGAAAGATCTTTGTGATAGCTCTTGTATCTTTGTGGATCCAACTTTTTATTACAAACAAGGAAGCTGATTTCAAGAGGCGTGCACTTGTTGAGGAGACTTGACCTTGCTCTTCTCTCTCGAATCTTGGTTTAACAGGGAGTATTTCTATCTTGGCATCATTTACTATCTTATCATTTGTCTTTCGTTTGTTGTCATCCATTCATCTTGCATTACTCATTAATCACTTTTGTTGCACACAAAAGGAGGGACACACTAGGGTCCTTAGGCGTTTTACTCAATGTTATCAGAACCGAATCGGTGGTCGAACCGGCTGACCCCAGGACCCTGATAGGAACTGGACAAAAACCGGGAAAAAAAAACGGATCAAGAAACGGGTTGAGCAAAAATACATAAAATATTCATATTTTCAAAAAATTAACATATATCCATGTGCATCCATGTGAGTTCAAACCATTATACACAAATATGCAAAGTTTCTCATGTATATAGCAACTAAGAGTGTATAAAACCAAAATTTGGCTATGCCATGGCCCACAATTGAGATTCGATTCCAGACTCCCGAACGCCCTGCTGCCCTGACTCCGTAATTCGTATGCTCATCCTCGAAAAATCCAAAGATGATTGTGAATCGTGATTACAATTGAGGGTCTCCGTGTCAATATATAGTGATTGTATGGTAATTATGTTCGTGGATGTGGCCGACGTGCCCAAATTTTTGGTTTTTTAATTAAAAAAAATTCAAAATGTGGGTTTTTTGCCCTAGAAAGACCCGGTATGGAACCAGCCGGTTTGAGAAAATTGGCTAGTTCCGTACAAAACCGGGCGGTTCCTGGTGGAAATCGGCCGGTTCCGTTTAGAACCGGTCAAAACCGGGCTGAATCAAACGGTCGGACCAGAAAATCCTTGGAACCGGTTGGACCGGTCGGTTTTGTCGGTTTTGGGCCGGTTTTTATAACACTGGTTTTACTTGGACGTGGGCTCACAAAACTTTCACTTGATCTTGTTGGGGTTAATCTTCATCATACGGCAAGCTTACACAATCTCCAAGTAAGTCTTTACAAGTGTTTCTTTTCTGTTTGATTTCTCTATCCATTAGTCATCTCATAAATCTACATCAAACCCTAAGGTAAAAATTTCAAATAATTCTCTGGCTCACACAACT
The DNA here is from genome assembly GCA_027924585.1 of Larix kaempferi. Lineage (NCBI taxonomy): Eukaryota > Viridiplantae > Streptophyta > Pinopsida > Pinales > Pinaceae > Larix > Larix kaempferi. The sequence continues at coordinate 5,005,833 of BSBM01000756.1, forward strand.
TGGTTTCAAGGCAAATCCTTTCTAGTTTATCTTACTCTTCCACAACCCGAAGAGGATTCTCTAAGGAGGCATCTCTAGGGGACTCCATCAGCCCAATCCCAAAGGCGAGTCATCTTTAGGCAATTCGCCCTCCTAGGGTTTGTCCATCCTTTTGTTGTTTTGTAATCCAGTTTCACTTGTGTGCTTTGATATTGTCAAATCCATCATCAAGCTATCTTATTCAAGTGTTAGAAATCCCTAATTCACCCTCAATCTACTACTTTGGATATTTTAACAAAATCTACCTTTAAACCCCCCAGGGTAGTGGCATTGACCAATTAATCTAACACTTAGATCCTAGATACTTCCTTAAACTTCTAAGTCACTAAAATAAACACATCGGGTTGATAATTAACTCATCCTAAGCCTCTCAACTCGAACAACAACCATTTAGTGGCTCTATCCCTCAGATCTAGGGTTTCATTAGCTAGTCACCTTATGTACTCTACTTGCCTAGTTTGATTTGGTGATTTAGCTTAGATCTCTCCTTCTAAGTTAGATCAGGGTATCCCTCTTTGTCACTTGGGGCTTTTAGTGGCATAAAGCAAAGAGTCTTGATTGACGTGACAACCGATCCATTTCGGGGATCGAGATTCTCTTAGGTCACCTCTTTGGTTGCTTGGCTCCTCTACCATAGTAAATAGGATCATCCAAAAGGGACAACTACAAGTTGTGTGATAACAATAACATAATGCAATACATCTCTCTCTAAATGGCCCCTATAGTCCAAAAGTAAGCATAGTACTGATCAATAACTATAGTCTAGTGTCTACAATCTGATCATATGGTACTACTAGTCTAGGCTCTAATTGTGCATAGTAGAGACCCTAGAATTTTGATGAAACCTCTTAATCCAAGCATTAAAAAAAGGTAGAAAAATTTTTGCATGCCTAATAAGTAATTTTGCTTCAGTGAAGGGTACACTTTTACTAAGGTCATGACAAAGGAGTTAAACAATCAACACCACCAACATCCAAATACATAAAGATACATAGAGGGGTTGATGTGCTTGATTAAATCCAAATTCCCTACCCTCATACATTATAGAATCTAATGGAAATGTTGCAATCCTGAACCCCTGAACATTGTTAACTTTGTTTAATTATGAATGGGATGTAAAATTCTACCTTTTGCATATGAAGTCCGATGAGGTTGGAAACACTCTCAAATATCTTGAAACAATTAATGGTAATGTTAAAAATTTAAGTAAAAGGATAGAAAATGAAAGATAAGGAGAAATCCGAATAGGCCATTTTCGGTCTTGGGTAGCGGTTCAAACCGTCGACAGGCATAAACCGATCAACCCAACCTGTTTTTTGGTTCATCCCAGAGCATCAAACAACTGATCATATTTTCACACAAAGAGCCATTATTGAGGAGGCCTTCCATCGCTCTTTGAAAATCTAATGTTGTTGTGGAGACTCTTGGAAAGCATTTGACACAATTCCAAGACATGTATTGCTCCAACGACTTCATGATATCGACATATCTAAGACCCTCCTAATGACCATCATGAAATTGTACGAGTCAGTTCTAGTCTTCACCGATTGACACATGGCCTTCTTGACTTCATCGACAGTACCATTGGGGTGAAGTAAGGATGCCCCCTTTTGTTGACTCTCTTTGACATCTCTATATTGATGAGCCAGAGTCCTTCCTCCATGAGCACATCCAAGAGGGAGATGGTTTCCTTCTACAAGAGGTGTTGATTTTCCTACTCCTCTTTGTCGATAAATTGATCTTATTCGCCTCGACTCCTGAGGGCCTTCTGAGGCAGATTAATGCTCCAGCAAGCATCTGTGATCTTCAACAGTTGACAATCAACCTGGGTAAAACCAACATTATGATCTTCAACTCATCAAAAATCCTCCTTTCTGTGTTACATTTCTACTTTCGAGGGGAAGAAATTGAGATCACAACATTGTACACCTACTTGGAGGTCCATTTCATAAGACTACATCTCAATATGCGACAAGCACTCCAGCCCAAGCTCAACAACAGTTATGGCTCCCTAGCCCTCATCGAGAGACAATGCTTTCAAGGCCAATTTCAGGACATCTCGTCCAAAGTTTACCTCATGGAGGTGATTATCAAATCCATAGTCCTCTATGGTTTAGAGATTTGGAGATCGAGTTTGCTTCAGTCATATTGGGCCCATACTGAGAGAGTTCAGGTCTTGCTCCTCAAGTACAACATTCAATGTAAACGTATCGTCTCCCAGCCCATCATCTAGGCAGAGTTCAGAGTCCACCCCTTTCGCCTCGAGATCACTTTCGTTTGGTCACCTTCCTACATAGAGACAAGACCTTCGGAGACTCGACCTCCAAGAGAGAGGTGCCCCTACCTTGCACTCTACTCCTTAGAGGCCCTTGCCTCAAATTGCCACATTGATCATGTGCAAGGTTGGTTCTCAGAGGCCTCACGGCTTCTCCAATCGATGACCATCTACCCAAAGCACCTCCCCCCTTCCGATACTCTATTGATGTAAATGTAACTTCGAAGAATATTCAATTGTATTTTACATTGATATTAATATTGTATTTTATTTATACCTCTGACGGAGATGTTTTCCCTCCGGTCGAAGATGTCATTATTACATTTGGTCATGCAAAGTCATTGAGCTAAAACCTCCATTGTAAGTCGGGGCAATAGATCCCTTAAAGTCAAATGTAATAGGGTTATTGAGTCTTCCTAGAGAAGTCAGCCCAGTCAGTCTTAGTTGAGTCCGACCTAGTTAGGTAAAAGGTCAAGTTAAAAGTAAAGTATAAATAGAGAGCCTTGCTCTCTCATTTGGACACACTAGTCACTCACACAAGTTCGCATAACAAGGGAGAGAGGACAAGTTCGTTGGTGAAGAAAAGAGAGAAGCTGCAGAAGACATATTTTGGGTTTTCCACTTTTGGCTTGATATTGTATTAGTGACGAAACTATCTTTGAGGAAGTTGCAGTTGTTTTCTCCTTTATGGTTTCCCTGAGGAAAACTATTGTGTCTATTGTGTTTTGTTGTGCTTGTTATTCTTTCAGTTAAAAATCCTAGATAATATTGAATTAAAGTAGAAAAACTAACATGGTATCAGATCTTACCTGAAAAGAAGACATTGTGCAGCAGTGGGAAACTAGGGTTTCCAAGTTTGAGGTTTTTTCTCCACAGATCATCAAGAAAAGGAGGCTAAGGCTATCCATAAGAAGAACTTGGTTAAAGCCAAGAGAATTATTGCTGACTCCATTAAGGATCATCTCATCCCACATGTGTCATCCTTGAAGACACCTAAGGAGATGTTTGATGCATTGACAAGGCTATTCGAAGGGAAGAACATCAATTGGAAGATGACATTGAGGAACCAACTCAAGAACATAAGGATCCAGAACTCAGAGACCATGCAATCCTATTTCACAAGGGTCTCACAGTTCAAGGAGCAACTTGAGGTAGTTGAAGAAAAGGTAGAGGAAGGAGAGATCATTATGACCACCTCGAATGGTCTCCCAAGATCATGGGATTCATTCATTCAAGGGATATGTGCCAGAAAGAAGTTGTTCACATTCAACAGACTATGAAATGGAAGGTACACCAAATGGACGTCAAGACCGCATTCTTGAATAGTGTAGTTGAAGAGGAAGTGTACGTGGACCAACCAATAGGATTTGAGACACATGACAGGCAGACTCATGTGTGCAAATTGAAGAAGGCCTTGTACAGATTGAAGCAGGCACCCAGGACGTGGTACGGCAGGATGCACAGTTTCCTGATGAGCTTAGGCTTTACTAAGAGTAAAGCGGATTCCAACCTTTACTTCAAGGTTGAAGCCGGAAGTCCAGTAATACTTTTGTTATATGTAGATGAGGCTTGCTGTAGAGTTTGAGATGAAGGACTTGGGTATGATGCATTATTTCTTACGCATGGAGGTGTGGCAAAGTGTAGATGGAATCTTCCATGGACAAGGGAAGTATGATGGACTGCAATGCTATGGACTGCAATGCTATGGCCTCACGGCTTCTCCAATCGATGACCATCTCCCCAGAGCACCTCCCCCCCTTCTAGTACTCCGTTGATGTAAATGTAACCTCGGAAGATATTCAGTTGTATTTATATTGAAATTATTATTGTATTTTGTTTATACCTCCGACGGAGATGTTTTCCCTCCGGTCGGAGATGTCATTATTACATTTGGTCATGCAAAATGATTGAGGTAAAACCTCCATTGTAAGTCGAGGCAATAGATCCCCCAAAGTCAAATGTTACAGGATTATTGAGTCTTCCTAGAGAAGTCGGCCCAGTCAGATTTAGTTGAGGCCGACCTAGTTAGGTAAAAGGTCAAGTTAAAAGTATAGTATAAATAAAGAGCCTTTCTCTCTCATTTGGACACACTACTCACTCACACAAGTTCTCATAGCAAGGGAGAGAGGACAAGTTCGCTAGTGAAGAAAGGAGAGAAGTTGCAGAAGACATATTTTGGGTTTTCCACTTTTGGCTTGATATTGTATTTGTGACGAAACTATCTTTGAGGAAGTTGCGGGGTTTTCTCCTTTATGGTTTCCCCGAGAAAAACTATTGTGTCTATGCTTGTTATTCTTTCAATTAAAGATGCTAGATAATATTGAATTAAAGTAGAAAAACTAACATCTAGATGCACTGAGGCATCTACTACAGACTAAACAAGAGCTTAATTGGGCCATTGAAGAGGACATCTGCAAAATGTACATCCAAGTTACTTGGACCTCACCTCCCAAAACCCTAGGCCTGGAGATGTCTTTCTAACTAGAGCACTTCTTGGTGTTGCATGATGGCATCATCGTCCTCCCTCGATACACACGCTGACACTGATGCACTCACTCAATATCTCCCAAGGCCATCTCTAAGTTGGCTCTCACAGACTCCTGGTGGAGACTGATCACCATATTCCCCAACCAGATATGATCTGCCAGATGTGCCACTTACAAGAGTCGAAGACAAAGGTAAACCTCATTTTCAAGTGCGCTTTCTACTATGAGATCAAAGGACACTACCATATCCTCTATAGGGACTCAAGGGGCTCCCTCCACTTTCTTCCAATAGCGAGATTAGAGATGCCTAGGTGTCTTCCCTCAACCTCCCCCCTCAAAAGATCGATCGATATCTTTGAGACCAATTTGGAGGTGTCAGACCAAACATTTGACTAAACATCCTCATAGTGATAAATGGATCAACTACATACGGATCTAGAGTGGGGCGCCACCTGCTCGTCGGACTACCTCTCAACCCTAGGTGAGCAGCCAAATATCTATTCAGAGTTTCTTTCCTTCGGCCTTAGATGGTAGGAGCGCAGGGCTACCTCAATCCTATGTCCTCTTCAGGATCATACAGTTGGATCCTACTATGGTGTCTGAGGACTCTGACTGTGAGCCAATTCCCCGATCGCCCCCCTTGCCCTCGGTCATCAGACCCAAGAAACCTTGACATCATTGTTTTCATCTCTCTCTCTCTCTCTCCAAGATGTTTACAATCTCGAACATTCTCATTTTGTATCTGTTATCACCTAAACTGTAGTTACCCCTATGGATGTATCCACTCATGGATGGCAATAGGGAAGGGCAACTAAAAAGGTGCAACCACGATCACCTCGACCTCCAATATATGGTTGTCACGCCAGTCGAGGCAACCTTCACTTTATGTTATCTAGCCCAGACAACAAAGGGGGAGACTCGATCTACTCCCGACAGGAGAGATCAAAACCAAGACACCAAATCAAGTTAATTCTAAGTGAAGTAAGGTGTATGGTTTATCCTAGACCTTAGGATGAAGTCACAAGACAAGTGAGGGGTTTAATGAGTATAGCTTTGGTTCATTATTGATGTGAGAGTGACTTATGATTTGTGAAATAGGATCCAGGATTAAAGTACTAGTTCAATGTAAGAAAATCCACTGCCTTGGGAACCGTATCCAATGCAGGGTAGTTTAGGGGTTGAATTGGGGCTAACTAGTACAAGTGACAAGCTTGATCATGAAGTATGATGGCATCAAAGGGTTTAGCTCACCAATCAAGGGTCAAACCAAAAGTTAATCCAACAATCTAGGAAAGTCGAATTGACTTGGAGAGAGACCAGTGCCTTGGGAATTGGGATAATGGAGTCAAAGTAAAGCTAACTTGTGGTTAAGGACTCCTATTGCATGAGACAAGTGGGCAATTAAAGTCTTGATGGATGAATAGGTCTAGATCTAGAGATTTAATGTTTTACCCTAAGTGGACCACAATCCCTTAAAACAAGGAATGCTATCCCCAAGGCAAGATTTGATGAAGTGACCTACTAGACCTAGGTTTTGAAGTATGCCTGTTCCAAATCCACTGAAATCTCAAGTACCCACGTCCTAGAAGTGGACCAACTCACTTCTCCAAGGTGGTGCGACTTTACTCAAGGAGGCTAAAATGTGGGATAAATGGATCAAGACAAGTCCAATGGCATCCAAACTTTAGATCCAAGTAGGTTGATCAAGTGAGAGTGTGGACCTACAGTTTCAAGGCAATCCGATGGCTAGATCTTACTAGATCTGAGTTTAAAGATACCAAGTGGTCAAAAATGGGGATTAAATCCCTTAAAATTTGGAATAGGGCCCACAAGGTAGAAATCAGAAAAGTGACAATCTGGGGGTAGGTTATTGGATGTGTAGTTCATGAAACAAGCGGGATCTCAACTACCCATCAACTAGATCTAGGTCAACTCACCCTCACCAAGAAGTGCGCCCTTGCTTGGAGAAGCTAGGTTGGCTTGGGAAGAGGGTCAAATGGAAGCCAATCCTCACCAAAATATAGATCCGGGATGCGGTGGATGCTATAGAGGTGGGTTTTCAATATTATACCCAACAACCCACTAGATCTAAGTAGATCTGAGAGAATGTAAAAATGAGGGTTTGAAGAAATAAGGGTTTTATCAATTTATGAGCTATGTCAATGGATTGGATCAAGATAAGAGAAACAAACCTGTGGATCTTACCTGAGTAACCTTGTAGATGCCTTGATGATGATGATCTATGCAAACCCGATCAATTTGAGAAGCTTTGAGGTAGTTTTCTATGCAATCGATTTAGTCCAAGAAGCCAATGCGCCCTCTCTCCTGCACAACAAACGTCAACAATATCAGATTTGATGTAATCAAGAGATAAGACTAATGCCACAAGAGAAGTAACAGAAAGATAGCATAGATCACAATGATACTAATGATAACCCCCTGATACAAGCAAATGCCAAGAAAGTCGATTTGAAGAAGCCTTACAAAATTGCCCTTGTTGAAGTCGCCCTCCTGTAGACAAGACAATGATTTCCAAAATAGATAGATCTTACCACAAATTCCAAATGCTAGGTTGCAATAGACTTTCCAATCACCATCTAAGAACACCCGATGCAAAGGAGACCACAAGAATTTCCACAAGAAATTTTTTCTATACCAATAATCCAAGAGCCAAAGAGCCCTTACAATGAGAAGCTCTCTCCTTTAAATAGGAAGGAGAGGCACCAAAATCCTAACCACTTTTTGAATGAGTGGCTAAGATTAAAAGATACAAATGTCTAATCAATGGTTGAGATGAGCTCAACAATAAAATACATGGATCATTAATAAAATATAATATAAGTGGACAAAATCGCCCTAGAAGAGGGGAATCCCACCAAATCATGATGACAAAATATAATAAGAAGCTTATGGTGGGTCCAAGGGGTAATTTTAGACACCCTTGGTCAATCCCCATAGCACAATAATAATAAAATAGTCATCAATATACCAAATCGTGCCTCCATGGTCAAATCGTAGGCCTCAAAAGACCTCAGAAATCATCAGAAAGTGCCATAAGTGATGGATGTGGGCCCGAATGAAGCTGAAAATGTTGGAGGTGTGGAAGACATCAATCCATCATCACTGATCATCCCATGCCAAGACATTGCCTCAGTAGCCCAAATCAATTTCCTCAATAGCCATTTCTACCAATCCTGAAATGCCTCGGGAAGCGTGAAACTGCCCCAAACTGCCTTTTGGAGTGCCTGCGCTGTCAAGGTGAGGGCACCAGTGTGTCTGGGAGGGGGGTAATATGGTAAAAACAAGTGGCTGGACCACCCCCTCCAAGCACAGCGCCCTAGGTCAACCGGATAAAAATCACATCTGCTCTGACAGGGTCTTCGACAGACCAAAACTGCACTGGGATAGCCTACTAAGGCTCAATCATCACTGTAGGTGCCCGGAACTGAAAACAAACTGTCTCATTGGACTCAGAAGGTCCAAATCCATCCAAGATGTGTACTCATACACCATATGAGTCTCTGCATGATCAATATATATATATATCCAATATACCGGAACAGGTCAAATAATAATAATCTGTAAATAATCAAATACTGCTGTAAACCATGAATCATCATCATAACCCTGTAGCTGCTGCATAGAATCATCATGTACATGTACATAGACCATATATCAACAATCCATATCATCACAAGGTCCAAGCATCTCATGTCCTATGGTTGACCTTGGTCAAACTAGGTTTGACCAAGTCAACATGACCAAATATAACTCAGACCATCATCAGAAGCTGCTGCAAAGTGTCCAAGGTTAATGCATGCTCTACAACTTATTCAAATAACAATTATAACACAAAGTAATCATTATTGGCGATCTAAATCCAAATATATAATGTCATTAATTATTATTATTACTCAGACCAGACTTTCAAGACCATACTCACTTCATAGTTGTGATCAATTTTCTAGTGAAGGGTGAAGGCTAAAATAACTGGCTAGGCTAAGGGATGACTTGACTGACTTAACTTTGTGACACTTCGGCAAAGGGAAAAGGAATACACACCATAGTATATACTGAATGAGCAACAACACAGGGAATGGCGGTGTCTCACAAATGGATAAGTTGTTTAGAGAGTGCTTATTCAACTTAGGCATCATGTCTATATCAAGTTGATCCAGGTTCATTAGGATCATTCAATTTCATTTCATGGCCTTTCTGGCCTACATAACCCTTCGGATCTCAGGTGTGCTGATAAGCACAACTAGTTGCAGCTTGCATCTAGGGCATGTTTTTATACATGTATAAGGTCAGCAATTGTTTAGATATGGCTTTTAAGAATCATTGCTTTTTGGACCTTTCTTATACTCTTCGAGGAGTATTTTTCAGCAATTCATTGCTCTTGCCCTTTTTAGTTTCCATGGGCGAATTTATTAGTTTCCATAAGTAGTACATGAGCTTTCAGTTTTAGCCAACAACATCTCAAGTGACTAGGGGGAGTTCGAGCCAATGCCAAACATCGGGACAACCGACCAGAATGATTTAGGCCTACAATCCAACTTACCAAAGGTAAGTTTTGTCACCAACTCAAAGCCGAGACACAATAAACAGGGAAGCTCATCCAATACAAAGGCTACAGTGGGGAAAAGATCCTCCATGTCACTAGTCAAGTAGCAAGTCAGGGTGATAGACTAAAAGGTAGGCAATGGATGGATGAAGACAATGAATAATGGAGCCAACACTAGCAAGCCAAGGTATGGTGGAATGATCACCTCTATTCTCCCTAGGGAGGGTAAAACCAATGAGTATGAATAGTGAACTTCTAAGTCTGAGTAGGGACAATATAATATATATGATAAGATCAACCAGGTCCACATATCTATATGATTGCCAGATCATGACACTAAGTGCTAAGACATGTTATAAGAATAAGTGTAAAAGCAATATAACCATAACACAATGATATACCTGCTGAGTCATATACCTGAATGCTCATCAACTTGTACCATCATCTGTCCTCTGAAACTGCTACTGCAACTCTGGGCACTACTGACTGCTCTGTACAAATGGTATAATGGCTACATCGGTCATCTCTCTGAGTGTCCTGAGACTCAGTCATGGCATGGGGAATAAATACTGTTGTCCACAATCTGATAGTGATCCAATATAAATGCTCATCTCAGCATCTCAAATGTAAGGGAACTGGCTGAATAGTGTACTGGCATCAGTAAAATAATGTATGGTAGCCCGGCTACTATATATGTGATAACAGTATCATTGCACCTATGACATTGTTGTATATACATATTTTGGTGTCATCTAAACCTAGTTATTTACTTTTCTTCACTTTATTTTTGCTTTTAGCATTTTCTAGGAGCTACCTTTGCACTCGCACATTGTATTCACATTGGATGTATCTTTTAGTCCAATTGACCTACCTTTGTGGTCATTCGTTGGACATTAATAAAATTATCTTATCTTATTATCATATATCCTTGATCATGAGTAAGTGCTCTTGTAATGAGGCACACCCGTCCATCGTAATCAAGAACATGTTCTTTAAAAAGAAGGCTCTGCCCTTGTACAAAGTCCCATGCAAATCTTTCAAATGCTTCCAAATCTCTGCAAAAGTATTCCCTGACTGGACCTCAAGAAGCATGGCATTTGTCATAGACAACTTAAGCAGCATTACTACTTCTCTCTCTCACTCATCAAACTTGTTCCAGTCTCTACCCACAACTATTGGGCAAGTATCTTTACCTAGGACAATATCAACCCAACACCTATACTCAAAAATGGCCAACATATGTTACTACCACATATTTTAGTTCTTGCCAGAGAACCTCTAGTTGGCTTCCAACATGATGTTGCTAAAAGAGACCATAGATATAAATCACAAATGCAGAAAAATATATCGAAACAGACTAAACACACAGATAATAGCTCTAAACCACTATAGCAGCCACATATCGCTAATAAACACACAGATTTCTGATAAATTTGCTCACTAATAGGCCCAAAATATGCAAATTTCAACAAATATGCTCAAAATCAGCCCAATAAACCAACGTTCTTCTCTCAAATAGCTCAAAAACAATCAAATCTGATACAAACCAACAACAAAACAATTGATTTCCCTGTGGATCTGTTGAAAAATAATAAATCTGTAGTTGAAACATTTAAATCTGCAAATCTGGGAAGCATTTTAATCAAGCACAGAGCCAAATTGTTCTCAACTCATCTAATTTGGACAAAAACTAAGAAAATATCACTGACCTGCTGCCAATCTGGTTTTATATGCTATTCATACACTCTGGTACAAATCGAATTAGATTTTTGTTCCATATTGTCTGGACGGTTCCATGCATGTACAGATTAATCAATTGGCATCTGAACTCGTACAGCTACTTCCTAAGCTATTCCTACAACTCAACGGCTGCAATTTGTACGACAGGTGAAGGTTGTAATTTGTACGGTGGCTAATGGCTACAATTGTACGATGTTTGATAGCTACGGTATAGCGGCTAGCAGCTCTGACAGCTATCGTACGTTCCTCAATTTTTTCCTTCTTCTGGAACCTTGAGTTGCAAGTTTCCATTTGAAAAGTTGCCTTAGCTTCAAGATTAAAACAAATCGAAACAGTAATTGGTTTTTGCAAAACCCTTTCTGGCTCATCGATGTGCCAAACTAGCGATCTCTCAATCTATCTCCATCGGAAGCAATCACAAGGTCTTCACACTCTCAGAGACTCTGAGCCTCTAACTGATCTCTAATACCACATCACAGAAATTGAACACATAAAGAAACCAAGACTATCTCAGAAAAGTTATGCAAATTGTACTACATAAATGAGAAAGCAAAAGATTTCTTATAAAGGGTTACAATTGTTAGTTTTTCATACAACTATAGCATTATAATTCAATTGCATAAGATCAATAGGGTCACTAGAAGAAAGACAAAGCACAAAAACAAAGAATAGGAGAATTTATCCTAGGAAACCCAATAGGAGAAAACCCAGCAACCTTCGTATAGAGATGAACAATTCTGAGAACAGAGTACAATGATGAGAGAGAAAAGTGGAAGAACATTCCAAGTAGAGACCGCAAAATATCTTCTCCTAGCTGCAGATGTGAATCTCTCTCCAAGTGATGCGAACTTGCTTGGTTGAGTGAGTGTGCCAATGAGGTGAACTTTCCTTGTATTTATACAAGTGCCAAACTGGCTTTTTCCTCAACAGGGACGACTTGTCAAAACTATTTGGGCCGGCTTGACTTGGGGATCAATAAATAAAGTTTATTTTAATATTTTCCTTGGGTAATTTATCCCCAAGGTTTACATTGATCTTTCAAGGGTTTACATAATTAATTACATCAATATCATCTCCCGTAGGAGATACAAATCAATACAATAAAATATAATAACAAAAACTTCTGAAGTTGCACAAATTCCAACACTCCCTCTCAACAAGGATGGTATTCTTTGGATACAGTCATCATTAGCATCACAATCATCTGGGTTTCATATGTACATTGTACATCTATACTGTCTCGATCATTCTATACATACTAAAGGTTGTCAACACGATCTCAGTCCTTCAAGAAGGGTCATCATGCATCAACTCCACCAGTCCTTCGGTGAGCCCAAGAGTAGCCTCTCCATCCTACCTGGATGTCTAAGAGATAAGCTTTACCATCTGCTTTACCATCTCCTACCTATCTGTCTCATCTGACGATGGGATCCTCCCATACTTGGCCGAGAACCTGGACGAGCAGAGGTGCACAACCATCTACTACCTATTCATCTCATATGTCGATGGCACACTCCCATACCCAGCTGAGAACTTGAACGAGTAGAGGTACCTGTGCAAGCATCACACGACCAGCTACTACCTATCCATCTCATCTGCCGATGGGATTACTCCCATACCTAGTTGAGAACCTAGACGAGTAGAGGTACCTGTGTGGAACCCGACCATCTACTAACTGTCTGTCTCATCTGCCGATGGGATTGCTCCCATACTCGGCTGAGAATCTAGACGAGTAGAGGTACCTGGGTGGAACTCGACCATCTTCTACCAGTCCATCTCATCTGCCGATGGAATTACTCCCATACCTGGCTAAAAATTGTTATCACATCCATGTTAGCTGGAGCTACCATGCTGCAGATTGTGTGGTCGAAGACCATACTACATTTTTTTTTTCCAGATCAGAGATCAAATGCCTACAAAGGGGGCATTCATTGTATTCAGATTGCCCCGAGCAGAGATATCAGAGGGGACAGATGGTTTTGTATTGGTCCAGATATATTACAGTGCAGTGATTACAAGGTCACCCTTCCTTGACGAGCTTTGCATGATCCCATTGAGAGAGTTACTTAGCCATATTGTGATGAGAGTACTACATAGTATTGTTGGTTTGCACTTATTGCTCGGATTCAGCAGAGATCCAGTTCCAGATACAACTTCAGCAGCAGGTATATGGTATGGCAAGTATAGCACTTTATGGTTCATTGCTCATGTTGTTGTTGAGACTTGTTTATTGATGATAGTACACGGACTTGACGTATGATGTTTGATATGGTGATCTCGATTTTCATTATGATGTGTATGGCCCTTGGTGATGTCAATCCACCTCATTCAGTAGACTCATGTATATGCACACTAGTTCATATCCCCGTCATTGGTATAGACTTGGTCATTTCGTCCTCCTAGGAAGCTAACCTTGGATCCACCTGTCACTTCCTTCCACCCATCCAACTCATTCATGTTTGGTCTTTCCTGACTTGGACCTTGATTTGTGAACTTGAGGATTCCCTTCCCCATTGACCTCTAAGTATGTCGTGATTCCCTGTCTCTTGTGCCTCGGCTCTTTAGTGTGTGAGATGCATTCTCAAACCTGCGATTTGCTCCCGTCGGTTGCCCCCGATGTTGCAATGCAGTACAGGATTGTGTAGACTCACCGGGTGTTCCCCATTGGTCATCGAAGCATGTATACTTGCCCCCATTACTTTGCAGTATGAGAACCTTGTTATATCTATTGAGATATGTATGCAGCCCAAAAAGGGCCATGAAATGTAATGAAATGAAATGAAATGTAATGAAGCCAAAAAGGCTAAGTATGAAATGTAAAATCAAGCCAAAAAGGCTAAGTATGAAAGTCAAATGTAAAGTCCACGAATGTGTTTTTCAACACACACGGACACAAGTCAGCCATATGTATCAAAACATTGTAGTGGTTATTTCCTCACCTAGTCCTGCGGGGCAAGGAGGTGAGATGGAGTAAGGGACAGCTATGCGAATTGTCCCCTAGAGTCTCAAGTTACGGTTTACCGGACACCCAGCCATGGCAGCTCTAGAAAAGATCCTCACGGAGTCTTCTGAGGGAACGGATGTGAGTTGCAAGGCACATGTTAGATGATCAGTGGTGGTTTTCCTACACTATACCCATCCCCTTCCCTGTGTATTATCATGGTATGCTTATGTCAATGGGTCCTGCCTTCCCTATTTATCCAAGGGGACACACGGTCTTGGTCTTTGTCTTTCCCCCATCCTTCACCTTGTTTATCCACCTCACCCAAAGTTAGCTAAGTAGTCAAGTCTATAAGTTCTGCATAGCAGTTTTGAGTCTTTGTTGGAGGTGGTGGACCCACCTCACCTGGGGCCTATTTTTATTGATATTTTTCTATTATGATCACCATGTCGTCATTATATCATTTTAGTAATTTACTAACATAAATAAGGAAGCCTTGACGCTTCATGTTGCATACAGGTTTTCAGCCATTGCCATTTTGACCAGATTTGAATTGGTCAAACCAGGTTGACTAGGCCAAAAAAGGCCCCGAAAAAAAGTTGCGATCAAGATTTCTATTTTGGTCATTTATCATGTCTTGGGGTCCCATATGCGCCTCCAAGTGTCAGATTCAGAAAAACGTTGAAGCATTGATGAGATTTTTAATTATTATGGGTCACCAGGGACCTGTTTTAATTAAAAATCTTGGATTTTGGGCAAACAGTGCCCAATTGATGGATCGGGGTCGCTCAAGTGACCATGTTTACTATATTTGGGGTCTACGATTGCATTGCAGCACACAGTTCGTCAATCTGAGCAATGTTAGTGGGTCAAAAGCGCAAAATACATCTTCAGAAATAAAACCAACAATAAATTAAATATGGAAAATCAAATTTGGCTAAGGTAACTATTGAAATGGTAAGTGCAATGATTGGTAAAGGTAAGGGGGTCTCCTAAGGTCATTTTTGTAATGTTTGGACACTCAATTTATGATGTGGGGCCCTCATTTTTGTCCAGCTCAACACATAGGGCGAATTTTCCCATAGAAGGGCGTTTTCCACTTAGCAAAACTTCATATTTTGTAAATTTTATGTATTGAAACTTTGGCTGAGTGGTATGGGGGGCTAAAACAGCTCATAGACACCCCCCAACCACCTATTTCCATGCTTATTGGGCCCCACGAATGGCCCCACCTTCCACATGGGCATTAGAGGGCAATTCGCCCCGCCCTCTCTTGAGCTCTCATCCACCATCGATTTGGCATTTGAGAGAGTGCATCTCAGCCATTGATTTTGGAGGGAGTTAGGGTTGAGTATGAGCATTCTCTATAAGAGAAGAGACTCACTTATTTTGTAGCTCTCTCGGCACATTGTATACTTGACATTGGACTGATATAGAGACATTTCTCTCCTGATTTCTTGGGATAATTTGTATGGATGTTGATGGTCTTGATTGTTAGCTGGTTTTCATTGCTTTGTGGAGTGATTTCAGTGAGTTTTCTGCCCATATTTGGCTGATACGAATTGCGGGGAGAATGGCCATTTGAAGGGAGGCACTACACTTAGAGTGGGAGCTCCATTCTTGCTCTTCTCGTCAAAATATTCACAAGGGAGTTGTCTTTGCTATTTAGCTTGTCAATTTCTTCATTTTCTGTTCTTGTTTGGTTACTTGCTGCACATGTTGATTCTCTCTTGTTTGTGGCAAGTACCCAGGGCACAATTGGTCATCTAGCTACTCAAATGCCCATTGAAACTCGCTGGTTGCTCAACTATTGAACATGGAATTGGTCTTCAAGCTATTTCATCCATACATTTCTATCCCAGGTATGCTTCTTTGCTGGTCTCGTAGATTTCAAATTTCATTGTGTATGTGTTAAGCTGGAAATTGTCAAAATAAACCCAAAACTTAAAAAAACTAAAAATTTCACCGCTAAAACTTAAATTTTATTACAAACCCGATTTTAAAATAATTTTCGGAACTCAATCCCAAAGTTTCACTCCATTCCGACTCCATTTGCCCAATAAACCAGCACTAGTCCATTCACTAATTTCGCCCCACTTGGGCATTTTCGATATTTTTGCTAGGTTGGGCCATTTCGAGCTTGTGGGTATTTCTGTTTTGGTTTGTAATGATTTAACATCATCTAATATAAACAGAAAACTGCTAGAATTCGTGTGTAATCGCTGATTTTAATTCTGCCCTACATACTTGGTTAAATTTGGGTCAATTTCCCCCATAGGCAGAATTTTATCTTCCACTTCTGACTGATTTTATATTTCTGATTTCATTTCCAGCCACTAAACATCCTAATTCAACCATCTTCATCTTCAAAATCAGATCGGAAATTGTTTTAGTTAAGCGCCCCATCTATTACCCAATTTATGTCCATTGTCTGGAAAAGAGTCTCAGATATTTTCGATACTCATCTCTTGTTTGTACTTGTTCTATCTTTTGGGGTTTGGGTGTCTATTTTGTCTCTCAACCATCACTAGTTGACCGAGGCCTTCCCCCTGACTTGGCTACTTGCCTTGTCTGAAGCGACAAACGCCTTGTCCAGTGTGACGATCGTTCTTCGAACGGTGGACTTGGTGTTTGCAGGTTTCACCTACCTAGCTACTTGCCCTCTACCATCCCGGACGAGATATCCTTAGTAGCATCTAGAGCTAGTGTGACAACAAGAACCTGGACGAGTAGAGGTACTTGGGTGGAACCCGACCATCTACTACCTGTATGTCTCATCTACCGATCGGATTACTCCCATACCTGGTTGAGAACTTGGACGAGTAGAGGTACATAGGTGAAAGCTTGGTAAACATTTCTATGTCATATTTCCCTCTCAAGGAGGGACACGTTCTCTTCCACTCCAAGTCTTCCACAAAAGTATTCAAACTCTATCCTGGGAAGAGGCTTGGTGAGAACATCTGCAGTCTGGTCATCTATCGGAATATACTGTAACTCGACCAGACCTTTCTGCACCATATCACGAATGAAGTGATATTGAATCTCTATATGCTTCGAGTTGTCATGGAATACAAGATTCACTGACATATGCACATAGCTCTGGTTATCACAGTGAATCACGGTTGGCTCTAGAATCTGGCCAAACAATCCTGCAAGGAGTTTCCGAAGCCATACTGCTTCTCGGGTTGTTGTACTAGCAGCGATATACAATACCTCTGCAATAATGATTGTTACTGAGGTTTGCTTCCTGCTACACAAGGAAATTACTGCAGAACCTAGACTGAAGCAACATCTAGAAGTACTCTTCCTATCTAGAGCACATCCAGCCCAATCTGAGTCTAAAAACCCCTGCAATCGCAAGTCACATTTTGAAGCATATCTCAAGCCATATCCCACAGTGCCACGCAAGTATCTAAGCACATGTTTTGCAGCAACCCAGTGAATCTCCCTCGGTTCACACATGAATTGACTGAGAGCATTCACAGCAAAACATATGTGTAGTCTTGTGTTCCTCAAATACATCAAGGATCCAACCAACTGGCAATACATAGTGGGATCAATCAAATTTGAATTGAAGCAAAATCCCTCAGCTTCTTCAAATTTGCATCCATCGGAGTGGTCATGGACTTGCAGTCCAACATTCTAAATCTCTTCATAATATCTATGTGTATTTTCCTTGACCTACGAAAATATCCTTCTACCTCTCCCATACTTCTAATCCCAAGAAGTAATGCATCAATCCAAAATCAATGGCTCATCATCCACAACCTTGTAATAAAGGTTGGGGTTTGAATTACTCTTGGTGAATCTCAGACTCATCAAGAATCCGTCTATCTATCCATACCAAGCACGACGTGCTTGCTTGAGTCCATATAGGGCCTTTTTCATCCTGTATACGTGAGACTCCTTTCCATGGACAACAAACCCTTTTGGTTGTTCAATATATACTTCTTCCTCAATAACACCATTGAGGAAGGTTGTCTTGACATCCATCTGATACAACTTCTATCCCATAGTTGAAGCAATAGTAATGATCGATCTGATGGAAGTATATCGAGCCACGAGAGCAAATGTCTCATCATAATCAACTCCCTCTTTCTAAGAGAATCCTCTGGCAATAAATCTAGCCTTGTGTTTGTCAACATCGCCATCTACTCCATGCTTGATTTTGTATAACCACTTGGAAGTCACTATTGACTTCCCCTCAGGTCTCGACACAACCTCCCACACATCATTCTTCATGATGGATTGGTATTCTTCCACCATGGCATCCTTCCAAACTTGGTGTCTGGATGCTTCTTCATGAGTGGTAGGTTCTAAGTCAATGATATGACTCATCAATGCTACATAACTGGAGAACCTTTGAGGTTTTTTACTTTCTCGGAAAGTACCATGTGGAACTTCATGCCCCTCTGCATCCTGCAAAGTCTGTTGTTCTCATCTAGGCCTTTTCCGGCCCACTGCAATATCTCTGGAAACATCGACTAGCCCAACTGAATCAATGGAATCGATGGGTTCATCCTTCTATGCTAACTCCCTCTGAATTGGAGGGGGAGATGATCTCATTTCCTTTGGTTCTAGCATCTCCTCATCATCAATCTCCATGTCTGATCCTTTTCCTTTCCTGGCAGCCATCTCTTCTTGAAAGGAAATGTATCATGGCACCTGTTTTGTACATAGAGAGTTGTTCTGGATGCTTCTTGCCATAAGAACATCGGTAGACTCTAGTCATGTATCATGGCTTTGGCTGCCTCCATAATTGTTCTGTTCTTTCTTTTTGCAACCCCATTTTGTTGAGGGTTGTAGGGAATTGTGAGCTCCCTCTTAATTCTTGCTTCCTTGTGGACATTATTGAAATCAGTAGAGGTATATTCTCCACCATTATCGGATCTCAAGATCTTGATCCTCTTTCCTGTCAAATTCTCGACTTGTGCTTTGAACTCTTTGAATTTGCTGAGCACTTCCTCGGATTCCTTGCTCTTGAGAAAGTATATCCAAGTCTCCCGTGAGTAGTCATCAATAAATGTCATATAATAATTATAGCCGCCTAGTGAAGCTACAGCCATGGGCCTGGACAATTCAAAGTGCACTAGATCCAAAATTTCTTTGGATCTACTTTCACTATCTGGGAAGGATCTCTTGGCATTCTTGCCAAGTGCACATCCTCTACATGTTCCATCATGGTCTACCTAAAGCACTAGTAAACTTGTCACTATATTCTTCAATGCTGGGAGAGATTTATAATTCAGATGAGCTAGTCTTCTGTGCCATAGTTCACCCATGCTGGTAGAGTCATGAACCAGGGCTTGAGTTGGTGGACTGCTCAACCGATACAAGCTCTCCTCGCTCACGCCAATTACTTTGGTTCTATTCACTCTTGAGTTCTTGCGCCAAATAAGCACTTTCCCATCTGAAAATGCAACTTTATATCCCTTGTCTTTCAAGGCTGAGACGGAGACAAGATTTATTTTCATACCAGGTACATAAAGCACATCACTCAAGTGTAGTGTATCACTAGACTCTAGCTGAAGGGAGGTGGCCCCAGATCCCTTCACAGTGTAGTTAGCATCATCTCCAAGTACAACACAAAGATGAGATTCTTTCTCAACTAATTCTGAAATATTTTCTTTATAACCTGTCATATGTCTAGAAGCACCACTATCTATGAGCCATGTATCACCAGTGGTGGGAACAATACCTGATAATCCTGATATGAAGAAGAGTTCAGTACGATCTTCATTCCTTTGCTTCTTGTGATGGTGGTCTTCTTCTACATCAGCAGTTGAGTCTTCATGATTCCTTTTGTTTGAACTTCGACAATTACTGGCGTAATGGCCATATGTCTGGCACCTATAGCATTGTATCTAAGATAAATCCTTCTTCTTCTTCTTTTGATCAGGAGGAGGACTTGATCTCCTACCTTGGTGCTTGTGTTTGTCAAACGTTTTTCCCCTTCCCTTGCCTTTCTTGGCATGGGACGAGAATGCTTGATTCTCCTCAAGTTGAATGCCATGAAGTCTCTGCCTTGCTGCTATCCTTGATTCTTCTTGAGTGCAATCTTCCCATAACTTGTCAAATTTGGGCATCTTGGTTCGACCGCTTATACTTTGAATGAATGACTCCCAAGATGATGGGAGACCATTTAGAATAGTAATGACAAGCTCCTTATCATCAATGGGTTCTCCACTGGTACTAAGCTTGTCCCTTAGTTCTGTGATCCTCATGAAATATGAGGCAATGGATTCTGACATGGACATCTTCATGTTTGATAGTTGGTTCCTCAATGTAAGGGTTACATTGATACTACTATGCTCAAACAGCTTCTTTAGGGTTTTGAACATCCTTCTAGCATTCTTCTTTCCTGAGATTTGAGGTAACAAATGGTCTCTAACTGAGTCCACCAAAATCCTTCTTGCCCTAGCATCATTCTTCCTCCAGCAAGATTTGTCTTCTTCGGCTTCTGGTTCTGGGACCTTCTCATTGACAAACTGCAAGAGATCATTTTCTTCTAGTAAGAGAAGAACCCTAGACTTCCAAGAGATGAAGTTGGAAGCCCCTTCCAGACAATCTTCAACCTACATTCCAATCATCCTGACTGCAGATCTGAAGCAAAAACCCTAGCAAGAGCTAGGTCAAAATTGAAAGTTGGATTCTTAAAAAACTGACTCCACAGGAAAATGTGCCCTAGCAAGGCGAGTTGAGGAAAGGTGGGGTTGAACCAAATCTGTGGAGGGAGTAGGTCAAAACCTGAAACCCTAATTTCTACAGTGACTGCAGTCTGCAGCTGCAGAATTAGCTCAAAAATGAAAATTCTCAGAATTGGATTTTGTCTTCACCAAAAGATGCGCCCTTCCTAGAGCAAAATTCCCAAGGCATTTTTTCCTTCAAAAGGATGGGTGAAGGCCTTAAAAGATGAAACCCTGGTTCCAACAATGGCTTCTTCTAGTAGTGCTCTAATACCATGTTAGTTTTCCATACAATTATAGCATTACAATTCAATTGCATAAGATCAATAGGGTCACTAGAAGAAAAAAAAAGCATGGAAACAAAGAACACGAGAATTTATCCTAGGAAACCCAATAGGAAGAAAACCTAGCAACCTTCGTATAGAGATGAACAATTCTGAGAACAGAGTACAATGATGAGAGAGAAAAGTGGAAGAACTTTCCAAGTAGAGACCCCAAAATATCTTCTCCTAGCTGCAAATGTTAATCTCTCTCCAAGTGATGTGAACTTGCTTGGTTGAGTGAGTGTGCAAATGAGGTGAACTTTCCTTCTATTTATACAATTGCCAAATTGGCTTTTCCCTCAACAGGGACGACTTGTCAAAACTATCTGGGCCGACTTGACTTGGGGATCAATAAATAAAATTTATTTTATCTTTTCTTTGGGTAATTTATCCCCAAGGTTTACATTGATTCTTTCAAGGGTTTACATAATTAATTACATCAAATTCATTTCTCGTAGGAGGTACAAATCAAGACAATAAAATATAATAAGAATAACCCTCTCCAAGTGATGTGAACTTGTGAATCTCTCTCGAAGTGATGTGAACTTGCTTGGTTGAGTGAGTGTGCAAATGAGGTGAACTTTCCTTCTATTTATACAATTGCCAAACTGGCTTTTCCCTCAACAGGGACGACTTGTCAAAACTATCTGGGCCGACTTGACTTGGGGATCAATAAATAAAATTTATTTTATCTTTTCTTTGGGTAATTTATCCCCAAGGTTTACATTGATTCTTTCAAGGGTTTACATAATTAATTACATCAAATTCATTTCTCGTAGGAGGTACAGATCAACACAATAAAATATAATAAGAATAACTTCCTAAGTTGCACAAATTCCAACAACAATGAGGCGATGTTGTCAATCCACGTTCTGAATGTGAGATAGACCGAGAAACAGAATAAGTGAAATAAAGCATAAAAGCACAAAATAACAGAGTCAGATGTGACTTTGTTAATGCCTAAGTCTAATATCTAACTGACCATTATAAACCAAGTTTTCCTTTAACAATCATCCAGCAATGTGATCCTACAAGCTCCATCCTTGTGTTTAAAATCATGTGTGTTGTCATGAAAATCATAAGTGCAAGTCTCATCCAATATGAGGGGTAACACAAGGCAACCAACAAAACAATCACCAAACATCAATAGAACATCAATAGAGGCAGTACCACAAAAAAGAGTAGCCATGATATCTCAACTAGTTATAGTAACACTTGTAGCTGCCAATTACCATATATTGCATGAGTCTAAGTAGAGAAGAGCATAAAGATGCATTCCCTACTAATAAAACAATTGGAGAATTCTAGCAATGAATTAAAGTCACAAATATGCCAGCAACCAAACAATGATAAGACTCGACAATCTTACACACGAGCATGCCCTCACATACACTAGAAAGAAGTATAAATATAACAAATATACATCTAACTGATGATATGCAAGCAACCATCAAAGGGATAAAGAGAAACTGATGAATGTTTAAACCATGTCAGTGGCAGTCTTGAGGGCTTCTAAATTAGCATAACTGGCTACCACACAAAAGATTAAGCATTCAGAAATAGAATATGCATTATTCAAATTCTGATACAATGGATAAGATTATTGTGGTAGCAAAGTTTATTTTTCAAGCACAGGTTGACCCATATTTCATTTAATGATAAAGTGGAACAAATTAGCACATATTGACAAATCTTGCTGCAGTTTGTATAATGACTATAACAGAAGATAAAATGGACCGAAAAATACAAGTGGGATCACAAAGGTTGAAATATATAAAGGAACTTATAAGTAATGTCACCATGTCATAATACAGGTTCTTTAATTAAACTGCTTCTATGTTTCTATTTTAGATGCAACTGGAACTTGGAAGCAAGAAAAAAACAGATTAAATACCAAAGAACATCAAATATCAAAAGATAAAAACATCACCTACCAATATATTACTCATGTAATCTAAAAGTATACCTCCACAATGGTTTGAGTGTGATAGAGATACCTTACCTTATAACCAAAAAGTGCACAGCATGCAAGCCTGAAAACAGAAATTTTTTCTGCAAATACCTTCTTATACCTGCTCAATAAGTTGGACAAACAATATATAAATTCACTGTCACGATAAGCAAATAAGGTATAACTAATGAACAATAAGCCCAAGGAAGAAGGGTCAAGGGGTAAACAAAAAACCTTTCTTCACGTTTTTCCAGGGTTGCAATTTGTGCTTTCAGTTGAGTTACTGTCTCAGAAATAAAAGTATCGGCAAGATCACCACCCTCTGGAATCAGTTTATAAGAATAAATATTAAGATTGTATAGATACGAAATCAAAATTAATGAAAATAACTACCAACAATGAAGAAGATAACAAAACACTATTCTAAGTTCTGCAGAACAACCACAATACCACAAAATGTCTCACAGCAGTCTTTTTCATCATGTTAGGGCACAATAAAATGCCAATCACAATGCATGTGATTCATTTAAAAAGAGAGAATTAAACAATGATAACAATTCAAAGATGGACCAGAGGATGTCTCTCTTTAAATGGCATGCAAATCAATCTTCTTTATCCGCCCTTGAATCACGTATTTATCAAACATATCAGAATTCAATTTGTTACCACTCATGTTGCATGAGGTTCACACTTGTGATTTTCATCACAACACTTGTGATTTTTTCTCCCAAGGATCGAGCTTGCAGGATCACATTACAAAAATTTTGATGGACAGGGGGTGCATTTTTTATTTGGCTTAGAGCTGACGCTATCTGGCAGTGAAGTTGATGCTGCAATGGTTGATTCTAAGTGTTGGATGAGATGTTCTAGTGGTTAGCATGTGCCTAAGAGTTAAACTCTTCATGGTGTGGTACGCTCTCCCTCTTTGATCATTTTTGCATGATTGGATGGTTGGTGGCTTAGTATTGATTCAATTATTTAACACTTTCTACATTTTATGCAGTGGGAACCCATCAACTTAGGGTCTCCCTAAGTTTTAGGTGTTAATAATTCATTCCTGGGTATGATGATGAATTAAAAGGAGGTTTTGCTATGGTTTCTAAGGTTTTATTGTGATAAATATTCATGGATGTTCCAGCATAATTATTAATGTTTTTCATATGGTTGGAGGTCCCTAATGTGAGTGCCCTAGGAGAAGGGGATGTTTTCCACACATGTAACACACTCTCATGATACACATCTAAAACCCCTTGATGGAGCACTAGCCTTCTTTACACATGATGAGGGTGATTTGGGGTTATTTGACCATGATTTGGCTTTATTTGACCACAAGGAGGCCTAATATTGGAGTGCCCTAGCTCTTTTACTTGATTTCACACTTGGAATGGGTTTAATGCAAGGTATATGATGATTTTCCTTGGGGTGCCCTCTCTCTTGGCACATACGTTGAGGCAGGCATGCATTAACATAATATTGTAAGGATTGGGAAGTTGATACACATCCCTAGGGCACACCTCCTTGTGTCCATGGAGAGAAACAACTTGTGCAAAAATTCATGGTATCATCTCCTTGGCACTCTTCTCTAGGGTGTATTCCTTTTGGAGAATATTATATTATTTTTTGAAGGAAGACCTAACCACCTTGGCACATTCTACAAGGGTGCACTCCTAGAGGTGGTTAGCTTGGTGCATTCTACAAGGGCGCTTCATCTATTATATCATTTTTGCTTGGTCAAGGTTGTTGCTCATGCACATTTATCCAAAGGTTGTTACAGAAGTTGGTTAGAGCTGCTTATATTGACTCTCTCTTGAGGATGGTGCATTCTTCATTGAGGAGGGTGCATTCTAACCTCCCTGGCATATTCCACGAGGGTGCCCTATCTACTTCAAGATTATTTTATGTTTACCTTGTCAAAGGAGTTATTGATGCATGGCTTGACTCCTAATTTCTCTCACAAATGTGGGACGTTGGTTTGACATGGAATGAAGTGTTAAAGGATTTGTTACAAGAGCAC
The DNA here is from genome assembly GCA_027924585.1 of Larix kaempferi. Taxonomy (NCBI): domain Eukaryota; kingdom Viridiplantae; phylum Streptophyta; class Pinopsida; order Pinales; family Pinaceae; genus Larix; species Larix kaempferi. Next base: position 5,030,852 of record BSBM01000756.1, read on the forward strand.
CCTAGCTTAAAGGACTTTGCCACACGTATGGACTTTCTTGAGGGATCTCTGTTGCACATTCTTTGAGGGCCCATTATTTTATGATTATTATACTGTAACTCACCCACACTTTGACCATATTCAAGCGTGGGTCACCTCTCCTTGAAGGGTGCACTAATGGAGGAATAAAATATCATTTTATGGATTTTCTTGCTTGGTCAAGCACCAAATTTGTCTGCTTTGGAGCCCTCTCATGTGTGGACACACATTCTCTCTTTTCAAGGACACATAAGGAAAGAGTTCTTTGTTATTTCATGAAGAACATTGCTTGGTCAATCACTCAGCCACCTAGAGAGGGCACCCCCCCCCCTTCTTGGTTATTTTTGGAGGTGGCTTCTAGCTAACTCCTTTTTTTATTATTGTTGAACTGTCTCAAAGAGTTGGTTAGATGTGAATTATTATTTTATTCTAAAGGAAGTTGAACTAGACACTATATAAATGGTAGACCTCCCCTCTCATTTTTCATGGTTGGATTTGTGGAGCTCTCCCCAATTGAGCTATTATTGAAGACCTTGAAGGCAATACAAGCTAAGGAGTACTATGTGTGAGGTATCATATGTTTAATGTTTTATTTGCTGAATACTTCAGCCTATCTTTCTTTTGTAGGAAGTGTATGTTCAAGGGTTGAACAGTTTGTAGCAAGGTTACTTGGGAGCAGGAGCGGGAGTGGCGAGCGGGGAGCGGGAGCGAAGCAAAAAGCGAAAATTTCAAAAGCTCCCGTTTTGGGAGCGTTCCGGGAGCGTTTTTTATATTGTATATATTTTGATATATTTTGATGTATTTATATCTAAAAAACATGTAGGATGTTGAATTAGCTATAGAAAACATGGATTAAACCATATAACATCAATCATATAGTAGTTATAACTTATAACATTATCATCAAATGATCAACCGTAACTACTTTTATATGAGCTTGGCAATGAAGGGAGGTACCATAACATTGTCATCGAATGATCAACCTAGTATAGGAGCTTTTAGTATTGGAGAGGTAGGGAGCACGTCGGGAGCGCCTTGGGAGCGTGCTCCCAAAACTGGAAGTGTTTTGGGAGCGAGCTCCCAAAACTGGGAGCGTTTTGGGAGCGAGCTTCGGGAGCGGGAGCGAGGAGGTGGGGATAGCTCCCATGCAACATAGGTTTGTAACATGATTTCTCATCAAGTTGATTGCACCATTGTTAAGAAGGCATAGGTTGTGACTCATTCCCCTTCCATGCATCTTCATATTTATCATTGGAATGTTTCATTTGTATCTCTTACCCTAATCAAGATTAAGCTACCATGTAATATTTCCTTTCGTAAATAGACCTTCATATGCATTTCAAATTTCTCCACAATTAGGGTCATTCACAAAGAAATTTCTGGTTTCAGGGCAGCAAAATAAGACTATGCTCTTCCTTGATTAGGGCTGCATAATCTCATAAGAAAATGCCCTCACATTGTTTCCTTAACTCCATATGCCCAGTGGGCTTCACACTAGGTTTGGTCCATCCATCATTCATTTAAAACCTGCCCTACAACATTTTGTTTGGCTAAAGATACTATTTCATTTCACCATGAGTTTAATGCCTAACGCTTTAGCAATCCTAGATAGTGAAACCCCCCTTATGTTGGAGGAGAGCCAACCAAAAGTGCAGAAGAGGGTTGGTGAGCTGATAGGGGCCTCCCTCTTAGTTGCACATAGGCTAGCATTGTTTTCTGGACTTTAATCTTTTGCTAGTTTGTGCTGTAACACAATTTATGATCGATGATTTGTAAGTAATAGCCTCAAAACCAAAACGGCATTACCAATAACATACTTGAATCTCATATGTTATATGCCAGTTGAACACAAACAGACCATAGCCAACTACACAAGTAGTCTAGCTTTGATATCATGCTCAAGCAGCTGTACAAAACTTAATATCCAGAGCACTGAATCCAAGCTTTACCAAACATTGCAATTCGCTACTACTTAACCTATCTGAAAATTCCTTCCATTATATATACTTCTAGGGCTCCAATTAAACAAAGTGTCACCCAATTACTAAGAATCATGACCAAAAAGAATTCCAACAAGAAGAAGAAAAAAGGGACACTCTACACCCAGAAAACATGTATAAGTTTTTGGTCAATCATTACCAGACTGGCCTTTCAACTCCTCAGTAACTTGCAGCTTTGCCTGAAGTCTTTGCAATTCCACCCGTAGAGACTCTATTGTGTCCTTTGTTTGGTCATCTGTCCCCAAGGTATTCACCATGCGCAAGACCTTTGTTGTTGCAACATTAAAATCACCATACCCAAGCTGCAATGGCACTTGGTTGTAAGACCATAAAAAATGGTAATTATTGCCATGATATACTACTTGCCACTTAAGAGTGAAAAAGAACAGACTAAGATTATTACTCTAATTAATAATGAAATAACAATAGTGCAATTGAATATACATGCACTTAAGGCGTGCATCATGTTTGATAGTAAGGTATTCTATCAACAGAAAAGGAAGAGATAGGTTGCATCACCAAATCCAATGAAACAGCAGTAAGTATATTTCAATCTATTACATACAAATCTTTGTCTGTGCCAAACAAACAAAACAAGAAAAGCAAAGAAAATGGATGCTAGAATAATGTTTCATCCTTCAATGATTCACTCTTATCAGATATATTTCTATTAATGTTTCTTAATACCCATATAGTCTACATAAAAATAAAAATAAAAAACAGCCTACTTGTATGGGTTTGAAACTACACAGAATCGACTGTGTTAGTGCATTACTAAAAAAATACTTAACTAATGTCATTTTAACTTTTTTGCATAAACTGACTAGAAAGAATGATCTTATATCATGTCTTGAAAATGGCCAACAAATGGAGAACATATGCTCAAGATTGTATTTTAACTTTTCCAAATCAAATGAATAAATAATTTATATGTATAAAAGTCAATAATGAATTACACTGAATGGACCCCAAATATAAATATAGCCTAAGGGAGTGCCCTTTTGACTTTCAATGAAAGGTTGTGTCTTTCTACGTATTCATTATGTTATTTAATTGTTTATTGACATTATTATTATACTTATCTATTTCCTATCCTTATTTTATGTATATAACATTATCTTCTCCTTCAAAATTGCTTTGTCCTCAAAGCAAGGGTAATAAGGATATTGCTGGCATAATATTTTTGTCACCCACGATGAATCTTCTTCTCAAAGGTTCATCCATTTAAAGAGATACTCGTTGATTTCTCTGAAGCGAGGTTTTTTCACTCTGGTGGTGAGGATACCCTCTGGCTCTACAACAATTCTTCCTTCCTCATCCAAAATAGTGATTTCTGTCTGTATTGACTGATATTGCACCTTTAACCTCTATGTTTGCAGTTGTGTGATGCATGTTATCCCTGTGAGGGATATCTTGGGCATTGCTTATTTGGACTCTTTCTTTTCATTCCTATTCTGTGGTGTTAATGATGCTCTTGGTGATCTTTCATTATTGTCAGATTTTGAATTGTACCCTATAGTGATTTCATTTCCTGTGTTCAAGATTTCTACTTCTTTCCATCCACAATTATAAAGTAGTATAATGGCATGTCTTCATATCTATGCCCCGAAGTCCAATTCTTACCACATCTGCAACAACTGTTTTCCTTCTTGTTTTTCCTCTTCATCAGCAGTGCTGATAGAGGTGCCTGATTCTCTCAACTTCACAATTATACCAATTTTTATTGCCGCTTATGTGCCCCAGTGAACACTTGTCTCCACAATATCTGCATTTGTACCCATTCTTATATGTATACTAACATCGTTATTTGCTATCCTGCCTGAGATGCGGTAGTATATACTTGCACAATTTGTCTGTGGCATGTTTACTCAAATCCTCAACAAAATACTTATTTGACCTCTCTAGAGCCATAAATGATGTCTAGTGGTTCTTACTTTTTTGATCAATCATTTTTGCTGCTCGTCTAGCCTTGACAATAGTTTTGGGCCTCCATAGTTTGAATTCCTTACAGATGCAAGGAAAAAAGCATCAACCAAAAGATATGCATTTTCAGTAGTTGTTCATATCAGAGTTCAAGAGTATTGTTGCAAGAAGCTCCCATTCATGCTATAGTCAGTTACCTTCGATACTTGCACTAAATGAGCAAACTTGGTAAAAACTCATCTTCTTCTTCATCATGAAATTTTTTTGATAATTCAGCGGTGAAAGTTTGCAAATGGAAAAACAGGCATTACATTTCCCAACCCGCCATAATAAGAACTAATCATAAGCCTCTCATTAGAAATAATTTGATGTCACCTTTATTTTTTCCTTTTCACCGACTGGGGGATTTAATTAAAAAATATTCTCATTTTTCTGACCCAGATGATGGCACCTCTATGATATTTTTAGTCATATTTCGTAACACTTTTAGCTTTTGCCCATCTCTATCTTGAAATCTTGAATTATTTGTATCTTCTGTTTGTTTCGTTGAATCCGATGTTTTTCAATTTAGAAATTCTGGAATCTTCATTGATTTAATTGTAGACCTGTACGGCTGTGAGGTTGTATGGCACTCCATAAATTTGTACAAAATTTACACTAAAGAGGATTTTGCACTTGTACAATCATGCATATTTGTTAGATTTCCAGGTAACACTGAAAGTTTTTCCACCATGTTTGGGGGTGCTTCATGAAATTTGGGGTACATGGTGACATTCAACCCCTGGATCGTCTGAACTGGATTGTAGCAAAAGAGAGGGCTCATAATGAATATGCACACTTGAGATAGTTTTCTCAGCGGATGCTTGATCTCAGTTGATTGTTGGTTCTATGCTGTGTTTTAAAAATCGGTGAAATCGGAATCGGAATCGGCCGATTCACCGATTTAAGGAAAGACCGGTTCAAACCGGTCTCCAAATCGGATCGGAGGACCGGTTTGGTACCGAACCGGCCGATTCGGTATCAAATCGGCCGGTTCGGTACCGAACTGGTCCGGTCCACCGATTTTTGACAAAAATCGGCCGATTTTTTGGTGTGGGCCTGTGGAGCATTAAAAAATGTTTTTTTTTTAATTTTTTTTTAATTTTTAACCTATATCCCCATGGTGTTGTAGTACTTGGTGATATTTTTAAGTAAAAGTGACATTCTCCTTATCTTTTATTTTCCATCCTTTTACTTAAATTTTTAACATTACCATTAATTGTTTCAGGATGTTTGAGAGTGGTTCCAACTTCATTGGACTTCATATGCAAAAAGTAGATTTTTAGATCCCATTCAAAATTCATCAGACTTAATAGTTTTCAGGATTTTAGGATTGCAAGGTTTCCACCAGATTCTATCATGTATGAGGGTATGGAATTGACATTTAATCAAGCACATCAACCCCTATATGTACCTTGATGTTGGTGGTGTTGATTGTTGAATTCCTCTGTCATGACCTTAATAAAAATGTACTCTTCACTCATGCAAAATCACTAATCAAGCATCGAAAGCTTTTTCTACGTTATTTTAGCTATTGGATTAGGAAGTTTCATCAAAATTGTAGTGTGTTGAGTCGTTGACTAATGTCCTTGGAGGATCAACTTTGAAATTCGAGTTAGAGGCAAGGGCTAGAGCCTAGAGGAGGGACGCATAGGGTGCTATTGATGAATAGGATCCCAATATAGGCAATGATTCGTTGACATGTATGATTGATGATTTATATTTCACATTCATTTTTGTAAATGTCTTTGCTAATTTATTAATTTAATATACATATATTGCATTTCCTCATTTCCACAATTTTGGGGGTCACGTTTCCCCTGTTTCGAAGTTTCTCCGTTTCGTCCTCGTTTCCCCGTTTCATGCAACTGAGGTTGAAGTTGTTCAAACCCTCGTACAAAAATTTTGAAGCAAACATGTGCCTGTTATGACCTTTGTAGTAGTAAAAAGTCATGAAAATCACCTTAAAGGCTAAAAATAAATTGTGAGCAGTACTGTGGATGAAAGCAGCCCTAAACAACAAGTAAAGGTGCTCTTTGGCCTTCAAACAACAGGTCTAGGTCATAACAACAGTCCTAAAATCTTGAAAATGTTGTTTTTCTTTAAAATTTAAATATTCTATGTATTTTTGAGTAAACCGATTCATTAAATTCAAATCGGCCGATTTATGACCGATTCATTACCGATTCCGATTCCGATTCCGAGTTGACCCTCGACCGATTCCGAGTTCGATTTCGATTTTTCAAACTTTGGTTCTATGTTCCTTGCTTGGGCATTGGAGATCTCTTGCCTGGATGGTGAACGCACTCCATGATGGCCAAGTGGATCCACTTGCTGGGAGAATGCCCTAAACGGGATGTAGAGTATTGTGCATCATGGAAGAGGGCTTCAAGCAGTAGATGGCATGTCACAACTTGTATTAATGTTCAAAGGATTGTAGATGGCTTGGAGACGCATGGGGCTTTAACAGTGTTCTTGCAAGGGGGTACTAGATCCAATAGAGTACTTTGCTTTGGAGGATAGATGGAGTCCGTCGACGCTTGGGATGTAGTAGTGTGGACATGCCTTGTGTAGCTACATCACCTTGGAGTCCTTATTGCACATGACAACATCCTCGAAGCATGACACTTGTACTCTAGAGTGGACATCTAACTTCTGTGTCCTACAAGGGCTCATGTAGGTTGTTTGTAAGGGCGTGTGCCCACATAGAATTGCTGGCCTCCATTACCTCTCATATAAATATAAGGAGATAGGCTTTGATTCATATGACTTGTGTGTTCATTCTTTTTCACTGTTGAATAGAGATGTGACCTAGAAGAGAAGTACTGTTGTCCTCTCTCTCTCTCTCTCTCTCTCTCTCTCTCTCTCTAGGTCATCACATTTGTTTTTTTCTATCTCTTGGGAAGTAGGGTTTCTTGATCTCTTTGGAGTTTCCTAGATATTCATTTGCTCAAGGCCAAAACTTGTTTCTTTGCAGGAGGGGAAGTCTTTAGAGAGGATCTCTTGGAAACTCTCTTATTCATAATAAGTTAGAGAAGATAATTTACATCAGTGAATTCTAAGTAACTTTTGCTATCCTTTGTTATCTAGCTTACTGGAGCATCTAAATAATCAACAGTTGAACCTTGAACTTGGATTCCTATCTTTGTGCCATCATAACATGTGTAATTTACAATATCTTTGAAATGCATGTTATTTTTATGAATTCATGAGTTGAATATTATCTTTAAGTACATTTGAAATTGTTTCTTGCTTCTAAAAGATCTTTAATAATCATAATCTCTTAAAACTAACATATCTTTTCTCAGAGTCCTCATTAACTCATCATCATAAATCAGCATGACTAGTACTTGAGAAAGCTAGGCCACTTTGTTGTGTTCTTAGGAATTGCATCTAGAAACCCCTAGTTAGTAGCTTGAAAAGTTTAATTGGGGACACCTCCCTTGTTTAGTCTAGATTTCCCCTAGAGATTTAGAAGACCAAAAGAAAGAAAGGCCTACTTGTGCAACACTTAGGGGTAGATCTCTAAGGTTTTGTTCGTTTATGTAGCTGATATTCCTTGCATCAATTAAGCTGCTAAATTTTGCAACAACAAGGCCTTCTATTTCTTAGAAGGCACATGTAGAACAAAGTTCCAATACTTTCACTCTAATTGTGAGATCTTTCAATGCACAGGGTTCTCCTCCTGTGATCAGGGAAAATATGGAGATTGTTGGTATGATGGCTCAAGAACATGCAAGTGTGAGTGTACCACCTAGGATATATATACCATTGGTTTCTTCCATCCATAAGACTTCCAGTTGTATAGAGAAGAAGTGTGATGATGAGATTCACTTCATCCATGAGCCTTCTAGTTATTCATTGAAGAGGTGTGGTGCTTTAATAGAGGATGTTGCTAAGATTGATTCTAGAGTTGTAGCTAATGTGAGTATTATAGAGTACAAGACCAGGGTTTCTGGATTCTCTCAAACAAAGGGAGTTTCCTTTGATGATACTCTTACTTTCGAATTCTTTCAAGATGAGGGAGTTGGCCTAGTTAAAGATAGTTCTTTTGCTAGAAAATGTTGAGGTGCATAAGAGGTGTTACAGCTTGAATTAGCATGTATGATTAAAGCCCAACTATAACCTAGAGGTGCTACCAATTGTCACCTTAATAACCATCTCTCTAAACATTAGGCTGTTTCATCTCAAACTCAAAAGGGAGCTTCCCTAGGGTTAGGATTGCTAGGTTATGACCTAAGTGGCATGAAACATGGAAACGTGTACAAGTTTCGGAAACGGGAAGGCTTGGAAACGAACACTTGGAAACGTGACCCCCCCAAAATGGGTACGTCAGGGGAAACGTGGACTATATATTTATATATATAGTTTTTTTTTAATAACACATTATCTCACAATAAAATAAGAAGAGGAGGTTAATTCCTAGGTAGGTTTAAAAACAATTTAGAGGTTAATTTGTTTTCATTTTCCATAAACAAAGGTTTTTTAGATTTCATATGGGTTTGAAGTCGCCCATGGGCCTTTGGAGGTTTCCTAGAAGTTTCCGAGAAGTTTCCCAATTTCCGCGAGTTTCCGGTACCGGTATGTGGGTATTCTAGAAGTTTCGTGCAACATAGATTATAACATTAAGTGCACATGGTGATTTGATGAGTTAACATTAGTAAAACGTTAGGTCTTTTTGTAGTATAGATAAGTAAGGGCTAATGAGAGGACCATGAAGGCTAGTTTCAATCCCCAAGGCAATGGGTTCAAAGGAAAATAGTCCAACAAAAAGGATAGTTCATGGAAGGTTGGGAAAAATTAGATTTGTTTACACATGCCACTAATCAACACTAACATGCTGAAAATGAATGTAGAAATCAGATAGGATGTCCCAATATTGGTGCCACATCAAAACAATGTCAACCACAGTGTGCCTTATACAATGAAGTATGACAAGTTCTTACCCTATGAAGATGACTTAGAAAATGTAATATTCATGCATAAAACATCAAAGGGAACTAGAGGAATACATATCTCACATAAAGCCCTTCCAATGAGACAAATTTTCCCTTCTTATAGCCCTATTAACAATTTCTATGTTATTCTTGTTAATTTTTCATCAAGTTAGGGTGATATGCAGAAGAATACCTTTAATAAACAATTACAAAATTGAATATGAAATAGTGCAGTATTAATTTCTAACATAACATAATTTTCATCTCTTTCAACTTCACACCGTTAAGACTATCAGATAGGTCACTGTGTTAAAGTAATTTACAATCCTTTAACACTACCAGTTAGATTACTGTATTAAACTAATCTTCAGTAACATGTAATAAAATAAACATATTGATCATATAACAATAAGAGAGATATATTTGAAGATACTTACCTGGGTGTGAAACCCTTACTGTAAAAATACTCAGAAGAGCTACTTTCATAAAACATTGTGCCTCAAAGAGGCCAGTCTACTCTAGGAACCAGCTGACCCTACTAGAGGGTGTGTACAAACCAGAGAGAGAAATGACTGGGGTTGAGAAGGTCAAGCACAGTATAGAACTCAGCTTAAATAAAGTCACAAAAAAATTATAAACTTCAGCAAAGTCTTAGCACAAGAGAAGTGATTCTCAGAGCACCACAACTGATCACAAGTGATCAAAGTCAAGTATAAACAACCAAATCTATCAACAAACAAAACTCAACATAACCAATCTAAACCAAGGTAAGTCTTAACAAATAGACCTGAGCATAAATAAGACTCAGCATTAAAAAAAATGAGAACTCAAATCAAGCTGTGCATACAAGCTGAAACCCACACAAATCATTAAGTAGATCTAAGGCCAAACAAACTCATGGTCTCTACAAGTGAGCATGCAGTAGGGTAAGCCAAACCCTAAGGCCTCACGGCCTACTCAAATGTGCTACCAGCATACCCTAGAACCTCACCGCCATGATTAGAAGACAACCAAAAGTAGGTCTGGGGTCATGGCCTACCCAAACAATAGATCAGACCCCAAATCAGCATGCAACACCAGACCAAGACTCCACAAGATCACAGGTGAGCTTCACAAAGCAGATCGGACCTTAACCAGCATCAACAAATACAAACGAATCTCAGACAAGACTACAACAACAGGCTGAAACTTGTCACAAGGAACAGAATGGATCTCTACAGGATCACGGCTAGGGCAGCAGCAGCAAATATCTCCACGTCAACCCTAAACATTCAACCAAAAATCAGATCTAGAGTGTGGGGTTAACTTCAGCAGGTGGGAAGCCTCAAAACATGTGAGCAAGCAACAATAGAATGTCCTCAATACCCTTGACGTCAAGTAGTGCAGAAAATAATATAGCTGAAATCTGAAGTGAAAAAATGACTTAACAAATGAGGAATAAAGGACTTCTATTTATAGAATTGTGAGATCAGTAAATTAATCCTCTAAATTAGGATTCCATAGAATAAGGGAGGTTACCATAAAAATAATAAATTAGGATTTCATTAAATTAGGGAAAGGCCACCTTAAAAAATAAAAATAAAAGATAAAATAAGATAAAAATAATAAAAAATAAAATAAGGAAATAAACAATGGTCATAAATCAAGAGTGAGGTATAATGTCCAAAATAAATAACATAGATGTGGGTACAAGACCCATAACCCTTAGAACCAAGGTTATGCTCCAAATGTGGGCAAACAACCATAGTCTACAAGACCAAAACATCAACAAGGTGGTATAAATAAATAAAATAAAAAATAACTCAAGGTGGGTAAATGACCCCATTAACCACAAGTCAAAGACAACGAACCACAAGACCAAAAAATAACTCAACCAAGGTGGGGAAGGTACAACCAGTCATCTCTCTCTCAAATGTACAAAAGTTCCATATAACCTGAAAGTTCATCATCACTGTATAAGAAAGGGTTCACAGGGATGATGTGATCATGTGGTCCTCTATACTGCTCCTAAGGTCAAATGCCAATGGCTTCATCAAGGGGTGGCCAATCCCTTGAGAAGACCATCTAACCCAACCATATCGAAGACCTAGGAGAAGAGGACATCACACATCATCATCTTGGTAACTGACCAAATGCCTCCATTCTCAAGGAATGGCTCTCAGCCCAAGGCCGAGCTTCAGTCCCGGACTGTCATGTAGATCAACCTCTGGTAGATGATCAGGTTCTCCATTCTATCAGAGAATGGTCCCCAGCCTCAAGTTGAGCTTTCAGTCCCAGACTGAATGTTGATCAACCATCTGCAGGACCTACTTGGTTCTTGACCAAGAATCTGCCTAGCCCTAAACCAGGATGTCTATGTCTCAACCTGCAGGATCTGCTTGGTCCATATGACCAAGAAACTGTCTGGTCCCAGACCAGAATACCCTAGAGACAAATAGGGGCCCTAGCCACATGCTAGGGACTTTGCCATGGCATCAACCTGCTTGGTCCTCGACCAAGAACCCCAGGAGATAGCTGGGGGCCCTAGGGTACCTTCTAGGGTCTTACTCTTTACTTTGCCTTGTTAACTTGACCATGAACCCTAGTTAACTGACTAGGGTACCATTCTCTCCGAGAATGTATCTCGCAGCTGCACTAAAAATTAACAATTCTACCTGCAACATTAGAAAAAGGAACAAAGAAGCCACACTTTGAATGGAAAAGAAACCCTTACACTTTAAGTTGCACCATAAAGATATGTCAATTGGGCTCCAAAAAAGAGAGCTCTCAAAATCCAACCATAAGTTACAAATGAAGAAGAGGCTCTCTTATAAAGGAGAGGAGCACAACTTCCTTTACAAGAAAATAATCATAAATCCCTTACATCTAGCCTAGGGTGTAGTAAACAACTCAAAACACTTCACTAATCTTGCAAAAGATGACATTTCTCCTCTACCAAGGCCTTTAAACCAAACATCTACATTCCCTTCCAAACTAATTTGAAAGTCTCGTCAAAACATCATCATGAGTAATGCCAAAATCTGAAATGAATGTCATGAAATCTGTAATGTGTGATGTGGATGAATTAATAGACAACTAAAATTTTGGAATAGCGCCAATCGCATCCCTTGGCCACTTATTAGGGAAACCTTGGATACTTCAGCAATCGAGAGAAATATAAAAATCGACCATCCATGGAGGCAAAGTCATTTTTCTTCACTTTTATTCTTCAAATGGGGACTATTAAATCTGAAATTGCACATGAGCAAACCTCATACCAATATCAAAATGTATTGAGTCTGCCAAGGTGAACCTTCAATTCCTTTTTGATGTTGTTTGCTTCAGCCTCCAAACAACAAATCTTCAAAAATCTGCAAGGAACAAAGGCTTCATCCCTGTTGATTTTTTTTAGCAATTAGACGTTTTTAACTTTTGTATAACTTTTCTATCACATAAACATAAACTACATGCATAAAAGGATCACTGAAAGAAACACATCCACAGTAGACACAATGTTTACCCTGGAAAAACCCTTTCACGGGAAAAACCCAACAACTTCCCTAGATAAGATTCTTCAACAAGATACAATGTCAAATCTAGAACACGCCACTAGTTACAAAAACAGAATAATGATATACAAGAAAGATACAGAATGACCTCTGAATAAGTGCACCCAAAGAGAGAGAGAGATAGTACGATAGCCCCAAAGATTATGCTCTTGTGTTCCTCACTTGTCCTCCTAGAGAAGTGCGCAGCACTTGAAAGATAGAGATGTGCTTGCTTGATGTCAAAATGAAGTCTAGAAACACTTTAGTTATATTCTTCTTTTCACTATAAGTTTCCACGGTTAGGTCAGCTTGACTTTTATTTAATCTTTAATTTATCTTTCAAGTCGACTTGAAATTTTTCCTTCGAGGGTCAATTTACCCATTTCATTGCGTTAGTTATGCTCTTCATTTCTTTCCACTATCTGTGAGACTTCTTAAGAATATATTCCAATGCTACACAGACATCAACACTCCCTCTTAGCAAGGAATGTATTCTTCTTACACAATCTTCAATACTACTTGTCTTCTGGGAGTTCTCTTCAATGTTCTTTGGGACTGATAATATTCTTTCTTTCATTCGGTTGACTTCTTCTTGTTGACTTCAGGAATCTTCTACGATCTAGAGAAGTTCTCTGTGAGCTTTCCATCCTTCATGATGTTCTCCAAGGCCTGACCACTTCCAAAGCAGATTCTTTCTTCTTCAGTGTCCCACTGTACCCCACTAGCCAAGTATATGGCTATCTGACCTCTCCAAGAGGTTTGACTATTCCCCAACAGTCCTGACTATAACTCACTCGAGTATCTGATAGTCACGGATAGTCTTGGAGACCTTGAATATTGTTTGATTGTCATCTGAGGTCTTGACTATGTCTCTGCTCATGTGTAATGTCCTCTTCTACTTAAGCACTGAGGACCATCTAGCTAACCTATTTGATTCCCATAGGTTCGAGCGAGCACTAACATTCAGGGAATTGACTAAGGATTGATGCCATTTACACCATAAGAAGATCTTAATCATGGTTATTAGATCATTAATAGATAAAGGGCCATAGGAACTAGGGGCCACTTGCATGCATGGCATGCAGGCCATATTTCATGTTGCATGCACTGAAACACCTTTATTGAGTTTCCATGCACATAGGAAGAACTGCATGCGAGGCAACTGGAAATTAGAAGAGAAAGCGACCTAGTCATGCAAAAGTTACGTCAAGCCATGTGAAATTTATAAAAGAAAGGTAAAATGAGTGAATAAGGCCACTTATTTTGATTATTGATTTGAGAAGTCAATTTGTGGAGCTCAATCAGCCATTTAGGGTTGAGGGCAGACCATTCAGTGTATTTCGGCAGCAAAATCTATCTTCCCTAGTCACCATCAGGGTTGGATCATCCAGATTCAGCATTACTAATATCATCAGGTATCATTCTTCAACATTCTGCAAGGTTCAAGCTTTATACAGGATCAAGAGAACTCGTCATCCTTGCATGGGCGAATTGCACAAGTGAGGTATCTTCGTATCTCATCACACAGGGATCTTTCTGTCTGCATGCTGGCTTTATCCTTCCAAGAGCACCACTATTACCCTAACCCTTGAAGACGAGCTTCCTATCTGCATCCAGGATCAAGTTTTCATCATCTTCACCTTTTAGAAGGCGCCTTCTACTACATGGGCGACTTTTCCTATAGGAGGCAACTCGCATTAAGGCTCAGGCTTCATGCATGGTTTGCATGCTTACTCCATCTCAGTCAAAAGGGCAATATAACCCTAGTCCTAGCTTCTTGCAGCATTCTAGCATCATTGGAGCCATTATTTACCACTTCTTAGTCTTAAGAGGGCACATTCCATACAAAGGCGCATTGTTGGAGAGAGACTCCTTCATATCTCGTCCGATCCAAGGCACAATTCTTGCATGCTAGTCTCATATTGCCATACATCCACTACTTCATCTGTTGGTACGTACATGCATCTTTTCTATCGCTATTTTATAGCATTTCTGATTATTTGGGTTATTTAGGGGTTGGCAAACCCATGCATCTGCATGCATGCTCATGAAAGCATAGTTCAGTACATGCATTCATATTTACTTCGAGTATTGAGCCCTAAAGTCTACTAGCAAGAAACAAAAACTCCATAAACAAAAAAATAAATAAAAAATAAAAAAATCAGTTGGAATATTACATCATGTGGGTGCACTCCACATGAAATACTAAAGCCCCTAGCTGTATGAGTCATGTACCATGACTAACTGGTATCTGAGCCATGTACATGTTATCACACAACTTGTAGTTGCCCCTAAAGGTGATCCTATCCAGGATGGTAGAGGTGTTAAGCAAATGAAGAGGTGACCCAAGAGGGCCTCGATTCCCAAGGATGATTGGTTGTCACGTCAATCGAGGCACTCTTCACTTTAGATCAAGCTAAAGCAAGATCAAGGGGGGAGCCACTTACTCGCCACTGAGGGATAGTGAATCAACACAAGACACTCTAAAGGTTATGAATGAAGCACAGGAGTAGATCTTGGTGGATAAAATCTAGATATAGGGAAAGTTGGTGGTTTATGGGAGTTAGAAACCGGTTGAGGAGAATAGAGATTCTCAACCATAGAAGAAAAGTAACACTTATGAATTTAGGAAAGTATAACTAGATGGATCTAGTTCATATGAAGAATACCCAAATTGGATCTATTTAGGGTTTAAGTAAATGAAGCCAAAGTGGACCCAAAATAGTAGATATGGGTGTTAGATGACCAGATCTAGGTGCTTGATGAATAGCTTTGTGAAATTTAGGGGGGTTCAAGCATACCCAACTGATAGATCTGAAAAATGGATCAAAAACCCAAGGTGCCCCACCTAAAGGAGACTAGTGCAAGATCTGGGGGTAAATGTAGTCGGATTAAGTTGAAAATTTAGATATAATGTTTTTATAATTATTCCAAAGTGGGTTTTGATGGCCATACTCAAATAGGTATCCGATCTATCAGATCTAGAAAACGAGGGTTTTAATGGTGACAGTTGGATTAAGCCCCAAAAAAATAAAATAAAATGCAAACGTACCTAGAAATACTTGCTACTAGCCTTGTGTGGTGATAATCTTCCCTTTCCACTCAATTACGAATGTTTTCCATGCCATGCCAAGTGAAATCACTATGCCCTCCAAGAGACCAAGTCGCCCTCCTCCTGCAAAAGAGATCTACAAAGTAAGAATCGATTTGCAAAGAGAAAGATGATAATCAATGAAGAAAGACTCAACAAGCATCAAGATGATCCAAAGATACAATAAAGATACTCCCTGCCAATAACGACTTGAGGAAGAGATATGGAGCTCAATCACAATAGCGCCCCCAACAAATCGCTATCTCCATCAATGGTATGCCCCCCTGCAAAAATGTTAGATTTACAACTTTTAATCAATATTATCTAGGATCTTATCTGAAAGAATGACAAGTACAGCATAACACAATAGGCAAAAAGAATTTCCTCGGGGAAACCATAAAGAAGAAAACCCCGCAACTTCCTCAGAGATAGAATCTTCACCAATACAATGTCACAAAAGTAAAACCCCAAAACAAAGATGGTCTTCTGCAGCTCTCTCCCTTTCCTCCTATGCCAACTTGTCTTCTCTCTCTCACTAATGCGAATTGAGTGCGTGAGTGTTGTGTTTAAATGAGAGAGCTATGCTCTCTATTTATACTTTACTTTTGCTTGACCTTTTCACTTACTAGGTCGGCCCCAATAAACCTAACTGGGCTGACTCCTCTAGGAGACTCAATAATACAATTACATTTGACTCTTTAAGGGGTCTATTGCCTCGACTTACATGGGAGGCTTTTACCACAATGACCTAGGATGACTAAGCATCATCATGACATCCCCAAGCGGAGGAAAAACATCTCTGACGGAGGTACAAATAAAATACAATAATAATAACAATATAAAATACAATAGAATATCTTCCGAAGTTACAATTATATCAACACTCCCTCTTAACTAGGAAGGTATTCTCTGGCCACAGTCATCAACCCCATTGGACACAAGTCTAGATAACATCATCATCACTAGATCGTCATCAATGCCAGAACATCATCATCGTTGCTGCTGCAATCCTCATCATGTCGATCATCGATTGGTGACATCTCTCGAATCTACTCGTCATAGGAATTTCTACAAAGCCATCCCTTTTTCATGTTGGATGTAGGCCTAGCTCTCTTGTAGATCTTCATCATCTCTGTGAGCAAGCCATCAAGTAGGTACATCCCAGGACCAGTCATTACATTGCCGCAGCAAGCACTTGCATCTCCTACTATCGTCTCATCGTATCCTGATCATCTCACGGAGCACAGTCGAGATGCATATCATAGGTCCCATAACGATCAGCCCGCGTCTACCAGCATGGGAGGACTTTCCTGCCACCATGCAACATCTTTCCTAGGCGCACACACAGTGTCTTAAGACCGGTGGACATCACAACGTCTCCAATATGGGAGGACTTTCTTGCCACCATACGAGACCTCGTCTACCAACATGCGAGGACTTTCCTACCAACATGTGAGACACAACACTTACATCAACCGACATGGGAAGACTTTCCTACCACCATTCGGGATAGGCTCAGCACTTACATCTACCCACATGGGAGGACTTTCCTACCACCATTCGGGAATGGCTCGGCTCTTATATCTACCAACATAGGAGGCACAAACCTACCACTATTTGAGAATGGCCCTGCCCTTACATCTACCAACATAGGAGGCACAAACCTACCACTATGCGAGAATGGCCCATGAGCATCTACGTCTTCTGGACTCATCACTCCCTCTTAAGAGGAACCTCAATCTCGAGAACACCAAGCTTCTCTCTGAAGAACTCAAACTTCACTCAGGCTAGCGGCTTGGTCAACACATCAGCTATTTGTTCGTTCATCGCAACATACTAGAGCTTCACTGCTCCTCTCTGCACCACATCCCTAATATAGTGGTACTTGATCTCAATGTGCTTCGACTTGTCATGGAACACCGGGTTCTCGGACAACTTCACACAACTCTAATTGTCACAGAATATACAAGTCGCCTCTAACTGGAGATCAAACAAATCAGACAGTAGCTTGCTAAGCCATACTACCTCACAACTAGCCGAACAAGCTGCAACATACTCAGCTTCGACTGTACTCAGTGCCATACACAACTGCTTCTTGCTAAACCAGGAGATCATACCAAAACCCATACTGAAGCAGCATCCTGAAGTGCTCTTCCTATTTGCGGCACTGCCTGCCCAATCCGTATCAACATAACCCTGCAGGTTAATCTTCTGGTTCGCCTCGTACTTGAGCCCATAATCAACTGTACCCTTCAGGTACCTCAATATACGCTTTGCAGCAAGCACGTGAACTTGTCTTGAATCCATCTGGAACTAGCTCAACTTGTTCACAGCAAAGCATATGTCTGGTCTCGTGTTCATCAAGTACATCAATGACCCAATCATCTGAAGATACATCGTGGCATCAACGAACTCTGATGAAGCATCACAAAGTAGCTTCAAGTTCGATGCCATAGGTGTGGCCATTGCCTTACAGTCCATCATTCCGAACCTCTTCAGAATCTCCCATGCATACTTCCCTTGTCCAAGGAAGATTCCATCCTTACTCTGCAACACCTCCATGCCTAAGAAAAAATGCATCATACCCTGGTCCTTCATCTCGAACTCTGCGGCAAGCTTCCTCTTCAAATCAGTGATAAGCTCATCCTCTCTTGCTACAAACAGGTCATCTACATAGAGTAGAAGTATCACTGGATTTCCCTCTTGAACCTTGTAGTAAAGGTTGGAATCTGCTTTACTCTTGGTAAAGCCCAAGCTCATCAGGAAGCTATCCATCTTACCGTACCACATCCTAGGTGCCTGTTTCAATTCGTACAAGGACTTCTTCAACTTGCACACATGAGTCTGCCTGTCATGTGTCTCAAATCCCAGTGGTTGCTCCACATACACTTACTCTTCTACTACACCATTAAAGAACGTTGTCTTGACGTCCATCTGGTGTACCTTCCATTTCATCACTGCAGCCAGTGCTAGTACTCATCTGATGGAAGTGTATCTTGCAACAGGTGCGAATGTCTCCTCATAGTCTATGCCTTCCTTCTGGGAGAAGCCACGTGCTACAAATCTTTCCTTGTGTTTCTCAATGCTACCATTTGCAGCATGCTTGATCTTGTAGATCCACTTTGAAGTCACAACAGACTTCCCTTCTGGTCTCGGAACTACCTCCCAGACATCATTCTTCATAATCAACTGGTACTCTTCGATCATGGCATCCTTCCATTCTTTCCTCTCTATGGCTTCCTCGTAGTTGGAAGGTTCTTTGTCAATGATACATAGCTGGAGTATGGCCTAGGTCGCTTGCTTTCTCTGTGCATCCCCTCTGGAGCGCCATACTTCTCTGCATCTTGTATTGCCTCTCGTACCCATGTTGGCCTCCTCTTGTGGGAGTTCTTCTCATGAGGTGGATCTACAGGTTCTTGTGGTTCTTCCATTTCGCAATCTTCATGATCTTCTGGAATCGTCTTTTCCAGAACTATGTTCAAGTTCTTCAGTTTCTTCAGTTTCTTCATCTTGACTTCATAAATCTTTTTGAATGTTATAGTTGAATCATCGTCACAAGTTTCTCACGATCTTTCCTACAAGTCAATATAGTTGCATGATTAGACACATTTTATAATTGTCAAAACAAATTCTTATGCATAAAGACATAGGTCACACAGTCATACGGTAACTTCCTAGATGCCTTCCATCTCTACCAAAACATTATTAAGAGTGTGCACTACTCCCAACATGTCAGCAAAGAGGTTTCATTCTAGATAAGTAGGAATGGAATGTTATACAGTACCATAGGCCACTTACCCGTTACTTGCATATTAGTAGTATTATGTTCATTAATGCAATTTTTCTAACATGCTTAATACACATCCTAAATCTAGGAACATACGTATGTACATAACTAAACAATATCATTTAAGTAATTAGATATGCAAGAAATGACAATTCGAATACTTATCTTTGTTTGGTTGTTGGGTGGACTCCCTCTTGATCTTTGCTTCCTTACAGGAACTACTGGAGTCTCTGACAGTGTAATCTTCTTTCATCGTCTGGTTCTGAGATCCTGTGCCTTTCTTGCTTATGATTGGAAATGTTGAGTAAGTATTCTATACTTGTTCTTTGTGTGTCCTTTCTTCTGCAACCTTTATTCATCACAATACATATTCTTCATCACTTGAAGAATCATCTCTTTCTTCTTCCCTGGTTCTTTTCCTTGCAGGTTCATCCTCTTCCGCGATGTGAGCATTGTTATCACACAAGCTCTAACTGTTGGTGGTAGGTGTCCCAATAGGGATGGTAGAGGTGAACAGCTAGGGGGGTGTAACAAGCAATAGCCAGGTCCTCCATTCAAAGAACGAAAGATACACCGGACAAGGCTACTGTCACTTCAGACAAGGCACGTAGCCAAGTCAGGGGGGAGACCCCACTCAACCAGCGATGGTTGAGACTCAACAGTCAGGCACCCAAACCCAAAAGATAGACAAAGCAAGAAGCAAGATGGATGACTAAATGTGAGGTTTCTTCCAGCCTAGTGAGATCGAGAATAAGGATTAGAGAATACACTGAATGAAATGATCTCAGATCTGATTATAAGTGTTAAATGATGAATTTTTTGAAGATTAGAAGGCTGGAAACTAAATCAGCAAACAGAAATTGACTAGAAGAGCGATTGGAAACGCTGCCTATGGGGAATGAAGCTCGTTATGATTTACTCATACATGGCAGCAGTGCATTAAACAATTGAAACACATCTTTTGGCAATTATAAATTGATTACTGAGCTGATTTAGAACATAAAAAACAGACCAGCAAGAAGTGAAGTGAAATTGCCCTAGGGGAATGAGTTAAATAGTGGATAAATGGACCTAGGGCATAGAAAAATTAGTGTTTAGACTCACTTCCAGCCAACGGCGTTAAGTTTCCTAGAGCAAAAAGAAGTTCTGAAACCGAATCTCAAGTACCTATAACCCCAAACTGACCCAAACAGATTAAAAGAGAAAAACGCCCCTAGGGGGCGCTTTTGCCAAATGGACTAGTGCTGATCCTATGGGCAAATGGAGTCTAAAATGAATGAAACTTTGGATTTAGGCTTTTAAGCATATATCATTAGTGGGTTTGCAAAAGAAACTAATTCTAACGGTAGATTTTAAAGATTTTAATTTTTAGGGCTTTAGTGAATTTTCTCTCTTCAACAAGCTAGAGATTGAAATACAAGAGAAGAAGATATAACACTTACTTGGAACCAGCAGATATCTCTTGTTTTGATGAGGTTTGTATGTCCCGAAGATCAAATAGAAGCGGTTGTAGAAGTCCCAGCTAAAATCGATTTGCTCTCTCCCCACCAACTCATCCTCCTTGCCTGTCAACACCAATGGACAAAAATCAAATTAGTATAACATGCAAGTGAAAATCTACAGCAATATCAATAAAAGATGAAAGAAAATGCTTGACTGAAATAGCAAAAACACTTCCCTTTGTGTTACCAATTCGGAGAATGGAGCAGCAGTGGCAGCCAAATGGTGTGCCCTCCTCCAAGACTTTGAGCTTGCTGCAAACAATGGTGAGTAATACAATGCAAGAAACATCCACTAACTAGAACTAGTGCATCAAGATAGTATGGCAATCAACAATATCAAGAGAGTACCACACAAGAGCCAAGTAAGAGCAACAACGTTTCTCTTCTATTCAAGTCCAAAAAAAATGCCAAGAGAGTTACAAATGAGGTGAGTGTCTTCTCCTATAGAGAAAGACCACTCTCAAAACCTAATTCCCCCCAAAACTAAGCGCTGAGATTAACTCTCTCTCAACCCAAATCGATGGTGAGGATGATCTCTAGAGGGGGGGCGAATTACCCTCAAAAACGCCCAAGTGGAGATGGGGCCAACTCGTGGGGCCCATAAAACACATATAAAATGTGGTTGGGGGGTGCCTATCGGTTGTTTTATCGCCCCATACCACTACACTATCATCTCAATACATAAAAACATCAAAAATATGATTTTTTGCTAAGTGGAAAAACGCCCCCATGGGCAAATTCGTCCCTCACGGTAAGTTGGGCAAGAGAGGGCCCCACAACCAAAAATACAATGTCCAAACATTATGATATTACCTTAGAAAACACCCTTGTATTAGCCAACCATTGATTTTGCTCTTTGCTATAGTTGCCTTTGTCAATTTTTTTATTTTCCATGTATTTTATTGCTGGTTTATACTGTTGAAGATGTAATTTGGGCTTTTGACCCATCTAAAGTGCCCGGATTGTCGAACCGTCTGCTGCAATGTGATCGTGGACCCCAAAAATAGTAGAAATGACCACTCGAACGACCCCGATCCATCACTTAGGCATTATTTGCCCAAAATCCATGATTTTTAATTAAAACAGGTCATTAATGACCAGTAATAATTAAAAATCTCTCAAACGCCTCGATCTTTTTACATTATGTAACTTGGAGGCTCATATGGGTCCCCTGTAGATAATAATTGACCAAAATTGAAATTCCGGTCACAACATTTTTTCGGGCCCATTTTTGGCCTGGTCAACCTAGTTTGACCAAGTCAAATCTGGTCAACAATGGTGCTAGCTGAATACCTGTATGCAATCATGAAGCGAACGGCTTCCTTATACAAGTTAGTACATTACTAAACATCATGATAATAATATGGTGATCAAAAACTGCATTAAATCCCGGAAAATACAAGGCCCCAGGTGAGGTGGGTCCACCACATCCAAAAGACTCAACTGCTATGCACAACCTATAGACTTGACCACCTAGCTGACATTGGGTGATGTGGAATACATGGCGAAGGCTAAGGGATGACAAGGATGAGGATCATGTGACCTTTCGGATAACTCCGGAAAGTAGGGTCCACTGAGATAAGTATACCATGACAAAACACGGGGAAGGGCGATGCCTCACAAATGGGTATAGTGCAGGGAAACCGCCACTGCCATCTAACAAGTATCTCACAACTCACATCCGTGCCCGAAGAATCTGTGAGGTTCTTTTCTAGAGCCGCCAAACTAGGTGTTCGGCAAACCGTAACTTGAGACTCTAGGGGACAATCTTGAGCTTGTCCCTTGCTCCCTCTCACCTCCTTGCCCCGCAGGACTAGGTGAGGAATAACCACTACAAGTGCTGGCATGCATGGTTGACCTGTGTCCATGTGTGTTTACAAACACATTGCATGGATTTTACAATGAGTTTCATACTTAGCCCCTTTTTGGCTAGATTTACATTTACAAAAAGCCTTTTTGGCTTGCTTTACATTTCTTCATTTCTTCAATTTACATCAAGGCCCTTTTGGGCTACATACATATCTCAATAGATATAATCATGGTGCTCATACTGCAAAGTGATGGGGGTGAGCAATACATGCTTCAATGACCAATGAGGAACACCCGGTGCGGCTACACAATCCTAACTGCATTGCAACATCGGGGGCAACCGATAGGAGCAAATCCCAGGTTTGAGAATGCATCTCACACACTAAAGAGCCGAGGCACAATAGACAGGGAATCATGGCATACTCAGAGATCAGTGGGGAAAGGGATCCTCAAAGTCACAAATCGGAATCCAAGTCGAGAAAGAATGTCATGTATGAGTCAGATGGATGGAGAAGGTGAAGGTGGATCCAAAGTCAGCTGCCTAGGGGGACTAAATGATCAAGTCTATACCAGGGATAGGGGTGTAACCCGGTGTGCATATAACAAGAGCCTACTAGGAAGGGGTGGACTGACATCACCAAAGGCCCAATCACATATCATAAAAACTAGATCACCAAATCAACCATCATATGTAGAGTTAGTGTACTATCATGTATAAACAAGTCTAAGCAACAATCATGAGCAATATATATAAAATGCAATACCTGCCGCACCATATACCTGCTGCTGAGGCTGTCTCTGAACTGGATCTCTGCTGAATCCGGGCACAAATAGTAAACTAGCAATACTCTGTGATAGTCTCAATCAAAACAAGACTAGGCAACTGTCTCAATGGGCTCATATCAAAGCCTGGCATGGAAGGGTGACCCTATGGTAAATGCTAAGTAACATGTTTATACCACTATACAACCAACTGTCCCCTCTGATACATCTGCTCGGGGCAATCTGAACAAAACTGTATGCCTCCTCTGAAGGCATCGGATCTCTGATCTGGAAAAAAAGTATTGTGCGGTCCTCGGCCGCATAGTCTACAATATGGTAGCTCCAGCTAACATAGATGTGATAACGAGCATCGTGTCTTTTCTTATTGGTCTTCTTTTTGTTGGAGACACTTATGTTTCTAAGACAATCTCTGGAGTAGTGTCCCTTCTCATCACATGTATAACATCTAATATTGGATAGATCTCTTCTGGGTTTTCTTTGTCTACCATAGTTCTGCCTCTGATTTTGATGGTGGTTCTCCCTCTTACTGTGATGATGGTACTCCCTCTTCTTATGATTTCTTCTAGCGTGTGATGTGAGAGCTTGCTCATCATTTGCTCCCATCTTCTCTTCTCGTGCCACATGTCGAGCTTCTTCTTGTGTACATTCTTCCCATAGTCTACTAAATGTAATCAACTTCTTCCTAGCACATATCCCTTGAATGAATGAGTGCCATGATCTTGGGAGACCATTCAAGGTGGTCATAGCAATTTCTCCTTCTTCTACCTTCTCTTCAACTACTTCAAGTTACTCCTTGATTTGTGAGACCCTTGTGAAATAGGATTGCATGGTCTCTGGATCTTTATGTTCTTGAGCTAGTTCCTTAATGTCATCTTCCGATTGATGTTCTTCCCTTCGAATGGCCTTGTCAACATATCGAGCATCTCCTTGGGTGTCTTCAAGGATGACACATGTGAGATGATCCTTAATAGAGTCTGCAATAATTCTCTTGGCCTTAACCAAGTTCTTCTTGTGGATAGTATTAGCCTCATCTCCCTCTGGTGCTGGAACTTCTTCATTAACATACTTGTCCAAATCATTTTGTTCAAGGACAAGTGCAATCCTATACTTCCATGCTCGGAAGTTATCATCTCCTTCAAGCTTATCCTCAAGCTTGGTGTGGTGAGTCATTTTGAAATGAGAAACTCAAATGGAAATAGAAAAGATTTAGATCTTACCAATTTGAGATGCCCAAGCTGGATCTAGAGCTGGCTGGCCGACAATTTGTCAAAGAAACCCTAATTTTCCAACTTGGAATTTGGAACTTCTGATTGGACAAGAAGATGCGCCTCCTCAAGGCAAGTTGTCCAATGTACTCACTCTTCCAAATCTGTGAATAGAATCCGAAAATAGTTGATGCCATAGTTTTCTCCAGCAGTAATGGCAGGGCCAAAAATAAAAATTCTCGTATTCGAATTTTGTCTTCACAGGAAAATGCACCCTCCTAGAGCGAGTTGGAATAATCTTCTTTTTAGGCTGATCAATGGAGGAAAGTGCTAAAAACAGGAAGCCCTTGTTTTCCTCCCGGCAGCAATGACAGGCCAAAAATTGAAAATTACTGGAATTCGATTATGCTTCGACAGAAAGATGTGCCCTTCTAGGACGAGTTAGCCCAGCCTCCTTTTCTGGATGATTTGCGGAGAGAAGACCTCAAACTTAGAAGCCCTAGCTTCCCAGAGCTGCACAATGTCTTCTTTTCAGGTTAGCTCTGATACCATGTTAGATTTACAACTTTTAATCGATATTATCTAGGACCTTATCTGAAAGAATGACAAGCACAGCATAACACAATAGACACAAAGAATTTCCTCGAGGAAACCATAAAGGAGAAAACCCCGCAACTTCCTCAAAGATAGGATCTTCACCAATACAATGTCACAGAAGTAAAACCCCAAAACAAAGATGGTCTTCTGCAGCTCTCTCTCTTTCCTCTTATGAGAACTTGTCTTCTCTCTCTCACTAATGCGAATTGAGTTAGTGAGTGTTGTCCAAATGAGAGAGCTATGCTCTCTATTTATACTTTAATTTTGCTTGACCTTTTCACTTACTAGGTCGGCCCCAATAAACCTATCTGGGTCGACTCCTCTAGGGGACTCAATAATACAATTACATTTGACTCTTTAAGGGGTCTATTGCCCCGACTTACATGGGAGGTTTTTACCTCAATGACCTTGGATGACTAAGCATCATAATGACATCCCCGAGCGGAGGAAAAACATGTCCGACGGAGGTACAAATTAAATACAATAATAATAACAATATAAAATACAATAGAATATCTTCCGAAGTTACAATTACATCAACAAAAATTGCTTTAGCAAAGCGTAGGTCCGCAAGAATGCTAGAAAGAAAAAGACTTTACAATCTCCCCACAACACATTCGATAAAGCTTCCAAGAGATTTTGCAAAAATATTTTATTATCCAAGAGATCAAGAGCCAAAAGTCCTTTTACAATGAGGGGGGTCTCTTCCTTAAATAGGAATGAGTGAGACAAAAACCTTAACCACTTTTTAAATGAGTGGTGGAGATCAAAAGATATAACAATAATAATCAACGGTTAAGATGAGCCGGAAATACAATACATGGATCAACTCAAAAATAGAAGGGAGCGCACTCACTAAAACGTCTGAGGGGAATGCACCTCATGATAAATGACTAAGACACACGATATAAGCACATGGTGGGGCTAGGAGGTAATCATATAGTTCACTAGAATGGCCCCATGGCACAATAATAAATAATATGACAAGATAACATCATAATGTGACCATATGACCAAATCGTGGCCCCTTAAATACACAATAAAATATCCAAAATGATGAATATTGAGACATGAGGACCCCACTGATGCTGGAACAAGTGCTAGAAGGTGTGGACATCATTATCAAAATATCTCGGACCAATCTCATGCCATTTCCTTGACCCAATAAGCCAAATCGATTTCCTCAATGAGCCATTTCTCTATCGGAAAACCATCTCTAAAAGTACAAAAATGCCTGTATCTCACTCCCAGGTGTCCCGGACACAAATCTGACTGCACCAAAATGTCTAGAGATGGGGTAATATGGTAATAACCATTGGCTGGACCACCCATCTCCTCAGCAGCGCCCTAGGAGAACGTGCTAGCTCAATACAGGTGCTAGACAAGCCATTTCTGCATTGGCAAAACTGGAGAAAAGTGGCAATCTAACTATATCATCACTTGTAAGTGCCCAAAACTGATAACTAAGTGCACCAATGAGCTCAGAAATGCTCAAACCTACTAGGAATGAGTACTCATACACTATGTGACCATCAAAGGATACCTCTGTAAACTCATCCATGCCCGGAATAATAAAAATAATGGTACATAATAATAATAATCATAAAAATATCCATCAAACCATCTGAAACTGTTGTTTGAGGCATGGAACCATCTAATGGACACATATGGGCCATGAATAATGCATCTCGAACACTATTTGCCCAAACTCATCCTGGACTCTGAAGTTGACTTGGTCAAACTGGGTTGACTAGGTCAAGAATGATCAAAATAGTGATCCAGACCATGAATAATTGATGTTGTAAGTACAAATGGTTATGATATGCTCCTTCAATTATATTAGTAACTAGACCAAAGCATAGAGTGATGTTTAACTGGCGTAAGCATGTAAATAATATGAATAAGATAAGCTTAGATCAAAGTAACTAGCTACTAAAAACAGGATTTTCAAGTGTATACTCCTTTACTGACTTGAACAATTTGCTAACCATGGGTGAAGGTGAAAAAACAAAGGCTAGGCTAGGGGAAGGACTCAACAACCTCAACACTGCAATCTCTCGGATGAAGGTACCAAGGAGACCACCTAGACATATACTGGATAGAAGATAACACGAGGAATGGCAGTGTCTCACAAATGGGTAAAGTGATGAGAATGCCTCCAATAGACTCTAGATAAGCAACCTTTTAACAATTTATTATTTGCCATCTTTTATATTTAAGATTTCCCATTTATTTCATTTTATAGATTTTCACTAGCCATCCTCCAAGAGCAGGTGCCCCAAATAGCCTGGCGGACCTCAGATAATGACTCGGTATGATTTCCATTGCCCGCCCCCGTCCATAGGTGCGATGGAGTGACCGCCCTGTTTCCCTGTAGGGGAAAACGACCTTACACCATAAAAAGGGTGAGTGTGCGTCCCTTGGCCACTAACTAGCCAATATAGATAAGGATGGTTAGTGTTTAGCAACATTGTTTCTGCTGACTAAGCATCCCTTAGATATAGCATTTAAGATCTGATGCTCTAGTGTTTAGCAACACTGTTTGCAGGAATACTTGGTTTCGAGGGCTAGAGGAGAACAACCACCGTGACTAAAATCACACACTCCAGAGCCGAGACACAATACAAACTGGGAATCTATCTAGCACAAATGTCCAAGTGGGGGAATTCCTCAAGATCACTAGCTAAGGTGTGAATCGAGATAAAACCAAAACTGGAAGGTAACGGATGGACGGAGAAAGTGACAAATGGTGTCATGGATAGCAAAGGCCCTAAAATAAGGGAATGGACAAGTCAGTACTCCATGGAATAAGGGTATGACCAACGAGTATATTCAAGAACCTTCGGTTAATAGTAACCAACCACTTTTTAATCTAAACAACAAGTAAGCATCAAATAAGAGAGAGCCAGCAACCATCACAATATACACAGTCATAAACTACCTAGATAAGAGGAAGAGCACATCAACAACCCACCTATACCTGTTGGATCATGCATCTGAGTCCCTGATCTGAACTACCTGAATAACACTGAAGCACTGCATCTGAATATAATATGGGCACGGTCATCAATCTGCTCTGGGTAATAGAGGAATGGCTATCTCAGTCACCAACCTGGGGTCGTGGGGCTCAGTCCTGGCATGAGACTGTAACTGTGCAAACTCTAGATCGACTAAATATATGTGAGTGATCATTAAAATGTTGCTCATCATAGGCTAATCTCATCAAAACTATGTAAAGGACTGGCTCAAAAATATGCTCTAAACTGCTCTACAATCATGGTAGCCCGACTACTATGGATGTGATAATAGTACCACTGCATGCCTTACCAATGTCTGAGTTAGGTATTATTGCATGAGTTATCGGTGTCTGAGCCATGTACCACTACATGACTTACCCATGGGGAAGATGCCTGAGTCATGTACCACATGACAAACTGGTGGGAGGGAATGACTACCCATTGCTACCCATGGAGAAACATCAACAATCCCTACATGGAGTTTCCATGTAAGAAGAGAAATTTGCAGTAATAACCTGCCACAAAATGTCATGAAGCTTGATCTTCAAAATTTCCAAGAAAAGGGGTTTATCCCCGACAACAGCACCAGAATGTTACAACATGAACTAGCATGTACAATTAAAGCCCCAAAGAACAAACTAGCTCAACTATAACCTAGACGTGTTACCCACTATCACCTTGATAACCACCTCTACATTTTAGGTCGGTTCTTCTCCAACTCAAGGGAGGGCTTCCCTAGGGTTAGGATTGCTAGGTTATGGAAACAAAGGCACAAGGTTATTTGAAGAGTTATCCTTAGCAAAACGTTAGGTCTTTTTGTCACATAGATAAGTAAGGGGTGATGAGAGGACAATGAAGACTAGTGCCAATCTGTAAGGCAATGATCTCGCAAAATATAGCAACAAGAACCTGATGACCATCCTGAAGAGAATTGTAGGAGATAACAAGAAGAGTCGGGATAGTAAGATTAAATATGCTTTATGGGCTGATAGAATAACGAAGAAGGAAGCAACAAGAAAAAACCCATTTGAATTAGTATACGGGACAGATGTCACATTGCCCATTCACTTAAAGGTTCTCGTGTACCAATTCTTGCGGCAATTTACCTCCAACCAAGATATTGTGTCAGAAAGGATAAACCAGCTAATAGAATTTGATGAGAGTAGGAGAAAGGCTTTCAACTAATTTGTGAAGAGGCAAGAGAAAGTTAAAGGTATATTTGATAGGAAGGCTCGTCCGAGAGTGTTGCAAAAGGGTAACTTAGTACTTATCTGGAACAAACATAGCGAGAAAGCACAATAAGTTTCAAAGCCTTTGGTTGGGACCCTATAGGATTGAAGACCTTGCAGGTACTACCTCCTTTCTAAATCACCTGGATGGAGAGAAATTGCTCTTGCCTGCTAACAGGCAATCCTTGAAGTTGTACTATCATGATGACCTATGATGCCATAGGGCATCCCTTGATAGAGAATTCTTTAGCATGAGTATTACGATTGGTTTCTTTGCATGTTGAATGAGTGGTTTGCATTTGCATATTGCATTTGATTGTATGCATTTCATATAATTCTATTGATTTCATGCATTTTACTTGGTTTATGAATAAGATCTAACCTAAATGGTTTCCAATTGTACTTTACTATTTGATTTATTATTCTGTGTATTTGAACAAGGCACTTGTGCCTTGTTTCTTTTGTGGTATTTGATATGCACTTGAGTGGGCAGTGTGTGCGGGAAACAGGTTTGGAGATTCTGAAGTTCTCATGCACTCTCACATACTTGCAATTGGAGCGAGATGTTACCCCTTTTCCAACAAGCAATGATATGTTGATCAATTGTTCTTGAGATGAGATATGTGGCTTCTCCATAGGTCATTGGTCAGAGGTCCTTCCATCATTTTCAAATAGTCCAGGTGCCTTGGATGTCCCTAGCAAAGATGGTGTCAAATGTGCTAGTGTTGTGATATCTCTTACCCTCATTTACACTTGGAATGTTTGCTTATATGACAATAAGATTTCATGGAATGTTACTCTTATTATTTCTATTATATGACAATATTGGACAATATGATTTCCCTCCCCTTAGCTCTCTTCAATAAATCCACATCTAATTAAACCCTAGGGAATCCCTCATCAACCCTAAGATCTAGTCAAAAGAGAGGGAAGTTTGCACTAAGGTGACAGTGGTGCATTCTTCGAGATTGCTCCTTGATAGCGCTAGTGGATTGGATATTTTCCAACAAAGTGCTAAATCAATTTGTAACACGAGGGATTCTCATGATGATAGGTTGATGACAACCTTACATAGTTTGATGACTATACCATGAGCTTTGCAACCCAGGATCAACTTGACCTTGCATTGAGATATGATTATCTTTGCAGGATGTCTCGGTCAGCTTATGGTGTGGTACCCATTGATGTTGACCTGTGATGTTGAGGATGATAAATGGTGGAAATTGATTGTTGCTCTAGGGAGACATTCCTATATATTCACAAATGTCATTATTAATTAGATGATCGAAATGTTGTGATGGCATGGTTGACAGCATTGTTGCAGATGACAGTGGTTGATTCCAGGACTACAACCAGTATTGATTTGCAAACAATAGATTTGGTAGAGTTGCAAAGGAAGACAACAAGTGTTACCATAAACACTTTCCTCATAAAGAGGGAATGTTAGACTTTCAGGTTACTTCGAAAGTATTGACACCATGTTTGGGGTGCTTCATGAGATTTGGGGTATTGTTATCACACAAAGTGTAGCTACCACCAAAGGTATCCTATCTGGGACGGTAGAGGAAGGGTAGCTAACCAAGTGACACTTCAAGGGCCTCGTCCACTACTGCAAAGGGGGTAGTTGTCACACCGGACGGGCAATTGTCACTTTAGATCAATCCGTAGAATGACCAAGGGGGAGACCCTACTAGCCTATGAGGGCTAGCAAACCTACTCAAAGTGCTATAAGGGATAGACAATGAATACAAGAGACAAACAATGAGTAAAATGATCTAGATCTAGGGAGATAAATGTGGTAGGTGATGTTAAGGTCAAGCTGGAGAGGTTTAAGACAAGGGAAATGATCCAACTTCAAATGAAATATACCACAATGAGTTTAGGAAAGTAGATCTAGATAGATCAATTTCATGAGGAATACCTAAATTGGATCTACCTAGGGTTTAAGCAAATGAGACCAAAGTGGACCCAAAATAGTAGATCCGAGGGTTTAAAGACTAGATCTAGGTGCTTGAAGAGTAGATCTATGAATATTGGAAGGGTTCAAGCATACCCAACTGATCAATCTGAAAAAAATGACCAAAGACCCAACGAGGGCGTCCCACCTAGAGATGACTAGTGCTAGATCCGGGGTAAATGGAGTCGATTTGATTTGAAACTTTAGATCTAGTGTTTTTATATTTATTCTTAAGTGGGTTTTGATGGTCGTACTCAAATAAGTACCTGATCTATCAGATCTAGAAAACGAGGCTTTGAAAAAGGGAAAGGGAAAACCACCTAGGCATAAGTTGGATAGAAAACACACAAGGAATGGTGATGTCTCACAAATGGAATAAGTTGTTTATGAGTGCCCATTCAACCTTAACAAATGCCTACAACTCACATCCAAGCTTGATTCAAGCTCCGTGAGGATCTTTTCTAGAACCACCATGACTAGGTGCACAGTTAACCGTAACTTGAGGCTCTAGGGGACACTTAGAATTAGTTGTCCCTTACTCCATCTCACATCCCAACCCGTAGGGTCTATGAGGAATTAATCATTACATTTCAATCATGGCCAACAGTCTTTAGATTTAGCAATTATTTACCCATTGAAGATGTCTCGAGGATGTATGGGGATTCAATAGTATTCTTGTAGGGGGGTAGTTGCCCCAGTGGAATACTTGGCTTTGGACGACGGATGGAGTTTGTGGAGGCTCAGGATAGAGTGTCACGGGTCATTGTTGTGCACGATATCATCATTGGAGATTGACACTTGTACTGTAAGAGTGGAGCGCTTCACCAGTGTGTGGCTTACTTATATTTAGTAAGATTGCTTGTGAGGCTTAGGGAGACCTGTTTTATATTGACGACCTCCCTTACCTCTCATAGAAAGAGGACGGAGTATGTTCCCGGGTTCACCAAGGGGGATATTCCTTGATCCCGACTTTAGTCCTTTCTCCGTTTTTGCGGCCAATAAGCTCTCGAGAGCAGCAGCCGGTTGTCCCTTGCCTTTGATTTCCCCACCTTTGTCTGACGACCAGTTGCCCTTTTTGTTTCACTTTTTCTTTCGCACCTCTTTTCACCATTCTCCCTTTTGCTAGTGTCTTTTGTACCATAGTTTATGTTCAGTTGTTTTTCACCTTTTTTCACCTCTTGTGTCGGCTTAATAATTTTAAAATGCTGTAGAGTTAATTTCATTATTGATATATTTCATTTCAGCATTGTCATTTTGTTTATTTCTGCTGGATTATATTATATATATGACGTATGTCCTGACAAGCGGTCTGCAGAGATTGGTATAGCGTCTGCATTTTAAAGGGATAGGTACATATTGATGATGATGATGCAGATAGCATGCATGGTGCATGCGCGTTGATGATGATGATAAGGGTGCTACGGACCAGAGATTTTGTGGTTCTCAAGCACTCTCTCCCTTAGAGCACTTGTCCCAACTGAAGCCTGATGTTATCACATCTATGTTAGTTGGAGCTACCATACTGCAGACTGTGTGGCCGAGGACAGCACAGTACTTTTTTTTCCAGATCAGAGATCCGATTCCTTCAGAGGAGGCACACAGTTTTGTTTAGATTGCCCCAAGGAGATATATCAAAGGGGACAGATGGTTGTACAGTGCTACAGACATGTTACTTAGCATTTACCACTGGGTCACACTTCCATGCCACGCTTTGATATGAGCCCCTTGAGACAGTTGCCTAGTCCTGTTTTGATTGAGACTATCACAGAGTATTGTTGGTTTACTATTTATGCCCGGATTCAGTAGAGATCCAGTTCAGAGACAGCCTCAGCAACAGGTATATGGTGCGGCAGGTATTGCTTTTGATATATATTGCTCATGATTGTTGCTTAGACTTGTTTACACATGATAGTACACAAACTCTACATCTGATGATTGATTTGGTGATCTAGCTATTTTAATCAATGTTACCAGAACCGGACCGGTTTTTCCAAAACCGGACGGTTAGACCGGTTCACAAGGAATTCCGGTCCAAACCGGTCATGCAAACCGGATTTGCCCGGTTTTGGCCAAAACCGGCCGGTTTAGGGCACAAACCGGTCAAAACCGGATTTAACAGCAGAAAACCGGTTTTTTTAAGTGAACCGGCCGGTCCGTACAGCAGCATGATGTGGAAGGTGATGTTGGACATGTGCCTTCTGGAACATGGGAGTCAAGTCAGGTTGCCCAAGCCCAGACTCCACAGATTGAGGATCAAGATGCAGATGATGACTCAGAGTCCGAGTCGGAGGCCTCTGAGCCTGAGGATTCAGATTATTAGATTGTCTAGTCTTTGACTCTAGTCTTTTTTATAGGCCATTTAGAGCCTTTTTTGATGATGTATTTTGATTCAGACATGTATTGCACTCATTGCTAACTACTATGCACTCTTATTCGCTATATAAATGAGATATTTTTCATATTTTGTGTATAATGGTTTGAATGCACATGGATGCACATGAATATATTTATAATTTTTCAAAATTTGAATATTTTATGTATTTTTGGTAATCCGGTTTTATGATCCGGTTTTTATTCCGGTTTTGGTCCGGTTCCGGTTCGGTTCTGGTTCACAGGGTCGGCCGGTTCGACCACCGGTTCGGTTTTTGTAACATTGATTTTAATGATATGTGATTGGGCCCTTGGTGATGTCAGTCCACCCATTCCTAGTAGGCTCCTATTATATGTACACCGGGTTACACCCCTACTCTTGGTATAGACTTGGTCATTTAGTCCCCATAGACAGCTAACGTTGGATCCACCTTCACCTTCTCCATTCATCCGACTCATGCATGATATACTTTCCAGACTTGGATTCCGATTTGTGACCTTGAGCATCCCTTTCCCCACTGATCTCTGAGTATGCCATGATTCCCTGTCTATTGTGCCTCGGCTCTTTAGTGTGTGAGATGCACTCTCAAACCTGGGATTTGCTCCTGTCGATTGCCCCCGATTTTGCAATGCAGTTAGGATTGTGTAGCCTCATTGGGTGTTCCCCATTGGTCATCGAAGCATGTATTGCTCACGCCCATTACTTTGCACTATGAGCACCATGATTATATCTATTGAGATATGTATGTAGCCCAAAAGGGCCTTGATGTAAATTGAAGAAATGAAGAAATGTAAAGCAAGCCAAAAGGCTTTTTGTAAATGTAAATCTAGCCAGAAAAGGGCTAAGTATGAAACTCATTGTAAAATCCATGCAATGTGTTTGTAAACACACATGGACATAGGTCAGCCATACATGTCAGCATTTGTAGTGGTTATTCCTCACCTAGTCCTACGGGGCAAGGAGGTGAGAGGGAGCAAGGGACAAGCTCAAGATTGTCCCCTAGAGTCTCAAGTTACGGTTTGTCGGACACCCAGTTTGGTGGCTCTAGAAAAGAACCTCACAGAGTCTTCGGGCGAGGATGTGAGTTGTGAGATACTTGTTAGATGTCCAGTGGCGGTTTCCCTGCACTATACCCATTTGTGAGGCACCGCCCTTCCCCGTGTTCTGTCATGGTATACTTATCTCAGTGGACCCCGCTTTCCCGAGCTATCCAAAAAGTTACATGATCTTTATCCTTGTCATCCCCTATCCTTCACCATGTGTTCCACATCACCCAAAGTCAGCTAGGTGGTCAAGTCTATAGGTTGTGCATAGCAGTTGAGTCTTTTGGATATGGTGGGCCCACCTCACTTGGGGCCTTATATTTTCCGGAATTTAATGCAGTTTTTTATCACCATATTATTATCATGATGTTTAGTAATGTACTAACTTGTATAAGGAAGCCTTTCGCTTCATGATTACATACAGGTATTCAGCTAGCACCATTGTTGACCAGATTTGACTTGGTCAAACTAGGTTGACCAAGCCAAAAATGGGCCCGAAAAAATGTTGTGACCGGAATTTCGATTTTGGTCAATTATTATCTACAGGGGACCCATATGAGCCTCCAAGTGACAGAATGCAAAAAGATCGAGGAGTTTGTGAGATTTTTAATTATTACTGGTCATTAATGACCTATTTTAATTTAAAATCATGGATTTTGGGCAAATAATGCCTAAGTGATGGATCGGGGTCGTTCGAGTGCTCATTCCTACTATTTTTGGGGTCCATGATCACATTGCAGCAGACGGTTCGGCAATCCGGGCACTCTAGGTGGGTCAAAAGCCCAAGTTTCGTCTTCAGCAATAAAAACCAACAATAAAATACATGGAAAATCAGAAATTGACAAAGGCAACTATAGCAAAGGGTAAAAATCAATGGTTGGCAAATAAAGGGGTGATTCCTAAGGTAAATTGGTAATGTTTAACATGGCATTTGTACATTGTGGGTCACTCCATTGGACCAGCTCACTACATGGGTCGAATTTCCCCATTAGGGGCGTTTTTCCTCCTTGGAAAATTTGTTTTTGATGGTTCTTGTGTATGTGGGACCTTGGTATAGTGAGTTGGGGGGATAAAATATCCTATAGACACCCCCAAACCACATTGTATGTATTGTAGGGGCCCCACAAGGGGACCCCCTCTCCACATGTGCGCTCTCCTTCGGCAATTCGCACCCCCATGAGGAGGCAACTCCTCCATTCGATTTGATCATGAGGGATTAAATCCTAATCCTCCATTTTGGGGGGAAACTTGTTGTGAGAGTGACCTTTCTCTATAAGAGAAGGCACTCACCCATTGTATCAACTCTCTTGGCATTTTTGGAGTGGAATAGAAGAGAAACGTTGCTGCTCTTGCTTGGTTCTTGTGTGATACTCTCTTGGTATTGTTGATTGCCATACTATCTTGATGCACTAGTTGTAGTTTGTGGATGTTTCTAGCATTGTATTTCTCACCATTGTTTGCAGCAAGCTCAAAGTCTTGGAGGAGGGTGCACCATTTGGCTGCCATTGCTGCTCCATTCTCCGGATTGGTAACACAAGGGAAGTGTTTTTGCTATGTTAGCCAAGCATTTTCTCTCATCTTTTATTTGTATTGCTGTAGATTTTCACTTGCTTATCATACTAATTTCATTCCTGTCCATTGGTGTTGACAGGCAAGGAGGACGAGTTGGTGGGGAGAGAGCAAGTCGATTTCAATAGGGGACTTCTACAACCGCTTCTATTTGATCTTCAGGACGTACAAACCTCATCAAAATCAGAGATATCAACTGGTTTCAAGTAGGTGTTTCATCTTCTTCTCTTGTATTTCTATTCCTAGCTTGTCGAAGAGAGTAAACTTACGCTAAAACCCTAAAAATCAAAATATTAAAAATCAACCGTTAGAATTAGTTTTTCTTGTAAACCCACTAATGAAATGTGCTTAAAATCCCATATCTCAAATTTCATTTGATTTCGACTCCATCTACCCACTTAACCAGGCACTAGTCACTCACTGAATTCGCCCCACTTGGGCAAATTGACCAATCACGCTGTTGGGTAAATTTTGGGGTTCTAGGTACTTGAGTTTCAGTTTTAGAATGTCATTTTCCCTTAGGAAATCAAGTATTATTGGCTGGAAGTGATTACAAACGCTAATTATCTACTGCCCTAGGTCCATTTGTCCACTACTTAACTCATTCCCTTGGGCAGTTTGACTTCACTTCTTGCTGGTTTGTTTTTCTTCAGTCTAAATCAGTTATTATTCAATGTATAATTGCTAGAAGATGTGTTTCATTCACCTAATTTGCTACTGCCATGTTTGAGTAGTCATAAGTGAGCTTCATTCCCCATAGGTAGGATTTTCAGTCACTCTTCTAGTTAATTTTTGTTTTCTGATTTAGTTTCCAGCCTTCTAATCTTTAAAGAATTCATCATTTAACACATATAATCAGATCTGCGATCGCTTCATCTAGTATATTTTCCCATCCAGAGTCTCGATTTCACTAGGCTAGAAGAAATCTCACACTTAGGCATTCACTTTGTGTCTCGTTTTACTTATCTTTTGGGTTGGGTGTCTGACTGTTGAGTCTCAACCATCACTGGTTGAGCGGGGTCTCCCCCCTGACTGGGCTATGTGCCTTGTCTAAAGCGACAGTAGCCTTGTTCGGTGTGACTTCCGTTCTCTGAACAGAGGACTTGGCTATTGCATGTTACACCATTCTAGCTGATCACCCTCTACCATCTCTATTGGGGCATTCCTTATCCATCAGCTAGAGTTTGTGTGATAACAGGGAGCAGCCCCCCCCTCGCTCTCGCTCCCAAAGCTTGCTCCCTTCGAAAGCTCGCTCCCAGAACGCTCCCAATTTTGAGAGAACGCTTTCAAGGGACTCCCTACCTCTTCTATACTAAAAGCTCCTACACTAGGTTGATCATTTGATGACAATGTTATGGTACCTCCCTTCTTTGCCAAGCTCCTATAAAAGTTGTTATGGTTGATCATTTGATGAAAACATTATAAATTATAACTACTAGATGATTGATGTTATATGGTCTAATCCATGTTTTCTATAGCTAATTCAACATCCTACATGTTTTTTAGATATAAATCTATTAAAATATATCAAAAGATATACTATATAAAAAACACTCCCGAAACGAGCTTTTGAAAAAAATTATTTTCGCTCTGCTCCCAACACCTTAAAGGAGGACGTCTTACCTTGGAGATAGTGCTCGAGGGATTCTTGTACTTGGTAGAGCTAGGGTTTGTTGATTAGCCATAGCTAGGGCATCTTGGATGGTTGGATTTTATTCTAACCTTGAGGGGAGGCTACGGTATGTATGTACTTCATTCGTTGAGCAAATATATATGAGATTTCTAGTTGTCCTCATATTGTGTATATTGCAGATTTGATTTCAGCATTTTATCTTCTTGGGAAGCGTATCTCCAACTCTTAATTGTCTTGTTGATTGACACACTTAAGAAAAAACTGTTAAGGGACTTAACCAGTGTTCCACGAGGACGCGTCTCCCAGGGTCGGGGGCTCGCCCCCCTCGCTTACCACGCCCCGGGGGCTGGGAGGCTCCATGGGAAACATTTCCCAGCGTCCCCTTTTCTGTGAAACTTGGGGAAACGTACTAGAAGGAGTTTCCCGCAGAGGGGGGCTTGTAGACGCCCCCTCCCAAAAATGGGGGATGCCCAGGTGCTCCCCCCTCCTGAAATTTTTTTTTTTATGAAAAACCTTAAAAATTAAATCACTCTCGAGGCCGAGGCTGAGAGTAACTCTAACTTAGATGGTGACACTCCCATAGATGGTGACTTATGCAACAGCTGCATCAGCAAGACCAGTCCATGGAACTATCTCCTTGATGCTCTTTTGATGATCTCTTTTTGCTACTTTTAGTTTTATAATTTATTTACTGTCATTGATGAACTCAGATTGAGTCTTTGACTCATCCCTCTTTATTTGTGGGTGTTTATCTAACATGTCTATGATTCAAACTTATGATTTATCATTTTAAATTTATCTATTGTTTATGTCTATGATTTAAATTTCAAAGTTATAACTTATAATGGAAGACATGCTTGTATTAAAAAATTAAAATAGCCATTATGAATTGAATATCATGTTTACATTGCACACTAATGAATTTCAATTTAGTATGTAAATGGTGATGGGATGAAGAATTAATATGTTAGTATGTTGGGATTCATATTTTTTAATAATTTTAGAGACATGGCCCCCTATGTTAGGGACCCTGACGCCCCCCCGCCCCCAAAATTTTCCCAAAATTTGGGGGTGTCTCTACACGTCCCCAATGTGCGTTTCCCCGCTCCCACGCTCCCACGTCCCGGAAACTTGGTGGAACACTGGACTTAACACTAACATTGAAGATAATACTACAAGCATCTATTGCTGTTGTGTTTTCTATTATATCTGTTGTATAAGAAGAGTTTTCAGATCTGGTTTATGAATGTGAAGTTGCCCTAGAGGGCTGGAAACTCAGTGAAATGATTGGTATCTTTTCTCCTTGAATTGCCATTAATTTTAGGGCTACAGGTAAATGAACTATTGTGATCTTTCCACTACATTTTACACATTAATTTACAGTAGTTCTAAACGCTGAAAATTCTAGCGTTAAGAACCGAGAAACCTTCTCGAAAAAAGGTGAATTTCCATATTTGCATTAATTGCCCGATGCACATGAAAATTAAACATATTTTATTTATTAAACACTAGGTTTGTCATTAAGGCCAACTTAGTGAAACTTGATATGTAGGCTCAATAACACTCTTGGGTGTGTGCCCAATTATGTGGACCCAAAACCCCTCATGGTAGTGTGCCCATTTATGTGAACCCAGAGCCCATCTTAGGAGGACGTCTCACTTGAGTTGTGTATAAATACTAAACATGACCTCTCTTTTGTATCATCTCACCTTGTGAGAAGAAGCCTATGGGCACTTATATTTGCATTTTTTCTCTTGTGATTGCCATTTTCTCTTGGTTTCACATGTGTATTTTTGTTTTCAATACACTTCTGTATTTGTGATTTCCTTTCCACTCTCAATAGTGCATTATACCTCTCTCTCTCTCTCTCTAGCACACCTATGAGGAGGATATACCAAAATTTGTGTGAGATTTGGTTCCGTCGATTCTATTGTTGACTCTTGTAAATTTCAGCATGGTATCTGTTATCACACCATAGTAGCTGGGCTACTATATTTGTTGAGCAGATATTTGCTTGCGTCAATTCTATTGTTGACTCTTGTAAATTTCAGCATAGTATCTATTATCACACCATAGTAGTTGGGCTACTAGCTTTGCCTTTACATGGTTTCAGTGAGATCAGTTGTGATGAGAAGCATTATTTATGATCACTTACACATCAGAGCAGTTATATCATACAGTATGTAGACCTTGTGCCAAGGCTGATCCTTGAGAGCTTAGATTTGATGACCGATATGACCTTTTGTTCCATACAGTTTCAGTTCAGTGCCCAGAGTTCCAGATGTTCCTATTGCAGCAGTATTTCATTGGTTCTAGATGATATTAATTGAGATATGCAGTGATATGACCATTAGACTTATGATTGTTAGCATTTGATCATTACCTTGTTGTTTTAGCCATCTTGATAGCATTAACTTGGTATATAACTCATGATGTGGTAGTATTATTTAAATGAATAAAATTAAATATATTGGTTGAATTTAATAATAAATTGGATGTATTACTTGCAATTTAAGGTTTACTGACTATACTCATTGGTTTCACTTTCCCTCTTATGAGCATGGACATGGTCTTCCCTGACATTTATGTTTGCTACCTTAGGCACCACATTCACTTGACTCCATCCATCCATGGCCTTCCCTATTTTGGCTTTCTCCTTGACTTGCCTTCCTGACTTTTGATATGGAGGACTTCCCCGCTCTTGCCTCTGTGTTGGATAGCATCCATGTTTGTTTTGTGTCTCGGCTCTGAGTTGGTGACAGAACTTGCCTCTGGTGAGTTGGATTTTATGCCTAGATCATTCTAGTCGGTTGCCCTGATGTGTGGCTTAGTGCGGAATTCCCTCTAGTCGGTTGAGATGTTGTTGGCTAAAACTTGAAGCACATGTACTACTTATGGAAATTATTGGAAATCTCTTTTATGAAAGCCCATTGAAATTAAACTCTAGAATGTGTTTCTAAACTCACGATGAATGAAGGGCTAAAGCAATGAAATGCTAAAGTACCCCATGAAGGGTCCAAAAAGGTCTAAAAGGCAATGAATAAAGAAATGCTAAATCTAAAGATTGCTGACCTCATAAATGTAAATATACCTCGGATGCAAGCTACGATTAGTTGTGCTTTTAAGTGCATGCAAAATCCCAGAGGGGTCATATAGGCCTAAAAAGCAGTGGTTAAATGTATGCCAAATCTAAAGACTACTGGCCATGGAAATGAAATGAATGATCCTAATGAACTTGGATCAACTTGATGTAGACATGATGCCAAGGTTGAATAAGCACTCTCTAAACAACTTACCCATTTGTGAGGCACTGACATCCCCTTTGTTATCATATCCAGCACATGCTTGAGTGTGTAGCATCCTTTCCCTTATCCAAAGTATCACTCAGTTAAGTTGGTCAAGTCATCCCTTCTTCCTAGCCTTGTCCTTAGCCTTAACCCTTTGCTAGCAGTTAGGCCATGTCCATTGATGAGTAAGTCTTTGAAGCTTTGGTGCAAGTAAATATTAAATAGCATTAAATAGCTATGTATTAACTACCACTTGATTGATGTTTATACTTTAAGTTAGCCTATCAATATGGTTAAGGGAGCATGTTGTAGTCGTTTGTTATAATCTTGTCTTTGGTTGTATTTTGACCTAGTCAAACATAGTTTGACCATGGTCATCACTGGGATTTGTGACGAGGTAGACCACTTGTGCTATATGATGTTGATCTATGGTCCTACATATACCTATTGATGATTCCATACATTGGACATATGCTTCAGATGATGGTTGATGCAGTTTTATGGATTGTTATTATTTACAAATCATCATATTTTTCACTTGTCCGGGTATGGTGGACCCTAGAGATGATCCTACAGGCTTTCATGAGGTGTATGAGTACTCATCTCTAGTGGAATTGTGTCTTCTGGATCCATTGAGACACTTATCTTTCAGTTTCAGGCACTCCTGGGCATGATATTAGCAGTTTTCCACCTGTTGACCAAATTGGCCATGCTGATGTGGCTTGTCCAGCAGTATCCTTGGAGGCTAGTCATTGCCTAGGGCGCTACAGAGGAAGGGGGTGGTCCAGCCACTTGTTTTTACCATATGACCCCCCTTCTGGACATGATGGTGCACTCAGTTTGACAGCGCGGGCACCCCAGAGGCAGTTTGGGGCATTTTCAGGGTTTTTCAACAAATTAAAAAATGGAATAAAAAGGTCATTGAGGAATTCGATTTGGGCAATTAAGGCAAGGTTTTGGCACTTGGTCTGCTCAGAGGTCATCCATGGTGTATCCCCCTTCTTCCAGATTAGTTGGCACCAGTCAGTGGGGTCCACATGGGCTACAGGAGGATTTTTATTATGTATCTCTCTCAGTTTTGGGAGGAAAGGATTTGATCATTTGTGTATTTGGACATGTCATTGAGTCTCGTGTTATATTATTGTACCATGGGGCGATGCTAGTGAAGGGTATTAATACCTCCTAGCCCCACCATGTGCCCCTAGTCACTTGTCCTAGCCATCTTATGTGGCACACACATGTATTAGCCTCCCTTAGCTATGACATCACCCCCCCTAGGGTGTTTTTAGGCATGGCATCATCCCTTTAGTGAGTGATCCATGTCTTATATTGTATTGGCTCATCTTAGCCGTTGATTATATTGTTATATCTTTTGATCTCAACCACTAGTTTTCAGAAGTGGTTTAGAATTTTTGTCTTTCTCTCCTATAAAAGGAAGAGACCCCCTCATTGTAAAGGCATCTGGAGATTTTTGGCTCTTGGCTATTGGAATAAAATTCTATCTTTTGGAGCAAATGCTCGGATCTTGAAGTGGATGTTTGGTTGTGATGATTGTAAATGCTTTTTCCATTGCACTAGAGGATATCCTGTAGCTATGTTGCATCTTTTGCCATACTTTTGATTTACAGGTGAAGAAGACGTCCTGGGAGGAATGCGCATTGGTGGGGAGGCTTGCCCTGCAACTTCTTTCCAAATCGTGGATCAAACAGGGAGTGGTTTTGTCTTTGTACCAATCATTCTTTGTCATCTATTTCTAGCTTGTATCTACCCTCATTCAGTTTGACTGATTGATGCTTTGCCTCCTTGGTTTGACAGATATGGGGGGGCACACATGTGGGCTTGGACAAATCGTTTTGGCAAGAGGGCTTCAAATTCTTCCATTTGATCTTTGGAAAAGTAATCCTCATCACAATTTCCATTCATCTCATTATCCAGGTATGCTCTAAAGGTTAGTATTTTGTCTCCTTGGCTTATCCATTGTTTCTAGATTTCAAAACCCTAAACTTCAAAACCCTTGTAATTTTTACTTTTCATATCTACTTGGATCTAGCATGCTTTTGGGGATATCTTTTAAAACCCACCTCTACATTAGTCACAATATTTTTGATCTAAAGTTTGGTGGTGTTTGGAGTCCATTTGGCCCATTTCCCAAGGCACATTGGTCTCTCCAAGGTAAGTTGCATTCCTTGAGGGAGGCTAGTTTTCTAGTTCCAAGAGGTGGGTAGGTGAGATTGTTGCTTCATTGGATAGATCAACCCCCAAAACCTACCCCTAGTGCTTCACCTTGTTGATTTTCACCTTGTGGGCCCCATTCCTCATTTTGAGGGTTGTGCCCTACTTGGGTCACTAGATGATGCATTAGATCTATGGAGATCTAGCCATGGCAAGAGCTTGATAATTTAAACCCACCTTAATAATCATCTTAACTATCCCGATCTATAATTTGGTGGACATCCGACTCCATTTTCCCTTCCAACTAAGGCACTAGTCCTCCTTGAGGCAAGTCGCACTTTTTGGGTAGGTGGCCATTTGCTAGATCCCATACTTGGGTATTGCTAATTCTTTGTCAAATCCATAGATCCATGCCATAGCATACCCCCTAGTGCCATTTCACTTTAACTCTAACCTTGTGGGCCCTACTTGGACCATTTTCCACTTTTTAAGGGGTGGGCACTCTACTTGGACCATTTTCCACTTTTTAAGGGGTGGGCCCCACTTGGGTAATTTTTCATGGCATTAGGTCTTCTTTATATCTACTTACTTAACCTCATAAGTGACCCTAATCAAAAACTTGGTTGACTCATATGTGCCTTGCTTAAGCCTCTCAACCAAGCCCTAACTAACTTGGGTCCACTTACATTTCTAGCTCTAATATCTTATACCATTGATCTCCTTGTACAACTTCACACATTTCCCCAGGAGTCTTTGGATTAGCTAGTCTTTATAGATTGGCTAGGGTCTCCCCCTTGATCTTGATTCATCTTGGTCTAAAGTGAAGGTTGCCTCGGTTGACGTGACTCCCACTTGCATTGGGAACCGTGGCAAGCCTTGGGTCACCTCTTTATTTGTTCGACACCTCTACCATCCTGGATATGATACCTTTGGGGACAACTACAAGTTGTGTGATAACAGTATCAAAGTGAGTGTGAAACTTACTCAAATCTATTGGCTGGTCGAAAAACCATTGGCTAGTGGCATCTTTGTTATAGTGCATAACTAAGTTTTCTGTGGATCACTGTTTGTAG
The DNA here is from genome assembly GCA_027924585.1 of Larix kaempferi. Classification (NCBI taxonomy): domain Eukaryota; kingdom Viridiplantae; phylum Streptophyta; class Pinopsida; order Pinales; family Pinaceae; genus Larix; species Larix kaempferi. Next base: position 5,075,421 of record BSBM01000756.1, read on the forward strand.
GATTTTCTCTAGGGATTCTAGAGGTATAAACCCTAATCTAGGATTGTGCCCTACTGCTAGGGTGCTCTTTGGCACTTTTCACCCTTCCCAAAGGAAGGCTACAGACATCTCCTTTAGCATGCTTGGTCTGGGTAAGTTTGTATTCCAGGACAACCATTTGGTCATCATGTGTGTTGAAATATTGTAACTTCTAAGAATATTATATTTGTGTTTTATTATTCCGGAGATGTTTCATTCCTCCGATGGGACTTTGTCATGTATCCGGAGATGTTTATTCCTCCGTGGAGAATGTGGTAACTTAAGTTATTAGACTTCCCTAGTGGGGGTCGGCCTTGTATGTGTTATGTGGGTCAAAAGGTTATTAGACCACCCTAGAGGGGTCGGCCCAGTCAGCTTTAGGTTAAGTGGTTAAGCTGGGGCCGACCTAGTTAATGTAAAAGACAAGTCAGAGTTGTGTATAAATAGAGGAGGTGTGTTCCTCATTTAACACATATTGCACTCACTTGTGAATGACGCATAGGTGAGAGAGAGATCTGCTATGGACGGGAAGGAGCTCATGGTTGTGGGTTACATCTTTGTATTTGTTGGTCATCTATATTGAGGAAGCTTTGCTAGGTTTTCTACCCCACGAGGGTTTCCCAAGATAAATCTGTGTCTCTTGTGTTTATGCTGTGCTTGTTGTTCTTTCAGTGGTCCTATATATGCTATTGTTGTGAATGAAATGCAATGCTGATATTTTCTGTCTAAGCATATTGAATCTTAACATGGTATCAAAGCTAACCTGAAAGAAGGCAATGTATGGCACTTACGACACTTACTTCACTTGCGACAATTTGAAGGTCAGCGTTTTATATAGCAAAAACCAGTCATCGTGGCACTTTCGTTATAAATCCATTTTGGCGAAGGTTCAGGATCTGAAACCTTTACAGGTCGTAGATAACATCCCCCTGTACCTTGTGTCCAAAGGACAACCTCTAATTTGTTGTACTTTGTGATTTATGATCAGTACAAGTTAGGGTTTCTGCCTCTTCCAGATCTGAGTCATAAACAGGTGACCTAGGCAAAAAGGTCACAACTTGGGCTAGGAAGCTCCAAACGAAATTTCGTAAAAAGTGACAGGTAAAGCACGGACTGTAGTTTCTCAGGTAACTTTTTCAGAGGCTAAAGTTGAACCAATGACACATGGCACGCCATACAAATTCGCTCTCCTATTTTATCCCATAAACAGGTCACGTTGCGACACTTGGCATAACTCTCTCTCAGAGAATCCAATTGAGGTCAGACCTGTGGGGTTGGAAAGATGACAGGTCGGGCTACCACAGGCAGAAGTTTCAGACCCTGTGGATTTTTAATTTCGGAGTTACACCAGAAACAATCAGGTGCATATTTCTATCAAAACAGATTTGGATTTTGAGCGCCTTCATTCTTGAATCGTCACTGCTGTGGGAAATTAGGGTTTCAGAGAAAGTTGGAATTTTTGGAATTGGAGTCCACGGTTGAATGCTCCTCATCAAAATCGAAATTTAGAGAACAAGATCGAAATTTTTGGTTGGTCAGAAGGGTGGGCTTGATCAAACCCTAGTTCAAGATTTTGATCGGAAAGGTGGAAAATTAGGGCTTCTGCAAAAGTTGGAATTTTTTAAGTTTGTGACCACGGCTGGAAGCTCCTTAGAAAAATCGAAGTTTAGAGCTTTGGATCGAACCTTTTGATTGAGCAGAAGGGTGGGCCTCATCAAACCCTAGTTCGGGATCTTGTCCAGAAGATCCAGAAGTTTCAAAGGCAATTTTGAGGGGTCAAATTTTGGAGATTTCAAAATTGAAGTATGCTAGCTTGATCAGCTCAGCAAGGCGCATCTTTCCATCCATTCAGAAGTTTGAAATTCAAAGTTTGAATTTTTAGGGTTTCTCTGACAAACCCTAATCCAGCTCCAGATCCAGTTTCAGCAAATCAAAGTGGAATGAGTTAAAAGCAATCCTGACAGGTATGACTTGAGGAGATACAGGTATGTGTTGAAATCTGTTCATGATTAAATTTATAATATGCTTGTCTTCATATTATTGAGGTTAGTACAATCTTGATTAATCTTAGAATTGTCTTATCACCCTAGTAAAAGTATGAATGCATGTGAATGATAGAAGACATTCTTTGATCAAGGTTATATGATTGTACTAATGCACCTGTGGTGTTGTATGAGGATGATGTTGTCTGCTAACAAAAGACAGGTACATCAAGAAAGACAAATCAAGTTCTACGACCATGATGACATAAAGACAAAGACTTATCCATAGTCTTTAGAAGCTCTACTTACGAGGTATGTATGATTTAATTCTACTATGCTTAACTTATGAGGTATGCAGGTTACTAGCACAAGGTCTCTAAATCATTGAAGAGAATAAAGATATTGTTTGGGTATGTTGGACATAACTAAGCATGTATACTAATCCATGTATGTTTTCCTATGTCAAGTTAGAATCCTACTTTGTGCTAGGATCTTAGTACACCCATGTATTGAATGATCATGACCATACATATTCAAGATTACTTAGAATCATAATGTTGTGATAATATTGAGGTTATACTAATGAATGTATGATTATGTATGAGATCATGATGATGACACTAGTGCACACTTAAGCATGCATAGTTGTCAAGGATGGATAGAAGCTCATGGCATGGAAGGGAAGTAGAGACCAAGAAGTAAGCAACCTCACAAGACATAAAAAGATAAGTATTTGAATTGTTATTTGAATTACTGAATAGTCTATGATATTGCTCATAATAGTTGTATGCATATTTGTATTCCTAGAATATATCATGCTAAGTGTAAGCATTCATAGCATTGAACAGTATACTACTAATATGCATATGATTGGTAAGTTGGACAAACATTCCATTGTTGCTTGTCTAGAATGAAACCTCTTTGCTAACATGCTGAGAGTTGTACACGCTCTCGATAGTATGTTCTGGTAGAGATGGAAGGCATCTAGATAACCACTGTATGCATACAGGATATGGAAAAGTGTTGTGCCAAAGTATTGGTCAAAATAGTTGCATAACCATGTGAATCATATTTGTATGCATAAAAGGTTATCATGTCAACATGATTTGATGATTATGAAGTATTACCAATCATATAATTAACTTTGATTTGTAGGAAAGATCATGAAGAATGATGAACACCGAACAAGTGATAGATGTTCAACAAGAAATCAAACATACTATAGAAGGCTCGTGGCTAGAAGATTCTCTTAGAAAGAGAAAGAGGATCATGACGAGATGTTTACTCCAAGTGGCTAGATAAGACCATTCTCTTAATGGTGTAATTGACGAAGTGTGAATCAACAAAACTCCCAGAATTCAATTGAAGGAAGCTTTGCACGGGTACCCAGGATCGATAGTAATTTGATGAGCTTAATGATCACCATGGGTGATGCGGATTTCAACCTTTGATACAAGGTTGAAGATGGTGTATATATTCAGATGACATTCCTCTCTTAGATGAATGCAAGAAGGAACTCACCACAGAGTTCGAATTATCTTGAGGCTCATATCAGTAGACCCATCTAACGAGAGATGAAACAGATAGATATGCAGAAGATCACTCAATGCAGAGTGTGAATGGTGTTCAGTCACAGAGGAAGAATTGATAGCTTCCTGACAAGCTTGGGCTTTACCAGAAGTAAATCTGATCCTAACATTTACCTTAAGGTTATGGATGATACTATGATTGTATGTGGATGATCTCTTTCTGACAGGGAATGAGTAATAGATCATGGAAAGCAAGAAGAAGCTAGCTACAAAGTTCGAGATGAAAGATCTCGGATTAATGCATTACTTCCTAGGAATTGAAGCATGAAAAGGCTCAGAAGGAATCTTTCTCAACCGGGGAAAGTATGCTGAAAAATCTTGAAAAGATTTGATGTGTTGGAATGGCCACTCTCATGGATTCCAACTTGAAGCTGTTAGCGGCTGACTCATCAGAGTTAGTGGATGTAACTCTGTACATATAGAATATTGGGTCATTGATGTATATGACAAATACCAGGCCAGATATATGATTTGCTATGAACACCTTGAGTCAGTATCTAGTGGAAACTAGATGTGTTCACCTAATAGTTGCAAAGCATGTGATTAGGTACCTAAAGGGTACGATAGACTTTGGTCTATGTTGTCTTGGAGATAATGACTTCAGATTGTATGGCTACACAAGATGTTGATTGGGCAGGAAGTGTATCAGACAGGAAGAGCACATCGGGTGGATGTTATTGTCTGGGATCTGCCATGATCTCGTGGTTTAGCAGGAAGCAGTCTAGTGTGGCTCTCAGCATAGCTAAAGCGGAATATATATAGTTGCTTTCTCTGCTAGTTGTGAAGCAGTATGGCTTCAGAAGTTGTTATCAGGACTGTTTGACTTAGAGGTGGACTCCATTGTGATCCTATGTGACAACCAGAGTTGTATCAAGATGGCAGAGAATCCAGTGTTCCATGATGAGTCAAAGCACATAAAGATCCGATATTTCCATATACGGGATATGGTGCAGAAAGGAGCTATCAAGCTCGAGTTGCTGATATACATTGACCAAACCTCTGTCTCAAGTAAAATTTGAGTACTTCCGAGACAAGCTTGGTGTAGTTCAGAAGGACCCTCCTCGAAAGGGGGAGTGATATGGTCGATGATGATATTTGGATACTGGTATTGATGTGGATGCCTGTATCGATGATGAGATTGCCTATATCGACGGTAAGGTCGATGATGAGGATACATGTATTGATGATGTGGATACTTGTATCGATGATGAGGATACATGTATTGATGATGTGGATACTTGTATCGATGATGAGGATACTTGTATTGATGATATGGATACTTGTGTCGATGATGAGGTTACCTGTTCCGACGATGAGATCAATAATGAGGTTGTCGGTTATGACGATGAGGTCAATGCATGGTCCCTAGTGGACGAGGAGGGATTGTATCATCCCTGGACTCAGGTCCCTGAATAGATCCGTAGACAGTTGTCTTCAAGAATATGGTTCCTAGTGGACGAGGAGGGATTGTATCATCCTTGGACTTAGGTCCCTGAAGAGATCCGCAGACAGATGTCTCCGAGAGTGAGAGGATTGTATCATCCCCGGACTTCAGTCCTAAACTGATCCGCAGACAAATGTCTCTGAGAGTGAGAGTATTGTATCATCCCTAGACTTCAGTCCTAAACTCATCCGCAGATAGATGTCTCCGAGAGTGAGAGGATTGTATCATCCCTGGACTTCAATCCTAAACTGATCCGCACACAGATGTCTCCGAGAGTGAGAGGATTGTATCATCCCTGGACTTCAGTCCTAAACTAATCCGCAGACAGATGTCTCCAAGAGTGAGAGGATTGTATCATCCTTGGACTTTAGTCCTAAACTGATCCGCAGACAGATGTCTCCCAGAGTGAGAGGATTGTATCATCCCTGGACTTCAGTTCTAAACAGATCCGCAGACAAATGTCTTTGAGAGGTGGTCCTTAGAATTTGTCTAAATTGACGAGAGGATCGTATCATCCCTGGACTTCAATTCTAAACAGATCCACAGACAGATGTTTCCGAGAGGTGGTCCTTAGACTTCGTCTAAGTTGACGAGTGGACTGCATCGTCCCTAGACATGATATGGTGTCTTAAACAGATCATGTGTGTTGCAGGGTATGCTGCTATTGTGCTGTTGATCGAGAGGATCCAGTTGATGACGATGATGTTGATCGTGTGATGACAATGATGCTGATCGTGTGATGACCATGATGTTGACCGTGTGATGACCATGATGTTGATCATGTAATGACGATGCTGAAGATCGTCAAATGACGATGCTGATGATCGTGAGATGACATTGCTGATGATCGTGAGGATCCAGATGTTGTTGTAGCTGTTCAAGTGCTGTAGAAGATGAAGATTCAGTACTAAAGATGTTGATGTTCCAGTATTGAAGATGGTCCAGTAACTGCTTGAGTTACTGATGATTGCGCCAAGAGGCGCTCTACAGCCCATTATGGGGGAGATCTTGTGAGTCGAGAGTGTTTGTCGAGTAACAAAATAATACAAAGTAAACAAAATAAGAATAATACAAAGTAAAAAGTAATAAATATTATGTCGGCCGTAAACAAAAAAAAATAATACAAAGTCAAAAGTAAACATGAGAATTAAACTAAAGACTTTAGAGCTTAGGATTAGGTGGTAAATATTATGTCGGCCATAAACAAAAAAGAATAATACAAAGTAAAAAGTAAATATGAGACTTAAACTAGAGACTTTACTTTTTACTTCTAATACAAAGTAAAAAGTAAATATGAGACTTTAGAGTGTTTGTCGAGCGTTTGTCCAGTAACAAAATAATACAAAGTAAACAAAAAATAATAATACAAAATAGAAAGTAATAAAAATTATGTCGGCCATAAACAAAAAAGAATAATACAAAGTAAAAAGTAAATATGAGACTTAAACTAGAAACTTTAGAGCTTAGGATTAGGTGGCTCAGGTATTGCACTCAAGGAGCTATTCAAGGAGAGGTTTGCACCTCGGGAGATTTGATCCCTCTCGACGCTTGATAGAGCCTAGGATTTGGATCTAGGCTCGTGTATAAAGAAAGCTTCCAATGATTTATAGATGTATCATGTATGATGTAGTTGATGACTCCTTGCTCCTGCAGATGTTGTTATAATATCCTTCTCGTTAAGGGGGAGTGTTGAAATATTGTAACTTCTAAGAATATTATATTTGTATTTTATTATTTCGAAGATGTTTCATTCCTCCAATGGGACTTTGTCACGTATCCGGAGATGTTTATTCCTCCGTGGAGAATGTGGTAACTTAAGTTATTAGACTTCCCTAGTGGGGGTCGGCCCTGTATGTGTTATGTGGGTCAAAGGGTTATTAGACCACCCTAGAGGGGTCGGCCCAGTCAGCTTTAGGTTAAGTGGTTAAGTTGGGGCCGACCTAGTTAATGTAAAAGACAAGTCGGAGTTGTGTATAAATAGAGGAGGTGTGTTCCTCATTTAACACATATTGCACTCAATTGTGAATAGCGCATAGGTGAGAGAAAGATCTGCTATGGAAGAGAAGGAGCTCATGGTTGTGGGTTACATCTTTGTATTTGCTTGTCATCTATATTGAGGAAGCTTTGCTGGGTTTTCTACCCCATGAGGGTTTCCCAGGATAAATCTATGTCTCTTGTGTTTATGCTGTGCTTGTTGTTCTTTCAGTGATCCTGTATATGCTATTGTTGTGAAATGAAATGCAATGATGATATTTTCTGTCTTAGCATATTGAATCTTAACAATGTGACCATTAAAGGAGGGAATCATAGTTATCTTGTTATAATTTTTAATGCTTCTTTTACTAAACATCTTCTTTGTGAGGTAAGTGTGCAGTTTAGAGCATACCCTGCTCTTTCACAAAGAGATGTGAGAGGATGGCCAGTTGAGGTGCAGACTTATATATAGTCTTTTCTTTTTACCTTTCGGTGCCTCACATTCATTTATACCTTATTCTTATATCATTTTTATGTTAATATAAAAGCCTTTTGCGAAAAACAGAAAGAGTCATACGTTAATATAGTCTTATAGTGAACAAACTAAAGATGCACTTTAGAATAAGACTGACATTAATAAATTTACATGTCATATTAAGTTTAGGTAAAGTCATGCATTAATTAAATGAGATGGTTCTACAGGACATTGCCTCCCTCTTTCTTTATGTAATGACATTCTCTTTATTGAATAATCATAAAGTATAATCTATCTAATATTATCTCTTCCCTCTTTGCATTATTCTGCCATTGTGTATGTGCATTATCTAACACTAGCATACCTCTGCTTAACAAACTCATAAAATGCAGTTTCAAACTTTCATGTACATGCAAGCGAGGTGGCAATGTCTCTAATTTACACGGAACGTCACCCCTCACCCAACTTTTTTGGGTCAGAAACATGTTTCGAAATGTTCAGAAACATTTTGTAGAAGATTCAGGGTTTGGAAACATGTCACAAAATACCAGAACGAGTTCCTGAAACATTTAACCCAAAATAGGGTGTTTTTCAGAACCCACAAAAGCAATTCAAAGGTGCATGGGACCCACAACAAATACACACATACCTAATGACAGACAAACAATGATGAATTAAGTCTAAAACCCTTCTAATTCACACAATTGTTTTATTCAAGTTTGCAAGATAATTTGCAATTTTAAAAATATCCATTTCTTCCAATATTTATTTTATTATATTTTTTTGATACTACATTTCAAAATTTTCAGGGGGGTCCACATTTCCCTAGAATACTTGTTTCCACATTTCGTGCAAATTAGCAATGCCCTCGGAGTGAACTTTAGAGTGAATAAACAAGCACATGCCCCCTAACACTTTTTGGGCAAGTCATTAACCTGTTTTATATCTATCACATCTAACAAGCATAATGCTTATCCAATGTTATACTCTCATGGTTCAATGTTTCAAGTATGCTGTGTTAGTGACATGTAACCTAAACTAAGATAAGCTTTAATCAAAAAACTATAACGATTATGTATTGACTAGGGAACGATTACATCATATCTATTATATATTACATAGGTTACAAATATTGGCCGAAAAATCGCGATTTTTTAAAGGTGCCGATTTTTGGCCAATTTTTAGCCGATTTTTGGCCGATTTTTCCCGATTTGTCCCGATTTTTTGACAGGCCGAGTTTTGGCCGAGTTTTGGCGGATTTTAAGCCGATTTTTTGCCGATTTATCCCGATTTTTTGACGGGGCATGTTAGTGGCCGGAAAAGTTTGTATTTTTGTATTTTTTAAGTTTGCCGATTTTTGCCGATGTGCTGCCGAGATATCCTGAAACGATGTTTCCTGGACCCTGCTGATTTTTTCGCCGCGCTGATATTTGTAACATAATGCCTAATACAAGGTCTCTGTAATGCCTAATACATAATGCCTAGTACATAATTCCTAATACTACACCACATAATGCCTAATACATAATTCCTAATACTACACCACATAATGCCTAATACAAGGTCTCTGTAAAACTAATCCTAGATTAGGATCTTGCAGCAAAGTAATAAACTATGCTCTCAAATCTCATACTTATTACTTGACCTGGAAAATTACAAAGGGTATATTACTATATGATTTCCGATATTTATGGAAGAATGCACCTTGGCTTCAAATATAGCATTTTCACATCTGAGGCGATCCCCTTCACGCTCTAGGGATTTTATTTTCCTCAATGCATCATCAAGATCCTGATAGAGCAACTCTGTCTTGCGGTGTTGGTTCTTCAGATTTTCTCCTTGATCTTCCAAATCCTGTTCAAGCTGTTTCATGTTACGCTCAGACTCTGCAAGGGAGGCCTCTAGCTCCTGCATGCAAAAGAAAAAAATGTTACAAATGTATGCCATAATAAGATCCAAAAGTACCCTAGCAAAAGGCATTGAAATTGACCTGAATTCGCTTATCCTTTGATCTCTCAAGAGTAGATCCATCTCCAACCTTCTGCCTTTTCAGAGCAACTGCTTCTTCCTCATCATAGGAAGAAATTATTGCTTTCAAGCCATCCCTTTCTCTGCCAAGTAATGCAACCTGTAAAATGTTTGATAGACAACAGGTAAATGCACAGTAATTGAGAATGCTCATCTACTAAAAAGGATAACGATCAGTATCAGGAACATTGGGATGGCATTCCTATCTGCCGTAGCAATAAAAAATACCACTAGTATCAGCAAAAGGCATACAAGAAAGAATGCACCTTTGATACTTGTTGCATTTCTATGCTATTTAAGATTCATTAATGGCCAACCAGACTATTGTTCACTCAAAATTATTAAAAGAAAATCTAATAAAAATAGGTTCACTTCTAATTTCATCAAGGTTAACATTAATTCAGGATGAATTTTTAGAATTCATTAAGGTAAACATGATTTCAGGATGAATTTTCTCCTCGTTTCTAGATAACACTAAAAATCAAATCTATTATCATTGCAATCACTACAAATGTTTGGAAAGAACATTGCCTTCTCCCCATTAGAAGTTCAATGCAACCTTCTAATTTGCAGAATGCATCACAACAATAAGCATGAAGAGGCCTGCCTGTCAGTTGTAGCAAGCATATTAACATGATAGTATTGCTTTATTTTCTTTTTGGTTTCACTCATCTGGACAATTCCATAATTGAATTTCTATTCACAGCACTTAAAAGAACAAAAAGAATCCCCACTGCAAATCTCTAATTGTAAGCTTCGCTCATGACCTACGTTACATAGCCTTGTTTTGTCTATAATATATATACTCTCACTCATCTCTCTTATTGTATTAATGAAAACTTCATTACCAATCTCAGCCACAAATCAACAACCACGACTGTAAGTTGGCAAATACATTTTTCAACTTTAAGTGGTCACTATATTTACATTGTTTATGGGATTTCCCTCATGTGGTTTTACAATCAGTGTAATAGAATGACCTAATTCCAATTTGTCACTCTAAATTGTGTTTGAATTCTATGGCCTATCACCTGAAAAATATGTGGTTGCAAATTTTATTTTATTTAAATTGTTAAGCCCTATATATTGTAACATTACATTTCTATTATTATATTAGCATTGTATTTATTGGCCAGCTAGAACCTGAATTGTAATTGAAAGACATCTAGGACCTTAATTGTAATTGTACCTTGTGTCCTATATATATGCCAATAAGACCTAGTTTTAGGATCATCTCATCTTTTCTTGTGCATTTGATACATTGTAAAGGGAGGTTACCCCCTCGAAAAGGCTTCTTATTCATCTCCTTATTGCATTCTCAAGTTGTTTGATTACTCTCCCTCTCTAATTTTATGCTATTTTGAGAATTGGGTGCATAACATTTGGTATCAAAGCCATTTTCGCTATAATGTTTTTCGGGGATATCTCAATCAGCAAAATTTTTAGGGGGCTTGAAAGACATTGCAACGTACCGATGGTAAAAATTTGAAGTCATGGTTCATTTTAAGTTTGCAGTTATAGTATATGTAAGACTGAGTTAGGGTTTTTGACCAATCCAAAAACTAGTCTTAAACAAGTGTTCTAGGCAAAATGGTTATATCTACAGATTGAGAGATCCAAAATTGAGTGCCACCTATTGCATCATAAGGAAGATGGACAACAGTCTTTGTGGTAAAAATTTCAGAAGCAGAATCAGAAAATCAAACACATGTCAGACAGTACAAGTTTGCTCTCCTAAAAGGGACAAAAACAACAAGTTTTAGGAAAGTTAACATAACTCTCTCTTGGCACCTCAGATTTGGATCAAACTTATGGCATTGCATGGAAGACATCCCAGGCTAATACAAGACGAAATTTCAAACCCAGAGGGGCCAAAACTTCATAGATAATTCATGAGCAAGGTCTGCTACCAAGACAACCTAAAAACCAGGGTTTCTAAAGGTATGTTAACTTGCAACCTGCATAACTTTTGATTGGAATATCTTTTTTGGTGATTCAAAGGTGCAATAAAATAGAAAGAGGTTCTGCAAAAAGTAATATACCAATTAAACCTCTAGAGAGCTCAACCATGGCTCATAAAGAAAATCAAGAGATGTGTAACCAGCTATCCAATTTGGAGGAAAAAGTTAACAAACTGAATGATAGGTCATTGACACATTTTCAATTGGTAAACACAAAAAATCATATAGAAAGTGAACTGAAAATGAAGAATCAAAAACAGCCAATAAAGAGGATCTAGCAGTTACAAAGAGGGTAATTCTAAATGAGATGAGACATCCGTTTCCTCATAATTCATCTCCTCAAGAAGAGGATAAGGAGAACAAAAGGGCTTGTCCCAGTCACAGATTCAGAAAACTGAAAAACAGTTGGAGAACAAGAGTTTTGAGTCCCTTGTTATCCCATGCAGCCATACATTGTTAAAAAACAGACTTCTGTTCACATATAGAAAATATCAAACACTTCACATACTTCCAATATCAGGCCTCAACAGTGAACAAGTCTCAACCACATTAATTAAATATTAAATGCAACAATACTGTAGGCTGATATACTACTTGTAAAGTGAATTTGCAGCGGAAAACTTTAATGAACAGCAAACTGAAATCACATGTAAGACTCAGAAATTTTTAGCCAACTGGCCCAGGAAAAACCCCGAAGGGAAAACCTGTGAGAGAGAGTAATTTTATTTCTTCTCGAAATGTAAGGTAGAGTAGTAATAAAGTACAGCAATATAATGAACCAACTTATCTCAACTCAAAAGATAACTTTCAGCCTCGATATCAGTGCCCAGACTACCTCGAACTTCACGCTGAAATGTATAGGACAGTCCACAAATTTACTACCTGTACCTTCTTCTCCTGCCTCCGTTTTGATATCTTTCAGTCCAGCATTAAATGACTTCAATTTCAGTGCCTTCACCGCCTTGAAAATCACGTCCCTCAGCTATAGAAAATTCCCTGTCTGGACTGTATTTAGTGCTGTACGGACTGTGTATTAATTTCCTTGGAATACGTGCCACCATCTCTGAAATATGCATCAGTTATCTTCCTCTAATGCGTGATGTCTTTCTCAAATTTCATGCGGATAGTTAACTGCTGAAGCTGCCTCAATTTTCATGACAGTATCTCACCAAGAAAATCGTGCCCTCTACCTCAAATCTCAAAGTTAATCCTCCAAGGACATTAGTCAACACCCTATAATTTGATGAAACCTCCTAATCCAAGCTTTAAAATAAGGTAGAAAATTCAAAAATCTTCCCATGCATAATAAATCATTTTGTTTGAGTGAAGGATACATTTTTATTAAGGTCATTGTTGCCGCCTAATACACACCTAGGGGGGGATGCGGCGGGAAACCTTCAAACCGCTCGGTGTGTCCTTGGGGGCAAGTGAGAGTCAAGTGTTGTCACCTGATTACTCAATTCCTCCATCTAGGCTTACTCCTAGCGAAGCCAAGGAGGGTGGTCCCTATGAAAATTAAACTAAGGCTTTTAAACTATAACAAAAGTAAAAGTCTATTCTAGGAGTTAAAGATGATGAAATGGAAAAATAACTCAACAATACATCATTGCAAATATTTAATCAATCACTACACATGATTCAATAAAAGATACATGAAACTTCACAACAATATATAATTAAAGATAAAAGATGAATAGACCAGTGCCGAGAGATATATGCGTGCGATTGTTGTTGTGTAGGGTTGTGAAAGTATTGCAAGAGGCTTGTTGGTTTATTTTAAAATTATTAAATGAGTATTAAAGGAGTGGCTTAATTCTTGGTTTGGCCCAAAAGAGACCTAACCCTTCGAACCGAGTGCTTTAGCAGCTTCACCAAGTGTCCAACCAGGAGAGGATGAACCTTCTTAAAGTATCCTGCTGACTATATAGTTTCCGCCCATGCAACCTCCCGAGTTCTTAGAATTTGGTTTGATTGGATTTTCCTATTAAACTAAGTTCCTTACACCCATTTCTTATTAACCCGACTGTTCAGACTAAGTTGCAGAGGTTAAGAGCATACTTTGGGTTTGGGTGTTGGTTCGTTTTATTAAAAATGTAAGTGGATGATTAATCTAAGCTAAACCCCAAGAGTATCTTTTCTTCACACCAAAATGGTGGAGTACTTCGGTAGAGCAAGGGAGATAAATTTTAGTTTAAAATTTTAGAACAATAATAGTTGTTTGTAGCACAAACAAGTAAATGATTGAAAAATTGATTGTAAGTCCTTTAAGGACGCTTTGTGTGCTTGATGTAGATATTTAATTATTAATGCTCAATAATGAACTAGTCTAAAACAAGAAAAATAGAAAAATGCGAAAAAAAAGTAAAAAAATAAAAAGTGCGAATTCCCCCTGGGGGGATTGGTGTCAGGCGCTGGAATTGTCTGCTTAGCTCTTTTTATTTTATGATTACAATGATTAACCTTAAAGAAAGACTGCTTTCCCTTTATTGAATAGGGAACGAGTCAGTTTACAAAAAAAAGTTTGCGTTAAAGAAAGTGCTCGAAAAGTGTTCTTTGGATCGTCCCGAAAGCTCTTAAACCAAAAAGTTTTGCGATTTTAATCTTTAGACCTGCTAAACAAATGAAAGCAACCAGCAAGCTTTATTATTAATAAAAATGGGACTGATTATACTACAAAATGCCTACAAAAATTGTGGATTGAACTAGTATGTAATAAAGACTTTTTGGATAACTTCTAAATACTTGAAATCAAATTTTAATTTAATTTAAAATGCAAAACTGATATGCATGCAAAACAGACCAGCAAGCTTAAAAATTCTAAAAAAACACTCTAAAATGCTCTAAACTAGCTACCAAAAATGGACCTAAATCAAAGTAATATATGACTAAGTAAGGCAAGCTAGAAAGCTTGCCTTATTAGGATCTTTACTTGCCTCTTTAAGAGATGGCAAGTAAATGATTTGAGCACAAAATTGCTTAGATAAACTTTGTAGAACACAAAACTCTATTATGCTTTTTAGATCTACTTTAAAACTTTCAAAATAGAGAAATGGCAACCTAGATCTAGATTTATCAAATGAAACTTTATGATTTTAGATTGCTACTATTCATATCTACTTAAAAATGAACTTTGAATCTAGATCTGAATGGGAAAGAGAACCAGTAACCGATTTAGAATAGAAGAAGTGGATCAAAAGGCTTGAACCCATGGGGGTTGAGCACTGAAGATGGGAAATGCAGTCTCTTTACTTATGCACCGGTCGAATCGATTGTCTTGATCGGATCTATTGGATGGAGTATAGAGCTAACATGCTCACCACATCCCCCAGCTTAAGCAACCTGCAGAATCACAACACAGCTAGCAAAGAGGATTAAAAGCATATGTGTAAATGAACACTAGAAAACTTGAGAAATAATAGATACAAACAAGATATCATACTACTTCTAGCATTCTAATATCATTGACAAAAGTAAGCAACCGATAAAGCATTATTCACTATTCCTTATGAAAGATAACTTCCCTTTAAAGGACAAATGGATCCCAACAATTGCAAGCATGAAGTAGAAGTCTAATCTAATGTTGACATTGACAATTAGCTCTAGGAAATGTCCGAGACTTCTTAGAGTATGGTCAAATCAACATTAGACCTCTGCTGAAAAGAATGTGACCGCATGCGAGGAGATATCAACATGGGAGAATTTTCTATAATGAAGAAATAACCAAGGAGTCAAGACAATCCATTAAAGAAGTCCCAAAGAAAGTGGAAGGCAAGGAAGAGCACAACTACCCCAATAAAAGGGATATATTGACCCTAGAAGACAAAATGACAAGTCAGCTTGAATGATAAATAAAAGATAAATAAAGAATAAAATAAAAGTACAAGCCAACCTAATTATGGAAATTTCTAGTCAACTGAAGAATATAAATAGAAGTGTTCTCACACTTCATTTAACACATTCACAACACATCTTCTTCTCTCAAGTGTTGAGCACTTCTCAAGGAGGCCTAGCAAAAGTCACATGAAGTAATTTTGGGGTTTTCTCCTGTTTTCTTATTCTTTTGGAAGATCATCTACCCTCGCTAGGGCTTATTGTGAAGGAGGACGAACCCATTTTGTGCTAGGGTTCAACTTCATGATTGGTATTGTTCTTGTATTGGATTGATTTCTTCTGAGAAAAGTTTATTGGGTTTTCTCCCTGTTTGGGTTTCCCAAGATAAATCTTTGTGTCTCTTGTGCATGGTTATCTTTCAGTGATTCTTGCTTATTTTCCGCTACAAATAATTGATGCTATAATTGTGGGATGAAATGATTTGTAAAATTAAAAGTTGAAACAAATGAAAATTATACAGCTAAGGTAAAACAACAACACATTGTTTGTGTTAATAAGATATTAAGCAAAATAGAAAATGGCATTGATAATCCATGCATCTCCTTGCTCACAAAAAAATATCAAAGAGAAGATGTGTATGTTCAGTACGGTCAATCAGTTACATACAAAGAGCAAGTTCCTCAAATAAACATGATTGTACTGCAATTTCCAAGTATACTTTTTAGGAATCAAGTTGCAATTATAAAGGATATATACAACAGAAGATGCCATGATAAAAATGCACCAAACCAACAAATACTTAAGAGGTACATTAACTACAATCATGTGTCTTATGTTATATGATAAAGGTGTCTAGTCATCTAAAAACCACATAGTGTTGAACTATGACCATATGGAGTTGCCCCATGGGAGTTTTCACTGGCCAATAGAATTTTCCAAAAAGAGGGATTTCTCTGACAGAATATTGGACATTATCACCCCACAATCGCAATGATTAAGCATGCTTGCATTCATACTAACTATTACGCGGGTACCAGTACCTGCTCACTTTCAGATATATTCCTAGGGAGAGGGGTCTTTTTTTTTCTTCAGGGTCAGGATGGGGGTATTATTTGTAGTTTTGAGGGTTGGTTATGGTCGGACCCCTTGATTCTGCCTCTAGGAATACTATGGCTTAGTGGCATTGTTGACTGCCTCATTCAGTGGCGTATAGCCCTGAGGTTGGTGTCTGAGGCTCCTAGGGGCAGGTCAATGGGTCACATGACCCCCTACTTGATTTTCACACAAGTGACAGGGTTACAGCTCAAAGGCACTTGCCTCCTCTTCCAGTCACCATTTGCACCAATCCTGACCTCCTTTCAGCACTATTACCAGGAAAACTAGCAGGGCCAGTTGCCAGTAAACAAATATAAGAAAAGTGATCCAATGTCACCTCGATCACAATTCTAACTTCTTCGGAACGTCGGAACCTCCAAGGAGAAGTACCCTTATGATAACCTGTAGAACAATGATGCAACCAAAAGACTATGTTCTCTATGCAATTTATAGTTAGAACAGTGCCTAAATGGAGTCAATATGAAGATAACATAACAATTAATCATCCAACGTCAGTAGGTCCAAGCTAGGCAATATATGATCAAAGAATCATCAATTGCATTTAAGATCCACCAAGGATTATCAACTAACCTAAATCATTCAATGAAAGTATAAGGTCGATGATATAAGAAAATCAATATTACAAAGTTCATATTTGATAACAACTTGCTACCATTCATCAATGATCATTTAATTCAAAAGTCAATCAACTCATATCATAAGCAAGTGTCATAAACAGAATGTAGATAAATAGCTTCAACAAAATAATAACTAATGAAATGTGAGGGCTCTTGTACATATACCAAATACTTCTCATGTAAGTAATCTATCATCCACATAGTTTAAGTAAATTCAAATAGGTTCAAATATCATTTAATGAGTAATGAGCAAGACAAGATACAAGTATGATAAGAACATTTAGCCAAGCGTCAAGTTCAACCCACTTATACCCTTAATCATTCAAAACCATTTACCAATATAGAATATCATTCAAATATCACTTTAACATTGAATTTCGAAATCAATTTGTCACTTGCAAATCTGCATATGTAAGAAAGTGCATCAGAAAATGCAACCTTGCCCAAAACTTAAGAACTTTATGACACAAGCTAATTCAAAACTAAAATAGCAACAACTAAGTTAACATGCTAACCCGGTTTTGTTTTGTGTTTATTGCAGATAAGGACAAGAAGGAGAGCACAGGGTCTGCAATTTTTAATTGCAGACCTGTGTATAGGGCTCGATGGGGGATAGAAGTGGAAGGAAGGGCAGCCGAGAAGGTGGAGAAGGGAGATGGAAGGAATGGAGAAGGGAATACAGTAAAGAAGAGGCCGCGGGTTGGAGAAGATGGAAGGGGGGAGCTTTGGAGGGTTGCGGATAGCAAAGGAAGCAGGTTCACGTTGTGAAGAAGGTTAGGTTAGGGTAGGGCAGCAAACTGCAACAAATAAGGAGCAGGTCTGTGGTTTAAAAAGGGGCCAGCGAGTAGGTTAACAGGGGGTCCGAAGGTTAGGAGAGTTGGAGGAAGAGAGAGCAAGTAGCTTGGGAGCTAGGGCAAAGGCAGGATAGTGGACTAGGAGGGGCTCGTAAGGTGTCTTAGGTCTGCAATTTCTACAGTTAGGGAAAAACTCAGTGTTTAGGGCTTTAGCTTTAGGTTCTAACATTTTATAATTTAGGGTTTTGATATTCAAAAATAAAAAACTAACTCAGAAATCAAAGAATTAAGACTAATGTAACATAATATTTACAATTGCAAAACTTAGAAATTTAAGTTGAAGATGTAGAAGAAACAACTTAGGGTTTCATTAATAGCATTCACCTAACCCTAGAGCATTAAAGAGAATGGCCCTCTTATTGAGATGGTGCTTGCCAAGTTTGGAGAACTAGGGCTTCCTCAACAACTTCAAGAGTTGGTTGATGATGCCCTAGCCAAGACAAACTTTGGAGACCATAAACTCAAGTTAACAATGTTAGGGTAACTAAAGGATAGAAAATGACTTATGTTAGGGCAAAATGAAACACCAATGGCTACCATTCAACCTTAGACAAGCTCACATTCAACATTTAACAAAAAGACATCAAGAGAAAGACTTAGATACCTTCGTGTGCAAGTGTCAAGCAAACAACTCTTAGCATCACCTTAGCAAAGAAACAAGAGCAAAGACTTCAAAGATTTGTCTCCAAACTAGTAAGCATGATTCATCCTCAAGAGGTGCGCATCACTCAAAGAGCCCTAGTGAGGGAAAAAATCAGAAATAAAAGTATAATCCCATAAGTTAATCACACTCACTTTTACAAAAATAATTAAAATCCAGGCCGACATGCCTTTCTAAAATGCCAATTTGAAATTATAATGTCAACTTAAAATTAAAACAAAAAAAATATAAATTAATCAAAGTAGTGGGTAAATTGGGGTGTTTTCCCCAGATTTGACCCATATATTAGCAAAATGGCTGAAAATGAGCATATCGGTCTATTCTAAAGGTTAGACTACGGAGGGGGGGTCGTCATGCCCCAACTAACCCCAACAGAAGTGAATATCCCTCAACGCCCCCCCCCCCTTATCAAGCATGAGAGTCTGCCAAGAAGGATGACGTCGTCATCTGAAGGAGGGCCCAGAGAGAGGGTGTTGGTGAACTAGAGGGCCAGGAGGGTGCCGAAGGTGACCTGGATGAGGAAGAGATGCCTCAGTGTTGAAAGAACCGTCACCGGACTGCTAAATTAGGGTTGGGGTCATGTGACCCAGTGATCCACCCCTGGAAGCCCCCGAACACCAACTTCAAGGCTTCAAGCCCTTTCATGAGGCAGTTAGCAATGCCACTAAGCCATAGTACTTCCAAGGGAGAAACCAGAGGGTCTGGCCATAACTCCTACCTAGAAAAATCTTGCTAAACACCCATCCTGGCAAGAAAAATGATACCCTCTCCCTAGGGTACTCTGCAGGTGCATTGGTACTAGTACCATCGTAACAAGCACAACGCCCTCTCTCCTTGGTGCCTTCTCAAATGTGGTTATAAAATAAGTAACTAATTCTTTCTGTTGCAACTGAATTTTACACGACAATAGTCATTAAAAATACATCAACAAAATTAATATTACATCAGTGTTTGTTATTTACATTTTGTAGCTATCATGTTAACGTATGACCTAATTCCTTTAATAGCTATCTAGTTGAATAATCTTAGAAGAGAAATTTTGAAATGCATGTAATGCTTTATGCTACTAATACATGTCAAAAATTAAACAAACATTTTAAAATATACTTCTAATGCATGTTAGCAATTACAACCATTAACCGTCTTCCACAACAAGCATACTTTCATTTACATTATGGAGATCTAGCATTTTCAAAATAGAACTTAATTTTCATGTGAATAAAAGCTTATTACCTTTCGTTCAAGCCTTTTAATATTAGTGATTGCTTCCTCCCTTTCTTCCCTAGCCAAAGCAACTCGTCTATCAGCTAGATGTTTCTCATGCTCTGCTTTTTCTAATGAAACTTGTAGCTCTTTCAGTTGTATACCCATATCACCAACTTTGGCCATACCTCCAACTGCTCCCCTACAACAAAAATATCAAACAAACTTTCAACAAAATCCTACAGAGGTTTCATCCTATGTTTGAGAGTAGTCAAAACAAGTACACAACAATCGACTGTCCAACATAAAGAACTTAGAACCTATATCCATGTTAAGGAAAAAATTAATCTAATACAAGCATCAAGGATTTTGAAATATATATATATATATAAGTTGCACCAAACATGGAAACCCACTCCCCTCCTTCCCCACCCCATTTTGGGAATGGGGAATGTGATATTTAAAAAATACAAAAAAATAGATATTTCAAAACAAAAACTAAAAAATATCACATTATTTTGAAAATTGCATAAATAAAGTGGTCCAGAAAACTAATATGAATGACAAATGGTAATTTAGTACAAATGATATTACTGTTAATACAAAGCATACCCGGACCGAAATTGGTTGAAGAACCAGTCGACTAATATATTCAACTTTTAATAGAAAAATATATTCATATGCACCAATGTAAATCCAAACCATTAAAGATACCAAAAATGCAAAGTTTGCTCATGTATACAACATGTAAGGGTGAATATAGAAAAAAACCATCAAGATATAAGTTGTACAATATATATAATTGAAGTTATGAATGACAATACATAAACATTGTGGTTCTTAATGGTCTTTAGACTCTAGAGTCCAAAAATCATCATACCATAATAAAATGAGTACATAGCTCATCTGAAATCTGGCACATTACTTTGACTCAACCGAGTCTAGCAATCTAAAGTTTGTTTTCTGTTAGCAAATGACTTCAATAGTGGTTGTCATTTCATGTTTTCAATCAGTGGGCATGGGCAGCTCAAACATTTCACTTAGTTGTCAGAATCAAACATCCTATTCCCCTTCTAGGTTTCAATCTTAGGATCATCCAATTCTTAGCTCGAGGGGTGTGCGAGGAAGGAGCGTAGGGTTTTGTTTTGAATATATGTTGAAATCAATGTTATCGGAACCGGACCGGAACCAGTAAAACCGGCCGGTCCGATCGGTTCACATGCCCAACCGGTTTGGTTAGGTGCCTGAACCGGAAATTGATTTGGATCGGTTGTGAACCGGCTGAACTGGCTGTGAACCGACCGGTTTTGATCGGTTCCATACGGAACCAGACAATCCATACTTTGCTTATTTTTTGGACTCTAGGGGCCATTTAGAGCCTCTTTATTAATGTATTTTGGTTCAGAACTTCAAAGATGTATTGCACTCAGTGTTATTTTGGTTATTTGCACCTGTACTTGCTATATATATGAGAAACTTTACATATTTGTGTATTAAT
This sequence comes from Larix kaempferi, assembly GCA_027924585.1. Classification (NCBI taxonomy): domain Eukaryota; kingdom Viridiplantae; phylum Streptophyta; class Pinopsida; order Pinales; family Pinaceae; genus Larix; species Larix kaempferi. The sequence continues at coordinate 5,096,672 of BSBM01000756.1, forward strand.
GGTTTGGATTCATATGTATGCACATGAATACATATATTTTTTTACAAAATAGGAATAGTTTATGTGTTTTTTGGTTGACCGATTTTTTTCCCCGTTTTTTTCCGGTTCTGGTCCGGTTTCCGCTCCGGTTCACATTTTGGGCTCTGTCGGTTCGATCACCGGTCTGGTTTTGATAACATTGGTTGAAATCCTATTAAAACTGTGAAGTATGTTGAAATCTAAAAAAACACTCAATTTCTTTCTTCTACCTGTGATGTCTGACGAGTCTGATTCCATCATGAAACATCCTAAAATGGGGGTTCCACTTTAACTTCAATGTTAATATTTTCTTAATGAAAGTATATTATAAATAAAGGTAAATGCCAAGATTAACATAATGTAAAAGCTAATGACTGTTCCGAAAAGGAGGATTTTTTTTCAATCTGTGAAATCTTTTGAGATTCTTGGTGAATAATTTAAGTGAGTCTGTGGGCTTAAGATGCCACCCTCATTTCCAGGTCTTTCAAAGTTCAAACAGTGGAAACGGAAGGGGTGGGGGTTACTTATATAGTGGTTAAAATTGATCAGTTCAAACTGATTTTGAAAAATTCCAAATTGGTTCGGCACCACAAGTGACCTGTAGACGCCAAACAAAAAATAAAATAACCACTCAAAAAGGTGCAAACCCCCCTAAATCCTAATCCTAGACTATTTAAATACGAAGACCTCTATTTACCTCACACTCTTCTTCTTGAGTGTTTGTTAACAGTTCAAGATTTCGAAGATGTAGCAATGAATTGATTTTGAGCAAGAATGAAGCTGATTTGAAGATGATTGTGGGCTGCCTTTGGAGGATATAGAACCTACATCAGCAGCTTAAATATTACCAACAAGTTAGAGGTGATTTGAGACAACATGCACGTTATCATTCTTTATAAAATTCTTGATTTGTTTTTTGGCAAATAAGTAAAGGGTAGGTTTTTTTCATGCAAATTTATTTCAATTGTTGGGGAAATTGCCATGGCTCCCGAAAATGTCAAAGACACTACATGGAACCATTGCCAAATGGTGAATGGGAAATTTGCATCCAACCATTATTAGAAGGAAATCAAGTGGTGGCAGGAGGGATGTGATAAATTTCTAGTTCACCAGATCTTATACAAAACCAGTAATTTAATTAACTCTTTTAATTACAGAGAATGAAACACACCGATAAGCAACCATAAATAAAGAAAACCATAGCCACACAAGAACACAAGTATTTACCCTGGAAACCGCAGTCCTTCAGGGAAAACCAACAAATGTTTGCCTTCTTCTTATTGCAAGATTTGATTACAATAGAACAACAATAGTCCTCAGAATACACTCTCCAGATTTGAACCAAACACCCAGGAAGGTACTCCAAATCCTCTCTGTAAACTAGACAAACAAACCCTAGATCCACCCTAGATCTAGACTGATCACTACAAGAGGAAAGTCGTCTCTTGCAATTCTGATGCTGACCACTACAGAAGAACTCCTTTTTTCCTGTGACTATGATTAAAAAACTCATACTCTAAGGCTTCTTTTATAATCTCACACTCGTGCAAATACCATGGGCTAACTAAAACCATTTACTTGAGGTGTTATAAATCCACCTTTACAATGTATGTCTAGAAATCACCTCAACTCCCTCTATGTTGTTAGACACCCCCAACATAGAATCAACAAAGTACAATGAAGATACAAAGTACAATGTCAATACAATGAAGAGCTAAAGCTCTTGTTATCACATCCATAGTAGTCGGTATACCATGATTGCAGAGCAGTTCCTTGTATATATTTGAGCCAAGCCATTACAAATTTTTTGAAGAGATCAGCCTATGATGAGCAGTACTTTTGGTGATCACTCACATGTCAGAGCCGCCCCAGATCAGATTATGATGACCCTTATGCAAAGGCTGAGCCTCATGACCTCAAATTTGATGACTAAGGTGACCATTTTTGTTCCATAGAAAGCAGTGTGATAGTGCCCAGGGTTTATAGCAGCAGTGTTCTACTGACTATTGATGATCCATATGGTAGATACAGGTATATGGCCCAGCAAGTATATGGTTGCGCATTGGATATATTTGCTTTGCTCTTTTGATTCTCTTGGTAGCTTGACTAGGTATTTAGTGGTAATGATCTGGCAATATATATATATATCATATATGGATATCGTTGATTTGATGATTATCTAAATGGTTTAATTACTCATAATAAGTTCTTGTATATAATCATTGGTTTTACGCTCTTTAGTAGTATGGACGTGGTCATTCCCACCATTAATGGCTTGCTAGTTATGGCATCACCTTTCACTTTCCCCCATCCATCCATTCTCTTACAGATTTGGTTTTACCTTGACTTACACCTCAGCCTGTCATATGGAGGACCTCCCCACTTTTGCCTCTATGTTGGATAGTTTCCCTGTTGTTTATGTCTCGGCTCTGAGTTGGCAACATAACTTACCAAAGCCTTTATCCTTCTTAGCCAGGAGAACCAGTTGGTGTTGGTTCCTGAGCTTAGGTGACCTGGATTTGATGCCTTGACCTCTCTGGTCGGTTGCCCCCGATGTTTGGTCCTGATTGTGGATGATCCCCCCTGGTTGCTTGAGTTGTGTTGGCTAAACCTGAAGCAAACTGTACTACCATCATTACAAGCATGTGTGAACTATTATTATATCTTTTGTGCAAGCCCATGGAAATAAATTAAAACTGTGCTTCTCAATACAATGAAAAAGGGTTGTGAAATGAAATGGAAAATACCCTGGATAAGAGCTACAATTAGTTGTGCTTATAAGCACACAAGAAATCCAAAGGGTCATAAGGCCTAAAAAGTAGTGGTTAAAATATACTAAATCTAAAGACTGATGGCCATGATACTATGTAATGATTAATTCATCACGGAGCCTACCGGTTGGGATGTGAGATGGAGTAAGGGACATCTAATTCTTAGTGTCCCCTAGAACCTCAAGTTATAGTTAGCTGTGCACCTAGTTGTTAAAAATTGGCAAAATGCTACACACAGTCATAGAAAACTTTTGTCAAACAGTTCATGAACCTCTGATAACAGCCAATAACAATGATCTATCCAGTTATACTTTACTCAAGAAACAAATACACGCATTATACGACTGATATACTGCTCATGAACACATATTGCAACGGAAAATAACAAATATCAGCAAGCTGTAAGTGAAATTAATAAACAAGAAATTCAAAACAGCAGTCTAGAAAAATGCATTTGACTCGGCATATTTGGTCAAACTTAGACCCTAGAAAAACCCCACCTCCGGGGAAAACCAGTTGCAAGAGATTTTCTTGAGATGAGAGTAAAATAAAAGACACAGGACAGCAGTACCTTACAGCATTTAATACACAGTTTCAGCACCTTGAAAAATGTGCCAAACTCATCTTAACAGTCTATACATTCTCTGTACAATCAACAAGACAGCCCTCTCACCTTGACAAACAACTTCGATTTCTATGTACAGAATCAGCCTCGAAATCAATGCACAGAAACTCTAACCCAATAGCATTAATGTGCCTCGATTTGTGTGCCAATCTTCAGCTATACATCTCATCGATTTCTGTGCATAAACCAACAGTGTTACCTCCATAAAAATGTTGTACATACAGCATTAAATGCTATCTCACTATCTTGGGAAGCGTGCTCTCTCCATCTACAAGGGAAGTGCGCCTCTCATCTTTTGTCCAAGATTCTACAGCAGCAGCTATCACTGTCTAGGAGTGCGTGCCCACTCTGCAGCCTTCTCCTTGGATAGTGTGCCCACCTTTCAGCTCAACATTTCTGCTCTCTGTTGCAAGAAAACTCGTGCCCCTCACCAAAAACTCTCTTCTTGGATGTGTGTAAATGAAGCCTCAAACTCATCTTTTATTTCTCTCATTACGGTAACTCCCATGACTTTTCGAATTCCATGGCTGAGATTAAATCTTGATCTCAACATCCATGGCTGGGATCTAATCTCAAGTTCACTTAAATTCCCTAAGTGAACTATATACTAAATCTTTTCTTTTCGAAAAATCACTTTTCCCTAACTATTATAAAAGTTCACTTTATAACTTAAAGTCACTTTATAATTTAAAAGTCACTTTATAATCACTATAAAGTACATCTCACTTTTAAATTAAAAGATCACGTCATAAAGTACTTTAATAAAAACTCATAAAGTCACTTAATGAATATTTAATGAGACTCCATAAGTTCTTGGACCCCTGCACCTAGGCACCTGATGCGGGAGTGCCTTCGAGCTACAAAATGCTTACACTCCCTCTTAGCGAGGGAGGTACTACTGGCATCAACTCCACATGGATCTCTCTCTAGTCCTCTCCCTCCAATAATTGAAGCTCCCTCTAAATCTGAATGCCCCTCAGATACCTGCACAGGATCAACTACTGAAGGTCTGCGCCTGACCACTCTGAACTGAGAGCACTGCTCATCTCCTGCTCATCATGAAGAACCATATCATACCAACTCAGTTTGCTCACATAGCTGGATGAATCCTCCATAATGACAGCAACCGCTGCTGCCACTGAGTCTGATCTCTCACCAGACTCGGTATACCCTGCCATCATGGATGCCAAGCAGACTCGCTGCACCCAAGCCCCCCACTCACCGGATATATATAAACATGCCCTTCCACATGAAGGATCGCATATTCGTCATCCTCCAGAGATGAAACTGAGAGCAAGTCCCTCTTCAGCTCTGGAACAAGCAACACATCGCCAACCTCCAAATAACCACCAGACTCGAGTTGGAATAGCACTCTTCCAACTCCTTCTACTGCATGGGTGCCGGCATAGCCATCCTCAATCAGTATAACTCTGTCAATGTCTGTCAAATCTCAGAACATTGCGCGTGTCCTCGTCATATGGCATGTTGGTCTGCTATCTATGTACCATGCTCCAGTACCCAAACTCTCTGCTACACTGTTGTTTGAAAGAATTGAGACGAGCGAAAATTCCTTCTCGAATTTCTTCGCAAAATCTTCCAATCTGCACTTTTTCCAACAAGGCACACTGCCCTTTTTTACCAAAATATCCTACCAGTTGTACTTCTCAGCAATATCCTTGCTCACAGCAACTACAAAACAGCCTTAGTCACGCAAATCCTTTGCACACCCAATTGTACCAACATACCACTGTAATCTCAGAGCCCCAGCTCTGATACCATGTTAAAAATTGGCAAAATACTACACACTGTTCACACACAATCATAGATACATTTTGTCAAACAGTTCATGAACCTTTGATAACAACCAATAACAATGATCTATCCACTTATACTTTACTCAAGTAACAAATACACACATTATACGACTGATATACTGCTCATGAACACATGTTGCAACGAAAAATAACAAATATCAGCAGGCTGTAAGTGAAATTAATACACAGGAAATTGAAAACAGCAGTCTGGAAAAATGCATTTGACTCAACATATTTGGTCAAACTTAGAACCTGGAAAAACCCCACCTCCGGGGAAAACCAGTTGCAAGAGATTTTGTTGAGATGAGAGTAAAATAAAAGATACAGGATAGCAGTACCTTACAGCATTTAATACACAATTTCAGCACCTTGAAAAATGTGCCAAACTCATGCTAACAGTCTGTACATTCTCTGTACAGTCAACAGGAGAGCCCTCACTCTGATAAACAACCTCGATTTATGTGTACAGAATCAGCCTCGAAATCAGTGCACAGAAACTCTAACCCAGCAGCATTAATGTGCCTCGATTTGTGTGCCAATCTTCAGCTATACATCTCATCGATTTCTGTGCATAAACCAGCAGTACGACCTCCATAAAAAATGATGTACATACAGCATTAAATGTTGTCTCACTATCTTGGGAAGCATGCTCACTCCATCTGCAAGGGAAGTGTGCCTCTCATCTTCTGTCTAAGCTTCTACAGTAGGAGCTATCACTGTCTGGGAGTGCGTGCCCACTCTGCAGCCTTCTCCTTGGATAGTGTGCCCACCTTTCAGCTCAACATTTTTGCTCTCTCTTGCAAGGAAACTCGTGCCCCTCACCAAAAACTCTTTTCTTGGATGTGTGTAAATGAAGTCTCAAACTCATCTTTTATTTCTCTCATTAGGGTAACTTCCATGACTTTTCGAATTCCATGGTTGAGATTAAATCTTGATCTCAAGATCCATGGCTGGGATCTAATCTCAAGTTCACTTAAATTCCCTAAGTGAACTATATACTAAATCTTTTCTTTTCGAAAAGTCACTTTTCCCTAAATATTATAAAAGTTCACTTTATAACTTAAAGTCACTTTATAATTTAAAAGTCACTTTATAATCACTATAAAGTACATCTCACTTTTAAATTAAAGGTTACATCATAAAGTACTCCGATAGAAACTCATAAAGTCACTTTATGAATATTTAATGAGACTCCATAAGTTCTTGGACCCCTACACCTAGGCACCTGATGCAGGAGTGCCTTCGAGCTACAAAATGCTAACACTAGTTACGGCAGTTCTAGAAAAGATCCTCACGGAGCTGGTTCCAGCTTGGATGTGAGCTGTAGACATTTGCTAAAGGTTGAATAAGCACCTCTCAAAACAACTTATTCCATTTGTGAGACACTGCCATTCCCTGTGTGTATATTATCCAACATATGCTTGAGTGAGTATCCCTTTTCCCTTTATCCAAAGTGTCACAGTGTTGATTTCGTAAAGTCATTCCCTTATCCTAGCCTTGCATTTTTCACCCACACCCATTCCTAGCAAAATGGCCACATCCATGAAATGAGTATATTCTTGAGGTTTTGTTTCGAGTAATTGATTGTTTGGTCTTGGACCTATATTTGATGTGCTAACTACTTAACCGCCAGTGAAATGCTACTTTATACTTTAGTCTTTCTAATAGAATAATTAAAAGAGCATGTCTTATCCATTTGCACCTGCAGCATCAGGCATTTTTAGCCTGGGTCATTATTTTGGTCAATCTTGACCTAGTCAACCCAGTTTGACCATGTCAACCACAAGATTTGAGATGAGTTGGACTGATGATGATTTGAGATTGATTATTTATGGTCCTATGATGCCCACTTAATGGTTCCATGCAGCAGACAAAGGTTTCATATGATGGTTTGGTGGATTTTTATTGTTATTATTATTTACAAACCATTATTTTTATCTGTCTGGGCATGGTTGAGCCTACAAGTGATTATCCAAGAGGTCACAGGGTGTATGAGTACTCATCTCTAGTACATTTGGACCTTGTGAGTCCATTGGCACACTCACATTTCAGTTACAGACACTTTCGGACGAGATTTCACTCAGATTGTCACTTTATTGCAGATATGCCATTATAAAATGGCCTAACAGCACAGTTGGATGTTTTTTTTGGTTCTCCTAGGGCGCTACAGAGGGAGTATGGGGTCCAGCCACTTGTTACTACCATATTACCATACCCCAGACACTTTGGTACAGTTAGATTTGTGACTAGTGCACCAAGCAAAGAGCTACAAGCATTTTATTACTTTACAGGTGATTTTCTGAGGATTAAAAATGGAATAAAATGGTCATTAAAGAAATCGATTTGGGCAATTGAGGCAAGGAATTGGCATGAGACTTGTTCAGAGGTTACTTGTGATGCATCCCACACCTTCCGACACAGCTTGCAGTATTCGTTGGGGTCCATACACACTCCGGGCCATTATTTTGATGTATTATTATGCTTTTGAGGGGGCCACAATTTGATCACTTGGTCACTTTGTGATATTATAGAGTCATATTATTTATCATTGTGCCATGGGGTGATGCTAGTGAAGGATATAAACACCTCCTAGCCCCACCATGTGCTTGCTTCACTTGTCCTAGTCATTTGTCATGTGGTGCGACCCCCTAGGGCCATGTATTGTATTTTTGGCTCATCTTAGCCGTTGATTATTATCGTTTTATCTTTTGATCTCCACCACCCATACCACTCATTCAAAAAGTGGTTAGGGTTTTGGTCTCTCTCATTCCTATTTAAGGAAGAGACCCCCCTCATTGTAAAGGGACTTTTGGCTCTTGGTTATTGGAATACAAAAGAAATATTTTGTGAGTAAATGCTTGTGATCTTCGGTTGAATGCTTGGCTATGGTGATTGAAACTACTTTTCCATTGCACTGAAGGATCTTGGTAGTTATTTTGCATATTTTGTTCCACCATTTCGATTTGCAGGTGAAGAGGACGATCTGAAGAGGGGCGCATTGGTGGGGAGGCTCATCCCGCTACCTTTCGTCAGATCTTGGGTTACACAGGGAGTAATTCTGTCTTTGTACCAATTATTCTCCATCTTTTACTTCTTATTTGCATCTACCCTCATTGTTGCTTGCTAATTGGGCTTTCTCTCCTTGGTTTTGTAGGAAGAGAGGGGCGCACTAATGGACTTGGGAAAATCGTACAAGCAAAAGAAAAACCAAAACTTCATTTGATCTTTGCGGGAGTAATCCTCATCATACTGGCATTCATTCTCATCATCGAGGTATGCTCACAAGGTACGTTTTTAATTCCTTTAACTTACCCATCTGTCATTTATTTTAAAACCCTAACACCGAAAACTTCTAAAAATTCTCTAGGGTTAATTACTTGGTTTATTGGCAAACCATTTATGGGTTTTTATCCTTTGGCCTAGCCCCAAGTCGGTTCTCAAGGGCATCTAGCTCTAAGGACTCCATCTACCCATTTTCCTAGGCACTAATCTCTCCATGCTTGCGCCCTCCCTGGTTTGTTGGTCTTTTGAGTGGTTAAACCCTCTTTTCGAGCTTGTGTGTTGTGATATTGTCAGATCTATTATCAAGTTGTGCTAGAAAGCGCTAAACTTGTCAGATCTACTCCTTGGAACCATTTTCCATCTTTTAAGTACACGTTTCCCAAGGCAGTTGGTTTTGATCATTTACTCTAGCACCTATATCCTAGATTCACTTATAAACTTGAGTTACTGTAATTGAACTAATTAGCTTTCACATCTCATCTTACCTAAGCCTCTACAGTAGCTCCTTCCTTAAATCTAGGGATCATCACTTTCCATCATTGAATATCTTGACTTAGTGTTTGATTTGGATCTCTCTCTCTGAGAGTAGATCAGGGTCTCCCCCTTTGTTATCTGAGGCATCAATAGCAAAAAGTAAAGAGTGCCTCGATTGGCATGACAACCAATCCATCTTGGGAATCGAGGCCCTCTTGCATCACCTCTTTAGTTGCCTAGCACCTCTACCGTCTTGGATAAGGTCACCTTTAGGGGCAACTACAAGTTGTATGATAACAGCTCTCTCATAGAAAAATACCCCAGATACAAAGATAAGATAAAACCAAAGGTATTTGACTTCCTCGAATTGTTGCTTCTCTCTCTTGCGCACTTGTTTCACCGACTTGATGCGAACTTGCTTGATGTACAAATGAGGAGGGCGTCACCCTCTATTTATACTTGTTTATGGCTGACTTTTTCACTGTGGGGTCGACTTCACTTGGGTGACTAGGTCGACTTTCCTGGGGCAGTTTTATGCTGGGGTCGACTTATCTGAGTAACAATATAATAATCTTTTATTTATTTTTCTTCTGGATTCTTCTAGGTCGACATAAGAATATATTCCGAAGCTACATAAAATATCAACAACGAGAAGGGGAATGAGTGCGTGTAGGATGGATTGGGAGCGTGGGGGAGCAAATTAATGGAACTGGCGATGCGCAACTGGAGAAGGAGCTCTGTGGTGATGGATTGAGCAGCGCAGGGTAGGGAGGAAGAGTGTAATGCCGAGGAGGAGTGCGATGGGGCAGGCGAAGGAATGAGCAAGTACGTGGGTAGTGGTAAGGCATTAGGGAGGCGGCACAACAAGGGAGAAGTGTTGAGGAAGGGTGGATAAGGGAGATGGGGGCATGCGCAATGCTAATGGCGTGGGGAGAACGCTAGAGTGTGCATGGAGCAGCAAAGAGGAAGGGGCGTTGCATGGGAGGTGTAGGAGAGGGGGAATGTGTGGTAGTGAAAGCTAGATGGGAATGGAGTATGAGGCGTGCGCAGAGGAGTGTTGTGTAGAGCGTAAGAGTAGGATATGGAGAAGAGTGTAGGCAAGTGTGAGAGATGGAGGGAGGCCTGAGGACGAGATGGAGTGAAGGGCAATGAGTATGGAAAGAGCAGAGTGGAAAACATGGAAGAGGGCCAAGGGCCTGATTTTTGGTCAAAGACCAACCTAACTCAGAGAAGCTCTAATTTTATGATTGGCCAAAAGCTAAAGTTCAAAGAACCTCTTGGAGGGTAATGGCCAAAGGCCAAAATCAATGGAAGTGCCCGAGGAAAGGGCTTTGATACCAATGTTGTAAACTAACCCGGTTCTGTCCAAAAGAATAGGTCAAGTAAATATAATCCATAATGGATAAGAAAATATATACAGAATAATACGAATAAGATAAATAAGATTACATTTGAGGGCTTGATATATATATATATATATATATATATATATATATATATATATATATATATATATATATATAATAGCCCTTATTAATAGTTACGTCTTTTTTATAAGACATATCTTTTTAATGACTTTTTATTAATTTTTTATTATTATTATATCAATGTTATATATGTTCATAACACTGGCCAGACAAAGTCCAAACCCAAACCAACACAAAACTCGACCTGGGCATCGATTCGGTACGAAACCGATCGACCCAATGCCTGAATTGGCATGTTCGGTACCGAACCGGTCCAAACCAGTCGAGCTCATCTTAAACCGATCGGGTCGACCTTCGTTCTGCCTCCACGGTACTACACAAGTGTTTTTATTGTTTTTCAAAAATAACTTTAAAAAAACTAAATCTAAACCCTAAAACATTGCTACAAGCCTACAAATACACCACACTCCTCCAATTTTCCTCACACATCCCATTCTCTCATCCATCATTGATTCTATTGGAGGCTTGCCGCTTGGAGCATTTGTGTCAATTGTTAACTTGTGCCTAACAGTCTATAGTTGTTAGCATTTGTGAATTGTCGACTTCTAGTTGTTAGTGTGGCAGGTTGTAGCTGTTGGAAATGTGGCAGCTGGCTTGTGAGTGACAAAGTGTGGCTATAGTTGTGCCTGTGCAGTGTGTTGTTGTTGACAGTTGTGAGTGTGGCTATAGCTATGAGCCTGTGGGCTTGTGAGTTGCGACTCTCTAAGTGCGGCTGTAATTGTTGCCATTTGCCAAGTTGCCACTGCCAGTTGAAATCATAGCTTGGAATGTCAATTTTTTTTTCATTAAAATTGTAAATTTTTATGTATTTTTAATAGGCCGAGTCATTGAAATCAAACCCCTCCAGTTCATTATCAGTTCCGGTTTCAGTCCAAATTGACCCTTGATCGGTTCGAATCCCGATTACGAGTTTTAAAACATTGCTCCATCATACAGCTCTTCCTCCTCCTCATCTACTCTCTCCAAACTGAGATTTGCATATGTCGGTGTGGAGGATGATCCCTCAAGAGGATCACCATCATCAAAAGTGAACGGATCTAACACCACTTCACTGAGATCCAAGATGGCTAATACCAACTCAACACTACTACCCAAACCCATATCATCAAGAAACACATCCCACATCTTTGTTTTTACTTTTTCCCTTGAATCACTCCTCCCTTTGCTTGTAAATAAGATGGAGGTTGGAGCGCTGCTGCTGGGAATCGCTCTGCACCCCCACGAATCGATCCCAATTCGCGATCCGGAAGGAATCGATGAGGAATCGATTCTGGAATTGCGAATCCTCATCGATTCCTCCCGGAATCAATTTCGTAATTCGCGCTTCCTTGGAGAAAAAAAACACTCCCTGGAATTTTAGGAATCGATCCGGAATAGCTCCGGAATCGACGGTTTTGGATCGATTCCTAAGAGATCCCAGGGAAAAAAATCACTCTCGAAAATGCTTCCCGAGCAATTCCACGATTTTTTTTTCTTTTTTTTTCAGGATTGGCTAGGGTTAATTTGGGCAAATAAAGTCTTTTGGACTCCATTTGGACTCATTCTATGCCCTCAGTGGTAAACAGTTTGATGTGCCCCCCATGGTAAACAGTTTAAAACTTTGATGTGCCCCAGGTTGGTGAATAGTAGTTTCACATACAATAAATGCATTTTCTGCCCCAAGATGAAGCTGTCAAATGCATTCTTTAGGAGTGTCGGTTTTCTTGTCAATGTTGGAAATTAGCACAGCAGAGGTTCTCTTAAATGATCCAGGGTACCATTCATTGTAGAGTAGCTATTCTTGGGGACTAACTCTTTCATCAGTCACCTTATCAAGGCTTGTGGCATTGTATCCATATTGTTGTTATGTTCTCTTTATGGAAATTGTGTTGTAAGTATGTTTTTGAGGACTCTAGTGGCACTGTTCTTCCTTTCAAGGGTTGTGGATGGATGAGCTTTGTGCCCAACTCAAGGGTGAAGAGTTTTTGCTCATTAGAGATGAAAAAAGTGAATTGATAACTCAATATTCAGAATTTATTGTAGCTGTAACTGCAATAAGATAACTGCTACAATGTCTGTATATTCTTATCTTTTCTTGTACAGATTTTGTTCTCCTTGTACATAACTGTTTTCTGGGTAAAATAAGAAGTATATTTGAAAAAAAACACTTTTACAGGAGTTTCAAAAAGGTCTGTCCCATTGTCTGTCAAAACCCTAGCCTTGGGTTTACCTTCACATCATATATCAGACAATGACATTATAGAAATTGGACGAATAAATAAGGAAAATTTGGCAGTACACTAGTAAAGGGGCCTTTTCAGAAGCACCTTTGCAATATCAATAAAGTTTATGTTCTATTCAGAAGGGATAAAAGTATAAAATAGAAAACCGTCTGCATGTTAATTTTAATCAAATTCTAATTAATACAGTTGGGTTATATGAGAAAAATGATATTGACATATGAGGGTCAAATACATGCAGCATTGTTTTAAAGTCGATGCCATCAGCTACACATTTGTACTTCCCTTACAAAAATTCAACTTCTGTTACAAAAATTCAATCATAGAGTTTGTTTGATAAAGTAAATCTTAACAATAACTTAATATCTTTGCAAGTTTGATATTGGATTTAAAGACATCACTTGCAAATGGTCATTGCCATAGCTATGTCATTCCAGAAAATCATCTGAGATGTCCTAGATGATTGATGTTATATCAATGTGTACTAAATGGTTATATGAATATCTATGTTTTCATGTTTTCTATTGCTAATTTGGCATAATACATGTTTTTTTTAATATATATGCATCAAAATATATTAAAATATATATTATATAAAAAACGCTCCCAAAACGGAAGCTTTTGAAAAATTCGCTTTTCGATCCCACTCCCCGCTCCCAACAGTGTAGGGTTGGAGTCCACATACACCATTGCCTCTACCTTAGACTACTCAACCCTGCTCTTCTTCAATTGTACAAATTCCCATAGGTGCTCTAATTACTCTCGCAACAATAGGATGAAGTAGCCTAAGAGAGGATCCTCAAGGATAAATCCTGTAGAATAGGGCATGTTGCCCCATGAGTTTCCCACCAAGCATAGGGCTTCTTAACACCCTTGTCTTTGAGCACATCATAAACTCCAAATCTCCCAATGCTAGTGAAAAACTCTGCGAAAACCTCCTCCACCTCATCAAGGATGCTCTATCCTTCTAAATGCTTCCTTCCTCCCTTGTGAAATCTCTCCATCCCTATGGGGGACTCTGTGTGAAGGCCACAATTGAGCCAATCATTATTGTAGTGCTAAGGATTGAATGAGTGAGCCAACCAATTCAAAAGTATGCAATTCTTATCCCACCTACTGATAAGAATATCTTGTATGTCAATCACTAAGCTCTCTACCGATGTCCCATACTCATAGCACTCATTCTGTAAAATAACGATATTCACTACCTCAATCATGGAATCCCACCCCTTCTAAACATCTCCTAAAATTGGTTGGTCCATTTCTGCAAACCGCAACAAAGAAAAGATAGGATCCATGATCTTAATAAGATCTACTCTCTCCCACCGACCATCATCTAACATTATATCCTTGACCTTTTTTGAAGAAGCACAATCCGACTTTCTCCAAAAAGATCAAAACTCTGAAATAACCATGGAACCAAAAGCGGTCTTGACCTCACTCAACCTCTTAAGCATGATGAATGAGGAGGCAAACCAAATATCTACAATCTTCAACAATGATAGATGTGTATACTCTTTATAGATTATGAGGGTATCATATGGTATTATACAAAATTGTGGATATGACATGCATCATCAATAAGACTTCCCATCCATGTCACCTCGAAAGCAATAGATTTAAGTGCCAAATTCAAAGAATGAACAATGCAAGGTGTCCAAAATATCTGTGGATATTTAGCTTCCACAAGCATGCTAGCAGCCTTCCAAACAGGTGCATTATCTCTAACAAATTTCACACGAGATGAAGAAATTCGATAAACAATCAGAAAAAACTTCTTATTGGACTTTTATCAAACACTTTGATTGCAAATCTGATTTATGACTTTTCTTAACCATGAATTCATGTATCACACTGTAATGAATTTTCTGATAGTTTAAGCATAAACACCATACAACCAATCTTGTGAACTGAATATAAATGCAACACAGAAATTTAGGGCCAAGCCCAAGGCAAAACCTCACCAGAGGAAAACCCAGAGAAACTCAAAAATTCAACAACTCAAAATTTCCTCTACAGCATCAAAACAATTTCAGAAACTACAATCATCTGCAAATTTGCATTGGAAATTGTGCCAAATAATACTCATAATCTACCCACACGTGAGAACTGTACACAGCAGTTTTTCGAGATTCGTGCCAAGTATGGATTGTATGGATTCTGCTCAACATTAAATTCAGAAACAAAAAAAAGTCTCAAAATTCATGCCAAACTCAACCTCAATTGTCTCGAAATCTGTGCCAACAATCTGCCTCGTTTTCTGTGCTTGTATGGTTTGCAATGATGGTTGTACGGTCCAACGAATGCTACAGGAATTTCTTGGGAATCATGCCCTCAAGTTGTCTTGATGAACAGCTCTAACAAAACATAAATCTCATTAAAGATTTAATTTATCTCTCTCACTTGTCTTCTTCTCTCCTGATGCATCTTATTCTTCTTTCAAAGTGTTTAAATAATCACTTAAACCCCTCATGAACCCTAACTACCTTCAATAACCCTAACTTCTTCAATGAATGGCTAGAATTAAAAGATCTAAAGGGTCATCATTAATTGCACATTTTATTCCTTTTAATAATAAATAAATGCACATTTACATAAGGGACCCACATTACTTAAGTGAAACTCACTTTTAAAATATAAAAGTCACTTTATTATATTTACAAAGTAACACTAGGAAAGACAACTTTCTCCCCCCCATGTGACATCAAAATCATGGGGAAGGGCCAACTAAGTTATAAAAACTAACAGTCCCTCTTAACGAGAGAGGTCCTCTGACAATGCCTGTATCTCAACATGGCGACTGCATTGAAAGGATAAAACCCTTGTATCTCATAAAGTTTGTTGAGACTACTTGTGTGTAGATGAGCCCATGCAATACAGTAAAATCTTTAAAGCCCTTTATTTGACAGCTCACCTGATTCAGCACAAGGCATATTTCATGGTTATATCAAATACATGCTGACTGAATTTTGATATGGATGAGTTTAGGGAACTGTTTGGTGCTCAAATTGCAAGACAGTTTCATCCTATTGACTTTTCAAGCATCCCTGGTTTCCCTAATATTGTTCATGGCAGTTGGGATACGTATAAATGGCTTCCAATCTTTCATGGAAATGGTGACTCAGCCATCTGGCATATCAAGTCTTTCCTCCAGTTTATGGCTGACTTCAATATTAGTTGTGAAGATAATATGATGCAGATGTTTGCTAGTACTCTTCGGGGAGATGCTTGTTACTGGTTTTGCTATAGCCTCCCTAGCAAATGTATTTCCTCCTTTTCAAGTTTGCTATGCATATTTTTGAAGCAATGGCATAATGATGGGGATAGTATGAAAGGTCTGGAAAGGCTACTTAAAACAATGTTTACCCACTACTTGCTAAAGACAAAGTATCATGAATATCCTCTTCATATTACCATGGTTAAAAATATTGAAGATTTGGAGCTACTTCTAGAATACTTCGGTAAGATGATGACATGTGTACTCCAGCTATGCATTATAAAGAAGCACATGAGGAGCCCTTGATCGAAAATATGGTCAGATACATTCCTCATATGGCCATGATATGCAACACTGAAGAATTGAAGTGTCGTCAGGTGTATAATGATAACATTTTTCCAAATTTGCCTCCTGAGGAACCCATGACTGAAGCCCATGAAGAGCCATTGATTGAAGATACTGTTGAAGACCCTCCTTATGTTGAAATTAATGGAAGATTTTGATGAGCCTCAAGGTTATTTCATTAAAATTGATGACATTTATATGCCAGATCTCCCTCAGGAAGAGACCATTACAAAAGCCTATAGAGAAGTTGATGATGAAATCTGTAATGTGTTTGATGACACTTCCCCATGTTCTCCACATGCTGATGAAAATTGGGAAAGTTGGTTCCCTTGTGATATCTTTGAAAGCACACTTTTTGAAGATGATTATTATGAACATGAGCAGGATGGGTATAGCCAGGGATGTGGTGCCAACGATGAAGACTCTCTCATATCTGACATAGATGGGAATGATGACTATTGGACTTCTATTGAAAATCCAACCTATGAGACTTTTGAAAATCTTATTGAGAATCCCATCTATGATATATCCAGTGAAGGGAGTGTTTATCTTGAGACTATGGAATATCTTAATGTCGAGGAGCAGCATCTAGTGTTCTCATATGATCATTCGGAGCTATATATGAGTATCAATAATGAAAAGACCTGGAGAGGCAGTATAGTGATGAGTCAGATTGGATGCAGTCAATTGAACAACCGTCATCTTAGCATGAAGAGGTCCCTTTTGATTTGGAGCAGCCTGGGTTTTATACACAGAGTTATCATTCAATAAGCCTTATTGAAAAGTATAAGGGAGTGGTTGATCTGCCCCGTCATACAAATTTATACATCAGTCCTATCCAATCTTGGATAGAAGAAGCCTGCAGGGGGACTTGTCAGTTTGGGAAGCAGTGCAATGACATTGTTCACACCTATTATCTCCCATCCAGCCCTCCAATCCAGAATTATCACGCAGGTTTGCATTTCATGAATAAGGTATCCTTGTTTTAGCTGGTAACCAAAGACAAGGCCAAAACTTCAAAATTGATAAAATGTTAAGATGGATGCATTGGATTTTTCATTTTAATTAACATTTTGATTATGTTATGCTTAGAGTAGAAAATAAGCTCATCAAAGTGAGCATTTACGTTTTGCATTTTGATTATGTTAGTTTTTCTTTTTGAATAATGCAACTTACGGTTCATTAGCTTCTTATAAGAGCTTGTGCTACTGAAGGGTTTTCTTGTCAAATTGAGATGTTTTTACAGGTCATAGAAACCGGAGATTCTGGTATTCTCGTATGCTCTTGTTGCCTGAAGTCCAGATCAAGCACACGTCCTACAGTAGGAGCTAGATGTTACCAGCTAAGTTGTACGTAGTTGGACTTTCAGGTGAGCGGGCAATGTATGAACATGTTACGTGTTCTTTATCCATGTTTTGAGGTCCATCAGGCCTATTTCAGGGCCCTTTTTTTATTTGTTTCTTCAAATGTCCATGCCCTGCGGGGTTTGTAATAAAGTGTACTAGCATGCTATTTTTATGTAAAGGACTTGGCTTCCTAGGACATGTCAATCAAGTTAGGTATTCCATGGAGTTTTTTCACTTATTAATTATGTTTTTCGTTTTGGCAAGACATAATGTTTGAGTTTTTCTCCTGCTCCTCCAAAGCTGGAATGCTCGGCGTGGTGGTTAGGCCTTTATAGGTTATTAAAGTCCATGGGTCAATGTATATGAACATGCTAGACACTAGAATTGAATCGTATGGACATGTGCTAGGTCCCCCTAGGTTTTGTTTTTATGTTCTGAAAAAAAAAATCCCATAAAGTTAAGCCATTTTTTAATGGTTTAATTAAAAATTTTAAAAATGTTGTCAAAGTGTGGTCTAGGGGTCTTTTCTGCCTTGGGGGTGCTCATTTTCAAGCTCAGAGCACCTACTTTACCCCAAGACCCACTTTCCTAAGTATTCTTGTACTTTATTTTTCATATTTTTCACTTTTCCCAAAAAAGGTCAAAAAAGTGAAAAAATGCCAAAAATTTGAAAAATGTGAAAATACCCAATTCCTAAATTGATGGAATTTGGAACAGGTCTTGGTCAGATTTGATGGAGAGGATTTAGGGAGTGTTTTGGGCTGATTTATGGCAACACTAAATGAGGGAATCTCTTCCCCACAAAGAGGAGGGCGCATTCCTCTAAAGGGGGGCGCATTTCCCAAGGAGGGGGGCCCATAAATTAAGGAATGTGCAGCATGTTTTAAGGCTGCCTTTAGGCTGATTTTTGGCAGCCCAAATGGTGGAAGCACTCCCCCCAATCAAGCCTCAAATTATGGCATGATTCCTCTCCATGACAAGTGCACCCTCTCCTCTTAGTTTTTCTATATAAGCATGTCCCCTCTCCATTGTTTTTCATGAGAAGGTGGAACCTCTGCTCAAGCATTGTATATCATTGTAAGGAATTTTGTTTATGAATAAAGGCTTTGGAGGAAATGTGGCTCTATGGTGTGAGGATGATCATGTTCTAATTTGTGCATAAGGTAATCTGTGTCTTTACATTTTTATTCGCATTTGACTGTTGATCATAGGCTGGCTGTTGAAGGAGATGTACATCTTCGTAAGGTGAAGTAGTTTGATCTAATCCATTATTTCTCTGTCATGTTATTATAGAGAAGTTAGATTTACAAAGTTATCTTTTTTAAAATGCTTGTATCTAAATCTCTATGTTAGTCTACAAGAGTTGCTCTTGATCTTTCTTGTGTGAGTTGTTTTTTGTGATAACAGGTTGTCAATCTAAAGAGTTTGTGGAGCTTGTTTGCATCCATTTTCCTTCAAGAAAGATCCAAGGAGAACTAGTCCCTCTGATCCCCACTCTCGAGGACCCCATTGCCCAAGTTCGAAGGCGTTTTCCCCTCCTTTCTTCTCCTCACCAAAACTTCAAATTTTTCTCCGTTACTTCGGTTTGCATATCTCAAATCTACTCCGTTTGCAATATTATAAATAGATCTTAGTTATTTTCAAAGCAAAAAATCTTAAATCTAGATCTAGTATAAGCATATTTTTGTTACAAGTTTATTTCTGCATATTTTCAAGGCTTGAACAAGTAGTACGTTAAGATCGGCTTAAAAGTTTATTTGGTTGATGTAAGAGCTTTTAATTTGCTTCTCTTTGAGTATGCAAAGATCCTAAGGAAACAAGCCTTACAGCTTGTCCCACTTAGTTCATTTTTTGCATTTTTACTTAGATTTTCTTTTAGAAATTTTTGGGTAATTTTTAGGTAAGTCCCAAAACACTTTTAAAGTGTTTTTGGGCGTTAATTACTAACATTCGCTTGATGTTTTGCAGCATTTCATGAACAGGTAGGAGGAAACTTTGGTCGTATTTCAGTAGATTAAGCCATCCGGGGCACCCAAGAACCTTTCCCCTTCATACAGATACTTGTTCTATGAATTTTGTAATCCTTTGAATCAATTTTAAAGGACCTGGGCACTTCTATTTGCATTGTAAAACGAAAAATTAAATGAGAGCAAGTGGGATACCCAGCACCCACACCCCATCCCCCCACGGGGAACTGCCTCGACTCAAATATTGTGGTTTGCAATTTTTTAGTTTAGATTTCATTTTTTCGCACTTAATAAAATTTAACTAGGGCTAAAATTTACCTTGTTGGTTTGTTCCAGTGGCAGGCCACAAGTTCACTCGGGACCTAGCTTTTTCACATTTTTTCAACAATTTTTACTTTTAGTTAACCCCCTTGCTTTCCCGAAGTACGGATTTCAAGATAAGGGCTTGCCCGAGTACTGGCCAGAAAAGAGACTCTTGGGGTTTTAATAAACAAGAAAACATTGTTCAAAAACTCTTAAAATTAACGAGGCTTCGTCCCCTTTTGCTCTAGAAATTCTTCAAAGGAAGCAAGAACCACTGGGTAGTGACCTCGGGATACCGTTAGAATGCACCCTCGTTTGGTGTAGTGTTGAACACCTCCCAGAGACTCTGATCCAACCCACATTTCTGAGTGAGGAGCCACCTTTGTCATAATCCGGACATATTTCTAATACCTCACGGTATATTGGAAATTCCCCTCCCTAATAATCTACTCATCTCCATAATAATAATAAAATTCACCAAGAACACATGCAAAACATTGTCTATTTGATTCAAGCATTTCTTTCTGGCACTGGTCTTGTTATTTAATATTTTATAATGTTGGATATTTATGTTTCAATGATGATGTTGGATAACGAATGATACGAATTTTAATATTGCATTGTTCTTGTGATCAAATTTCTAACTGCTAGATTAGTTTTCTTTTTTCTCTTTTCGTAGATTAAACACCTTAGATCTTCTTTCTTTTTTGGGTCCACCCCCCTTGGCTTCGCTAGGAGTAAGCCTAGATGGAGGAGTCGAGTTTCAGGTGACAGCACTTCACTCCGGCTTGCCCCCAAGGCAACACAGAGCGGCTTGAAGATTTCTGCGTGTTTTCCCAGGTGTGCATCAAGGCAGCAACGGGTTGTACGATGTGGCTATACGGTCCAATGAATGCTACAGGAATTTCTTGGAAATCGTGCCCTCAAGTTGTCTTGATGAACAACTCTCACAAAACAGGAATCTCCTTCAAGATTTAATTTCTCACTCTCACTCGTCTTCTTCTCTCTTGATGTATCTTATTCTTCTTTCAAAGTATCTGAATAATCACTTAAACCCCTCATGAACCCTAACTACCTTCAATAACCCTAACTTCTTCAATGAATGGTTAGGATTAAAATATCTAAAGGGTCATCATTAATTGCACATTTAATTCCTTTTCATAATATATAAATGCAGATTACTTAAGTGAAACTTACTTTTAAAATATAAAAGTCACTTTATTATATTTACAAAGTAACACTAGGAAAGACAACATTGTTCCCCCCCCCATGTGACATCAAAATCATAGGGGAGGACCAACTGAGTTATAAAAACTAACACAAGATCAACACCTACATCTTCAATAACTTTAATGAACAACTCACCCATATATTGTATTCTTGTATTTTCATAGAGCTTCTGCCGCTTCCAAAAAGACTAGTCCATTTAGGAAAGACACCATGAAATTGATGAGTGGACGGTGTGCTGCATCTATCCATCCATCCGAACAATACTGACATCAGATGAAGGCCATGAGGATTTTATCCACCTCCTTCTTTGCCTTAACCAACAATGTGGTTCTAATCTTCTCTGAACTAGGAGGCAAATACCCTGTTGGAGCTTGTTCAACTAGAGCTTGACACATCTCAATAAACAAAGGCAATTGTGCAACAAAAAATAAAATGAAGTTGAGATAGAAAAAAAACACGAAGGTAAGAACAATCTCCTCTCACTTCTCTTGCTCAATTATCTTGTCCATTAGACTATCACTTGGAGTTGGCTTCTTTCTTGGTGGCTAACTTGCAGTACCAGTCCCAAATTAGCTAGTAGGTTTCCTCAAGAATGGAAGAGGATCCTCATTTTTTTTCTTTCCTACTTGCTGCTGCCACCTTCCTTGAGCCAATTTTATCCTCTTTTTCTATTTTGTTTCTTTTGGTAGCACTCACCCCTCTACATGGTCCAAGTCCATATTCAAGTGCCAAAGAATGGGCCTTAACTAGGAAGTCGGAGCTCTCTTATATAGTGTTGTAGGAACTACATGTCCAAAGAACATTCCCTCCCCCAGCAAGCTTTGCCCCAGGCCCTTTGTCTTGTCACATACTTCCACAATGGATATTTATTTTCTTGAGCTTGTTGTCTTGCTACAACATGGTCTCTTTCAAGATTGGAAGCAGCTCCACTTGCTGCAGATGGGGCACTAGCAACAGCAAAGGTAGATGAGCTTGGAGGAAGAGGGGTCACACTAATAGGGACATTCCTCCCTTTCCTTTGACATTTACCAGCTTCCTTTAATGATTGAGCCATGAAAACTGTGGAATAAATGAAGAAAACAACAGTCTGGAAATTTTGTTTGCTAATCCACTTGTAAATCCTCCAAATGCATCTGCAAATCCTTCAAATCCCTTCACCGGGACTGTAAAAACCTCTAAGAGCTCTGTCCCTCAGCTAAAAAAGTGAAAAAATGAGGGAGAAATCGTCTTTGCCAAGTCATCAGGTTTCTCTCTGCTATCCCTCCCCTAATGGCAAGCCCGAGCCCACTACTGACATCTAGTAAACAAAATATCCAGTGACTTTCTGGTTCTGAAGTGAGGAGAGGGGGACTATGAGAACCCGTGGGTCCCTTTTCCACTGCACCTGTCGAACAGGCAGGACACTATCTAGGGCACATGTCCTTTCACAAGACACATGCCAAACCTACGTCGGACATGTGTCCTCACGTTTTTGTGTCCGACACGTGGGATATGGACACATAGCCCCTAAGGGACATCTCCAATTCCCAAATCCTATCACTTAAGACAGAAAAAACTAAAAAGTGTAGAGTAATTGAACCGAGATAGTTAGGAACTGAATACAAATACAACGCCTTGAAACAACTGTGGTGAATGTAACATTGAAAAACCTAAAGTTCTTTTTATTTTCTAAGAACTCGTATTTAAAGTTTATTTGGATGTGCCTGTCACATTTTAGTAAGTAGTAAAAGAAAACTTGAACTTAATCTAGATTCTATAGTTCTTAAAAAGTACATTTTAAAATTTACTTTAAGTGTAACAATGCTATGCACATTTGTTGGCACACTTGAGAGAAAAGAATTTACCTGGCATTGCTGAAGTTTATTTGTCTAACAATATTATAGTAATTTGTTGCAATCGTCAGTGGACAGTAATTTTTGGGCTCTCGGTGAAGCAGTCACACTGCATTATTGCCAATAATTCTATAATATTGTCTATGGAAGCCATTTACACCAACACTGAGGCATAAGACAATGTTGAAAGAAACACAAGTACAAAATCATGAAACTGACAGATAACTTAGAATATAGTCCGCCAAAAAACAACAGTGCAGAAAGTCATCTACAAGTTCCAACAATGCTTCCATTTGGAGAAGTGTTTATAGCTGTTACTGCTATCACATCAATAGTATCATATGCAACTATTTGTGGTGACTTGCGATATCCAAAGATTAAGAAAAGCTTACTTCTGAAGCTCTGCAATCTTGCGAGGCACATCATCACAAGTGTCGACACCAGGAAGGCCATCAATCATAGACGTCCAGGACTGCAGCTCATTTTCTAAGCAAGTTACTTTCGATTGAAGTTCTGGCAAAGCTTCTAAAGCTGCTTCAGCCCGATCAGCTCGCTGCTTTTCTTCCAAAAGTTTCTCTCTTAACAACTCAGCATTGGTGTGAAACATGTTCGACTTCCTTGCCTCTGCCACTTCAGCCTCCTAAAAGCAGAGAAACAATATCCAGTCCACTTCTTAAGTAAACATCACTACTGTATTCAAAACAATAGAACCATTCAGTGACCAAACCAGAAAGAGATATGTGGATCAAAAACATAAATGACCCTAGAACTGTAATGCAATTGGCCCAATGGACAAGCCACAGTATTGTAAACAAGCCGCAGCCACTTTTATAACTATTGTTAGCCAAACACTGATTCTGTTGAGAAAGAGAAATGAGAAATATGAATTTTGAATAATGCAGAAAGTAGAAATACAAATTCAAAACATAAATGACCCAAAACCTGTAACACAATCAGCCCAATGGGCAATATCCCACAACAAACTGAAATCTTATCAGCTCTTTGAATAACCCCCATAATGGCATAAACTAATCATTGAATCCGTCAAGAATAGATGGGCAATAGGAATTTTGAATAATTCCAAAAGAGAAACACAATACCACAACAAATTACATTTTGATATAATCAACATAAATATATCCCAAATAATAAACAGGGAAGAAAAAATACATAATCTACTTTATGATTCCCAGTAATGAATAAGACAAACAAAATGCCTCCATGTTCAGAAGAAAAAGCCATTCACCATTAAATATCACTGCTCTATCTATACTGGTCAAATAAATGGCTGTCCAGAATAAAGTGACAACTACATACACACCCTTCTTAAACAGAGATAAATGCATCCAGAACAAAATTGTGATTGTGTTTGGAAGTGTTAATCATATGCAAATAGAAGTGAGGAAATCAGAAGAACAAGCAAATAGCAACCTCCTCTGCCCATATGTTTCTCCCAAAGGCACTACCCTAAGCCTGTTACGTGTACTCCATACAAGGTCAAAGGAAAAGAAAGAAACCTAGCACAAGCACACTGAGGAAGAATCTCAAGTGGAGAAGGAATTAATCTTAAGCCTTATAAGTTATGCCTTTGCATTACAATGTAACATATATCCATAAAACTGTGTTAAACTTGGTGCCTAAAGAATAACCATAGAAATAGATCTTCAGCTATCTTATGAGTCTAGCCTAAAAATTAGTTATCTTATCAATATTCATTTCTCACAAGAACTAAAAATAACTTAGTGCTAAAATAGACTGCTAAAATAAACAAATAAAAAGGACAAAACAGCAAACAATACCAGCCTAAGACTCAGGGTAAGGGACTATGAAAGTACAGTCATTATCAAGAGAGATACAATCATTCCAATGAGTAGCTCAAAGTTTCAAAGAAAAGGCAAACAAAGCAAAGAGGGGTTGAGACTGGCCATCGCCATGCAAATGACCAAGATTCAGACACCTGTGTGAGCAGTGCCCCTGTATGCAAGTTGGGCAAGTTTAATAGTTCCTTGCATTAAACATGGTTTTGATAATGCAAATAATGGGGCTCAAAGATGCCCACTGATCAGAAAAATGTTTACCCCAACCAAAAAACTAAGTACAGCGATGATGATATGAAAGAAAAAGAGTGTTACCCAAACTTTTGGATTACCCCTTTGAAATTTTTAGATATAGTGCTCTTTCCTAATGTTGGCTCAAAGTCATCCGAACCCAGCTGCTCTTCTGGCTCCCCCTGTGATTGAGTTTGTCATCATTGAGAACTTCTTCCCATTCTGTGTGCAAAATCACAATCCAGATCGCTGCAAAGCCTACAAACAGCAGCATACGATCACAGCTGCCAGTTGGAAGGAAGAGATCAAGAAACATGACCTTGAAGTCAATGTCTTGTTTCCCACAGAACCTCAGGAGATGGAGAATGCTGTTCCCACGGAGCCTTGGGAGATGGAGAATGCAGTGCAGACCCGAGGACAGCTAGAATAGTCCAGGGGAAAGCAAGCTACAACAATACCTAGTGCAGCAAAGTCGTTCAATGTTGCTCCATCAAATGCCCCACCAGAGACCAGCAGATCCATCATGCAACACACCAGCGCAGTCCATGAAAGGCAGTACTTACAATCCATTTCAACCAACTTCCAGAACGCAACCATTTCCAGCTATGAAAAATGTCTGCCTTGTTCCTTATGATGTTGTCAACAATCTACTCAAATATTCTTCTACAATTAACTAGATGGATGCCCTTGGGGTTAAAGTATACTCAATACTATGAAACTGACTAGTGTTAAATTTTCAGAATTTACTTCAATCTGATCTAGGATCTTAACTGAGAGAACAACATGTACAGCATATCAATCATGGACACAATAATGCAAGCACACAAGAGATACAGATTTTACTTGGGGAAAACCATAAAGGTGAAAAACCCCAATAACTTCCTCAGAGATAGATAGAGCAATGATACAACCAGAATACAAGAGATAGTCTTCTCCTAGCAGCAGCGCCTCCTCCTCCACAAGTGCGCCACTCTCCCAAGTGTGAGTGAGAGAATAGAATGTGTAAAATGAGAGAGACACACTCTCTATTTATACACTAACTTGACTTGACCTTTACTCAACTAGGTCGGCCTCAACTTAACCACTTAACATAATGCTGACTAGGCCGACATCCAATAGGGTGGTCTAATAACCCTTTGACCCACATGGCCGACCCCCAATAGGGTGGTCTAATAACCCTTCGACCCACATGACTTATACAGAGCCGACCCCAACAAGGTGGTCTAATAACCCATCAAGTATAAGTTACGACACTTACAATATAAATGACGACACTTCCGTATAGAGGAATAATAACATCTCTATAGGAATACAATATACATATATGTGAAATACATTCCGAAGTTACATATACATCAACACTCCCTCTTAACTAGGAAGGTATTTCTCGACACAGGTCTTCTAGCACAAGTCATCTTCTCTGGATCATCGTCACTGCTGCTGCTATCTCAATCAATCTCTGAATCTACTCGTCATAGGAAGTTCTACAGAGCCAGTCCTTTTTCATACTGGATGTAGACCCACCACCTGCAGGTCTTCGTCATCACTGGCCATACTATGGAATCCTCAGGACTTATTACGTGCGTCACAAAACCTTAAAAGAGTCTCTTGACTAGGAAGAACCCTAAAGAGCATCTGAGGCCTTTTTCATCCTGTCCAGATCTCTAGGACTTATTACATGTGACCCCATCACAAAACCTCGAAAGAGAATCCCAGGACTGATTAGAAGCACAAGGCTCGACCTATCGGATCTCCCAGGGCACAAATTACATGTGGTCACCACAAAACCTCGAAAGAGCATCCCAGGACTGATTACGAGCACAAGGCTCAACCTATCGGATCTCCCAGGGCACAAATAACATGTGGTCATGGCAAAACCTTGAAAGAGCATCCCAGGACTGATTACGAGCACACGGCTCAACCTATCGGATCTCCCAGGGCACAAATTACATGCCATAGGACAAAACCTCGAAAGAGTATCTGCCAGATATCCCAGAGAACAAATTACATGCCATAGGAAAAACCTCGAAAGACTATCTGCAGATCTCCCAGGGAACAAATTACATGCCATAGGAAAAACCTCGAAAGAGCATCTCAAGATGTTACGGGTACACAACTCCGACCTGAAGATCTCCCAGGGCACAAATTATATGTCCTCCCAGAGCAATGTCTCGAAAGAGCATCCCAGGCTGTTACGGGTACACAACTCCGACCTATAGGATCTCCCAGACATGCTCATCTGCACAACTTGATCCACGGCCACAAAGTATCATCCTGATACTCACCATACATCATCCTGATGTACACATGATCATCTTGATCATCATCACTGCAACATCCTGCTGCATGTCATCTGGAGAAGCTCGTCATCCACGATCATCCTGATCATACAATGCATCCACCTGATGCATACCAAGTATCTACCTGACACATATCATCATACATGATCTACCTGATCATACAATGTATCCACCTAATACATACACAGATACATGATCAACACAATGTATCCACCTGATACATATCAACATACATGATCTCAGTATCCACCTGATACAAATATAGATACATGGTCCAAGCATCCAACATGATGCATATACAAAATACATACAAATGATCCAACTGATCATATCCAGCATCCAACATGATGCATACATACATAAATGATTCAACTGATCATATCCAGCATCCAACATGATGCATATATATATAAATGATCCAACTGATCATAACAAGCATCCAACATGATGCATATATACATATACAGAGTAGTAACCGGAGCATCGTCCTGATGCTCATCATCCATGATCCTCCTGATCATCATAGCATCGTCCTCTTCAGATCATCTCATCGTCCACGAAGCACAGCCCAGATGCACATCATCCAGCACTTACACCACCGACATGGGAGAACACATCTACCACAATTCAGGGAAGGCTCCAGCCCTTACTTTTTCACCATGGGAGAACACATCTACCACCATGTGAAAAATGGCTTAGCAATTACATCACGACCAAGGGAGAACATATCAACCATGTCAGAAAAGCTCATGTGCATCTGCATCTTCCGGACTCATCACTTCCCTTTGGAAGGAACCTTGATCTGAAGTGCACCAAGCCTCTCTCTGAAGTACTCAAACTGCACTCTGGCCAACGGCTTGGTCAATACATCTGCAACCTGCTCATCCGTCGCAACATACTTTGCTTCGGCTGTACTCAGTGCTACGCAGGACTGCTAAACCAAGAGATCACACCTGATCCCATACTGAAGCAGCACCCAGAAGTGCTCTTCCTATCTGTAGCACTGCATGCCCAATCTGAATCAACATAACCCTGCAGGGTAAACTTTTGATTCGCATCGTACTTGAGCCCATAATCAACCGGATCAGATGGAGCATCACACAGAAGCTTCAGGTTCGATTCCATAGGTGTGGCCATAGCCTTGTAGTCCATCATCTCGAAACCTCTTCAGGATCTCTACTGCATACTTCCCTTGTCCAAGGAAGATTCCATCTGCACTCTGCCACACCTTCATGCCAAAAACAAATAGTGCATCATCCCCAAGTTCTGCACACATATATGACTACACCATTCAAGAAAGCTGTCTTGAAATCCATCTGGTGTATCTTCTATTTCATCACTTTTATATTTCTTTATGCTGCCATCTGCAGCATGCTTGATCTGATAGTTCCATTTGGAAGTCACAACAAACTTCCCTTCAACTCTTGGGACCGCATCCCAAACATCGTTCTTCATGATCGACGGATCATGGCATTCTTCCCATATCCTGGGAACTTCAATATCTTCACTAGATAATTTTGTTGCTTGAACAAATGTTGTAGTCCTTCTTTTGTAGGTGAAGGTATACGGTCTTTCCTAACAAACAAGTTAAATTGCATGATTAGAAACATCTCATAATTTTCAGACAAATTCTTACACATAAAGAATTATGTCATACAGTCATGCAATTATCTTAGCCAATGCTTCAATACAACATTCATCCATGTTCCACAACTTTCTAGATGCCTTCCAGTCTCTACCAGAACATTGTTAAGAGTTTGCACTACTCCCAACATGTTTCATTCTAGATAAGTAGCACTGGACTGTTGTACAGTGCCATAGGCCATTTACCCATCACATGCATATTAGTAGTATACTGTTCATTAATGCAATTATTCTAATATGCACAATACATATCCTAAGTCTAGGAACATGAGCATATACATCATTGAACAATTTTATTTAAACAAACAAATATGCAAGAAATGATAATAAAAATACTTATCTTTGTTTGATTGTTGGGTTGACTCCCTCTCAGTCTTTGCTTCTTTTTCTGCAACTCCATTATGATGTGGATTGTGAGAAGTGGTCAACTCCCTCTGAATATCTGCATCCTTGCAGAAACTACTGGAGTGTGCTCCCTCTTGATCTTTGCTTCCTAGATTACCTATTCTTGAACTTATATTCATTCTCGATCCCTATGCATGCTTGTTAGTATCATCATTGTGTTATCCTTGAGGACTCATACATAATCACACATTTATTAGTATAATCTTAATACTATCAAAAAACAATAATCTTAAGCATGTATAGTCATGATCATTTCAAACAGAAATAATAAGCATTAGTATTCAAGGTTTCAGGGAAGTCTTCTTTTACTCATGCATATTCTTATTTGATCATAGAACTCTTCTGGTTAGTTAAATCATCAATCAAGATAAGAGATATACTATGCATAAAACCCGTGATTACTCAAACCTATACCTTCATGATTCTTCTGGTTAGTCATTTCATCAATTATGGTAAGAAACATAATATGCATACAACCATGACTATTCAAACCTATGATTTCATGAATAATAATTATCAACAACGAAACAATATAAGATCCTAACACAAGGTAGGATTCTAGCTTGATAAAGGAAAAACATACCTGGATTAGCATGCTAGCTAGATATGTCGAACATACCCGCATAATGTCTTATGGTTCTCTTCAGTGACTTGTGCTAGTAACCTGCATGTTTCATAAGTTAACCATTGTAGAACCAAGTTATACATACCTCGTAAGTAGATCTTCTATGTGATCCATGACAATGGATGAATCTTTGTCTTCATGTCACCGTGATCATATGTTCTTGAAGTAGAACATGATTTGTCTTTCTTGGTGTACCTTTTATGTTAGCAGACAACATAAACCTCATACAACACCATAATGCATTAGTACAATCATAAGTGTTAACACCCTAACCAATGAATATCTTCTATCATGCATTCATAATTTTGTTAAGGTGATACGACAAATCTCAAATCAAGATTGTACTAACCATAATAATCATGAAGAAAAACATACCATAAACTTAAACATGAACAAATCTCGAAACATACCTCGATGAGTCATACCTGTTGAGATCGCTTGTAATCTTCTTATGTAAGGCCTTAGCCTCATCTCCCTCTGAAACAGGAACTTCTTCACTTCTGCAGGTGACCAATCCAACTTCTTCTAGGATTAACCCAATCCACTTGATTTGCAAGAACTAGGCCTGGAGCTAGATTAGGGTTTGTCAGAGAAACCCCAAAAATTCGAACTTTGAATTTCAAACTTCCAAAAGGATAGAAATATGCGCCTTGATGAGCTGATCAAGCTGGTATATTCAGAATTTGAAAACTACAAAGTTTCACTCCTCAATTTTGCCTTTGAAACTTCCAGATTCATTGGACGTGACCCCGAATTGGGGTTTGATTAAGCCCACTCTTCTACCCAATCAAAAGGTTTGATCCAAAACTCTAAGCTTCTATTTTTATGAGGAGCTTCCAGCCGTGGTCACATATTTCAAAAATTCCCATTTTTGCGGAAGCCCTAATTTTCCACTTTTCTGATCAAAGTCCCGAACTAGGGTCTGATCAAGCCCGACCTTTTGCCCAACCAAAAATTCAGATCTTGGTCTCTAAATTTCGATTTTGATGAGTAGCATTCAGCCGTGGTCTCCGATTACAAAAATTCCAACTTTATCCGAAACCCTAAATTCTGGAAGCCATGAATGAAGGTGCTCAAAAATAATTCTGTTTTGACGGAAATATGTACCTGATTGTTTCTGGTGTAACTCTGAACTTTTCAATCCACAAGGTCTGAAAACTTTTCCTAAGAGCCCGACCTGTTATCTTTCCATCCCGACAGGTCTAACCTCAATTGGATTCTCTGAGAGAGAGTTATGCCAAGTGTCACAACGTGACCTGTTTATGGGATAATATAGAAGAGTGCAATTGTACGACGTGCCACGTGTCACTGGTTCAACTTCGGCCTCTGAAAAATTTTCATGAGATATTACAGTCTGTGTACTACCTGTCACTTTTTACGAAATTTCATTTGGAGCTTCCTAGCCCAAGTTATGACCTTTTTCCCAAGGTCACCTAATTTTGACTCAGATCTGGAAGAGGCAGAAACCCTATATTGTACATATCATAAATCACAAAGTACAACGAATTAGAGGTTGTCCTTTGGACACAAGGTACATGGGGATTTGATATTCGAACTGTAAAAGTTTCAGATCCGAAACTTCGCCAAAACGGATTTAAAGCGAAAGTGATACGATAAATGGTTTTTGCTATATCAAACCCTAGCATCGTAAGTGCAACAAGTGTCATACATGCCATATCATGCCTTCTTTCAGGCTAGCTCTGATACCATGTTAAATTTTCTGAATTTACTTCAATCTGATCTAGGATCTTAACTGAGAGAACAACATGTACAGCATATCTACAGCATATCAATCATGGACA
Organism: Larix kaempferi; assembly: GCA_027924585.1. Lineage (NCBI taxonomy): Eukaryota > Viridiplantae > Streptophyta > Pinopsida > Pinales > Pinaceae > Larix > Larix kaempferi. The sequence goes on from BSBM01000756.1 coordinate 5,128,426, forward strand.
CAATAATGCAAGCACACAAGAGACACAGATTTTACTTGGGGAAAACCATAAAGGTGAAAAACCCCAATAACTTCCTCAGAGATAGATAGAGCAATGATACAACCAGAATACAAGAGATAGTCTTCTCTTAACAGCAGAGCCTCCTCCTCCACAAGTGCGCCACTCTCCCAAGTGTGAGTGAGAGAATAGAATGTGTAAAATGAGAGAGACACACTCTCTATTTATAGACTAACTTGACTTGACCTTTACTCAACTAGGTCGGCCTCAACTTAACCACTTAACATAATGCTGACTGGGCCGACACCCAATAGGGTGGTCTAATAACCCTTTGACCCACATGGCCGACCCCCAATAGGGTGGTTTAATAACCCTTCGACCCACATGACTTATACAGGGCCGACCCCAACAAGGTGGTCTAATAACCCATCAAGTATAAGTTACGACACTTACAATATAAATGACGACACTTCCGTATAGAGGAATAATAACATCTCTATAGGAATACAATATACATATATGTGAAATACATTCCGAAGTTACGTATACATCAACAACTAGAAGGTTTACAATTTTTAAACTAGCTATTCTAGCACTAAGTGAAATCAAAGATATATGTGCTAGGCATCATTCATCCCCACAAATATATACAATCATGATCCTTGAAAACCCATGATATATAAGGCCTTGTACAAATTACATCTGCATGAAGCCATGGTTCTTATAGGAGTTTGCTTCACTAAACTATCAACAAACAACCCTCTTATATCTTCAAGGATTTTAGGGTTTCTATTGCTTAAATCTTGCGAAGCTTGGCTTCTCTTGTTCACCCATTTTCAATAGATATTAAAACATTTCCGGTTCAGCAAATCGAGGAACAAGCTTTTGGGATGAACTCCTTGTGGAGTATCTCCTATTTGAATTCTCTTCTTGTGTAGTCGCCACATGAGTTTTCAAAATAAATCCTTAATTCTTGACTCATCAATTGTCATGAAGCATAATCCTTCTAGATCCAGGAAATGGACTTTATCACCACCAACAGTGCCATAATGTTACCAACCAAACCGTTGCTTTTAGCGATAGAAGTCATAAAGCACAAGTAAGACCTTAGGGGCACTAAAGAAGGGATACTCAATGTCACTACAATAGCTCCTTCACACACTTCTGGCCAGCTCTCCTCCGGTACAAGAGAGAAGTCCCTAAAGACAACAAAGTCTAATGTATGATAATGACTGGCAATAGTTTCTTACACTTGGGGTAAATCCGGTTAGTGAGATTTTGAAAAAGAAATTCCAGATTTAATAAAACAAAAAATAAGAGATGATTTTTATAATTTTAGGGGTGGTTGAAAGGAAAGACTAGTGCCTAAACCAAAGTTTCACATAAGACTTAGAGGGTTGTCTTCTATGATTGATTAAGGTAAACAGAGCTGCAAATTGCATGCTACAGCCAAACCAATCTTGCCGTTAATTAAAGCAGAAAGTTTTCTTGAAAGGGCCCTTTTGTGCCACACTTTGTGGGGCACCCCTTTTTCCAGAAAATTTTTTGCTTTTTAAACATGATGCTAGCCAGAAATTCCTGAGGCCTATCTTTGCTGCTTTTAGGCCTCCCCTCTCAAAGATCAGATGATGTGTGAAAATTGAATGAGAAAAAACTGTTGCAGCCCTTGTTTATTGTTTCTTATCCCTAGAACAATTGAGCAGTATGTGAGCAGATTCGTTCCAAGCAAGGCTATAAGGGACAAGTGATGATGACGGAAAACCAGCTGTAAGAGCAAGAAAACAAATCTAAAGAAGCTACCAAAAATCGTTGTTGTAAGTCAATCCCAGGATGCAGATTTGTTGGATGCATTTTTCGAAGATATAGGGCAGTTGACACATTGGACTCCCCTTTAGATGATTAAAACAGCACTTCACCTTTACGAGAGTATAATTTGAGCAAGCCAAGGTCTGGCTTATTTGCATTATGACTGCAACCCTAGAATTGTTCATAATGATATAAAGCTGAGCACTGAGCAGTATACCCATAGATGAAAGGCTGCAGGCACATGTATCAGACTTTGGTCTTGCAAAACTCTTGGAAGATGATGAAACACATGTAACCAGTAACCATCGCTGTTGCAGGCCTTTTTGACAGTGGCATAATCTATGCAATTATAGGGCTGTAAGCATATTGTCCTTAGACATGGTTCAGTACTTCAAACAGATAGCATTTTGGGTTGGTTAAATGTTTTGCACCAGCAGTAAGGACTGCTTCCAACAGAAAGTTGTTCCAGCAGCCAAGAAAGTAGTCCGTACGCTTCTCTAATGTAATATACCAACTTTACCCTTATCTCAAATTACTTCGAGGCTGGTATAATTCTGCCTGATTTGGTTGGTGACTTATTGTTGTTTGGAAAGTGGAATTATTGTTTGATATTTTTAAATTATTTGTATTCCCCAATCAACTACTAACACAATATGTATTATGAACCCAATAATAACAATAGAGATATAGCAAGTTCTCCCCAAGTAGTCAATAACAAACATGCAATATAAGTAGATGTAAATCTGACCTCAAATGGTGTTGATAATGGACTGCTCAGACTGAATTAGTGGCTGTATATGATATTAGTGTGTGTTGACAGTGGGTTGTTGGAACTCGTGACAGCTGCTATATATAAATTGAACCAATAATATGCTTTGATAAGATGGCTGTAGCAGAGAGGTAACTCTTGGAATTGATACAAAGCTGCCCCAATAAAGTAACTCTGTCTAACAATCAGGTCTGTCCTTTAATTTATGCATGCAAACCCTGAAGAAGATGATGCCCAGCCAAAGAGAAATGTGACCTCTGTGACCCACGATCTCCTGCAAATAATAATATATCTCCTCTGCTACAGATCTGGCGCTCCAACAATGATTGTAGTATGTAGCTAAGGTCAGCATTCCATAAGATAAACACTGTTATCATGTGATGATCTACGTGGTGCTGGGATCTTGAATCCTTGAAGAATAAATGCGCCCCCAGCCTTGAAGAAGAGTACTACACTACAGAATAAAGGGAGGTTACTGCCCTTTTAAGGAAGAATGCGCCCTCTATCCAATAGAGAAGGGATGCAATTCAGAATCACGCCCTCTCCTCAATAGAGAAGGACCAGCAATGAGATTCACGCCCTCAATAATAGTCACAGCAATTATGAGATAATGAATGTTTCTCTTGAATCCTTCCTGCCTGAGATGCCTTTGAATCTTTGTGAGGAAGACTGAATCTGGTGTAGTGAAGAAGAATAATGGTAGACCTGGATGATCTACCCCTGGAAGCGATTAGGGTAGATGGATTTCGCTGCCGAAACACACTTGTTGGCTAAGAAATGCACCCTCAACCCTAGCTTGGCTCTCAGAGTTCTTCAATCGAATTCTCAATTATCAATAGTAAAAATGCATTTCAAGCAACTCGCTTTTTTCCTTCTTTTACCATGTTGGGATTGCATGCCCTGACTCGCTTTCTTTCTTTTATGAACTTGAGGTTGCATGTACTCACTTCCGGATGCATGCATGCACTTTAATTAACTCCTGTCGTATGCACTATGAATTTAGCCTGCATGTTATGCATGTCAGTTGCTACTTGCTTCGGTGACCCTCTTTTACCTACTGATGACTTAATGCCACTGCTTAAGATCTTCTTTATTCCAAATGCCATCAGTCCTCAGTCAATTCCCTGATTGTCAGTAACAGGACATTACATCTAATCCCGTCACTTTTAATACACTCAGATCTGACTTCTGTGGTTGACAAAGTGAATGTATAGCAAGTCTGAAACCTTACTCCAGGCCTGTAGAAGGAGAAACACCCTAAACACAAGGAGGACGGATGTCCATTGAATACCTTCATTAAGATGAATCAAAGCCTTGTATGAGGAGTGATTCCCCTTATTGAGAATCAAAGGATTATTTAAATGAAAAGGAGTTTTAGGCATTGTTACCACCCCACTTTGACAGGGGTGTTCACACAGCAGTAATGAAAGTAATGCAACTGGAGGAAGGTTTCTGGGCTGTCCCATTCAGTAATCTAGGAGCAATGTACCTGATGGGGAATATAAGCATGCAAAATGCGACATTCAAAATACATCAAGAATGGAAAGAATTTTTTTTGATATCCCCACGCAGCCATCAATTATGAAGCAAAGTTACAATCTGTCAGTAATAGTTGAAAGCAGCAGCATGCTCAGTGATAAAATATCTCAGCGTTCGTCGTGAAGCATTGATCTTTGTTTCAAATCAGGGTGATCTTCAGTCTTCTTTCTAAAAATCACAAACTGGCCAGGAGTTCGTTCTACAGTTCGCCTTGCCCAGAATAAAACATTGGATGGTGCTAATCACATTTGCAACGTGGACCAGTCGTCTTGAATGGAGCATTCACCTTTGAGCGAAAATTACGACAGCATTTAATGGGATAGTGGCACACTGACTGATAGATCAGCCTCAGAAATCTTTTGACAGCTGATCGCATGAATTTCATTCTTTAGATGAGTTGATGGGCACCTTTATGATAACCATTTGTTGGCAAAGCCAGGCGTATTCACCACCAGAGTTATCTGATCATGAAGCTGTAAGCTGTTGTTTTATTGAAGTCGTGGCCCCTAGATATTTTATGTGGAACGTTAAGCTGCAGAGATGGCGATCAAGTTAGTCCGTCAAAGTGCTGATTTGTGCATCCCTCGTTAACCTGACAGTCATTTGGTGCGAGTTCCATTTGAAGCGGAATCAACTCTTATTGTGGGCAGCTGTGGGTTGCATGAGACCTGTTCCAATTAAATAGTTCAAATCATTAATCGATTTGCCAAACATTGTTCTTCACCACTTCATTCCTTGAGGCCGTGTTGGCAATCAGCGACCCATCTCAGATCTGATTCACTGAAATTCTAATAGCTCACGGGTTGTTGATGGCGTCTTCACTGCTATGTGGTGCTTTGGAGCAATGCCTGTCCCTTTGACCCAGGTATCATTTATTTTGATTGGCAGCTGTTACTCGGAGTTCCGGCTATTGTTGTAGGTGTTTATGGTTTCTTAGGGCTTCAACGACTAGCCAAAATTAAAGTTCACTTCTTGCATGGCGCACCTTTTGTTTCTCTCCACAGCTCTCGCATGTGGCAGTTCCGCACTTCTTCATTGGATCCTGGATCCACGTATCATTGGCAGCCGAATGGTTTGGTGATCTGTTTCATAGCATTTGACAGCCGTATGGCTATCTTTCATACATGGCTGGTCTTTTTTCTTTAAATTGAGTTATCTACCTTTTGGAGAATTAAATAAGGTGAAATCCTTCAATGATATGGGATAGCCTAAGTGGGAGTTCCATTTAATAATGTGGGTGGTCATGTTTTCGTTGGGGTAGGAAAAAGTGGATCTAAGATTAAACCTTTTTTTTTACTTTTTCTCCCTTATTTTATTATTTCTTCTTTTGAAAAAGAGGAGAGGTTTTGGGCCTATAAAGAGGCCAGCTTTCTCCAAAATATGGTGGAAAAAGTTGGGAGTTTTTCTTTCCCTTTGAGCTTAATAGAAAACATCATGTTGGGGTTTTCGGATATAATGGAGCACTCTTTATGAATGGTGGCGTGATCTTGTAAGAGCTTAAATAAGTGTGAATGTTACTAGATTTTCATTTTTCTTTTCCGTGTTCATGGATGAGGCCATAGAGGTGTGTTTCCACCACATTGGAAGGTGAAAGGTCTCAGCAGTTGCTAGTCTCTTTCCCTTTGTAAGCATGCATATACGGGTATCGATCTTCACATTTTATCTAGGTTGATTGTGTGATATTGATCTCTTGTGTGTACAGCGCACCTTTCACAGCTAGAAAGGAAGAAGTAAATTTGGTTGTTCACATTAGACTGAGCAGGGTTTGCTCAATCATGTGATCTCTCCCCCTTAGTCACATATGACACAAGGTCCTCTTGAGTTCTCTTTTGACTCCATTCTCCCCTCTGATATACTGACACTAATCTTTCCTCGAGGACTGATACTCCCTTAATTCCCATCACTTGTTCAAATAACCTTTAATCCTACAATCGTTTCTCTAAGGCAGCCTCTTCAATTCACCTTGCCCCTTTATTGCACCTGACTTAGTGATCCTACCTTAGGAAAACCCCCCTTGTGTTGGAAAAGAGCCAACCTGATGTGAGGAAGAGAAGAGTGTGGTGACATTGGCTGCTCTTTTCAAAGTTGCCATTGGATTAGCGTGCTTATTTCGGGCTTTAGCACACGCACACCAGTTTTGGGTGGCAACAGGCACTTAGACCACTTATTGTTATTTCTTTGGAGAGTTTTAATGAGAACAGTTAGGACAACCTCGTGACATGGTCAAACAAGAAGAAATGTGGAGGATGCCCAGTGCCCCATCATTAAGGAAGAAATGTGACATTCTTAGATGATTGGGGCATGAATTCAAGGGAATTAGTGGCCTTGTATGGGGGGTTGCTTCACATTCCAAGCGTTGGTTAAGCATTGGAGAGAGTACACCCCTGTTCAAGAAGGCATTATGCACATTTATGAGGGACGTGCTGTGGTCAAACCCACATTCATCGACAAATTGATGCAGGAAGCGTCCACCTTGTTCAGGCACACTTCATGCATGGGGCATCTCACATACGAAGGATTTGTTGCACATATATTGAGGACTATTGGTGGGCCATTTTCTCTTGGAGGACTTTGAGGTGGTTGTTAATGTTTGTTGACATGGTCAACTACCTTGGAGAATACACATGGCATAACCACTCTCACTATTTTATTCACTGTTTGACTAGTCATGAGAGTTGGTTAGGAGCTACTATTATTTTATTTGTTTTCCTTGGAGGAAAAGTGGATATAAACCATTTTTTTCTATTTTGAGAAAAGTTGTTGAGCAAATAGTGGATCTCGGAGAACAAATGCTATTTTATTGTAAAAGAAGATGGAGCCAGAATTCTATAAAAGACCAGCTTTCTACATTCATTTTCATGGTTGGATTTGTGGGAGAGCTCCTCTCTTGAGCCTCATTGAATATCTTCTGAAGGCTAATGGAAAGTTAAGGGTCTCAAACTATGTGTGGCCTCATGTTTCTTCCATATTGATGAATGCATTTTTGTTGGGATCTACATAAATAATTCTGCCACCAATAATGACCATAAGTAGGGTGCCAGCTGTTAAGGGAGTATTTAACAAGGTCATCAGTTGATCTTCCTCGCTGTTCATATTTCCAGTTTGAAGCATTGTGCCATATTGTTTCAATGAAAGGTTTTCATGATGTATTTTAAATTGCAATAAGATCACACCTTGTTTTCCTATCATGTGCATAAATATTAAACAGAGTATCCCTAAAAGGACCCATATAACTTTGTGTCCAACAAATTTTATTTATCATTCATAATTGAAAAGATGTATGTTGTAACAGCACTTCTCATCATCCCCAGTCATCTATTTCAGCCCTCTTGACTCTCTAAATGACTCCATTTGCCCAATCTTGATAGGCACTAGTCTTAGTCCTTCCATCACCCTTTACATTTCATATGCTACAAGTGTTAGAGTTTTATAATCACAGTATAATTTCAATTATTTGCAGCGGAAGCAAATAAAGATCACTGAAAGAATAACTATGCACAGAAACAAAAAGACACAGAGATTTTATCCCGGGAAATCCCAAACTCAGGAAAAACCCAGCCAACCTTTCTTATTTAGAGATTCAAGATACAAATACATCAGATATAAGAAGAAGATAAACCCAAAGATATTAAACTCAAAAAATAGTCTTCTTCTGCTGCTGCATCAAATGAGGAACATAACCTCTTTATTTATACACTCACCAAACTGGCCTTTTCCCTAACTGTGCCGACTTGTTTACCTTGACTGGGCCGACTTGTCTTGGAGGAATATAAAAATACATTTAATAATTATTTTCTTTACTTAATTTTCTCCCCAAGGTTTACATTGATTCTTTCAAAGGTTTACATGATTAATTACATCAAGATCAACTCCCGTAGGAGGTACAAATAATTACAATAAAATATAATAAGAATATCTTCCGAAGTTGCACAAAATCCAACACCACCTGCTCAAAGACTGCTCTTGACTCATCACTCTTCACCCACCGAGACCTTAAACTACTAATTATAGACATGCCATAAAGCAGTCCTCCCTGAAAAAGAAGGAAAAATTGATCCTGAAAGGAGGCAATATCAGTGTATCTTCTTCAAAAAGAAAAAAGCAGTCTCACTGGACTCGCTTTTAATTCTCTTGAACTCTGTTGACTAAAGAAATAACTTGATCAATGTGCTTATCTGGATACACCTGCAATGGAACAGACCTGATGGAAACTCGCCAGATCTTTAACCCTCCAATAGCGCAAGAACGGCTGGGGATTAAGTTTTAACACATAGTCAACCCCTCACTTGAAAGACGTGCCCTACCTTGTGCTATTTTTGGAGGTTGTTACTATAACTCCATTATTTTAGTATTGTTGAATTATCTCATGGAGTTACTCACGTGAGAGCACTATTAAATTGTTTTCCTTGGAGATAAGGATGCTTATTTTATTGTTTCTTCTAGGAGAGGAAAGTGGATCTCAGCAACTCATTGCTACTTTTAAAAAGAAGGTTGTTGAGGAGGTTTGAAATGTAATATTTTATTGTATTTCTTGGAGAAATAACGGATCTAGGAAAACAATTATTTGTTTATTGCTAAGTTGCACGAAACGGGGAAACGGGGACGAGTTTCCGAAACGGGGACGCGTAGGAAACGTGACCCTCCAAAATTTAGGAAACGGGGAAACGCGATATATATATATATATATATATATATTTATAATTATTTACAGATTAAAATTTTAGTCATAGTCATACATGTAACATCACATTTACGATTTTACTCATAATTTCATAAGTGTTTCCATAATGCAAGTATTAATATCCAAAAAACAACACATTTTAGTATTTTACGCATAAACGATTCCATAATGCAAGTGGAAATAGCCAAAAAACAGCCTTCATAAATGAGGCTAAGCCGCTAATACATATATATCAAAAATCAGCCTTTATATATGAGGCTACAAGTACAAAGCTACATCAACATGAACAATGAACACATAAAAAAAACATCCACTCAAGCCCAAAGACTAATAGTCATCATCCTCGGGCTCATCTTCATACTCATCCTGAAAAATAGAACAAGAAGCACGCCCAATAGTGGATTGTTGACTGGAAGAAGATTGGCCAACTCCACTTCTAGGTTCCTCAATATTCAGGGCAGCAAGAGAGATGTCCAAATCAGCTGATTCTGGATCCACATCCCATTCTTTAGAAGACCCACTGGTATATTCCGGACCCCTACGAGAAGCAAGGCGAAGATTGGAGTGCACATAAACAAGATCCTCAGCCTTTTGTGAACCCAACCTATTGCGCTTCACAGAATGAATAAAACCATAGGTGCTCCAATTCCTTTCTGCCGATGAAGAGCTTGCCACCTGTGAAAGAATACGAATGGCAAGTGTTTGCAAATGCACACCATTTGCTCCATGACAAATCCACCACCTAACCGGACTCATGGTGCTTCTCTCATCCAAAGATGATATATCTGAATAATCATCCAATCCTGCAGCAAAACTAGCGAATTCTTCTTTCACCTCCCTGTGTAGATGAGCTGGAAACATTCTCATAAGGGCCTTTTTCACTCCATTAGCCACCTCTCTATCCTGATGAGGTGCCCTCCTCTTCCCATTGCTTTGAGCAATGAGTTGTTCATCATAGAATCTTGGGTTCAAGGCATGTGCTAAAGTGTGCAATGGAGTGTTGAAACTATTCCACCTGTCAACCATGATTTTATGTACCAAATCAACAAATCCAGCATCAACATATAAAAGCTGAGGAGACTCAAGCAAAATGATTTCCATAGTCTTCTCAACCATGGTATCCATGCCATCGTATACCTCTCCCAAGAAAGGTTGGTCTGTGTCAGCGCTTCGAAGAAGCTCAAATGCAGGGGTTGTGAACTTGAGCAAGAAATCTATCTTGCTCCACCACTCCTCATCAAGGCACAATCTGCGCACAACAATTCCCCGCTCTGAATCTGCCTGTCTCCACTCAACCCAAAGTTGACTGACTACCATAGAAACTAATGGTTGCTTAACTTCAACAAGGCGACGCAACATGATGAAGTTGGAAGCATATCTTGTCTCGGCAACTTTTAACAACTCCAATCTAGAGTACTCTCGAAATATGGCTTGAGATTGGTGGTGGTTGGTGATGAATTTAACTATCTCCCTTGCTTGCCCTGTGAGTTCCTTGATCCATGGAACTTTGTTGTCGATCTCTTCTAAGATCAGGTTCAGATTATGGACAATGCAAGGTGTCCAAAAAATGTGCTCAAACCTGCTCTCAACAATTAAACCTGCCGCTTTGCAAACTGGTGCATTATCCGTGATAACTTGCACCACCTTATTAGGGCCTATTTGCTCAATAGCTTTGATTAAAACATTAGCAATGAATTGAGCATCTTTCACCTCCCCTGAACAGCCTTCAGCCCTCAGAAACATTGCTCCTTTTGGTGAAGTGGCAATGATGTTTATCAGTGGCCTACGCCTAGTATCTGTCCATCCATCTGAGACTACTGTAACCCCAGAGCTGCCCCATGAAGCACGAATCGGTGCTAAGATATCCTCCACAAGCTCCTTCTCCTTTTTTAGGAGATCAGTTCGGACTTTTTCATAGTTTGGCCCCTTGTACCCTGCAGGAGCTGTGTTAATTGCTCGCACAAGATCATGCCAGTAAGGAGACCGAACCACATTGAAAGGTATCCCACAAGCATAGAGGGCCCTAGCCACCCTTGTGTCGGCTTCTTCTCTCCCTTGAACATTCACCAATTTGGCTATTCTACTCTCTTGGATTGAAGGAGTCCCTCTGGGATTTTTTGATGCTTGTACTTCTTGTTGTTGAGCTGCTTTCCTCTTCCTTGCTTCAAGCACAATCCTTGGCTCGGTGTTTGGAGGCTGAATGCAAGCATTTGAAAGCTGGTCATGTCTTCTTTTAATCCTGTCAGCCTCATCTTGCTCAACTTCATACTTCCTCCTCTCAATTGGGTCACTTGTTTTTGGGCAACCTTCAACACCCTTTCCTGCTTCATGCAAGAAATGTGACCTGACTCTTGGGTAGGAGCCCTTATACTGAGATTTGCAGAGTGTACATCGCCACTCCCATGAGCCACCACCTCCACATCTTGCAATCTTTTGAACATGAGCCCAAAGAGGATAGTATTCAGCCCTCTTGTTGACCTTAGGGGCTGAACCAGTTGCTTGGCTGGAAGCCATTGCTGCAAAAAAAAAATTAAAAAACAAATCAGAACAAAATAAATGGATCTACTTTATAAATTATTTCTGCAAAGTGCAATCAGAGGTTCACAAATACAATTCAATGGCAGATGCAAAACTAAATATAATGCATTAATGCAAAACTAAAAACTTAATACTTATAAATTATAAATTATAACACTAAAAACTAAAAACTAAAAGTAATGTTATAACTTTTTTTTTTCAACCGAAATGTTATAACTTATAACTTAAATAATGCATTAATGCAAAACTAAAAACTAAAACTAAAACTAAAAACTAAATATAATGCATTAATGAAAAACTAAAAACTAAAACTAAATAAAACTAAAACTAAAACTAAAACTAAAATTAAATAAAACTAAAAGTTTATTATTGATACTGGGGATTATCATGAAATATGATCTTCAGAGTACAACTATAGAATTTGAAACTACCTAATACCACACATGAATGCGGATAAAGACATACATGATTATTATTTGGTGTTCCCATCTCACTTGGACAACTCCATTGACAATAAGCCATAAACTGTTTATGGCTTATTAAAACAGTCTAAAACTAAAACTAAAATTAACTAAAACTAAAACTAAAATTCGGGTTATACATTTCATAGTAAATAAAACTAAAACTAAAATTAAATAAAACTATAAACAGAAACTGTAAAACGATGATGATCCGGTTATACATTTCTTACCTATTCGAATGATCCTGTTCGATGATGCGCTCCAATCCACCCACGCAGCAACACACGATTCACCCACGCAGCAACACAGTCGCGCGGTTCACACGGTAGCACTTCACCACGGTAGCACTTCACCACAGTTCACACGGTAGCAGTCGCGCGGCTTCAGGGTTCAACACGGTAGCACTTCACCACAGTTCACACGGTAGCAGTCGCGCGGCTTCAGGGTTCAACACTTTTCAGCACAGTCGCGTTCACTTCACGCGCGGTTCAGACTTTTCAGCACAGTCGCGTTCACTTCACGCGCGGTTCAGACGGTTCACCACAGTCGCGTTCACTCCAGCTCGAATGCTCGCACTGCTCCAGCTCGCTCTGCTCCAATGCTGCGAGGGATAGCTAATTTATGGGAGTGGCGGATACCTGAAGCTTCGCGAAACCGCGAAAACCCTAAACCGGAATCGAAATTTTTTTTAAAAAAACCAAATTTCCGCCGAACTAAGCGTTGACTGGCCGGAAACGTGGCCAAAAACCGATTTACGAATTGGAAACGGGTTTCCTAAATCCGGAAACGTGTTTCTGATTTCGAAACGGGTTTCATTTTTTTTGAAACGGGTTTCCGTACGTTCCGTACGCGTTTCTGCGTTTCCGTACGGAAACGGATAGGGGACGGGGGCAGATAGGCCGTTTCCTGCAACTTAGGTTTATTGTAAAAGAAGATGGAGCTCACTCTATATATAATGTGAAGCTTTCTCCATTTGAGAGGATGGTTGTATTTGGGGAGCTCTCCCCTATTGAGCTTTTGTTTAATATTTTGAAGATAAATGAGAGTTAAGAGTTTCTTCTACTATTGTGTTGAAATTTGTACTAAGGAAGTGTTCCCCTTGTAATTTTGCCTAAGTCATTAAGAGAGGGAAAAGTGACATGATCCTTGTATTAATTACTTGAAAAAAGTAATTAATGTCACTCTAGAGTTATAAAGTGACTTTTCAATCTATTTAAGCTGTGGTTGAGAGAGAAAATACTTAATGGGTAAAAAAGTGACTTTTCTCATCCATTGATGAGAAAACACTAAATTAAATGTGGGCCCTTGATCTAGTGTCCTTTCAACTACCCCAGGAAGGTGAAATGAAAAGACAAGGGAAAAAGTAAAACAATAAAAAGGCACTCTCTCTTCCATTTTTACTGATCCAAGAGAGTTGGAGCAAATAGACTTTCCTTGAAAAAAGATAGAGGTCGAGTTTGAGTCTGAGAGAGAAGGAAGCTGACTGAGATAGCAGCACGATTCCCAATATGCAGAGTACAGTTCGAATTCCCAGTTCCGTACTACAGTAATTAATGGGCTCGAGTTTCAAAAAGAGGCTGGGCATATGACTTTTGTTAACTGGCATGAATTTCGAGGTCCTTTTCAGCAGCATTTAATTGCTGGGCCATACTGTTCTGGCACAATTTTCCAGGTAGCTCGTGGGCAGTACAGTTCTGCACTGTTTGGGCATGTTTTTACAAGCAACTTGCTGCTGTTACAGTGGGCACAGTGACCAAGGCAAAGGCAGAGATGTTTGTGTGGAAAGTTCGAGGTACTGACCGTGAGTAGACAGTTTGTAAAGGCAGAATTTGGCACTGTTTTCTTGGCTGTTTATTGTACTGAGTTTAAGTCATCTTCAGCTACAGAATTTCCAGACTTGGTGTCTGTCTTCAAGGGGTTAAGATAAGTGTTTCGCTGCTGTTTTAGTACTGTACCTTTCATAATTATTGAAGAAATAAATACTCACTCTCTCTCATAGGTTTTCCACAAGTTGGGGTTTTGTCTGGGTCAAATTGGCTAAAAATCCTGAGTCTGAAATTTTCTCTGTGTAGCTGTTGTTTTAATTTTGCACTCAGTCTTTTTGGTAAAATTCTCATGTGCTTCTAGTTCAGATATGTTTATGAGTTAAATTTCATTTGCAGCTGAAAGTTGAATGAGATAGTGTATTAAACAGGAATTTGAGTTTAACTAGTAGCATGTTTCAGAAGTAAAAATTTACAATTGCTACTTTTAAAAAGAAGGTTGTTGAGGAGGTTGGAAATGTAATATTTTATTGTATTCCTTGGAGAACTAATGGATCTAGGAAAACAATTACTTGTTTTCCTAGATGGAGCTCACTCTATAAAAAGAGAAGCTTTCTCCATTTGAGAGGATGGTTGGATTTGGGGAGCTCTCCCCTATTGAGCTTTTGTTTAAGATTTTGAAGACAAATGAGAGTTAAGACTCAAGAGTTCCTTCTACTATTGTGTTATATTTGTCTGGGTTTTATTGTTACATACTAAGGCTAAAAATACTTGCATCAAATGTGTTGGAGGGCTGAAATAATATAGGTAACATGATTCTCCATCAAGAATATTGTTCCTTTATTTAAGAAGAGGAAATGTGTGGTTCATTCCCCTCTAAGCCTTTGTGTTTTGTTGCTGGAATTTTTTCATGTGTACCTTTCTTCTTAAATCTGGCTAGCTACAGATTTACATATCCATCAAGAAATACAACCTCTTACATTTAACTTCTCCTTAATTCCGATATTCACAAGAAGTTTTCTGCGTTAATATACAGCAAAAAAAGGCTTTTTATAGGTTCTTAATTCGGGCTACATTCACTCTTAAATTTTAATTTCATAATAATCGCCCTTCATAGTTGATCCTTGACTCCACTTGCCCAATGGACTTGACACTAGTCTTGATCCTCCCTGTTATCTGGCAAACCCTCACCTCTAGAGATAAAGTCCTAAAAGCTCAAATGGAGCCTTGGAGGAACCAAGAGGGGTTGCCAATGTCACTGTTATCACATTTATAGCAGCTGGGATACTATACATTTCCAGACCAGTTGTCCCAGGCCAGAGCCAGTCCTTTTACATGAGATGAGCATCCATTGGCTATGATGATCTGTGGCAGAGTACAGTCAGAGGTAGCTAGACCATGCAAAGTAGTATTATCAGTTTACCCTCCTCACTTCTATGCCTTCTTCATCATCCTGGAGGGATATTTGCTAGACCATTGGCCCACTTTTAGCAGAGCAACAGAGTTTCCAGATGGTGTCATCTTCCTTGCCTTCAAGATTTGTCAGAGATTGTCACAAATTCAGGTATATGACTGAGCAGGTATATGGCATGTGGGTTGATTATCATGATATTTCTTGCTTCTCTTAGTAGATATGACTTACCATGTGTATCGTATCGGTAGTGATCAATCATCTCTTGGTTTTATGTAGACTATCAGTTGTGCATAGTTAAATGGTTTTGGTGTCAAGTCGGGTATATGGTTGTCAGTAGGGTTAGCCTTTCTACAGTCGAGATCATCTCCCTTTTCCTTTGGCAACATATTTCACTTGTCTTTCCATCCATCCATTTCTTCAATGTTGAAAGCATTTTCCCCTTGGCTTTGGACTTGACTTAGGAAATCAAAGACTTTTGCCCATTATGACCTCTTTGTATGGATAGGTCCCCATGTTTGCTTTGTGTCTCGAGTGTCTCCTTAGTCCTCAAAGCAAGTTATCCTCATAAATGCATCAGAAGGACACATGCTATATCTAAAGGATGCAAGGCCAACTGCAATTAGTTGTGCTTTCAAACACTAGGCCTACACGAAATGAAATAAAATAAATCTTTTGTAACTAGTCAGTGACCAAGGGATGAGCACTCGTCATTTGTATGATGTAAGGCTATTTGTCCATAAAGGGCAACAAGGTGGTAACTCCATCGCACCTATGGACAGTAGCAAGCAATGGAGGTCAGACCAAGTCATTATCTGGGCCCCACAGGCTATCCGGAGCACCCGCACTTGGAGGCTGGCTAGTGAAGGAAAGATCATGCTAAGAAAATGTTGAATGTGAAATATTGGAAAAGTTATATTACTTGAATGTTATAAAGGATGCTTGTTAGAGCCTACTGAAGACATTCCATTTGTGAGGCACCTCCCTTCCCTAGTGTTTGTCTATCCAACACATGTTATTCTGGTTCGCTTTTTTTCCCCTTTATATGAGAGATCATTGAGTCTGTCCAAATAAGCCAAACCTCATTTGACCAAGCCTTTTATTGTTCCATCTCACCTGAGGGTAATGAGGGATGATCTAAAGTGTACATAGGGATGAATGTGAAAGCAAGTATATGGTTGTAACTTCACCATCACTGTGCAACTGTGTCACTTTTAGTCTACATTATTTTGTGTTTGCATATTTGATCACCATTGTATACATTGATAATGCTTCAAGTTTGCTACTAATATAGTCAAGAGATTGTTACTTATACCCCATGCATGCAAAAGTCTTCAGATTATGGCTCATATTTAATTTTGATCAATTTTGACCTTGTCAATGGGCAAGGCCCGAGGTGGATTGTGACTACAGTGTAGCGAATAATGTATTTTGATGCCTATGGATGCTTACCAGATCATTCCATGCTCCAGTGTATGGAAATTGACCATGATCCATATTTATTATTATCTATCAGGCTTATTTTATTATTATTGGAGATGGATTTATTATCAGTTGATATCACAACTTACAAGTGGATCCATGGTGTACTTGTAGTCATCATTAGCGGATTTGACATCTCTGAGTTCATCCATGCAGTTGTTTCAGCTTCCTAGGCAGTGGATGATGACATATTGAGCAAGTTTTATTATTTACAAAGGTTTTCAGCTAGAAAATTAAATTAATTAAAGTGGCCATGGTTTAGTAAGTGGAACAAAGGGTGAATGAATGGCAACGGTTTGACTTTGGTATTGTTACTTATGCTCCAGAGGGTCCTCCAGCATCATTCTACATGGATTTATCAATGTTGTACCTTAGACTATGTTGAGATGATGTATTATGTGTTAAATTTAATGCAGCTGTGAGACCCATTCTCAGGGAAGATAGCACCCTAGTCAGTTAACTAGGGTTCCTAGTCAGTTAACCAAGCAAAGTAAGTCCCTAGAAGGTACCCTAGGGCCCCCAGCAGTCTCCTAGGGTTCTTGGTCTGGGACCAAGCAGATTGATGCCATGGCAAAGTCCCTAGCATGTGGCTAGGGCCCCTATCTATCTCTAGGGTATTTTGGTCTAGGACCAAACAATTTCTTGGTAACGAGGACCAAGTAGATCCTGCAGGCTGAGACAGAGACATCCTGGTCTAGGACCAGACAGATGCTTGGTCAAGGACCAAGCAGGTCCTGCGGGTGGTTGAGCAACATCATTCAGTCTAGGACTGAAGCTCAACCTTGGGCTGAGAACCATTTTTTATGAATGGAGGATCTTGGTCAGTTAACCAAGATGATGATGTGTGATGCCCTCCTCTCCTAGGTCTTCGAGATGGTTGAGCTACGTTGTCTTCTCAAGGGACTGGCCACCACTTCATGGAGTCACTAGCACTTGACCTCAGGAGTAGTCAGGAGGGCCACGAGATCACATCATCCAGTGTGGACCTTCCTTATACAGTGATGATGAACTTTCAGTTAGTGTATGGAACACTTGTACATTTCAGAGAGAGATGAATGGGTTGTATTGCCACCTTGGTTGCTCACCCTTGGTCTTCCTACCTTGTTGTTCTTGGTCTTCTGGTTAGAAGGGTTGTTTACCCACCTTGATGTTACACCCTTGGTCCTATGGTTAGAAGGGTCATGTACCACTCCTTGTTCTATGTTTGACTTGTATTGGTGTGGTCTTGTGTTGACCACTTGTTGGTCCTTGTGCTAGCGCCCCTTTTAATATGGTTCCTAAACCCCTTTGCTATGATGTCTTGACCCTAGTACCCACTACTTAAAGACACCTTAACTTTATTTTATATTTTATAAGTGGTGACATTATTAATGTATGGTGTCTTAACCTATTTGTTGGAAACCCTAAGTCATTAAAGAATTATAAGAGTGACCCTTCTAGAAGCCACCAAGAAACTATAAATTCAAGTCTATTTTCTTCATTTGACATATCATCAAGTTATATCACAGATCTCATTTGTCTAGGACTATTCTAGGGTGACGTCAAGGTTGTTCTACTGCTGCTAGGGCTTGATTGATTATACCGTCCACTTGCTAAAGCCTATTGTTCACCTTTGAGGTCTGATCTGGCTGCCTGAAGATAGGTCGCATGCCCTAGTGACTATTTTTGCTGCTATATGGACTGATTTGAAGGCCGCCTGCCCTTGAGATCTAATCGGTGGCCTTGTTTTGGACTGTCTTTTGTCTTCTATGGAGGATGCAGCCCTAAGGCTGCCTGTTGGCACCCATCAGTGGACTGTTGGGTTGTTTGAGAGGAGGTCACAGCCTCTAAAGGCCGCATACTACCCCAATTAAGGTGGGTCGTGACCAGACTAAGCCCGTAGTGGGCAGCCACTACCTGATTTGGGGAGACCGTGACTTGTTCGAGCCTGTCAAAGGGCTGCTTGTTGATGATTGTGGAGGTCGTTACCTTTTGTGGACAGATATGGGGCTACATATTGTAAATTGTCAAGGTTGTTACTTCTTATGAACTGATCTAGGTTTGCCTGTTGTATTTTGTGGAGGCCACCAACCCTTTGGACAGTTTGTGAGCAAATTGTTATCTTTTGAGAAGGTCATTGCCTATTATCATCTAGTTTGGGTCAGATCTACTATGTTTGGGACAGATCTACTGTGTTGAAATTTGCTTGGGTCATATCCATTTGTTTAGGGCTGCCCTTTGGTCACCTGTGGAAGTCTATGCATGTTCGAAACTTGTTTGGGTCAGATCTACTGAGATATGAAGTCTGATATCCTTTTGTTGGGTGACTACCTGGGCTGCTACTGTAATTTGACTGTAAGTGACCACCTTTGTTTTGTTTAACGCTGCCACATTGGAATGTGTTTGTGAGATACCCTTGTATCCTTTTCTATTTGACTATCTTGGTTATCCTACAGCACGTCATCTCTCTCTCTCAAGTTTGTACTAACCCTCAGGTAAGGGTCAAATTGTTCCAATAGATTGACTTCGCTCTGAGAGGCACAGTTTGTTCTGAAAGTAAAAATTATGAGTTTAAGGAAGGTCTCAACTCTCCAAGTAAGTAATCAGACTTGTTACTTTTGCATTATGAGTTAGATCTATGACTGTTGTTATAAATTTGTCTAACTAACTTATACTACTGATGCTGGTCTTTACATGTTATTGTTACTGCTGCTTTGCTAGTTTAAACTTTAGCACAGGGACCTCTTGGGAGTGCTAAAGTTGAACGAGATGAAAATTATATTTTAATTTATCGTGCTTTGTTACAGCTCTACTATTCTGCTTCTAGTACTACTTTAGAAGTTTATTTTTTGCATTAAAGTATAAATATTTTTGAATTTTCTACTGCAAACCCTAACGTAACCCTAAATTTAACATTATGTCCCTAGGTGGCTAGGTTGTGGCCCTTAGGTGACTTTGTTGATGTATTATCATGTTATATCACTTTATCTCATGTATTTGGTGTTAATTTTTTAGTGCAGCTGCAAGACCCATTCTCAGAGAGAATGGTACCCTGGTCAATTAACTAGGGCTCCTGGTTATGTTAACCAGGCAGAGTAAAGAGTAAGACCCTAGAAGGTACCCTAGGGCCCCCAGTTGTCTCCTGGGGTTCTTGGTCAGGGGACCAAGCATGTTGATGCCATGGCAAAGTCCCTAGCATGTGGCTAGGGCCCCTATTTGTCTCTAGGGTAATCTAGTATGAGACTAGACAATTTCTTGGTCACGAGGACCAAGCAAATCCTGCAGGTTGAGACAGAGACATCTTGGTCTAGGACCACGCAAATTCTTGGTCAAGGACCAAGTAGGTCCTGCAAGTGGTTGATCAACATTCAATCTGGGACTGAAAGCTTAGCTTGAGGCTGAGGACCATTCTCCGAGAGAATACAGGACCTGGTCAAGGACCAGAGGGTTGATCAAAATGATTCAATCTGGGACTGACGCTCAGCTTTGGGTTGAGAGCCATTCATTGAAAATGGAGGTTCTTGGTCAGTCACCAAGATGATGATGTGATGTCCTCTTCTCCTAGGTCTTCGAGATGGTTGAGTTAGATGGTCTTCTCAAGGGACCGACGACCCCTTGATGAAGCCACTAACATTTGTTAAGATTCAATATGCTAAGATAGATAACATCAGTATTCAATTCAATTTCACAACAATAGCATATACAGGATCTTACTGAGAGAATAACAAGCACAGCATAAACACAAGAGACACAAATTTATCCTGGGAAACCCTCTAGGGGAAGAAAACCCAACAAAACTTCCTCAATATAGATGATCAAAAGTACAAAGACAAAACCCCAAACAAGTGCTCCTTCTCCTTGCAGATATCTCTCTCTCTCTCTCTTATGCAAATTACACAAGTTAGTGTGTGTATGTGAATGAATGAATAAATGAGAGAGCCTAGCTCTCTATTTATCCATTCACTTCTACTTTAATTTTACAACTTGACATGTCGGCGTCAACTAACTTTACCACTCAACTAATGTTGACTGGGCCGACTCCTCTAGGGGACTTAAAAACCCCATTAAATTTGACTCTAGGGGGATCTATTGCCCCAACTTACAAGGGAGGATTTACCTCAATGACTTTACATGACCAAATGTAATAATAACATCCCGACGGAGGAATAAAACATCTCCAAATAAATTACAACAATAAAATACAATAGAATATTCTTCGAAGTTACAATATTTCAACACTCCCCCTTAACGAGAAGGGTATTCTACTATCAACAGCAACATCAACTATAGGAGCAAGGAGAGAGAGCATCATCAACAACATCAAGGTGATACATCTTAAATCATTGGAAGTTTTCTTCAGCAACTTGAGCAGTTACTGGAACATCTTCAGTACCGGAGCATCATCTTCTACAACACTGAGTCTTCATCTTTGATCTTCATCTTCTGCAGCACTCGATCACTCGATCGATGACAGCAACACTTGATCTCTTGATCATCTACAACAACTCTTGATCTTTCGATCAGCAACAACATCAACTTGATCTTTCGATCAGCAACAACATCAACTTGATCTTTTGATCAGCAACAACAACATCTTCAGCAACATAACCTGCAACACACATGATCCAATTACGGGATGATCAATCCCTCTCACTTTAGGACATAACTCCAAGGATGATGCAATCCTATCCACATCACGGAGACAAAATTCTGTGGATCACTTTAGGACTAATGTCCAGGGATGATACAATCCCAACCACATCACGGAGACAAAAGTCTACGGATCACTTTAGGACTAATGTCCACGGATGATACAATCCCAACCACATCATGGAGACAAAAGTATGCAGATCACTTTAGGACTAATGTCCAAGGATGATACAGTCCCAACCACATAACGGAGACAAAAGTCTGCGGATCACTTTAGGACTAATGTCCAGGGATGATACAATCCCAACCACATCATAGAGAGAAAAGTTTGTAGATCACTTTAAGACTAATGTCCAGGGATGATACAATCCCACTGCAACATCACGGAGACAAAAGTCTGCGGATCACTTTAGGACTAATGTCCAGGGATCATACAATCCCAATGCAACATCACAGAGACAAAAGTCTGCAGATCACTTTAGGACTAATGTCCAAGGATGATACAATCCCACTGCAACATCACGTAGACAAAATTCTGCGGATCACTTTAGGACTAATGTCCAAGGACGCAATCCCAACCACATCACAGAGACAAAAGTCTGCGGATCACCATAGGACTAATGTCCTGGGATGATACAATTTCACTGCAACATCACGAAGACAAAAGTCTGCGAA
Source organism: Larix kaempferi (assembly GCA_027924585.1). Lineage (NCBI taxonomy): Eukaryota > Viridiplantae > Streptophyta > Pinopsida > Pinales > Pinaceae > Larix > Larix kaempferi. The sequence goes on from BSBM01000756.1 coordinate 5,150,177, forward strand.
TCACTTTAGGACTAATGTCCAAGGATGATACAATTCCACTGCAACATCATCATCATTGCTCCCCCTTTCGAGGAAGATCCTTTCAAACCACACCGAGCTTGTCACGGAAGTACTCAAACTTTACTCGAGACAGAGGCTTAGTCAACACATCAGCAACTTGCTCAGCAGTGCTCACATACTGCAGCTTTATGGCTCCCTTCTGTACCATATCCCATATGTAAAAATACCGGATTTCTATGTGCTTTGACTTGTCATGGAACATTGGGTTCTCCGTCATCTTTATACAACTCTGGTTATCACATAGAATCACCGTGGTATCGAACTCCAGGTCAAATAGACCTAACATCAACTTTCGGAGCCATATGGCTTCACAACTAGCAAAACAATCTGCTATATACTCTGCTTCAACTGTGCTAAGAGTAACACTGGACTGCTTCCTGCTAAACCATGAGATCATGACGGATCACAGACAATAACATCCACCTGAGGTGCTCTTCCTGTCTGAGACACTTCCATCCCAATCTGCATCTGTATAACCATACAATCTGTAGTCATGATCTCCAACATAGTATAGACCAAAGTCTATTGTACCTTTCAGGTACCTCATCACATGCTTTGCAGTGACCAGTTGAACATGTCTAGGCTCAACTAGATACTGACTCAGGGTGTTCACAGCAAAACATATATCTGGCCTGGTATTCGTCACATACATCAACGACCCAATAATCTGTCTGTACTGAGTTACATCCACTAACTCTGACGATTCATCAGCTAACAACTTCAAGTTGGTATCAATGGGTGTGGCCATGGCTTTACATTCCAACATATCAAATCTTTTTAGGATTTCCACAGCATACTTTCCCTGGTTGAGAAAGATTCCTTCTGGGTTCTGCCATACTTCCAAACCTAGAAAATAGTGCATCAATCCAAGGTCTTTCCTCTCAAATTCTTCAGCAAGCTTCTTCTTGCATTCTACAATCTGTTTTCATTTCCTGTCAGAAATAAATCATCCACATATAGCAATAATATGACAGGTTCATCATCCATAACCTTAAAGTAAAGGTTAGGGTCAGCTTTACTTTTGGTAAAGCCCAAGCTCGTCAAAAAGCTATCTATCCTTCCGTACCAAGCTCTAGGAGCTTGCTTCAATCCATACAAAGCATTCTTAAACTTGCATACGTGAGTCCATCTTTCTTCAACTTCAAATCCCTGTGGTTGTTCAATGTACACTTCATCATCTAAGAAAGTTGCCTTCATGTTTTCCTAATGTAAGTTTTATTTCATTACTGCGGTTATCGTGAGTATAGCTCTAGTAAAGTGTATCCATCAATTCCCTCTTCATGTGAGAAACTACAAGCCACGAACCTTGCCTTGTACCTCTGTAGTATGTTTTATTTGTAAGACTTCTTGCTGAACAGTCATCACTTGTTCTTCGAAACAAGTGTTCATCATCCTTCTCTTGTAGATCATAGCACACGATCTTTCCTATAAATCAAATTCAATTACAAGATTAGTAACACTTCATAATCATCAAATCATTTCAATGATAACCTTTTATGCATACTGATATGATTCACATAGTTATGCAACTATCTTGGCCAATGCTTTGGCACAACACTTTTCCATATCCCGTATGCATACGGTGACTATCTAGATGCCTTCCATCTCCACCAGAACATACTATCAAGAGAGTGCACTGCTCCCAGCATGTTAGCAAAGAGGTTTCATTCTAGACAAGCAACAATGGAATGTTGTCCAACACTATTGGCTACTTACCCATCATAGTAGTACACTGTTCAATTCTATATGAATGCTTACCCTATGCATGATACATTTCCTAATTCTAGGAATACAAATATGCATACAACTATTAATATTAGTAACTATTCAGAGATTCAAGAAGTAACCAAATACTTATCTTTTTATGTTTTGTGGGGTTGCCTCTTTACTTCCTTGGGATTGCCTACCTCTGGATCTTTGCTTCCTTGAGATTGCCTCCCTCTCATGTCATAATAGTATCATGCTTTTGTGTCTTTGAGCTTTTATCCATCCTGTAGCACTATGCACCCTTAAGTATGCACTAGTTTCATCATTGTGTCATCCTCAAGATCTCATACATAATCACACATTCATTAGTATAATCTCAATAAGATCAAAATTATAATCCTAAATAATCTTAAACACGTACAGTCATAATCATTTCATACACAGGTAATTTATCACGAGCGTTAATATTCAAGGTTTCATGGAGTACGTCTTTTACTTAGGCATATCCAGATTTGACCATAGGATTTTTCTAGTTTGTCATATCATTAATCAAACTAAGAAACACAATATGCATAAAGCCTTGATTAGCTAAACTCTATCTTCAGGAATAATCATTATCAACCATATGAAAGTATATTTATCTAAGATCCTAACACAAAGTAGGATTCTAACTCGATATAGGAAAACATAACTGGATTAGCATGCTTGCTAGTTATGTCTAACATACCCAAACAGTATCTTCTGTGTTCTCTTCAATGATTTAGAGACCTTGTGCTAGTAACCTGCATCTCTCATAAGTTAAGCATAGTAGAACCAAATCATACATACCTCGTAAGTAGAGCTTCTATGTGATCAAAGACTATGGATGAGTCTTTGTCTTCATGTCATCATGGTCATATATTCTTGATCTAGAACTTGATTTGTCTTTCTCCATGTACCTTTCATGTTAGCAGACAACATCATCCTCATTCAACATCACAAGTGCATTAGTACAATCATAAGTGTCATAACCCTAATCAATGAATGTCTTTTATCATTCACATGCATTCAAACTTTTACTAAGGTGATCAGACAAGTCTAAAATTAATCCTGATTGTACTAACCTCAATAATATAAAGACAAACATATCATGAACTTAACCATCAGATAGATAAAACAGATTTCAAAACATACCTGCATCTCCTCAAGTCATACATGTCGAGATTGCTTGTAGTCTTCTCTACAAGGGTAGAACCCTAATCGTCAAAGGTAGATCACTTGTAAACATCTTATATAGATTCATGGTTCTAGGATGATAGAATATCAGTGCCATTTCAACCTCCTTCATTGCTGCCCTATGAGTCTCCCAACTTTGCTAGGGTTTCTTCTTACTTGTAGAACCCGGAAACCCTAAATTTCAATCTCCTTCCTCCTGCAACATTTTGATGGAAGATAAATATCTATGATGAAGGGATTCCAAATCCATTTTCAAAGTTTCCAATGTTGCATCAAGTGTCTCCAACATTGTATCAGGTCCTGCCATACCTAAAAAACTAAAAACCCTAAGTGAGAACTTCTTCCTTCTCTTCTTTGATTTCCTCCGTTGAGCCATTTCATATGAGTCGTATTGTTTCTAGTGTATCTCTGAAATTTCGGATCCTCTAGGTCTGAAACTTCGGCTTGCGGTAGCCTGACCTATCATCTTTGCAACCCCACAGATTTGAGCTTCATTGGATTCTCCATGAGAGAGATATGTTAAGTTTCCCAACATGACCTGTTTATGGGATGAAACAGCACAGCAAACTTGTACGGTGTGCCATGTGTCATTGTTTCAACTTTGGCCTCTAATATTCGAACCTGTGAAACTAAAGTCCATGCCCTAACTGTCACATTTTACGAAATTCCATTTGGAGCTTCCTAGCCTGAGATATGACCTTTTTTCCTAGGTCACCTGTTTAGGGCTGCATTCTGGAAGAAGCAGAAACCCTAACTTGTACGGATCATATCTCACAAAGTACAACGAATCAGGGGCTGATTTTTCGACACAAGGTACATCTATGTCTGATCTTCGTCCTGTAGACGTTTCAGATCCTGAACCCTCGTAAAAAACAGATTTATAGAGAAAGTTCCACGATGACTAGTTCTCGCTATACAAATCCCTAGCTTTCAAATTGTCGCAAGTGAAACAAGTGTTGTAAATGCCATACATTGCCTTCTTTCAGGCTAGTGTGATACCATGTTAAGATTCAATATGCTAAGATAGATAACATCAGTATTCAATTCAATTACACAACAATAGCATATACAGGATCTTACTGAGAGAATAACAAGCACAGCATAAACACAAGAGACACAAATTTATCCTGGGAAATCCTTTAGGGGAAAAAAACCCAACAAAACTTCCTCAATATAGATTATCAAAAGTACAAAGACAAAACCCCAAACAAGTGCTCCTTCTCCTTGTTGATCTCTCTCTCTCTCTCTCTTATGGGAATTACACAAGTGAGTGTGTGTGTGAATGAATGAATAAATGAGAGAGCCTAGCTCTCTATTTATACATTCACTTCTACTTTAATTTTACAACTTGACATGTCGGCCTCAACTAAATTTACCACTCAACTAATGTTGATTGGGCTGAATCCTCTAGGGGACTTAAAAACCCCATTAGATTTGACTCTAGGGGGATCTATTGCCCCAACTTACAAGGGAGGATTTACCTCAATGACTTTACATGACCAAATGTAATAATAACATCCTGACGGAGGAATAAAACATCTCCGAATAAATTACAATAATAAAATACAATAGAATATTCTTCAAAGTTACAATATTTCAAGAACATTTGACCTTAGGAGCGGACTAGAGGACCTCATGATCACATCATCCAGTGTGGACCCTTCCTTATACAGTGATGATGAACTTTCAGGTTATACCGTTATTTGGAACATTTGTACATTTGATAGAGAGATGATTGGTTGTGCCCCAGCTTGATTGGTTAACTTTTGGTCCTTACACCTTGATTCTTTGACTTGTGGTTAATAGGGTCATTTACCCACTTTGAGTTATCTTTTGATTTTTACCACTTTTTATTTTTTTGGTATTATAGGTACTATGGTTGTTTGACCATGTTTAAGGTATACCCTTGGTCCTAGGGGTTATGGGTCATGTACCCACACCTATGTTATTTTTGGGTCATATACCCTACTTATGATTTATGTTACTAAATATGACTTTTTTATTTTTTATTTTTATTTTTACTTTTACTTCTTCTTTTTTTACTTTTTTATCTTTATTTTTACTTTTTATTTTTTATTTTTAAAAGTGGTACTTTCCTATTTCTATGGAACCCTAAGATTTTTTAACTATGATTCTTCTAGAAGTCTTCATTGTTCTATTTATTGAGTCTTCACACCTCACTTTATTATGAAAAAGATTTTTTGCATCCCAGATCTGACTGATCTCTACTTGACATCATTGTTGATTGCTTGCTCTCTTGTTGAGGCAACCCACCTGTTTCTGATTGGTTTAAGGGATGGCGTGAAGGTTCCTGTTATCACATACATAGTAGCTGGGCTACCATGTCAGTAGAGCAGATATCTGCACTTTTCAGAGCTTTTTCTTTACACTTATTCAGTGAGATCAGCTATGATGAGCAGCATTATTTATGATCACTCACATATCAAAGCATCTTTGTATCAGATATTTAGTAGACCTTATGCCAAGGTTGAGCCTTGAGACCTCAGATGTGATAACCGATATGACCTGTTGTTCCATACAAATGCAGTGTAGTTTTCAGTGTTTCAGATATAGTGTTCTCAGTGGTTATAGCTGGTTCAGATTACAGATCTTGATATATGACCCAGTATATATATGATGTGCATTGATGTTATTACCTTATTGTTTAGGTCATTTTGATAGCACTGACTTGGTATATGGCAATTATGATCTGGTAGTATATTAATGTTAAAAAGGAATTGGTTGTTATGGATTATATGTATTGATTGTTGTTATCACACTAACTCTAGTTGCTAATGAAAGATATCCCGTCCGGAATGGTAGAGGGTGAGCAGCCAGGTAGGTGTAACCTGCAAACGCCAAGTCCACCGTTCAAAGAACGGTAGTCACACCAAACAAGGCATTTGTCACTTCAGACAAGGCAAGTAGCCAAGTCAGGGGGGAGACCCCGCTCAACCAGTGATGGTTAAGCAACAAATCAGACACCCAAACCCCCAAAGAAAATAAATAGATGCAAACAAGAGGTGCGTATCAAATGGAACCTAAGCTCAATTTTAGCCAATGGTTGGACAAAAGCATGAAATAAGTATGTGAATGGAATGTGACCAGCAATCAAATGTGATGAATAAACTAGATTAGATGAGTGATCATATGGCTAGAAATTTAGCTAAGGACCCGAAACAAACTAGAAGTGATTGAGAGATGCAAATTCTGCCCAAGGAAGGGACTGTTTAAGTGACTGAAAGGACCTAGGGCAACGATAAATTAGCGATTATAAACACTTCCGGTCAACAATAGCTTGATTTCTAATGATTAAATGATGATTTAAACCCAAATCAAGACTACCTACAACCCCAAAGTGACCCAGCTAGACAGTAAGAGAAAAGCGCCCAAGGAGGGCGTTTTTGCCAAATGGACTAGTGCTAGTTCTAAGGGCAAATGGAGTCTAATCAAACTGAAACTTTAGATTTAAGCATTTAAGAACATTTCATAAACAGGTTTAGAAAGAAAAACAAGTTTTAACGGTGGAATTTTGAGTTTTTAATATTTAGGTTTTATTTTATTGTTTGCAGCTTAACATTCACAATGGAAATGGAGATACGAGAAACAAGCAAGGATTTCCTACCTAAAATGATAGAGATGGAGGAGCTTGGTGTTGAAGACAAATCCCGAAGACCAAATGCTGAGTAGTAGTGCGTTTTACCCTAGCGTTTTTGGTGCAGCCAGTTGACCCAATTCGCCCTTGTACCTGCCAGAGAGAGATAAGTAAGTAACTATGGTAAATGGCAAGAAATCATCAACAAATGAACGACAAACAATGACGGAAACACGTGTAAGTTTACTTCCCTTTGTAAAATCCCGAAGAGAGAGCACAACGTGGAGCTGCTAGCTCAAGAGCTGCGTCCCCCCTCAAGTGGTCGATTTCACCTGCAATTCGTTTGGCCAAGGATGGATGGAGACACCACACAAATACTCAACAATGCACCGGTAATAAGCTAACAAACAACACCATAACATTCCATCACCATATTCACAAGTAGATCGGGAGAAAAATGTCTCTCTATTCACAAATCTCAAGTTTACAAAATGCCAAGAAGACCTCCAAATGAGAGAGCTCCTCTCTTAAGTAGAGAAAGGCTCTCAATCAACCCTAATTCCCTCCATAATCAATGGTTGGGATTAACTCTCTCCCAACCCAAATCGATGGTGGAAATGCAAACTAAGGAGGAGGGGCAAACTGCCCTCTAATGCCCATGTGGAGGATGGGGTCCTTCATGGGGCCCATAAAATACATACAAAATGTGGTTGGGGGGTGCCCATGGGCTGTTTTAGCCCCCCATACCACTAAACCATAGTTACAATACATAAAAACCCCAAAACATGGATTTTTGCCAAGTCAAAAACGCCCCTCTATGGGCAAATTCGTCCTACATGATGAGCTGGGCAAAGTGAGGGCCCCACAACATAAATAGAATGTCCAAACATAGTAAAATTACCTTAAGAGACCCCCTTGTAATAGCCAACCTTTGCATTTGTCATTTTCCATAGTTACCTTTGCCATATTTTGATTTCCGTATTAATTTATTGCTGAAGATGTAATTTGGGCTTTTGACCCACTTATATTGCCCGGACTGACGAACCGTCTGCTGCAATGCGATCGTAGACCCCAGATAAAGTAGACATGGTCACTTGAACGACCCTGATCCATCAATTAGGCATTGTTTGCCCAAAATCCAAGATTTTTAATTAAAACAGGTCCATGGTGACCCATAATAATTAAAAATCTCATCAACGCTTCAACTTTTTCAAATTCTGACACTTGGAGGCACATATGGGACCCCAAAACATAATAAATGGCCAAAATCGAAATCTTGATCGCAACTTTTTTTCGAGCCCATTTTTGGCCTAGTCAACATGGTTTGACCAAGTCAAATCTGGTCAAAATGACAATGGCTGAAAACCTGTAAGCAACATGAAGCATCAAGGCTTCCTTATTTATGTTATTACATTACTTAAAACAATATAATGCCGATATGGTGATCAAAACATAAATATCTCAATAAATACAGGCCCCGGGTGAGGTGGGCCCACCACCTCCAACAAAGACTCAATGCTATGCACAACTTATAGACTTGACCACTTAGCTAACTTTGGGTAAGGTGGATAAACGAGGTGAAGGATACGGAAAGACGAGGACCAAGACCATGTGACCCCTCGAATAAACAGGGAAAGCGGGACCCATTGACATAAGCATACCATGATAATACACAGGGAAGGGCAATGCCTCACAAATGGGTATAGTGCAGGGAAACCACCACTGATCATCTAACATGCACCTTGCAACTCACATCCGTGCCTTCAGAAGACTCCATGAGGATCTTTTCTAGAGCCGCCATGACTGGGTCTCCGGCAAACTGTAACTTGAGACTCTAGGGGACACTTCGAATTAGCTGTCCCTTACTCCATCTCACCTCCTTGCCCCGGAGGACTAGGTGAGGAAATAACCACTACAATGTTGATACATATGGCTGACCTGTGTCCGTGTGTGTTCAAAAACACATTGCTTGGACTTTTACATTGACTTTCACACTTAGCCTTTTTGACTTGATTTTACATTTCACATAGCCTTTTTGGCTTCTTTTACATTTCTTCATTTCATTACATTTCAAGGCCCTTTTTGGGCTACTTACATATCTCAAAAGATATAACAAGGTGCTCATACTGCAAAGTAATGGGGGCAAGTGAACATGCTTCGATGACCAATGGGGAACACCCGGTGAGTCTACACAATCCTATACTGCATTGCAACATTGGGGGCAACCGACAGGAGCAAATCCCAGGTTTGAAAATGCATCTCACACACTAAAGAGATGAGGCACAAAAGACAAGGAATCATGGTATACTCAGAGGTCAATGGGGAAGGGGATCCTCAAGGTCACAAATCAAGGTCCAAATCGGGAGAAATCAACATGAATGAGTCGGATGGATGGAAGGAAGCGACAGGTGGATCCAAGGTTAGCTGCCAAGGAGGACGAAATGACCAAGTCTATACCGATAGTGGGGTAGGGGCCAGTGTGCATATACATGAGTCTACTACAATGGGGTGGACAGACATCACTCAGGGCCATACACATCATAATAAACAACCGGGATCACCACATCAAACATCATATGTCAAGTCCGTGTACTATCATAAATAAACAAGTCTAAACAACAACATGTGCAATAAACCATAAACCATACCATATACCTGCTGCTCAAGCTGTCTCTGACGCTGGATCTCAACTGAATCTGGGCAATAAGCGGCAAACCAGCAATACTCTGTAGTACTCTCATCGGAATATGGCAAAGCAACTCTCTCAAATGGGATCATGCAAAGCTCGGCAAGGAAGGGTGACCCTGTGGCAACTGCTCTGTAGTATGTATGAACCAATACAAAACCATCTGTCCCCACTGATATCTCTGCTCGAGGCAATCTGGAAGCAATGAATGCCCCCTCTGAAGGCATCCGATCTCTGATGTGGAAAAAAAATGTAGTATGGTCCCCGACCACACAATCTGCAGCACGGTAGCTCCAGCTAACATGGATGTGATAACAATTGTATTATTGACATTTGGAAACTCTTGTTTTATACTTGTTGGTCTTTGCCTTCTTATGAATGTGAACATCATCATTTAATGTCTTTTCGACCCGCTAGTTTAGGCACCATTTTCACTTGTCTCCATCCATCCATTCGTCCTTTCCCCATTTATTGATTTTCACCTTGACTTACACCTTGACTTGTGACATGGAGGATCTCCACGCTTTTGCCTCTGTGTTGGACTTGCATCCATGTTTATTTTGTGTCTCAGCTCTAAGTTGGCGACAAAACTTGCCTTTGGTAAGTTGGATTTTATGCCGTTATCACTCTAGTCGGTTGCCCCGATGTGTGATTTTGTGCGGAATTCCCCCTAGTTGCTTGACTTGTTGTTGGCTAAAACCTGAAGCAAACTGTACTACCTTGGAAACTATTGGAAGCCCAATGAAAAGGGCTATGAAATGTAATGCAATGAAATGCTTTGAAATGTAAATGCACCCCGAATGAAAGCTGGGATTAGTTGTGCTTATTAGCACATGTGAAATCCCAGAGGGGTCATATTAGGCCTAAAAAGCAATGGATAAATGTATGTTAAATCTAATGATTGTTTGCCATGAAATTCAATGAAATGAAAGGTCCTAAAAAAGCAGTGGTTAAACAAATGCTAAATCTAAAGACTGTTGACCTTAATGGAAATGTACCTCACTGAGCCTACGGGTGATGATTTGAGATGGAGTAAGGGACAGCTAAATCAAAGTGTCCCCTAGAACCTCAAGTGATGGTTCTAGTAGTAGACTTTTTGCCAAGGTTGAATAAGCACTTCTCTAAACAACTCATCCATTTGTGAGACACCGCCATTCCTTGTGTACTTTTGTCCGACACATGCTTAAGTGTGTAACACCGTGTCCTTCATCCAAAGTATCACAGCGTCAAGTTAGTCAAGTCATCCCATTCAGCCTAGACTTGTATACTTAGCCTTCACCCTTTGCTAGCAATTTGATCATGTTTACAAACAAGTATATTCTTGAGATTCTTCTTGAAAGTAAATTATTTAACTAACCTATTATTACTTATTAACTGCTAGTGAAATGATGCTTAATACTCTAGAGTCTTGCTATGAAAATGATTTAGAGAGCATGTCTTAACCATTTGCACTTGCAGCAGCATGGCTTCTTTAGCCAGGGTTATGTTTTGATCAATTTGACCGGTCAAACTTAGTTTGACCAAGGTCAACCTTGGGATCCTTGATGAGATGGACTAGTTTTGTTATATGATATTGATCTATGGCCCTTTGTATACCTTTTGATGATTCCATATGATGGGCACAGGCTTCAGATGATGATTGATTCAGTTTTTCATGATTATTATTATTTCCAGATCATCATATTTTTACTTGTCCGGGTATGGTGGACCCTACAGATGATCTTACAGGTTATCATGAGGTGTATGAGTACTCATCTCTAGTGGATTTGAGTCTTTTGGATCCACTAAGACACTCATCCTTCAGTTTCAGGCACTCCCAGGCTTGATTTGAGCAGTTGTTCACCTGTGGACCAGTTTAGCCATGCTGATGTGGCTTGTCCAGCCAGAGCATTGAAGGCCAGTCGTTGCCTAGGGCGCTACAGAGGAAGGGGGTGGTCCAGCCACTTGTTATTACCATATTACCCCCCTTCCGGACATGATGGCACAGTCAGTTTCACGGCGCAGGCACCTGACAGTCAGTTATGGGCAGTTTCATGGTTTTTCAGGGGGATAAAAAATGGAATAAAAAGGTCATAAAGGAATTCGATTTGGGCAATTGAGGTAAGGTTTTGGCATGAGGTCTGCTCTGAGGTCATCTATGGTGTATCCCACTCCTTCCAGATCAGTTTGCAGCAGTCAGTGGGGTCCACATTGTCAGCAGGAGGTCCTTTCATGCATTCTTCTCTCTAATGATGGGGACAGGATTTGATCATTTGTATACTTGGACATGTCATTGAGTCATATGTTATGTTATTGTGCCATGGGGACATGCTAGTGAAGGGGAATAATACCTCCTAGCCCCACCATGTGCTCCTAGTCACTTGTCCTAGTCATATGTTGTGGCTCACATGTGTTTTAGCCACCCCCATGTAGTGCGCCCTCCCTTGGAGGCCTCCTTTAGTCATGACGTTATCCCTTTAGTGAGTGATCCATGTCATATTATGTATCGGCTCATCTTAGCCATTGATTATAACGTTGTATCTTTTGATCTCAACCACTAGTTTTCAAAAGTGGTTTAGGGTTTTCGGTTTAGGGTTTTGGAACCTTCTAGAGGTCATTAAAAGGTTATAAATATGAGTCTAACCTTTCATTTTGTGAGGTATTATCAAGATATATTAGATCTGATTTGTGACAGACTGTTCTTGGGTGTTGGCTCAGTTGTTTAAGGTGGCGTCTTAGGATTTGAAGCCCTCCTAGCTGCAGCGCTCTCTTGTTTTGGTCTTTTCTTTCCTCGGTGAGCTTTCCTATTGTCTTGTGCTGCCCTGTTTGGAGTGTCCAGTCAACAGATCTCTCCTTCCATCCACACATGTGAACTTGTGACACTCTCTAAGGCTTCTGTCTGGTTGATGAGGGCTGTTTTTGAAGCTGCCGCCCACTGCTGAAGCCTTCTTTGTGGCTGTCGTTTACTGCTGAAGCCTCCTTTGAGGCTGCCATCCACTTTTCAGGTCTGTTTGAGGGTGCCGTTCTCTGATGGGGTCTGTGCTGAGGTTCCCATCTGCTGTTTAAGGTCTGTTATTTGGGTAGCGTTGTGCCTTCTTGTCTAGCATTGACTGGAGAAGGGATCACTTGGATTTGTAACATTTGTTGGCTGTCTCTGTTGATGTTTTGAGGCTGATCTTGGGTGTGCCCTACCCTCATTAAACTGCTGTACCTTCTACTGTACCTGTCTATTTCTATCCTTCAGCACTTTGTCTCTCTCTCTCTCAGGTATGTTCATACCCTCAGGTAAGGGTCAGTATTGTCCCATTTATTGGCTTGCCTCTGAGAGGCAAGATCTGATCTGAAAGTTAACTCTGAGTATAAGGAAGGTTCTTCTCATCAAGTAAGTTATCAGATCTGATTTTCTTTTTGTTAATTATGTAGATTTTCTGCCTTCACTGCCTGCTGGTTTAATGCTTGGTTTAAGGTGTTTTTCACCTACAGCCTGTTTTGCATTGGCTGTAGGTTACTTAATGCACATTTAAATAAACAATAAACACACAGCAAAGGAATTTAACTGGCTGCAAACTAATCTACCAACATGCACACATAATTTGACACAAGAGTTTTTGGCCAAATCGAGCCCTGGAAAAACCCCCACGGGGAAAACCAGTTGAGAGAGAGAGGTATTTATTATTTCTTCAGCATAATAATCTAACAGCAGTATGAAAGCAAATACAACTTATCTCTACAATAACTGCACCCCAGACTGCCTTGCAGAATCTTCTCGATTTCTGTGCAGATGATTGCTGGGATTCTGAGCTGTATTCTCCTCCTCGATTTTGGTGCCAAACCTCCCCAAAAATCAGAGCAGAAACTATCTCAATTTCTGTGCTATTAAAGGTTTTGATACTTGCTGTATCTTCTTCTGCCTTTGTGCATAAAACCCAGAATATGCACTTACTGCTATCACCCGAATTTGTGCAGGTCACCCGAATTTGTGCAGGGACCAAACTTCTAACCCGTGAAGGAGATGACTGCTGTACCTATCACAGTACCAGTCAAATTTTAACAACACCGTGCAGACTGTAACTCAGGATCACGTGACTGATAGCTCAAGATTCACTCCTCGAACTGCGTGCTAATGGAGTACATCTGTACTGGAATATTCACGGGTTTATTGCTGAAGATTAGCTGCTGCAAACAGTACCCAATGCTGATAACAAATGTCTGGAAGCAATGCCTTGAAGTCTGTGCTAATACAGGAACCCAAAACTGGAAACTCGTGCCCTGAGAATGCAGTCATGCTTTCTGTACCTGCGCCCTAACTCGACCTCCTGCAGACTCCCGTACTCTCTCCTCTCCTCATTCACTTTCTCATCACAATGACTTAGGTATTCGAGCCTCCCTCCCTTTTTGTCCATCCCTAAAAGGGAATCTTCAGCCAATGGTGGAGATTAAAACAAATCAAAGGCTGCGATTGGTTGTGAGTAAAAGTCACTTAATTAATTATTACTCACCCACTTTTTGACTTAGGACAAAAGTGACTTTATGGTCTCATTAATTAATTAATTAATGTGAGGGTCCCATCACCCCTTTCTTAGTGACTTAGGCTAAATCACTAGGGGGAACACATCCATGATACAAAAACTAACAAATTAGATTTTCTTTTTACTGCTTCTGTCCTACTGTTTATGATTTTACTTCAGTAGTACTTTTACTGTGTATTTCTGCATTATTTAAATATTTGTTTAAAAACCCTAACTTTAACACTTCCATCATGTTTGACCTTAACTTTCTATCTACATATAAAGGAAATTTTATAAGAGAACTGTTTTTGGAAATAAAATACAGTAAACAAATGGCTCCTTCAAATTATAATAAAAAAAGTCAAAATGAATCAAGATGTGACATGACAAGCAACACTGTGTCAGAAAATGTAGTTTTGGAAAATTCTTAATGAATGAAAAAAGCATTTCAAGTAACTCATACACATTACTCGAACCTAACACTGCTAAATTAATCAGAATTAAATGAAGATGTTTCTATCTTTACCTACATCAATCTCTCAATGAAAAATGAAAAATGAAAACACAACTCATGAGTTTCAAAACTTACATAATGCCTCAGTTCTTCTTGCAAATGTTTCACAACTGTTTTGCTTTCATTCTCATTTGAACTTTGTGCTTCTGCACTGGCATTAGAAGCTTTCTGCACCAATTCTCTTTTCTCATTTAAGCTCTGCATAATCGAAAGTGAAAGAAAGAGATTTAACATCAAAATATGCTGCATTATCACACATTAAACACACTTATTTTAAATGAATTATAACTGATCCAGACCATTTTACAGAAAAAAAATTAGATTATGTATCCCCACGAGAGGAAATGAAAATACTTATTGACGGATATATACATATTCTATACCATATAGATAAAGATTACCAAGCCAACATCACACATTGCAATCCATGTAGAAAAGTCAAATCCTTAAGGCTAACATAGAACACTTAGGCCATCTTTCAACGAAGTGAAAAGGTTCAAATTTATCATTGACATCCAAGTTTCGAAGTTCACATCCACTATTCATATAAACCAATTCTCATGCACTATCATAAAGTAAATAGAAGTGACAACTAGATGTGAATGAATCAATATCCTACAGCCTCTCATCAGCGCAGTAAAGCTAGCCACATGGTCATGTCAAAGCATGTAAATGTCTCATATTTCTTTGCAGTATCTCTTAAAGCGAATAGCAACAGTGAGTTTGCCAATAAGGTAGGTGAATGGCCTCCAACATTACAATGTTATTGCCCAAACTAAACAGCTTGCAGTTTACACTTTCAATGGTATTTGATTTTTCTTTTATCTCAAGATCTGAAATTCTTATACAACCAATAACTTCTTGGCATCCTTAAAACTAACACAAAATGTTCACATAAGAGCATCGTAATATAGTATTGATTATTAGGAAATATGTTTTGCATCTAGAGGAACAGATTCTTCACCCCCTCCTTTCCCTAGATATGCCTGGATAGGTATTGGATCCGAATCCTTCTAGGATACATCTTTGATCCTTCATGGATCTGTATGGGATAACAATAGCTCTGTACAAGATCCAACCCTATGGCTCTGTACAAGATCCAACTCGAATACATGTGGCTTGAATATCCATCCCAAATCTCCCTAGGATAAAAAAACAAAGAGATAAAAGTAACACAAACACTAAATAAATCTACATTCAAGGAATTTCAACAACTAGACAACCGAATACATGTCACTGTACTTGATTTGTGCCATACAACCACCCATTACCTAGACCTACTTTGACGTGAATTTTTATCCACTGCGTGTATGTCTCTTAATCGCATTGTGTTTGAAGAAATCTATCAAACTATTTTAGATCCTATTGCCCATAAAGTATTTGATGTGCCACTAGTAAGAAATTAGGCAAGTTCTGCCATTTATCTACATGAACATTCTGTTAGAAAGTGGCAACAAGGAAGGTATTCTATCATTTGCATGTGTCCTTGCATGCTAGAAGACATCAAACAGGAAGCCAACAATGCAAGTTAGGAGTTTATTTGAGGCTTACGTGGCAGCTAGGTGGCAACCTCTTGTGAGCTTTTTGGCTGCTGTTATAACACTTTACTTTGGAGGTTTTTAGCAGCCCCTGAAGATCGGCAGGTTTTTAGCAGCTCCTGAAGATCGACCCCCTTCCGAAAGAGTTGATGTCCAACTGGAAGCTCTTTCCCTCTCAGATTTGATCATGTTGGATCCTACTGTAAACTTATTGGTTCTTGTACTATAAAGGATCAGTAAGCCTTTTCGAAAGTCCTTTTGGACTATTGTAAATCGCAAAGGATTAGCGGCATAGACCATAATCCCTTGCATCCCCCCTGCCCCCTGCATCAATTTTGCATTCTTGGTTTCTAGTTTCCTTTTCCGTAATTAGATTAGATTTGCATTTCTTGCATCTAAATTAGATTTATTTCGAATATCTAACTTAGATTAGATTTTCCCCCTTCTTTGTCTGGCAACCTTTATACAGACGCTAAGTTGCTAACTTAATATAGTTTAAGGATTTTAAGATTTATAAACTCATAGGCAAGATAAAACTATTACATCCTTTCCAAGGAAAAAAAAAACTATTACATCCTTAAATCTAAAATTAACAATGGAACCAGGTTCTACACCCTCACTCTGGTTGAGGTGTACATTGGGATCCAAGATCTTCTGAGTGTTTCCGAACCTTTGGCTAGTACTTCCTAGGCATCAACAGTTCCCAGACATGCCCCCATCGGGCAAGAGTATCTCTTTGCCTATTAGTTGTGTTTTTTGCTTTACTTTTACTAGAATATTTTTCTAGTTGTTTTGCTTTCATAGATTAGTTCGTGCTTTGAGTACTAATCAATTATCTTAGATTTGCTTCTTGCTGATATTAAGATCTCTTTATCTTGCTAGATTTTCTTTACTTTACAAGTACGCATCGATATTCATATCTTTTGTACTTGTCGTATTAACTCTTAAATTCTCTTGCTTTAAGCCTTCGATTATTTTTATATAGGGACTAGCCCACTTGGCATTGTGTAGGAGTTGGCCTAAACGAAGGAGTAGTGTCGAGGTGACAATGACGCGACTCAAGGCTTGCCCCCAAGGCTGCACCAAGTGAGTTAAGATTTTTCTCACATTTCCCAGGTGCAGATCAGGCGATAACAGACGATAAGTCCTTCATCATCAATGCACATAAATACAAATCCAAAAGTTCTCTGGTAACCACTAATCAAGCCAAGAAACTGATTAGCTCAAGTAGGAATCTTATATTGCTCTTCTTGAGACAGAATCTTGGAGGAGATTAAGTGCAGATTAGGCGATATGTTTTACCATCTTATCTCTAGAAAGCAGATACATTTATGTGCAACTTGATAAGACTATATCAACACAGTTGGAGGAGATCAGGTGCAGATAAGAGACTTCAAAGAGGTATTTAAGCAGCTAAAAGGCCAAGTTCATGAAAAAGAAGGTGATAGGAAGGCTAACTACCATCTCCAGGATGTGTTGCTCTACAAGCTAGATAAGCTCTGCATTCCTAAAGGAGAAAGGTTGCAAGCTAACACAAAGGCTCACAACCCCAAAGTTGTAGGGCATTTTGGTGTTTGGAAAACAAGGGCCAACTTACAGAGGTATGTGTATTGGCTGAGAATGCAAGAAGATGTAGCTCAATTTATCAGAGGATGCATACTTTATTGTACCAGCAAACCCAATAATAGGAAGTAAGGTTTATACCAACACGTACCTATACCTATTAGACCATGATAGATCTTCCCTATCAATTTTGTGTCATGAACTACGTAGGATATGACTATCTATTGGTTGCAGTGGACAAGTTTAGTAAGATGTGCATTCTTATGCCTTGTAAAAAGATCATCAAGGGGCAAGATACAATTGTCAGTCTCTTTGAAAAGGTCTTGGTACACATTGCGATACCAAGTTGGGGGAAGATGGACACCAATTTGAAAAGATCTACAACTTTCCATCCACGAAGAGATGGGCAAACAAAAGTAGTGAACAAGGCATTAGTTCAGCTTTTGAGGGGTTGGAATCAGAAGCATCCAAGGACATGGGACAAAAATTTGATTTATATTTAGCACCCTTATGAGAGAGCAATCTATACTTCTACCAGTAAGTCTCGTTTTGAAACTTGCTTTGGATATTTCCCACCTTCACCCTTAAATGTTGTATATGGACAGCGAGTAGGAGCAAGGAAAGACAACACAGGAGAAGCATTGAAGGCCACTAGGAAAGGAAGGGGTTCCATTCTTGTTCTATGGATTTATTGTTCCATAGTTGGGCAAAGAAAAGGAGCGGGATATTGCGAGCAGAACAGAGGAAGTAGAAGACCCTATAGCAGTCATTCAAGCCACAATGTATATGGCAACTCCATGGTGAGTTCATCTTTCTTTGTTTTTGCATTCCATACATGAGAAAAAAAGAGCAAGGCATAGTCCTCACCTTCTGGCTGGGTTTTCCTGTATCGGGTTTCCTGAGGTATATCTTGTATTCATCGTGTGGATGGTGTGGTGTTTATTGTTTTAAATCATTTTACTGCATGCTCAGTTTATTTCACTAATTTGAGCACTATGCTTGTAATATTAAGTTATAATAATAAGTATGTTGAGATATTGTAACTTCTAAGAATATTATATTTGTACTTTATTATTCCGGAGATGTTTTATTCTTTCGTGAAGACCTTATTGTATATTCGGAGATGTTTTATTCCTCTGTGGAGAATGTGGTAACTTGTGTTATTAGAATTCCCTAGTGGGGGTCGGCCCTGTATGAGTCATGTGGGTTAAAGGGGTTATTAGAACACCCTAGTGGGGTCGGCCCTGCCACATTATGTTAAGTAATTAAGTTGGGGGCCGACCTAGTCAATGTAAAATACAAGTCGGAGTTGTGTATAAATAGAGGAGGTGTGTTCCTCATTTAACACACATTACACTCACTTGTGAATAGCGCAGAGGTGAGGGAGAGATCTTCTATGGAGGAGAAGGAGCTCATGTCTAGGGTTTACATCTTTGTATTTGCTGGTCATCTATATTGAGGAAGCTTTGCTGGGTTTTCTACCCCATGAGGGTTTCCCAGGATAAATCTGTGTCTCTTGTGTTTATGCTGTGCTTGTTGTTCTTTCAGTGATCCTGTATATGCTATTGTTGTGAAATGGAATGTAATGCTGATATTTTATGTCTTAGCATATTAAATCTTAACATGGTATCAGAGCTAACCTGAAGGAAGGCAAGGTATGGCACTTACGACACTTGCTTCACTTGCGACAATTTGAAGGTTAGGGTTTTATATAGCAAAAAACAGTAATCATGGAACTTTCGCTATAAAACCATTTTGGAGAAGGTTCAGGATTTGAAACCTTTACAGGTCGTAGATAACATCCCCCTGTACCTTGTGTCCAAAGGACAGACTCTATTTGGTTGTACTTTGTGATTTATGATCAGTACAAGTTAAGGTTTCTGCCTCTTCCAGATCTGAGTCATAAACAGGTGACCTAGGCAAAAAGGTCACAACTTGGGCTAGGAAGCTCCAAATGAAATTTCGTAAAAAAGTGACAGGTAGAGCACGGACTGTAGTTTCTCAGGTAACGTTTTTAGAGGCTGAAGTTGAACTAGTGACATGTGGCACGCCGTACAAGTTCGCTCTCCTGTTTTATCCCATAAATAGGTCACGTTGCGACACTTGGCATAACTCTCTCTCAAAAAATCCAATTGAGGTCAGACCTGTGGGGTTGGAAAGAGGATAGGTCGGGTTACCACAGGCAGAAGTTTCAGAACCTGTGGATTCGTAATTTCGGAGTTACACCAGAAACAATCAGGTGCATATCTCTGTCAAAACAGATTTGGATTTTGAGCACCTCCATTCTTGACTTATCACTGCTGCGAGAATTTCGGGTTTCGGAGAAAGTTGGAATTTTTGGAATCGGAGTCCACGGCTAAATGCTACTCAGAAAAATTGAAATTTAGAGACCAAGATCGAAATTTTTGGTTGGTCAGAAGGGTGGGCTTGATCAAACCCTAGTTCGGGACTTTGATTGGAAAGCTGGAAAATTAGGGCTTCTGCAAAAGTTGGAATTTTTTAAGTCTGTGACCACGGCTGGAAGCTCCTCAGAAAAATCGAAGTTTAGAGCTTTGGATCGAACATTTTGGTTGGGCAAAAGGGTGGGCTTTATCAAACCCTAGTTCAGGATCTTGTCCAGAAGATCCAAAAGTTTCAAAGGCAATTTTGAGGGTCAAATTTTGGAGATTTCAAAATTGAATTATGCTAGCTTGATCAGCTCATCAAGGCACATCTTTCCATCCATTCAAGAGTTTGAATTTTTAGGGTTTCTCTGACAAACCCTAATCCAGCTCCAGATCCAGTTTCAGCAAATCAAAGTGGATTGGGTTAAAAGCAATCCTAACAGGTATGACTTGAGAAGATAGAGGTATGTGTTGAAATCTATTCATGGTTAAGTTTATGATATGTTTGTCTTCATGTCATTGAGATTAGTACAAATATGATTGTTTGATAATGAATGCATGTGAATGATAGAAGGCATTCATTGATTAAGGTTATGACACTTATGATTGTACTAATGCACTTGTGGTGTTGAGGATGATGTTGTCTGCTAACAAGATACAGGTACATCAAGAAAGACAAATCAAGTCCTACGACCATGATGACATAGGGACAAAGACTCATCCATAGTCTTTGACCACATAGAAGATCTAGTTACAAGGTATGTATGACCTTGTTCTACTATGCTTAACCCATGAGATATGCAGGTTCTAGCACAAGGTCTCTAAATCATTGAAGAGAACAAAGAAGATATTGTTTGGGTATGTTAAGACATAACCAAGCTTGATAATCCAAGTATGTTTTCCTATATCAAGTTAGAATCCTACTTTGTTAGGATCTTAGATAAGTATACCTATGTATGAAATGATCATGACCATACATACTTAAGATTATTTAGAATCATAATGTTTTGATAGTATTAAGACTATACTAATGAATGTATGATTATGTATGAGATCATGATGATGACACTAGTGCACACTGAAGCATGCATAGTGGTTCAGGATGGATAGAAGTCCAAAATATAGATCAAGCGGGAGGCAACCACACAAACATAAAAGATAAGTGTTTAAGTTACTTCTTGAATAAGTAAATGATATTGCTCATAGTAGTTGTATGCATTACTAGAATACATCATGCTGAGTGTAAGCATTCATATGGCATTGAACAGTATACTACTAATATGCATATGATGGGTAAGTAGGACAAACATTCCATTATTGCTTGTCTAGAATGAAACCTTTTTGCTGACATGCTGAGAGCTGTGCACGCTCTTGATAGTATGTTCTGGTAGAGATGGAAGGCATCTAGACTGCCACTGTATGCATACAGGATATGAAAAAAATGTTGTGCCAAAGTATTGATCAAGATAGTTGCATAACTATGTGAATAATATCTGTATGTATAATAGATTATCATGTCAACATGATTTGATGACTATGAAGTATTTCTAATCATGTAATTAACTTTGATTTGTAGGAAAGATCATGTGATATGATCTACAAAAGAAGGATGATGAACATCGAACAAAGTGATGGATGTTCAACAAATCAAACATACTATAGAAGGCTCATGGCTAGAAGATTCTCTTAGAAAGAGGAAGAGGATCATGACAAGATGTTTGCTCCAAGTGGCTAGATAAGACCATTCTCTTAATGGCATAATTAAAGAAGAAGTGCGAATCGAGAAAACTCCCAGGATTCAATTGAAGAAAGCTCTGCACAGGTCCCAGGATTGATAATCATTTGATGAGCTTAATGATCACTATGGGTGATGTGGATTTCAACCTTTGCTACAAGGTTGAAGATGGTTTCTATATACAGATGACATGGATGCAAGAAGGAACTCACCATAGAGATCGAATGATCTTGAGGCTCATATCAGAAGACCCATCTGACGAGAGATGGCACAGATAGATATGCAGAAGAACACTCAATGCAGAGTGTGAATGATGTTCAATCATAAAGGGAGAGCTGACAGCTTCTTGACAAGCTTGGGTTTTACCAAAAGTAAAGTTGATCCTAACCTTTACCTTAAGGTTATGGATGATGAACCTGTCATACTATTACTGTATGTGAATGATCTCTTTCTGACAGGGAATGAGAAACAGATCATGAAAAGCAAGAAGAAGCTACAGAATTTGAGATGAAAGATCTCGGATTGATGCATTACTTTCTAGGTCTGGAAGTATGGCAAGGCTCAGAAGGAATCTTTCTCAACCAAGGAAAAGTATGCTGTGGAAATCTTGAAAAGATTTGATATGTTAGAATGTAAAGCCATGGCCACTCCCATGGATCCCAACTTGAAGTTGTTAGCTGATGACTCATCAAAGTTAGTGGATATGACTCTGTACAGACAGATTAATGGGTCATTGATGTATTTAACAAATACCAGACCAAACATATGCTTTGCCGTGAATACCTTGAGTCACTATGTAGTGAAACCTAGACGAGTTCATCTCATAGTTGCAAAGCATGTGATGAGGTACCTAAAGGGTACGATAGACTTTGGTCTATGTTATCTTGGAGATCATGGTTTCAGATTATATGGTTACACATACGCTGATTGGGCAGGAAGTGCATCAGACAGGAAGAGCACATCGGGAGGATGTTATTGGTTGGGATCTGCCATGATCTCGTGGTTTAGCAGGAAACAGTCCAGTGTGGCTCTCAATACAGCTGAAGCAGAATATATTGTTGCTTGCTCTGCTAGTTGTGAAGCAATATGGCTTCGGAAGTTGTTATCTGGTTTATTTGACTTAGAGATGGAACCCACTGAAATCCTGTGTGACAACCAGAGTTGTATCAAGATGACAGAAAATCCAGTGTTCCATGATAAGTCAAAGCACATAGAGATCCGATATTTCCATATACGAGATATGGTACAGAAAGGAGCTATCAAGCTCGAGTATGTAAGCATTGACAAACAAGTTGCTGATATATTGACCAAACCTCTATCTCGAGTAAAGTTTGAGTATTTTTGAGACAAGCTTGGTGTAGTTCAGAAGGACCCTCCTCGAAAGGGGGAGGGATGTGGTCACTTATGATGAGATTGCCTGCATCGACAGTGAGGTCGATGATGTGGTTACCTATATTGGTGATGCCGACAGTGAGGTTGATGAATGGTCCTTAGACAGGGTCTAAGTTGACGAGTGGATTGCATCATCCTTGAACACATGTTATAAAAAGATCCGTAGACATATGTCTCCGAGAAAGAAGAGGGAATGCATCATCCTTGAACACATGTTCTAAAAAGATCCGTAGACATATGTCTCCGAGAAAGAAGAGAGATTGCATCATCCTTGAACACATGTTCTAAAAAGATCCGTAGACATATGTCTCCGAGAAAGAAGAGGGATTGCATCATCCTTGAACACATGTTCTAAAAAGATCCGTAGACATATGTCTCCGAGAAAGAAGAGGGATTGCATCATCCTTGGACTTCGATCCCAGAATTGATCCGTAGACATGTCTCCGAGAAAGAAGAGGGATTGCATCATCCCTAGACTTTGGTCCCAGAATTGATCCGTAGACATCTGTCTCCGAGAATGTGGGGATTGTATCTTCCCTGGACTTCAGTCCAAAATTGATCCGTAGACATCTGTCTCCGAGAATGTGGTCCCTAGTAGACGAGAGGGGATTGTATCATCCCCGGAATTCGGTCCCAGAATTGATCCGTAGACAGATGTCTCCGAGAATGTGGTCCCTAGTGGGGGAGAGGGGATTGTATCTTCCCCGGACTTTGGTCCCAGAATTGATCCGTAGACAGATGTCTCCAAGAATGCGGGGATTGTATCTTCCCCGGACTTCGGTCCCAGAATTGATCCGAAGACAGATGTCTCCAAAAATGTGGGGATTGTATCATCCCCGAACGACGGTCCCAGAATTGATCCGTAGACAGATGTCTTTGAGAATGTGGGGATTGTAACATCCCCGGACGACTGTCCCAGAATTGATCCATAGACAGATGTCTCCGAGAATGTGGGGATTGTATCATCCCCGGACTTCGGTCCCAGAATTGATCCGTAGACATCTGTCTCCGAGAATTGATGATAGGACTGCATCGTCCCAGGACATTTGGTTCAAAATGTATGTGATAGGATTGCATCGTCCATAGACATGAGACTTGTCTAAAATTTATAAGGATTGATCATC
Source organism: Larix kaempferi (assembly GCA_027924585.1). NCBI lineage: Eukaryota > Viridiplantae > Streptophyta > Pinopsida > Pinales > Pinaceae > Larix > Larix kaempferi. Next base: position 5,174,177 of record BSBM01000756.1, read on the forward strand.
CTGGAAGTAGATCTAGATTGCATCGTCCATAGACATGAGACTGTCTAAAATTGATAATGATTGATCATCCTGGAATTTGATCTGGATTGTATCGTCCATGGACCTATGTCCTAAAGTGAGAGGGATTGATCATCCCGTAATAGGATCTTGTGTATTGCAGAGTATGCTGCTATGACGATGTTGTAGATCGAGATGATCCAGATGCTGTAGATCGAGATGATCTTGCTATAGATCGAGATGATCCAGATGCTGTAGATCGAGATGATCCAGATGCTGTAGATCGAGATGATCCAGATGTTGTAGATCGAAATGATCCAGATGATGCTATTGATCGAGAGGATCCAGTTGATGATGTGATGCTATTGATCGAGAGGATCCAGTTGATGTTGTTATGATGATGATCAGTAGATCCAGACGATGAGGCTCTTGATCGAGAGATCCAGATGATGATGTTGATCGGCTGATCCAGACGATGAGGCTGTTGATCGAGTGATCTAGATGATGATGTTACTATAGCTGTTCGAGTGCTGCAGAAGATGAAGACTCAATACTGAAGATGTTGATGTTCCAGTATTGAAGACCTGAAGATATTCTAGTAACTGGTTGAGTTACAGATGATGTTGAGAAAGCTTCCAATGATTTATAGATGTATCATGTATGATATTGATGACTCCTTGCTCCTGCAGATGTTGTTATAATATCCTTCTCGTTAAGGGGGAGTGTTGAGATATTGTAACTTCTAAGAATATTATATTTGTACTTTATTATTCCGGAGATGTTTTATTCCTCCGTGAAGACCTTATTGTATATCCGGAGATGTTTTATTCCTCCGTGGAGAATGTGGTAACTTGGGTTATTAGAATTCCCTAGTGGGGGTCGGCCCTGTATGAGTCATGTGGGTTAAAGGGATTATTAGACCACCCTAGTGGGGTCGGCCCTGCCACATTATGTTAAGTAATTAAGTCGGGGCCGACCTAGTCAATGTAAAATACAAGTCGGAGTTGTGTATAAATAGAGGAGGTGTGTTCCTCATTTAACACACATTACACTCACTTGTGAATAGCGCATAGGTGAGGGAGAGATCTTCTATGGAGGAGAAGGAGCTCATGTCCAGGGTTTACATCTTTGTATTTGCTGGTCATCTATATTGAGGAAGCTTTGTTGGGTTTTCTACCCCATGAGGGTTTCCCAGAATAAATCTGTGTCTCTTGTGTTTATGTTGTGCTTCTTGTTCTTTCAATGATCCTGTATATGCTATTGTTGTGAAATGGAATGTAATGCTGATATTTTCTGTCTTAGCATATTAAATCTTAACAAAGTAATCACTGCATAATAGAGATATTTTGCAGAAACTTGTAAATCTGTTCGAACGAATTGTTCCAGTGGAACATCCACTACAGGTTACAAATCAAAGTTGATAATCATTATGTGTAAATCACCTCCATAGGGCCAAAAGATACAACCCCAACGGCACAGCTGCACAGACAGCTACTCACCCATACAAAGACAGCCGGGAATTTATAGAAGGAGGTACCTCTACAGCTAGTAGGATGCGGTTACAGGAAAGGTCTTCCAGTATGGGCATAGACTTGAAAGAATAAAAAGAAGGCATAGCCTTTGTACTTGCAATAGTCTTAGCCTTAGCCTTAAGCCGACTGGATAGCACTTATTTCTCCTTCCGGTTTTCTATGCACTTGAGACTGCCGGTACTAGCCGGACTAGTAGTCTCCATCCAATCCATAAGAACTTCCGTCCATAAGGTAAGTATACTCTATAGCCTCCGTCTTAGCCGTAAGTACTCGCACTAAAGACTTCCAGTTGTGGTGCCCATTATTGCCAGTAATACAAGGGGGAACCCAAAGTGGATTGTCTCGGTGCTTTTCCCAATAATATCACACAGAATCAACCATAAATTTAGGACCATAGGTACCAACTTTGACTTGAAAAGTTGAGACATGACTCATTTTAGCTGTAGACTCAACATCATGAAGAATACACAAAAAAATACAGAAAAATAAATGTATCTTTACATTATACATGAAATGCATTGCCTAGAATGTGAAAAATCAATTTATGAAAAATAACCAATACCAAATTATCAAAACCCTAGCTACATGATGTGATGTGTTCCCTGGTACTAAGTTCAACTTCAAACCTTGGCAGCATTGTAGTTCTGATGCTGTTATTGGTAAACCATGGCTAAGACACCTGCTCTAAATTGAAGCAAAAATTAGTAAAAATGAGTAAAGTGACCCCCAAATCTGCTTTTATAGGCAAATTGGCAAGTTGACTCGGCATTGGCTCAGCAAGTCTCACAAGGTAAGGCAAGTTTGATTGAGATCAATTTGATGAAGCCAATAATTGCCACTGGGGCAGGTTTTAACTTTTGACCAAGCGGACTGGTTGACCAGCCTTTTCCAAGACTCAGCGGAATGGGTCGACTCGACTTGATATGCTAGTGGGTCATTCAGACTCGGCGAGTTTGTGCAGATTCAGTCCAGTCTGGTAACTGTGTAGGACATTGCAGCAAAAAGAGGCCCAAAATACTGTTGATAATTCTGAAGTACACAGTCAAAAATACAAGAGTTTTTCCAAAAACTTGTACAATTCAGATTGCATGTGTATACATATTTATAAAGAAAATTTTCCCCAAAAATAGCCAGCTGAGGATCAGAATCATCCTTGAACCAAAAAAAGGCTAACCCAAAAATGGATTGCCCCATCTCTAACTGTCAAACACTCCTAAACTTGACACTACCGCTAAATAAACAAAAGCAGGACATTAATAAAAAATTGGCACTTCATCGTTAGCACTCCTCACCAACAACCATTTGATTTTCTTTTACACCAAGCATTTCCCTAAATGTCTGAATCTCTCCCTGCTTGACGCTTTCAATGAGACCTCTGCAAGCTGATCTTCAGTTCCACAATACACAACTTCAACTTTATTGTTTTGCACCTTCTCCCTGTTGAGGTGATAGTGAATCTCAATGTGCTTGGTACTTGCATGGAACGCTCAGTTCTTCATAGGCTATCACACTGGTTATCAATATAACACGGTGTGGTTTCAGTCTGTTTAATATCAGTGAGAATCCTCCAAAGCTATACTGATTCACATTTTCACTGACTGCTGCCTTGCATTCTGCCTCAATGAAAGACAATACAACTTTTGGTTTCTTCTTGATAATCTGTGAGATCATTGGAGTCTATTATAAATAATAAACTTGTTAAGAGATTTACGAGACATTGCCAGGCTCCAAAATCAAGACCTTGGTTCTGGTAGCATTCCTGAACACTTCAAATTGGAGTCTTACAAATCCAACCAATGAGCCATCAACTGTAAACAACTAATTTAAGTTACTCGCCATTGACATGCAACAAGGTAACGACCAGTAAGTTACCTGAAGAATATCTCTGTAGCAGGTAAAGTCATTTATACAGGGGCATCCAAAGTTACGTGACAATCATAAAATGTGAAGTTCTATTTGAACAGGGGATGGATTAATCCATATCCTGAATTAAATTTATATGCAATGCTAACGGTAAGGAGATAACTACATCAAAAATTGAATTGCCATAATCGATTGATTCAATCTAATGGAAAATATTATTCAAAAGGCATCATAACTTGAGCCATTTTACCTAGTCATTGTACTGACATTTTGAAATGCTCCTCCTTTTCATTTCTATTAGGCAATGTTACCACCTTTCAGACTGCAATACAAAAATTCAAGCTTTTCAATCTTCCCTCGAGAACTTTCGCAAAGAGTCAATTACCTCAGATAATCGTTCTTTAAGGTCCTCGTATTGTTTTTTCAGAAGCTCTGCTTCCTGCTCTGCACTGTTTGCTCTACAGGTTTCTCTCTCATTCTGCAAAAATGACGATGAATTGGAAGGATTTACAAAGAGTATGCAACTCGTGCAATACACATGATCATAAGAAAATAAAGCTGCTGACCTCTGCTCTTATTCTAGAAACTGCAAGTTCAGAATCCATCTTCAATCTTGAAATCTCAGAATTTAAATGAGTAATCTGTCTTTCAGCAAGTTCAGTTGCCTTCTGCAGTTTTTCTTCAAGCATTGTGATTTTGTCATTAGCAGTAATTGCAATGGACTCTGCCTCTGCACGCAGCTTCATTTCGTGCTGAAGCTTCATCTGAAGACAAACAGGAGGCAATACATAATTCTGAGTTAATCTATATGCAGGCAGATATATGGCCTTCATCTCACAATTAAAATCTTTATTAACCCCTACCAATAGCACAACTATATGTCACTTGGGAAACTAATAGTATCCTCCAAGAAAGAAAACACAATAAAGAGTACCCTTCCATTAAAATATATCGCATGCCACATTAGATTTATGTCAGAGTCAAATATGATAATTAATGGGAACTTTTCAGACCTCCAACTCACTACAACGCTTTATCTGTGTCTGAAGCCATTCTTGAAATTGATTGATCTCTTTTTTAAAACTATCCCCAATACTCTTCTCACGCCCATTGGCAGCTGCTAACTCCTGCTCCATTATTTGAATGCGAGCTTCTAACTCCTTTTTCTGTAGTTCTGCACCTCAGAAATTTTTTGTTAACGCCATGCAACTCAAAATACATGCAATGCAATCCCCTTATATTCAAAATGGTAACTCTGGTTGCCAAAAGAAATAACAGGCATAACGTAGTAATGAGTACAAATACAGAATATTTTATTCTATTACTCAAAAATCAGCATTTCCAATTTAAATTGAAGTTGCCTTTATAGTAATCAAAATATTCACTTTTCCTGTCAGGAACCACACTGAGTACACCTCACTCGCTGTCATTATATATCCTTAAACATTTTCAAAATTTGATGCTCCTGTGGCTTTTAGGAAGCACTTTTTGTGTAATGTTTGCATTAGAGTTGCTGAACACAAGTACCAATTTAGTCCTGATCCTTTTTTCTTAGATTCAACTTTTTTGTCATACGTCAACAATTATTATTAATATCAACTTGTGCTTACAGATAAAATACTATGGTTTAATAGACACTCTTTCCTGAGAATTTTCAATCACTAATGAAGCAAGTATGAAATATAGACCCTCTGCCTTTTTCCCTGAAATTCTTCCTAGTCATCAAAGGGTAAGTAATCACATTTTATCACATCTGTCTGAATGAGTGCACAACCTTGTTGAAGTTCTTCAAATTTAGTGGATGTTAGTTTTACCCATGAATACTCAGTTACTATTCTTCCCCCAGTAGAGATGGCACACTTAATTTCCCCAGTGCAGCAGTAGACAGCAACAGCAGAGAGGGATGAGGGTACAACTCTAAAGTGCCTTGGAAAGCAGGCTGATCTTATGTAAACAGAGAGGCCACATGCATCCTCAACCATTATGCTTTTCCAGATTTAGCTGTCATTCTGGATTTAGTGTGCTGTTCCTAAATTAGGTTGCTTTTCTAGAATTAGTAGATTTGCTTCAGTTCAAAATTAGAAGGTGTTTTCTAATTTGAGTTTGCTTTTCCAGAATTAGCAAAGTTGCTTCAATTCAAAACTAGAATGTGTTTTCTTAATTTGAGTTTGCTTTTCCGGCATTAGGAAAAAGTATGGTAGTTAAATATATTTCCAGTTATAGAGGGGGCACTGATTGTTAGCTTTTCAGGTTATTCCGAAAGTGTTTACACCATGTTTGGGGTGCTTTATGAGATTTGGGGTACATGGTATATGTTCAGCCCCTGGATGGTCCGAGATGGATTAGTACATGGGAAATGGTCCGTGATGGATTTGCACAGTTGAGATGGGTTGCTCGGTGATTGCTTGACTTCATATGGTTGCTGGCTCGGTACTCTTTGCTTAGGCATTGGAGTTCCCTTGATAGTGTGGTGGACGCCCTTCATGATGCCCAGATGGAGACTTCACTTGGTTGGAGAACACCCTACTTGGGAGGAGTGTTGTGCATCCCGGAGGAGGGCATCAAACCCTAGATAGCATCGGGTTGCTTCAATTCCTATTCAAAGGCATGGTGTTGGCTCAGGGACACCTGGGTTGCGACAATGTTCTTCCAAGGGGCAGTTGACCCACTAGAGTGCATTGCTGAAAAGGATCAATGGAATCCATGGGGTATTGTGATGGAGACATGTGGTCTTACCTTGTGTAGCTACATCATCTTGGAACCCTTATTGTGTATGACATCACCTTGGAGCATGACAAGTGTACTTTACAGTATAGCATCTCACTTCTATTGGCCTACATGAGTTTGTTGTAGGTTGCTTGTAAGGGCTTGGACCCACATTGTTTTGTTGGCTTCCCTGATCTCTCATATAAATAGAGGATGTAGTGTGTCCTCATTCATTATCATCAGTATCCCACTCTTTTCTTTATACTTAGCTTCTTGGAAGAACTCGCTATGGTTTCCTCATGAACCCTAAGAAGAGATATGAAGTCTAGAGGAGACGCCTTTTTAGGAGATTGGTCCCTATGAGATTCTAAGGTTTACTCTTGATCTTTGTGAGGTTTTAGGGTTTACTCTTATGAGATTCTAGGTCACATGGGAGATGGTCCACAATAGATTTGTATAGTTGAGATAGCTTACTCAGTGATCGCTTGACCTCATATGGTTGTTGGCTTGGTATTCTTCCCTTGAGCGATGGAGATCTCTTGACAATTTGGTCGATGCTCTTCATTATCACCACAAGGATAGTTCACCTGGTTGGAGAATCAGAATACCCTACATGAGAAGAGAAGTGTTGTGCATCCTGGAGGAAAGCATCAGGCCCTAGATGGCATAGGGTTACTTGAAATCTTGTTGAAAGGCTTGGGCTACAAAAATGTTCTTGTACGGGGCAACTAACCCAGTGGAGTACATTGCTTAAGAGGATCGATGGAGTCTATGGAAGCTTGTGACAAAGGCATGTGGGCATACCTTGTGTAGCTATATCATCTTGAAACCCTTATTGTGTACTTATTGTGTACAACATCACCTTGGAGCATGACATGTGTACTTTAGAGTATATTGTCTCACGTGCGTTGGCCTACATGAGCTTGTTGTCAGTGGCTTGTAATGGGTTGGGCCCACATAGTATTGTTGGCCTCCCTTACCTCCCATATAAATAGAGGAAGGAAGGGACCTTCTCAATCAACATTATCACATTCTTTTCTTTGTACTTAGCTTCTTGGAGAAGTGGCTAGGGTTTCCTCATGAACATGTTGTCCCCCAAGTTGTACCCCTCACCACCCTATGCATAGCACAGTCTTTCTTATACTTCATTGCAGATGGGTATCAATTTTGGCAATAGATGCAAGAACTCTGCAAGAGGGGATGCAAGGCCAAGAAGAGTTATGCAGCATCCACCTTCCCGCACCACTTTAGACCATTGAAAACGTTTTGCTATCACTTGAGTGTTCACCCTCTATCTGAGTGAGGCTAGAAAATACATGATCGATTTGGATTCAGCTAGGTTAACAGTTAAGTTCCTACAAATTCCTTTACCTTTCAAGCCTCCCCCAAGGAGCATTGGCAATTGGTGGTTAACCAGTAGGTGTCTAAGTGGATCACCATACCCCTCTCATTAACAACCTACTACCAAATCTCCACAAAAGTGTTAGCAACTACCCGTGTACTATACATCCTGTTAAATGCCCTCTCCAAATGCTTAATCCAAGATTGAGAAGCTCATTCAAGATTTTCTTTGGGCTACTTGGGAAGGGAAGAAGCACTCTCATCATGGTTGTTCGACCCTCTATTGCACTGCAAAAATATCAAAGTGGGTTAGGTATCATCAACGTGCCCAAATAAAAGTCGGCCTTGTGAACCAAGTGGATCATCGAGTCAATTGAAGGAAACAAAGCCTAGAAGGCTTTCCTTTGCAATTTTATCTAGTGCACATGCACCTCATGATAAATGTCTTTCTAATTCAATACTGCATCAAGATGATAAGGAATGTGCAAAGCATCTCTTAGGACTTGCTTGTTGTCAAGATTGCTTAATAAGTTCGCAATCCCATAGGACATTGAGATCACATCAACCATCCCATTGATTAAGGTAGAAATTATTCCACAAATTTAGAGATGTGCTCCCCTCATGCCCTCCTTCTCTAATGCGCCCCTCTCCTCTAGGTTTTACTATAAGAGCAAGGCAATGGCTCCCCATTTGCATATGGTGGATTGCATTGAACCTCTACTCCTGAGATTTGTAACATTATTTTGATTAATATATTGCTAGAAGACTTTGGAGGTCATTGGTGGCTTTGTTCTCCATGCATGCAAGTTTTGTTTGAGGTAACACTGTAGATTTCCATTTTTGCTTTTACTTACTAGTTGATTAATCTAGCTTGGCAAGGATCTTGGATCCTAGTAGGGTAAGCATTCACAGTTGTTGACTTGCTTATTTTCATTGGATGTTTAGAGATTTAGGAGCAGCAAATAGTATTCGGTTGTACATTTGCCCTTCTTGTTTCTTTCCATTCGATTTACTAGATTTAATCTCTTGTTTGTATGAGTTTGTTGGTGATGTTACAAGATTCGATGCCTAAGCTTGAGAGTTGATCTTGTCTTGACTCTTCTCTCGAATTTCGGTGGTGGATCGCTTCTTTCCAAACACATATCTAATATCTTTTGCAGGCACCAAGCTCCTTCTCCAACTTTTAAAAGCTAACAAGCTTTGGTTCTCTTCCCATCACTCTTCTTAAAAAATTACAAGCAACCCTTTTTCTTCTTTTTTCACATTGAAGCAAGCATTTAGATCTAAAAGTTTAAATTCGCTTTAATTTTGTTTCAAAATCAGACCTAGAAGTGTTCAAGTTTTCATATCAAAAAAGGCTAGATCTAGATTTCATCTCTATACTTGTACATGCCAAAATTTTCCAATAATTTTTGCAAGTTAGAGGTTGTATTTTTTATGTATATTTGTGCATTCTAATCACTTTTTGCAGCACTTTAGCTCGCTGGAATTTAGCAAGTATGCAAGAAAAAGTGAAGGATTTGAGTGACCAAGACCATAAAAAAGTGCAAAAAACATCCCGATGGACACCCAACTACTTGTACTTTTTTTTTCCTATCATTGTAAGCCCTTAGATCCGAACAAAAATGGACTAAGAGGAACATTTCTCCTCTTTTAATTGTAACTATTAAACGAGAGCAGTGGGATACCCAGCGCCCACACCCCATCCCCCCAAGGGGGATTTGTACTTGTGTATTTTTGTGCATAAATTTTTCTAACAAACACAATAATCACACGCACACACATTGAGATTTGCAGGGTGTATACTTTAACCACTGTTTTATTTTCATTTCATTTTTATTTGCAAGAGTAAAACTTAGAAATAACACAACCTCGTTGCCACGAAGCATGCTCTCGCCACCACACAAAGGCTTTGTCGATTAGTGGTGGATGATTAGAAAGTGACACATAGGTTTGTGCTCCTTTGCTTTCATTATAAGTTCTGTACAATTTGTTCTACAATCACATTTCTTCAATCATAATTAATATTTGGTTTATAATTGGAGTATGCTCTTTCCTCTTGCGGGCACTTTGCCTAGGCTTGTGGGAAATCATAAACAATTGTAGCCACTTTCTAATTTTCCACATCTCAACTAATACTCACTTAATAAAAGTAATTACCCATCCACATAAGTGAAAATCTGGCACTTCGCATTAATATTTGTGTGGGGAAACTCCTCATAGGAAGCAGGAACAACTGGGAGGCGACCTCAAGGCATAGTTAGACTATACCCTAGTTGGTATAGTGTTGAACACCGCCTTAGAGACTCCATTCCAGCCCACACATTCTCGTGAGGAGCCACCAAACTTTAATTTCCGGGCATTCCTCCCTGTACCTCACGGTATCTCGGGAGTCCCCTTTTTCCCTAATAAATTTCAAACCATAATAATCTAGAAGCAACCAAGAGGCATTTGCAAAACACTTTCCCTTTCATTTAGCATTGTTTATCTGTTATATTGACTCCATAAGGCACTGGTTTACTATACATTTTATTTGCTTAATATCATATCACTATTGTGCAATTTCTATTGGCAATCATTTCATTTTCGCTGGTGAAAGCATTCTTTCATTTACTGTTGCAAAGCTACATTGAACACTTTTTATCAACACTTTATAAAACTCCTAAAATACAACACCTTTAACCATTTCACTGGAAACTCTAAAAACCTTAGAAACTTTCCTTAGGAACTACCGCCCTTGGCTTCGTTGGGAGTTTGGCCTAAACGGAGGAGTCAAGATCAAGTGACAGCCTTGACTCGAGACTTGCCCCCAAGGGCGCTCCGAGCAGTAGCATAGATTTCTATTGCATTAACTAGGTGAGCGATCCGGCAGCAACAGGTTGGTAGTATCTTTATTTTAAGTGACTGAAGGATCAAGATTTTGGACCTGATTCTTAAGCAATGGTTTGGAAACTTTTGGTTGGTTGCATCATTTTTTGTAGCTGCAAAACTAGGGTTTTCGGATCTAATCTTTTAGCAACATTTTTTGGATATTTTTGGCTAGTAGCATTGCCATAAGAATTGTGGAAGTGGGGTTTCCAAATCTAAACTTCTTTATAATTGATCCGGAGGTTTTTGGCTAGAGGCATTGCCATAAGGGCTATGCATCTAAGATTTTTTGGATCATCTCTTGTTTAGGGTTTTAACCCACCTTCAAGGGCTCACTATAGCAACTGCTCCTAAATTTTGCTTGGATCGTCTCTTTCCAAGGCTCATTTCAACATTTGGTCCAAAGTTTTCTTGTCATCACATATGGAGTTGTGGTTTTCATTCATTCATGGATTTATCCTTGCACTATCTTCTAGAGTTTCTTGGGTATATTTGAGGATTTTTACCCTCTTTACAAGATGAAGGCTTTCCTTTCTAGGGTCTTTACCACCCTTGAAGATCCATAACTATCTGCTTGTTCATTCTTCACAGTGATATTTAAGTAAATGGGCAATCATCCAAGACCTTCGAGCCATTATCTGAGACTCCCTACTTCTCGGGTATTCTTGGCTTGGGTTCTCTAAATGACTAGCCAGCTGGAGGAGATGATTTGGGGGTGTGCTTTCAATGGGATGTTTGAATGGTAATGGGTCTTTTTGGTCTTCATCGGGCATGCTACATGATGCTCTTGGTTCTTTTGATCTCGTTTTTATTACTAAGACCCATGAGAGCCCAATCATGCCACTTGTGAATATCGCAATCTATCGCTAGTTGTCTGCTTGTCGTCGGGAAACCTGATCCTCAGGTGGGGTCCAAGGTTCAGGTGTCGTGGCATGCTTAGTGTGAGAGACTCTATCAGGTAGAGTCTCTTTGATCATAGTGGATGCGTTTGCCATATTTATGTCGATTCGAATCAACAAATTACGCCCTCCCCTCAAAGATGTCTTCATAGTAGTTTGCACTTTCCCTCGACCTCTTCTCTGTTCGGTATCCATGGCAAACCTAACAGTGATCCATATTTAGATCTATACCAGAGACCTCCAAGTCCTTCTGCATGGTCGCTCTGAGGACGTGTTCTATGTTTAGGAAGCCCAAATCAAATTTTTCAATAGCCATTTCTACCAATCCTGAAATGCCTTGGGAAGCGTGAAACTGCCCCAAACTGCCTCCTGGAGTACCTACGTTGTCAAGGTGAGGGCACCAGTGTGTCCGAGAGGGGGGTAATATGGTAAAAACAAGTGGCTGGACCACACCCTCCAAGCACAGCGCCCTAGGTCAACCGGATAAAAATCACATCTACTCTGACAGGGTCTCCGACAGACCAAAACTGCACTGGGATAGCCTACTAAGGCTCAATCATCACTGTAAGTGCCTGGAACTGAAAACAGACTGTCTCATTGGACTCAAAAGGTCCAAATCTATCCAAGATGTGTACTCATACACCATATGAATCTCTGCATGATCAAAATATATATCCAATATAACGGAACAGGTCAAATAATAATAATCTGTAAATGATCAAATACTGCTGTAAACCATGAATCATCATCATAACCCTGTAGCTGCTGCATAGAATCATCATGTACATGTACATAGACCATATATCATCTATCCATATCATCACAAGGTCTAACCATGTCATGTCCTATGGTTGACCTTGGTCAAACTACGTTTGACCAAGTCAACATGACCAAATATAACTCAGACCATCATCGAAAGCTGCTGCAAAGTGTCAAAGGTTAATGTATGCTCTACAACTTATTCAAATAACAATTATAACACAGGGTAATCATTACTGGCAATCGAAATCCAAATGTATAATGTCATTAATTATTATTATTACTCAGATTAGACTTTCAAGACCATACTCACTTCATAGCTGTGATCAATTTGCTAGTGAAGGGTGAAGGCTAAAATAACTGGCTAGGCTAAGGGATGACTTGACTGACTTAACTTTGTGACACTTTGGCAAAGGGAAAGGGAATACACACCATACTATATACTGAATGAGCAACAACACAGGGAATGGCGGTGTCTCACAAATGGATGAGTTGTTTAAAGAGGGTTTATTCACCTTTAACAGATGCGCACAATCCATAATACAAATGAGGCCAACAATTATTTAGATATAGCATTTAAGTTCCATTGCTTTTGGGCCTGAAGTTTCCATAGCCTTGATCTATGTGTGTTTATAAACACATTGCATAGATTTACATTTATTTGAGGCTTTCTGCTGCAGGTGTGTTTTTAAGGCACTTGTTTACCTGAGCACTTCTAGGTGTGTCACAAACAACTTGTTTACCTAGGTATTTATTTCACAAAAGATATAACATTTATTTTCATGGCCACTTTCATTTGGCATGCCTTTAATTCATGTGTGTTTAGAAACACATTGCATAAACGGGTTTTTCATACAAGATATAGCATTTCATTTTTTCAGATTTTGTATTCATGGCAGCACTAAAAGTTTCAGGTTTATCCAACACAACTTTAGTGACTAGGGGGAATTCACAAGGAAATCCAACTCACCATAGGTAAGTTTTGTCACCAACTCAGAGCCGAGACACAATAAACAGGGAAGCTCATCCAATACAGAGGCTACAGTGGGGAAAAGTCCTCCATGCCACTAGTCAAGTAGTAAGTTAGGGTGATAAACTAAAAGGTAGGTAATGGATGGATGAAGACAATGAATAATGGAGCCAACACTAGCAAGCCAAGGTATGGTGGAATGATCACCTCTATTCTCCCTAAGGAGAGTAAAACCAATGAGTATGAATAGTGAACTTCTAAGTCTGAGTAGGGACAATATAATGTATATTATATATAATAAGATCAGCCAGGTCCACATATCTATATGATCACCAAATCATGACACTAAGTGCTAAGACATGCTATAAGAATAAATATAAAAGCAATATAACCACAACACCATGATATACCTGCTGAGTCATATACCTGAATGCTCATCATCTGAACCATCATCTGTCCTCTGAAACTGCTACTACAACTCTGGGCACTACTAACTGCTCTGTACAAATGGTATAATGGCTACACCGGTCATCTCTCTGAGTGTCCTGAGACTCAGTCATGGCATGGGGAATACATATACTGCTGTCCAAAATCTGATAGTGATCCAATATAGATGCTCATCTCAGCATCTCAATGTAAGGGAACTGGCTGAATAGTGTACTGAAATCAGAAAAATAATGTATGGTAGCCCGGCTACTATATATGTGATAACACGTCCCTAATGAAAATAAGTTGAGGCTAGTTAAGCTAAAGTAGAAATTAAATCTAGGAGTTTATTAAACTAGAACAAAAGCAATATGAAAGCAAACTCTTCTAACAACCTATCCAATCAATACTTGAAATAAATTATTGAATCCAATACAATACCAGTGCCAATATATAAAGGTAAAATGTCGAAAGGAAAGTTTTGCAAATGTTCTTGGTTTTTTTTAAATTTATTAAGGGTGAGTTTCTTAAAGTGGGTTGATTCTTGGTTTGGCCCACTAAAGAATTACCCTCAAAAGTGAGTACAGAGCAACAATGTCGAATGTCCAACGGGGAGAGAACGAATCTCATTGATGAGTATCCCCTTAACATCACGCCATGTTCAATGTAACCTCTCACTTCGACGATAATGTTTCAAACGGATTTCCCTATCATACTAGCCACTCGAAATCCCCTTTCTGATTGAAACCAAAGATCAAGAAAGCCTGCAATGGTCACAAGAGCATAGTGGGGGACTTGAGTCCTGGTTCGTTACTTTAAGCAAAAGGAAATAAATAAAGCAACTAAACTAATCTAAACTAAAAAAGGAAACTAAGCTAAACTTAGAAAGCAAGAAAATGCACGCCATGAAAATGACAATGATCCCCCCAGGGGAGGAATGGGGACTGGGCACTAGGTAGCCCACTTATTTTATTTATGTTTTTACAATTTGGGAATGTTTGTGGTCCTTTCTAGATTAGGACCAACAAACTTACAAGTTTTCAGAGTAAACATTACTTTAGAAGACAAGTAAGAAGAAGAGGGGGTCCCGGATGGTCCAAATCTTTCAAATTTTGCCAACACTTCCTTCTACCTGTTGATCAAAAAGTAAAAACCAGCCAACACATGTGCACTAAATATGCCAAATAAAGCATTAGAAGCATAAAAGATTTCATAGCCTTAAGTATTGAAAGATAGACTTTTTTACTGAAATGAAGGCTATAGACTTAACAGCTAGATCTACTTGCAAAGATTTAAACTTTTAAGACTTGGATCTAACAAAAACAAGAATGCCTACTAAAGTAACTAGCTTTTGATATGATATTTAGAAGGAAGCTAATTAGATTCAATATGTATATAGTAACCAATAAGAAAGATTGAATAAGAATGAAGGAGGGAGAGATAGAAGAAAGAGCCCAAGCTTGAACGTTCGGATCTATGGAGTCCACTGGTGGGAAGCGAAGTGGTTATGTCTTCTTTAAAATGCTGAAGAACATGGAGGAAGCAGTCGAGCTCAACCACCTCTTCAAGCTGGGACACCTGCACAGCTAATAAGACTTAAAACAACGAAATTAGATCTGGTACTTCCTACACAATGTTGTTGTAAATGTAACTTCGGAAGATATCCATTTGTATTTTATATTTGTATTTTACATGTACCTTCGACAGAGATGTTTTTCCTCCGTTCGAGATGTCATTATTATGTTTGGTCATGCAAGGTCATTGAGGTAAAACCTCCATTGTAAGTCGGGGCATTAGATTCCCTAGAGTCAATTGTAAAATGTATTATTGAGTCTCCCTAGGACAAGTCGGCCCAGTCAAGTTAGTGAGGCCGACCTAATTAGGAATTAGGTCACCCCTAACATAAAGTATAAATAGAGAGCTTTGCTCTCTCATTTGGATACACTACTCACTCACTCAAGTTCGCATAAGCAAGAGAGAGAAGACAAGTTCGCTAGAGCAGTAAGGGAGAGAGCTGCAGAAGACTTCCTATTTTTGGGTTTTCCATTTTGTGATATTGTATTAGTGACGAATCTATCTTTGAGGAAGTTGCGGGGTTTTCTCCTTTATGGTTTCCCCGAGGAAAACTATTGTGTCTATTGTGTTTTGTGCTTGTTATTCTTTAAGTTAAAGATCCTAGTTAAATTGAATTAAAGTGCAAACTCTAACATACAAGAGGTTAGAAAAACATGCAATACAACCGAATATAACATGTAATTTATAAATCTATAAGCATAGAAAAATAAGTAAATGAAATTGAACTCAAATCATTTACCCTATGAGTTGATAGCAACTTTCCAAAAGGCCAGATTAACAACCAGGAGAAGCAAAGAAAAATAGCAACACAGTTACCTCATACCAAGACAATGCATCCACACACAAGGAAGCTACACACCATGGACCTCCAAAGTCTTTCTATTCATCAACAACAATATTACAATAAGCTCATAGCTTTAGCAGAGGTTCCATACTCCCAACATCTAGAGAATGAGAGAAAACCTTGCTTAAATAGAAAAAAATAGCTCAAACCCCAAGGGGGGCAAATTTTCCAAGTGGAGGAAGAGGTTGAGTGAGAGCCGAGTTAAATAACAGAGAGTGGGAGTGAACTGAAGGAGGTGGATGACACCTCTCACAAGGTTGGCCATCCCTCTCTCATCCTGCGCCACCTCTACCTGGAGAAGTGCGCCCCCCTCTTGGAGAAATGCACCCCCGTCTTGGAGAAATGCACCCCCCTCTTGTGAAGATCTCAATCATGATTTCAATCAAGAGAAATGGCTCTCTTCTAACTTGCCTTTAACCCAAAATCAAAGTGCCACCACTGCAAAGGACTGAAACATGTTCCTTGATTTATGGGATGCTGATTTTTTTCCCATTTATTTGACTGTTTATTCACTTTTTGAGAGAAAATCATAATAAGTGGTTAAAAATCACTAATTTTACTCTCAAAGTGGGTACATGGGTAAGGTGGGTGCTCTGAGTTAGAGAACGAGCACCCCCAAGGAAAATTACGCCTCCTAGTACCACTTTTATGACTTATTGAACTTTTACAATTGAAATATCTCGTTTTTGCGGAAAAAAATTTAATAACAAAAAATTAAAAAATCCTAAGGGGGACTTAACACATGTCCATAAGACTCTAAAATAATGACTACCATGGTAATATACATTAGACACTAGGCTTCAATAACCCACTAAGGCCTAACCACCAGGACAATTACTCTAGCTTTGGAGGATTGAGTGAAAACTTGAAAATTATAAGTCGATGAAAAGCAATATATAATTAACAAGGAAAAAAACACTCTAGAGTAATGTACTGATGACCAAGTCCTAGGAAGGCCAAGCCCTTTACAAAAAGTCATCATGCTATGTCATTTTATTACAATTCCCCCATGGGGGTATGGAACATGCATGAAAAGAAAAACGAGGCCCAAAAAGGCTGACTGGACTTCTGAACTCTTGAACTTGAACAAGTAAATGTTCAATCTCTTGGCGGCTCAACTGCAAAACCAACCAAGTGCAACTTGGTGAGTAACGGTCCCAACATGGCCTTCTATGCTACGCACTTCTTGGATCTGAGGAACGGTCTCATTGTTCGGCCCCATTACACATTCTTCCATTGGGCACACACTCTTCATATTCCTTTAGGACAGTTCAGAGTGGGTTCTCACCGTCTCCGTGTAGAGACAAATCACCAGCTTGACTAGTCAGACATGATCTACCAGGTATGTCACCTTCGAGAGATTAAGACCTAGAAGCACTTCATGTTTTGGTATCCTATTTACTACAAGATCCGCAGGCGATTTCATTGTCTTTTCAAGGACCTTCTTCTCACAAAGCTTCGGAATTTGACTAGATTCTTCAGATACCCCAATCAGAGATGTCTAGCCTTATACTTGAAGGAGACCCTCCAACTTCACTCCTTCTCCCTCCAGTGACATTCACAGTCAGGACCTGCCAGGTATGTCACCTTCGAAAAAACTAAGACCGAGGAGCACTTCATCTTTCGGTATCCTATTTACTATGAGATCCGCAAGCGATTTCATTGTCTTTTTAGGGACCTTCTCATAGAGCTTCAGAATTTGACTAGATTCTTTAGATACCCCGATCAAAGATGTCTAACCTTATACTTGAAGGAGACCCTCGAGCTTCGCTCCTTCACCCTCCAGTGACATTTGCAATTGGGACCAATCTCCACTCAGAGTATCACCTCCTTCTTTCTAGTGTTCCTTCCTCTACGGGCACCAAGAGATAAACAGATTGGGGCAATGACCTTAACCGCTCAATTAGGACACAGCAGTCCACCTCCACCTCTGCCCAAAACCAGCGGTGGGGATAGTCTATATCCCATCCCAGTAGTTGGACGACTTCATCCAGGATACAACAGCAGGCTCCCTCCTCCAGACAACAGCATACTACCCATTGCAATTCCTCTTCTAGATCTTCTAGTTCTTCCTCTAAACGGAGTACTCTTCTGAGCTTCCTCCAATCGTCCTAAGATGGTAGGAGAGATACTCCCGATGCTTCTAGTGTTTCCAGCACCCCATGATAGTGGCAACTTCACCATTTTTACATCACAGCTCTTGGATACACTCCCTTTATACATTTTCTTTTCTTGGATCAACTCTCTTTGTATCTCTCTTTGTACATTTTTCTTTGAGAACGACTCTCCATTTATGGAGTTTAGGGTTTGAGTTCTGCTTTTAGCTTTTTATAGGAGCTACTTTTGGGCTCCCACTTTGTATTGTTATCATGGTACTGCACAGTCCCATTAACCTACTTTTCAGGTCATTTGTTGGACATTAATAAAATTATCTTTATCTTTATCTAAGACTATTTTTTCGCGATGGCTTGCATTGCGCTATATACAAAAACAATACACTGTAGGTTCCTTGGAAGAGTTGGTACTATTTCTTTCTTTGGTTTATATAGGGTATTCCTTGAAGACTTTATGGAGCCTTCTTTGCTTTACCTAATGACGTCAAAGTGACTCTTTCCCCACTCAACAATGCTACTTATATTTGCGCAAATATGATTCAAAAGAACTCTATATGCAATGGTTGTCATAGAAAGAGTTGTGTCTTCAAGTATTTCTCGTCTTGTCTTCAAGGGATTGAAGAGCTTGCTAGAGTAACTGTTAAGTTTTACTCAATACCAAATTCTGATTTCTACTCTCTATAATTTTTATATTCAGATATTATAAACAAAAATACTTTATATTTTTAACCATTAATGCATCAGAAATAACAAGAAACCATTCACACATTTGACACAGTTATTTATCCTGAAAAACTAGCAAAAAACTAGCATTCAATGTTCTTCTCCTTTTATTAGCTCATAGAGAAAATCAAAAATTACAATAATGGAACCTGTTACTCAATCCCAGAGAAAATTGGCACACTGGAAAAATCACCCATAAGGCAAATCAACCTTGGTCACCTTGTACGACCCTGCCTCAACCATACGGCAACTTGCATCACCAAATCGGCCCTTATGTCAACTCATACGACCGTTGCATCAATGGATCGGCCTTCTGCATCACTCGTACAAACCTGCATCACTTCGTACGGCTACCTACATCAGCCTTTCATCCATCTACGTCATTGTACGAATCGACACTCTGTGAGATTGACCTCTCTCCTGCCTCAATCTTCTCTCTCTGTAAAACTTTTATTCTCTTCCCTTCAACCACTGAGTCTCTCACTCTTCTCTTCAAAAAATCTCTCTATGAAATGATCTTATGATCTTGTGTGTCTTTCTCCTTTCCTTGGGCTTTCTTTTATGGCATCTCAATGACCAAAACCCTAACCCCCAATCTCCAAATTGATGGATAGCAAAGATTAGATCTTGAGCTTCACTTAAGATCAACGGTTGTGACTTAATCTTAAGTTCACATTTAGTCATTAGCCAACATTAAGTTAATAATATGTTTTTCTTAAGTTAAACTTAGGGAAGAGATATAAAATTCACTTACCCAATAATTAAGCAAGTACCTAGAGAGTAAATGGACAACTTCTACAAGCTTGAAACCTAGCCTATGCAGAAGCTCTTGTTCAACTATAATCATCAACAGTCCCTCCTAGCGAGGGAGTTCTACACCGCTCCCAACTTATCTGTGAAGAACACAAACGTGCCCTTCATCAAAGCCTTGGTGAGAATATCTGCAGCCTACTCATCTGTGGAAATATATTGAAGCTTCACAGCTCCCCTCTGAACTATGTCCCTGATGAAGTGATATCTGATATCTGGTGTTTGGACTTGTCATGAAACACAAGATTCTCCGAGACTTTTATGCAACTCTGATTATCATAGTGGATCACTGTAGGATCCAACTCCTGACCAAATAAACCTGTGAGCATCTTGCAAACCCAAATGGATTCACAACTCGCCAAACTCACTGCCATGTACTTGGCCTACGCTGAATTAAGTGCCACTGACATCAACTTCCTAGTAAACCATGAAATCACTATTGATCCCAAGCTTAAGCAACACCCTGAGGTGCTTTTCCTGTCCATTACATGAGTGTGAGATTATAAAAGAAGCCTTAGAGTGTGATCACACACATAGGAGTAAAGGATATATTGTATAGTCGCTAGCATCACAGTTGCAAGAGACGAATTTCCTCTTGTAGTGAGCAGTCTAGATCTAGGGTGGATCTAGGGTTTGTCTATCTAGTTTGCAAAGAGGATTTGGAGTATCTTCCTGGGTGTTTGGTCCAGATTCGGAGAGTGTACCCAGAGAACTACTATTGTTCTATTGTAATCAAATCCTGCAACAAGAAGAAGACAAACATTTGCTAGTTTTCCCCGAAGGACTGGGGTTTCTAGGGTACATCTTGTGTTGTGGTTTTCTCTGTTATGGTTGCTTATCAGTGTGTTGCATTTAATTATCAAGATTAATTTAAATTGTAATCGAGATCTGTTAAGCTCAAGTAAATTTAACAAAAAGTCCTTAAAATTAGTTAGTGGCTAAAAGGGTAGGTACTCATCCTTTGTATGATGTTCTGCCTACTTGGTCGTAAAAAGGCATTACTATGGCAACTCCGTCGAGGCTATGGCGCTCGCTGGAAACAGAGCTAAGGCCATGGCAGTACTGGGGCCCACAAGGTTTTCTAGGTCCAATACCGATCACGAAGCTAACTAAACAAAATCAAATGAAAAATGTGCTTCAATGATATTTCCAAAGAAATGCAAAGTGAAATGAAATGAAAGTCAAATGTGAAATGTAAAATTGTGGAATAAATGAATGGGGGGCTTGTTAGAGTCGAAAGGGTGCCTTTCAAGCACTTTATCCATTTGTGAGACACCTCCCCTATTGTTCGCTAGTCCAACAAATGTTACAGTGGCCCCATAATTCCTAATTCTCTAAAAGTGAATTAAGTCTATCCAAAAGTCAAACCTCACTTTGACCAAAGCTAATATTGTATCGCTTTCCATCTCACCCAGGAGAGAGAAAGGGGATTGATCTATAGTTTACATTTGTGGTTAATGTTGAAGTATGCATCTGAAACTATAGCTCCCCTTGCTTAATTATACTGAGTAATTGTCCTACTTTTACTTTTTTTTAGTTGATCATCGTTGTATGGCATGACTTAGCACTTAGTTGTCTTTCAATACCTGTTATGGTAAGTGAACTAACACCTCTTCCATGCAGCATCCTTGATTTATATGCTCAATCTCATTTTTGGTCAGTTTTGACTTGGTCAAACTTAGTTTGATTTGGTCAATGGGTCAATCCCACAAAAAAACCCCACTACAAGTTGGCAATGTTCATCTTAGTGCCTTTGGAGGCCAATTAGACCATTCCATGCATCAGATTGTGGAAAGTTGGCTTACTTCATTATTTTTATAAAGTCAATGAAAATAATTAAGCCAATTTTTAATTAAAAATGAAAAATTATTCACAAAGGATATGATAGATTGCTCAAGGGTGTATGAGTAGTGGATCCTAATGGGTTTGGTGTTTCTGAATCCAACCGTGCAGTCAAATTATCAGTTTGGGAAAAGGAAGAGGCAATTTTGGGCATTTTGAAGATTTACAGAGAAATTCAACTAAAAAATTAATTAATTAAAAGTGACCAAGGTATGATGTGTATGGCTAGGGACTAGTGAATGCCAAAATGTAACTTGGGTTATGTTGGCATGGCCCCTAGGATGATACATGATGTATTATTGTTGTATTTTATAATTTATATCTTGGGCTTAGGAGGTAATCCGCTCCCCTCACTTGGGATTTGACTTTTTCCAACTTGATCCATGTATTGGTGAGAGATTAAATCTCCACCATTGATCTTTTATTTTTATCTTTTACTATCAACAATCGATCAAAAAATTGGTTAGAGATTTAGCTCCTCTATTATCTATAAAAGAGAGGGAGCTTCTCATTTGTAATGCACTTTTGGATCTTGGAAAAGAATATCAAATCATTTTGGCATATCTCTTATATCTCAGGGTGCGATGGATCGATTTTTGTCTTTCTAATATTCCTTTCCACTAGATCTTTATTCTTCTTTAACAGCCAAAATATTTCGTGGTGATTTATCTAACTTGTAAGGAAAGGAGGGCGACTTCATCTCTTGGGTGACTTGCTCTCCCACGAGGGATTTTTTTGTGAATGCAATCGCATTTGCTACAACTATCGATTTGCTTGCTAGATCTCTCTTGTGTCTTTGCTCGTCATTTCATCCTGCAAAATTTCAAGTAAAATATTTATTGGCTGTGAATGTTTTTTCTAAATCATGTGGCTTGTGTTTGGAGGCGAAATCTCATTGGGGTTTTGAGGAACGATTTGATTGAGGAGAAGAAAATTTCCATTTGGAACTATTGAAAAGGGGACGGACTCATTTAATCACTTCGGATCCGAGTATATGCTTCAAATTTATTTGAAAAATCTCTCATTCCATCTATCATTTTAAAAAATAAAAATTCCAAATTTTAAATTTTTGCAAATCGAAATTCATGGTAGAGGAGGTCGATTCCTCTTTTGGGCATTTCGTTGTGCTTGTTGAGCATAAAATTTATCCTAGTTGTCATCCCTTAAACCCTTCACGATTTCACTTAAAAAATCGATTTTGCCTTAAGTTTGGAAACCGAATAGAAATGGTGATTTGTCTTGTGGTTCGATCTTGTCTCCCATAGTGCATCACTCCGAGAACCCTTGCGATTTTGAACTATACCACAGTGTTTTCCCTTGCATACCCATGATTTGAATTAGGCACCATTTTCACCACAAATCTACTTTCATCTCTAAGTTCCAAGTCACGTTGGGGTTTTGAGAGGGTCGAATTCACTAATAAAAGGGCCGATAATTCAGTGTTTAATTTCGTTTTCCCTTAAGCGTCCCTCAAAAAAACAGATCGAACCCACTTTGACACTATTTTCCCTCTTTCGTTTGGCACCAATTCATAAAAACGATTTCATTTTCAAAGTTAAAGGGGCCAAATCTCTTGCAAAGAGGCCGAGTTTATTTGTTCTCATCTTGTTTTGCCTAGGGCATCTCTCTAAGATCTAATCGAGATCTAAATCGTCTTTATCTCTCATTCGTTGGCATTATCATTCATAAAGGCGATTTTGTCTCCAAGTCTTCAGTGTCAAATCACTTAAGAAGAAGCCAGAGTTCTCTTGGGTATACTTCATATTGACCTAGGGTGTCATCTAGAAGTTATAGCGGGTCCACTTTTAACTGCGTCTCTTCATTTCTCTATTAAAGTCGAATTCACTCAGGGCCTTTGGGGTCGAATTGCTTGGGGGAAGGGGTCGAACTTCCCTTTAGATCATCATCATTTCCCCTTGGGAGCATCATCTCAAACCAATGTTCCCCAAGGTTCCGAGACGGCGGTACGCGGGTGCGGGGAGACGCACATTCGGGACGTGTGGAGACACGCACATTCGGGACGTGTGGAGACCACCCCCAAATTTTAGAGAAATTCGAGGGGGACAACGGGACGCGAGAGTTATACGAATTTTAAAAATATGCAAAATATAAATCCCAACAATAACAAACCATCCCATGCAAATTAGTGAATTACTAAACACTACATTCATCATTGTGCAATCATGCAATGTAAATGCAAAGTTCAAACACATTACACGATTCATCATGATTATATTAATATATGAATCTACGATTAACATGAACATCATATTTCATGTTTGTCACTTCTGACTCCTGAGTCTTTGTCATTTGATATTTCAGTTTTGAGTCTCACCGGAGTTTCGGAGTTTCGGGCAGGACACCCACAAGTCTCGCCAGAGTTTCGAAGTTTCGGGCGAGACGCCAGGAAGTCACCCCAAGTTTCGTCGAGTTTCGCACCGAAACGTTTTGTTGTGCATTTCTCCAAGTTTCACCCAAAGCAAGACGTCCCGAAACGTTTCGCATGGAGTTTCGGAGTCCCCGAGACGCAAGAAATGCCGAAACGCATCCCCGACCCTTCAAGACGCGTCCCCATGGAACACTGTCTCAAACCTCCCACGATTTTATCTGACTCCATAAACCTGATCGTAATACATTGGTCCACTAAATTGACTTTATATTTGGGATTTTAGAAGTCGTCTTCACTCTATTGCTAAATTATTTGCTTCATTAGTATGAATTGTATGATCCTTACAATTAGCAAGTCAAATTTCCAATCAATTTGTCTTCTAAAATATAAATATAAATTAAATCTTCTCAAACAAATCATGTTTGCTAGTGGAGAAGGCTGATTTGCTTTTGAGTTTTCACCGTCATTTACCTTTTGCGTTTATTTTAGCCACGGTGATCTTACATAGAGTCCATTTGCCCATCAAAAAGCGTTGATCTTTTATAAAGTTATTTTTCCCTTAGAGTTTGAAGTCATCTTTGCATTAAGCGCCTGTTGCCTTGCTTGTGTTGATTGTCTTATCTTTTGTAGCAAGCCTTTTAAAACCTAGGGTGTATCTAAATTCCTGAATCTTGTGCCCTAGTATCTCACTCCCTAGATCGCTTAGATCATTTCACTATTAAGCATCATTTTGAATTGGATTGCATTCTTAGATTGTGTGCCTAAACCCTAACCAATCCACTTCAACCCTAGCTCCACACTATTTCCAGGATCTAGGAATATTTTGTCAGGGTATCTAATCTATCAAAGTATCCTAATCTATCATTGGTATCCTGTATCATTTAAAAAGGGGTTTGGTCCTTTAACCGAACTTGGGTCCCCCCCATAGCTACCTTAGTTCACCATTAGTGTCCTAGTAGCTTAAAGCACCGAGAGTCTTACCCGGAGTGACAACCAATATAACTTTTGCGAGGTAGGATCCTCGAGGGTCACAACTTTAGCAACCATCATTCTCTGTCGTCCTGAATTAGATCAATTGTTTTGGGTTGCTACAAGAATTGTGATAACAGTAAGTATTCAAGATTAATCCACCACGTAAAAGATGCATCTCTAATAACCATTTATCCATTAAGGAGGGATGCAATTCTTCAAATAAGTATCCAATCTTTGGTCAATGCTAGTCATGACATATAATATCTCTGGAGAAATCATGCTAGAGCACCCTGAAAATTGCAGTTGGAGAGCATGCATAGCCAAAAAAATTGAATTTGAATTTAATCACCGATACACTACATATGAAAAATAGTCAGCCCTTGATCTATAACGAAGTTGCTTGCAAGACTACCATACCTCGGCCCTTGATCTATAACGAAGTTGCTTGCAAGACTACCATACCTCAGCCCTTGATCTATAACGAAGTTGCTTGCAAGACTACCATACCTCTCAACAAGTTGCCCACAGTGCTTAACTAGAAAATCTAGCAATGAAAAGATAAGATATATCTGTTGTCATGATAAAGTCTAAGCAAAGAAATATCCTCACGAGACAAAGAATAGATCCATAAAAATGAATTAGGGAACACTAACTTGGTGTGTAAAAGATGCCTTTACTTTCTGGTCCATGGAGCCCTTTAGAATGAGAGAACAAGTTAGGACAACAAGATCCTCCATTGGATATCACCAAAAGCTCTATTAAGATCTGTAAGCCAAGAGCCAATCTCACAATCAGATCACTTCATAGATTCACAAGGCAAGGCTCAGTTTGCTTTGATACCATGTTAGGGTTTCAAGATGAGCCCATCGAAACCGAGTGAGAAGATAGTGTTCAGAAACACCTTTAAACAATGATACACATCTTCATAAGAAGATCCCAGAGAGCACAATGCATTGTGTGTATTGTGTGTCAATCAGGCTAGAGCCTCACAAATAAATAGGTTTAGGATTTACCCCTAAGAAACCAAAGGGAGGGACCACAACAACCACTAAAGTGGTTCACCATAACTGCAATGATCCAACAGTCTCAAAGGTCCAATAAGCCCCTCAAGTTGGGTTTACATTAAAATTTCTCACATGAACCTTACAATCCACTTTAGGCGTGATTTTTCATAAATGGTTCAGTATAATTAATAATATCACAAGACTTTAAATTATGGGTTTATATGAAAAAATAGCCCATTTACATAGATTTTATTTTCATGACAAAAATTGTCATGTCTAGGGACACAACATAGACCAAGCTGACCACAATAAAGAAAGAAAATATATTAATGTCCATAGGTATCCAAGTGGCATCAATGGTACACACACATTCCAATGAGTGAAGCAACCATTATTGTTTTTGCTTCTACATTTTGATACTTTATACAAATTGATTAAATTGGTTACTCTAAAAAACCATGTTGATTTTAACTTTCTTTTACTATTCAATTTCATGAACTCTTAAAAAAGTTTCAGAAATCAGTACCAATTGTATTTCCATAAACTAGAGTGCTCTCCCCTTTAGATATTTATTCAAATAGTGGTAAAACATATTTCATCCTCCCTACAATCAGATTGCATGTTGACCTTGACTATATTGTTATTTGTAACAACCATTATACACAATAATCTCTAATATTACAATATAATAAACATCAGACAAAACACTCAATGCTTGTAGCAACAAAAGAAAAACAGTTCACTAAAACAAACAAGCTTCAGGGAGCCACACCTTGATTACTATTTGCTTCTTGCAACGACTTGACCTTAGATTGAAGCTCAGTAACTTCCTTTTCTCTTATGGTCAATGTTTCGAGAACATCTGATTTTACCTGCAAATTCATCAAAATATCCAGGAGGATTCATAAGAAAATGTATGCATTCATTAATTGAAAAGCGAGCTACCATTTTCATGCCTTTACAAATTCTTAATTGAATGGTAAAGTGCTTTGTTACTGATGAAAATTTTCCGGCTGTCCTTTCTTATTTTAACATAAGTCATACTGTATAGTGATCAGTTTCTGTATTGAGTTGAGAATAGAAAATGAACCCTTGATTGGAAGATTGTATTAGTAACCAACATAAGGTCCTCATCAAAGCTCATACCAACTCTTCAACTCAAAAATGTCTGCTAACTGGTACTAAACTTATCTACATTCCCAAGCCAGACATTGGGTGTCTAATTTATTGACAAATATTTTTTCTGGATTGGGTGTCTACTATGTCCCCTAAGACGGTCCAATACTACATTCATTGTGTGTGTGTGTGTGGTGTTCCCATTTGCAAACATTACCAAACATGATCTGTGGAGTTTCACTGGATCTAATACAAGACCAAAATTGGTCAAATCAATCTAAAGCCTTTGCAAGGACTCTACATGTTGACTAGCCTCCAAAAATTCCCAACAGGATAAATCGCCCTGATTTATAATAATATTAAATTAAATCAAATACACTGAAATACACATTCAATTGTTTTAACTGCAATCTGCAGACTGCAATCTAAAACACTCTTCCAAAATATCAGATCTTAAACTTGTACAGAATATTTAATTTCTAGCATTTAATTTATTGTTGTATGGACCTTTTGCACCCTCAGGTTTCTAAGATTTTGTGAAACCCACTTTGCACATTTGAATCTAGCAAAAACTCGACATTTTGTAATGACTCTGCAAACCAGTACCCAAACCTCTTTACAAAACCAGCAAAGAGAAACAACAACCTTCACCTGGTCAAGCTCAAAACCTCTCTGAAGTTTGAATTACACTCCAGACAAAGGTCTAGCAAGAGTATGCAGGACATATATGAGCACTTTTATTTCAGTTATTGTTACTAGATCACCCCCCCACCCCGCTGGATCTATTGGGCTCCATATTCGTGATAGATACCACTGGATCAATATCCATAAAGAATATGGCCTGGATACAACTCAGATACAACTAGTGATCCATGGGAGCCTGTCCCCTACAGTAAGGGAATGCTGCCTGCACTCTTCAAACTCCCGAGGCATGGGAGCACCGGTGGGAACATTCCCTGTTGTCTCTGGTATTTGGGGGACAGTATCTATCCTAAAGAGTCTAAATCTAAACCCTATTTCTATTTTATATAAATCTCTACACCTACCCAAACTCTCATTTGCTTTGCTTTGTGTCGTGAAAACTCGACTGTGGAGCACAACCATTGAAAAAGAGGGTAAATCCGGTGGACAAGAAGCAGATAAGAGAGGAGAAACATTGTATTCAACGCCCAGCAATCATTCTATTGATGAAAACATGGAAGAGATACACTCATTTAGCTAGTATTTTCCTGGAAACATTCGAACAGCTGCTGGATTTGAGCCTGGGACCTGTTGCCTTCAATAATCTGAGAGTTTACAGTTTGGCTTTACCATTTCTGGCAATTGGGAGGTTAGTGAAATGACAAATCTAAGACTTGGACTTCTGAGTTTTTAGTTTTATTTGTTTCATCCACAAGATATATGTTTCAGTATTTTTAACTTTTAGCAATATACAGTTATGGCTTCAGAACAAGAAAGATATTGAAAAAAAGTTTAAAAAGAAGATTCAGCAACAGAAGCCCTTGTTGGAGGCTGCATAAACAAAACAAACCCACAAACCCAAAAACCCAATTGAGTCAGTTGGGCAACAACAGCAGTAACAGGGACTATGAAACAGAAAGCCGTGTGGGGGAAGTGGGGGAAACAACCATAGGGGCGAGTGGACCGGCAAATGAAAGTGGAATTGGCGACGATACTTACTCATCAAAGGCATTGGCTAAATTTGTAAAGGGGACATTCAATCCAAGAAAACTCATTTTGGTATAACTTTAAGCAAACCTAATGACCCTGAAGAAATAGAGCAAAACAATGAAGAAATGCTCACCTACAGCCAAAAGCTAAAGAGAGAGATTGCCATGGTGATCCTTAACCCTCGAAATTGAATCACAACAAAATAGAACCCTGAAACTCCATAAATAACACAAATACATCCACATAAGAATGAACACAAGAATATGGGAAGAACCCTTAAAGTAGGGTAACACCATCCTTTACTCCTTATGGAAGGAATCACTCCACAAGCCATGCTTGCTATAATACAATACATCCAACATGTCTCAATACAATGATACTCGTATATTTATACTTTCTCGTGAGTATAACTAGGGGTCTATACCAACTAACCCTTATTATTATATTATTTCATATAACTACCAAGTGGGCCTATTCCATGATTAAGGCCATGTTACATTCAATATCCCTTGAGTACCTCCCTAGGTACACCATATTATCCTCCCTATGTACATTACATTCCATCCCCCTTTGCATTGTTTGTCGTCAAAACATAGACAAAAGCCATATAATATGATCTATGAAGCAATATAATCAACTAGTACCAAGCTATGTCACAGGGTTCGCCGAATTTCAGCGCTCAAGTTCGAAATTCGACAAACTTTAAAAAAAAACTGAATTTGTTCTAATTCAACGAGTTTAAGTTCATTTTTTTAATATAATTTTTTTTACCAAAACCCTAAATCGTGCGCCTACTATCTCCCATTGTCGACGTTCCCTGACCATTCCGGAATGTGATTCACTACGTAACGTTGTCTCTCATCACAATTCACTACATAGACGTTGTCTCTCGTCACTGCATAGACGTTGACTCTCATCATGCGATTCGCTGCGTAGATGATGTCTCTCATTCACTGGGTTGAGAGTCTTGAGACTCAAGATCTTGAGACTCGAGAGTGCTTGGGATTCAGTCTAGACTCCAAACAAGCAGAAGGCCCCGAGCCCCTTTCTTGAATTCTTCCCTCATCCCAGGTGATCGTGCGGCATGAGGCCTTGCTTCCTCAGCTCTGCCAGGGTTGCGTTATTGGGTAGATACTAGACACTAGACGGAATACCAGTCAATCGACGAGTCACGACACTATGTTTAAATTTTTAATATCAACATTGATGATTGGATTTTATAATAATCATGGTACTCATATATTCATATAATTATATATGCTTATTGATTATGACTTATATTCATATATATGTTAATTAACTATGACTTTTTATCATATAAGCTTTTCATGATTTTTTATATTAAAGTTTATATATATTATATATTTGGAAATTCTTATGTCGGCGAATTTAATGTCGAACCTCATTTCGAATCCCATAAAAAAATTCGAATTCAAACCGAATTTCAAGGTTGTCGAATTTGAATTCGAACCAGAACCATGTCACATAGGTACCAAGCACGAGCATCCACCCATCCTAGTGAAATGTGGACATGGGGTCCAACTGTGGCCTTGCCACCTCGATCCTGATTTTGGTTGCTCTTTTGGTTCCATGTTATCATTGTGATACTCTGATATCTCTCCATGCATTGCTTTGCGTGCTCCATGTACCTCTATACTGAGTGCCTCTCTAGTTGGTCCAAAGTAAGTTTGTTGATGCTCAAGATCTTGCCTTCACCACTGTTGTTTCTCCAAGTGGTGTGGGTGGCAATATACAGCAACCTTAGCTATTGGTTCTTTCTTTGAATCTAACCAGTGGTTCCTTTGAGGAATGCAACTTTGTAGGTTCTTCTTCATTTTTGTGCACTTCCTGGGGCTTTTTGTCATGTGCTTCTATAGGCTCTTCTTCTGATTCAACCTTGGACTCTTCATCTAATGTGACAGTAGGCATCGCAATTAGTTCCATGCAAGGACTTATTCAGGTGGCCCCTTGGGCCCTTCTTGTTCAGTAAGAGAAATATCCTACAATGTAATTTTCATTTTCTTATACCAAAGCTTCATAAAGGTTTTTTGCACATTAATATTAATTGTACCAACTAAGTACATCCAAGGATATCCCAAAACAATATCCATATCATCCATATCTATAGCATGAAAATCTGAATGCAACACGTTTATCCATGCTAATTTTCAAATCTTTAAAAATTTGAGCATTCTCACCCTCAACCCGGGTGCTTTGAATATGCTGTGTGGGGACTTGCAATCTTTTAGCCAAGTTAACATCGATGAAATTATGCTTCCTACTAGGGTTTATAGAAACAATAACATTTTCCTGTTGAATACATCCATAAACCTGTAATAGGAAGTTTGTGCATGAAAATAAACCTGTAGTGCTTTCTCTTTATTATTCTTCACAGCATGAGAGCACTTATCTAAAAATAATTTATCATATTCTTCAACTAGAAGTTTCAACATCTTGTCATGGTTAACAAACTGCCACCATATGTTAGCCTCATTCCTTCGATTAACGACTATAGCGAATCTCCAAAAAGTGTGATGTTTTGACCTTATCTCGTATATGTATTCCTCAATACTAGGACCATCAACTTTTCCTGTAACACCCACAAACCAATACTAAAGTTATGAAGAAAAATCCCTTACCTTTCAATGTAATTCCTTTGTGCAACTGGGGTTTTAAGGCAGCAAATTTGAAATGATAATAACTCCCTCAATATGGATTGGAATTGCTATTATGACCACAATTATCAAATGCCAAAGCCATTCTGCATCTAATGGAGTTGGTTTGACTAAAATCTAGGTGATCTATCAAAAGATATTTGATCTACAATCCATGCAGTCATCACTGGAAAAACCTAAAACAACGGATTTCAAATCAGCAATAACTCCACTTCTTGGACTCCAATTTGGACAATTTTTTTAAATCAGGCATTTATTTTCAAGAGGAATTCAGATCTACAATTGGTTTCTTCAGATTTTGCATAGAAAGTTTCAAAAATGGATCTAAATAACGTCATCCTCTTTTCTTCTTTAAGAAACAGCCAAAAAAAAAAAAATCCTCCACTTTGTGCCCAAGAAAGAACTCTAATACCACTTGTAGTCTTACCCTTGAAATTGAATCACAACAAGATAGAACAATGAAATCTTAGAAATAACACATGGATACATAAGAATGAACACAAGAATATGGAAAGAACCCTTGAGGTAAGGTAACACCATCATTTACTCCTTATAAAGGGAATCACTCCACAATCGATGCTTACTACAATACAATACATCCAACATCCAACATATCTCAATGCAATCATACTTGTGTATTTATACGTTCTCACACTCATTTATTTATACTTTCTTATGAGTTCCTAGGGCTCTATGTAACTACCCCTTATTATTATATTATTTCATCTAACGACCAAGTGGGCCTATTCGATGATTATGGCCACATTACATTCATTATCCCCTTGGGTACCTCACTAGGTACCCCACATTATCCTCCCTATGTACATTGCACTTGCTTAGAGTGAAAGAGGAGGTAAGGGGTGAGTGGGCCCACAAATGAAAGTGGGATTGGAGACAATACCTACTCATCAAAGGCATTAGCTAAATTTCCAAAGGGGGCATTCAATCGAAGAAAATTAATTTTGTTATAACATTATACGCAACTTAATGACCCCAAAGAAATGGAACAAAGAATAGTGGTTGGTCACACGATTGGAAATGCAACATTTGCAGCCATCCTTGGGTTAATTCACGCCATTTGGGAATTTGTGGTTATGTGAGAAGGTGACCAAGCTTCAAAACTTCATTCTCTTGAGGCTGCAAATGGTAGCAGATGCAGGGGGGACCTTCTCTAGTCTCCAATCCCTTTATTTTCTTTATCTTTTCTAGTCTCCAATCCCTTTGATTGATCTTGAAATCAACCTAGACATTAGAGAGCAACTAGGTTTGTGCACTACAAAACCTAGCCCTTTCTAATCTTTCCTAAGAAACCCTCATGCCATCCTTGGTTAAACCCATTTGCCCATTTGATAAGACACTAGTCTCCAATCCCTTTATTTCCTTTATCTTTTCCAAAAAACTATAAACCATATTGCTTAAGTTACCTCTTCATTTCACCTTGAACCTAATTTCCAAGCTTTAGTAATATTACCCTAGGGACTCCTCCCTTGAGCTAAAAAAGGGCTAGCATAAAGAGAATAAGAGGGTTAGGTGAGGTGGCATTGGCCTCCCTCTTGATTATCCAAGAGCTATCATTGATTTTAC
The DNA here is from genome assembly GCA_027924585.1 of Larix kaempferi. Lineage (NCBI taxonomy): Eukaryota > Viridiplantae > Streptophyta > Pinopsida > Pinales > Pinaceae > Larix > Larix kaempferi. Next base: position 5,206,857 of record BSBM01000756.1, read on the forward strand.
AGTTTCAATCTTAAGATGTTAGTTTGTGTGATAACAGGACCAACCATGCAATTAGAGATCAAGGGAATCTATTACCTCTCGAGTGTTGGAACATGCATGGTGGTTCTTCCCCACAGCTACAATATTTGGCAACACATGTGGTGAAACATCTTCCACAAAGAGGTGTTGGAGCACCTACAGTTTCATCCACAGCATCATAAGAAATAGGTTGAATATAAACCAATCAAAAAGTGTGGTTTATGTGCATTACAACTTGCAATTGCTGTCTCATTATTGTGAGAAGTCGAAGATGGATAAGTCATATAAGACTTAGGACAACAACCCAAATGAGGATAATTTGGAGGATGGAGCATTGGTTTTGGAGTAATTTTGAGGAATGCTCTTTTTGATGGTGATGATCATGGTTATATGCCACCCCCCCTCTACTGCCATGGTCACCTTGACCAGGACTCCAGCAACGGGGACTTCATGTTCCATTCCATCTACACAATTACCTCTGGCTTCGGCTCCAATGCTACTACCACGTGGAAGCTAACGAGGAAATCATGGCAGTGCAAAGAGGAAGGGAAAGTCGATAGAAATTGGAATAATAGTCATAGACTTTAGTGCAGTTTTGTTTTTTGGATTTTTTGGTCTTCATACTTCAGTTGGATTGTTGATTTAGAACTTTTGCAGATGGCATATTTTAGAAACATAACTCTTTGGTCATGTTGATAATGAGTGGAAAGCCTATTTCATTCCAAAATTAACAATATACTCCCTGTTATATAATTTTAAAATTTGTATGTTTCTAAATGCTAGATGGTTGATAGTCAAATGATTAATCATTACTCTACTATGGAATCTGGATAGCATTTCTAACTTCATAATCATGTAGTATTCATCTACAAGTAGCATGAATATGCATGTTTTCATATGTTTTGAACTAATTTAGCATTCTGCATGTTTTTTATTAACATGCATGCACTATAATATATAAAATTATATAGTATATAAAAAACACTCCTGAGACGCTCCACTCCCAGGCTATGCTGCTGGGAATCGCTGGGACCCCCACCGAATCGAGATCCCAATTCGCGCTCCGGACGGAATCGATGAGGAATCAATTCTGGAAGCGCGATTCCTCATCGATTCCGCCCGGAATCGATTCCGTAATTTGCGAACTGGGAATGAAAAAAACGATCCCTGGATTTTTCCAATTCGCTGAGGAATCGTCGCTTCCGGGTCGATTCCGGATCGAACCCTCATCGAACCCGGGCTTAAAAATCGAACCCGAAATCGCTCCCGAGGTCGATTCCTCAGACAGGGCGGATTCATGAAAAAAAAATTCAATTTTTGTATTTATTTGGGGGATTTTTTTGGTGAGCTAGGTCACTTTGGGCCAATAAAGGGTGAATGAGTCCATTTGGACTCATTCCATTACTCATTTGCTTGATTGGGAAGAGTTTGAGATTGGAGTGAGTTTGCTAGTTGTTTGAGAGCTTTGAGCTTTGAGTGGGAGATTGAAGGGGAGAGCTTGCAAGGGAGATTGAAGCTTCCATAGAGACATTCAACCACCATTGAAGAGCTAAAAGGTAGGCTCTAAAAACTCATCTTTTGTTTGTTTTTGCAATTTTTTTTCACTATGTTAAAAAATGAAAAATTTGTAATGTTCTCTTCTCCTACTCTTTCCAATTTCTTCTTCTCCATCATTCTATTGCAGGGAACAAGTGACTCTCATCTTGAATCAACAAACATGATGGGTACGTGGTTTTGGTTTTTAATTCCACTTCTTCTCATTATGATGGTGTTGGGAAGTAGATGTGGTGGTGGTAGTGATGAGGGGGAAGAGGTAGAGAGTGATGCATACCAAGGAGAAGAGGAGGAAGGGGAAGAGGGTGATGATGATGAGGATGAGGGTGATGGGGGGCAAAAACAAAAGGACACAACACCTTTGTGGAAGTATGTGACAAGGCAAGGGGGAGGGAGAGGGGGTGGAACCACAAAGTTTGCATGCCCCCATTGTGGGAAAACATACACAGGTTCATATACCCAGGTGAGAAAGCATTTGTGTGGGGTTATGCCATGCAATGTAGGTAAGTCTCATGGAGTCAAAACTTGTGACAAAGTGGAAGCTAAAGAGAGAAGCAAATACAGGATGGAAGAAGAGGCCGCTCAAAACAACTCCAAGAGATCGAGGGTTGATTCTGAATCCCCACAGAGAATGTTTGGTAGTGGAGCTGGATCATCATCGGCTCGATCGAGAGCCTCATCTCCCCATGGAGTCTCGCCTATACGAAGAACATTATCCGATTTCCTTGACCAAGGTTGTAGAGATGATGTAGATTCAAAAGTTTATAGGTTTCTCTATGCATGTGGTGTGCCATTCAATGTTCTTCGCTCACCCTATTGGCATGAAATGGTACAAGCTATCAATGGTGGCCCTCAAGGATACAGAAGCCCTGGGTATGACAAAGCTAGAACCATGGGACTTGACAGGGAAAGAGCCAAAATCAATAGTGCTCTTCGAAAGTTCACAAATGATTGGTCCAACTATGGGGTATCCATTGTATCTGATGGGTGGACAAATGTTAAAGGCAAGCCATTGATAAATATTCTTGGCGTTTCTGCTAGCGGTGCGGTCTTCCTTTCAGCCCATGACTACTCAGATCGCTACAAGACTGCTATTAATATTGCACAACCTTTACTTAAAACCATTCAGGAGATTGGGCCATACAATGTCATTCAAGTCATCACTGATAATGTTGCTAATTGTAAGGCAGTAGGAGCAATCATTGAGGATAAGTATCCCAACATATTTTGGTCAGGGTGTTTAGTTCACACATTGAACCTTTTGATGCATGATATTGTTAAGATGAAGGACAATAATTACCGATGGATTGGTGCCTTGTACAAGAGAGGTAAGAAAATGATCAAATTTATTACCAATCATGGCATGGCCCACCACATTTTTCGCAATCACTCTAAGTTGGAGCTATTGAAAATTGCAAAGACTAGATTTGCTAGCTACTACCTCACCTTCAGGAGGCTTTTGAAGGTAAGAAAGGCATTGGCTAGTATGGTCTCAAGTGATCCATGGCAGGAATTGAAAGACAGAGCTGCAAGTGCATCAGATAGAAGTGACTTTCAGGAGGTGGAGGACACCATTCTTGAAGGTCATTTTTGGTCACAGGTTAGGTATGTTCTGCAGTTCACCAAGCCAGTTTATAACATGATTCGTTTTGCAGATACAGATCAGCCGATAATTGGGGAGGTATATGAGCAGATGGATAGCATGCTTGGTCAAATCAGACATTGTTGAGCAAAGAGATGCAGTCTTGTATGACCATATTCATAAACATGTGGTCAAAAGGTGGGATAATCTAAATGTTCCACTCCATGCCCTTGCATATGTCCTCACCCCAAAATACTATTCTCCAATTTGGTTGGCCCAACCTACACCTAGGGGTGGAGTTAGGAAAAAACCCCACACAGATCCAGAGGTTGCTGCTAGGTATATGCAAGCATTAGACAAGTTGGTCCCTGATGAGGAAGAGTGTGCTCAAGTACGGACTAAATTGAGCGAATACATAAGTGAGCATGGATGCTTTGGTTCCCTGTTTGCAACCAAAAATCGAGACAGATTGAATCCTATCCTTTGGTGGAACATGCATGGCTCTGGAGCCACATATTTGCATAAATTGGCGGTGAGGGTGGTATCACAGGTTGTTAATAGCTCTTCTGCAAAGAGGTGTTGGAGCACCTAGAACTTCATCCACAGTGTAAAGAGAAATAGTCTAAATGTAGATCGCGCAGAAAGCTTGGTTTATGTGCACTACAACTTGAGGTTGTTGTCCCATTATTGTGAGGTGGCCAAGAATGATAGAACATATTTGACTTGGGACAACAATCCAGAGGAGGCTAATGTGGAGGATGGAGCCATAGCATTAGAGCGCTTGGAGGCTGAACTATTGGGTGATCATGATGATCCAATTCAGACTACCCGTACAGATATGCCACCCGCAAGCAGAAGCAGCTTTCCGGATGCAGGAGTTTTGCCTTTAGCTTCACAACGTCCAAGTTCAGCCCGTGGGGGCCATTCATCTTCTTCTCATGTTCCACGATCACTTCCACCAGCACCTATTCCACCTAGAACACAAGAAAAGAAATTGGAAGTTACTCGTGTTCATAGTACTTTGTAGTTTGTATTTCATTTTCATGTTTATTTTGGTGGTTGGCCTATTTTGTAAACATTATGGCCTAGTTTGATGGCAAATATTATATGTTGAAATTTGAAGGTTGATGTTTTGATGATTGATGATTGATGATTTGATGATGATCATTTAATGACAATGTTATAAGTTATAGCTCCTAGAATCTAGAAGACTAGATGATTAATGTTATATCAATGTGTACTAAATGGTTATATGAATATCTAGATTCTATGTTTTCATGTTTTCTATAGCTAATTTGGCATAATACATGTTTTTTTTAATTTATATGCATCAAAATATATTAAAATATATATTATATAAAAAACACTCCCGAAACGGAAGCTTTTGAAAATTTCGCTTTTTGCTCCCGCTCCCACTCCCAACAGCGTAGGTCCCAGGTGTTTTTTGGAAATGGCACTCCCTCTCCCGCTCCCCTCCAATGCTATGGTGAGCTTGCCCATGTACAATGAGCAAGGAGCCACCTGGAGCCTCTCTTGCTTGTATTCACATTATTCAGAAGGCAGGCCTTGTCACCGCACTGGGAGATCTTAAATGGAAAGAGGGAGCGGAGGCACAACTGGCCCCCTAGCTAGTTCAGCAGACAAGTTCCCTACATTTGCACTCGCCAATTTTTTGGGAGAGAGGCCACCAAAACCAGCCACTGATGACTGGGAGCCAATCATCACCGAGCCAGCGCTTGATGTTACTGATTAGGGACCAACCCCAAAAGACCATGATGATCTACCGCCCCCTGCTAGGCCTCTCCCTGCAGCTGCCTGATTATTTCTGTCATGTGTTTAGTCTCGAGCCTCATGCCATTTGTTTATTATGTTTTTTTACATTTTATGGACTGTTATCGTTTATGCTATATGCAAGGTTCAAAATTGAACATGTCACAGCACGTCAAAGGGCTCCCAGCACGTCCCATAAGTGTTAAAAAAAATTACACGTAAAAATAAATTATAATTTTTAATTTTGACATTTTATGAAAAAGTGCAATAATTATATTAAAATTACATAAGAAGTGTTAAGTTTCAAACTGCTCGTCAAATATTTTTAATTCACTGTTCAATTCCTGATGTGCTTCTAGCATTAAATGTGTCATGAAATATCTCTCTAGGAAGAAGGAAAATTAGTTTGAGAAGAGTGGATTGATGGTCCTCTACTCTTTAATGGATGTGCTCCTTTCCTTCAAGACTAAGTTGATCTGGTTTCCTTATTGAAACAATTTTTATGTTTCCTTGTTTCGAAGGTTTTTCATGTATAGAAGATATGTCGGCTGCTCTTTCTTTGACTCCAATCCTTTGTTTTTTGGATCCTTTGTTTATCTGGAGGGTTAGGTTTTTTGTCTGCATCAATATTTTTCGATGAAATGGTTCTTTATGGCCATGACCAGAGTGTCTATGTAATCTGGAAAAGTACTTTTTGATTTTACATAATAGCAAAAGTACACTTTTTTTCTTCTTGAAAAAAATTACGAGATGGACGATGGCCATTGGCCATCTCTATTTGCAAATCTACCCATTGAAAAAATAAAAATTAAAACTATTAAATACATTGTTACGAACTTATCTCCTGCTATTCTCATATCTAATCTCAACAAGTTTTGAGATTTATTTGTTTCTTGATTTCTTTAATAGCAAAAAGACAAACTTGATAGTTTAGCGGCCGAGCGAGCTTAATTTATTTTATGAGTCTCCATTACTGAACATATCATAATGATACATGATACAACTGGGTTTCCTTTTGTTCACATCAAATTGTTTAATTCATGATCTTCATGACAATTTTGAGCATGGAAAAATTTTAGTTGTAATCTCGACTCCAGTCCGTTCAACAGTTGTACCTACATCCACTACAATTCTTTGTATAAATGGCATGCCCATGAAGAGGATCAAGTGGGATTTGGGTTTGAAAATGCTTCATTTGGCTACTTATTATTTTGTTAGTATGAATAAAACTCTTCTTCGGTTGTATTTATATCTACCTGAGTTACTTTCTATTGATCATACCATAGAATGAGTTATTTTCTCTCTATTAATTCCTGAACATGTAATGTATTGATGAAGGGTGTCGTATCACTCAAGGCAATTCCTTGAGGCAACCTGTCCTGTCAAGACTCAATGCTCTACTCACCCGTTAAGATTAGTCTCTATCTCATCCACCATTACAAGAAAATAATGGTTGCGTCGCGTCGTAATTTCCTTTATCAACCACAAAATTACTCACCGGGATAGATTTTCACAACTTACTATACACTCACTCATTTAACAAACCGGTTGTTCTTCAATTACTCGTTGCGTTTTCGTAGTAGGTGTTTCTTACAGGGAATAGCCCATCCTTCCCACTAATGCTAATAAGAAGTCTTTCCCCACTTCTATAAATACATTTCAGCAACACTAAATCATCCCGCCAAAAATCAATAAATCCAAATGTTGCAAATTAAAAAAATGAAAATGGGTAAATGTTATATAAGAATGAATATCTTTTCCTTAGAAGGAATGTGTAGGGAGATTCGAGAGTGTAGAGTTTGGTACAAGTTACAGTCATCCAAATATTTGAGTGTTTATACAATATTATAAAGGTTTAAGATATTAGAAACCCGGATCTGGACTTCCATTTAATTTGAAGTAAAAATACTGGATAAATGGATGCATGGGTTCCAAGACAGGATTTAAGCATACTTGGGCTTTTCACCATTAGTTCCACCTCAGAAAGGGTTACAAATAATGAGTTTTTGAATTGGTATTGGTTAAATATTAAAAAGAAAAGGAAGGAAAACATGATTGGGTTCAACTGTGCTAGATTCCTAAGTTGGGCATAAACTATTTACAAGCAAAGATTCCTAAGTTGGACACCAATGATTTCTAAACAAGGATTCAACTAAGTCACCTGACACGAGGACACGAGACACAAGTGTCCCCAAAATACGAGTGTCCCCATGGGACACGGTGACCCCCAGAATTAGGACACGAAGGACACGTTTTATATACATATATATATATTTTTTAAATATATTAAAATTTAAAAATATAGACATATAGATCCAATAAAATTTAGAAACTAAAACATTTACCTGCAAGAAAACAAACTTGAAACTCCTTCACCTGCAAAAAAACCAAGTCTGGGCTCTCTCTAGCTCTCCCTCACTCTCCCTTCAATTCACAAATGGCAAAAAAAAAATCGACTTTTATGGGCCCGCGGGTTCACTTTTGTCGTGCGGAAGTGTCCTGGAATCGGGACACGATGTGCAGAGACAAGACACGCGTGTCCCGAAATCAAGACACGAAAAAAGTCGTGTCCCCCACGTGGGGGAGCCGTGTCCGTGCCAACACGTCCCCACGGGACACTTGGCCCTAAAATGACGTGTCCGGTGACTTAGGGATTCAAGGTACATGTGTATCTTCCCTCCATTTTTTTTTCAATGTGTTTTTTATTGAAACAATGTTTTTTTGTAGATAGGATAATTATGAATTTATTGATTTATTTAGTGACATAAATTTGATTGAAAATATAATATTCTATTTAGCAATTTTTTTATGAAGTGTGTAATTAATTTATTATTGTCAAATGAAATGCGATTTTTTTGTAAGCTTTTCATCCTAGAAGTGCGACGCGAATATATACCCTTCAAACTGAAATTAAGACCCACCCTTCAAATTTGAACCCTGGCTATATGTATGCCCCAGGGGCCGGTATTAGGTTAATGGGCACTTTTGGTTTATAACTCGCCCTAGTTTTGAGCTTATCTAGCTAATGCTTGTGACAGTTGCATTTGTTGCGGCCTTGTTTTTGTATAAAAGCATATGTACATTTCTGTTTATATTAATAGTTAAATATTGTATTTTACATAGTTGCACGGGTGCCGCTCCCGGGCTTTTGGCAACCCGTACCCGGAGTTTCCCCGCTCCTGGGAGCTTGGGAGCTGGTACGAAACGTCCCCCTTTTGTTGGGAGCTTCTTTGGTAGCGTGGGAGCTTTCTGGGAGCTTTTTGGGAACTTGGTTTAACCGCTCCCTTTTTGGGGGGAGCTTGTAGAAGCTCCCTATCTGTTTAGGAGCTTCCAAAAGCTCCTAAACAGACAGGGAGCTTCTACAAGTTCCCAACCATGTGGAGCCCAAAATCAAAAGAAAAGTGTCAAAAATCAATTGAATGATTGCTCTTTATTGTTCCAAGAAATCACCAATAATAAAAATTCCAATTGAATCTATCAATAACTATATTTTTTAAATTTTCAAGGTTATATAAATTAAGAGGGCTCACACCTCTTAAATGTTTAGATCCATTCACACTCAAAATATAAGTGTACTTAAGTGAATAAACATGGATCTTTCTACAATACTAAGATATTGAACAACTTTAATTCATGTCTCAAATGTTTATAGCTAGTTTACATTATTCATATTGATTGATATAGCAATTTAGGATCATAAACCACATCAAACTCAAAATATTGAAGACTATGAAAGTTTGTTACTTGAACTTGAAACAATCAAGCCTTCATTCACATAAGAAGTAAGTAGTAGTTACCATCAAAAAAATGCAAGGCACCCAAATACTAAGCACTCTTAGGAGCAATAATAGAGATGGAGTTAAAACAAGGAATTAGAAAAGATTGAATCTTATGATTTATGAAATTATTTGTGCTTTGTACACACACACACACATATGCAATTTTCCTTTACAAACTCGTACATTGGGATAAAGTTGCAGGTCAAATTTATAAAACATACCATGGCACTAGAGTCATGCATGCTTAGGGTTTACTTCAGGTCACACAAACCCAATTTTTGTATAATGTGGACCTATTGGAGTGAGCAAATTTAAAATGATTGAATTTCATGACACTACTAGAGGCTTAAGATGCTAAAATAGTTTAAGTTATGAAATTAATCAATTATGTTTTTTAACTCTATTTTTTTGTAATATATTTTAAAAAATTAATATATATTATTGCCGCTCCCAACCCGACGTTTCCTGCAAATTTGGGCAAAGCTTCTGGCCGTACCGGATACTCGTACCCAACATACCAGCGTTCCAGAAACTTGTGCAACATAGGTATTTTATATATAAACCACCCCAAAATAACTGTGATTCGGTTAAGCTGATGACATAATGTTCACTGAGAAAATCTTTACTGAGTTCAATATAGATGTAGCTCAGCTAATGCAGACTACGTAATTCTGTTTGGTGGTTAAGAGTTCGAAAATTAGCAAGGGCCTACAATACTAAAATTCAGTTATCTAATGTTGAAAAAGACTCAATATACAGGTTTTGTATAGGGTTTTAAATAACGGGATTTCTACACGACTTGAAGTTGCCGTGAATCAAACAGACAATAATTCTTAAAAGAATGATGACAATTTTCAATTACTAAGAACAAATACAAACCATCTGCCGGCATTGATAGGTGCATAGCATTCCGTCGGAGCCATCATTGTCGCCATCGGAGAGCTGGAGGAGATCCAGAGGATCGTCATAAGGCACAATTTGCTGAGAATTGCCCCTTGCGTTCATTGCAGGAGACCGAAGAGATAGCGCGGAAGACGGTGGTGGAAAGAGCGCCTGTGCCTGCGCTCCCGCCGAAGGAGAAGGATTAGAAGGCGAAGGCGGAGGAGGAGGAGGGGCCGCCCTCCGCTGCCGAGGGGGGGTTCTCAGAATCATATTTTTACTTCTATTCGAACCGGCCAGAGAAGAGCTGCTGGATCGATGATATACAGCTCTGGGTCGATGATATACAGGGCACGATTTGCTTCAAAATGAAGATGCAAATTTTCGCGGTTTAGAGCATTCTGGGACCCCTCTCTGTTCTATTATACGTACCTCTATTTTTCAAACTATACAAAACTGCAGTGTGGCGGCCATTTGTGTTTGTGGTGTTGGTGTCCAATTGCGTCCCCACCTCACCTCAATTTGAATTTGAAGAGCATTTTCATAAAGAGTAGTCTATTTATTTTAAGTTTTAGATTTTATGGTTGGTTTTGGTTAGACTTCGGTAATTTGTTTTTGGTAAAATCTAAATTTTTGTATTTGGTAAAATCCAAATTTCTAAGTGCTTAAATTGTATTTTTGAATTCATAATTAAGTTAATCACCCTCAAATACCCCATCTAGGGGAGGGATGTCTATTCTTGAACCAGTAATTATCATAGTATTGGTCCACAACCATCACATATTGACATAAAAACACCCATAAATTAAACATAAATAGACAATATTTTGTGCAATAAATATTTAAATTTTGTCCAAAAATTGCTCATTCAGTGACTGGGCCAACAGGTGTCCATAATTAGTTTTTATGTGCAAAAGAGTACAAAACATCTTGTCCCAAGTACATACATATCTGCTCAGGGATCCAAAAGTACATGAACAACTAAATAACCCAGCTTGTATTTGCCACCTACTGCAAGTTACCTATCAAAAGAGGACCCATGAATATCTATTGGAGCATAAATATCCCAGCATTCATTAAAACCTGTTCAAGCATTCATTAGAACCTGTTCAAGCAACAAGCAAGAGAGTGTCAGCCATAACTGCATGGTTGTTCAACATTCCAACCCACTGTTTCAATAAATGACACCTATCCATTAAATGCACCCATTAAACAGATGAAAGCACAAGGATCATGAAACAGATGAAGGCACAAGGATCCACCATGACAAGCTCCCAGCCATTGGATCACATTTAAATCAATCCACAACACACATTCAATTTTGAGAGATTGCAATCCGTGTGCACCCTCCTTATCAGTCCAATTCAACAGCAAACAACTATAAAAAAACCACAACCCTTACTGAAGTTGCTTTCACAAATTCGAAATGTAGAGTGTGTGCACAGTGGAGACATACCATCATAAGTGTGTGCACAGTATAGTCAGGTAACTACATAAGCAACTTCAATGTTTATGTTATTTCCATCAATGCTATTTATATTTCTGTTACAATCAGCTTCTAGTTTCCTTCTACATAATTAGTTTCCCTTGTAATGTTATTTTCATTTATGTTATTTATATTTCTATTATAATCAGCTTCCAGTTTTCTTCTACATAATCAGCTTCCCTTGTAACTTTGCAAGTTGTTGCAGGCATGTCAAGAGTCAGCAATGCAAGGAGAACAAGTCGTCGACTGAGCAAGGGTGCCCAGCTACGCTACACCTCATTGGACGAGGAGAGGGCCAATCACTCAAATGCCAACAATGCACCCAGCAATGTTGTTGAGAATGACAATGTGGTTGTAGAGGACACTGTTGTTCCACCATCAACCACACAGACACTGTCAACCACAGTTCAAGGAACAAGTTCAACCACAAAAATCAGTGCAATAAGAGGCTAGACAAAAGAAGACATGTTAGCTGCCATCGATGATATAGAGTTCAATGGATATTCCATTCATGTTGCTGCGAAAAAACATGGAGTTGCTACCTCATCAGTACATTATTGGATAAATGGGCTCACACATACAAAGCGCAGAGGGCCCGTTACAGTTATGAGTGAAGAGGAGGAGGTCGAGGTGGTTCAGTGGTGTAAAGAGATGGCTTAAATGGGACATGGGCTAGAGCTGATACAGCTAAAATCCACAGTAGCTCAAATCTGTCAAGGGAGGCCAAACCCCTTCAAAGATGGGTTTCCTGGTAAGTCATGGTGGTTTGGGTTTAAAAAAAGGCATCCAGACCTTGTGTTGCGTACAGCCGAGGGCCCAGATAGAGATAGGGCTCTAAATCTACGCCCTGCAATTCTGACTAAGTTCTATGTCACCCTTTCTAGTGCATACAAGAAACATGGTTATGCTCCAGACCATATATGGAATTGTGATGAAACAGGTTTACAGGCACGAAGGAAATGTGGCATGCATGTAATTGCCAAGAGAGGGAGTCGTAATGTGCCTAAGATTTTTCCTAGGAGCAGGGAGTGGATCACTATTCTATGATGTGTCAATGCAATTGGTGCTTCAATCTCTGGATTTTATCTATTTAAAGGTAAAACTCAACTCAAAAACTATATACATAATTGTGAACCAGGTGCATGCATGGCTGCACATCCCCATGCTTGGATGACTAAAGAACTCATTTTGAATTGGCTTACTCACTTTGTTGCATCTATACCAGGCGGTGTCTCACCTGTGAACAAACACCTGCTGGTTTTAGATGGACATGGAAGCCACATTGTTGTGCAAACAATTGAGGAGGCTAACAATTTGGGCATCGACCTGTTGACATTGCCTGCTCATAGCACTCACAGATTGCAACCCCTAGATGTCAGTGTGTTCGGGCCTTTCAAGAACTATTTCAGGGGTGAGCGAGCTTAGTGGATGGCAAAGAATCCAGGGGTGGAGGTAAAAAGGTTTGAGCTAGCCGAGCTTGCAAGTAAAGCCTTTAAAAGGGGCTCTCACACCTTCAAATATCAAGGCTGGGTTTAAGAGGACTGGAATATGGCCACTGAATTTTGAGGCTCTCATGCATGATACTAGTTGTAGCCAGGCATTTCAACTGGATGGTCAGGAAGAAGGGGATGTCCAAGCACATGTTGATGGCGAAGAAGATGTGGAAGTAGAGGAAGACGTTGTTGTTGCTGATAATATGATATCCCTCTCTCAAGGAGGACCCTATTGTGGTGATGATGATGAACATGTAAGTGAAACATATTATAACAATGAACCATTTGACAGTAACATGGAGGTTGTTATACCAACTGAAACAGTTGCAACTTCTGCTTGTGATCTTCTTAATGTCTCTATTGATCATGCAACTGTCAATGAGAATGTCAATGAAAATGTTGATCATGTTCCAAGAAGCAGCAATGGAGAATTGAATTTGCCAAGCCAGGATACCCCACCACCATGGCTGGCATAAGCCATGATGAATTTGGACAAAAATATTGTCTCAAGGACCAATGAAGAAAGCATGAACATGCCTTCACAGCCAAGAGAATTGGATGAAGAAATTGTTCATTATTTTGTGGACAATGGAAATCTGGAAGAAGATACTATCCACAATGATGTTCCAGCTGAAGAGGACAATATGCTTTAGATAGAGCAGGAGAACATTGACCCAAATATTGAAAGGTAAGTGTCAGGCAAGGAGCAGCAAGTGCCAACGAAGGGCTAGTTGCTTGGTCGGTTCCTAAAGCTACCAGTAGAGAGAGTGTCAGCAAAAAGAAGGCAAGCAACAACGGACAATCTTCGTCTATGCCAAATTTCACAGTTACTCACCTCAGAAGACTATATAAAACTATTAGTTGAGTCTGAGCATAGGAAACTTGAAATCCAGGATTTAAAACAGAAAAAGAAGGACTTAGCTAAAGAGAAGAAGGCTGCAAGGATTGCTGCAACAAAACTTCGAGCGTAGGAAAGGCTTGAAAGAGAGAAAGAAAGACAAGAAAAGGCTCATAAAAAAAAGATGGCAAGGCAGGAAAAGGAATTGAGAAAGGCTCAACAACTGCTTCAAAAATAACAAGGGCTGGCAGAAAGGGTTGCCATTGATGCAAACATAGTGGAGGGGAGTAGGATGATGCCAAACACATTGAAACATATTGCAGATAATACTCCATGTTCCCAAGACCTCCTAAACATCCAAGTCCCCCTATACGATTCTAAGATTTTTAAAAAATTTACAACCAGAATAAAAACAAAATTAAACAGAAAATATGCTCATAAAAATTAAAAACATAGAATATTTAGACCACACCTTTTCAGAAAATTAGATGGCAATCAAAATACATTTTTAAAGGAACTTAATATAATATTTTATCATTTATTATTTATAATTTTTAAGCGAACTTAATATGATATTTTATCATTTATTATTTATATTAGATGGTGTATACGTAATGGGTATATTGTCAAATTAGAATATAATTGTGTTTTCTTGTTATTAATCTAGTTGTGGGATATATGTAGGTAAAGGTTTTTTTAAGATGGGAGCAAAAAGTTTCACACAATTGGTAAAGATTTTACTTTGACTGAATCATCAGACCTTTTGAAAAAACCTAGTAACTATGGTATTTGGGACCTGGAAAATGGAGATGCTACAGGGTAGGGTTTTGGGTGCTTTTCCGACAATTTGGGTGGGTTTTTTGCAGTCTGGGTAGGCTTATTGAAGCAACTTGGAGTCCGACTAGCCATTTTGGCTAGCCCTAGTACCAACCAAGTCATTAAAAAGTGGGAACTTTTGTTTTTGTTTACGCTTCAGTATTTGTTTACCTTTTTCTGCAGAATATACTCTACCTATTCTGTTGGTTTTGGACTCTTTTGATAGATTCATTTTTTGTTGATTTGCTCCACTTTTGGGTGGTTGATTTTACCTTTATATTTTACCCTTTCTGGCCCTCCCTTGTTTTTTGCCGGAGCTAGGGTTTTTTGGGGTTTTTCCACTAACTTTGGCGGTTTTCAAACTAGAAGTGGACATTAGCTGGATACCATTCTTAGACTTTTCATCTCTGATGTGATGGACCCTGGGATGATATCGACCCAAAACGTGGCTAGGGTTGGAACGAACCCAAATTGCTTTGATAGAGATGTCGGCAGGATGGGTTTTATAGATACCACCTATGGTTCTGGGGGTTCACGGGGTTCACCCTCTCTAAAAATTTATGGGGCTGAAGCTAGGGCCAGACGCAGACTTAAAACTTATAAGGCACAGGAAGAGGTTGCGGTTTACACTTTAGGAGATGATGTAAACATGGACAGGATTGAACTCTTATCTCAGAGAGGTGTGGTGGGATTGAAGGGACAAAACTCACACAGGTTGAACTGGTGGAATGGGTGAACCCCAACTGGACTTCGGTTTTCAGTTTAACTCCAAGAACTAGCCTTTTTTCACAGGGTTGGGTGGCATTTATTTTCCCTGATGAAGAGTTAAACCCACCAATCCTACAACAGACATGGCTGGTTAAGGATGGATCCCTGATTTTAAAAAGATGGCATGTTAATTTTAATCCTCAATCTGAGCAAATGCAGACTAGGCACATTTGGGTGCTTTTGGCGGGTTTTCCTTTTGAATTGTGGACGCCGAACATTTCTTAAGGCTTGGACAATTTTCTAGGGCGATTCATAAGATTGGAGAAAAATCTTATCTTTGGCATTAATAAAAGGATGGCGTCCATGTTGGTTGAGTTTAACATGACTAAAGGGCTACCTGCTTCTATTGATATTGTTTGGAGAGATAAGGTGTTTAAACAAAAGCTAGATTACAAGAGCATTCCCTTCAGGTGTTTTCATTGTCGAAACACCGGACATGTTAGGGCTAAATGCCCTTTTTTACTACAAAAGAAGGATTCCTTGGCTCGGGGGCAGTCCATCTCCACAACTTGTCCAAACATCTCGGTAAATGATAAAGTAA
Source organism: Larix kaempferi (assembly GCA_027924585.1). Lineage (NCBI taxonomy): Eukaryota > Viridiplantae > Streptophyta > Pinopsida > Pinales > Pinaceae > Larix > Larix kaempferi. Next base: position 5,222,381 of record BSBM01000756.1, read on the forward strand.
ATCTTCCAGGTATGTGTCGTGATGAACCCTCTATTATTTATGAAGGCATTTCAAAAGCTGAATTAAATTTCTACTTAGCCATGGAGAAAGACCTTGATTTGCATTTGGCCAAACAAAAACCCTTAGCTAGAAGTCTCATAAATTATTTAACTTATGTGGAGGATGATACTGAGAAGTCCCCTCCTTCTTGCCCTTCCACTGATTCTCCTCGGCTGCATGTTAATGATTCACCACGAGAAGTTGTTTCAGAACCTTTGGGGACTTCGGAAACCGATATTTGTATTGGGGATTTGAAACCCCTAAACGCATTGGAGGATAAGTCTAACCCTAATTCTTTTTCCTCAAATTTACTGTCCATGTCTAGTATCAATAATTCGCCTCTAGAAATCTATGCTGTAAACCCTAAACCCTCTGATGAACTAGTTATTCCATCTATCATATGTATGAATGTGACAATCCGCAGGAAGAAAAAGGTAAAAGAGAAAGATGTTGGTGATACTTTCCTTCACCTTTCAAAACGTCTTGAAAAATTGGATTCTGGGAATTTTTCAGTCGACCCTATTACCCCTGGGAGTCTTAGAGAAGAAAAGTCCCCATAGAAGTCAACTTAATGTCAATCCCTTCCTTTGACATCCATGGGATTGGTGGGGCTGCAAAGGCTAGGGCTCTCATCAATTTTTAAAAATCTACTAGCCTTGATTGTTTTTTAATTTAGGAAACCATGTGTTCAGTCGTTCAGGCTATTGATTTTTTCTCAAAACACTGGTTGGGTTGGTATTTTAGTGCCATGGACTCATATGGTCGGTCGGGTGGGTTACTGTCAGGTTGGAATCCGGCTACCATGTATGTCAGTACCTTCAAAACCATGGGAGGGCTACTTATGAAAGGCCGTTTTTTGACATGTGGTACTAATCTTGTCATTTTAAATGTGTATGCTCCATATAGAGACAGGGAGACATATTGGAGATCTTTGGAATTATCAGGCTTGTTAAACACCCCGAATCTAATTGTGGCAGGGGATTTCAACCTCACTCCGTTAGCGTCAGAAATTTGGGGTCAATCAGTGTTGGTTGATGAATTGGCGGATTTTTTCAATGGCATTTTCCAGAGAGCTCATTTAGTTGATATTCTTCCAAGAAAGTTAAGCCCTACTTGGAGTAATAATCGTTTAGGTGATGGATGTGTCAGGAAAAGGCTCGATTGTTTCCTTGTTGTTGATTCCTTGGTTTCCAGCTTAACCAGGTATAGAGCATGGGTGGAGCCTTCTGCAATTCCAGACCACCAAGCCATTGTTCTGCAAATTGATGATTTTCAAAGCAAATTGAATAGGCCGTTTAAATTCAACAACACTTGGTTGAGGGATACTGATTACTGCAACTTGGTTAGGGATTACTGGTCTCAGATTGGTTCCTCTGCTAATCTTAACTCGGTGGATGATTTGATATATAAACTCAAAGGTTTAAAGGAAAAAACAAAAGTATGGGAGAAGTAGAAAAAAGAAAAGGACCTGGCAGATCTCAATTCTGTTAAACTTCAAATTAAACAGTTGTATAAACTCAATTCAATGGGCATCTTCTCTGATGAAGATAGACTGGACTTGCAGGGTTTACAGAACAGATTGAATGATATTTTGAAGACTGAGGAAAGCACGTGGAGACTCAAAATTCGGGCTTTATGGGTTGAGTTGGGTGACAACAACACTCGGTTCTTTCACAATCATGCCTCTCATAGGAGGAAATGTAAACTCAATCTGGTCTATTAAGGACGAAAATAATATTGAACTTACGATCATTTGGATATTGAGAAGGAATCACTTAATCATTTCAGGAATCATTTCATTGATCCAAAATATTCTAATATTGCAGCTCAGTTGAAAGTATTGAAACATTATCCATCTTTTTTTACGAGGGAAGAAGGATTACAGGTTGGAAAACCTGTCATAGAAGAGGAGATTCTTAAGGTGTTAAAAGCTTTCAAAAAGGAGAAGAGTCCGGGCCCGGACGGTTGGTTGGTCGACCTTTTCCTCAACTTTTTTGACATCATGGGACCTGACTTATTGAAAATGGTAGAATTCACCAGGTTGGAAGGTGGGATTACTGGAGGTTTAAATTCAACCTCTCTAACTCTTATTCCTAAAAAGAGAAAACCTGAGAGCTTTGAGGATTTTAGGCCAGTTGCTCTCTGTAATTTGGTGTACAAGCTGATCTCAAAGATTATTGCTAATATAATAAAACCTCTCCTTTCAAAGTGGATGTCTACAGAATAGTTTGGTTTCCTAGAAGATAGGAAGATCTTGGATGCAGTTGGCATTACCCAGGAAGTTTTACACTCGGTAAAAGTTAAAAACAAAATTCCCTCATCTTAAAAATTGATCTTGTAAAAGCTTATGATCAAGTAAATTGGGACTTCCTTAAACTCGTTCTTATCTAGATTGGCATGCCAATTATGGTGATCAATTGGATTATGGCCTGTGTGATTTTAACGAATTACTTTGTTCTAGTTAATGGAAATCCTACTCCATTCTTCAAAAGTTTCAGGGGAATTCAACAAGGCTGCCCACTTTCGCCTCTTTTATTTTTGTTGGTGATCAAAGGACTTAGTCTTATGTTGAGGTATGCTAGGAACAAGAAAATCACCAAAGGGGTTAAATTTGCAAAGGATCTGGCTGTCACCCACTTGCTTTTTGTTGACGATGTCATCATTTTTGGAGCTGATTCTGTAGAGGAATGGAAGACCATTTATGAGATTTTGACACTCTTTTGTACATCAACCAGGATGCAAATCAGTCAACATAAGTCTGTTTTCACAAGTAATATGATGGACAATCCGGTGTTGGTTGAGGTAATTAATTTTCTTCCTTTTACTACAACTGCCCTTGATGCTAGAGTCAAGTATTTGGGTTTTATTATAAAACCAAATTGTTATGGCAACGTGGACTGGAGATGGTTAATCGGCAGGTTCGAAAAGAAGTTAAACTTGTGGATTCATAAACATATTTCGTTGGGAGGTCACCTTATCCTACTCAAATATGTTTTGAATAGCCTGTCAGTTTACTGGGCTCAGTTGGCATAGATTCCTCATGGAGTATTGCTTAAATTGAACAACTTGATGTTTAAATTTCTCTGGTTAGGCATCAGTAAGGATGGTCACTATCATCTGGCAACATGGCACTCATTAGCTATGCCAAAGGTTTATGGTGGATGGAATATAAAAATTGTTTATTGGTTTAACACGACCTTGTCTTTAAAAATTCTATGGCGGGCATTATTGGGAGATACTCTTTGGTCCAAAGTTATACATGCAAAATATATCAAAATAGACTTGTTTAATTGGTTGAGAAACCCTACTGTTGCACAAAATGCCTCTTACATATGGAATGGGTTCATGAAAAATCTTCCTTGGATTAGTTATTATCTTTCCTGGCAGGTTGGTAGCGGGAGTGAAATTATTGTGGGTATTGATCCCATCTTGGGAGTCAATGGTGACTATACTTTGTCTCGGGATCTAAGGAATTGTTTTTCAAACTATGGTCTTTTTACCTTGAATTAGTTCAAGAGAACGAACAAGCAAGTACTTGATCACTCATATGGGCTCACGACATCTGATCTTGGTTTAGCTTGTCGCTAGGAAGAGGAATGGAACCGGTACACTCAAAATCTTAATCTGGCAGGTGTTCAACTTACTATGGAGTAGGATAAGTTAAAATGGGCAAAAAACTTAAGAAATGGTCAAGTTACTACAAGCACAACGTATTTGACTATTGTTGAAAGTCATACAAATGGTCAAAGAAAATGGTGGTACACTAGATTGTGGAAATGGAAGCTTCCTGTAAAAATATTATTTTTTATATGGCTTCGCTTTAACAAAAAAGTCCTTACGTGGGAAAATCTGATGCTTAGGGGAAAACAGGGACCAAGTATGTGTATAATGTGCAGGAAATTTGAAGAGACTATCAACCACTTGTTTTTTCATTGTGATTTCTCCCAGGGAATATGGAAGGAGATTTGTGCTACGCTAAAGCTGGAAAACGAATGCCCTGACCAGGATATTGATGAGGCTTTCAGATCATGGATTCAAAAGAATCACAGTTACAAAACAGTGCCAGTTATATTCTTTTGGAATATATGGAAGTCTCGGAATGCTGCAATTTTCAAGAATACTAAACCATCAGTGAAATTCTCCTAGATAAATTTCTGGAAATTATATCATTCTTTTACAAAGGTTAGGATAAAGTGTCGAAATCTGTAGAGACTCAATTTTCTAAATTTAGAAGATAATGGGAAAGCTACAGGGTTTTTTGATGGTGCCTCAGCAGATAATAAGTGTGGATCTGGCTTCACTATTAGTGTTGGTGCAGATTTTACTCTCAAATGTCGACTCACATGTGGTTCAGGTACTAACACAAAAGCTGAAATCATGGGTCTGTGGGGTGTACTAAAGGTGGCTCTTATCTGTGGCATTGATTCGATAAGAATATTGGGTGACTCCTTAGTTATTGTCAAATGGGAAAACAAGATGTTTCAACTGGACAATGTTTTTATTCAACACTGGTGTCAGAGAATTATTGGTTTGATGAACAGATTCCCTGACCTTACCATTGAGCACACATACAGAGAAAATAATGACGTTGCAGACTCCTTGTCTAAAGAAGCTTTGGATGGTGACCCTGGTTTTATCCTATGGGAAGAATGGGTGGATAATCATAAGACTTCATGTGGCTCTTTTTCTTCTTTCTTCTCTAAAATGTATTAAAATGTTGTTCCATGTTTTGGATGACCTGTTTTGTTTTTTTGCTGTCAAGCAATGAACTGTATGTCGCTGCTAGCTATTTGACGATGGATGATGATCTAGGAATGATATGTTAAAGTATCGGCCTTTTTTTGTAATGAGTCCAGGTTCCCATACTTGGCATGCTATGTACTTTTTGATTTCTTAGAAATAACAAAAATACATTTTTTTCTCTGAAAAAATAATAAAAAATTGGTAAAGATTTTACTTTACGTGTTTTACTTAATATATAAAGTAGTCGTAGGGTATATTGAGGTGGTGATCAAATAAATTGTCAACTCAAGTTCATCTTTACATTCTTTTTTAGATCAACTATTGATTATTGTAGATGTTAAATCTTATTAAAAAAACCATGTTTTTATGGTGGCAATTAGTAAGTAATTAGCATAGATCCATCTTAATCTTTTTTATTTGGGACATGGATTTTTTTTTCATCATTTTTATTTTATTTTATGAGTTGACATAGATTTTTGTAATTACTTTTCATAATTTTTATTTTATTTTATGAGCTGACATGAATTTTTTAATTATGGCAACGTTACGTTACGTTGCAACATCTCCCCTATATTGGGCTATAGAGCACCTCACTCCTCTCGGTGCAATAAAAGCATTATTATAAGAGGTAATCAATTATGACACATTAAAACAAGATGAGATCAATCTATAGTGAGGAACATTGACTAAGCCACGTTCAATGTAATGATGATCCATAAAGCCTTTTGAATGCAGTGGCAAACATTGCAATTGTTGCAAAGGACAATAAGAGAGGCTTATGATAGAAAGCATGGAGAGTTTGATTTGCAGTCCATATGTGCATGATATTTGATGATGTGATCATGAACCTTCAGTGCTTTCCTTTTGTTGAGGAGAAGGGGCATATAATATGGAAACTCGAGGGTGAATGAAGTGTTAGAGAGGGTCCTCTCAATTATCTTTATTGTTATTTGCATATCACTAAGGTGTTTGACTCTCGTAAGTTGAGAGAGGGCGTAAGAGATCTTGTAAACCTAAGTCCAATGGTAGAGGTCAAAGGAAAAGGATTTATTATGTTGATATTGTTGAGAGTGGTGGTGGTGTGTTTAGAACATCATCCTTCATCGCTTAAAGAGTCGAGTTGTGTAATGGCAAAGGTATGGAGCTAACATGCATGTTGTTGAGGGGGAGGGAGAGGTGGGAGAAGCACTATCTTGGCTCTCTCGCTATGATCCTATATATACAAGATTCTATGGAACATCTTCGGGGTTTCCATTGATTACAAGTGGTCTATCAAGGACATCATAGCTAGGATAATTGGTAGATTAATAGTAACATGGCTATTATTGTTGAGAAAACTAAGCACTCGATTCATATATCCATCCAATTGAATCCTTCTTAAGAGGATTTGAAATGGGAGATGTTGTTGTCTATGGTAGGTGGAATCAATTCTAGCATACTATAGATGCATGATCAGAAAAAGCAAGTTAGCCCATGCATTATAAATAAGAAGCCTTGTCTAGGAATCTTCACTAAAAGAGGATTCAATAATTATGCCCAACACTACTACGATACAACATTTTGGCATCTTGTTTGTGTCCCAATTTGTGCAAGAAGTAGAAAATTGGACATGTTTTTGTCTTCTTTTGTCTTATTTTTGTCTCATTTTGCAACTTTCTGCGTTGTTTTCATGACTTGTGTTTTATTTTGCATGAATACTTCACTTATGTCCATCAATGTGTCACATATGTATGTGAGCACGCTAATTATTGATGTGTGTGAATACGTCACTTATGTTATGTGTGTCACTTAGGTGCATCAATTTTCGAAATCACCTGTGTTAAGTGTATCACTTGTGTGCATTGGTACACCACTTATGTTAGACATGTGGGTTATGCATGTTGGTATTTTGTTTTTATGGTTGGTGCATTGCTTATGTGTGTTAGTACTTTGCTTATATACGTTTTGTTATCTCTTATGTTGGGTGTGTCCCTTAAGTGCATGCGTACATCATTTATGTGTATAAAGGCATTGCTTATTTTAAGTCATGCAACCCTTTGTGCGTGAATGCATCACTTATGTGTTAAGTGCATTTGTTGTCTGCATGAGTACACCACTTTTTGTTAGAATCATCTCTTATGTGTGTGAGTGAGTCGCTTCATGTGCTTGAGTGTGTTAACACTTTTGTTAAATATGTCACTTATGTTCATGATTGTGTCATTTATGTTATGTGATCGGGGTATCACTTATGCATGTGAGTGTGGCGTTTTTTTTAGGTGCATTGCTCATGTTTGTGAATGCAAAAACCATTATGTTAAAGGTGTGTCACTTGTGTTAGGTGCATCATTGTTAGGTGTGTCTCTTATGTGTGTGAGTGCAATGCTTATGCACATTGGTGCATCACTTATGATAGACAAGTTTCCTATGGGCATGAATGTGTTGATCATGTGCAAGAGTACACTTATGTGGTTTATGTTTCACTTATGTGCATCAATGCATTGTTTATGTGCATGAGTGTATTGTTGTTGTCATGTTAATTACTTGTGTCTCAATTATGTTACTTGGTGACATTGCTCCATTTCATATAATGTTAACATGCTAAAAAACTACTACGGTTGTTGAGATATGGGAAAACCTTACTTTCTACTTTATCTATGGTCTAAATCCATTACCAAATTCCTCAAACAATGGTTGCAATTTTAACTTTTAATGTAAAATTTAAATTAATGAAAGTAAATTAGAAATTAAAATCAACATTAACTTTATATTTAAAAAAATCAACACTTAGTCACTGACTATAGTATTTAATAAATCATTATGAGTTGCATCCCGATAAAAGTACTAATTGTAGGAATAAGGTGAGTGGTAAGTCACTATGCCAGTAACTAACATGTAATATGTTCAAATTCATAACGATCACATGGACACAAACTAGATGCACCAAGGATGCAAACTAGACAAAATGGGACGCGCCACATTTTCTTTGTGACCCTTTTGTGTTATCTTTTGCATCCCTTTGTGTTATTTTCCATCATCTTTGTCCATTTTGCATCCACTTTTGTGTCCTCATTGCAATGGAAAATAGGATTCAAAGCAATACTATGGAGAGGTAAGGAAGATGCAACATAAATACAAAATGATGAAAAACAATATACAAAAACAAAAACATGGCATGTAAACGAAGCACACATAAATGAGGCAAATTATAGATGCATGATTGAAATAGAGCGACACAATAAAAACAACATGGATGAATCACAAAAAAGGATGTCACCTATACTATCATTTTATATGTCTTAAAATACTAGGGATTACAAACAAAAACAAAGGCCAAGGATGTAAAATAGGATGCGCCAATTATGTATTTTAGTAGCCAAACTTGCATTAGTTATAAGATATGGTGGATAATGAAAGAATTATGATGGAGTATCTTCTCATCAAGTTGGGTGTGAAGTGCTTGAAATAACTAGGGAATAAAGAAGAAGAAGAAGAGTATCAATGTGGAATGAGATCCCAACATAAGGATATGCCATTGTAGCAGGATATCATGTAACATCACATAGATAGCAACCATAATCCAAAGATGGCCCAGAAGGCAAGAGATTGAAACCATTGATGATGTTAGTATTAAAGCAAGGGTGGATATTATCAAATCAACCTATGGGATTTCAACCCCAACTCAACATCCATATTTGTAAGCTTTTGTTGCAATTATTTCCTTGTAGACTATCTTTATCTCACTTTTCTAATGTTTGTAGGAATATTCACAATACACATCCCCAACAACAATGTTACACACACACCTAATTTAGATGGGAAAGGATGATACAGGCTTCTCCAAATTTGAGGTTTAGATCTTCAAGCTAATGCAAAACATGTCCAAGTAACTCATGATGATACTTTGTTCGTTTTTGCCTTTAGAGAAAGGAAGATAAAGGCTTCTCCAAATTCGACACTAAAATCTTCAAGCTAATGCAAAACATGTTTAGGTAAAGTCATGATGAGAGTTACTTCATTTGTTATTGTGCCTTTAGTTTTCTAGTACTGGTATCATGTATTTGAATAGATAAACTATTGGATAATAGGTGAACATTAGGAAATTTTGTTACTATAAATACCAAGCAAACACAATCTAAAATGTATGGTTGATAAAATGATGGGCTTTTTAATGAAAGAGTTTTAAAGTGTGAGGAAGAATGAAAGTTCAAGGTTTGCATTATTAATATTTGTAGCTCAATCCATCATTTGGCATCTCAAACCATCCTTGAGATCATTTGTATTTTTTTGTGCTTTAATGTTTCTTTCAATATGTATTATACTAATCGATGCTTTATATTATAACATGTAAATTTACCTGTTATAATATAAAGCATCGATTAGTATAATACAAAGGAAAACATGTAAATTTACCATTCTATGTGTAGACAACCTTCTTTCATAGGCATTAGCATTTTTTACTGAAGAAGTTTACTTACCATAATAGAAAGGGAGGCAATGGGTCAAGTCCGTAACCTCCCATAGTTAAAAACTAACAATTTTTAATAAACAAATTTAGTTACTAAACAAATTTAGTTACCATGATTAGGAGGGATTTTGTGGGTCAAATTCATACCTCCCACAATTAAAAAATAACATAAACATTAAACGAAAAAGGCAAGCCTATGCTAGTACCAACACTGAAAATGGGGTTTTCAAATCCCACGATTCTATTAAAACTCAAAATCCACAGTGCCTCGTTTTAAAGTCACCTTGACACATTATCTCATAAATGATAGCTAAACATATAAAAAAATAGCAGCGATGCTGCTTATACCTGCCTCTAAGAAAGATTTAAATTTCATTTATAAAAGTTTAGTAAATATATTTAAGTTTTCAATGTAAATATACCTATCGTTGGTGTAAGCACTATATGTATTTTTTGTAATGTGGTATAACTATTAGGTCTTTTTAACCAATCAACAGATAAATAAATAGATATTTAATTAATTTAAAAATTAATATTTTACTATTTCTAAAGTTAAACATAGGAAACAAAAAAATTTAATTTTATGAATAATAATAATTTAAAACCGGTGATTGAATACAATATAACATGTGGAGACATGTATAATAAGGTTGCATGGTAGCGGATACCTGTCGAGGTTGAAGGTCAAGGTTGCAGGATGAGGTTGCAAGTTGGTAAGTGAAAGGATCGATAATAATTAAAGACGATATAACTTTAATTGAAGTTGATTTTAAGGAATGGAGTGGAGTGCCAAGAATTTGATTCATCGATGTACTTTGCTTGTTTTAGAATTAAAGTAACATTAGTTTCGAACCATTTCGATTGAACCGACAGGAAATTCCACCAACCGATCAAGGGAAAGTTAGTGCAATAACTTCTACTATGACCGCTTTCCAGAAATTGTGACATAAAACTTTGTTGCTATTGCATTAAAGTATTATATGTGTACATTTCCTTGAAGTTGTACAAAACATTGGATGTAGCTTTAAAAAAAATATGATATGCTTACCGTGAATGGATTCCTACATTATTTATGACATTGAATTTACACAAAATTTCAATTTAAAATTCCAGAAATGGTTAACATAAATCTCTGCTGATATTGCATTGTTATATGGGTGTGCATTTCCTTGGAGTTGTGCACGTGTAAAACTATATAAAATAATTGTGCAAGTTCATAAAATAGGGAAAAGCACTTGTAATACCACTCACACTTTCTAGCACGACCGCATTCCAAAAATGGTGAACATAAAACTTGGCAGCTGTCTTATAAAAATCTTATATAGGTATGGAATAAAAGTATCTGAAAGTTATTTTGTAGATACATAAAATAGAAAAATTAGATCCAGGTTTTAAAAAATATGATAGGTGAACCATCTTCTTCGAGACTATTCATATTCTGGTATCAATAGTTATGGAAATACAAAACAGGGATTTGAGGTATCGGGAAGAGTGGAACCCATGAACTCAAAAATAATCCCGAATTATATTATCATTCATTTTATGTGAATTTAACATGTAAACGATTAATATGGAGACAACGCATTATTAAAATTACGGCAACAACAACACTTAACACTCCGGCAAGCAAAGGACGGAGATTCAGCTGCAACTGTCACACATGCACATCTGTAATCTATGCGCAAATGTAAATGTAAAAAGTTTCCATTTGAAACACATTTGTCATCTGTCATTTGCATGGCAAGAACGTGGCCTAAAAACTGAAAACTATCTTTCTCGTTCTCACCACTCCGCTGCTGTGCTAGACACACCAAAGCAAATCTGGCTTATACTCCGAACACTGAAACCATTCGTGTCATTATCATGAGCTGCCATTAATCAATGCCAAGCTGTGAAAAATTCAGTTCATATGGAGTTATCTTCAGGTCAAACCATACCCACAATAATTTCTCTGCTTTTGGTATCATATTTGGTTTTCAGTACTATATTTGCAGAGGGATACAATGGAAAGGTGGAACCGGGTTCGATCCTGCGACCTTTAGATCAGCGGCTCTGGCATTCTGCAAGCAATAAGTTCAGCTTGGGGTTCCGGCCGAGTGGAATTGATGGAATGCACGTTGTGGGAATTGTATACAGTAGCATTAAAGTCCCCACACTGGTATGGACTGCAGGTGGTGGAGTCAGGGTTAGTGCCCAGACTTTTCTCCATTTCAAGAACAATGGGAACCTTGTCTTACAGGATGAAAAGGGCAAAACCCTATGGCAGACGAATACTGTTAATGGTGGTGTCGTTTCTACTATTATGGAAGACAATGGCAATTTTGCTTTGAAGAATAAGAATTCAAGCACTGTGTGGGACACTTTCACAAACCCTACTGATACTCTTTTGGTTGGTCAGAAGTTCAGTATGGGTAAAACCTTAGAAAATTACCCTTATTCGTTATCATTGGAATCCTCTGGTAACCTCACACTCAAATGGAAGGGCAATATCACATATTGGAATGTGGGTTCCTCGGAAGCTTCTCAGACACTGACTGCATCGTTGAGCAATGAAGGATTGTTTGCAGTCTACAATTCATCAGGTATGTTGTGCTAAAGCATTTACTATTGGATTAAATTTGGATTTTTCTATTTGCTTTAAATCGAGTTGTAGATGTAAATGAAAAGCCTTACAGAATTAGTAATATCAATTTGGATGTAAAGCGGAAAGAACTGTAAACAACAATTACATTTCTTCTATATACTTCATTAAGTCCTGTTTAATAATAAACATTGTTCCATGCTTCAAACAATACTAGTTTTTAAAAGAATCCTCTATCTAAACAATAGTAAGAGTAGCTTTGTGAAAATCAAACAGACCCAAACTGAACTCTTTTCCTTTTAAAGAAAACACTATATATATATAAACAAGCTATTCGCATTATTTCTATCTATCATAGAAATTGGTCTATTATAGACTGGATAGTATACTAGTGCAGTGACATCATATAACTCCACGCAGAAATCAAAATAGGTAATATTATTACAGCAACATATAGTAATTCGTGCACCAATATTTTTCTTCAAAGGAATATGTCTATTTTCCATTACAATAATGTATGGACAATTGCAAACCTCGAATTACAATTTCAACTTTTAAATCAAATCTTCCTCTCCACGGAGTTCTGGTATTCATACTTTTTATATTACAAATACACTATTTGCAACCTAAACAATACATTATATAAACATATAATATTTCATATCTTTTCATAAATAAAAACCAGATTGAAACCCTAGGACTGTCGAGATAATATTTTCTTGAACATTCGTTTTCCAAACTCGACGACACTTGCAGTACAATAGTTTAGAAAATCACCGGATGTCCAAACCAAAATCCTAGACCGAAAGCAAGAAAACACAGTCAAACACTATAGGGTTAAAAACTTGGCTTTACGACATTTCACCTATTATCATATTATCATTATCGGGCTATGCCCTAAGCTACTGCTTATCAAACACCAAGACAGGCGTACGAAGTTTTTTTACGAAATAACATAGCCCATTAAGCCTTTAGAATTACTCCGAACCTTTAGTTCAAATCTAATTGCATAAATTCATAGTATTAAAACCCAAAATCTGAGCCTCGGCGAAACAATGTAAATAGTGGCTGAAAACAATAAAGAAGCAATGAGTTACAGCTCATGGAGCAAAGCTCCTAAAATATTTTGCCTTATAGCTTATCAACAGTTACAAATCTTTTATAAGACTGTATCTACAATTTAAAATCCGTCAGAGACTAAAACACCTAAAAATAACCTTTTCTCTTCTCTTTGTCGGCAAAACCCTTGGAGATTAACCCGAGGCTTACCGGATAAGCTATTATCCCTGTTCGCGGTTGAATGCCATTACCAATAGACTGGAACCGCCTACATTAACACAATAAGAAGGGTTAAAACTTGTTGCGAAAAACATTATGAAAACTGCATTTTACCAAGTATTATTAGTAACGAAGAAAAAGAGTCTGATACATCACCTTATAGAATATTATTATCGTCATTCTCCAGACAGCAGTAGACAACGAACCATTACCCCTGTCGAGCAAGACCGGTCCAGTACGCTCAGTTTTCCAACACATAGTAACTCGAAACAAGTCCAACACTTGAAATATCACAACACTCTCCAATCAAAAGAAATCTACATCGAATAGGTCGCGGTATCGAGACCGAGGACCTCACAACTGGAAGACCACACATCAAATACTTTTTATGCATGTAAATATTGTTACAGTCGGCCAGGACGCCATGAAGGACCTGGTGAGCCGAGCAAAGTTGTAGGTTACAGACCTTGGGGACTCGGAAGGGCTGTCGGCCTCCCTCCCCACCACTCTAACAAAAATGAATGCTACAAAAGTAGAAACCGACGTTATGGAGAGGTAGGGTTTTTCCTAAACCCAAGGAGTGTATGATTAACGATCAGGATGAAGCCACCACAGTTCTTAGATGTACGTATACCTATTTCATTTAAAACATAGTTTACCATAGTCGAGATAGATGCCAACGCAGTTTCCAGCTATGCATTTCTTACCACAGTTTGCCAACTCGAAGATGATTCATTGGTACATTACATTGATCAACACTACGACCACAGCATAAGCACGTGAAGCTAGCCACGAAGGGTTACATCTGGAGATCCACTACAATGTTATTTATGGAAGCGTTTAATGCACCATTGTGGAAAACGTGTACCTGCCAACGTAAATTTCGAAGAGTCATTACATCAACCATTTGCTAGTTTAGACCATAGTTAAGAAGGGTCGTATGATCCCAATATTCATACACCTGTAGATGCACAAAGTGGTTCCAGGAATCCTGAAGAGACATATGGCAAACGTAGATACACAAGGTGGTCCCCGAGGAGACGTAAAAACAGGAAAAGAGAAATACCATATAAATGCACCCAGTCTCCAAAGAGCCAGGTGGCATTATAACCGATTTTTATAATTTATTATATTTTAAATTAATTTGTTTTCTGACAATTATTTTGCATACCAGGGGAAAATAGTCATTTCAATGATTTTAACCAATCATAAAAACGTAATACAAAATTTTAAAAATTTTAAAAAATATTATTCATTTCAAAAAAATCAAATTAATAAACAAAATGGTGTAAACTTTGCAAAATGGGTGAAAAATTTAGTTTCAAATTAGAAAGTCAACAACTGTTGACGAAGCGATCACTATATAACCTGCCGGAGGCAGGTATAAAAAATCTAAAAACTCAAATTAAATTGGATATATTACTTTTACCTTCTAAGCTATTTTCCAAACCCTAGTGATAGGGATATTATAACATTCCTTGCCATAGGCACAAAAGTCCATAATGATTCACAAATAAATGCATGACGTCAAGGTCATATAATCCAAAAGGACTCATAATTGAAAAATAAATGTAAAAATAAATTTGAAAGGCACATAAATAATGATATTCAATATATATATAAGATCAAATAGAACATCATATATATAGGATATAAGAGACTTTTATCAATATTATTTATTTATCTATAATTATCAAATGGAACTTTTCTTACTCTGAATTTGTGACTCTAAGCATATATTTGGAATGAAGTAACATTGAAATTGTGATTCTTTATTAATATTATTAAATGGAATTTATTTTTTTTAAAATATTATAGTCCAAAATTTTATTAGAATTTTGAACCATATTGTTTAAATGGTATATGTATCTTACATATAAACTTTAATATAAATAGATTAGGTTATCAAAACTTTAAAAATTACAACTATAACCAAAATACTCTGCTAGAGGTTTCATAGTCTAAAAAGTAACTTTCTGCCTACAACGCTATACATCTTCTCTGACAAATCACTATAGACTAACATCCACATAAAGATGAGACAAGATGTTAGACCCATGGGTAGTAACAGATACCCATGTTCAATAGCTTTATACAAAAAAAGGTCCCATATCAAGTTCCTTAAAGCTATCTTTATTGATCTCCCGTGCTTTCCCTCTTCCTTCATCAAATTGTAAACCTGCTTTTGAGAGAAGATTATCTTGGACATTATGTTCCCTATAAATATGACGAAGAAAGACCTCATCAAAGACAACTAGAAATCTGCAGACCTCCTCATATAATGTCTTCTGGTAGATGTTGTTAGGAGGTCTTTTCTCTTTAAGCCAACTGATCACTAGCAGAGAATCGACAAAACTATGAATATTGGACACACCTTTTGATACATCCAACTTCATGATCATCATGATTGCAGACAATTTTCTCTTGTTGCTATCTAGTCCAATGCCTATAGAGATTTTGTACCAATGAGTTTCCAAGATGTATAATAAGCCTCCAACTCCACCATAGCTTGGTTTGTCTTGTACAGTTTCGTCAAAGTAACACCACGCCTTCAAATTTTCTATTTGTTTTGCTTCAATCCTTCTCTTGTGTTTCTCTTGATGAGTCTGAGGGAAGTGTTCCAAAATAGCTAAACTCTTTGCTACATATATATGGGGAGGAATATTGTTTTCCTGGAATACCAATTTATTGTGAGCAAGCCAAGCTCCCCAAATCACAAGAGTAGGAAGGGCACTGTAGCTATTAAAAGATGCATTATTCAGTCATCTCTAAAGGGCGGATTGAATATCATCACCCTCCCATATAAAAACAATACCCGATACCTAAGATGCATATCTCCACTTTTCCATGAAATAAGGACATTTGATGAACATATGATTGATAGACTCACCTGGCATTCTACACAAGGAGCACCTGATCGGGCCAGCCCATTATTTGTTGATAAGATTGTCCCAAACTGAGACTTTTCGAGCCAAAGAAAGCCACAAAAATAATTTAGCCTTGAGTGGACACTTAAAATGCCAAATATGCAAATAACACCATTCAAGAAGCGAGTGATCTTCTTCTTCACGAATAACTTGATATCCAGTTTTTAGTCAGTATGTCCCCCTTGAGACATTTTTTTGGTCCATTAAAGAGTGCCTTCTACTTCCACCAATCTGATATGGTTGTCTTTCAATGCTTTAATATAGCCACCCCATTGATTTTTTTCCCATTTATAAAACCCATAACCTTCGAGGAGAACAATTCTTGATGTAAGGGGGGGGGAATTATGATGATCATGAATATGATATAAGAATATAAATCCTCTATCAGTGAGATATTCAACCATCAGGTCGGGCATCCTATACATATTCTTACATCCTATCCAAGGGTCTATGCCAACTCTGATGCTTCTGCCATTGCCAACCTACCACGACAACCAATCTCCAATAATATCAAAGGAAGTTAACTGTGCCCTCCACATTATGGAGAAATTCCTCTTGGATTTGTCTCCAGATCGAAACCATTCCAGAATATTAAGCAATCTCCAAATGCCTCTAGCTACTAGAGATTTAGAGAAACTCTGGTGATGTTTGAGACCCCATCCACCAAGTTGCTTGGGTAGGGTAAGCTTTTTCCAAGACACCCAATGAAAATAATGACCATCAACTTTCCTCCTCCCAAGGAAACTAAAGCATATTTTCTCGATGCTTTCATGTAATATACCTGTAGTGATGTGGGCAGGTTAAACCCAAAAAACTGGTATGCCTTCCAAGACAGATTTCATAAGAACCAATCTACCAGCTTTGGATAGCCATTTATTACACCACAAGTGAAGCTTTCTCTCTATTTTTTCAATAAGCCAAGCCCAATCCTTTAAGTTATAATCATTAGGTTTTATAATAAAACCTAAGTACTTGAGGCCGCGTGATATATCTAAGATCTAAAAGTCAAAGAGAGAAACAATCAAAACATAAGTATCATTATCCATATGTAAACAAGAAATAGTGGACTTTAAGGGATTGCATATCATACTAGTAGCCTTTGAAAAGAGTGTAAGTAAAATTTATAGCTTTAAGATCTCCTTTCGGGAACCATCTGAGAAAAGTAAGATATCATCTACAAATAGTAGATGTGTAATATATATAGGTCCACCAAAATGAAAGCCCTTAAGAATTTTGTTATCCCTAGCATGTGAAATAATTCTGTTGAGACCCTCCATGATTAACAGAAATAAAAGAGGAGCTAGAGGGCATCCTTGCCTAAGTTCTCTGCCAGATCTAAAAAATGATGTAGCTGATCCATTGATAAGTACAACAAAGCTGACAGACTGTATACATGGAAGGATCAAGTTCACCGTAGAGAGATCAAATCCAACCCATACAAGAACAAGCCTGAGGAATGTCCAATTAACTCCATCGTAGGCCTTACACAAGTTAGCCTTGATGATCACAGTCGAAATGTGCTTTGTCTTTGTCGAATGTAGAACTTCATGTGCTATGCCAATAGCATCATGGATCTACCTACCCTCAAGGAAGGAAAATTGTTCAGGTCTAATAGTTGATGACAAAAAACCCTCGATTCTATTAGCGATGACCTTAGCAATAATCTCGTAGACACAATTACATAAGGAGATAGGTCTGAGGTCATCCATTCTCATCAATTTATTTGTTTTGGGGACAAGCGTTAAAAAAGTTGAGTTAAACACTGCCATAATTCTGCCTTTTGTTCTAGATTCTTCGACAAAAGATATTAAGTCTTCTCCAATAACCTCAAAACATCCCAAATGGAACTCGATTAGCCACCCATCAGGGCCTGGTCTCTTATCATGATGCATGGATTTCATTGCCACAATAAGTTCATCTCTTGTGATGACATCACTTAGTATGTTGTTATGCTCGACTAAAACAAAGTTTGGAAAATTGGATACAATCTCAAGCATGGAAGGAACAAAGGCCCAAGGGTCTTCTTTATAAAGTCCTTTAAAATGCTTCACACCCACTTAGGCTATCTCATGGAAACCCGAGACAAGGTTCCTGTCCTCATCTTCAATCTCCCAGATAGAATTCACATTTGTCTTGTGTTTAATGTAGTTGTGGAAGTAATTGGAATTGTTGTCACCTTTCTACATTCATATGGCTTTGCTCTCGAGCCTGAGTGTAGCCTCCTCTTCCTATAGCAATTTCCTCCTTTTAGTTTCAAGGTCCAAGATGAGGATTTTTTGATCTAAAGATGCAAACCCTGCAGGATTAGATGAGTAGTGAGCCTCCAATTGACCCTCAATCCTGAGAAGCTCTGAGGCCTTTAATATCTTATTGTGTGTTGCACAAGGGATGGTCTAGGCCTTAAGTCTTTTGAGATTTTTCAAAAAATGAACTTCATATGAGCATCAAGCCTCCCCATCATATGGTATTTAAAGAGTCTTTACCATGTTTTGGAAAACCTTGTCCTATAACCAAATATCATTGAACTTGAAGGGTGAAGGAGGATTTTTTTGATCCTCTTTGATTTCCAGAAATACATGAGAATGATCTGATGTGCCACCCAAACCAACCCATTGATTAATACAAGAAATTGATATGAAAAAACCTTCGTCAATACGGAAACGATCTAATCTGTTGGCAATGGTTTGGTCTCTAGTCCGCATGTTCCTCTAGGTGGGTTTGAGGGAAATTGGGGGCAGATAAAAAAAGACACCTCATCAAGTTTTCCAACAAAGTAATTAGATAGAGGATTTTTATGGGATGAAATACCCAGGTTTCAGCTTCTCTAAGTGAGAAGTTCAAATCACCTGCTAGAATGAATCTCTCAGTAAAGTGAAAGCCAACATAAAAAATATTCTCCCGAAATTCCAATCTATTAGTGTGTAGCCCTTAGATATTTAACAGAGTGAATGCAAAGCCTAGATCACTAGAGAAGATTTCTGCACCCAATCCTGAGGAAATCCCCAACATGTAACACATGTAAGTGATCTGATGTTCCATCTTGCGACCAACCCTCTGGATCTCCCCTGTGCATCAAGATTGATGAAGTTACAACCAAGTAATAACTCTTTCAGAAAAACATAAACATAATTATCTACTTCCAATGTTTCCTGTAATAATAATATATCATGTTTGTGAATATTGACTAGTCTCTTCAGGGCTAATTTCTTGGAGGGATGCCCTAACCCTTGAATATTGAGAAAGATGTAGAGCATTAAGAAACCTTCCCACTGGGGGTGCATTCTAAGGCCCCCTTTATAGTCTTTTGTTACCTCCATTAACATCAAGAACAACCTGGAATCTGGCTGAGGCCATGACATAATGACACCCTCTAAGTCTGCCAGAACCCCGTGAAACCTTCTTGTGCAATCCTGAGGCTAAATCCCTGCTTATTGCAGTCTTCCCCAAGGATCTGGGTCTAAAATGGTATCTCGATGAGGGTTTTTTTTTTTTTTCTCAACACAAGTAACTAGTGCGATCATGGGAGTCCAATAGAAATACCTTCCACCGTCAACACCAATATAGTCACTAGTCATAGGAGAACAAATCAACAGGGGAGGAGAAGGAGACTCCAAAGATAATGAGGAATTATGTCTGTTATGAGAGCTAAAACCATCCCTAGCAAGTGAGGTAGGGATACAAAGCAATGGAGGAGCCAATGATATAGGTAACATGTGAGTAGATGGTTGAGGAGGGGTGAAAAGAGAAGTACCCTTCTGGTTCAGTTCATAAAAAATGGCCTTAGGTGCATAGTCACCTCCCTCAGAGTCAATGGATCTGTCTCTAACCAACAAAGAGGCTTTCCCGAGCAATTTACATGTTCGAGGGAAAGAGTTGAAGATGGGAGAATAGGGAAAAGGGATAGAGTGAAGAATATGTGGGGAGGAGGCTGAGAGGGCATTAAGCGGAGGCTCGAAGGCTAAAGGCCTAGAAATCAATCCTCTCAAGAAATTGTGGCTCTCGAAACCAAATCTAGAGGGAGGATGCTCGATTAGTTTAGGGGTCAAAACCAAAGTACGAGGTAATAAAAACCTAGGGTCTGACTTTAGAGTCAAAATCGAGGAGAAAGGAAAACCCAGAGAAAAAATTATAATACCGAGCAAGGGGAAATACAAAGGATGAGAAACATGAGTAATAGATACTGACTTACCTGAAGAGTGCAGTCTACACTAAGGAGGATCATTCGAAACCACGCAGGGGTACAACTTTGTCGCGCCTTCATGAGGGTTAATATGTTGAACGGGTACTAGTACACGCTCTTTTGGATGCTTCAAAGAGGTGACGATAATAGGCCCAAGTCCTACAATCAGATTCTTCGACTGACACAACCGTCCAATAGTTAGAACAAAGTCCGAGATATGTGTATCTACCAGATATGTACCCACTGCTATCTTAAATGGCACACAATTCAAGAAATCCTCCTCTCCTAGCAATTGTGCCACTATAATTCCTCAAATATTGTCGGGTAAAGGGAAATACACAATCATGGACAAGATGACCATATTTGCGGCATTGATTACATCTGAAGGGTAGCCCAGAATACTCAATAACCTAAGTGTATGAGTACTGACCTTTAGAAATAATTAAATTCCCAAGTAGTCCGTCTCTAATGTCAAGATCAACTAGAATCTTAGCCACTGACGTAATTCTAGTAGCTTCAAAACTATCATCTGCGAGAAGAAATTCGCCCAAAGAAGCTTAAATAAGTGTAAAGATCCCTAAGGTCCACATTCCAGTGGGAGCCTTGGTAACTTCACCCAAGTCGGGTGGGAGTGGATTTTTTATTGACATGCATCAAATGTAGGTACCCAACGTTTAACCTTGAATGCAAGGGTGCCCCAAAACTGGACACCTTCCATCACTTTCAAGACATCATCTGAAGACCGAAGGATAGCTCCATGCCACCCTTTCGAGAGAAAAAAACATTTGGTGGGGGGGTAGTTGAGAAAAGTCCATTGCTTCGCAACCCATGTTCTGAACGTTGGTAGAGCCATGTTCTTGCCTCTGAACTGACCTACAACCGCCATTTCTATCATAGCAAATACTTCATTCATTGCTGTGTCATCACCTAGGGCTAAGTTGACCTTAGGCTTTCTGTTAACGCATCTTCGCCTTTTCCTTCCTTTTAATCCCTTAGGGGCTCCTGAAACATGTTCTTGGCCAAAACCATTAGCGCCCGAAGAGAATCCAAGTCTTATCCCCGAATGCTGGGGAACAACACTATTAACTTCTCCTGAAAAATTATGAGAACATTGTGGGTAGACAGAAGGGTTTCCTGATAGTTGGTCGCATTTAGTTGAATTAGATAATGAAGAGTCCAAATGAGAATGCATCTCCGCTGCCAAAAAATCCTTCTAAGGGGGCTTTCCTCCTAGCCCTTGTTTAGGGATAAATCCATGGAACTTAGACCATATGCCCCTGGGGGGACCAAGGAAAAGCAATAACTGCACCTTAAAAGCAGGGAAAAAATAGTGTGTGGGAACTCCAAGACAATCCACATAAAAAGGTAAGATGACACAAAATAGGACCAAGATGTAGGTAGGAGCACATTGACAAGACTGTAGGTAGGAGCACATTGACAAGACTTCAGGTCAGTGGGGAACAGGTCAGACACAGTAAATACCTCAGAAACAAACTACCTCAAAAAATCCACCCATCTAACAATCCTACAGGGGAACACACTACAGACAAAGTGTACCAACCAAGTGTACCATGCCAAGCCCACTCATCGCCATGAACCCTAGAAAACTAGAATGCAGCCATCGCTATGCTAATGATTTTTTGGTAAAACTATGAAAACATTGCTACGCTACGCTAATAGAACTTTTCGTATTATGGCTATAAGCATATATTTGGAAAGAAGTCACATTAAAATTGTAATTCTTTGAAATATAAGCAAAGTGTCATATTTGTTTATTTGTTTAGGGCAATGCAAATGTTGGTAAGTTCAATGATTATGGCAATTATTCTTGTAATTGTGATGATAATAAGATCCATTGATATTTTTTAATCTTTACTTTAGGATGTTATTGATTAATCTTAAGTTGTGTATTAATATATTTATTAAATTTTTGAGTTGTTTTATTAATTACTAAAATTTAGTCAATATAAACAATTTGATTTCTAAATTCAATCAAGTTGACATATGTTTCTTTATGGACAAATTACTTTTTATTTTTATTTTTTATTTTTTAATAATTTGACTTTGGTAAGAAAATTATGTTTTTCCATTTTAATATCTTGACTTTGGTAAGGAAATTTTTTATTTTGTTTTTTACACGTGAATTATCTTATCCTTTCTTCGTAAAACTTTGACGTTGAAAAATTATACAAGCTTTTTTAAGATGTTTCCTCTTTTGTTTTTGAATTCTTTGATCAATTTGAAATGTAAAATATGATTGAACAATGTATTTTTGTGATTTTGTTTATGTAAATTTTGTATATATGATTTTATTATCGTTTATTTGGTGCGAGGAATATTATTGTATTATTTCTTTTCTATTCATGTGAAATGAAGATTAAGAGTTACGATGAATAAGAAGAGTTGTGAAGGAATCCAAAACTACTTAGAAGTTGGTGTGAGGAATATTATTGTATTATTTCCTTTCTATTGATGTTAAATGAAGATTAAGAGTCACCATGAATAAGAAAAGTTGTGAAGGAATCCAAAACCACTTGGAAGTAGAAACCAAGGACCATTTCTCATTATATTTATATATACATTGGATGATGAAAAAAATAATGTGTTCATGTCAATCATCTTTTTCTTTGTGGTCCATCTGTTTGCATTTGGATTTATGTTTTAGTCAATCTACCTATTTTTCCTATAGAGCATCTAACAATGATATCATCTCATTGTATTTATATATACATTAGATAATGAGAAAAATCATGTATTCAGGTCAATCATATCTGTGTTTGTGGTCTATCTTGTTTGCATTTGGATTTATGTTTTAGTCAATCTACCTATTTTTCCTATAGAGCATCTAACAATGGTATCAGAGCCTATTGTTATTAGGCCTAGTGATTTGTTGATTTGCAGGGGTTTCTCTATGGCCTCTCTACCTATATCTGTGGCTGTCATTTAAATGCATGGGCATGAACTTTTATTTTGCCCGCATTTATACATTTTCCCATTATGATAATATTATAGTACATGCAAACTTGGCTGCCAAATATATCTATTACTCTCATCCCCCATAATATTATAGTACATTTTCCTATAGAGCATCTAACAATGGTATCAGAGCCTATTGTTATTAGGCCTAGTGATTTGTTGATTCGCAGGGGTTTCTCTATGGCCTCTCTACCTATATCTGTGGCTGTCATTTAAATGCATGGGTATGAACTTTTATTTTGCCCGCATTTATACATTTTCCCATTATGATAATATTATAGTACATGCAAACTTGGCTGCCAAATATATCTATTACTCTCATCCCCCATTATTTTGGGGGAAGTGATCGTCCCACAATGACTAAAGACTCTTTGTGCTAATCGTTATCAATTGTATCATCAACGTTTTTTACTTTAAAGCTTTGATCTCTGAGTTTTTAATGTCCGCTCTTGGCGTCTATCTTCATATTTTTGCACATTTGCTCAGCTCTACCAAATTTGCTCCAGGGCATTTTTTTCTCTAATACAATCTCTCTCCATCCTCCTTTTCTTTCTGCCATGCACGACCTGAAACCCCAAATTCTTCTACCTTGCTGGACTTTTGTTTTTCTTCTCATTCGCAAGTTTTTCTTCTGCAAAGTCTGATCCCTTCAGGAGTCTACATGTGGGAGTCAGCCTGGTGTCACCTCTGCATATTGACAATGTTCGTTTGGCATGACATTAGTAATTTACAAGAGACAACAACTCGTTTTCTCTTATCTACTTATATTGTCTAAAACTATAACGACATCACCGTCTTTGAAGCTGCTGTCACCATGACCCGACGTTCCCACTTCCTTGGTATCTCTGCGTGAAGCAACCACCATTTTTTATTGAAAGGAATCCTACAAGCTATTGGTATCCACATTGGAATGAACATAATTGCTTCGAGGAGCTGTATCAAAGACGTATTGCAGAGTTAAGCATTTTATGTGTGAAGCTATCTGTGTATTGAAGCATTTGCCAAGGCGAGTTGACACGTTTTTTTGTGAAGAAGACTGGTATGTGTATACGTTGAGCCACATTTCTTTACATCTAACTGGAGCTGCATGCCATTGCTGTCTTGAAAGTAGTTGAAACTCTGAACATACTGCGTCTTATTCACGATCTTCTTGTTAGAGCAACAACATGCCCACCTTACAGCACTTAGAGTATTGAGAGTGCAGGCCACCACGTAGTTTGATCTTTCAACGTCTTTTCATTTACGCGTTACCAAGATATAAGTCTGAGCTCGACATTCACTGGAGGCTCATGTGACCACAAGAGGGTTTGGGAGACTGTGGAGTATCATCATAAATTAGACTTTGAACGATATAACAGATAATTTGACGCCATTAATTGCAGGATTACGACTTGGTGGGACTGAAGTGTTTGTGCAAGCTTAACTGTAGTCTAATATGCAAGACTTTGTTGATTGATTACTTCTCGGGCTGAAGACAATATCAGATTTGTTATATGACTGCTCTATTTCCATTTGTTCTTGTTTTGAGTGGTCGATTTGAAAGTCTTCATTCTATAAGAAAGTTAAGAGACATTGTTATTGAAAACATTGTGAGGAAAGCGGTCGTTGTATTGCGAGGAGCCCTTCTCAACAACAATATATCATACATTGTTGGCATTGGCACCATCAAAGAACTCTAAGGTATCCTTAAATCAACAACAATATATCATACATTGTTGGCATTGGCACCATCAAAGAACTCTAAGGTATCCTTAAATACGTTTGATATTTTGCATTCTTTATAGCTCGCAAACAATCAAGTTAAACTAAATTGTAATTGGGTGCATTCTCGATTGTATCCGGCACCTTATCTTGTTTTGAGTTGAAGTTTTGTTGTGGAGTCTTATTATATTCCACGAACTCGTGATCTTGTATTTCTTCATACCTCATTATTCCATGTTATATGCATCATATCATAATTCATTTTTAAAACCATAAGTGCATGGCCGGTATTAAACTGTACCCCATTATGCATATAGGTTGCCGTTCATAATCCACCTTTAAAGTTTTACTAAGCACTCACGATGGCTTAGCATCACCATTATCTTCCTCTTATATGAGGATGCTTGTATTTCGTTTCTGCTTTCTATATTGATATACTTGTTTGTTGTTTATTATTTATGTGCTTGTCATTGTGTAGCTTACAATTTATATGCTAATTTTATATTTTTATTAAAATTATGTTCTTAATTTATTTGCATAGGATGCTTGTATTTTTTTTTAATTTTGTATGTTGATATATTTGTTTGTTGCTTATTATTTATGTGCTTGTCATTGTGTAGTTTACAAT
This sequence comes from Larix kaempferi, assembly GCA_027924585.1. NCBI lineage: Eukaryota > Viridiplantae > Streptophyta > Pinopsida > Pinales > Pinaceae > Larix > Larix kaempferi. The sequence continues at coordinate 5,247,878 of BSBM01000756.1, forward strand.
TTATATGTCCATTTTTATTGTTGAAGATGTAGTTTACATTTCATATCATTTGTTGTTTGATAACAAATATTAATGATAGAAGTTTATTGTTAAAGATGTAGTTTACATTTTATATTATTAGTTTTGTTTTTTTATAAAGGATATTAAAGATCTTTTATAATGAATATCAAAACTAGAGGTTTATGGGTAGAATATATTTCTATAGTTTTATAACATATTGATTTACATCTTTGTATTTGCTTGCCAAATGTTATATATATATATATATGTTTGTATTTTGTTTTTGCTTTGCACGTTGATATACTTGTTTGTTGCTTATTATTTATGTGCTTGGTGATTGTGTAGCTTACAATTTATATATTCATTTTTATTGTTGGAGATGTAGTTTATATTTCATATCATTTGTTGTTTTATACCCAAATGAAGATTATCTTCCTGTGTATTTATTCATGAGGATAAATGATGAAAGGAGAAATACTATAAATAAGGGGAAAAGGGAAAAGTTAATAGTTTATTTAATGTGTTTTTTAAATTTATTATTATATGGTTTAGGGGGGTAGGGGGGTTTAGGAGGGGTGTTTGGAAATGAGCACTTTGGGCATCTTGTTTTGATGAAGAGCCTGCATGATATTGTTGATTAGTTTCATGTCTTGAAAAAATATTAAAGTTGACAATGTTTTGATAAGATATATTAGTAATGTTTTGACTTTCAGATTTTATTTTAGAAATAAAATTTCTACATGTAATGTTTTTAATATGCTTTTTACAAATATATTGTATAGTTTTTCTTGAATTTATGTGAATCGTCACTTTTCGGAAAATAATATGAAATAGTATCATTTTTATAGAAAAAATATCTGAAAATTCATTGAAAATGGTTTTAAATGTCTTTATTTTTTGGAATTTTTTACAATTTTGTTAATAAAAATGTCTTATTTTATAGAAAAAATTGCAAAATATATATGTTTTTCATGATAAATTGCTCATAAATGTATGTGTTTTGTTAAATTTCTAAAAACACACTTGAAAATAGAAATTAAAAATATTTTATGGCAAAGATAATTCAAAGGCCCCAAAAAATGGCTCAAAATGAAAATGTGTGATACTAGTATCAACCCTTTTTGAAACGGAGGCAAAAATAGCTACTAAAAGTAGGAGAGAGAAAAACGAGAATTGTGTCGAGTTCTCGTTTCATAGTATAAGTGGTTTTTTCTAGAGTAAATGTAATGCCCCGACCCTTAAACATTGTTAAGGGTGCTAACATTAAGTTTAGTTAAGCACAACCTATTCAGACTAAATAATAGCATTCAACATTTCAAATAATCCAACTACACATTCTAAAGTCAAATTACTTGTTTAAAGTTGCGATATTTAATTAATTACTTAATTAAGATAATCACGACACCTAATTAAGTTAATTGCGACACTTAACTAAATTAATTACCTAAGGTCATAATCTCAACAAAACCTGATTAAGGCATAATATTCATCATCCTTAGTGAGAATAAGGTCCTAAAACCCATTCATGCATTATAATTTACCGAAACCATAATTGTTAAGTAGTTGACTATTGTTGTTATCAATTTTCCACAAACTAAGTTAATTTATGGTGTTGTTATGCGTGTGTTATTAGTGAGGCTGAAAAGTAACAAAATAACACATCAAGACACATACGTATGCCATTTACTACAACCACACCACAATTAGACAAAACAAAAGGCACCAGCTGCAATCACATCCCACAAAATTAGCTCTTGATGGTTGTCCCCTACAACCATTCTTCACTAATAAATTTCAAGTTGTATGGCTGCCTCCCTCCAGCCATAAATCAATATTACATTCATATTGCATTGTTCAAACTCATATATGAAAATAGGAGCAGATCCATGCACATAACATTTCCAATCAAACAATTAGTGCGCTCATCGTGGGACCGACAAAACTATTGGACCGAAATGGACATATCTTGGTCATCCAGAAAGCTTTTTCGACAAAACGAAAGGAGATCCTTAGTGGAAACGATGCTCCAGACGCAATGGAATAGGTCTCGTGATTCATAAATGATCAGAAATGGGTGAACCAGAACCTATGGTTTTGCCTCTCTCAATATCATCAAGCCAAAACTACAAATTTCAGATTAAGAGAAAGAAGAATAGAAGGAAGGCAAGGAGTGTAGAAGAATATTATATCAAATTCATCCTTCCTGCATAGAACCTGGCATTCAATACATGAACATGCATACAACCAATTCAACCACCATTGCACATATACCGAATAAAATAATGAAATAGAAACGAAACATAAGAGATATACTTATCTCAAAATAAGGGAAACTAGCTGCAACATGACAAATTTCCTCGCAGCCATAGACACAGTCAAGCCTTCCTCGCTTCTTCTGAGAACCACAATGCTTCCCACTACCACTTTCCTGTCTGTCTCCACTGCCTATGGGAAGTGGCTCCTCTCACCACCCATTTCCTGGCTTCTTGTGTGAGAAGCCGGACTCGTAGAGTGATATAATGGAAGCAAAGGAAAACGACTAGACTACCTCTAAGTCTCAATACACTCTGAATTCTAACAATATTCCCAACATGATGAGATAACACAAGATAAGTGATCCAAGGCTCAAGATTAGCTTCAACAAGGAGATAGTACATGTATAAATAACTTAAGGAGGGCAATTCGAACCCAAGGTGTCCAACTAGAATGGGTTTGAGTGTGGTTGGGATTCATCATGGAAACATGAATCAAATTAGTGGAGTGGTGGCCTAGTTAGGAGATTCCCTTTCTCATATTAGCACCATGATGAGGAGTTACCAAAAACCAAGGAGTGGAGCCATGAAGAACACAAGGAGGCACACTAATGCATATGGGGGGTTACAAAACATGAAGTAGGGAAAATTTGGTGAGAGAGGGGATCCAATAGGGTCATAAATATCATATAAGCACAAAAATAGGGATTAATGGAGGAGTGGGGCGGACTTATGGAGGTGGAGGCACAAATCGAGGAGGTGGAAGCTAAATTCTAGCTTACAGCTCCTAGAATCTAGGGAGAGGGCTCATAAATGAAAAAAACACATAAATAGGAGGGAATTTCTCCCAAGGAGGGTGCACTAGGCAAGAGGGGCCCACTAAAGTATGTATAAGGTGCAATAATAACTCCAGAGTTCATAAAAATTGAAAATGGGTTATGTTGTACAATGTTTGGGTGACCAACACTATTAAATTCACCAAGGCACAAAATGAAATAGGATGGAAAACTACCATCCAACAACAATATATAAGGTGCTAGGGATGTGCCTCATTCCCCCTCACTCCGTGAGATCCATGGTCTCCCATACTCTTTTAGTTTCCTTTGCTCGACCAATTGTTTATTTAATTAAATAGCAACAATCATTTATAGAGAACAATAATGACAATAACAACAACAACAACATTAACAATTAATAATAATTCCAAAGTCCATAATCACATCATCAAAAAAATGAGCATAAGTCCATAATATTAAAAAATAGAACATAAGTATAGGGCTTAACAACCGGGGTATTACATCCCCCTCCCCTTAAACAATGCATCGTCATCGATGCATATTTATTACATACATGCCGTAAAAACCAATATTTCAAAATAGATGAGGGTATGCTTCCCTCATAGCATCTTCCATCTCCCAAGTCACATCCTCAATGTTGTAATGGGTCCATTGGACCTTTACCTGTTTGATCTCTCGATTCCGAGGTAGCTTGACCTTGCTGCCTAAAATGGCAACTGGTTGTACCGGAAAATCCCCTTCCGGTTCCACCTAGATCATAATCCATTCGATGACACGATTAGTACCATGTACATACATGTATATATATCAATAAAGAAAATAAAAGCACTCTTAATTACTTGGATCACATTCCAATCATTACATGGTTAGCATTAGGTATATACTTTTCAATAAAGAGACATGAAATACATTATGTACTCTAATGCAAGCGGGTAGAGCCAACTCATAAGCAACAAATCCTATTTTAGCTAAGACCCCAAAAGGTCCACAACATATGGCAGCTAGCTTGGAGTAATTCCCCAAGTTTAAGGAACTCTTCTTGGGTCTAACTTTCAAGAACACGTGATCTCCAACTTGAAACTGTATGGCAGTCCTATTATGATCTGCATAGCTTTTCTGCCTATCTTGAGTTGCCTTTAGATTTTGCTTTATCTTAACCATCTGATCCTCCATATCCTTTAATAATTTTGGTCCAACAATGACTCTATCTGTTGGGTTATCCCAACTTATGGGAGTATTGCACTTCCTTCCATACATGGCCTCCTAAGGACTCATCTTCAAAGATGAATGATATCCATTGTTATAAGCACATTCCACCAAGTGTAAATAATCTTCCCACTGAGATGGTTGATCCATCAAATACATCCTCAACATATCTTCAATCACTTGGTTAACTCTATCTGTTTGTCCATCTGTCTGAGGGTGGTATGTTGTACTCATGTTTAGAATTGTGTCAAACCCCTCAAACAATCCTTTCCAAAAGTTAGAAGTAAATTTAGAATCTTTGTCTGATATTATAGCCTTGGGAATTCCATGCAATTTGGATACTTCTCTCATGTAAATATTTGCAATGTTAGTTGCTTTATGAGTTGTCTTTACTGAAATGAAGTGTGTTGCCTTAGTCAACTTATCCAACACAACCATGATGGCATAATTTTTCAATCTTGTCTTAGGAAACTTGGTGATGAAATCCATCGTCACTATATCCCATTTCCATTCTGGTATTGGAAAGGGCTACAAAAATCTCGTTGGATGCTAATGCTCAATTTTAACTTTCTGTCATTCCATGCACCTAGCTATATATTTTGCAACATCATTCTTCATCCATGTCCAATAGTATTGTTTCCTTACTATTGTTATTGTATTCTGACAACCCGAATGTCCGACATAACGAACATCATGCATTTCCTTCAGAACTATCTTCCTTATATCTCCAGCTTTGCGAACATAAACCCTATCTCTATGCATGAGGATCCCATTTTCTTTCAACTTATACTTATCAATTTTTTGTGGAATTTTCTTTTGTTGCAATCCTTCTTTTACCTGTTGATAAAGTTCATTTGTAACATTGGATTCATTGATCCTATCCTTTAAATTTGATGTAATAGTGTAGATAGCTACTACATACATCACATGTATCTTCCTACTAAGTTCACCAACTACCTTATTTTCCTTACCTTTTATATGCTTGATGTCAAAGTCATATTCACATAATAACTCCATCCACCTCCTTTGTCTTGCATTCAAATTAGGTTGCTCAAACAAGTACTTTAACCCATCATGATCAGTTCTTAATTCAAAAATTTTACCCATTAGATAATGTCTCCACATCTTCAAAGCATGGATGATAGCTACAAGCTCTAAGTCATGGGTGTCATAGTTCTTCTCATGTTCCTTTAACTCTATAGAATCATAACTGATCACATGTCCATCTCGCATCAATACTCCACCAATGCCTTGCTTACATGCATCTGTGCACACAACAAAGTTTCCTTCAGGATCTGCAATCTTTAGAACAGGTGCACTAGTAAGCATTTACTTAAGTCTTTGAAAACTATCTTCACACTTAGGAGTCCAATCGAACTTCACACCCTTCTTTTTTAAAGATGTGATAGGATGAGATAACTTCGAGAATCCTTCAATGAACCTTCGGTAGTACCCAACTAATCCCATGAAATATCTTACTTCTGATACATTCTTAGGTGTTGGCCATTCTATAATGGCTCTTATCTTTTCAGGATCTACTGAAACACCTTCTTCTGATATGATATATCCTAAGTAATGAATTCTACCCTGATAAAAATAACACTTGCTTAGCTTGGAATACAACTGATGTTCTCTAAGCACTTGCATTACTAGTCTTAGATGTTCTTCATGCTCTTCTTCTGTATTGGAATAGATAAGGATGTCATCTAAGAATACAATCACAAAATTGTCTAAGTATTTTCTAAAAACCCCATTCATCAAGCTCATGAATACTGTAGGTGCATTTGTTAACCCAAAAGGTACCATAATGAACTCATAATGTCCATACCTTGTTCTGAATGTTGTATTACTGATATCTTCATCCTTAATCCTAATCTGGTGGTATCCCGATCTCAAATATATCTTCGAAAACACTTTGGATCCTCTCAACTGATCAAACAAGTCATCAATCCTTGGAAAGGGGTACTTGTTTTTAATTGTTGCTTTGTCAACTGTCTATAGTCTATACAAAGTCTTAGAGTTCCATCCTTCTTCTTCACAAATAACACAAGATCTCCCCAAGGTGAAACACTAGGTCTTATGTAACCATTCTTTAGTAGCTCCTCTAGCTGCATCTGTAATTCCTTTAACTATGGAGTACTCATTCTATAAGGTTCTTTAGATGAAGTTATTATCCCTAACACCAAGTTGATAGAAAAATCAATGTCCCTCTTATGAGGCATTCCTGGCGGTTCTTAAAATATGTCTTCAAATCCTTGTAGTACTGGATAATCTTATAGTTATGGATCTTTTCCTTATTTTGGCTCTTCCACATGAATTGCATATAACTGGCATCCCTTTCTGAGATATTTCTTCAATTGCAGAGCTGTGACCTGCCTTAGGGATATGGGTCTAGGTATACTTTTGACTATCACTCCATGCTTTACTTCTCCAAGCTTTACTTATCCATCAAAAGTTGGGGGCTTGATTCTTCTCAACTCTCCTACTAGTTCATCTTGGGTAGACCTCCTCTTCTTATGTCTCACTGGAGATATTTCGGGACTACTCTATGTACTGCTTGATGCATACCCCTTTCTCCTCTCTGAGTGATGAGGTCTCCTTGAAGATGATCTATATCTCACATAACCTCTTCTATGACTCTTTTCAACATATCTTTGGATGGTCTTCAATGATTTTAGATAATTCATAATATCCTCATGGATATGAATTATACTTTCGTTATCCTCCCTACACTTTCTTACTAAATCCTGCAAGCTTAATGGTTCACTGCTCCTCTTATACCTATTTGACCTTCTTCCCTCAACAAACTTCTCTTCAGGACTGTATGGCCTTTGACGTTCCTCAAAATCCATCTCCAAACCCTGACTTCCTACTACTGAAATTGTACTTGTTGAATCTCTCGTCTTCACAGGTTTGAGTAAGATCTCACTTTAGTGGCCACACTGCTTTCTTAATCATTCACTGGAAACTGAAATGTGTTCATTACCAACCATTTGTTAGAAACCTACATATTTGCATAAGTTCATTATTATTCAAGCTACTTCTTCTTATAAAGTAATAAGCTGCTAAATTTTCTAGGTTAGAATATGCCTAAGGGGAGCTAGAAATCCTTCGTCCATAGTTGTCCCAAGCTAATATTTTAATTAACTAACTCATATGTGAAACTATATTAAGGTGCATGCATCAAATTTATCTAATGCAAACTCATGTTTATAGAGTGACTTGTAACTTGCAAAAGGCCCAATAGCCGCAGTGTTGAAACCTTCGCTTTGATACCACTTGTAATGTCCCCGACCCTTAAACAATGTTAAGGGTGCTAACATTAATTTAAGTGAAGCACAACCTATTGAGACTAAATAATAGTATTCAACATTTCAAATAATCCAACTACACATTCTAAAGTCAAATTACTTGTTTAAAGTTGCGATATTTAATTAATTACTTAATTAAGATAATCACGACACTTAATTAAGTTAATTGTGACACTTAACTAAATTAATTATCTAAGGTCATAATCTCAAAAAAACCTGATTAAGGCATAATATTCATCATCCTTAGTGATAATAAGGTCCTAAAACCCATTCATGCATTATAATTTACCGAAACCATAATTGTTAAGAAGTTGAGTATTGTTGTTATCAATTTCCCACAAACTAAGTTAATTTATGGTTTTGTTATGTGTGTCTTATTAGTGAGGCTAAAAATTAATAAAATAACACATCAAGACACATATGTATGCCATATCCTATAGCCACACCACAATTAGGAAAAACAAAAGGCACCGGTTGCAATCACAACCCACAAAATGAGCTCCCGATGGTTGTCCGCTACAACCATTCTTCACTAATAAATTTCAGATTGTATGGCTACCTCTCTCCAGCCATAAATAAATATTACATTCATACTAAATTGTTCAAACTCAGATATTCAATTAGGAGCATATCCATGTACATAACATTTCCAATCTAACAATTAGTGCGCTCATCCTAGCATCGACAAAACTATTGGACCGAAACGGACATATCTTGGTCATCCAGAAAGCTTTTTCGAAAAAACGAAAGGCGATCCTTACTGGAAACACTGCTCCAGACGCAATGGAACAGGTATCATGACACATAAATTATCATAAATGGGCTAACCAGAACCTATGGTTGCGCCCCTCTCAATATCACCGAGCCAAAACTACACATTTCAGATTAAGAGAAAGAATAATAGAAGGAATGCAAGGAGCGCAACATAATATTATTTGAAATTCATCCTTCCTGCATATAGAATCTGAAATTCAATACATGAACATGCATACAACCAATTCAGCCACCATTGCACATATACCAAATAAAATAATGTAATAGAAATGAAACATAAGAGATATACTTATCTCAAAATAAGGGCAACTAACTGCAACAGGACAACTTTCCTCCCATTCATAGACACAATCAAGCCTTCCTCGCTTGAACAGATCACCCCCGAGATGAGACCATGGATCCACGGGTAGAGGCACACTTATTCTATCAACTCTCGGAACTACCTCTTCCGAGAACCACAAGGCTTCCCACTACTACTTTCCTATCATCTCCACTGCCTATGGGAAGCGACTCCTCTCACCACCCATTTCCTAGCTTCCTGTGTGAGAAGCTGGACTAGTAGAGTGATATAATGGAAGCAAATGAAAACCACCAGACTACCTCTAAGTCTCCACACACTCTCAATTCTAACAATATTCCCAACATGGTGAGATAACACAAGACAAGTGATCCAAGGCTCAAGATTAGCTTCAACAAGGAGAGAGTACATGTATAAATAGATTAAGGAGGGCAATTCGAACCCAAGGTGTCCAACTAGAATGGGTTTGAGTGTGGTTGGGATTCATCATGGAAACATGAATCAAATTAGTGGAGTGGTGGCCTAGTTAGGAGATTCCCTTTCTCATATTAGCATCATGAGGAGGAGTTACCAAAAACCGAGTGGAGCCATGAAGAACACAAGGATGCACACTAATGCATATGAGGGGTTACAAAACATGAAGTAGGTATAATTTGGTGAGAAAGGGGATCCAATAGGGTCATAAATATCATGTAAGCACAAAAATAGGGATGAATGGAGGAGTGGGGTTGACTTATGGAGGTGGATGCACAAATCGAGGAGGTGGAAGCTAAATTCTAGCTTACAACTCCTAGAATATAGGGAGAGGGCTCATAAATGAAAAAAAAAACACATAAATAGGAGGTAAATTCTCCCAATGAGGGCGCACGAGGAAAGAGGGGCCCATTAAAGTATGTATAAGGTGTAATAATAACTCTAGAGTTCATAAAAATTGAAAATGGTCTCCATTGTACAATCTTTGGGTGACCAACACTATTAAAGTCACCAAGGCACAAAATGAAATACGATGGACAACTACCATCCAACAAAAAGCTATAAGGTGCTAGGGATGTCCCCCATTCCCCCTCACTCCGTAGATCCATGGTTTCCCATACTCTTTTAGTTGCCTTTGCTTAGCTAGTTGTTTATTTAATTAAATAGCAACAATCATTCAAAGAGAACAATAATGACAATAATAACAACAACAACATTAAAAATTAATAATAATTCCAAAATCCATAATCACATCATCAAACAAATGAGCATAAGTCCATAGTCATATTAACAAATAGAACATAAGTCTAGGGCTTAACAACCGGGGTATTACAGTAAATCTATGTGTCAAATGTGTATGATTTACTGTTTCAATCCACTGCTTGATTTGTTGTGAATTTAGTGTGTTTTCAGTTAGAAATTGTCTTAAATTGTTTGAGACTGTAAATGAGATCTCGGTTCTTAAAAATCAACAATGGAAGTCCTTTTTACAAAATTTCCTAAATAATAAATTTTTATATCTCTATTTTCTAAAAACTTGTGCTTTTCATGTATTTTAATAGAATATAGGGAATATTCTTTCGATTTCAAAGATTATTTTAAACAATTATATTTTTCTCACAAACTTGTAATCGTATTCACCATGGTGTTTCATCACCATGTATGGACTAAGGCTCTCCCTAATATGATGTTGAAATGGGGGAGTACAACCAATGTTTCTTTGGTTATGTGGCTAGGTGAAAGGGAACAAATTGATCCCAGGGAAAATGCTATAATTATATCTAGAAGATGAGTAATAGGATTATGAGAATCTTGCTACAACTACAATATTGAGATGTAAGAAAATAAGAAAGAAGTCAGCGAATGAAATTTTAGGTGTTTTTAGAGAGAAATAGACGAACATGCAAAAATTAACTTAATTGATTAGGATTTTTTCGTAATGTTTGTTGTATAGGCATTTTGTGTCTAAGTGTGAACATTATGATTTAATTTTGATTGTCAATGTTGAACACTAGTTAGATAGTGCAATAAACAATGATCTTATAATGTATATTAAAAAATATGGACATTTATTATAGTTGAACTCTTAATGGACTAAAAGATAATTAAGGTTTTAGTAGTATAAGAGCTTAGAGAGGGTATAATTAGGTGAAAATATATATTAGTCACTTTTCTTGGACATTATATTGCATGCATATGATGGATGTATATGTCTAGGTTTTGTAATGTATTGAAATAATATTATAAATTATTATTGTGAGAGTTTCTTTTTCCCCCTTAAGAGGGTTTTCCGTTGTAAATCCTCATGTTATTACATTGTTTATGATTGATGCAGCGAGGGATGAATCCATGTATAAATTAGACACATAGTAGAAGCAATGATCATGCATAATCTACATCATTAATAAAACTCACAAAAAATAGAATTGTGTCTACCCAAGCACACAACAACAATATTCACACATTTACACATGGATTTTATAATGGAAACCTAACTAGGAAAAACACTGTCTCAAGCAATCATTCTCTCTTCATTATTTTGTAGAATATTTTACAATAAGGCACTCAACCTTTTCACTTTTCCATTGCAATCACGCTCTATGCGTTTCTAAGTTGAAGGCCATGGAAACGTTTTCTCTCTTCTTCACATATGGACCACTCTCTCTCCATTCTCATTTGTTGGGATTTATTATTTTCTCATGTTATCACTGCCTCTCTATTAGTTGATGTTTTACCTTCTCAAATTGTTTGTTCTCCTAACCTCTCTACCTATAATTGTTCCTCTTCCTTTGTTGGGATTCACATCTCTCATCATCCTTCTTTTCCTTAACTCAATCTCCACATCGCACATTCCTATTTGCCAATATTTGATCAAACTATTTTTTCGCCTTCTTATTTGGATTTGAGGTGGGTCCCAACCTATTAACCCACACTCACAATTTATTTCCTCTCTTATTTTCCCTCACATGAAACAATTAAGAAGGTGGGGGTTGGGAATATCTTCCTTTTCATTTAAGGGTTTAATTCTCTGCCCTCCTTTTAAGGATTCACCTTCTATCACATACACTATATATTCCGTTGCTCCCAAGTTTACTCTGAACTTTTCCTATGGTTTAATCTTAAAATATTTCTTTGTTCTTTTCCATAACATATGGCTCTTCCTTTATCCTTCCTCTAACCTCTACCCACCACACAAGAAGAAAGGTGGGGGTGACAAGGAAAATCTTATTTGTCTTTTGATTGGTGCTTGGCTCCCCCCCAAGCATAACCTCTTCCCCTTTCCTTGAACACAAATATTTAAGCAATTTTTCAAAATATTATTCACATTTATTCATTAAAAACCACCCACTCCTTGCCATGTGTCCATCTCTCCACCACTCGACATCCACCAAATAACCATCTCATTGTCACACCACCATCCTCATCATCACCCATCATGTTCATACTGTCACATCACCTCCATATCATGACCTTCATATTAATATGAACATATTCTTCTTAAAGTTGAACATCCCTCTAAGGAGTGTCATCATTTTTTTGGTGATGATATAACTATAATTATTTTGTCGTTCATTTTGTAATATCTTATTTTGTTTGATTATGCTATAATTTTTTACATTTGTTGTAGTGTATGTGTTGTTGTCACTTTTGTTGTGTATCGTAGATCCAAGTCTACATCAATAATTTACTACTATTATATCTCTTATTATTATGGACTAGACATTATCTCATGAGATTTTAGAGAAATTAACATTGTACATTCAATAGCCTTTCTGTAAATTCGATTGTTGAGAAAAATAACTACAAAGAGAAACACTCCAAGAAAAAATTATTATCAAATTCCAAATATTTTTTCACAACTTAAGGAATAAATTGTTATTGATTAAATCTCTTAAAATGAACAAGTTTAAAAACTTGATAATCCATTGCATAGAACTGAGTAGTACACTCTTTGTTGGGAACGTGCAAAGTTAAGTAGTAAGTAATTTGTTAACATTTCACTAAAGTCTTCACTATACACCATACCCTTTGCTTTGATTATCCATATGTAACCACAACAACAATTATTTATATTTTTTTAGTTTCAAAAGCCCCACATTTAGAGTGGTTAATTGGATTTATTAAGCTTTTCAGATTGTTTGGGCATACTTTTGGATGCTATTATGATTAAGCAAAAATACAAAATTAGCCATATCAACATCCAAACCAAAATGCACTACAAAAAAGCTTATTTGATGCTAAATCCATTTCTAGATATGATGTTAAAGGCATCAATAAGTTTAATGTAAAACTACATTAGATAAGCAATGACAAATTGGACTCAACTATTCTCATAAAAGGAGATGCAAGAATGCCCATTTTAACATCGATTTGATGAAATAGAATCAATCTTGAGGAGGGAACCAATGAGAGGGGGAAGTATTTATTCAAAATGATTTTGGTAGGAAATCCCTCAAAATTTTGTTGTGTTTATTAATCCAAAAGAAAAATATTTTCCATCAAGATTGAAGAAAAGGTATTTGGTGCTTCATTCACATCAAACCTAAAACTTATATATCATTATCCCACATGGGTAAAACTTTAAATAGGGTTTCTAAAATGAAAAGTGTTCAAATGGATGATTGAAGGAAAAAATTGTCGTTGAGTTAATGATCTAAGTGCAAGGTTAGATACTTAAATACTTTTACATAGTGAATTGTATAGGTGGATCAAAGAACAATGAAACTTTAGAGTAGAATTAGTTATATGGAGGAACCGTAAGGGGTGGAACTTTGAGATGGCATCATCACTTGCATAGCAATTACACAATGACATGGAATCATTAGTTAGTAGAATATAGGGTGGAATTAAAAGCAATGGAACCTTTGAGTGAAATTAACCATATAGATGAACTATAATGATGGAACTTTAACATGGAATCATGACTTACCTATCCTAGTGGAACCATAAGGTGGTTCTAGTATCTTTAACGGGTCGAATTATTCATATGGATAAATTGTAAGGGGTGGAACTTTGACATAGAACCATCACTCACCTAACAATTTCTCTACCTTCATTCTTGTAAGAATAACCTAACCTAAACCATATTTTATGTCTCACCTTCGCATAATAAAGATAGGTTATTACCTAAGCACAACAAAAGTGATGCTAGAGAACTTTGCTTTTCTCAAGGATAACTTGACCTCCTTTCACTATCAGATCTAACCTTTTCACAACTTAAGGGAATTGGTGTTATCCAAAATATTAGTTACACTACGTTTTGATCCAATTCAATAGTGGAATTTGATTAGCAATAGTAGAAGCTCTAGGTATTTCACCATTCACTTTGTGAAAGATCACCGACTTATAACCCAATTGATTTTGTTCATAATCCAAATACATGGTATAGCTTAAACATTCTAAACATTTATATGTATTCACCTTTTGGTCCATAGGTTTCATGGAAAATTCCCTCCTCTCATTCATGAACTGATATAACGTGCTTATTTTTCCATCCTTCTATTGTCAAGGGTATAACAATTTTCACTCATTTCACCAAATCATGAATGAGTTTGATTTTGTCCATCCTTGAACTAATTCCCAAAAATCCAAAACTAATTATCTAATTGTCAATTATTATGTATGATCCTTTGGATTTCATGTTTCATAACCCCAAATAAGACTTGCTTTTGTAGAACTCAATATTGAAAACTCATTCATCAAATAACAACAACAATCCATAATTTCCAATTGTTAATGGTAAAATATGCACTCTTACAAGGAAAATATATCCACAAGAGAGAATTAAGAGATCAACCCAATGATATATTTGATTAAGATTGGAAGAACACCTTCCTTAAGGGAACATGTCAACTAGGTTTTAACAAGCCCTAGAAAAAATTCGAAGCATCCACACGAGAGACTGAAGATAATATCTCTTCATTCTCTCGTGGTTAAGAACATGTGTTATCTCCAAGGAGGTCGCAGGTTCAATTCCAGAGGGGGGTAGGGATGCACATAGTGAACCGTCATAGGAAGGTTCTTTCAATCCGAATCAAATATTTCCTTGGGTTGATATTCTCTTCATTATCTCTCTTTTTTTTATAACCACGGGAACTTAGCAACCTCCCAAGTGTATATGCAACAACCCACAAGCCACATGTACCAATAACTCATAGGTCACCCTAGGATGAGACTTCACATGAAGGGAATTCCTACCCTTTTAGCTTCACTAGGCCTAAAAAATCAAAGAAAATGAGTGCGAAAAACAAAAAAAACGGTGCTCATTGTTCTTACTCCTATGGCCCTAATCACAGGTCTAACCACAATCATTCAAAGTGAATGATATTCAAATGAATATTCAAGTAGAGAACTAGCAACTTTGTTTAGGAAACATGAAACTCTAAATTAAAAAAGGAATTTTTTATAGTGCTCCACCAAGATCTACTTATTCAAAAAGAGTGTTATGGTTTGATCAAACCCTAGTGCAGATTGATCCCATTGACACTCTACTTAGAAGCCAACCAATTTGGCTGTAAAGCAATGATGAAGTGACCCACACCGATTTAATAAGCATGCAAAATATTGATATGATAAACATTAACTTTCAAAATGAGCCAATTGTTAATCAATATCGTATATGATAATGTTTCTAAAATGGATTGGGAAGCTCCAACAAATTGATTGAAAATTACCATGGCTCAAACCATCAACCATAAATCAAAGGCCAACGAGGAAGGATTCAACCCAAGAAATATGGGCAGTCATGGTAACTGTTAACAACTCAAATAATTAATAAATTCATAAGAAATCAACATATCAACTATGAAAAATTCATTGATTTCCCAAATTGGTTTCAAGTTTAGTTAAGAAGATAAGTTTAATGCCCAACCCCATTCAATTAATGACTGTTGCAAATGAAGTTTTCCCTCATAAACAATTATGTAGCTTGAAACACTATGGAAAATTTACAAATTTAATGAGAAGAAAATTAAAACTTAGCCACACATTAAAAATTTCACTCTGTTTTTTGGGAAATGCCCCAGGAAACACCCTAAGGGTAAAACCTGCGAGTGAGAGAGATTTTATTATTTTCTTCTTAAAATAAATGTACAACAGTATTGCACAATGAGTACAACTTATCTCAACCAACAGAATACCAAATTCAAAGCCTCGATTTTTTTGTTGTAGAAGCCTCAAAATCTATGCATTAATTTTTTTGAAATTCATGCCCTTCTCAGGCCTGCTCAAATTGTTACTCATCTCCTTGAATTTTATGTTTTTCAAAGTATTCAACCTCGTTTTGTGTCCCCACTGGTACAATAATACAACACCTCAAATTTCATGCCTTCTCTACCTTGAAATTCATGCCCAGTCAACTCATAAAATACTGTACGGATTCCTGTACATACTGTAATAAATTAGCAGTCAATCTCCTCAAAAATCATGAAGCAGGTCCTCCTCGAACTGTGTTCCCCTTCTCTATTTTTATGTTGTTGGTTAACTGTTGTAAGTGCCTCGATTTGTGTGCCAAAATATCTTTGCAAATCGTGCCTCTATCTACCACTGGTATTTCCTTGGAATTCGTGTTGATTCTTTGTTCCTAGGAATTTGTGCCTTTACTTAGCCTTCTTCTCTCTCTCTCAAAGAACTCAACTTCTCCAACTCTCTAGGTGAATGAATTTAATGCCTTTCCCTTTCCTTTTGGTTTTCCTCATGAGGGTAATTGAGATGTCACAAAATCAAGGGCCCTAATTTATTCTTGAGATTGAAAATCAATGGATGAGAATAACTCACTTTTCTCTCCATAATTAATCATTTTCTCTCAACTCCGAATTAAATATTTAAGTCACTTTAAATCTCATAGAGTGAAGTTAATTACACATCTCATGTAATTAGTGCACGAGTCATGTCACTTTTCCCCTTTTAGTGACTTAGGCACAAAGTCACTAGGGGAACAATTTCCTTGGTACAAAATAAACACTCCCTCTTACTGAGGAAGGTGTTCTGCACCACTCCCAACTTATCCTTGAAGAATACAAACTTGCCCTTCCCCAAATATTTTGTCATAATATTTGCAACATGCTCATCAGTGGAAATGTATTGCAACACTACAACTCCTCTCTGGACATAGTCTCAAATGAAGTGGAACTTGATCTCAATGTGATTTGACCTATAATGGAATACTGGATTCTCAGAGACTTTGATGTGACTCTAATTGTCACAGTAGATAACCATAGGCCTCATCTCCTCACCAAATAAACCTACCAACAACTTGCGAAGATATAAGGCCTCACAACTAGCCTGACTAGTTTCCATGTACTCTACCTCAGCAGAACTCATTGCAACTGACTTTTGCTTCTGACTGAACCACGACACTGTTTCCAAGCCAAAACTAAAATAACACCCAGAAGTTCTCTTCCGGTCCATCACACATCCTACCTGTTATGAGTCTATGTATCCAATCAACCTGACACCATCCGTCCTCTTATAATCCTGACCATAATCCACCATACCTGCTAGATACTTGAGCATGTGTTTTGCAGCTACCTAGTGCACTCTCCTCAGCTCAACCATGTACTAACTAAGAGTGTTCATTGCACAACAAAGATTTGGCCTAATGTTGACCAGATACATCAAAGATCCAATGATCTGACGATACAAAGTCAGATCCATCAAATCTCCCTCAGAAGCATGAAGCTTCTTCCGATTGGTGATCATCGTTGTGGCCACTGGCCTGTAGTCCATCCTAAATCTCCTCAGAATATTGGCCACATACTTTCCCTTCCCCGGGAAAATATGTCGAAGTTCCTGCCAAACCTCCCATCCAAGAAAATATTGCATCATCCCAATGTCCTTCATCTCATACTTTGAAGCAAGATCTCTCCTACACTCTATAATGAGTCTCTCCTCACTTGTAATGAACAATTCATCCACAAATAGTAGAAGAATGAGCATATCATCACCAACCACAATTTAGTAAAGGTTCAGATCTGCTTCACTCTTCTGAAATCCCATATGTAACAAATAAGAATCTATCCTGGAGTACCAAGCTCTAGGAGCTTGCTTTAGTCCATACAAGGATTTATTCAGCATGAAAACATGAGACTCTCTCCCATGAATCTCAAATCCCTGTGGTTGCTCAACATACACCACCTCTTGTGTAATCCCATTGAGAAATGTGGTCTTCACATCCATCTGGTGGATCTTCTAATTCATCTTCGTTGCAATGGATATCACTACTTTGATCGAAGAGTAACGAGCAACCGATGAAAAGGTATTGTCATAATCTATTCCCTCTACCTGTGAGAATCCCCATGCCACAAACCGAGCTTTGTACTTCTCCACACTGCCATCCGCAACATGCTTGATCTTGTAAAGACACTGATAAGTCACAAATGACTTCCCCTCAGGTTTCGGTACAATCTCCCAAACATCATTCTTCATGATGGAATGATACCCTTGCATCATGAAATATCTCCACACATGATGCTGGGATGCCTCCTCAAAAGTGAAAGGCTCCAAATCATGAAGATTAGTCGCCAAGGCCATGCCATAGTTATCTGACATCCTAATATATCTCACAGGTCTCGTGGGATATCCAAATTACTTAGATTCTTTTAGGGTGATACTCTTCCATCATGGCATATCTTCACACGTGATGTTGGGATGCCTCATCAAAAGTGGAAGGCTCCAAATCACGAAGACTACTCACCAAGACCATGCCATATTTGTGTGGCATCCTAATCTCTCGTACAGGTCTCTTAGGATCTCCAAATGACTTATCTTCTTTCAGGGTGTCCTTAATCCACTTGGGATTCCTCTTCCCTAAATACTCCTCTCATACTGGTGTATCATCCTCTGAATATTGTGACTCAGGAGTAGTGCTACCCATGGTTGGTGACCTGGAAACCTATGAACTAGTAGCTAGTGAACCAAGTGAATCAAAAACTTGAATTGGTGAACCTGTAACCCAAGAACCTGAACCTGTACCAGGTGAACTTGTGGACTGTTTCCTTGAACCTGAAGCACATGTAACTTGTGGACCAGTCACCCCTAATATCGATGACCCTACACTTCGTGAAACTGGACTCTATGTGCTCACCTGAGGTGTGGAATCCCACTGCTCCCCCTGTTCTAACTCTCGAGAATTTCTGAAGGCCCGATCCTCCTCAAATCTCACCTCCATCCTCACAACAACTTTTCTCTGCAAAGAAATATATATGCGGAAGGCCTTCGAAGTATCCTCATACCCCCAAAAAATTCCCTTTTCTTTCATGGGATCCAACTTTGTCCTCTTCTCTGAAGGGACATGAGAATAAGTTAGACAACCAAATATACGAAAATGACCAACCTCAGGATTCTTCTTTGAAAAATCATCCTCACGAGCCATGCGCCCCAAGGATCTGTGGGGAATCTTGTTCTGAATGTATATAACTGTACTGCAAGCCTCGTCCCAAAGAAATAAAGGCAAAATCTAATCATGAAGCATCACTCTCGCTACTCCCACAATGGCCCTATTCTTTCTCTTTGTAACCCCATTCTACTAGAGGGTGCATGATACCGTCAATTGTCTCATGATGCCCTCCTGTGCACAAAATTCATTGACAACAATGGAGGTGTACTCACCCCCATTATCTGATCTCCACATCTGAATCCTCCTACATGTCTAGTTCTCCACAAGAGCTTTGAACTCTTGGAACCTCTACAATACCTAATCTAACTTCTTGCTCCTCAGGAAGTAAATCTAGGTCTTCCTAGAGAAATCATCAATGAATGAAACATAGAACTAGTCAAGGAAACAAAAGAAATAGGAATGCATAAGTCAGAGTGTATCAAATCAAGTACTCGTGTTGATCTACTGTCATTGCTTGGAAAAGCAGTCTTGGTGTACTTTCCGAAAGCACACCCCCTACATACATCACTGTGCTCTGTGTTGAACTCAGGAAAACCAGCCACCATATCTCTCAACATCCTCAAAGCTGGATGATGCAAGTGATCCATCCTCCTATTCCAAAGCTCGCATAGATCACTATTGTTACTGTGTGACAAAATATGAAGAGGCTAAAACAAGAGCTTGTACAGTTTCCCACATATGACTCTAATAGCAAAAGAAGTAGATGGACCCAATCCCTTGGGAAAAAGGTGTACATTCCCTTCAAGGAAGTACACTCCAAATCCCCTATCCTCGATTGTGGAAATTGAAATCAATTTCTTCTTTATCCCATCACTACTACATTAGGACCAAATTCCGACTATAGGGTTCCGACGGATGTTGGAAAATTCAAGAGGAAACATAATTTTTTTTTTTCACCTCCTCAATATCGTTGATATTGCAACAAGTTATCCTTAGTCATCGGTGTTGCGATTGTGAATATCATACTATCGCAATAGCGACGCCATTAGAGTTCGTTGTTGTTGTGACTTCATAACCTGTTCCGTCGCAAGAACAATGAACACAAAAGTAGTCGTTCACTTTCCAAACGGTTTGGCACCATTTAAGGAAGTCAACATTGACTTGGTCAACGTTCATTGGAATACTGACGGTTTAAAATTTATAAATACGCTTCCATTTATAGTGGTTGCAACAATTTTTCTATATGAATGACGATTCATAAAGGATATAAGCTCTTATTGTCAAGCAAAAAGTGGATTTTTTTTATAATCATCACTATACTTTTTGTGGGAAGAATGACAGAAAATATTAGAGGTAGGGAAAGAGATGAAGAGGGTGAAAAGGGTGATGGTAGATGTTTTTTCCCTTGCAATAGTTGTTTTATGAGACGTCTTGTGAGAATTTTAATAACAACAGCTAGAAAACATTGTAGGAAATATGTTCACATGGATGGGGTATTGAAGGAATATCATCCCATGGTAATAGCTCTCTCTATATATTAATTATATTTCTTAATATTGATAGTATTTGTAAAATTTTATATTGTTTTAGTATCTGTTATACATGCACTAATTTTGCATGATTGCTTGTAATTATAAAGTTAGAGTTGCCCTCTAACTTTTTGCAGAATGCCCCAAGTAGTAGTAGAAATGATGCTGTACAAGCTAAGGAACACGAAGCGAATAATGAAGATCAAGTTAATGATCCCATGGAAGTAGATGACGACCATAACATAGTTGAAGATGATAGGACAAATCAAATGATCCAAGACTTGTTTGGTTAGCTAGATGAGGATGGGGACAATGATGGTATTTATGATGAACCTTTGATGGAAAATGAAAATAAACGACTTTATAAAGGGTCAAGAGCAAATATTCTCTCCGCTACATTGCTTCTGATGAACTTAAAGGTTATGAATCATTTGTCAAACACTTGTATGACACAGATCCTAAGGTATGTAATATGTTTCATCAGATATACATAAAGGTTGACCTTTTCGCCTTTTTTTAACGTTAATTAATGTGTTAAATAAGAATGTAATATTTACGATTAACATTCTTTTCATTAACTAGTTAATTTTTATGATGTAGATTGTTAGGTGAATTTTTGTTACCATTGTCAAATATTTTACCTCGCACATATCAAGATTTACTTGTCGTTATGAAAGACATTGGAATAGAGTATCAAAGTATAGATGCATGTCCTAATGACCATATTATATATTATGGACAACATGCGTCAAGAACTGAATGCCCAGAATGTCATATTAGTGTGATATTTTAGGATTAGGATCACTCAGCAGTAGCATACCTCACTAGAATTCACTCATGAAGTGAAGAAAGAAGAAGAAGAAATGGAGATTCAATAATCACTCATACACAAGAAATGACAAAAACTGTTGTATCATACATCAACTGTGAGCTGGCACTCTGTAAAGTGAATAATAACTGAAAACAATCAAATGAATTTGAATGCCTCTAAGGTCATTCGAATTCTCCTCAATGTGTGGCTTGGATAGCATTGGAGACATCATCCAAACCAGTGGCAATAGTCACAAAAGTCAAATAGTCAGTCAAATGAGTCTAATTGAGTGCATGGGAACTGATGTAGGGAATGAGACTCCAATGTGGGAGCATGAGGAGCTGTTAGTATTCAAAATAGCTGATCTAGTCTCTCTAGAGGTCTATATAAGTGGTTCAGTCAGTTAAACTAGCAATCAATCTCCAAAACAAGGAACAGATCCACTAATCATGGAACTAATTGAAGTAACTCCTAAATAGGTGGAAGAGGGCGCACTTGTACTCCAGTGATTAAAACAAGGGCGCATCAATGGCTAGGAGGGATAAAACTGAGCAGAAATAGGCTCCTGGGGCTGAAATACTGAGGACTAGGTGCTGGGAGACTACCATACTGATGACTGGATGCATGCAATTGCATGCAGATGACTGGATGCATGCAAAATACAAAAATGATGGTGAGAATATTCCAACAATTAGTAGATATCGAACCGATCAAGTAAAAAGAATGGTTCCTCAAAATGTTCTTCATCATATTCCCATAATTCCACGTTTGCATTGATTGTTCAGGTGCAAAAGCATATCATAGTTTATGGATTATCATGCGCCGAATAGAAGTGGAGATGGTGTTCTTCAAATGCCTGCAGATGGATATGAATTTAGGGAAATTGAGGAAAAATGGCCAGATTTTAAAGATGAACCTCGAAATATTAGGCTTTCATTAGCAGCCGACTATGTTAATCCATTCAGAGAGCCTAGATCTATTTAATCGGTGTGGCGTATTTTTGTTATTAAGAATAACATTCCTCCTTGGATGTCAATAAATAGGGATCACATAATGTTGACAATGATTGTTCTAGGTATTTGTCTATATTAATTTTTCGAATGTGACCTTTTCATTTGTCTTGTTTTTTTCATACTATAGTTTATTTATTTACTTATATGTACATATCATGGTAGTAATTATGCGTAATTTCAAACAATTAGGAAAGTTCCAAGTTAAATGTATGAATGTATATATCGAGCCTCTTATCGATGAGCTAATACAGTTATGGAATGGTATAACTATGTATGACATCTATAAACCAATTGGGAAAAAGAGATTTCAATTCCGTGGAATGCTTGTATGGGAAATTCATGATGCCCCCGAATTAACACATGTTTGTGGTATGTATTAACGTTTCCTTGCACTTTATTACTTCTTAATTATTATGAAGATATCATGCATTTTTTTTAATAATCCATCATATAATTGACAATAATCCATATGTTGCAGGTATTCAAACAAAGGGTAAATTTGCATGTCCAATTTGTGGTCCTAAGATGATCTATCGTTATTGAAAATATTTAGGAAAGATGGTGTCTGATGAGTATAGGCACTTCCTGTCGAATTCCCATAGGTTTCGTACTAATTGAAAACATATTTTCAATGGGAAATAAGAGGTTGGATTAAAACCACGAAGAATGACACCTCGCCTATGGAGGTTGGAGTATAACATAAATCGTCAAGGTACACAATTTGTTTATGTATTGTATATGTAATATATTTTTTTTGAAATTATATTTTAAGTATTAAATTTATTTATTGTGTTTGATAATTATTGTTGTCATTTGTTTTATGCTTCATCAATTTCGTCATCGTGAAGGTAGAAATAATGGGCTTCCATGAGGAATGAAATGTTATCCCACTCAATTCACTAGGTTTCCCTACTATGAGCAACTAAAAATTGCTCATTTGTTTGATACGATGCATATTGGGAAGAATGTGACAGAAACATTATGGACAATCATAGATGGCAGGAGGGATAAAGAAAAAATTGTCAAAATTTGTAGCGACATTGAGGAATCCAATCATGCAATGTTAAGTGTGATTCGATCAAATAGCGATGGATACCGAAATAACCTTCCATGGTTATTAACATAGCAGCAAAGCAATGATGTAAAAGAGGTCATTCAAAGTATTAAATTTCCCACAGGTATTTCTTCAAACATAAATAATATCTTAACCAAGAAAGTTGAATTTGGTGGGGTTAAAACCCATGACCGGCATACTTTCATTAAGGTAATAATTTTTTTATTCATATTTATATATTTGGTGTATTTACCTTTTTGGATTTTTGTTTTATTTTTGTCTATTTTGAAACAAATAACATTTCTTTTTTATTGTTACAGTGTGTTCTACCTCTATCTCTCCCATACGACTTTGACATCAACGTCAAACAAGTTCTATATGATCTTGGCAAATACATGAGGTAAGTTATAGAGGTGACTAATATATATGAAAATTGTTTTTTCAATTTGTTCTTGTACTTAATGACATGTGTTTTACAGTTTATGTTTTGTTGAAACATGTTATTTTATTGCGTCATAATCTATAGATGGTTGTCATTGAAATAAATCCATCAAGATGATAAAAACTATTGGAAGAGAGAAATCCCTCGGCTAATGTGTGAAATGCAAAACTTTCTACCTCCAACATTTTTCAATGCACAAGAACCCTACCTCATACACCTAGTTGAGGAGATTGAAATGTGTGGACCAGTATACACAAGGTCAATGTGGATGGTGGAGAGGCACTTGAAATCATTGAAGGCTTTAGTTAGACATAGAGCATGTCCCGAGGGTTCTATGGTGAGGGGATATATGGTATATCAAGCCATGGTGTATATTAGTCACTATATTCCTAATTTAGCAAAGTGATCTATCCATGCAGTGGATTGTATTTGAGATGTGAACCCCATCAAAAAATTTGAAGGGGAGCAGTTTGGGGAAAGGAAGAATGAAGAGATTGAGAGGTAATTAAATTGTGTAGATTTATTAGACATACAACTTCTTTGTTTTTTTAATATATGTTCATACTCATTTAATATGTATTATTTCATCATTTATTAATATTTACCATGGTTATAAGTAATTTCTAATATTGTTGATTTATGTTTTTTTTGAGTTAAGTCATCGAGATTGGGAGGCACTACATTTATACATTGCAAACAATCTTGACTGGATGAAGGTATGGATTGACATGTGTAAAGAACATCATGGTGGTAAGTTATCATGGCAACAATTGTCTAAATTGCTTAGAGAAGTTGGTCGTCATGGAGATGTTGATGTTACACAAAGGGAAAAAGATTTAGCATATGGTATGAAAGATGGCAAGGCAAGCAAAATCACCCATATTATACAGTTATTTTATATTATATTAATGTGTTTGTAGGTGTGTTTTTTTCATATAATTTCCAAGTTATATAAATATGTTTATTAATTGTCAATCCATGTTTTACATGTCTCACATATTGCAGTTGAAACACCACAAGGCTATGTGGTGCAATGGTCGTAAATTTCGTATCAAAAAGTTGGATGACACCACGAAAACTTTTGATAGCGGGATAACTGCAATATTCCAAGTCACAAATGTTTCCTCTAGTAGAGATAGACATCCTCAAGAAACTGAAAATCAATACTATGGGTATTTGGATTATATAATTGAGTGTGACTTTAATTCCTTCAAATTAGTTATGTTTGATGCCAAATGGTATAGATTACTACTGCATGGAGGTGATGAGGACAGAACTGTTATTTAGCATGTGAATGGATTTCCGATGATTAAAACAACAATGTTTGAAAATAAAAAATGATCGCTACATTTTTCCAAGCCAGTGTGAACGAGTCTTTTACTCAAAGGTTCCAAGTAAGAGGGATTGGTCATTTTTTGTTAGATATCATCCAAGAGGAAGACCAATAAAAGAAATTGTAGAGGAATAAGCTGATATTGAAGAAGATCAAGATGATGCAGATCAGTCGGAGAAGGATGATGTGTCGACATACGAAGAAGATGGAGAAGATGAACTAGGTGTAGGAGACGATGTAGTACCAGATCTTGATGATGATATCGATGAAGATATGCTCGAAACTGGCATTGATGTAGATCATGATAATATCGACAATCCTTTGAACATTGTTTCTGAATCAGGTGTTGTAGATATAGATGTTGAGTTGGATGAAGAAGAAGATACAAAAGAAGAATGATACATATATTGAGTTGGACGAGGTACATGGCTATATATATTGTTAATTTGTATGAATTATTCTCTTAAAATAATTTACATATGTGGGTTTATTACATTTTTATAAGTTTTATGCAATTTTGTATATCCTATGTTATATGTTGTTTTTTTGTAGTTTCTATGCCTGAATCTAATTAGTATGTTGCTTTCGATTATTTTATATTTTGTAGATCAGGTGTTGGGGAATTGAGAGCAACGTGAAGGGGAGGGGAGAGGCCATATAATATTCCATCTTCATGTGGTTGGCCGTGTTTAGTAGAGAATAAATTATTCTTGAAACCAAGAGAAGCTCATTCATCTTTATACCATTGAACCTTGGTTGTAGACGACATTTCATTTTGAAATAGCTGATGAAGCTTGCGCAATTTATCATGAAGTGTCTGTTTAACGACATTATTTCCCTTGCACTAGATGCGGGAATGTGCATCTCAAACCAACTTTAAAAGGGACAGCTAAAAGACATTGTATTGTCAGTAGACGTGGCCAACGTCAATGACCTTTGAACAGGGCCAATGTTGAAATTTCCATAAATTGTTCCAGTATGAACTGAAATTTGACCTGGGAAGCATGTTCACATGCCTTCACGATATGGGAGCCTTTCTGGACTCAAAGATGACTCACCCAGGAAATAGTCCTATATATAGCTCATGACATGCGAATGGGGCCAACGTTGAGATTTTTTCAGTTTGTGCTTGTATGGACTGAAATTTGACATGGTTAGAGTAGACACGTGTGTTGGTGGTATGGGATGGGTTTGAGACTCAAACATGACTCACACAAACAAATATTTGACAATTAAGCGACAAAATTATAAAATAAATGCGTGAAAGTGATGAAAGTGTACCTCTCCATCTTGTTTTGACCCGTCAATGCTTTGTATTCCCTATTTAGACATATTCTCAAGTGGAAACATTGATCATCTTTGAGAGAAATCAGTCACTAGAATTGCATGAAGGAAAAAAGCTACACTCGCATTTATAGAGGTTGCGACACTTTTATTTTGAAATAACTGGTGAACCTTGGCTATAGACGACATTTCATTTTGAGGGGACCTATAATTTGAGGCATACATTTGATGAGATTAAAATGGATTTTTTTGACAATATCCCATGTTTTCATAGAAAGAAACAAGGATGTAGATGCCCTCTCAAAGGTTTGATTGTTATTGGATGTAGGAGTATGGCACATTCAAGGGTCCATGACTGAGCGACATAATTATGAATATTTTCATATTCCCTTTTATTATACTTTTTTGGGGAAAAAAATCCATACATGTCATTTAGGGAAACTCTTTGTAGCTTTCTGGTTTTTATTTTATGGGATATCCAATGGGTGTATTGGATAGTGAAGTTTTATTTTTTCTGCACTAGTTTGAAGGATATGTTGGAGAAGGATTTTGTATAAACTTTTTTATGGTATTCCCATTGGGGAACTATTTTTGGAATGTGATCACGCATCTACAAAATGTAATTTTGTTATATATAATAAAATTAAATTTTTAAGGAAATTAATGTAATTATAAATAACAATAATTAATTTTTAACATTAATAAAGCCTAATGAAAAATTTTGCATTGGAAAAGCAACACGAAATGAATTTTGTATTGCAATGCGACACAAAATTAAATTTTCATCAAAATGCGACATAGTGAAAATTTTGATACTAATACAATGCCCAAGTGTCATTTTAATGTGCAAAACCAACACAAGATGTCATTTTGATGCAAAACTATGAAGCAAAAGTAACACAATGTTCACCACCGAATGCTTCAAAGTATGTTTCAAGCCTTTAAAAAAAAGAGGAAGTGACAAAAATTTTGATGCTAGGGCCCTATATTGTAGTAGTAGATCTCTTATTGAGGGAGTTGATGATAATTTTTTAATATGCCCCTATATTTAATTGATCCAATCCAATCCTTCTATTTTTAGCTATACATTCAATAATAAAAACTCATCTGATTCTTTTGTTTGAAGCGATTCTAATAAATCTTCATCATTCCCAAACTATATTACTCATGATTTATTGGCTAACTCTCTACTTCAAATTTTATCACATTACAACTTTCAAATCCGTTCAAATAACATACATAGGGTTATTAGTTTCTATATATACATAGATTTTAGAACCATAATAAGAGATTTGAGATTCACAATAATTACATATTGTACATGGGTTATTTATTGTCCATGATGACTAGTCTCTAAATCTACGTGATATGAGATTAGAGATTCACTAAACTACACATCGCACATGGATTAATATTAGGATGATTGCTCAATCTACATGATATGATGTTCAATTTCGACAAATAACAAATTTATTAAGATTTTGATAGTTTTTAAATTTACATAATATGATCATATGTTTCAATAGATCTTATCCCGATGGGTTATCTCAATCCATAAAACCTAAGCCATAAAACCTACCTTTGATCCATATAATACCTAACCGTTACAATAGGAATCACATATAATCTATCATCCCTTACAACATTCATCACTTCAAACACATATAATGTATAATCAATAACCATTATAATCCTAAACCCATATGAACCCTAACTTCTAACCTTTAAACATGTCAACTCTTAACCAATAAGCCATATAACACATAACACCTAATGTCAAACCCATAATCACCATCCATTAACTAGATCTAACCCTCATAACAAATTATATAACCCCAACCCCTAACTCCTAACCTCTACTACCCCTAACCTTATCAACTATAGCTACTAATCAATATAGCCCCTAAATTTTTAAATATTTAACCCCCAACTATTGTACTCCATAACTTCTAAAATCCACAATACTTAACCCTTTACAATGATAAACCCTTAATACATATTACTCTTAACCTATATCACTCCTATATTTCCTATTACCTCTCACTTGTAATATATTACCCCTATCCCTCAACACAGATTACTGGTTGTAGTTCACAACTCTCATAATTTAACTATATTAACCATCATAATCCATAAAAGATACAGTCCATAACCCCTAAATCATATAACGTTTAAACCATAAATCTATGCTATCCATAACCCATACTACCTAATTTTTATTAGTCCTATCATTTAACTTCCAACCCCTAACCCTTAGAACCCATATC
The DNA here is from genome assembly GCA_027924585.1 of Larix kaempferi. Taxonomy (NCBI): domain Eukaryota; kingdom Viridiplantae; phylum Streptophyta; class Pinopsida; order Pinales; family Pinaceae; genus Larix; species Larix kaempferi. The sequence continues at coordinate 5,276,558 of BSBM01000756.1, forward strand.
ACATGGAAATGTTGAGAAAAATTAAGGAGGAAGGGACCAAAATAATGGAATTGTGAAAAAATATTCATAAGAAATGGAATCAAATGAGGGAACTTTGTAAAAATATTCATGAGGGATAGGATAGCATTATCACCTAAGGGGAGTATACAAGAAAAATATGTGCATGGTATGATTTAGAAGAGGATTTTCATGCATGTTATTGACCCTTTTCGGTTATGTGAATACTTATACTTTCAACTTCTATTTGTTGAACATACTCTTCCATATGCAAGACATATTAATGAGGGAAATCATGAGACTAATAGTTGTGCCCATTGCATTAGGATATCGAGGTGTTGATAGTGCAATGGACAATGAATATGGAATGAGTGAACAAGGGATGAAATGATGTTCATTTTTCATTGAACATAGGAATTGCATGTCATTGCAAGAATGTAGTGTGGAGGGAAAAGGGTGAAGTTTGTGGTCTCCACACACCATACTTGCAAAATAATTTGACAAGGATGTCAGATGTAGAGATAATGTAAAGGCAATGGAGTATGTGTAAACAAGGGATTGGGAGGTTTGGAAGGGTTTGGCTCGAAAACTCAACTAAATCTCAAGGGATAAAAGGGGAAAGGAGAAGCAAAAAAAGAAAGTAAGACCCAAGGAAAGCTAGAATTGACATATTTTTCTTAACTAACCACCAAATTTGACAATTTGGTTTTGTGATTTAAAGTTTGCTCTACATGGGGACAACGAGTTCCTTGTGGGGAGTTTATAACATTAGATTTACGTAGGCAAGCAAACCAAAAACCACATATACAACTATGCTTAAAAAAACTGACGCCACAAGATATGTTGGATGGGGCTAATAGGAAATTATTCATCATATAAGCCAATAGGGAATTATGCATCATATAAATTTTATATTTTTAGGTAGAGGTATATTATAAAAACATGGATGGAAAAGAGCAAGGGGTTTGAGATTTGTGGAGGGGGGAGGCCAGTCAATGTAAAACATTAATAGTGAATATGAAAAATTAAATAAATAAATCTAATAGAAGAAGATGATTGATTGGTTTGGTATTGGAACACATTGAGTGAATACATTTCTAGGGTTAAAAAGTCATGTTTCTTGATGGGGATACCAATGAATCTTAGTGGCAGAATCCATTCCAAAATTTTAAAATTTTAGTAAGTCAAGGATCTTTCTTTGATTAGCTTTGAGTAGTAAAATTTTAACATGGGGAAATTTCTAGAAGGGGGGTCGATAAGGACTACAATTCTAATATTTATGTAGGATTAGTGAGGATACCATTCAACTCATTTTGTTGGAATTTCCATTTACAAAGGAATTGGATGGGAAACAAACTAGTGAAGGACAAGCCCATTCAAATGGAGAGAACTCGCTCTAGGATAGAACAGATTAATGGTCTCCTGAGGATTCCATATACCATGCAATTTTTTTTATAGAAACTTTGACTTTAGTAGAAGTGACTATCAAAGTTTGAAAGGATACACCTTTGTAAGCCTTATTACCCAATGGCCAAAAGAGAAAACTATTTTTAGGATTGTGGTCTCATTGGTTATCTATGAGGGGAGGCTAGTTAAATCTAATTAGATAGTGTTGAAAGCTACGATGATGGTCGTGTTGATTGCAATGACGATGATTTCATTATCAACATCATCATCACCATCATCGCCACTAATGATGATGATGATGATGACGACGACGACGACGACGACGACGATGGTGTTGTTTATGATGATGATGATGATTATTGACGATGATGATGATGCTTATGATGATTATGATGTTCTTGATGATGATGATGATAATGATGACAATGATTATCATGATGATGATCAAGATGGTGTTGATGGTGGTGATGATGATTGTCATCGACACCGATTTCGTTAGCATCACCAACACTAACATCATGTTCCAAGTTGCTAGGTTGATGTGTGAGTTGTTGCTAGTTATACACTAGACTAGATCAATTGTTAAACGATTGTAGGAAAGGGATGGAAAATAAAATGTGATCGATACATAAGTTATGTATCAGAACATTCCAATTTCAGTACTAACATTGGAAATGATATTAATTCCATGGCTTATGGGTGCTATATTTCTTGTGATTTGTTATCTATGTGACTTATCAACAATTGTAATTTTTTGTACCATGTTCTAAAGTAAGGCATGGGAAAAATCCAAATTTATAGGCCCAAGGTCAATGTAAATACTTATAAAACGGGAAGAAGTATATTCTAGGATTTTCTTGAAGTCATAACAATTTATGAATCCAAAAGAGGCATAATCCATAATTTCCTTGAAATAGCTAATTTTAGATCTATCTAGCTTGGATATCTCCTTGATATTATTTTTCATTCACCTAGATAGAACCAAAGGCTACCAATAAAAAACATAGAAGGAGCAAAAAAAGCATTTTAACACAAAAGACCATTTAAAAAATTACATTTTAACACATGAAAATTTAAAAATTTACATTTTAACACAAATGACAATTTAAAAAGTTACATTTTAACACAAAAATCCCAAACTATATAAACATGTGCCCCATTGCATTGAAGAGCTAGTTGGAACACAAAGGGTGCAAACACAAAACCAGCTAGTGCCTTAGCTACATTACATATCATTGCAATCCAAACACAACTGGTGTGCTTCCCTCTATCGATTGTCAAGTAGAGGAGAGAGTTGAGTGCGCTATCCTTCAATATTCGACCATCGAGCAAAGGAGACAGTTCAAGGTGCATTTCAACAACACTATGAGGCATTTCAAGAAGATCGTGAGGCATTTTGAGACAACCCTAAGGAATTTCAAGGAGCATGCCCTGAGGCATTGGAATACCACCCTAAGTAATTTCAAGACCACTGTGAAGCATTCAATACCACCCCGAGACATTTCGAGTAGCATACCTCACGGCAATTGAAGGAGCATACCCTGGGCATTTCAAGACCACCATGAGGAATTTTGAGGAGCATACGGACTTGATGCATTTCAAGGAGCAAAGACCCTAATGGATTTTGATACCAAAGTGTGAGGAGCGGAGGAGTAGAGACAAAAAAGGGGAACGATGTCTTCGGTAATACCTACCCTCTTTTGTATCTCTGAGAAAAATGAGGAATTTAGGAATTTATGTATCTCTTAGCATTGACACTTGTGTATAAATTTACAATATTATGGAATGTTGGATAAGTGTGAAATTGTTTGCAAATTTGTAAACTTTTATTTTTTTCTAGCATTGCACAACCATGAATGCCATCAGTGGGACTCAGTTGTCACATCAACGACAGGTTTACATGGAGGTATTTTGGTTGGTAGGGTAGCATTATAAGCCATAAAACCACTTATAAATTGTTATTTATCTTTATGTGGCAAATATTTATACAGAGTGGGTAAGGCACCATCGTCCAAGATTTCTAATGGTGAATTTACATGAACAATGAAGCATGGTAGCTAGAGATTCTTTAGTAATCTTACAAATTACCCTAGTCTTGTCCTTGGAACAAATGGTCCAGCTATAAACATGGTAATTGAATCCACACCAGTCTACTAATTCAGGGGAATTGTAAGTATGTGGAAAAACTATATGGGGTAGGTAGTTTGATTCCCACAAATGCAGGTAATCTCACCCATTAGAAGTGTCATTCTGGGCTCTCGAGACTATGGTAAACATACTAGAGAAGGTAATTTCAAGGTAAAAAACATCCCCATATCGTCCAATTAGGATTCGTCGGGGGTTGTGGCTTTCTTGGAAGGCTAGGAGGAAGTAGGGTCTGTCTCTTTCATCATTGTGGGTGAATAGGGAGTAATTCAATTGGATAGAAAAAAACAGGTTTAAAAATGATGCAAAATTACCTCGTTAGCTGGCAGCTTCAATGGTTGCAGGAGGATGATTGTATGCACATGAGGTTGTCTTTGAATGCATCGAGGGCGATCTATTAAACAAATAATATCAAATTTCCCCACAATATCCCTCTGTTGTATTTTATTAAAACCTAATCCATGTGTCATTTGACAATTGGTGGATCGGGCATTAAATTTTTGTCCACATCATTTGGTGAGTCCCACTGCCATGTGGCATTCTATGAGTGGTCCACCTGTCGTTGATGTGATAGTTGAGTCCCACTTCCCTCTGCCAGTTTCTTATTTCCAATAGGTGTGCACAATGTTCACTGCATAGGAGTTCTGAGACTGCAACATATTCGAATTTGCAAAAACAAGTTTTGTTGATAATTGGTTAGCTTTGTTGTCTATTTCGATATCACCTGTATCCACCTCAGGTGTCTTGTGATAATATCCTCTATGATTTTTTTGATACATTTTCCTTTTAGAGATAGAAGGAAAAATGTGTTCCTTGTCAAGATTAGACTTTCCTAGGTATTTAACATCACCATCACCTCCATCTTTGTCCAAGTTATTTTGTTTTCCTCTTGGGGAAGTGGGCAAGGTAGCCTTCTTAGAAGCACTAGTAGTGTTTCTAGTTGATTGTGCTTAAGTTCCACTCACCTCTAACCTTCCTCTTTGCAATCTCATGTAAGTAATTGTTATTCTTTATGACAAACTTTGCAAATTTAAATGGAATAGTAAAAAAATGTTTCCTTTCTTTTGTTTGAAGAAGATGGACAATTTTTTATATTGTTGAAAAAAAATCAACAAGATAGAATCATTCACAAACAAATCTAGGTAGAAAATAAGGCCTCCCCTCAAATCCATAAAGGTTTATGTAAGTAAATATTCGTCATAAAAATACACTCCTTTCCCAATGAGGAAAGTTCAACCCTCTAATGTCAATCTATTAGGATCCCCTCCAACAATCATTTTCCTGAATCTCCTAATAGATGCGTCCTAAACCCTATAAAAGTGGAATCAAGATTTATGTCTTAATATTGAAGGGTACTAATTTAGTATTGTCTCAACCTTGAAATCGACAACTCCCTTTGGAACCAATTTCTCAAATAAATTGCAAAAAAATAATGTGTAAATGAGATACGAGGCCATGAAGAATCTTCTAGTTTTCTGAAAATTTGACAATTGATGGGCGATTTCATAAGATATGATCTCACCATGGTAAAAAAATATGCCTCTTTATGCGAGTGTAATACATAACATGCAATACATACCTAGTGTTAGTGTCTTATTTTAACTTTTAATCCAAAATAGAAAATCCACCTCTAAGCATAGAGGTTTCTCGGATAGTGAGTGCATATCTCCATGAGGTGATAATGAGTTATCGTCAAGAAAGAAATTGGTCAAATCCATTGATAACAATAATTGGCACAAAAGTACATTACCAACCAATACATTGTGAATGTATGTTATTAAGTCAAACAACTAATTGAACCATGCTGAAAATACCACAAACTATCCCATTTTGCACTTGTTCACACTTTTATTGACCTCCACCAACTTGCACATCACACACTAGTTCTTCCTAGATTGAACCATCCGTATTACATTGTTGGGGATGCCCAAAACCAAAATGTGTGTCCATGAATCTTCTTCACAACATTCAATTGGACATAACATACTATTAGTGTTCTTTTTTATGGGCTCTATCATAGTTTGTGCTTGGTCATTGTTAGAATTTGTTGCAAGTGGTGTAATATATGTGCTTGTAATTTAGCTTTTGTTTGATGTTGATAAACTTTAGTTCCCCATGGTCAATCTACAATCTAAACAATTGTAGCAACGAGTTTCAATGTGATATTATCCTTAGCAATCAAGACTTTGTTGCATCAGTGTGCTCCATTGGAATTCACATGTTCAAACATATAGGTGCTACATGTCTACACATAACATTGAATCCTATGATGAACTTCTTGTAAAAATTTGTTGTACCATAAAAACTTCTCACGTATGTGACACTGCAGGGTGTGGGCCAAATTTAGCATCACCTTTAATTTCTTTGAATCCATGTATAAATACCATAGACCAAAAAAATATTTATATTTATTGATTGTTAGGATATTAACTAAATATTCAGTGTCTCATCCATTAATTCTAGGTCACGCTTCAACCCAAAGTTAACTCATGAAGAAATGGGTTAGTGGGGGTGGGAGTCGAGGAGGTTGTTATTTGTCGAAATTGAACATCATATCATGTATATTGAGCAATCATCCTAATCTAAATCCATGTGTGATATGTAGTTTAGCGAATATCTAATCTCATATCACGTAGATTTAGAGACTATTCATCATGTACAATAAATAACCCATGTACAATATGTAATTATTGTGAATCTCAAATCTCTTATTATGATTCTAGAATCTATGTAGATATAGAAACTAACAACCCTATGTATGTTATTTGAACGAATTTGAAAGTTGTAACGTGATAAAATTTGAAGTGTAGTGTTAGCCAATAATTTTGAGTTAGTCCAGACTCATGATCACAAATAAAAGGAAAAATATTCCATGTGTCGCACCTAGAGAGGAAAAATGATGGCCTAAGTATGGAAAAAAAAACATTTATGTTGCATCATATGGAATTAAATCCTACTTGTTTAGAGATTATGGACAGTTAAAACTACAATGTAGGCCCTCTTCCTTGTTATCTCATAAAATATTGAAGGAAAGGAGCTTCAATAATAAAGACCGGCAAGTCCTCGAATCTTCGAACTAGACCTTTGTTTTATATGCATTCACCATCCTTTTGATTAGCATCAATAGCCATCAATATGGTTTGCCATAAATTACTAGGTAATATCTTGTATCTTTCTCTCTCAGTCAATTTTAGTCTCTGTGAGTATCCCTCCATCATACCAAATACTAAGAAAAAAATTTCTTCAATCCATGATTCGTTGAATATAACTGAGTGATGTCTCCTCCTCGTTGGACTGGCCTCTAAGAGGCTCAAATCATTCTAAAAGTAAAAATTTTGAGTATAAAATAGGAAGGGTCCCACACTCCAGGTAAGTACCCTAACTTCCTCTTAATTAGACTTGTTACTGTTAGTCTTATATTGTTGGTTACATGTTACTGAAGATTACTTTAACACAAGGACCCCTTGTAGAATCCTTCAAAGAACTAATTTTTCTAGTTTCCTTTTCCTAGACTCTTATCCCTTTCAAAAGACCAAATTCTTGTAAGACTCTTATTTGAACTAATGTTTTCAAACATGGCTCTATTTTCCTCTTCTGACACTATATTGAGAACAAATTAGTCCACCTTGATAATGTCTATTATCTTTGGTTAGAGATGTTACTCATACATTTTCTAAATTTTTTTAATGAATAGCTCTAGCAATTCCATGTAAGACTTTTCTCATGATCCATCGTATTTCTCCAATTGTTCTTTCATTGGGAAGAAAGATTGGGGATGAATTTGTTGATCTCATTTTTTACCTTCGACTATGTCTCTACATTTTAGCCTCATTTGTGGTTCTTTTTCCTTAAAAATATTGAGTTTCTATTGTTCCATTTTTTTAAAAATATGCATGTTCAAGTCATTAAAATCCCCAATAGGTGGGGAAATAGTAGTTCATTGATCTCACCTTCCACTTCATTGATATGCGTACCTATATTTTTCTTCCATTGCGAGATCATCCAGTTTGGACCTTCCTTATATGGTGATGATAAAAACTCACAGTTATTGTAAGGGACACATCTGGACAATATACCTTGAGAAGGCATGGATCCAATTATTCATCAATTTCAAAGACTAATTAAATCAACATCAAAGATGAATTGCATTTGTTAAAGGTGCATGGTTTTAATAAGACCTAGAGTATTGAAGTTGAAAAGTCAAAGGATACACACAGTATTACATTTCATGATGTTGAATTAGATGTTATTGATATGCCCTTATTTGAATTTTAGCTAATTGTATATCTGATTTGATCAAATGGAGGTAGAACCAATTAGGTACCTATTAGATATTTATTCTTCGAGTGACGGAAGCTCAGGACAAACATAAGGAAATGTGTCTGCATCTAGTAGATCTGATAGGCGAAGAATGACCAAAGGTGAAAAGGTCAAAAGAAAATTCCGTAGAAGTATGGAATTTTTTCTTTTCGAAGGAGGATCATGCTCCTACGATGATGAGAGCATAGGAGACATTGAGGTGCCACTCAAGTGTCATCATTTGGTGAAACAATGGGTACCTAAGGAATTGCCTCTGTTGAACACTGACTTCAGTGTCGACAATAGGATGTATCATATTGCACCATCCTCACTACATGGCATGGGGCTATTTTCCATGGATGGAATAACTGTAAAATACAATACAATGATTGAATTGATAGACTATGTCAGACCATGTTACGACTACAACGATTGGATTGTGTTGGTCTGGTACATGCGAAGTATGCGGAGATATGCACTCGCCGCAAATTATATACATGGGGAGATTATCATAAAATTAAGGGGGAGATTATCTATATTGATGGAAGGCCTAAAGCTTTCGCCAATATCGCAAGGTTTATAAATAACACACAACCCGGAACAAAAAACAAGCAACCAAATTTCCTATTTGAGGTAGGCTAAGTAAATCGTGTAGTTGTGTGCACAATAAAAAAGATAGATCCCAGGGAAGAGTTACTAGTGGATTACCATTTGAATCGAGTAGATACATCGAATAATATTGTGCAAGTACTTATGCAACACATATTTAAGCAACATATACTTATTGCATTATATATTTTTTTCTTAAATAATGTATTAAATATTTTGTGGTTCTAATTTCATTGTATTGTGGCAGCCTGATCGTGGGAAAGGAATTGCCTCGGAACAAGTAAACAATTAACAATTTTGTTGATGCGGATTTGTGTGGGAACGAAACAAAATATAGCATATACAGAATCATATACAGAGATATATATTCACATACATAGATATATGGCAAGAAACACAGTGATACAGTAAACACATATTCTATTGAGTATCGGAAATAGAATAGACTGTAAATACAACAGCTGGAATGGTGGTAGCTATCTCTGAGAAGAGATGTGGCCGCTATGCTCATTCGTGCCAAGATCAATACAAAGAGAGGATGAAAGGGCCTATTTATCGTAAGCATGAGGAAAAGAATCCCAAACATCCAAAAACCTAACCCTAGAAGATGAACCGTCATAAAGTTTGCGGCCCCAAGGTGGTTAGTTGAACAGTCAACTTCCTGGGGTCATAACTTTTGCATACGATATCTGTTTGGGGCGCTCGATAGCCCGTTGGAAAGATCTATCCGAGGACTACTTCGTCGGACCAATATTTCCCAAAAAACGTCGTTTAGGGCCTCAAAACGGCCCCGGAAGTTTAGGACTCGAAAAACTATAGAAAAATTACTAGAAAATTGGCAAAATGGGAAACTGTTTTGAGCTAGTGGAATAGATGGGTGGCCACCGATATCCATCTGGATCGTTTGTTTTTCATTTAACATGGATTTTATTATTTGTCTATATAATTTTATATTTGTGGCGATCAATTTTTTTGTTATATTTATTAATTTTTTATATATTTCGCAATTGTAATTATGTTATAACGTGGCAGGATGATCGAGGAAAAGAAATAGCCTCATAACCAGTAAACAATCAACAATTTTAATTTACATTTACTATGAAATTTATTATTAGTTTGTATAATTTTACTTGTCTGGCAATAAGTTTTTTTATCTTCAACAATTTTTTAAATATTTTGCAGTTCTAATTATATTATAATGTGGTAGGATGATCGTGGAAAAGGGCCAGTCATAGAATATGTAAACCGGTGACAATTTCGACTTACATTTACCATGAATTATATTATTTGGTTATATAATATTATTTCTATGCCAAACAGTTATTTTATTTTTATTTTAAATTGAAATAACACTTCTTTTGTTGAAATATGTAGTCTGCGGGCCATGATGCCCATGATTCGCTTGGCGAAGCGGATTTGTACTCTTCCCCCGACCCAAAGGTACTAATATATGAAAAGATCAATAAAGCCAACATGGAACTTGATCGCTTGTTAGACATTGTAGATCAAATTCCCGAAATCGAGGAAAGGATCTTTCAACTAATGACACAACTTAACACATATAAGGTAATAACCATAATTTGAAGTGATATTTTTATTTTGAATAACAATTATGATATATATTTTTTAATTTTACGTTATCTAAACGAAGAAACATTTTCCTTTCTTATACAGATATTTTTGTAACATGTGGAGCTCGACATGCATGGTCTTAGTAGTAATGGGGCTACGCAAATGCCACAGATTCTGGAAACAGGAACTCGTATACCTTCCAGGCCATTCAGTTCTCCACCTTCCACACTTGTAGTGTGTAGCCATGACACGGACCCCCAGGGAGCCACACGACCAATCACTGGAGGTTTAACAGAGATGAGGCTGATGATTTGACCGATTATATGGTTTCATTTCTTGGAGCGAGACGTGTTACCTCCATTGGGACCATTTTGGGGACATTTATGGTTAATGATGAAGGACTTCCATTAAAGTAAGTAATATTTCCAGGTAGTTTTTAATATTTTACATGTTTCATGTTGTCCATATCAAACACAAATCATCTAGATTTTTATTTTTAAATTAATGATGATATATTTCTTGTGTGTAGGAAACAATGATTTTTATAGGCACTTGGAGACCAAGGCGTTGTTGAATTCACAGAATTACAAACTCAAAAAAGAACTTTTGGATGATCTAGAAGGTCTCTTTGGGGTGGACACATTTAATAGAGATGCGGTTAGCCCCGCATTTGGACAACATTTAAAATATACGCAAAACACTTATATGGCTCACTTGGATAAGAACCCTAGGTACGAGCGGCCTCTCATGATTCCAGAGAGGGAGTGGAAGGCACTGATTGAGGATGCAAAAGAGAAGAAATTAAGAAAAGAAGGAAAGACACCACCTGGTCCCACAAGGTAAATTACATCTTGAATGCATTACCTTCAATTTTATTTAGATCTAAAAAAAGTGTGGGGCATAACATACTCGAAAATTTTGATGATAGGTTTCCTGACACTTCAAAGGAAACAAAAGCAAGGATTTCCAAACATGGACAACACAAGCTAGGCCAGGGAGGCTACTTGAAGTTACAACAATGAATTGTAATTACCCAAATACCTTAACAATATCATTTGTATTGCCTTGCAACTTTTGGGTAATTGTAGCCAATAACATAAAAAAAAAATGCATACTGTTATGCAATGCAAGGCGACGACTTCGGAACTGCAACCACAGAGGAAGACCTCAAGCTTGGTTACAGTTCCGGATATAAAGCTATTGTTGAACGACGAAAAATATTGGGGCAGATCCCAAGATCCAGTGTGAAAGATAAGGTAAATAAAAATCAATCCACATTAGCCTTCCATCACTTATAAAAAACATTCATGTTTGACATTGTCCATATAAAATCTAAAGTATTACATCTTGGTTTTAATCATGGGAGCATCACTATGAATGAGCCTGTAAGTAGTGCATAGTAGTGCGTTGATAGTGGAGTGCCACCAGAAGATGCTTCACCCATGCATCCCCACAATGATGCTACGTTGACTGAGCTCCATGACGGTAATATGGCTAGAACTTAATCATATACTTAATAATTTCGTAGTTATTGATTTTGTACTTTTTTTTAAAACTTTTACATCTAGCATTGTGTCCTTAAAAAGTTTGTGGTTTCAATGGCAAAGAATGTTGTAATCGAGGGTCCTATAGTTGAAGAGGAGCATAGGGAAGCGATTTCAATGATGCCGACCAGTGCACCAGGTAAATAATTACATCGTAGAGGTTTTTTTAACATTATTGAACTACTTCATTGATATTTAAAATTTGGCCTTATAAATTTTACATTTTTTGTTTTTCTAGGCGATGCCTTGTCACAGCGGCTTCCACGCTACGAGTATCATACCAAGCGTACATTGCGTCAGAGGCCGCAAGCATAAACAACTTTTGAAGAGCACCCAGAAAATCAAGACGGCGTTGAAGATGATGAATTACTTAAGATGTATAGGAAGAAGACTAAGAATGTTTGATGAAGTATGATATTATTATAATTAGATAGACAGATGTACTGTACTTGGAACATATTTTGGATGATATACGTCATTTATAAAAACTAGTTTTTTTTACATTTGCCTTTGAATGAATTCCTGCATACTTTTTGTTGCATTACCTTTGAATGAGTTATTGCATACTTTTTTGTACCGATTAAGGTAAAACATGAAATATAGATGGTTAGTACTTAGTTATGTTAAAAGCAAAAGGAAATCAAACAACTTTGTACCTTGTTTTATCTCAACGTTCTTGCTTAGCTTTACAATTCCATTTTATCAATTTTGTATCTATTTAATGCATATTTTCTAGTAGAATATAGATTGGGTATGAGGGAATTGAGAGAGATGTGAGGGGGGGCATAAGAGCTTTCGCCATCACGTGGTTTACCTTGTTCAGTACAGAATAATTTATTGGATCCGTTTAATCTTGGAGCCGCAACCTCCCTCGATCAAACGGAGCAGCATCAAAGTCAATGTTGACATCATTGTTGCTCCGGATCGAGGGAGGTTTGCTCCAATATTAGACGGCTCCAATAAATCATTCTCGAAACCAAGAGGGGCTTATTCATGAGTGTTAGTTAGTTATTTATCTATCAATTTTTTAGTTTGTTATCATCGAGTAAATCCATGTTTGAATCGAAGATGATGAGGGGATAGTCCAAAAAGAAGGCTCAGAAGGTGATGGGAAGCATTGTAAAGGTATGTTGACATTCTCAAAAATATGCATCTTAGACTAGTAAAGAATGGTACAAATATGAATTGTATTTATTTTGTATATATTTATGGATGTTGAATGATTTGGCACTACAGGTACTAGACAAACATAACGATGGATGAGATGCGATGAGGGGAGGTATGTTATTTCCAATTTCATTCCAAATTATGTTCATGTTATGTATTTCATTCCAGATTATGTTCATGTTACTCTGAATTTCACAACTCATGTATAGTTCCACGCCCATGAAAGTAGAAGTGTTTTGCCCCAAAATCAAATATGTAGCAGGCATAGACTATTTGAAACCAATCTATAAGGGTAGTCAGCCAAAATGAACCAATTCTTACTGCTTGAAAACCTCCAAGATGTTGATTGCACTTATGTAAGTAGGCTAGAAGTGAAATAAATGACTCATCAAGGCCTAATGGTATCTAATGTTAAAATTATGGTGACGTTAGGGTTTGAAGGAGAAAATAGTATAGCAGTAGTAGTAAATTTAACAAGACAAATTTAAACATAATTTTCAACTTTTTCAACTTTAACACTCCCCAATGAGCACTGTGTTAAAGTTAAGGTTTCATCTTTCAAACTTAATACCATCTCCTTAGGTGATCTCTAAGAGAAGTCCCCTAAACTACATGATCAGGTCAAGTTCACAATTGCTCCTACATCAGAAATGACCTAAACAATAATTGTATTATATCCATTTGTGACCTTTACTAAATCACCATGGTTAGAATTGAGCTCACAACCTCTCTCCTCCCTCTTATGCATGATCCATCCCTCATCATATCCGATAATTTGAGGCCCAAATGTGTCTAGAGGTGCTTCTTTTATGCTCAAGATTGCATTTATGCCTAGAAGGATACGTTGCACTAATCGAGAAAGGGTGGGAATGATTGGAAGGATTTTACACTAAACAACACTTGAGATGATAGTTGAGTATCCTACCACCACTATCGTCCAAAGCTATTTTTCCTTGAGAATTAGTAGGCCAATTGTACAATGCTAAGGCTTTTGCTTCAATATTTATTGAAAGCTCGAGTCCCCACTCCTATGGGTTGGCTTACTATTCACCAAGGAAACAATCTAAGTCTTGACCCCTGTATTTGAAGAAGGCTCAAACCCCATCTCCTACATTTAAGATTGAAATTAGGGTAATGTTCAACTTTCTATGCAAAAAATCACACCCATCTTCTAGTTGGATTTCTAGCAATCCACTTCACACCTTCAAAACAACTCTTCTCAACAAGTTTTGTTGGGCTATGCCAACTAAGTTCCAAAAATGGGCACCCAATGAATCGGGACCTTAAAGTCCAAGACCAAAGAATAAGTAGAGACTCTTCTAGACACAAGAAAATTACTCATGCTAGGCAATTGAGAGGCAACTTCTCTGCCCAAGTACCTAACACTCATACACTCATCAACTACCCTCCCGAGGAGAAGCTCTTTGACACACATGGTGTATTAGATACCCTATACAACAATAAACTTGAACTTGTCTATCATGCAGTCCATACCACTATAGTTTGGCCCTACCATGCACTCCATTGGACATCTCCTTGAGATTGTATGCCAAATCTGCAAAAAAAGTCAAAGTTGCCAACAAAGAGAAGCTGGGGTTTTTCTATCGAACCAAGCATAAAGGCATCGAAATATTCAAGGTGTTTCAGTTTATGATGTCATTGAAAAAAATGTGCGAGACACACAATAACCTTGTCTCACATATCTCTTGATGGGGATGGATTGGAAACAAGCTCCTCATAATGCAATATCTCTACACAACAATTGTAAAGCTCTTGGATAAATTTGCAAGGCTTAGGTTTGTGCCTCTCTCTTTGTGAAAAGAGGCACAATCTACAACCCAGTATAGGATAATGTGTCATGCATGTTTGTAATGATAATGTGGCATATGTATGTCAAAAATATTACTTAATAATAATAATAATAAAGGCCAACTTATTATTCCCAACTAGCCTAGATCCACTTTAACCTCTGATCTATCAAGTACCAAGATAGATCAAATTGCTCCAGGTGCAAACCTTTTTAAGGGTGTAAAGAATTAAGTTAATTTTTGCACCTTAAGAGATTTGGGCCCTATCGATGCTTGATAGATCTATGGTTATGATGGATCTAAGCTAGTATTTAACTCTATGGAAGTTCAAAATTACTTCACAACTAGGTTATCCACTTTCTCAAAGGTTGTCTACACCACCTAAGGCATTAGAGTCTAGAACAAACCAATTATTGGACAACTTGACACTATATCATATGCCTTCCTCATTTGGATGACACCTTGGTAGGAGACAATTGGCTACTACTAATGCTCATGCATGCCTTGTAGGACTCAGGCTTGAATTTTGTTTGGAGAGGCCAACAATTTGACAAGTCTACCTTCTAAAGTACCATATCTAAGGTGGCCATTTTTATCACACTGATTGACCAAAATGCAATCAATCACATGAAGTCCCTTTCACAAAGAAGAGTGGAAGGTCCTACTATTTCCAACCACTCTCAAACCATTAAATCCTTCAAACCTATATGAACTCTCTAGTGCTTGGAGCATGGCATAATCCAATCCCCCGAAATGACTAGATGAGATTTTGGGAAAATCTACAACACAACTCAAACATGGACTCCCTCTTCTATATAGGTAACCACTTTTTATTTCCACATGCTAACAATGAGGGATATAAACATATCCAAGGAGCCACGCCTCCAACACTTGGGCCCAAATCTAGTTTGGGTAGCTAGACCTCACCTAGAAGGACTAGATGTCTCATTGACTATTAATGCCACTTCTTTGTTACCCATCCTATATTAACCCCTCTATCCTAAACACAACAACCATAAGAAGAACAATTGGCCAATAAGTTCCCCACTTGTAAATTAGATACTAAGTATCACGTTTGTAACTCATCAGACCATTCATGTTCTATAAGATAATAAACATCCCTCCTTACCCTTTTGGTTTGAACATCTCTCCTCACTCCTTCAATCCTACTCCTCTCTCTCTCTCTCTCTCTCTCTCTCTCTCTCTCTCTCTCTCCTAGAAAGGTCAATGTTCCCAAAATACCAATCCTTTTTAAACCTTTCAAATCTCAATATGACTTGTATAAAATCGCTTTAAAAAAGCACATTTCCAAAACAGACAAAAGCCCTCCTTACACTTTTAGCTTGACCATCTCTCCTCACTCCTTAAACCCTGCTCTTCTTTCCCTCTCCCCTTGAAAGGTCAGTGATCCCAAATACCAATCCCTTCTAAACGTTTCAAGCCTCGATATGACTTGTAGATGGTTTCTTTAAAAATGCACAAAGCCAAAACAAACAAAACCCCTACACCAAGAATCCTTAAATTTAATTTGTCACCCCTTGATTAGCAAGGGTCATATGTTGATAAATCATGGTCTGCGATCATATCACAAACATTGTTCCTAAGATGAGATTTGTGGTCTCATCTAGATCATTAGTCCCCTTGAATCATGCTCAGATGGTTCATGTGCCTCGGATGTACCTAGTGGAGATGGTGTCAAATGCACTAGTGTTTTGATATATCTCACCCTCATTGACACTTGGAATGTTTTCTTTTGTGTTGATTTGATTGTGGGATGTTGCTTTTATGCTTGGATAATGACTCATAAAACTCGAATTGCTGCTCATTACTTAGGCATACCATGGTGTTATCATAATTTTGCATTAGGAAGTGCATCGTTTCTGAATGTTGAGTTACCCTAATGAACTAAGTTGGTGTTACATCCATTTCACAAAATTTTGCCTAGCCATTTTTCATTTCACTATCCCTTTCATCTATTTCCATCATTTTCCCCTTTGTAAGTGATCTATCACTAGTAATTATTCAAGGTCTCATAACTATTCCCATATATGAATGCCTAAATTAAAGCTAAAAGAGTATAGTACTCTAAGGGTGAAGTTGTTAACTTAAATGGAAAGGAACATGAGAATCACCCCCTTCCTAAAAGCCAGGTTCCCTATGTCCCAGGTTATCAAAGCTAAATCTAAAGTAAAGGGACTAAGCCAATGAAAAGGCTAATGAAATAAATGAAAAATCAAATCAAATAAAGGGATCGCAAACAGAGGCACAAGGAAAGGATAACCATGATAAAACACCCATTTTCATAAGGCACACATTTAGAAGAAATATCTATAACCCTAGCTCTTGAAAGCTAAGGGTAGACCTATTACACTCAATTGCTATGATGGTTCACTTGTAAAGACCTCCTCTCTTTCCTAAGTACCACATTTAGTGCATCACCTTCACCTAACTTAGTGATCTAGTTTATTTCATTTATTATCTTCATATTTGGATGCATTTCCTAAGTTAGATATTGGTTGACCCATTTAGCACTTAAGCTCTATTGTTTTCACAATATAACACTTGCTATGAGACATGTTGATGATTCCTAGGTACATTATGTGGGGTGCCGCTTTTGCTCATACACATATGGTGGTGCATATGGTGCCTAGATGATGGATGATGACTTCTAGACATGTGGGAGGTAGTTGGAATTTTTTTGGGCCATTCATTGCACATTGGAACCTATTTTGGAGGAGTTTGTTACATGTTGGACCTATCCTTGTCATCATTTATGTGACATCAAAGACAATTTAAGGAGTTGGTTACATGCATTGATGGAGCACTCTATATGGTGACCCTTCGACATGGAAATATTTTGCATAAAACCCCAAAGGCTTAGGATGGAATTGTCATGTATTTTGCAAGTATTCCAGCTCCAAGCAATTTCAAACTAAGCCCAAGGAGGGCTATCTCTAAGACCCCATGAACCAAAGGATTCAAGGCACTTGTCATTTTCAATCTCACCAACCATAAAAACAAAAAAATGTTTTCTTTTATGTTTCCCTTTTGTTAGCTAGAAATATGAATATTATAGGGCTGGTTTATTTTCAAAATTTCCAAGGCATCAAGGATAGGTAAAATATAACCTTATGCATCATTTTTAGGCTTGTTTTCATTAAATTTATTTATGTTCTACATCAATTTCCTAACAGCAATTAAAACATAATTAAATCTTCTCCTAATGCTTCATAAAATATCTTTTTATTAAGATTTTGTGCTAGATTAACTACATTAAAATCTGGGTTGTTTCATCAAGTTTTAGGAATATTTTGGTCCAAATGTACTAGTGCATGGGCATACAAGACATCTCTCAAAGTCATGGGCTCCATGGACTCCCTCTAAAAGGTGACAGTCCCCCACCCAATTGCTTTGACAATCGTGTCATCTCCCAACACCACCTCTAGATCCAAACATGTCTGAGTGAACTCTAAAAACATATCTCGCACACCTATCATATGGCTAGAAGCTCCATTATCAATGTACCAGGTGCATGTGGTGGTGGATGCACTCAAAGAATGGCCAACCAACAGTGAGTACTCATTCTCTACCTCTGTGTTGGTAATGGATGCTCTCTCTGAATGACCAACACAAAGAGAAAACTCTCTCAAACCGTGTTGTATACCCATCAATCTCAATTGAAGCTGCAGTCTACTTCATCTTCTTCGTGTTCGAGCATTGTTCACCATAGTGCCCAAACCCATGGCAAGCCAAGCACTTGACTTTGCTCAAATATTTCTTCTAATCACCACCTTGCTGCTTAGCCCCACCCTTGGGACCCTTCTTGGACTTCTTCTTCTTCCCTTTAGCTGTCAAATCCACATTCTCCTCATCATCCTTAGTGTGAGATGAACTACCCTGCACATATCCTCTCCAGGTCTCCTCCTGAATGAAGTCATCCCAAAGACGATCCCAAGAAGACATGTTTTATCTTGCTACAATGCCTCCACAAACACAGCCCATGGATTGGCCACGCCATTCAAGGTTGTCTGCACTAGCTCACTGCCCTCAACCTTCTTTCCAACTACTCCAAGCTCATCTCTCACCTCAGTGATCCCAGTAAGGTAAAGATGCCACATTTTCATATTTGGCCATTCTAATGCTTTTCAATTTCTCTCTCAATACCATCTTTTGATTTTCATTGGAACTTTGATACAAATTGGTTAAGGCATCCCACATTTGATAAGCATAGTCTTTACCAGTCACGTGTGGGATCACATGGTCCTTCACTGCATCAAGGATAATTCTCTTATCCTTGATATCCTTCTTGTCAAAGGTTGCCTTAGTTGCTGCATCTGCAGTTGTGGGAACCACTACGGGCTTAGCTTGTGTTCTATTCACTATATCCCACAACTCATTCTCCTGCAAAATCAGCACAATCCTTGCTTTCCAAGCAATAAAATTGCCTGCCCCATCCAACCTATCCTCTATCCTCAAACCAGTGGCCATCTCACTGAAAAATGCAAGTCTAACAACTATGCCTGGTGAACAAAAGAAATCTCTCTCAAGTTTGAAAATCACTACTCATTAATTATGCTCCCCTTTCTTTAACTCGGCTCTAATACCATGTAAAATTCACTGCTTTCACAACCCAATTTTCAAAACATAAGTTTAATGCCCAACCCCATTCAATTAATGGTTGCTGCAAATGAAGTTTTCCCTCATAAACAATTATGTGATTGAAACACTATGGAAAATTTACAAGTTTACTGAGCATAAAATTAAAACTCAACCACATTAAAAAATTTAGAGTCTGATTTTTGGGCAATGCCCCAAGAAAAACCCCCTAAGGGGAAAACATGTGAGTGAGAGATTTTATTACTTTCTTCATAAAAGAAATGTACAATAGTATTACACAATTAGTACAAATTGTCTCAACCAACAGAAGACCAACTTCAAAGCCTCAATTTCTGTGTTGTAGAAGCCTTGAAATCCATGCATTAAATTTCTAGAAATTCGTGACCTTCTCAGGCCTACTCAAATTGTTACTCAACTCCTCGAATTTCGTGCTTGTCAAAGTATTCAACCTCAATTTTTGTGCCCACTAGTAAAATAGTACAACATCTTGAATTTCATGCAGTCTCTGCCTTGAAATTCTTGCCCATTCAACTCAAAAAACGTTGTACGGATACCTGTACGAATTGCAATAAATTAGCAATCAATCTCCTCTAAAATCATGTAGCAATTCCTCCTCAAACTGTGTGCCCCTTCTCGATTTCCATGTTGTTGGTTAACTGCTATAAGTTCCTCGATTTGTGCCAAAATCTCTCTACAAATCATGCCTCTCTTTACTGCTAGTATGGCCTTGGAATTCGTGCCAGTTCTTTGTTCCTAGGAATTTGTGCCTTTACTCAACGTTCTTCTCTCTCTCAAGGAACTCGACTTCTCCAACTCTCTTGGTGAATGAATTTAATGCCTTTCCTTTGCCTTTTGGTTTGCCTCGTGAGGGTAGTTGAAAGGTCACAAGATCAAGGGCCCTAATTTAATCTTGAGATTGAAAATCAATGGATGAGAATAACTCACTTTTATCTCCATAATTAATTATTCTCTTAACTCTTCATTAAATATTTGAAAGTCACTTTACATCTGATAAAGTGAAATTCATTACACATCTCATGTAATTAATGCAAGGGTCATGTCACTATTCCCCTTTTAGTGACTTAGGCACAAAGTCATTAGGGGAACACTTTCAAGGTACAAAATCAAAATCAACCATTCCGCAAATGGTATTATGACTATGGCTCAATCACACAACTTGTCCTCAAAGAAAATCAACCCCTTCCAAAGATAGAAATGAACCAAAAACCTCTAGAAAAAAGTAAAAACGCATGTATCCTTACCGGATACAACAAAAGTGTGCCCGTACTAAATGTGGCCAGTAACCATATGAAAAGCAATTTTGTATCTAATAGTAGAACTACCGAGAAACTCCCTTAAAATGACTTAAACATGATACAACGTAAAATTACTAACCCGAAACACTCTTAAAATGACAAACCACTATCAGTTTAAGTAGATGCTTCATGATACCAATGATTTTATTGGAAAATTGGAACAATCTGTCACCTTCAAGACAATTATGAAGGTCAATCCAGAACAGCCTTGACTGGCATCAGCACATAAATAGGAAACAACGGAGCAAGAATTGTTGGACTTTTAACAGATTCTTTCTATTTTTTTGCAAGTTTTTATTAAAAGAAAAGGTATGGCTCCCGCATTCACCTATAAATTTGTAAAAGGTAAAGTGTATCCATATTCATTTGACCTTAAGATTCATCAACCCTAAACAGAAAAGTCATTAATCTAGATTCCATATACCATAAGTAACATGCTCTCCTAGTTTGTATTGAACATAGACATTGGCCTTTAGATTCTTTTACCAGTACCCAGCAAATATAGTCTTACAAGTTTATGTCGTACAAGCCCGCCCATGTTTTAAAACTCGGACTCGGACTCTTTTCAGACTTGGACTGGTTTGAATTTTATGACTAAGTTTATTTAAAAAATACATAAAATATTAAAAATATATATATATTTTAAAGACTCCGGATCCTTAGATACAAAATATGCAAAATCTGCTAACATATATACCATGTGAGGGTGAATATATCAAAATGGCGCCAAGTTCAATACATATCTGAAACAAAATAGATAATCACTATAACTCTAGAATCCACTAGAATCCAAAACACAACATGCTACAAGGCCCTAGCCTACTACATTTCACTTATCAATAAGAATCATCAAACTCATCACCACTGTTGGAAATGGGATCCTCAGCATGAGCTACAGGACTCGTCATACTCCTCAAGGACATCTGCAACTACAATAGTGCTACTAATAGAAGCACATTTAATCCCCTGCCATGCTTGGTGCTACTACTAGTGAATTAGAATCCAAACCAGTCCACCCCAAGTCATCAATATCAGGATCAAACTCTGTCAGATGAGTCTTCTCTACACATTGTGAGCTTTGAGGTTGGATCAATATCATCCAACACAATGTGATCTATATCAGGTCTTTTGTTTAATAACTAGAGCAGTTATTTTCATTTATAGAAATCCTGTTTTTTAGGAATAAGAACTGCTATTTTTTAGATTTCTATTTTTTAGCAGGTCTATATTTCGTAGGTAGCATGTCGCCGAAGAGTAGGGTGATATCTGGCATCTTCTAATGGATTAGTGGACTTGTCTTCTGTTTGGTGCAGTTCAGTTAACTAGAATTCTGAAAACTGCTAAGTCTGCTGAATTTGGCATGGGATCTGAAATTTTGTTTTCATCATATGAGGTCCGATGAGGTTGGAACCCCTCTCAAACATCCTGAAAAAATTAATGATAATATAACAAATTTAAAATAAAAATGTATATTTCCCTTTCCACCCTTCTACTTTAAGAATTTTATATTATCATCCGAGGTTGGCTTGTGCCAGTGTTAAGCAAATCGTTTATCCCCTAAATAGGGCTATGATCTATAGGAAACCAAGCAAGGATAGACTCAATTGAGTAGGTATTGAGTCAGCTGAGTTGGACTGGTTTTGGTACCAAACCAACCAGTTCGTACACCAAACCGGCTGGTTCAGTACCAAACTGGTTGCCAGAGTCAATTCGATGGTCAAGTCAGTGCCCTTGAGGGCCAACTTTCTATATGTAAGGGTATGGTTGATATTAGGACAATAAGATTGGAGAAAAATGTCAAGACAGTTCAACGGCTATGAGACTATTTCTGTTTTACTATAAATAATATTAACATAAAACCTGATTTCCTTGTCACGAAACAACGTAAAATTACTTGTTTTGAGCTAAAACAAAGTAATCTTTCAGTGCATCTCTGACAGATGATAAACAAGTTCTACATCCCACTGATTTTTTAATAGCAAATAGAATTAGTCAGCTTTTCAGTAGTTTGCTCGAATCAATTTGCACACTTTAACTCGGTAACTAAAACTTCGGTTTCAAGGATTTCCACTATATAACAATCAACCCTTGTTTATAGTATATACATGCAGCTATTAAATTGGTATTTTCTAAAGCATACCAAAGACTCCCAAAATTGGTATTTTCTAAAGCATCCTAAATACTTCCAAACCTAAAATACAGCTTTTACTTTTTATTGTCATCCTTTTAGTCTTGTCAATTACTAAATTCATATGCATGAACTTACTAAAGCGTGACAATTCATTGAGTTCCCACAATTAGAAAAAAGATGATCGGGTATCTTTTCAAAGACCCTCTCTTGTACCAAAGTCGAGAGGGTGAAAAACACAAGACACTCTACTACACTCATTAGGATGACACAGCTATAAAGCCTATGTCCATAATTCCCCTGATGATTTCATGTCCATAATGTCCATTGGATGGCAAAGCTCAGAAACTGTGGATGCCATATTTTTTTAGAGGCTAGCATACTGCACTCTATAGTTCTTTTTTCAGCAGGGTAACCCCAATAGAAAAAGGACGTATCTTTCTTCAGTTTATATGCTATTTAGTATTTTCCTTAAGTATAGAAAAGATATTGAAAATAAGAGTTATTATTTATTGAAGACCTTCCATTGCTTTGAGAAACATGACTATGCAATCTTCACCAACAAGCTGGATTCGCTTCTGACCATGTTTGACTAGAGCCCTTCTGCAGGGTGCATAGTCACCCTATCGAAATTCATAAAAGCAAAGATTGATCACATCCATGTGACAATCTCCAAGGAAGTCTATTGTGAACATTATACTATGATTTGTTTCATTGAAAATCCATATCAGTTCTTAGTGAAACACTGTAAAGTAAAGAAATCCTTGGAAAGATTGATATTCGTTACAAAAGATATTACCAACTATACAATGGGATATAAGTGCCAAGAACAAACCAAATAAATCATATGAGAATGAGTATGTAAATCAATATTCAGTACAGATGTCTCTTGCTTGTAGAAGAAGTATCACTGTTCAGTAACAATTATTTTTTGAGCTGTGACATTGTAATTTTATTGTTGGACTATGCAGCATTCCATTCAGGTCATAGGATAACTGAATTGTGCTAGCATTCTACTCAGACCATAGTGTGACTGGATTTTCATAAAAAATATACCAGAAAAAATCCAGGAAAAGCATAAAATGCATTCCACTTAAATGAAATCATCATGCAGACATCCAGATATCTTCTTGTCAATCAGAGATCCGAACAACAGTGATCTAAATAACACTAGTCATTCCAAGCTTCTTTATATTAGCTATCTCCTTTGCAGGGTTTAAACCCTTGGGGCAAGCCCGAGTGCAGTTCATGATAGTATGGCAACGGTATAATTTGAACTCATCAGTTACTGCATCTATCCTCTCCTCCGTATACTCGTCACGGCTGTCACTTATCCACCTGCAATTAAAAACGAAATTTACATCATAAGTCTTATTATTAATCCTATCATCTTCGAACCAGCAGCAAATCCAGAAGGAGTGCTTAATTCTAAGCTAAGCATTGCCACTCCCATTCCCCTTCCTACTTTCTATGGCATAGCCCACAGTTCTGCGTACTTTCACATAATGAAGAAAACAAACAGTCAACATGCAAGATTTGACCACTGCACTGCTTATATTCACAGACAAAAGCATTAGAAGAATACAATAAACATTTAATTTATATCCATTTTAAATTGCTCTATTACTCCATTCCCTTGTGTCCAAACTTTAAAGTTTCCTGTTGGAAACTTCAACATGCAGAATGCATATGAATTCATGTTTATATAAAGCTATACTTATGCACATGCATCAGGCACACTTTCTGCATTTCACGTTAAGCTACTACAAAGAAGCTTAGCGAAATCTTCAACAGACAAACTTCATCATTCACTTTGACATAGATAACAATAAATCATGTCTCTTGTTCACGTCATGTTGCACTTCCTTAACACATACATGGAGGGATTGTAATTTGTTCTAACCATGAATTTAATTCATACGGTGAATTACTCTTCAAACCAAATGTAATGTTAAAAACTCATACCCTTTACAATGTTTTTCGTGAATCTAAGCTAAGACCGTTGTTCTTATTTCTCTACAAACTTCCAAAATTCGGCAATCTCTCTTCCAATATACAGTTTTGGGTGTTGTTGCCATGTAGTGACATTTATTATGTGATGTATTTTCAAGTTCTCTCTAGTAGTACAAACTTCAGCCTGCGCTCTCTTTCCATTAAAATGGCAATAAGATGAAACCTTTTGTAAGCCTAATTCTATCTTTATAAGATGCTTTAGCTCACATATTTAAGGACATAACTAAATTTCTTGATGCACTTGCACTTGTGTGCCATAGCCATGTCATAAGTGATTTCAGAGTATTTGATTTTTTAAACCAGAAAGGGAACTTTTCAAGTGGATACTTGCATGCATAAGATATGAAAACAAGATTCCAAAAATGGATAGAAATAGGGATCTTAAAATAATTTCAGGATTACATCAAGAATATACCAAAGAGTGGTCTAGCAGCAAGCAGCAAGGTAATAGGGCTTGTATTAAAAATTTAAGACACAGACCCAGGTTCAAAACCCAAGTGGGTGTAGATGAGGCCAGGTGCAAGCCCTGGATGATTTTGATGGCATTGCACGGCAGCTTATCCAGATTCCAAAGCAACAGCTGTCAGTTTCTATAAGTAGTATTTCCCAAAAAAAGAGGTCAGAATGAATTTTAAATAAATCTTTTATTTTTTACTAAACATATCTATGGCGTATTGTACAGATGTGGCAGGAGAAACGGAATAAGCAGTGTAGTGAAATAACTTCCAAGATGGATACTTTAGGCCTTTGTGCCTCGAGATGTTTGTCATGACAACTGCAACTGAAAACAAGTCAAAAGTGTAATGAAGCATTCTTGGAAAATGGACTCTCTTTAAGATGCCTTCACTAATATTCAGAAAAGAAAGATCAGTCTCATTCAGAAGCTGATGCATTTTATCATTTGATAAACTACCTTGCAGAGAGCCATATTTTTGGCAGTGTTATTTGATTATCAGTGCAACTATCAATATCTAATCTATGTAGAATAATGTAGATTGTGTACAGTTATGGTATAATGTTCACCAGAACAAGGAACAATTTGGCATTGCTGAAGAGCAAGAGTGTGGCTTGGGGAAAACTTCGAAAAGACACCTAGGAAGCTCCACATGATTGAGATTCTAGAAGAGGATCAGCTGGGGTTGGATGGAAATTAGGCAGAGCAAATAGCAGAAGATGAGGAAGAATGTACTGACATGGATGACAGAGATTGGCAAGACATTCCAATAGTTTCCATTGCTACCATGCATGGAATGACCCAATATCAGACCCTGGGGGTAAGGAGCAAGGTCAAGGGGTGGACTGTGGTTGCACTTATCAATTCTGGAAGCACCCATAACTTCATAGGTTACAAGCTATTAACATAGGTAGGGCTGAAAGTTAACCCATTACTAAATTTCTAGTGACAGTGGCAAATAACACTGCCATGGTTTGCATAGGAGTGGTTAAAACTTAATAGTGAAATTACAACTGGACAATTATGAATTAAGTTCTGATTTTTATATGTTGTAGATCTATCAGGGGTGGATATGGTCATGGGAGTGCAGTGGTTGAATACCTTGGGAAAATTTTGAATAAATTGGCGGAGCTGTAAATGAAATTTGAAGGAGGGCAGCAGAGCTCATCACAGTTAGAGCTGCAGCTCAGTGCAAAAAAGCTGATTCCAGCAAACAATTGGCAAAACAGCTTGCTAAGGGAGAACTGTGTTTCAGTGTCCAATCTAATTCTATGAAAGGTTTGCATGCCAACGTAAAGGTGCAGAAAGCAGCAACGAAAGGGGTAGTGCAGCAATCGATAGTTGAAATTGTAAATGTATTACAGGATCACCCCCACGGGCTGCCACCAAAGAGGGGTTAAGAACACATCATTTTCTAAATGAAATAAATCTTAAATGAATCCTCAGCTCTTGCACCACAACTTGAGGAATGGCTTAGCAATGTGAAAAGATGGCAAGGATACCTAGATGACAAGGATTGGGCAGACAAATGTTGAGGACAAGGACCTTATTTACGACTCGTCTGGATCCCATCTCACAGAAGTCTATTTGGGCCTATTCTACTAAATTCGGCATCTTCATCCTCTGTGGCAACATGTGCAAATTTTTGTACCCTCTGCAAGCCAGCTTCTTGCCATCTTCACAAAACCTCTGAAAGAAACCACCTTCACCAACTTGTGGAATCGTATCGGTACAGGACATACAGTGTTCAAGGGGGGATTATATGTAATAACTTCTCTACTTTGTTCTTGTTCAACATTAAGGGGGTATGCGAATCTTGTGATGTAATATCTTTTCTCCATAGTCCCCTGTTCAAATTAAGGGGGCATGTTGAATACAAGCATGTAATCTTCATTTTTAATATGATCGACCTTATATTGTAATTGGGTACCTATAAACCCACTCTCTTTTTCAACTAAAATCAACCTTACATTTAGTTGGGTATTTATACACTCGCTCATTTTCAACTATCATCAACCTTATATTGAGTAGGGTATTTATACACCTGCTCTTATTTCTGAGCATGCCCGACCTTTGATTGAGTTGGGCATTTATACACCCACTCTTATTTTTTGACTAAGGCTGACCTTGTATTTAGTTGGGTATGTTACCATGTATACAGCCCCTCTCGCTTATATTACTCATTCTTCTCTGTGGGCCCCTATTTACTTAAGGAGAGACATTAAGAATGGCATAAGCTTCACTTTCAGTCATTTCAACACTAAGAGCTAGGTTGTGTATTTATACGCTCACTCTCATTTGTATTCATCATTCTTCTTTGTGGTCCCCTATTTAGCTTCAACGGGGATGTTGACATCAGTTTAAGGTTCACTTTCGATCAAGACTAACCCTATATTGTCTTAGGGTCTAACGTAGTGTTAGGTTAGAGTGTGCTTTTAGTGTGTTTTTGTACTTTGTAATCAAACAGTCACGATCATGTCTTACAAATGATTGGTTCTACAGTTCAAACATCTCCTTGGTATTAACAACACTCGAACCAAGGCTTAGTGTCCAATTGGTCCATGATCCCTATTTAAAGAGCATGGAGGGTCATTTGTTGAGGGTCGAACTAAGAGATGTTCATGAAATTATTTATGCATTAAACAATTGCCCAAGTGCCATCCATTGTTTCCCTCCTTTAGGGTTTTAAGTTTTAACCACGTCAACATTGCTATCCTTATCTTTGATCTGTGTGTGAGCATTTGTCTTGAGGTGCTCGACCTATGTGGACATACCATGTTTTTCGAACATGATATCAGAGCACTTTTGAAACTTTGCTCCTTTGTTGATCGAGATTAGGTCTAGTAATGTGTTGCATGCACAAAGTGCAATCCTGTTTCTGCAATTTATAATCATTTTAGGTGGAATGCACTGCTCCATTACATCTGAAATGTTGTGTCCATCTAAGAGCACCTTTCATTTCGACCAAAACGGCTTCCATTTGCCCCAGATATGGTCTTTTATCTATGGTGATTTGAGAAGGGCAATAAAATTTTCTTTATAAAGTTTTATTTAAATATTTCTGCTTCTTTTCATGGTTTATTTATCATTCTTTGGCAAATTTAAAGTTTCCTCACTGTTGGTTTGCATATGCTCTTCACTCCACACTTCAAGTGTGTTTAGTAAATAAAAAACAAATCCAATGTATAGGACTCATCTCAATCCTTTGTGCTAACTAATCAATAATATTTACAGGTTTTATCCAAGTTCCCGGTACTGTTCTTGGTTTATTTAATATTCCAATGATATTTTTTTGTGTATTTGTGGCCTTGTTTTGGCCCTATTTGATATCCTTGCTTTGGTGTTCGATGGTTGTGGGATAGGCATTTTAAAAATCAAACCCCATCTATTATCTGGACCCATGTTTGTACTTTGTGTTAGATTTTCATACAATTATAGCAGTATAATCAAATGCAGATAATAAACAGGATCACTAAAAGAATAACCAAACACAGAAACAATAGACACAAAGTTTTATCCTGGGAAACCCAACAGGTAGAAAACCCAGCTACCTTCATATAGAGATAATCAGTCCCAAGAACAGAGTACAGATACAAGAGAGAGAAAAAGAAAATTTCTTCAAGTGAAAACTCCAAAAATCACTTCTCCTAGCTGCAGATGCGAACCTCTCTCTCACTAGTGCGAATTTGCTTGTCTTAAGTGGATGACCAAATGAGGCACACAACCTCTCTATTTATACACATGAAAAACTGACTTTTTTCCTTACTGGGCCAACCTAACTTTCCCAAACTGGGCCAACCTGACTGGGGCAGTTCTTCCCATTGTTTGGGGCAGACTGCCCACTGTTTTGGGGCAGTTTACCAGCTGGGCCGACTTGTCTTGGAGGAAGATAAAATAACATTTAATAATTCTTTTCTTTGTGTGTTTTCACCCCAAGGTTTACATTGATTCTTTCAAGGGTTTTACATGATCAAATACATCAATATCTTCTCCCATAGGAGGTACAGCAATAACATAATAAAATGCAATAAGAATAGCTTCTGAAGTTGCACTATTTCCAACACTCCCTCTCAACAAGGAAGGTATTCTTCGGACACGGCCATCATCAGCATCACGATCATCTGAATCTCATTTGTACATCACATTTGTCTCGATCATCTCTATACATACTGAAGGTTGTCAACACAGTCTCAGTCCATCGAGAAGTGTCATCATGCATCTACTCCACACAGTCCATCGGTGGATCCATACATCAGCGCAACAACTCTACACAGTCCATCGGAGAGTCCAACATGCATCATCTCAACCCAGTCCATTAGGGATCAATACAATGTGCCTCGGATCAACCCATTCCATTGGGGAACATGCACAAGGACAACGTGCCTCAGCTCAACCCAATCCATCGGAGAACATGCACCAACTCAACCAGTCCTTCGGCGAGTCCAAGAGTACTAGTGTGCACCAGCCTCTCCATCTTGTCTCAGGATGTCTAAGAGATCTCCTCACTCTTTTCAGAGTGATCTAGAGAATGGACTAAATCTCTCCATCAAGTCCCATGATGTCTGAGAGATCTCCCCACTCTATAGAGTGTCCGAGAGTGTGCGCTTGCCTCTCCATCCCTTCTCAGGATGTCCGAGAGATCTCCTCACTCTATCCCAAAGTGATCCGAAGAATGCAGTGGCCTCTCCATCCTATTGGGATATCCGAGAGATCTCCTCACTCTATCCCAAAGTGATCCGGAGAATGCAGTGGCCTCTCCATCCTATCAGGATGTCCGAGAGATCTCACTCCATCTCAGAGTGATCCGAAGAATGTTTGGCCTTTGTATCATCTTTTCCTCTCAAGGAGGGACACGTTCTCTTCCACACCAAGTCTTCCACGAAAGTATACAAACTTTATCCTCAGAAGAGGCTTGGTAAGAACATTTGCAGTCTGGTCATCTATCGAAACACACTGTAGCTCGACCGCACCTTTCTACACCATATCATGAATGTAGTGATACCGAATCTCTATATGATTCAACTTGTCGTGGAATACAGGATTCACTAACATCCTGCACGTAGCTCTGGTTATCACAGTGAATCACAATTGGTTTTGGAATCTAGCCAAACAATCCCTCAAGGAGTTTCCGAAGACATACAGTTGCCCGAGCTGTAGTGCTAGCAGTCATGTACTTGGCCTCTGCAGTACTAAGTGCTACTAAGGTCTGCTTCCTATTGCACCATGAAATCACTGCAGAACCCAAGCTGAAGCAACACCTGGAGGTGCTCTTCCTATCTGCAGCACATCTGGCCCAATCTGAATCTGAAAATCCCTACAATCTCAAGTCACATTTTGAAGCATATCTCAAGCCATATCCCACAGTGCCATGCAAATACCTTAGCACATGTTTTGCAGCAACCTAGTGAATCTGTCTCGGCTCACTCATGAACTGGTTGAGGGCATTCACTACAAAACATATATCCCGTCTAGTATTTGTCAGGTACATCAAAGATCCAATCAGTTGGCGATACATAGTAGGATCAATCAAATCTGAATCAGAAACAGAGTCTCTCAGCTTCTTCAGATTTGCATCCATCGGTGTGGCAATGGACTTGCAGTCCAACATTCCAAATCTCTTCAATATGTCAATGGTGTACTTTCCTTGACTCAAGAAAATCTCATTATGCCTCTACCATACTTCTAATCCCAAGAAGTAAGCATCAATCCAAGATCCTTCATTTCAAATTCAGAGGCAAGCATAATCAACTCCTCTATGCTGACCACCAGCTTTCTCGGAGCAGAAGATCACAATTGCTTACTAAAATGTAAGTATCCATCATGTTGATGACCAGGTACATCAAGGATCCTCTCAGCTGTCAGAATGAATCTACCAGCAACGCTATCAGTGTAGTCATGTTGGATCTGCTCGGTATCTCAACTGTGTTCTTCCTTATCCTAGGAAGATCTCAACACATCATCAATAGGCCAAGATCCTCAACTCAAGGGCTAACTCCCTCTGAAATGCTAGAGAGGGAGATGATCTCACCTCCTTAAGATCTATCAGCTTCTCATCCTTGATCTTCAAATCAGATCCTCTAGGCCTGTGGGTCATGTATCAAATATAGCTAGATGTGTTAGATCCTTGTCTGTTTCCATCTAACTGCTTTGTCTAGGATTCATCCTTCTAGACTGAGAGTCATGCTCCTAGAAGCTTCCTACTTTTGATTAATCCGAACATCAACGGGATTCATGTGTCCATCACTTGTTCATCGGAACAAGTCTCATCATCCTTCTCTTGTAGGCCATATCATATGGTCTTTTCCCTACAAGTCAAATCCCAGGATTAGTGACATTGCATAATCAAATTTAACCAATTTCTATTTCAATGCAATGGCAATAGTTTACACAGGTATCTAGGCATCTTGGCTAATGCGTCAGTATAACAATCATAAACATGTCTCCCAAACACATATAATAACTATCTAGATGTCTGTTATCTCCACTAGAACATGCCAGCAAGAGTGTGCACTACTCTAAGCATGTAGGAAGGAGATATCATCTAGACTAGCTCCATCAGGTCTTCATGGGATGTTGTGCAGCTCATATAACAAGTACAACAAGTGCCTACGGTACTACATCAAATGCTCAACACACTTCAAGATAGTAAGACAAAACAGATCTATGTGAGCAATGAAATCAAATACTTATCTTTTATTTTTTTTGTGGGTGGGATCCCACTGCCTTCTTGTGGGAACCATGAGAGACCTTTGTTCTTCATTTTCTTGTTGGGAGCCCATCGCAGTCTAGATCTTCATATCATCACCTCAACATGGGGCGCACTAGAACAAGAACTCTGAACGATCATCATTCCTTGACTTCTTGTGAGGAGTGTCTTCATCGACATCAGCAGTTGAGGCTTCATGCTTACTTATGTTTGAACTTCGACAATTACTGGCGTAATGGCCACATGTCTTGCACTTGAAACATTGAATATGCAAGAGATCCTTCTTTTTCTTCTTCTAATCTGGAGAAGGACTTGATCTCCTTTATTGATTCTTATAGTTATGAAACTTACTTCCTTTTCCTCTGCCTTTCTTGACATGAAATGTAAATGCTTGATTTTCTTTGGATTGAGAGCCATGAAGTTTATGCCTTCATGCAATCCTCGTCTCTTCCTGAGTGCAATCTGCTCATAACCTATCAAATTTGGGCAACTTGGTTCATCCACTTATACTTTGGATAAATGATTCCCAGGAGGAAGGGATACGATTTAATGTGATTATGACAAGCTCCTTATCATCAAGGGATTCTCCACTAAGACTTGTCATCTTCTGTTTCGAGTTCTGGAACCTTCTCGTTGACAAACTTCAAAAGATCATTTTCTTCTAATATGAGAAGAACCCTAGACTTCCAAGAAATGAAATTGGAAGCCCCATCAAGTCGATCTTCAACCTTCATTCCAATCATCTTGATTGTGGATCTGGACCAGAAACCCTAGCAGGAGCTAGGTTAAAAATGAAGTTTGGATTCTTGCAAAACTAACTCCACAGATAGATGCTCCCTATCAAGGCGAGTTGCGAGAAGGTAAGATCAAACCAAATTTGTGGATCGGCCCAAAACTTGAAACCCTATTTTCTGCAGTAATTGTCGCAGCTATAGAATTAGGTCAAAAATGACACTTCTCAGAACTGGATTTTTCCTTCACCAAAAGATGCACCTTCCCTAAGGCAAAGTTTCCAATCCTCTTTTCAAGCCAAACTGATAAGGGAAGGCCCCGAAAGTGAAACCCTAGTTTCCGGCAATGGCTTCTTCTAGTACTGCGCTGATACCATGTTAGATTTTCATACAATTATAGCAGTATAATCAAATGTAGATAATAAAAAAGATCACTAAAAGAATAACCAAGCACAGAAACAATAGACAAAGTTTTTATCCTAGGAAACCCTACAGGGAGAAAATCCAACAACCTTCGTATAGAGATAATCAGTCCCGAGAACAGAGTACAAATACAAGAGAGAGATTAAGAAAAAAATTCCGAGTGAAAACTCCAAAAATCACTTCTCCTAGCTGTAGAGGTGAACTTCTCTCTCACTAGTGCGAACTTGCTTGTCTTAAGTGGATGACCAAATGAGGCACACGACCTCTCTATTTATACACATGAAAAATTGACTTTTTCCCTTACTTGACCAACCTAACTTTCCCAAACTAGGGCGGTTCTACCCATTGTTTGGGGCAGACTGCCCACTGTTTTGGGGCAATTTACCCACTAGGCCGACTTGTCTTGGGGGAAGATAAAATAACATTTAATAATTCTTTTCTTTATGTGTTTTCACCCCAAGGTTTACATTGATTCTTTCAAGGGTTTTACATGATGAAATACATCAATATCTTCTCCCGTAGGAGGTACAACAATAACATAATAAAATGCAATAATAATAGCTTCCGAAGTTGCACTATTTCCAAAACTTTGATGTGTAAATGTTGAGGCCATATCTTGTCTCAAGCCCTATCTTCCATGGCTGGACGTTGCAGTGAGCATCAATGTCATTTCTCTTGTTGCTCCCTCCTTTTTGAAACCCCCTCTAAGTCGACAATTATTGTGGTTTTGAACACCTTCCTTGGAGACATAGTTACCTTGGGGCATTACCCAAGGTCATTACCACCCTTTGCCAAAGGTCGCCACTTTCAGCATGGCCCTTTCAGACCTAATAAATTTAAACCAAAGGATGTAAATGGATCTTCTACACCACTTTAGAAGCCAACTACAAACTAACACCATGTTAGCATGCATAGTTGCATACCAAGACAATGCCACCTCAAAAGCACATAAAACAAGATAGACACATGGATCAGCCACATGTTGCCACCTTGTTGCACATGTACTACCACATGGGCTAATCATTGCCTGCCATGTTAACAAGCCACGTCAGCGCCCTCCCTCAGGTCACTTGTTCCTTCGACGTTTTCCATGGCAGCAATCTAAACAACACGCCACATGGCGCCTTCACAGACTACCACATGTCACTTTGGTTAACCCCCTGTGTTGGCATTTTAACTTTTCATAATGATTTTCAAAAGGGCATAGCTTTTTCATTTGCAGAGTAAGTTTTTTTTGTTTTCAACTAATTTTTCATGCTCTCCACACTTGTGTGGTGTATGTATTTCTGCAAATTTAATTATTTTTAACTCATTGTCTTGCAATTTTTACAGACACTGCATTCTAATCCCAATTTCTCAAACTTCCAAGAGGCATCATTGTTGCAGAGGGGCACCTTAAAAGAAATGGCTAATCGTTTGCTCCAATCTAGGGAACTCAATCCTATTTTTTAGGTAGAAGCGATTAATTGTGCCAATTACATGGTTAATCGCACTCCCACTATAGCTTTAAAAAATATAACACCCAAAGAAGCATAGCGAAACATAAAACCATATGTAAGCCACTTTTAAGAGTTTGGTAATGAAGCATGGGCACACATTCCTAAAGAGAAAAGGAAATCCTTACATCCTAAAAGTGAGAAGTGCATTTGTACTAGTTATTCAAAAGATGTAAAAGGTTATTGACTTCTTATACCGAATACAACAAAGGCCATATTCTTAAAAGAGATGTTAAGTTTGATGAAGGTCTCTCAACCTGAGTACCTAATTTGACGTATGTGCCACCTTTGCCTATGAGCAATCTTCAACACATGTGACACCTCCTTTTACTCCTCTACCAATTGTTTCTTTAATTTTGTTGCTTCTATCCTAGAACATTCTTCGTCTTCAAGTAATGAGAATGGGAATAAAAACAATGCTCCACTTGCTTAGCCTCATCCTCTAGATGAGGCTGTTGAACCTGAATAAGCACCACCCAATTCACAATGTCCTTGATGGGTCTGTACAAGAATGGAAGCAATTCACATTTCCAACAAGCCTCTTCACATTTTGCTCAAGTTCTAGAGACTTTGGATCCAAATACATTTAAAGAAGCTTCTAGTCATCCAAAATGAGATGTTGCAGATGGTAGTGTTGATAACACAAGCTTCAATTAGTTATGAAAGGATTTTCATAGGTAGAAGACATTGATTACAACATAACCTTTGCCCCCTTTACCAAAATGAATTACATCCACCTTGTCCTTGTCCTTATCACCTCATATCAAAGGGAGGTCCATTAAATGAATGTCAAATCCACCTTCTTGGATGGGGATTTGCAATAAGAAATTTATATGGAACAACCTCCTAGATTTTATCAGAGAAACTCTAATCTTGTTTGTTGCCTCAATAAATCCCTCTATGGCCTCAAGCATACTCCTTGAGTTTAGTATGAAAGCATGAATAGATTCCTTCTTAACTCTAGTTTTTCTAAATGGCACCCTGACCCTAAAGTCTATACCAAACGAATAGGTGACCATCTTCTCATACTTGTACTTTATGTTGATGACCTTATACTCACTGGTTGAGACACCAAACTTCTAACCCATGTGAAAACAAACCTTAAGAAGAATTTTGACATGACAATCTTAGGACACTTGCATTATTTTCTTGGCCTCCAAGTTTTGCAAACCAAAGTTTGCATGCAACATTCTTCATCACTTTCACATGGACAATTGTAAACCAACCCCATTTCACTTCTATTCTAGAAATAATCTTTATGCCACTTGCATCTCACCCAAAGTGGATGCCACTTTGCATCAATAATGACTTGGCAATGTTTTGTATTTAACTCATACTCACCCTGACATCTCCTTTGCTATTGGTCTCGTTGCTTGGTACATGCAAGCACCCGATAAAAGCCATTAGAATACTTTAATGTATTTGGGATACAATTCAATTTGTTATACAATATAGTTCAAAAGGGATCTCCTATGTTGGTTTTACAAATTTTCACTAAGCCAACAACCCTAATGATCAAAAGTCTTTCACAAAATATGTTTGCAACCTTGTTTCCAAAAATGTCACTTGGGCATGCAAGAAATAAAATGTTTTTCTCTTTCACAAAAGCAAAGTATCAAGAACATGTTCATGCAAGTCAAGAGGTTCTTTGGCTTCATCAAATCCTCATAGAATTTGGATTTCAACACAATAACCAACCACACTAGATTGCCATTCAGCTCAGTAAAAAACTGGATCAGCATCATCGCAACTAACACATTAAGCACCTCATTCGGAAGCTTCTTTAGGAGTGTGTACTTGGGCATGCAAGAAATAAAATGTTTTTCTCTTTCACAAAAGCAAAGTATCAAGAACATGTTCATGCAAGTCAAGAGGTTCTTTGGCTTCATCAAATCCTCATAGAATTTGGATTTCAACACAATAACCAACCACACTAGATTGCCATTCAGCTCAGTAAAAAACTAGATCAGCATCATCGCAACTAACACATTAAGCACCTCATTCGGAAGCTTCTTTAGGAGTGTGTACTTGAAGCACTCTATTGTCATATAGATGATTGAATAGATGACATTTTCATGAAGCCCCTCACAAAAGCCATGTTCTTAACTCTTTGGTTTGTGTTAGGAGTGCAAGTAGTTGTCATTAAGGAGGGATAGGCTCTAATACCTCCTTCCTCTCCTTTTGTCACTTTGTAAATCCTTCAATCCTATCCCAAGTTGTTGTTAAGGACAAATGTTGAGATATTTCAAATTTTCAACACTAGGAGCAAGATTAAGTTCAACTTGGTCTAATTTAGTGTTAGGTTATAGTGTGCTTTTAGTGTGTTTCTTTAGTGTGATATTGTACTTGATGGTTCAAAAAACTCATCCATATTAATGACACTTGATTGTGGCTTATCACTTGATTGGTCCATGATCTCTATTTAAAGAACATAGAGGGTCATTTGCTGCATAGTAGCAAGATTCAAGTGTATTGGGAGTTCCTAACAAAGTACCACTCCAATTGTTGGCCCACTAGCATCACAATCCACTTGAAACACTATCAAAATTCAATAAAGCCAATGCACACTTCTTCAATAGCTTGAAACTGTGTTGGGTTGTTGCCTAAATAAAGCTTCAACACATCATTCATCGACATCTTGAAAGTGTTAGGCAGTTAATGTTCATTCAATCCTTTTGTCTCAAAGGTTGTCTTGCACTCATCACCCTCTAGAATTCTACTTGGTGATCCATTCTTCAAATTGATCTTTGATAAATACTTTGTTCTATTCATATAGTGACCTTTTGGTGATGGGAACCTATACTTAATATTGATATTGTTGATGGCCCTTGAATCAGTGCACAACATACATTATTCTCCTTTCTTTCGTGC
This sequence comes from Larix kaempferi, assembly GCA_027924585.1. NCBI lineage: Eukaryota > Viridiplantae > Streptophyta > Pinopsida > Pinales > Pinaceae > Larix > Larix kaempferi. The sequence continues at coordinate 5,313,861 of BSBM01000756.1, forward strand.
TAGTACAGTTGGTACTGCGCATGAACTAAAACTTTCTCTTATCGATCCCCTAGCAACATCTCTTAAACTTGTCTATTGATCTTCCCACTCTCATTTGGAGTCAATATGCATGTTGCCTTGTTTGGCAAACTCAATCCCATAATCAAATCCATGTGGTGAGAAATATTCTTCACATGGGATAATCTTTTCAAAAGCTCATTTGCGATGACTTCCTCAAATTTTGTTTATGGTTCTCCAACCCCTACCAACACATCATTCTTTTCCAATTCAAAATTTTACATTCTTTGGTAAAAAAGCAAGACAATGCTTGGCCTTTTCTCTCTCAAGAATTCCTTGGATGAACCCATCATTATTCTACTATTGTCTCATTTCTCATCCTTCATTGGTAGCAACCTAAACTTCCTTCCACCCCTCTCAAGTGGATGAAATTATTCTTACCATCATGAACAACATTTCAATCAACTTGCCATAGCCTTCCCAATAAGGTACGACGAGAATCCATTAGCAAAACAACACATAATACTTGATCATGATACTTCTCGATATGGAAGTTAGCCAAGCATTGTTTAAAGTTTAAACACAACGACATGGTGTCCCTTTCGCAACAAAGAGACTCTATCCCATTTTGGTAAAGTGTACACCTCAAATTCAACTTCTAAATAACCTTAGTTAACACTAGGTTTTCAATACTACCTTCATCAACACCAAGAGAACGACACTTACCTTCATTCTTGCATTTAGTCATGAAAATGGCATTTGTTTGCTTCGACTACTTCTCTTCAAGTTATTTCTTTGGCTTCAACAACACTCTTTTGAACATTAGATTTTCTCCAAATTCCTATTGAACTTCATCTATGTCATCTCTACACCTTGTTGCACCAAGAAGTGCATTCTACAGCCCAATACGAGGTAGATGTGTGACATCAATAATGTTGACATCGGCATACGTCAAAGCAAAAAAAAAAAAAAAATAACACTCTATAGCTTAGTATAGGGGTAAATGTGTAACGTGAGTAACACTGATTTTAGCATACATCAACCCAAAAAATAATAATAACAATAATATAATAATTGAATCTATATATACCAACCTATATCCATCTTGAACCAAATAGAGAGATAAAACCCCTCTAGGTGCACACTTTTCCTCAAATTATTGCATTGTCAAATAGGTTTGCACCTCAAAGGATTTGATCTATTTCAACGCTTAGTAAATTTGGGTTCAAATGAATCTAGGGTGGTGTTATATGAGCTCTTCCTTCTTGCCTTCTTCCAATAGTTAAGTTCTCTAGAAATTAATAAGCCTAGTGCCCTTGTGCTCCACACTTGAAGCATGCCCCACTTAAGCTTCCTCTTCTACCTCTAGGAGATCCTCTTCCTCTTTGGGTTTCATAACTACCTCTAGGGTTTTAGCTAGCAACACCTGTGTTGGTCTCTTCCTACTTTCTTCCACTTGTTTGTCCTCTTCCAAACATTATTTTTGCTCGATGTTTCATTCCTTTTTCCTCTAAAACATTGTTGTTTCCTTGGCAACTTCTCTTCTAACTTTAGGGCTAGTTGGTAAGCTTTTGCAACTAAGCAAATTCTCACCATGCTATTTTTCCTCTAAAACATTATCATTTCCTTGGCAACTTCTCTTATGCCTTTAGGGATAGTTTGTACGCCTCTGCAACTAAGCAAATTCTCACCATGCTAATCTCATTTGTAATGGCATATCTAAGACCATTCACATATCTAACAATGGCTCATCATTTTCTTCACCTTGTCCAAACCCTATAAACCACCTATAACGCTCTTTTGAGTATTCCTTGACAATCATCTATTTTTGTCTCAGGCTCTATACTTTCCTAAATAGAGTTAAATAGGCATCCACATGCAAGATCTTACCCTTCAACTTGGAAACCATTCTATCCCAAGCTTTTACCTTTTATTTGTCAATATTTTGCATATCTAATTGTAGATTATCCCACAACAAGGTTGCATGACCTTTTCACTTGTTACATGTAAACCTCACTCTTTTAGGGTGTTCAAGTTGGTAAAACTCAAAGAACTTCTCCACTTCCCCAATCTTGTTCAAAAGGTGTTAATAATTCAAATGCGAAGAATCCATGTTGGTAAATGAGTTTTCGAGGTAAGTCCATTTCGCGAGAAGTGGTAGCTCTCACTAGGTTGGTAAATGGCCAAACTTCATGTAAGCAACACCCACATAGGTATTTGATTAAACAATCCCTTTTAGGTGCCTAGTTTCCAAGGTTATGTCATCTTGAATGTCAAATTGAATCTCGGGTATATTTTTAAATTTTTTAAGACACTACCTTTATTTAATAGTGCCATCCACAACCCAATCAATACCAAAGCCAAAAGTTGTTTGCGCTAAGACTAGGAACTTTGTCCATTACCATGTTTGACCTGCTAGCACAACCATAATGGCCCACGAGACGTTAACATGTTTTAAGGGAATCAAACCCTAGTGGGGAGAATATCACCCCTACCTTTACCAACCAAACAAACCCTTAATGACGAATCTTGGATATATTGGACCATGATATAGTGACCACATTCCCTTTGAAAACTATGGTATAGATCGTATAGTGAGTGCAAAACCAATCAAGTAGTTCAGAGTCAAGACATGTCTTAGCAAAGCCTCTTGGTTAATTAAAAGCCCTCTGAGAAAAGAAATGCAATGAGTGGTTTGAAATTAAAATATAATGGTGAAGATAGTGTGCCTTTGGAATCTTGGATCAGTGGGATAGGATTGGATGGGGATATTGTACAATAATCTAGCAGGAAAATGCAATAAGTGGTTTGCAAGTAAGTGGTTTGCAAGTAAAATATAATGGGGAAAAAAGTGTCTTTAGAACCTTGGATCAATGGTATAGGATAACATGGGAATGATGTATAATTATACAACAAGCAATCAAAGTTACAAGGATAACCCCATACAACAAGTGATATTATGCTAAGCTTATGGTTCTTAAACTTCTATATTTTACAAGTGAACAGGGGGCAACAAGGTTACAAGTCTTAAGGGCTATTTGTTGAATGCAATAAGGTGGTTGAAGAGGGAACAAACTTGTCTAAATTATTTACTATTGCCTTTGTTAGAGGAGATCTGTGGATATTGCTCTAACTTTACTAATATATCTTTTACTCATATTTACAGAGAAAGGAACTATGTTGTTGATGCACTCTTAAAAGAAGGAACTCAAATGGCACGAGGCCAGTGATTTATCCATGAAGATAGGCAGGGACAGAGTTCTGGATATTATCATCCTCCTTTTCATGATTGAACCTCTTAACTAGACAGCCATACAGTTGTTGAATATAGCCTATGGCGTGATTGTGGGTTTATCAATGGATGATCCTAATCAAACTAATTTTTTGATGATTTTCCTTCATAGTTAAGATTATATGATGTAGTTGGTACTATTTTTTGGCTTGAGCGCGAGACTGATCAGGTGCATCGCTGCAATCTTGCTTTCGCTACAATTGCTCCAGGAGGGGGCCCCGAGGTCCTCCCTCCTCAACCCTCAGAGATCACGGCCTTTAGGAAGCTGGTTGCGGCCAGCAGCAAACGCCCTACGTCTGAATCTCAGCAGAAATTTGTCAAGAAATTGGACAGTATACCTATGGTTTCCCTCCCTGAAGAGGAATCTTGTCAGTTTGCGTTGAATCTAGTCGAAAGTGGGCTCATTGGGCAGTTTACAGGCCTATGGCCCTCCCCCAAAGCTGTGGAAGAATGGGTGCAGAGGAACTGGCGTCCTTTAGTCACGAAAGGCATCAGAAGTCATCTTGTTGGTAAAGGATTCTTTGTGCTTGTCTTTGATATTGTAGAAAATAGAAATCTTATTTTCAAGAATGGCCCGTATTTTATGGGTCCTTAGGGCATGTATTTAAATAAATGGACACCAGATTTTGACCCGACTCAAGATGTGGCATCGGCAGTTCCAGTATGTGTGCTGCCTCCCACACTTGCCTTTGCATTGCTAGAACCCGAAGTCACTAGAAGCCATCAGAAACACCCTCGAAAAATATATCGACCGAGCAGAGAGAAAGGATCAGTATTCCAGTGCAAAAATATGCACCGAGGTAGATTTGGAAGTAGGGCTACCAGAAGCCATAAAAATAATGGTGGCAGATTGGTCTCACAATCCAAGAATTGGACTATGAACAGCTTCCATTCAAATGCAGACATTGCCAAGGTTACGGACACATTGCAAGGCATTGCAAAAAGAAGGCTAACGAAGATGTTGAGAATTCGAAGGGAGAACCATGGACTTAGGTTCAAAATGCAGCTCCGTTAAAACAAAACAACGGATCTAAAGGAAAAGGGGCGCCAATGGGAATTAGAGCTTCCACATCAGGGTAGGTTCAAGGAGAAGGGAGTTCTCAACCCCTTCAATAGCAGACGCATCCAAAAATTCATTTGAATCCCTCAGCACACCTATAGAAACTCTAGAAATATCAATTGAGGAGATCGAGCAGCAGAAACAAACCCCCGCAACGGAGAAAGACAATGTAGAGGCAGCCCAACCTGGTTCTCCTTTAGGAACCTCCTCCTCCCCTTCCTATGTTGAAATGACAAGAAAGAAGCCTCCAGAAAACTCTGGTTCCTCGGAGGATGAGACTTTCGAGAGGCCCTCAAAGAGAGCAGGGAGGAAATCACATAAGGAAGCTAGAGAAGAAGAAGCGAAAAGGCAAAAAACGCAAGGAATCCAATCCACTACTGAAATGTCCATCGAGAGAAATACAAGAAATAGGCCTCCCAAGGGAGGTTCTACCCACTCCATCCCCAGTAATTAATGCGCGTAGTCTCTTGGAATTGTAGAGGCTTGGGGAATCCAATGGAAGCCGAAGCAGTCAAAGACCTCATGAAAATTGAATCTCCCAAGATCCTCATGCTCCAAGAGACTAAAATTGCAGGGGACACCCTCCTTGAAATCAGCAAATTAAAATGGAAGAAAAATGTAGGGAAGGCCATTAGTGCAAGAGGCTCCTCGGGGGGTCTTGCAACTGTGTGGTCAAAGGACAAGTTTCATTTAGAAAGCTCCTTTGAGACTCGGCATTGGATTTTCACCAAGCTTTGGCACTCTCCAAGAAAATTTACCTTCTCACTTTTCAATCTTTATGTTCCTGTCCTCTTCTCTAAGAAGAAAGATTGCTAGCAATCTCTTTCAGATTTTTTAGAAATGTATACCCCTACGAAGATCAATTTAGTCGGAGATCTTAACATGGTTCTTGATCATAAAGAAAAGAGAGGAGGCAACAGCGGCAGGGACCAAATGCTTCCCTTTGTGGAGGAGCTAGTTCAGCAATGGGATCTCCTTTATTTCAAACCTTCGAAAGGACTTTATACATGGACAAACAATAGAGTTGGTGTTGATCACATTTTAGCACGCCTGGATAGGTTTCTTGTACAGAGCTCGCTCTTGATGGAAAAGAGACTAATCTCCTCCAAAATCCTCCCAAAGCTCCCTTCTGATCATAAGCCTATCCTCTTAATTTTGGAAGAGGAAGAAAACTTGGGCCCAATACCATTCCGCAACAGCCCTCTTTTGACAGAAAAAGATGGGTTCATGGAAATTGTGCAAACGGCCTGGTCCACTCCAATCACATGGTCACCTAGTTACATGTGGGAGCAGAAACTCAAGACAACAAAGTACGCTCTGAAAGATTGGATTAAAAATCCCCATAATACCCCCTCTAGTCATAGAAGAGAGATTGTTGAGCTGTTAGCAGATTTGCAAATGGAAATGGAAAGCAAATATATTACCACTTCAGAAATAGAAAAGGAACATGTTGCCCAATTCAAATCCTTTTATTCCTTTCGCCAAGAAGAAGAGTATTGGAGGCTTAAGTCCCGTAGCATGTGGCTTAAAGCTGGAGACCGTAACTCCTCATTCTTCCATCGACAATACAGAGCACGCCTTTCTCGAAATCATATCACCAAAATTATCTCTTCAGATGGGATGGTTTACAAAGGTCTTGATCAGCTCAAAGTGGCAGCAAAAATCCATTTTCATAAACTTTACAAAGATGACAATGATGGCTGTGAGGAGGTCAACTCTGACTTCCTCTCACACATCCCTTCTCTTGTAAGTAGGGAAGACAACTCAGCTCAAAGTGGCAGCAAAAATCCATTTTCATAAACTTTACAAAGATGACAATGATGGCTATGAGGAGGTCAACTCCGACTTCCTCTCACACATCCCTTCTCTTGTAAGTAGGGAAGACAACTCAGCTCTCATGAAGCCATTTTCAAAAGAAGAAATATGCACAAAGTTATTTGGTCTATGGAGCCAACAAAGCTCCAGGACCGGACGGTTTTTCAACTCATTTTTATAGATCACACTAGGAAATAATCAAGGCTGATTTGCAGAGAATGATTAAATCTTTCCATCAAAAAGCTAAAGTGGGAGGTAGTACTAACTCCACTTTCTTAGCTTTAATACCCAAAGAAGTGAGTTAGGCCAATTTATCTGTGCAATGCCTTGTACAAAATTCTTGCCAAGCTAATGGCAAACAAAATTAAGCCGCTGCTAGAGAAACTCATTTCTCCCATGCAAAGTGGATTTGTCAAAGGAAGACATATCCTGGATAATGTTATACAAGTGCAAGAATCCATGCATTCCAGTTATCAGCAGAAGGAGCAAGGGATGCTCATAAAGCTCGACATGACAAATGCTTTCAACTAGGTAAAACTCTCCTTCCTTTACAGAGTCCTTCTTTCCTTTGGTTTTAGCTCTGATTTTGTCAATTTGATTAAAGCTAGTACTGAAAAGCCTTGTATAGCCCCCCGCTAGTGAATGGAAGACCAGCTAATTATTTTCAAGCTAAGAGGGGAATAAGGCAAGGCTGCCCTCTCTCCCCCTTCCTGTACATTCTAATGGCAGATTCATTAAGTAGAAAGTTGATTGCAGTAAAGAAAGCAGGAATAGCTCCAGGTATTAGGTTGATGAAGGGCCTCGATCCAATAAATCATACCTTATTTGTTGATGACTCTCTACTGCTGGGCAGAGCCTCCACAAAGATTGCAAAGGTCTTCAATGAAATCCTTCATAGTTTCTGCAATATCTTTGAAGCCCTCATCAATAAAAGGAAAAGCGCAGTGTATGGGTGGAACGTAGACCAGCAAACTATTCTGAGAATAGCCCATTTTTTGGAGTTCTCAAGCTACGCTTCTTGGGAAAAAATCAATTATCTCGAGCCACCCTTAACCCTGGGATCCAACAAATCCTCGTTGGGGAATGAAGTTTTAAGCAAATTCAAGAGAAAAATTGCAGCATGGGGAGGTCATTGGCTCACTAATGCTGGGAAACTTATTTTTATAAAACCAGTGCTCTCTTCCTTACCAATCTACCAAGCATCCTTCCTTTGGCACCAAAGGCATTCACGGAACAGGTCTCAAAAATGATTCGAGAGTTTCTATGGCGAGGAGGAAAAGGCAATCAAAAGAAATATCACTTAGTAAATTGGGACACTGTCAAACGCCCAATTTCTGAAGGAGGTTTACAGGTCCGAGATCCCAATCTTGCCAACATTGCTCTGGGTAGCAAAATTCTGTGGAGTCTATATTCAAATGGCAGACATTCTGTAAGTCAAATCCTAAGGAAAAAATACCTCAAAGGAGCTCCTTTAAGAAATCTACAAGCAGAAAACACCCCAAAAGGAAAGATGATTTGGAATCTCTATCGTCGTGGATTAGATTTCTTCCAAAAACATTTGTACTGCGTCCCTGGAAATGGGAACAACATCCTGTTGTAGCATGACAGTATTATGGGACACTCGCCCCTCACAAATTCTAAAGAATTAAAAGGCGTTTAGGTTTGGCTTTCACAGCAAGCAATCCACAAACTTGCAGACATCTCCGTTTGGGATGCTATAGGGAACTGGCAGTCGTGGGCCTTCCCTAGAATTCCAGAGCACCTACAAATTCAACAGAACCTCCTTATAACAGCTCTGACGGATTCAGCACCTATTCATCTGCAACCAACGGACATATGGATATGGGGATGGGGAAAGACTGGGATCTATACCGCAGTGCAGGGCTACTCTTCCCTTCAAGCACAACAAATGTCAATCCATTCAGCGTCTTTTTGGAAGCAGGTATGGGATCCTCTCGGTCTTCCCAAAGTTAATTTTTTCTTTTGGGTTTTAATGCATAAGAAAGTTTTGACCAGAGAAAACTTGTTAAAAAAAGGCATTATCAGTCCACATAGATGCGCATTGTGCAGTAATGGTCTCGAAACAATGGAACACTTGGTTGTGGATTGTCCATTCGCCCAAGAAGTATGGAAACTCATCCTTCACGGCCTCAATGCTACAGTTCCAACTCATATTACAGTGGTAGCTTTATTCTCCTCCTGGAAGGCGCGCTATCCCCGTGCGATCCCAACCAAGTCTATATGGAATCGAATTTGGAAGGCCATACCCAAATATGTGTGCTGGAAAATATCGCTGGCCAGAAATGATCAGATCTTCAACAACTCTCTACGCTCCCCTTCGATGGTGGTTGTCAAAGCTAAAGCTCTCCTTCTTGAAACAGTGGCCCAGCTAATAACCTTCAAGAAAGAAAACTCTCTACATCCTGAAGAAAAGAAATGGTTGGGAACCTTTATATTTAGGGACAGAAATAAAATCACTGTTCGCCCCTCCATCACTCCAGGATGGCGATTACGAGACCCGGATGCAATTTTTCAAGCTTGGTGGAGGAAGCAAGGCAAAGCATCGAATTTCTTCGACGGAGCTTCCAAAGGAAACCCAAGGATTGCTGGAGTAGGCGGAGTAATATACTCCCTGGATGGCTCTAGAAAAGATAGCTTCAGTTGGGGTCTTGATCAGAGAACTAACAATCAGGCAGAAATTCTTGGGATGCTAAAAGCCCATCAGATAGCACGTGAAAATTGTTGAAATTTCATCAAGTTAGGGTTATGTACAGAAAAATAACAATTCATCATATTTTAAGGCACAAAGTAGATAAACAAATACTGAAATTAAATATGAAATAGTACAACAGTAACTTCTAACATAATTTTCATCTCTTTCAACTTCACACCTTTAGCACTCTCAGGTCAGTCACTGTGTAAAGTACTTTTAACACTACCAGTTAGGTCACTGTGCTAAATTAATCTTCAGCAATAAATAATTTAACCACATAATAATAAAAGAGAAGATACTTACTTTGTGTGTGGGACCCTTCCTATAAAAATACTCAGAAGAGTTACTTACTTTCAGTAAACACTGTGCCTCAGAGAGGCCAGTCAAATCTGGAAACTATCAGACCCTACAAGAGGGTAGTACAAACCAGAGAGAGAGAGATGACTGGGCTGAGATATAACCAAATAGTCAATGACAGTAAGAAGCACAATGACAATCAAAGGAAGACTCAACACATAGATTTATACCATAGATACAACTCAGTGCCCAGGTTTGATCCTCAATAATATAAGTCTGGTCAAGGATAAAGACTCAGAATAGATGTATCAAAACCAAAATATAAACTCAATACCATGGTCTAGTCATTAGCATAAAAGTTCAAGTCTTTAGACAAACTGACCACAAACAAATTCTCAAAAATCAGATCTGTCAGATGATAGCAAAATAGATCTCAACAAACACTCAGTATGCCTATAACTCAGAAAATAAACTTGCATCAGACAAAGAGAACCCTTAATAGTATCACAGCTTAATCAACAAGGTGTCAGCAGGGTCGGCCTTCTCAGGACAAACCCCAAACAGGTCATAGCTGTCAAATCTGGGTTGTACTAGTTTATGGCTACTTAGGATAAACCCCAATCAGGCTCCTCACAAGCAGATCGAACCTCTCCTCAGCCCAATCGGATCCACATCAGCAGATTGGACTCTTCTCAGCCCTATCGGACCTCTCAGCAGTGAAATAGACCTCAGTAAACCAACAGCAATCAGATCAGATCTCAAACAGGTGTAGATCGGGTTGAGTCTTAATCAATAACATCAAATCGGGCCTCTCCAAAGTTACAGCAGACACTAGCAAACCCAAACAGAAAGTAGATCTGAGGTAGCAGCAGCAGACTCATAACTCTTGACGTCAAACATGAAGGAGAGCTAAGATGTGTAAAATTATCTTCAAAGGATATCAATATATAGGAATTTAAAGAATTAAATTAATCCTTTAAGTTAGGGCTCCATAGATTTAGGGAAGAATAAAAAATAAAATATAAAATAAAATAAATAAATAAAAAATAAAAATAAAATAAAATAAAAGATAACAAAAATAAAAGAATAAATATAAACTAAGGTCATGTACCAAATAAGTGGGTACAAGACTAATAATCAAGGGTATGTTCCAATAGTGGACAAGTACCCATAAGACCAAAACAACAAGGGTGGTATAAATAGAAGGTGGGTCAATTTAACCCAGCAGGAGATTCAAAGAATGGTTAACAAACTACCTTATAGGACTTTGGATATTGATGATGGATTAAAGTACCTTGGCTTTCACTTGAAACCGAATGCTTATCTGAAGGCTGATTGGCACTGGCTAATAGCTAAATTAGAACAGCGCCTTCATGGATGGAGTCATAAATGGCTCTCTCGGGCTGGGAGGCTGGTTCTGGTTAAATCAGTATTGGAAGCAATTCCGGTGTATTGGATGTCTCTTGCTTGGATACCCATAGGAGTCCTGGAGCAGATCAGGAGATTGTGTTTTGCCTTTCTTTGGAAGGGATCGAGTGAGCATCGAGCAATGGTGTGGGTCAGATGGGAAAAAATTGTTGTCCCAAAAGCTTTGGGAGGATGGGGGTTATAGAATATTTTTCTATTTGCAAAAGCATTGGGGGCCAAAGTGTCGTGGCGACTTATACATACACAGAGTCTCTGGACTAGAGTGGTATATCATAAATATATTGCCCCTCTTACTCTTCTCGAATGGATCAAGCTGGGCAATAAGTCGAGGGCAAATTGCTCTGTGGTCTGGAAAGCGGTGGTGCAGCATTTCTCTTTGGTCGGTTCTGGATTAGTGTGGAGGATTCGCAATGGGCGTCTGCTTCGTATTGGGCTGGACCCTTGGGTTGGCTGCAGGGGAGGTCATGTCCTTTCTGTGGAATTGAGGACTTTCTTGACTACTAAAGGATGTCATTTTCTGGCTGATATAGAGGATCCGGGATCATCTACTCTTTGGCAACAGGGGTGGATCTCTGCACGGCGACTTGAGATCTCTGGAGAACTACAGGGGGCCTGGGAGGATTATCTACGGATTTTAAGACATACTAATATACGACTGACCAATAGGGTTGATGAACTTATCTGGGATCACCATCCCTCGGGATTTTACTCACCAAAAAATGGATATATCCAGCTGAATGTGGAAGTTCATAACAGGGAATTGGTGTGGTGGTGGAAATTTTTGTGGAAGTTAAGATGTCCGGGTAAAGCAAAATTACTCTTCTGGGCTTTACTGGAAAATAAGGCTCCTACCTGGGACATTCTACAAAAACGTTTCCTCCAGGGTTCGGGGATCTGTCCACTTTGTACGGATGCGGAAGAGACCATTGCTCATCTTTTTATTCACTGTCGGTTTTCACAGGCTGTTTGGAATGATATCAGCAATTATTTGGATTTCAAGGTGAGGTGGAGGGGAGAGAGCGTCCTGGAAGCGTTCCATTTATGGTGGTCTTTTCATAAATCCTCTTCCATCTGGGCCTTCCCGTGTATTTACGCATGGGGCATTTGGATCACCCGTAATAAGATGATATTCCATGATTGCAGGATTCCGTTGGAGTCTGTCGTGGCTCAAGCTGTGGCGGTTCAACATCAATACGAGGCTCCTGTCCAAGTGAGTAGAACACGACCTGTGCAGGTGGAACCGATCGACAAATCCATGCCGTGGGCGTTTTTTGATGGAGCCTCATTAAACCATCAATCGGTGTGTGGAGGGGGGGGAGTGCTATACAAAACTGAGTCCCATTACTTCCATCTTGTGGCTGGTTTGGGGAGAGGATCAAATAAGTATGCTGAACTCATGTCACTTAAACTGCTAATGTTATTTGCACTTGAGCAAGGATGTCTTTCTCTACAGATTTTTGGCGACTCCATGTTAGTTATCAACTGGGCAAAGGAGATCACACATTGTCATGTGATGGTACTATTACCTATCCTGGAGGAGGTGATCCGGTTAAAGCTGTCCTTTAACCACATTACATTTACACATGTTTACAGGGAAAGGAATGGGTTGGCCGATCAGCTCTCCAAGGAAGCGACGCAGCGGGAATTAGCACTTGGAACATGGAGGATTACTATTCATTCACCGGGGGGCAAATTCAGCTATTCTCACGGACCTTTTCATGATGATATTGAGGCACAGCATTGAGCGACAGCTCAGCTTTTGATGATCAATGATGGTTACGTTCTTCCATATCTGTTACAGATTTTATGTAATAGGATATATGCGGGTTGTATGGACAACAGTATGTTTTTTGTTGTATGTATGGGACATTAGATATGATGATAATATGGGACAGTAAATATGTGACAATGTAGGGATCTCAGTGATTCTACTACATGTGCAGAATGTAATTTTGTTCATCTATTTGAAATAAAATTACGATTTTTTCCGAGGAAAAAAAAAAAGAAGGTGGGTCAATGACCCTAATTACCACAAATCAAAGACAGGGTACCACAAGACTTAATAAACAATAAGGTGCAAGGACCAAAAGTAAATCACCCAAGGTGGAAAGGTACAACCAGTCATCTCTCTCTCAAATGTACAAATGTTCCATATAACCTGAAAGTTCATCATCATTGTATAAGGAAGGGTTCACATAGATGATGTGATCATGTGGTCCTCTCAACTGCTCCTTAGGTCAAATGTTAATAGCTTCCACAAGGGGTGGCCAGTCCCTTGAGAAGACCAACCAACTCATCCATCTCGAAGACCTAGGAGAAGAGGACATTACACATCATAATCTTGGTAACTGACCAAGTGCCTCCATTCTCAAGGAATGGCTTCTCAGCCCAAGGCTGAGCCTCAGTCCTAGACTGGGACATGTTGATCAACCATCTGGTCCATGACCAGGTTCTCCATTCTCCCAGAGAATGGTCCTCAGCCTCAAGCTGAGCATTCAGTCCTAGATTGAATGTTGATCAACCATCTGCAGGACCTAGGATGTCTCTGTCTCAACCTGCAGGATCTGCTTGGTCCTCGTGACCAAGAAACTGTCTAGTCCCAAACCAGAATACCCTAGAGACAAATAGGGGCCCTAGCTACATGCTAGGGACTTTGCCATGGCATCCATCTGCTTGGTCCTCAACCAAGAACCCCAAGAGACAGCTGGGGGCCCTAGGGTACCTTCTAGGGTCTTACTCATTACTCTGCCTGGTTAACTTGACCAGGAACCCTAGTTAACTGACTAGGGTACCATTCTCTCTGAGAATCGGTCTCGCAGCTGCACTAAAAATTAACAAAAATGGCATTCGAGAAATACAAGTTTTCGGAGATTCTGAAATTTTGATAAAGATTTTAAATACAGAGGATCATTTCAACAATCCAACTCTCAATAAGACTCTGTAAAGGTTGCGATATATGTTGCAAGACTTCGCCTCCTCTCACTTTTTCCACATCCTTCGTGGATCGAACAAGGAAGCAGACTTCAAAGCAAACATGGGCTGTCTCCTGCCTCAAGGAGCATTCAGCAAAAATGATGAAGCACCTTCAAAGGTCCCTATACCCTGAAATCTAGCTTTGTATGGAAAGGAAATCTGTAATATGGTTAAGCTGGCTTTTGAAACTTTGTAATCATGGTTGCTTTGGCTCCAGCCCAACCGGTTTCTAAATAAATAAGGCTATTATGTATGATGTAGTTATATCAACTGGACAATCAAGGTCTGGTGCAAATTTAAGGCTATTATGTATGAGATGTTATAGTACAGGACTGTTTACTCCCTGTGGTGGAGGTTGATTTGATTTTTGAGAGCTTTTTTCTGCCGTCTACAGGCTGTTGGAATGCTGGTTCAGCATTTTGAAGAATGTAATTTCTTTTTTTTTAGAAATAAACTTACAATATTTTTCTGCAGAATTAAAATAAAAAATAATATTTATAAACAAAAAAACTATACAAGTGATCAAAATCATTAAAGAAACTGTGGGGCTGCTACATCCCCCGCAAAGTTGAAATCCGATAGACATATTCTGCTCCTCAGGGGCCATCTTGCTGCCTTTTACTGCTTTTTTGCTGCCTTCTACTGGCTGTTGGAATGCTGGTTGAGCATTTTGAATTATGTAATTTTATTCTTTTTATAAATAAAATTACGATTTTTTCCACATAATTAAATATATATTTAATAATGTTTTTAATAATTGATTATATGTATTTACATTGAAAGGTTACAATACATATGCAGGCCTACGTAAGGGTTGCATCTCTTCATATGAAACGAGATGACCCATTTATCTTAATAACTAATAATTAATAAACTAATATCTTATTTAGACTCATTACAAATCATCCCTTCCTGAAAAGCTTCCTTCTTGAAGCTAGTGTAAATTAAGAGTGCTCGACTTAAACTCCGTATTCGCTTAAATGGTTGCAGCTTCAAGAAGGTTACTGCACTTGATGAGACATTCTTTGACAAATGAATCTTGATCAACAGTTCATCCACAAATGAAATAGAAAACTATCTTTGTGGTAATTTGATTAGGTACCCTTTGATATTGGTATGATGAGTATTGCATGCTACAACTTTTGCGATTTTGGCGTCGATATGGTGTTAAATTTTGACATGTAGATCTGATTTGAAAGCAGTAACAGTCTTTTTTCAATTATTAACAGACTTTAAAACATATAAATCTGAGATATTAGCAGCAGCAGATGAACAGTAAACAAGAAGAGACAACCATCCACAAGTGCACAAAGTTTTACCCCAGCAATGAAAATCTTCCTTAATATGAGATGACTGAGTTTTTACATGAGCAGAAGTATAATCTCAATGACAGATAAAACCCTAGCCTTCAGATGCTGCTGATCAGACTGTTATTGACCAAACAAAAAGAGGCCGTTTGACTGTGAAACTGATCCATTGACTGTCTTTGACTTTCCTGCGTCTGAATTTGACTGAATCGAGGTTGCTGATGACAGATATGAGGCTGCCAGGAGTCTGAGACAACAGATCAGAACCCTGCAGAAGGGTTTGAGGCAGGTCAGAACTCTGCGCAGCCTTCATAACTCAGATTGGAACTCTGTCTATGCTGATTTGGACAATACGGAACCTTGAGATCAGTCTTCAAGCAGATCGGAACCCTGTCTATACTAGTGCGGAACCCTAAGATTAGACTTCAAGCAGATCGGATCTCTGAGAATGCTGCTGGAACGTTGACGACACTTTAGGAAGGGGCTGTGGAACTCTGCGGCTGCCTTCACAAACTGATCAGACTTCAAATGGATAGAAGAAAGAGAAGATACCAGCATAAAACCCCATCAAATTGTCTTTTGGATCAGAGATGAAGATGTCTTGAATGTGTTTAGTTCAAATGAGAGCATTCTCTATTTATAATCCATCTTGAGGATCACTTCCATAGTCTTAGGAATAAACAAATAATAAAATACTCTTAGTTAGGGTTACATTATTTTATTTTCACTTTTAACCCTTTGACTTTTATTTTTGGTCTTTTGGTCCTTTACTAGTGGGCTCTTGGACCTTCCAAGGGGTTTTTGGACCTTCAATGGGTCTCATGGTCCTAATAAGACATCTTAAGCATTCTTCTTGGTCTTCATGGTCCACACATGCCAACTCAAAGTACATCATCATAAATAAGGAAGATTTTCATTGTTTATCTTGCTCTCCTCATTAACACCAAGGTCATGTGCTAGGTAGTAGGTACTTCAACAAGGATTGGCCAGGCCCTTGAGAAGGTCCCATAGCCCACTAACCAAGGAGAGGAGTACATCACTCGCCTAGATCCAATCTAGGACTTCACGTTGTTTGAATCAATGTCCTAGTCCCTGATCAGGTTCTTCAGCACCAGGCTGAAGGTTGACCGAAGTCAACATCTTGGTAACTGACCAAGTGCCTCCATTCTTAAAGAATGGCTCTTAGCCCCAAGTTGAGCTTCAATCCCAAACTGAATTATGTTGACCAACTTCCTAGTCCCTGACCAGGTGCCTCTATTCTCCCAAAGAATGGCTCTCGATGCAGCTCAAAAAATCAACATATGGTACTCGGATAAGTTGACCCTTCTGAATTTCTGATTTTATATATTCATTGTGAACTTGTGTCATCATGTTGATCTCTGATATTTTTGTATGCATTGGTATGTTACTATTCTCTGGCTGAGATATGGCTTCCTCGGTGATGATCGATGGATCTTCCAACATCGCTGAATCTGTAGTTGATGACATGTCATTGAATTGTTTTTTGAATTCAACTTCTAGATGCTCTTTGACTAATAGAATTTCATTAGCAATAACACTTTGACCTTTAGTTTCACTTGACTTTGTTATGATCTCCTTATCTGTAGCGGAAACTTGTTTTAATTTTTTTATTTCATTAAATCATGTTCGATTAAGATTTTCAAACGATTTATTTCCTTGTCTTTATCTTACAATATCTCCTCCAATTGTTTCTTGGCATCCTTTTGTTCTTGTGATTCTTGATTACATTGAATTGCAACATCCAGCAGATCATCTATATCTTCGTGTGTTGAAGAATCTTCTGGATTTTCATCTTCTACATCATCGTGATTATGATCATTTTCATCGCCTCTATTTTCATTATTATACTCTTCTACATCTTTATCTTCTTCACAATCGTCATTGGCATCATCTTCATATTCATCAATATTTTCTGCTTCATCATTGTAATCTTTGAGATATTCATCTTCTTCACATCATCATCAACATCATGTTCATATTCATCAATATCCGGTGCATCTATATTTTCGTTTTCGTTATTGTCATTCTCATCAAACTCTTCTCTAGATTCAACTTGATCTTCCACACTTTGTACTTCATTTTTGTCCTCTACATCTTTCGTTTCTTTGTCATTGCTATCATCTTCCTTATAATGGCCTTGGCTTTAGTTCGGGCTCTCAGCATGACTTCTGATTTGTCTTCGCTTTGGTCTTTCACTAGGCATTTTTACAAATTTCACAGCTGCATTGCAGAGTTAGTGTTTATTGAATATTGTAAATTTAGTGTTTATATTTGATTTGCACATTGGAAGCTAAGAAGTGTTTATATCCATAAAATTAGAAGTAGTTCAAATTTATGCAACTCATTTATGTTCCTTGTATGGACTTGCTCACATGAGTGACGGAATCTTCATTAATTTCTGGTGCATATGCACATTTATGACCTAGCATCCAATTTGGAACATTGCATTTGAAACATCAATTCTTATCCTTCCTTATATATGATGGCAAGATCCTTCGGTGAGGGGGAATATAAGGAGGCGATCAATATGATTTTTGTTTACTGTCTAGGGTGTAGTAGCAATTTTGAACTGCCCTATCCCATAGTGAGGGTTCACTTTTTGAGCAATGGATTTTGTCTTCGGACTTGGATCATTTCCATCTCATGAGTTCATAAGACTTGGATCATTTCCATCCCATGAGTTCATAAGGTCTACCATTGGTTTGATCCTCATCATTTTCTCTCTTTGCTCTCTTTTTGTTTAGACGCTCTGCCATGTACTCATTTTTATTCTCATGATCACTTAATTTTACCATGATGTTTTCACCGTCTTCCTTGACCTCATCTTCATCAATCATTTCTTCCCGGTTTGGTTCTTGGCTAGTTTCTTGATTGTCTTCTTTTTCGCTTTCTTTTTCACTATCTTGATTGATATCATCATTATTATCTGATTTATATGCATTTGCTTTTTGGTTATCATCATTCTTATCAATTTCATCGAATATTTCTTCTTCGAGATGCATAAATTCTTCTTTTAGTTTTTCTTCATGGTGTTTTACCATTTCTTTTATTTCTTTAAAAAACTTATCATCGAGATGCATAAATTCTTCTTCTTTTATTTTTAGTTTTTTTCATGTTTTATTAACATTTCTTTTATATCTAGTATTCCTTCAAAAAACTTATCAACTATTGTAAACATTGTAATTTGAATTATAAAGATCTTCAAAGATGATCTTCAAAGGTGAACGGAATTTTATCGAAGAATTAATTATTAAAAATAAATAATAACTATTATTATAAAAATAATAGTTCTATTATTATATATTTTAAAGAAAATATTATTATTATTAAAAATAATATTATTATTATAGTATTATTTTTTTATGAAATGAATGAAGACTAGGTTTTAAACCCTAGAGATGGAGTAGAGGTGAAAGGAGGAATGGAGATGAGGTGCAAAATGGTTGGGTGAGTGTTCAGTGTGTGGAGGGAGCGCGGGATTAAAGGATGATAGGCAATGGAGCAAATGGAGAAGGGAGCATTGGTGATGGCAACGAGCGATTGCTAGAATGAGAGCATAGGGAGTGGGAGGAGTAGCGATTTGGGAACACATATGAGCGAATGGTGTAAGGCATTAGGGTAGTGGTTTGGATCTTGGAGAAGGAAGCACGGAGAACGTTGGAGTAAAGGAGAGATAGGAGATGAGGAGGAGGTGTAGCGTGGATGGCCTATGGATGCGAATGTGAGCAACTGAAGCAATGGAAAGCAGGGAATGTGGATGATTGAATCGTGGACGTGGAGAGCAGGAGTGCACGGGGTGAATCGTGGGCATGGGGAGCAAGAGAGATGGGCACGATCTAGAGATTCAGATGGGCGCTAATTGGAGAGCAGGGATGGTTGTGAAGGATGATCAGAGATGAGCACGATTTGGAGCGACGAGGGAGCAGGGTTTAAAGGAGGGTGGGCAGCGAGGTATGAGCGTAGAGAAGCACAAATATGTGTGGAGCGGAGTGGGAAGATGTGCGTAGGGATGGCTAGGTGGGAGCGTGGATGGCGATAGGTGAAGGGGAGTGTAGCACGGGCTAAAGTGAGTGCAAATGGGAAAGCAAATGGAGAAGGGAGATAAAGAATGGCGTGGGAGGTTTTGTGGGTAAGGATAATGGAGAGAGGTGTAGGGATGAAGTGGAGTATGGAGATGGCATAGGTGTAGAGAGTGGGTGATTGGGAGAAGGGGGGCGAAATGGAGTGGAGCATAGCTCAAGAGGAGAGGTGTGAAGGCAAGCAACGAAGCGATGGGCGAATGGAGAAGTGAATGCAGCATATGGGAGTGTCGTGGAGTGGGTGAGAGAACGTAGGTGAGGAGAGAGATGGAAAGGATGGATTGGAGAAATGAGGAGAATGAGCGAATGGAGAGCATCTCGTCGAACCGAAAGCTCTAATACCACTTGAAAGAGAAATCTTTCAAATATATATTTAATAATGTTTTTACTTTTTAATAATTGATGATGTGTATTTACATTGAAAGGTTACAATATATATGCAGGCCTACGTAAGGGTTGCATCTCTTCATATGAAATGAGATGACCCATTTATCTTAATAACTAATAATTAATAAACTAATATCTAATTTAGACTCATTACAATACACATACACACAACAAGAGATCAAAACCATTTAAGAAACCTGGGGCAGCAAGTGCAAGTGGGATCCTCCTGGATCTTGGAGGAAACACAGTTCTAAGAATCTAACCTATCAATGGGGGTTGGGAAGAGCCACTAATAACATAGAGGAAAGATATGCCTTGTTTCTAGGCCTTGATTTTACCGTCTCCTTGGGCATTAAGAACATCCTAATCATTGGGAACTCTAACCTTATTATTTTGCAAGCCCGTAAAAGAATACAATTGGAAGATCTGATTGTTGTGAGGCTTCAAGCTCATTAAGTTGATCTCCTAAGAGGAATAAAAGAAGCAAACTCCATGCATGTTCGAAGGATTAACAACAAAACAGCTGACCGGCTTGCCAATCAAGCTTCTAATCTAGGTGTCCTTATTATAAATGGGGGCCAATGTATCAACTGATGGCTCCCCTAAGGATATATTAATATCTATGAATCTATGTGTTTATCGTCTCCCCCCTTAGCATGGACGCCACCCTGCCAAGGTTACAAATTTCGAAGCTATGTCATTAAATCCATATCAGCATCACACATGGGAGAAGTCCTGAGAAGCTCTGCTTGGGTATGGCGTGTTCTCTGTATGCATATTATGGTAGTTCTGGATCTTTCCTCCAATGTATCTGGGATTATTCAGGAGCTTGAGCCCCAGCCTGAAACACGTGGGGGTTCCCTCCTTGCTGTTTGGCATTTTGCTTGTCTCTTTGGGGTTTCTCCGCTAGTGGTTTCCTCTGAGCTAGTGGTGTTGGATTTTACTGTTTAATGGTTTCCCTCTGCTGATTTCCCACAGAGACAGGAAGATGTCTTGA
This sequence comes from Larix kaempferi, assembly GCA_027924585.1. Taxonomy (NCBI): domain Eukaryota; kingdom Viridiplantae; phylum Streptophyta; class Pinopsida; order Pinales; family Pinaceae; genus Larix; species Larix kaempferi. The sequence continues at coordinate 5,334,227 of BSBM01000756.1, forward strand.
TGTGGTTGGGAAACAGGCGATCTGATTCTGCAGCAAGGATGAAGGCAGAAGAGGTCGATGCGGTGGGGTTGATGGAGCTAGTTGAGAGTCCGAGGGACGTGAAGACCGATATTCGGGATCTGCAGTCCACTCTGCGCAGGACAAGTTCCCGATTGGACGGTGTTTTGGCTGCCATCCATGAGGTAACTGCTCATGTCTCTTTGTTGGATCATCATTTCGACGACTTGTAGGACCAAGTCCGTGTCCAGACTCCACGGAGCTCAATTGGAAAAGCTGAATATTACTGTGGATATAGACCATGACATGCTGGTTGGTTCAGTCTAGACCTACTAGGAACGCTGGCTCGAAGACTTTTGATGAATAATCTCTTCACAAGCTGGCCATCACCATTGTTGAAATTTCAAGTTTTCCGGTTCAGTTTGAGGAAAATAGAGATGTATAGGGTTTTAGGGTGGTCTTTCATCTGTTGTTTTTGGCTGTTCATGACCTGTTTCTGTGTTTTTCTGCTTGTTCATTTTTCCAAAGTTTATAGCAGTATAGTAATACTTGTAAATGCTGTAGCAGTCTCGAGACTGCAAGCTGATGAGAAGTTGCAGGGTATAGCTCTGTTGAACTATGAGTTGGTTGAATATTTGGAAATCTTTGTAACTTTTTTGGTTGTTTTCATCAGCGTTTTAATATAAACTTTACCCGTCTTTGTTAAAAAGAAAAAAAAAACCATTTAAGAAACTGTGGGGGTGTTTCATCCCCACTACGTTGAAATCCAACAGAGGCATATTTTGCTCAACGAGGGCCATCTTGCTCATGATCGTTTCATTTTGTGTTGTTTTGCCCAGGTACAAATTCTGGATGAATTTTGCAGAATAAATACCCCTCACAAAATCGCAGGGAAAAGAATTTTCAAAACGTGTTCTAAGCGGACTGTGTTTCATTCTATTACTCCCACATTGAGAGAGGACACTCTTGCGACAGTAATAATTATAAGCATATCTATAATATTTAAATTAATAAATTAATAATGATAAAATAAGGTGGACCATCCATCAAAAGCTTGGTCTTGGTAAAGGCTTTGCTTCTTGCAACAGGAGGTACACAGTTCAAATCTCTCACACATGTTATGTTAAAGTGGGTATTGAATGAAGAGCAAAGTTCAAATCTCTCAAAAGCTTGGTCTTGGTAAAGGCTTTGCTTCTTGCAACAGGAGGTACAAAGTTCAAATCTCTCACCCATGTTATGTTAAAGTGGGTATTGAATGAAGAGCAAAGTTCAAATCTCTCACCCCATGTTGTGTTAAAGTAAGTATTGAATGAAGAGCGAAGTTCAAATCTCTCACCCCATGTTATGTTAAAGTGGGTATTGAAAGGGTATTGAATGAAGAGTCGGGATTCATAGCTTGATACCAGAGCGTAACATATCTAAAAAGAATGTTAACGTGGGTATTGAAAGGGTATTGAATGAAGAGTCGGGATTCATAGCTTGATACCAGAGCGTACATATCTAAAAAGAAGAGAGTTGGGATTCATAGCTTAAATGAAGAGTCGGGACTCATAGCTTGATAAATCCAGAGCATACTTATCTAAAACGAAGCAGGCGATCAACCAAAAAAAATAGCCTACGGCACACAATGTTTTTTTAAAGAAAAAGCACGATACGAGAATCGAAGAAAGGGCTACAAACCTGTTAGCGTGGAGGAGCGCAGCGGGGCCGAGATACTTCTCGGGGTTCCACCAGTAGCTAGGGCAGGACGTGCTGCAACAGGCGCAGAGAATACACTCGTACATGCCGTCGAGCTTGGCCCGATCCTTCTTACTCTGGAGAATCTCTTTTCCGTCGGACGGGGGTGTCTTCCTCTTGAGCCAGGGTTCGATGCTCTTGTACTGATTATAAAAATTGGTCATGTCGACCACCAGGTCTTTGACGACGAACATGTGCGGCAAGGGCGTGATGGTGGTGGCGGAGTCAGAGACGGCATCGATCTTGGTGAGGCAGGCGAGGCCGTTGCAGCCGTTGATGTTCATGGCACAGGATCCGCAGATGCCCTCCCTGCAGGAACGCCTGAAGGTGAGCGAGGGGTCTGTCTCGTTCTTGATCTTGATCAGGGCGTCCAGCACCATGGGCCCACACTCCTTCGTATTTATCGTATAGTTCTCCAGCCGGGGCTTCTCTACGTGCTCCGGATCCCATCGATAGATCGAAAAGGTCTTCGGCTTCGATGCCTTCGGCTCTGTTGCAGGCGAAGCCGTGCTGGAAGAGAAGGAGCGGGCGAGAATCGAACCCGCGCCTTCTCCGCTGGGGAGTCGACGAAACACGCGCGACACTGCTGACATTGTATTCTTCAACTGGATGGATGTATGGATTGATCGATCTTTCGAGTCCCTTCCCACGGCGTACCGAACCGATTGCAAAATAATCGCACGCTAACCAAATCTCCAGACAAACGAGATTTTGATATATATATATACACATATACACATACCCAGAATTCAGCGCTTATTGTTGGCTTACGTGGCACAGACCTCAGCGCTTATTGTTGGCGTACGTGGCACAAAAATGCTCTCTTAATGTTGGCTTACGTGGCTCAAAATTTCACTAGCGGTACCGATGGTCAATTCCAATTGAAAGAGAGTTTGCAATATCCAAAATTCAGCGCTTCTTATTGGCATACGTGGCACAGAACTCAGCACTTATTATTGGCCTACGTGGTTTGGAATTTCACCAAGCAGTCATTTGCAATTTTAGCTCTTTATCTTTTAGTCAATGCAAGTCATTTGCAATTTTAGCTCTTTATCTTTTAGTCAATGCAAGTCATTTGCAATTTTAGCTCTTTATCTTTTAGTCAATGCAAGCACGCACGGGAAAGTTTTCCTGGGATAGAGGCTCACCCTGGTGGGCTTGGGGACGTCTCGGCTCCTACTGAGTCACAAGTTACTGGTATATCTAACTTGCGGGTTGTTGGATATACTCTTGGGAGGTGGTTGTTCTCATGGTTAAAAAATATATATATATTTTGAAGTTCTGTTGAAGCCCAATCGAATTTTAAGTTCTGTTAGATTCATCTATGAGGTAAAGTTTAACGTTTCTCTTTTTCCATTTTACTATGCATTGGTTTTGTGAAGTTTTGACTATGAGTTTTATCTGTGGTATGTTTTGTATATATATTGGTTTTTAGAAGGTATTGAGTTTGTGAGTCAGCGGTGGGGCTTTATGGTTGACTTGATGGAAGCTTACGTTCCTTTCCTTTGGGAGGTCCGGTAGCCCTTCAACACCTTGTGCGACCATGGTGACAGTTTTACCTGCGGCTAGGCAGATCGTTCACACTTCACATCAAGAGATCCCCTCCTTGACGTGATTTCCTGGTTAATTTTTTTTTAAATAATAATAAATAATTTTTAAAAAAAATATTGGCATGTTAGATGCTCGCCTTTGTCATCTCAATATCTATGTGTTTTTATATGTAATGGTTTTGCTCTTTGCTTACTTCATTTTTCTTTATACATAATTCGATTATGTTTAAGTCCTTGATTTCTTTATGTGTTTTATTTATTGTTTGTTTGTCTTGTTTATTTTCAAGGAGTTTGTGGATATAATTAAAATCGGGATTGAAAGGATATTAGTTACGTTTTATAAGCTAGTTGGGAGTGGAAAACAACATAATTGTGTCAAGATAAAGAATGTCAATCTCTCACCCGTTTAACTTGAGGAAACCTTGAGTAGCGAGAACCCTCTCTCCTTGTTTCCCCATCGAGAGGCTTTGCAGTGAAAGATAGATTTGGTTTGCCAGGCTCCCCTTTGATCGGGCCTCCTATAGATTTTAGATTTCCTTGAATGTATTCATAAATTAGTGGGGATAATTACTTTGCATCGTGAAGCCTGATATTGAATGAAGAAAGAGAGGTATGTATGTTCGCTTAACCAAGCCCTTTAAGGCGAGCAGTTGGAAAAACCACCACTATGTGAGCTACCTCCATGTAAGCCACAATCACCGCCTCTAGAGCGTAAGAAATGGATAATTTGTACCAGTGAATGTCACATATCACCAACAAGCGAAGGAATATCCTCCATGATCTTAACACCCTGACATTGCACTCCAAATTTGTAATATCATTGTGGCATTTGGTTTTGTGAATATTTGTCTGATAAAGATCCATCATTATCTTTATATATTTTTATTGCAACGGTTAATGTCACTTTGTGTCGCCCAACATCATGGGGAAATTCTCATTGTAGGACATTGGACTTGTGACAAGTTTGCTCTAGAAATCCTATTGGTGATTTACTTTTGTGAGCAACCATATAAATGTTGTGGAATTGCATCGGTGACTCACTACAAGGGCATCTAACGCTATGGATGGAATTGCCTTGGTAATTTGCTTTTATTTTCAGAGTCAATAATCCAATTATCATGGAGTTGCATCACCACTAATCTTGAAAACAACAAAGAAGCTACAGTTGCTTAGTTCAATGGTCCTACAAGGTTCACGTTATGTATTTGGTTTAGTGATATCTTTGCCAATCGTTGGTGATCAGTTCAATTTGGATTAAAGTCAAAATGACACAACACAATGAGCATGTTGTATCTATTCGTGAGTTTGGTTATGTTGTTTAGGTTGTGTTGGAAATCTATGGCTAGCAATTTAGATTTCTTTAGAGTTACATAATTTCTATAGTAGATAGTCTCTAGGACCCCTTTGAATGGGACCCTCTTGTTATAGGTGTCTTGCTCACTTCAACCTAAGTGTTGAACTATTAGAAAATCTATACTAATCTTTTTATTTGGTTAAGTGTGTCTTGGTTATATGTCTCCTTCCATTGATTGAGAAATGTTAGCCTAAACTCTAGCAACCACCGGAGTCACTCACATAGTCATTGAAAGTTCCCTACAATATGTAGGATGCATGTTATTGGAAGTTAATCTAGGGATCTCAAGTAAAACTAATAAAGTGTTGCTCACACTCACTAGCTTCTAAGTTGTTTCATATTTGAACAATCTTAATACAAAATTTATTGTTCAATATCTTATTAGTCCCTGCCGAGCAGGGTAACTCTTCTATTCGATCAGCGTTGACTGTGTATTAGTTAGCGTTGATCGAACCCGCAGCATACAATTTAACCAAAGTTTCAAACACTTTTTTATTTTTTAATATAAAAATCAAAGTTTTGTGAAAGTTGATTGGCTTATACTTTGAAGCGTTATTGCCGTGGCGACGGCGTAGGTATTGGGAATGGCTCCCTCTCAGTGTGTTATTCGATGGGCTTTTAGTGCTTTCAATACAGGTGTTTGCCAGCATTTGCTAGCATTTACAAGAGCATTGATACCAATGTCTTCGTGGAGTAAGCGCTAACATCAACCATATTTAATGCCATGTGCATAACCCAGGTTTTTAATATATAAAATGAAACAATCTTTAATGATATCACTTATCAAGGTCTGAACGAGAAGTTCTGTCAAGTGGTGGATGTCTGCACTAGAAGTTATGTCAAGCGGTGGCGTTCTGCACCAAAATTTCTATCAACTTGTGGCGGCGGTGTGGCGGCGGCATGCAATTCACCGCCTCTTATGGATTCCCTACCTTCTTGGGCCTTCTTTGATTTATGCAAAGATAGTTTAGAATTTTCATATTTATGGAGCAAGTTCTCTTTGAGTAGCGGCGATGTGGCGACGGCATGCAATTCACCGCCTCTTCTGGATTCCCTACCTTCTCGGGCCTTCTTTGATTTATGTAAAGATAGTTTATAATTTTCATATTTATGGAGCAAGTTCTCTTTGAGTAGCCTGTTCTTTTGGAGCAACAACATTTCAGCTTCTGGAGCAGGTGTAACAACATCACATATTGCATCTTCTCAGGTAGTTTGTGTTCTTGTGGAGCACCAGCATTTGAGCTTCTGGAGCAGGAGCAACAACATCACATCTTGCATCTTCTCAGGTAATTTTGCATCTTCTCAGGTAATTTGTATTCTTATGGAGCATCAACATTTGAGCTTCTGGAGCAGGAGCAACAACAAATCTTCTCAGGTAATTCTTGACTCTTCCTTCTGTCATTCCAAAGTTGGAACTTACAAATATAATTCTAAAACAACATACTAAAAATTATAATATCCTGGTATACACAATAAAATTCTACTAATTTATTCTATATTGAATGGATACAACACCAATTGTAATTTTTTCCACTTTCAAAGAGACAACAATAGCAGTCATCGAAGTAGAGACTGTACATGGATTCTCTTGTAACAATATGCATATTCATTGTATTGAGTAGAAACTGTCTGTGGCTGCTCTTGTAATAACATGCATATTTTTCTTGTGACGGATAGCAGCCATCTAATGCAATCCTCTCTTGGTTCCAAGTTCAACCCCAATTGACATCAAGTTCAAAGCTTTGTCATAGGAAGCATCAATAGTAGAAACACACGCAGTCGCAGGGATAACAGTCCCATAAGCAACAGAAGCTTAAGAAGTAGTACTAATAGCCAAATTGGGGAGGTGTATAAAGATCGCAGAGACAAGGATGAAGCTCGGTAGATCAGAGATAGAGTCAAATTCATATGCATATATGGATATCGGAGGCCACAGGGCCTTTCTGTTATTTGCCGAAGCAAATCCGAATCCATTGATAAACATATGATAAGCAATTTCAAGCAGTATCACTTTATCAGTGGCATAGCGGCAGTGGTGGTGAAGGCACTGACATTGCAGTGAAGGCTACAATGGCGGTGAAGGCGACACTGCAGGACAAGGTGGCAATGCACTTTCCATATTGGGTACTAGCAAATGGAATCCAAAATTTTAATTTCCTACCTTTAGTAAGAGATAGCAACAAAGGTTTAAATTTTTTATTTGTATTTCTCATTTTGGGATCCATTCACTATTCACTACCCTCGCGGTACTCTATAGGTTAGTTTACCCTCGCAGTACTCCATAGGTTAGTTTTTATAACATATTATGTATGCAACCTGGTCTACATTTCTCACTTTCTGCTACTCTATCTAGATCACTGTATATATATGATGAATTTGTATCTTTCCTCTTCTTTGTTGATGATATACATAGACATTGTACACACATGATTTCGTTGGTGAATAATGGTTAGTTACTGCTTATATAATTGTATAGATGTGGCATGGGTTGATCGAAAGCCAATGCCTCACTTGGGAGACCTTCCCTTTACGTAACAACATTCCTTTATACATATCCATGCAGCAAAGTAAGGACGACTGGAGCGATTGACCTGGAACTAGCATAAGTACCAGTAGTAGAAGAGATGAAGACAACAAAGGCAAAGACAACAAAGCAAACAACACCAAAGATAAAGCTGGATTTCATTAATGAAGGGTGCGAGATCGAAACTTGAGAGTTCAACTCTGTTTTGATGCTTATATTGATTGGAAAAATTAAGTATTTGTATCAACAAAACTTGTTTATTTTTATTTTCAAGACAACCTATGAATTCAAGTTTCTGACAGGAAAAACCAACAAGCAAAAGCACAAAAGCTTTCACTTATTTCATGTGGGAATATTGAAGCGTTATGAACATACCTTAGCCAAGGGTGGTGCCTCTGTGTGATAAATAGACACCGACTGCCTGCCTGGTCAGTTTCACAGTGAAGCACCATCGAATGAACAAGAGAACCACCTCCTAAAGTGCATTGACGATGAGAAGGAGTTGATGATCTTGTTGGCCTGATCTATCTTTGCACCAATTCTATGTTTCTTCATGCATGGAACCCTAACTACTGCCCTTGTCGAAACACTAAACAAGCATTGCTTCACAACTTTTGCATTCCACGTGCAGTGCATGCAATGCCACAAATGACAACAAATGATTCACTTGATCTGTCTTTGCACCCGCGCTTTGTTTCTTTGTGCGTGGGACCTTTCAAATATTAATGTGTGGCTTGCATATGAGAAGAAACAAAGTAACTGAAATGGTCTCCTTCATGGCTTTTGCATCCATGTGCAACCCATGCAATGACACAGATGACAAATGTCTGGCTAATTGCCCATCATCCAACCAAGCCAGTTGTGATCCATAATCGGGTAGCAAGCAAGGGTAGTAAGGTAAGTTGCTACGAAAAGGTCCTCATTTAATTGATCGTCCACCACTGGGGCTTAAGGCTTGTTTTCGATAGGGGGACTAGGTCCAACAAGTCCAATAGGTGACTTAAGCTAGATCCAGTCCAATAAGATGGCTTGATATTCGACTTCAATGGGGACTCATGGAGGCTTTTTCCTTTATGTGATAATATGCACAGGTGGTCAATCTTTCCAATGCACACTATTCCCCACTGCGATTATTTTAATGATAATAACTATCTTGCTGACTGCAAACATAGGCTGCAGATCTTCCCACCAAATTAATGATCCAATACAATCAAAGACAAAAACCACATGCATCTCAAAACATAAAACTTGAACGGCAGGGACATAGCCATTACAATGGCACTTGTTTATAATGCCAGCTTATCTTTGCTTCTAATAACATTAAGATTTATTTGATGGTTTGATTGATTTAGGTGTCGGAATACTCCCTTGACTTGAACAAAAGAGGAATATGACAAATTGCATTTGAGATAATCTATGTATTGAGTGAAGCTATTGCACTTGGCCATTGGCCATAATGAGAGTGTGGTTGTTGTGTAAATCAAGGAACATTGTAAGATGGACAGTCACAAAGGGCGACACCACAAATTAATAATATAAAGTAAGATAAATGAGACAAAATATGGGAGATATAAAGTAAGTGTGATTAATAAGATAAAGGTATTATGTGGCCTATTGTATTTTCCTAACTTACAAGTTACCAGGCCATGTTTAGATATGTTATGGGATTTCTTCAATTGTTTTACTTCATTCCTTATTGTGTTGTAGATTGAAATGAACAAGTCTAAATGGGAGGTTTTATGTCATCGTAATCAATATGATCAATTAGACTTAAATGTCTGGTTTGTGATATGAGTATTTTAAGTGGCACGACTTTGGGGGCAACTTCTAGTTTTTTACTAGGTTGAGATCCATGTTAGTCCTCCTGCAAAGCAAAAGGTATTTTATTACAAGCATTCAACAATTTATAAATTCAAATTGATGGTTAAATAAAGCAAGCTTTCTTTATGTTGGTTATTACTTTATAAACATGTTTAAAAATTAGCAAATTTTGAACCTTGGTATGTGTTTTAAGTTGGGCATCCATACCTACCATTATTCCTTCTAAAGGTGTGGGCATGCAACTAGGGAAGACATAGAAAACAAACCAATTTTTGGAGCCTCCATAAACATAGACATAAGTTAGGATGTGCAACTAATTGGTAGGAAATCTAAATAATTTATTCCAATAGCAACAAACCCTATCATAATACCTATTGAAGAGAATCTTAATGTAGTTCTCGAGTGTGGTGGTGGGTGAAATAACTTAGAAGTACAGGGTATTTTCACCCTTCAAATTATGAAAAGAGAAGATGGATTCATACAAGGCCAAAAGAGAATAAATATTCAAGTCGAAGCCTCTGAAGTGCACCATGTTCGCCCTTAAGTTTATAAATAAGTGTCATATGAAATGTATGTGAGGTGAAATATATGTCGTGACATCTAGGCTAGAGTATGTTATTTTTCATATTATATGTTTGGAACAAACATTGGTAAGTTGATATATGGGATATAAATTGAAATATCTACCATGTTAGACTAAGATAGGTGAAAATGAACATTTCCAATTAAGACACATCCAAACATCAATAGGGATCTATTTTTCAAAGGCGGTGGGTGTTAGGGAGTCATTCTTGATCCCCCTCGGGTGGAATTCAAGAATTGAGCTATGAACAGGGGACGAGGACATCCAGAAATAATCAAGTAGAAGCTTATGCTCCCTTCTAGTGGTTAAGCTCTTTAGACTCAAACATAATCAAGTCTCTTATAGTCATTAGGGGCTCTGCCATAATTATCAATATAATGCATAGTTTAAAAGCTATGTATGATGGCAAGCTAGCTTGTATCATATCAAGAATAAAAAAGAAAGCTCTTCACTTCAAATATATCAAGTTCTTCCATGTCCTAAGAGACCTTAATTGACAAGCTGGTAGCCACGTCAATAAAGCCTCGCAATTGAGTGTAGAAGATTTAAGAAAAGATGGGAAAAATTATTTCCTCCCCATCCCCTAAGACTATATTTCTTGTCATAAATAGTATGATGCCACACATCCTTTGGGAAACGTCATATATGAGGCCATGTCTTCATAGGAGTGCATGTATATGGGAGAATGATGCAATGGGCATCACTCATATGATATCTTCACACATGCTCATCTTAACCCTCAATAGACATTTTGAAGTGAGTGGGATGATAACATAGTCTGCAAGTGAGAATATAAATATTAGGATTTGTTCTAAAGTTAAGGAAAGAAGAAAGCATTGTTGGTTGTTTCCATTAGCGTAGCTGGAAGTTCATGTAAGTCATTTTTGTCAACTCTTGTGGAGTCATTACATTGTTGGTCAGTTTTCCTCTAAGCATAACTTTGGGGATTTACAATCAGTATGGTATAACGGGTTTTGTTTTGAATTGGAAATGGATTAGTGTTTTGGGGATACCCTAGGCCAATCATCCCTTTGATTCTAAAAAGGCCTTTTCAATGTCTCCTTGACATTTTTCAGCTTGAGGGCTCTAGCATTTTGCATTCTTATCATTGGGTAGTCAAGTCCCAGCCCCCACTCCCTTGAATTATGATTTTCCAGTTCCTCTCTTGCGGGGTGATTGGATGTTTGGATATCCTTAGTTTTGTTGGTCCTTGTATGAGGTGAATTTGGTATGGTGCTTAGGGGATATTATAAGCTTGTTTCTTCCTTATGACTAGGCTTGTGTTGTTTCATCTTCTCTCTTCACTTGATCTAGATTAGTTGGCGAATGGAATGAAGGAAACAATATAAAATGGAAACACACACACAAATATTTTGCAAAAAGCATAATAGTACAATAAAACCCAAATTATATTAATGAATGGAATTGAAAAACATTGTAAATTGCAAAGCAATACAAACTAGCTCAGATGGTGGTAGCTTACCTCTGGAGAGAGATGTGTCAAATAAGCTTATCCACAAGAGTTGATTACAAAGAGACTACAGAGGACCTCTTTATCATAAGCATAAAGAGGCAAAAACCCTAACATCCAAAAACCTAACCCAAGGAGATGAAGCACCAAAAGGATTTGTGGGCCCTAAGGTGGCTAGTTGATATGTCAACTTCCTGGGGGCACAAATTTTGCATACGATCTTCGTTTAGGGTGCTTGATAGCTTGTTGGAAAGAACTATATGAGAATTACAACTTTTGATTGGGGCCAAGGGGTTCCCCCTCAATTGGCCAAAATACATCGTTTAAGGCCTTAAAGTGACCCCAGAATTTTGGGACTCAAAAAGCCATAGAAAATTGCCAAGAAGATGGATAACCATTAAAACTCGGTGGAATAGGTGGGTGGGCACCAATATCCACTTGGATCATCACTTATGTATAATGTATTCAACTCGACTACAATAGCAGAGAGATTAAGTCTCCTCTCCTTTTTAATTCAAGTAATATTGAGTCCCTTATGTGAGTTGGTTGGAGTCACCAATCCCTATTCCATTGTGGGCATTGTGAGTTTGTTTATGTTGTTGGTTTATTAGAGCTATTTCGGAATATTTGTGCCATGGATTGCCATGGGAATCATGGGAATTGCCTTAGGGATATACATGATCTTCATAAAGTCATGCACATGCATGAAGGTTATATCAATGGCAACAAGACTTTCTTATTTTTTGTGACTACTAAAGTTCATAACATTGAACATCAAAGTAACTCACAAAACGGAGTGATCATGGAAACTCTCTTGCAATAGAAAAGACAAATTCAAGTTTTGGAAGCAGGTTGGTCCTTGTTGTGGAACATGGTAAGTAATCTAAGTAAAGAGATCTCATTTGGCTACCTCCAACCTCCAAATGTCAATGGGATTTACTCCTACAAAGCCAAAAGATAAGGAGATTATTCATCAAATATAAAGATATGGACCCAAAAATCAAGGATCACAACCTACCAATGTTGGACAAGATGAAGTGCACACTAAGTGTATATTTTATTAGTATCAATTACTCTTATGTTTTGTAAGATAGATTTGGTTTTAGGTGTTTATCTTAGAGGTTATATCAATAGATATATTATGAAATCCTTTGTGAAGGATGAAATAATTCTATGTGTTCTATTTTATCTAGTTGACATCCTTTTTGTATCACTACGTTGACTGCAAGTATTTTTAATAAAAAATTATACTCACTTTTGTGTACCTATTCTCGAGGGAGAACCTCTTAGACCTAAAGGATCCTAGCAATCCATACCCAACATGCCAGATTTGTTATCCATTGGCTTTGGCTTGCTCAAACAAAGAATGCAAAGTGCCAAAGAGTTTGCAGGTCGTTTGAGCAACAAGTCCATATTTCTTGCACATTGTTTTATACACAACTTTATGGAATTCTTGTTGTTGTTCATGCTTCTAATCATAATTGATTGATCAAGTCATGAACTTAATATAAGATTGAGTTGCAACACTACATTTTATTTTATAATCTACTGAGACGTGTTGGATCAATATGATTTATGTCATTGTTGTGTTAAATTAAACGATGACCATCATGTTCCTTTTGCTCTATGTGTTGTTGTAAAGGATTTATAGGTTTTAAGGGTTTAATATACAAATGAAAATGACATTTAAAACTAAGCTTTCTACAACCTACAAAGATGTCTCACTTCAAAAAATGATGCTTGATGTTTTGCTCGTGGAAGCTACTTAGGCGGTCCTCTCTTTTTCATTTTGTTTTTTGGTACACATTGATACTATTAATAATGAAATGATTTATTTTTTTGAAAAACAAAATTTGATGCTTGGGAAAGACTCACAATTATTTAAACAAGAGGTTGCTTAGAGTATGCAAATTCCTAATACAAGTCACATATTTACATTTGCAAAGTTAGTGCCATGTAAACTTTATTTCATACATAGTTTGGAATCAATTATTAGCTCGCATTTGTTGTCAGGGAGACATATGTTAACATTGAATATAAAGCATTGGAGGTGTTTGACCTACAAAATATTGTTGTTTTAATATCGTTGTCTACACTTTGAGATACTTCAACTATGAATTAAGTTAATGGGGATTGGAGGTTAGTTATTTAGGTTACATGTATTTATATTATTCTTATGTGTTTGTTTTAATAGTTTCTAATCTAGATATGAAGATTTGTCATTTGAAAGAGAGTAATTTCTCATTTATATAGTATTGATCTCTAGCATGCAAGTATGATTAACATAGGTATGTATTAGAGTGATCAATAATTCTCATAGATACCATTAATCGTAGGTACTATATACAAATATACTAATTACTTTTTAATAGTCTTTTAAGCAACAATATTAAGTGTCAATATGGTATTTGTGTACTTAATTTTTTGTTTCCGGTGTATTTTTATGTTTACATAATACTTTATTGGCTACTACTAGGATTGTAAGTTTTGAAGAATTCTATTTTCTCTTTTTCAGTGGATATACAGAGTTTGGTGTGCCCCCACTAGATCCTTCATCATTTTCCTCTCTAGATGTGAAGTTTATTACAACAAAAACCTTTTGTGATATCAAGGTAACTTTCTCTTGAGAAAAGGCCAAGTTTTGCACTATTTTGACAATTGTGCTTCCCTCTATTAGGTGCATTATTATATCATTGTAGGTTGCTGATGTGATACCAATTAATAGAGGGAGTCCATTAAAGTTTGTTTCTGACAAAGAATTGCCAAGTTGTGTAACCACATTTTATTGGTGTGTCAAGATCGAAGGTCCAACTTGAATGATGATATCAACATCTGTTGCCATGGGTTTCAAATTTACACGGGACAAGTAAACACATCTACGTTTTTTTTGCTTCATTGACAATATAATATATGTTTTATAAGGAGTTAAAAGCTACTTGTGAACCGTAAGAGGTTTGTGTTCACATTTTGAACAACATTTTGCTTATGTTCATTGTGATAGTATCTTTTACGTCATAGTAGTGGATTATTATCGGTGTTCATATATTGGGATACACTATGAAACTTAAGACTAAGTAGTCCTATCAAATTTTTTTTCTTTGAATGCTAGATTCTACAAACACATCACACTGAAAATATGGCAGTGAGTACACAAATATGAACTCTCAATTCTACATTTGTATTCTATTAACTCGGAAATAATTATAACATGTTAAAGAATTGAGAATTTTCTATTGAAAATATGTTATATGAGGGTGGTTCAAATTTGCTATTTTGTAGATTCCTAATTCAAGTTTAAATTTCAAAACATCAATATATTATTGTTAGGCATCTAAGAGTAGTTCAACTTTCCTATTGTGTAGATCCTTGACTCAAGATGTTGGTGACTTCATAGTTCATTGGGTTCATAAGATTTATTGTTCTTTCTAATATGTTTTGGCATTGGTCCAACGATGCATTAAGATGCTAGACATTCTCAACATCCAATGATTGATTCTCGGTGCGTTTTTGCTAATTCTACTTTGTGAACTCAAGTTAGAGCAATAACTTTACCAAAATACTGTTTTGTTGCATTTTCTATTTTTATTTTTTCCCCTTTCGGGAAAGAGGGAGAATTATGAGAGGTGAGTAAAGAGAAATAAAAATAGAATTTCATTTGAACCTTATCAACATATGTTCTAATTTACTTTCTTCCTTTGGACAAGTTGGAGAATGAAGAGGGTATGCAAAAGGATATAAAATTCAAGTGCCCATGTGGACCAAACTCAGATGATGGGACATGTATAGCATTTTTAGGAGTAGAAAGAGTCATGCAAGGATTGTTGCATGACCGCTATTGTACACTAATATAATGAATGAATCTCAAATGGCGAGGTATGTGTGTGTGATGCATAAACCTTCCATTTGTCTACCATTGTTTTCTATGATGCAAAATTTCCTCAAGCTTGAGGAATGTTATTATTTGTTTTGGAGTCATTTAGATTTGGGGTCAAAGCTCTACTACAAGATAGATCTTAGGTTGATAGATATACTTGCCAAAAATCTTGAAGGTTGGAAACATATATGTGGATTGTATCGTAAATGACTTTTACATACCGCCAACTGCATTACTATGCTTGTAAACAAAGAACAACTCAAAGAAGAAAGCCACATATTTCTATTTCCTTTACAAGGTTATGGTTGAATAAAAATAGTTAGTGCTTCCCACCCTTATTGCTTTCTATATTGGGTAGCAATATATAAAATGCTCATGTGTTGTCTTTCGGGAAAAAAACTAAGCTAGAAGATGCATTTTTATATTGTCTATATATTGCTTATGCAAAGATGTAAAATATATTGCTTTTCCACTTCACAAAGATGTATTAATATCAACCAATATAGTACTATGCCATGTCATGATTAAAGAGGAATGGACCCAACTAGATTATGTGATCTAGTCTAAAAATTAGCATGCTTCATATATTGTTTAGTAGGAGATATATGTGGAAAATTATCATTTTCACATGGCTTTTAAAATTATTTATACAATACTTGGAGTTTATATTATGAAAAATGGCTCTAGGAAAGCCACCAGTGAATATCCAAGTCATGTACAACAAGGATTAAACTTCTATATATCAGCACAACATATGTTTGGTCACTTGTAACTAACATTTGAGAGGCACAAAGAGCTACAGGTTTCATGATGCCTAGTTGGAGTGATCTGAAATGGATCAATATATTATTTGTCATCTATTTGGTGCTTTCTAGGTGGAAATATTGGATGAATTGGCTTGTAGAGACCATTTCAGGGGTAGGTCTTACTTTGCAGATTTGGGGTCCAGAACCTTCTAAGGCATGTTTGAGGGCTTAAATAATGTTTTTTTGGGTCAAAAGTTTATTAACATAGTTCATATCCCCTTGAAATTGTTCTACACTCCGAGAGCTTTCCAATGGCGCAAAGATAACCTCAATCGAAGTTTGTATCAGGAAGTTATGCCTCTTGCAAGTTGATCTATCATGTTGACCACCATGGTACTAAGTGGATTACACATGAACTCTCATTACCAACACATGTGGAGCTAGTCACTTGTGGACATTCAAGAACATTCTATAGGGTTCAAAACCCTAATCCTAATTAGGAGTTGAGGCATGCAAATACCCTAAAACTAACCCCAGAAGGCTATCATGACATTGTTAAATACTAGGCCAGTAGGAGAAGAAGGGGGTTCCATTCTTATGGTATTATTGTATTGTTCCATAGTTGAGAAAGAGCAAGGGATTGGATATTGGAGCATAATAGAGGAAGCAAGAGCTTTTGTAGGAGCCACATAGATCACACTGTCATAGGTAAATCCATAGAGTAACAATTTCTTTGTATTTGCATTGCATGTTGGAGAAGAAAAGAGCAAGGCATAGTCCTCACTTTTGGTTGGGTTTTCCCCATAGTGGGTTTTCCCTAGGTATATCTTGTGTTATTTGTGTGGATGTGTTATTTTGATCCATTTATTTTCCTTTCAGTTTCACTTTATTTTACCATTCTATGAGATTAAGCTAACAACAATCAATCTTAAATATTCAACAAACACTACATAACTAAGAGTTTGCAAAAGGTTGTAAGATTTGTTGTGGCCAACTGTTTCAGTGGAATACCCATGCTAGTTTAAAGACCATATTGGTATTAGAGTAGTTTTCTTTGGGGTTTTGTGGAAAATTGTAGTATCTAGGAGTTGGTGGAATAAATAAAAAGTCTTCGAACCCTAGATGTGGTGAATAAGTCTAGTGAAGAATCGAGGGTTGAATATGAATAGCAATTTATAAAGCTAGAAATACACACCATTGTGATCTCTTGCAATATGTCAATCCTCATGGTGGCTTTGGAGAGCAAGTTTGGACTTTTCTCTAAGTTTGGCAGATCTAACTCAGAGGTAGTCTTAGACAGGAGATCGAGGGACATTGAAGACCCAAAAAAGGAGCTGAAAAAAATCCAAAGAAAGACAAACCAAGTTCGAGTAGCAACAATTCTTCCCATCTCTATTTAAAGTGGAAGCAAAAGTGGACATCAAGCCCTATCAAGGTGAGATTGACGCTATTAGGTTGAATCAATCATTACAACGGTTAGAAGTTTATTTTAGTGTCCATAACATAGTAGAGCAACAAAAGATATTATTTCCTCGACCGAAGTTGGATGGCCATGCCCTAACTTGGTGGGAAATCCACATGGAGACATTTAGGCCAAAGGGTAATCCCCCAATAAATAAGTGCGGGAGTTTTAAAACCCTCATCAAGTCCTAGTTTTACCCTATTGGGTATGAAGAGGACCAATGGATCCATTAGCATTACTTTTGACAAAGGCAAAGGCAAAGTGTACAATAGTACACCACTGAGTTTAGAAAAATGGCCTTTATGTTGGGGATATTTCCCAAGAACTTGGATGTACTTCTAAAGTATTTGAGTGATCTCCGTAGTCATTTAAGGAAGCGATGCTCTTCGAGCCTATAAATGTTGATGAGTCTTGTGTACAAGCACAATATCTAGAGAATATGGACATGAAGAAAGGGAAAGCAGGTAGTTCCAAGCAAAAAGAACACCTAGATATGTCCAAAAATGGGAAGAATAAGGGAAAATGAAAATATAAGAAGACTACCGCCATAGCACATCAGTGCCAAGATCCAAAAAACCACTACAGTCATTGCAACATTGGAGGTCTACAATACCCCCATTTTTGACTTGGAATGTATTGAATCAAAATTATGTAAATTTATGTAATATGCTAGTATGGATTCCTAGTCCGAAGCTCAAGGCCAAGGCCCAACTAGTGAATTACTAGGCATGTGTGATGTAAATATTTTTTATTGGACTGTATAGTTGGCTTGTCATGCTAACTTGAAAGATATGTAGATATTATGTTGGAAAAATAATAAAAAATGTCCAAGATGGTTGTGTAAAGAGCACTAGAGGGGTTATGATTCCACTAGAGAGGAAGAGGAAAGGGGGCATATGGGAAATTAAATCCTCTATTGCCAAGTGTCAATCTTAGAACTCATCCAATTGCTACCATATGCTTTGAATGAGTCAATTACTTCCTTTTGACTATTAAACCTAGTCATTGAATGCATGTGTGAGGTTGGTGGGAAATGTCCTTTCATGTAGTTATGGGAGCATGGAGGTGAATACACTTCTATGACAATTCTTTCAGTTGTCAGAGGTGCTTTTTTCTATGGTCAAAAGTTATGTCAGTGGTATTTTCACTAGTCTCGCATATCCTTTGGAGTATACCATTCATATTATCATTATTCTTAGGCATATTTACACTACATTAAGCTTCCTATTGATGTTCATTGCCATTATTAGAGTGTGCATTGCCCAAAACTTCAAATTTGGAAACAAAGTTGCAGATTTGAAGGGAAAATAGATGGTTGTAGGTGAGCATAGAGGGCAAGCTAGTAACCTTTACCCATCTAGTTTTGCTACTTTGGTATGCTTGAGAAGCCACATATTAACATTAAAGGAGGTTCTCCAACATGATACACCATGTTGGACTCTTACTTCGCACACTAGTAAGTGTTGCAAGGGTTGGATTTCCTAAGGGAAGTATGGATCATTGAAGGGGAATGCCTTCCTTGTGTTGTGTGGGGTAGTTGGAAGGAGTGCCATGGTTGTGATGGATGAGTGAGATTCTTGTAGAGTTATGGATGAGCATTTGGCTAAGCATAGAGAACATAATGGGTTGTGGGTTGAGAGAGAGAAGCATGTAGGTGTTTCCTTTGCCTTGGTGGCCTCATAGCGTAGCTTGGGGGTAGCCTTTCAGTAAAAATAATATATGCTAGATAGAGTGGCTACGACTGGGTGGAAAATTGCTCTTGCACATCTAGTTGCTTAGATGTTCTTTATTTAAAGATAAGTATTCTCTTTGTATTTTGATGTGCAATGTTTTATTTTATTCATGTGATTATTATGCTTGTATATGCATGCTATATGTGTGTGGATAGAGTTTATTTCGGCTGTCTTTTACAATTAGCATCTACACATGCATATTTATTGTTATGAATTCATAATATGGCCATGGGATGAAATTTAGAAGCCTAGACTTTGTTGACCATGAAGAAGAACATGTTGGCCATGGATTTAGGTAACTAGTTAGAGAGTAGCTCAGATGTAGATGAGAAGATTGTCTAGACTATAGTGCAAAAGGAGGTGAATCTAAGTAGCATCCATCCATAGGAAGAGAAGGAGATTATGAAACTATTCCATGTCAATATTTAGGTAAAAAATATCAAGATGGATGCTCTATTTGATTTCGGTTCACAGACCAATATCATAGCATAAGACTTGGTAAATAAGCTTGGATTTGAAGTTCATGATCATCCTATCCCTTACACATTGGGATGGATAAATAAGGATGTAAAATTGAGGGTCACAAGATAGTGCAAGATTAAATTTGCTATGAGGGAATATTATATTGATGAAGTGCAGGTAGATGTAGTATCGCTTGATGTTTGTGATGTAGTGTTTATAAGCCCCTACATGTGTAGGAGGGATGCAATCTTCATGCGGAGTGCAAACTGATACCACTTGATCAAGGATGGGAAATATTTCATCACCAATGCACACAAAGGTAAATCAAATATATCTCTGGTAAGTGCAAAGCAAGCCAAGAAGCTTATTAGTTCAAGTGGAAAGTTTGTATCTTTTATGAAGACATAATCAACAAGAAGGTGAATTGGTAAAAGCAAAGGTATCTCTAGAGGGATGTACTAGAGAACATAAAACACCAGATGGATAAGCTTTTACATGTAAACAAATAAGTATTCCAAGATCCTAAAGGGCTACATCATAAGAGAGAAGTGGAGCACAATATACAATTATTGCATAGTTCTCCATTTATAAACATTGTCTTATATAGACAATCTATTCTAGAAGCAGAAGAAGTGAAGAAGCACTTGGAGCAACTAATGGAGTAGAGAGTAATTCGACCAAGCCCCTCCTCTTGTGGGACACCTGTCATCATAGTACCCAAGAAGGATGGGACTTGGAGGATGTGCATCTACATAGTGTTGGCACAATTTTGGACCCAAGGTTTGAAAAGGTTTACAACAATAAAACCCATGAGCATCCACATTTTCAATGTTCAGGAGAACAAGGCCTCACTCGAGACACTCATAAGTAATTACAATAAAATAACTAATTAATTAATTCATGAATTCAGGCTAACCATTCACAATCTAAGAAACATCAATACAATTGTATCATCATTCATAGAAAATTAGAGGGGGAACCAACCCAACAAATTATCTCATTCAGTTCATAAACCACAGCCGTACATCTTATAGTCGAGCCCAAATGTTCTTTCTCTATTACAACTATGTTATTGGCCAATTCACCATCCATGTGCTATCATCTCTCTAATGATCTCTCTATCTCTCATTAAGACATAACAAATTTCCTTAAATACATATGGCTGGCAGTTGCTAAATAGCTATATGATTTTACGAATTGCATTTACGTTTACATTTACTTTATTTCCCAAAACATCATCATTGCAGTATTGTGTTGGAATTTGGAGTGTTCTCTACAAAATGGTTGATGTAGTGTATAAGATACTGCGCACGGTGCAGAAGTATTGTGCATAGTATAAATTTCTAGCGTGGTCTTCAACATTGGTAAACTATGGCACCAACAAACACCTAACACTATGTTTGATTCGCCCTCGAGCCAATCGAGTTCACTTCTTCAAAATAATGGAGACTAATGAATTTTTTTGCCACAACTACTCAACAAAAGTCTGGAACTCTAAGTACATCACCGGAAATCAATTCAATAATTGTTCTAAATTATAGGAAAGTTGGGCAACACTTTCAATGGTAGTTGTTGTTGAATATGGTTGTCATTGATGTCAAAAGGAGTTTAGTGATGACAAAGGAATAACCAAGGACATGATGGCAAATTGAACTCAGTGAAAGACAATGGTATAGCAAAGGATATGATGACATGGCATGTATGAATGATCTCTATGTGTGTAAAGCCACAGAGTTCATGTGCAGATGCAGCAAGGGAATCAAGTTCGGTGATGATCGATTGAGTGATTGATTGATTCTCTGATCAATCAATGTAGAATCATAGAGTTCGATGATGATCGATTGAGTGATTGATTGATTCTCTGATCAATCAATGTAGAATCATAAAGTTGCAAAGATTTCGACGATCTAGATTAAAGGAGAATAGATGGATCAATGATGGGAAAGAGATCACGAGGTGAACGTGAACGGAAGATAAGAAATCCGCAAGATTAAGTGAAGTTCCGCTGGAGACAGCAGATCGATGGACGAGATCAAAGCCGCAAGAGATCTGACGACCCAAATAAATTCCACAAGAGAAAGGTGTAAGGAAGATAACGGATCCAAAGAGATAAGGTGAGATCCACATTTGATCTCAAATCGACGGTCAGGAAGGAACCCGCAAGAAATCGACGGTTGTAAAGAGTTGCGGAAAGGAATTGCGGAAGCCCATTTCGAGAAAGTTGAAGGCACGTCCTCAATTTGCAATCCGCAACCTGACTGCGGAAAGATAAATTGCGGAAGACAATTTGTAAAAGTTGAAATACAGTTCTGCAATCCGCAAGCTGCGGAAAGAGACTCCACCATTGATCAAGATCAGACGGTCCACGATCACTGCGGAAAAGTCCTTGTGGAAAGAAAATTGCAGAAAGGTCAGTGTGGAAAGGTAATTGCGGAAATATCATTGCGGAATAATTTTTATTGCGGAAATATCATTGTGGAAAAAGGAAAATTCGGAAGGAATTCTGGTGCAGAATTATCATTACAGAGAGTCAATTTTGGAAACATTTTTATTGCGGAAAGTCATGACTGATAAACCTAAATAGAGTTAAAGAATTATTAAAATGAAGAATTATGTTTTCATGAAGAGGCATGATCTAAGAATGAAAAGGCGCAACTATGAGAAGATGCATTCGTAGAAAACATGTTATAAGGTATTTATAGACAGAGTGCTGAGTGAAAGAAGTCGTCTATGTGATCCAGATCTATGTAGCAATAGCTGTAGACAGAGACCAAAGAAGGAAAACCAGTGACAGGTTTGATAACATAAAGAAGATCTGGAAGTTTGATGAATTCAAATTAGGGTGGCAGGGTGGTGCTAGGGTAGGCTACAGGCCTGCAAGGGGGTTGTAGCCTCCTTCCAGTGGTAGCTGGTAAATAGGGTGTTGAAGCATCCTTTCAGAAGTGTCTGATAAACCAGGGGGTCCTAGCCTCCTTCCAGTAGTCACTGGTAAATAGGGTGTTGTATCATCCTTGTCTGTTGTAGCAGACAGAAACCAGGGTGTTGTGGCATCCTTCAGTTGTAGCTGAGAAACTTGGGGATTGTTGTCTCCAGCAAGTGGTAGCTTGCAAAAACTATTGTAAATATAATTTTGTAGTATAGAAAGAGTTGGTGGTTTTCCCAATTGGGCTTCCACGATAAAAATCCGTGTTGTATGTATCTTGTTGATTCCATGTTTTTTTTTTGTAATGCTGCCAATTCTATTAAACTATGAGAAATAAAGATACAGTAGTAGTTACAGTCTGAGGTGGTCTTATCATAAGATGCCAACCATGAAGATCAACAGATTCCTGGAGGTTCAGATAAAAAATATACAAAAAGACCCTTCCCAGTATAGGGAGACCAGGGTAAACAGGTAGAGTAGTCATAGCCATGAAGGCTTGAAAAAGTTAACAGTTTGGTGCATAAAAAAACATACAAAAAGACAGAAAAAGAACTAATGAAAAACCTCCTTAATAGGCTGATGAAGGAGCTTCTGCATCAGAAGGAGTTTCCTCCAATATGGGGCAGTTGTAGCATGCAGTGTCCTCCCCGTCCCTTGCAGGTGGCTGAGAATCTTTCACAGGTAGCAGAGTATCCTTCGCTGGAGGCCGAATGTCGTTAGCAGGGCGCTTGACCGGTAGGGGCGTAGTCTTCCTGGTGACAGGAGCACTGCCAACTGGTTTGTTGCGAGTACACTTGGAGAGAATCGAGCTCGGGGTGGAGGGGATGGGGAAGGAGGAGCAAGCTTGGTCCTTTCCTTTCTAAGAGTCCGACACCCTGCCATGTGGCAGAACCAAGTCTTTTCCTACTGGGTTGCTCCAATCCTTGCCAAGTGGAGTAGCCAAATTGTCGAGAGTGGCCTCGTTTCTGAGAGCTGAGGGGGTGAGGCCCCGTGCACTGCTACCAGGACGAAGGTCACGACGGAGGTGACGAGTGGGGGCATAAGAGTCCCAACTGAGGGTATTCTCTAGGCTGCAGAGTGTGGCTTCCATGTTTGGCAGGGTAGCTCTCAGGGTCTGAGTGGCGTGCCGAGCAGTGGCCCAATTATTCAGCATGTCGTCCATAAGCTCACCCAACATGTTTTTTACCAGCCAGTAAGGATCCCAAGGCTGTTCATGATTCCTGTTGGAGAGATTGTCAGTGATAATCCTTACCTCCCAATTGTCTACGAGTAGACGGACCAGAATTGAGATCTCTGCACCATATTCCTTCCTGCTTTGCCCTATATCCTGGGCTTCATCCTTCTTTTTTCCCTTGGTTCCTTTCGGCCAACCCATGCAGACAATCGTGAGGGTATCACGGAGGCTGGAAAACGGGAGCTCGAGGAGCTTGGGAGTAGGAGGAGCCTAGACCAAAATGACAAGAATGCAAATGAGCATGGCTGGGGGCCGATACAAAACGATGTAAGATAGACGGAGATGCCGGTCAGCTGGCGAATTGAACCTCACACGCCTGAGAGCCATGGGGATGGTGCACGATAGGTCGGGCCAGGATGGTTGAGGCGACGTCAAAGGCAGGAAGATTAATGATCCTAGCAACTTGATGTCGCTTCTATAGCCTGCCTTACCTCAATGCTGTCACTTGGCTAACGCTCGTGTCCAGGTGTCCTGTCTGGCCGAGTCCTAGTGGTGTGACCACTGTCATCACCCACATCCGGGGGATCAAGATTCATATTGGCCAGAGTTTGACACTGTAGAGTGACAGTCTTGGAGGTTAAGGAAGTGAGGGCATCCTCATAAAAGGCATTGTTGCAGGTTACCCCTTAATTGGCAAGGTAGTCCGCAAGTGCATTGGCTTTTCTTCTGACTTGTTGGAAGGAAATTGAGCTAGCAAGAGTGATGGAAGTGACAAGTTCTTACAATCTCTGCGCTAGCCTCCAACTTGATGAAAGTTTTTCAACCCTGGCCACATTGTGAAATCGGATGGCAAGAGTGAGAATGATCTTGGAATCTCCTTCAATGATAAGGGGAAGTAAACCATGCCAGTGGGCACAACTGAGACCTTTAAGGAGTCCAGTGAGTTCAGCTGTGTTGTTGGTGTCGTGGCCAATGGTGCCCATGAAGATGAGCTTGATGGTGTCAAAATCATCTCGAATAACTCCTCTGAATCCAACTGCACCAGGATTTCCTTTGGAAGCTCCATTGAAGTTGAGTTTGAAGAAGTCTGGGGGGGCTTGCTCCAACGCTCCGGGTTTGGCGTGTTGGCAGGGGAGTTACAAAGAGAGCTGGGAGTGGGTTGAAGGAGGAGGTTCCAGTTTGAAAAGATGATTCTTTCAGCAGGGAGAGTGGGGAAATCAGTGGAGCTCCAATTCTTCAGGGAAAGAGTTTCCTGAAGGTTGATGACGAGGGTGGCCCAAATCTCTCGTGGCTGTTTTTTCTTAGAGTCAAATATTCTTCTATTTCGTTCTTTCTAAATATTCCAGACCACCAGACCTGGAATGAGCTTCCAAAGTCGATTAACAATGGCACTATGGAAGGGAATATGATCCCATTTGGAAATGGTTTGGACAATATCTCCTCTGATTCTGTTGGTGCGTTTGCAAAGTTGGGCCACTTTGTCCTAGATTTCATTAGCAACTTCACAAGAGTTAAGCAGATGGTCAATGGTTTCTGGTTGTGTTTCGCACATGGGACACCATGAGGGTCCATGGATGCCCCTTCTTTGGATATGGTCCTAGGTTAGGATGCATCTGTGGGCTAAGAGCCAAAGAAAGGAGGAGACTTTAGGCCAGAGTTGTGATTCCGAGATTCTTTTCCAGATGGGGTTCGGCTGTTCATCCAGAGTTCCAGTGAGAATGGAGTAGGCTTCTTTGGTAGAGAAAGTTCCAGTTGGGAGGTGACCCCATCGAAGAATGTCAGGATCATGACTTAATCTGATTTGTCTGGTTTGAAGATCTTGCCAGAGATGCTCGACGTTGTCTGCAGGGACGGGTGGAGTCCAAAGGTTGTGCGGTTTCCACTTGCGGATTTTGCTGGAGTCTAAAGTAGTCCAGTAATCCTGAATAGAGAGCTATCTATTGTGATTACAGTGTGCCTGGAGTTCCGGTGAGAGGATGAGAGTATGGAGGCACGGAATTTGTTTCCATGAATCAAACCAGAAATTTGCATGTTGACCATCCCTGACTTCCCAAAAATGTGATGTTGAATAAGGTCTCATTGACAGTTGGATGCTCGCTAGATTAGAGATCCTGGGGGATCTTGGTCGTAGCGGATTCAAAGCTGAGCCGACCAATTGGGGGAGTATTTGTTGTTCTAGAGAAGGCTCTAGGGGGAGATTGCATTAGTGACCCATTTCCACCATATTTTAGCTAAAAAGACTTGATTATTGATTTCTGGATCCCTGAGCCCGAGGCCTCCTTGTCTTTTTGGTGTGCAGAGAGTGTCCCATTTCACAAGGGCCCACTTACGATTATTGTGGTTCCCCCCCCAAAGGAAAGACTTTTGAAATTTTCTCATTAATTTAGGGACCCGCTTGGGGGCAGCAAGTACTGAGAATAGATAAAGAGGCATGGATTGAAGGATAGATTTGAGAAGAACAATTCTGCTAGGCACGTTGAGGGAGCGGAAAGTCCAGGAGGAGATTTTGTTTTCAAGCTTATCAAGGAGTTCTCTCCAGGAGGAATGTTTGATGGCTGAGTCAAAAAGAGGGGCGCCCAGGTATTTGGAGGGGAGGGAGGCAGTGGAGTAGACTAGGATGTGAGAGACATTTCTTTGTGTGATGGGGTCCGTGTGGAAGAAAAAATTTGGGACTTTTCAAGGTTCACAGTGGTGCTTGAGGCATCAAAGTAGGTTTGCAAAATGCGCTTGAGGGTTGAGGCCTCTTGGACAGAGGGGTGCGCAAAGAGTAAGTTTTCATCCACAAATTGTTTATAGGTCATCGGGGGCCTGCCATGTAGGGAAATGCCACGGAGGGCGCCAGTCGAGATCTCAGCTTTTAGCATTATGCCCAGTCCCTCGACCATGAGAATGAAGAGGAAGGGGGAGAGGGGGTCCCCTTGACGGATGCCTCTGGTGGGCGAAAAGGTGGTAGAGGGGTACCCATTGACAAGGATGGAGAAGAAGGTAGTGGAGGTTAGGGACATGACCCAGTTGGTCCAGTCTTGGAAAAAACCCAAAAGCTAGGATCATTTTTTCAATGAATTTCCAATTGAGCTTGTCAAAGGCCTTTGAGAGATCTAACTTGACCAACATCCCAGGATATTTAGTCATTTTCAGAGAGTGAATCACTTCATGAGCAAGTATGATTCCACCCAGGATTTGGCGCCCTTCCACATATCTAGTTTGTTCGGGCGAGATCAGGAGTGGTAGGAGCACTTTAAGGCGGTTGGCAACAACTTTGGTCAGAATTTTGTAAATCACATTGCAAAGGGAGATGGATCTGAACTTACCAGGGGTGGCAGTGCTGGTTTCTCTGGGGATGAGGGTGAGAAAGGTGGCATTGAGCGTAGGAAGGACCCACCGCTTGGATCTAGCTTCTTCAACCATTTCTAAGATCTCCTGTTTTAGGATGTCCCAGCAGCAATGAAAGAAGTTGATGGTGAAGCCGTCCGATCCAGGGGCTTTACCTTCTTCCATCTGATTGACAGTGGCCTCTAATTCCGCCATGGAGATTTCCTTCATGAGAGTGGCGTTATAATCAACAATGAGGATGGAGGGGATGTGGTTGGTAACCCTACTGATGGCCTGGGATCTTTCATCATTTTCTTCAATGAGCAATGCCTGGAAATGATTAATGAGCTCTTGCTCAATCTCCTCTTGGTCACGGATATCAATTTCTTCAGCAGATTTTAAGGTATTTATCTTGTTGTGCATTCTGTGTTGAATAGTGGTGCGATGGAAGAAGGTGGTGTTTTTCTCCCCTTCTTTGAGTCAATTGATTATGGATTTTTGCTGCCACAGAATTTCTTCTTGCTCGCAGCGGATGTCCAGCTATTTGAGATTTTCTTTCTCCTTTTGTTTGAGCTCTTCAGTGTGTCCCTGTTCCATGATGTCCCTTTGTATATTCTCTAGGTTCTTTTCGAGCTCGCTCTTGGCAGTAAAGATGTTGCCAAAAGTTGTTATATTCCAGATTCGCAGCTAGGATCTAAGCATCTTGAGTTTCTTGTGAAAGATGGCCATTTTTGAGCGACCTTCCATCTTCATGTTTAGCCACCAGTTACGAATAGTGTTCTGAAAAGAGGGGTGAGTTAACAAAAAAAAATCAAAGCAAAAGGGCCAAAATTTTTTATTACCCGAGTGCTGCTAGTTGAGTGAAATCGGCCAGTGATCTGAGCCCGCAGAGGGTAGAACCGTTGTGGTGAGCAATCCTCCTATATCTATAGCTTTTTTTGAGACAAGGAATCGGTCAAGATGAGAAGCAATTTGCTGAGCTCCTCCTCTATGAATGTTCCAGGTGAGAAATCCCTCAAAGGGCCTAGGGTTGATGAGCTGGCAATCATTGATGTAATTTTTGAAAAGAGTGTCTTCAGGGGTGAGAAAGCGACGACCTCCTTTTTTTTTCCTGTAGAGAGGTGATCATGTTGAAATCCCATCCAAGGATGAGAAGGGAGTCAGGATGCTGTGAGGTGAACCAGGAGATAGTATCAAGGAGCTTGAGTTTGGCATAAGGGGCTTGAGGCCCGTAGAAATTCATGAGGTGGCCAGAGAGGTTGGTGCCCAAAATATGAAAGGAGGCAGAAAGGGAGTGGGCCGTGGCAGCAAAGTCATTCAAGGTTAGAAGGGTGGGGTTCCAGGCTAACGCAATTCCACCGGAAGCTCCCAAGGCATCAATTTCTATGACTTGGCGTCCCTTCCAAAGTTTGGACAGAAGGAAGTTGACTTTCTCAAAAGAACTTTTGGTTTCCTGTAGAAAAATGACAAAGGGCGAATCTTGCATGATTTTGCGTTTTAACATACGGTGCTTGGTAGGTCTGTTGAGCCCTCTCACATTCCAGGAGATTAGCTGCATTGGGAACCTTGTATAGCAGTAGGGAAAAACTCCGTTAACTGGGCATATTTCACTGATTCCACTAGTCTCGTTCCTAACTGACTAATCCTTTGAAGATCAGTTTTTCTTCCTCTCTTCTTGTTGTCCCTTTGCAACTTGTGCTTCTCTTTTTGGGGGAGGTTGTGTACCCCCAGTTTGAGATCTTTGACTTTGCTCAGGGCTTGTTTTCAGAAGTTGGATCTGTTTGGGTGGGATGGTGCTGAAAGCTTTTCTGGTACATGCATCTTCCAGACCTAAGATGTCAAGTTCCCCTAATTCTAGCTCGATCATTTCATCATCCATGTGTATTTCAGGTCCTTGAGTACTTTTTCGCTGCTTTGGCTCTTTCATATGGATCATGTGCTCCTCCAAGGTGTGTCCTTCATTGGGCATGGGCTTGTCAATGAGACCTTCATTCATCTCAGGGGTATCATTTTGGATATGATCTATTGTCATTTGGGTGAGGACTGAATCTTCAGGTTGTTGTTCCTTAGCTGTGGGATATTCTGGTTGCCCTTCCATAATGGTGAAGCTGTTGCTGGTGGTTGGGTCATTGGATTTCTTCTCCTCTGTGGGTGTCTTACGCCGATGTCTTCTTTTTCTGCCGTATTTCTGGTAACCTTCTTCATCTTTGTTAGCTTCCCGAGGGAGACTATTGTTAAGATGACAGTAACGGTATAGATGGTCGTGTTCATGACATTTTCTGCATCTGAAAGGAACATGCTCATAGTCTAGAGGTTGCACCCATTATGAATCTTCATGGTTAAGGCAGATCGAGTCAGGTAGAGACTTGGCTATGTGCATGTAAACACATATACGAGCATATGAGGTGTACTTACTGTTTCTTGTTTGTTTTGCTGCTCTGACATAGGTTCCAAGGGTGTTGCCAATGTCCTTGAGCGTGTCTTCATCCCATTACTCTTGTGGTAATGAGTACATCCTTATCCAGACTGACACCCATGTGAAGTCCTCTTTGTCAGGGTTGAATTATTTCGTCCAATGCCGGAGGTATAATCCTGCTGAGTTGAAGAAATAAGGGCCTCCATCCTCAACTCTTGCTTTGTCCTCAAGCCGGTGGAATATGATGGTGAAGAAGCCTTTGGATCCAAGCTGCAGATCAAAGTGTGCTTTGGGTTTCCATTTGGCCATTATCCATCCATAGAGTGATTGCTCTGTTGGCCAAAAACCAATGAATTTTCCAACCAGGGCGTGATCCCTGAGTTTCTGCGCACGGGCATTGATGCGTTCAGCAGGAAGCATAAGCCGATGTCTTTCAGTGGCTTTAGCTATGCATGTGTTTGTCCCAGTTGTCGGTTTGGAGGTCGAGGGATCCTTCTGTGCGTTCGAGGCTTCAGGGTACGTCAGGGGTAACTCAGCCGTCCCAATTTGTACAAAGGCGACAGGATTGGAGGACGAGGGGGCCGTGCAAGAGGATCCCTCGGCCCCTCCCAATGGATATGCCATGGGTTGTACCCGGGGCTCAGGGTCCATCGAAGAACAGGTGGAAGCGTTAGGTTTAGGCTGCAGGAGGAAGCTCAGAACCATAGGTATGGCATGCGAGGAGGCAGAGCTCAGAGCTCTGAATTCAAAGTATAACTGTGTATTAATCTTCACTCTTATTGATTCCATGTTTTAATTAAGTTTAAGTGGTTTAAAATGGTAAAAATTTAACAATACTGATTCACCCCCCCTCTCAGTATTAACCAATATTCCAACAATTGGTATTAGAGTAGGATCCTTCACTACAGTTTAATCACTGGAAGGAAGATCCTCATTAAAGACCACAATGGATCAGCTGGAAGGATTAGCTACCAACAGACCTCCACTGTTCACAGGAAGTAACTATGCATACTGGAGTGCAAGAATGAAGTGTCATCTAATGTCTCTTGGATGGAAGGTTTGGAGAGCAGTTGAAAAGAAGTATAATATAGGAGACAACTTACCTACAGGCCAAGAAGAACTTGACCAATATGAGGCCAATTCAAAATCCATGAATGCAATCTTGAATGGATTAACTAACTCAGTATTTGTGAAAGTCATGCAATGCAAGACAACCAAGGATGCTTGGGATAAATTAAAAATTGTCTATGGAGGAGCATCCAAAGTCAAACATTCAAAACTTCAGACATACAAAGGATAGTTTGAAATTCTAAGAATGAAAGAGGAAGAATATATTGCAGAATATCTTCTAAGAGTAGATGAAATTGTCAATGTTATTCGAGGCCTTGGATGATAATTAGAGGAAAAATAAGTAGTGGACAAAGTACTGAGAACCCTGCCAATGAAGTATGACTCAAAAGTATCTACTTTAAAAGAACGAGATGATATTAAAGACATGACAGTAGATGAACTACATGGGATCCTCATTGCCTACAAGAAGAGAAAAGGACAAGATGGACAATCAAAGAAATAAACAACATTTAGAGTCTTATCCAAGAACCAATCAAGCAATTTAGATGATGAAGAAGCCCTTTTCATCAGGAAGCTTGAGAGAGGTACTGGCAAGTACAAGGGAAAGCTACCTCTAAAGTGCTTTAACTGTGGAAGAATTGGACACTTTGCTACAAAATGTCCTTATCCTAAACAAAATTGAAGTGATGAGAAAGAAGTCTCAAATAAGTTCAAAAAGGGAAAACAGGAAACACAAAGAAGATGTTTTACACCATGGAAGATAGTGAAGATGAAGACACAAGTGAAGATGAAGAAACATAGATTCTATTCATGGGATTAGAAGCCCAAGCTCAATATGATAAATCAATAGAAGAAGGATAAGAAGATCTAAGAGCTGAATTCATCAGTGCTCTTGAATAACTTGATAAATGCAGGAAAAAGAACAAACAGTCAAACCAAATCATTAGTAACTTGAAAAACCAGCTTGAAGAGGCCAAGAAGATTGAAGAGGATCTAGGTTTACAGCTCAAAAAGAGAATGAAAAAATAAGAGAAGCTTGAAGAAGAGATTATGCAGCTTAGAAAGAAGCTCGATGAAGAATCTATTAAGTCAAAATATGAAAGCAGTTCAAATATTTTAGATGAGATTTTGAGTAGCCAAAGACCATTAAGTGATAAAACTGGATTAGGATATGACAAATAAAAGAATTCAAAATATTTTCCCTCTACACTCCAAGATAGAAATGAAAGAAGCCATGCTACTGCACTCAAAATCCTGATTAAGAAGAATAGACATAATTCTGCTCCCTCATCTCATAATAAAGACAGAACTGATATGATACCTAAAGGACCAATGACAAGTAGAGTCCAACAAATATTTTTTGGTCAATGCTACACATGTCATAATTTTGGACATATGCCTAGAGAATGTAAGCCGAGGAAGAATGCTTCAATAAAAGGTCAAGAACAAAGGAAGAGATTGAAAAAGATAGAAGATATGAAGCAGGAAGATCAAAGATTCCTCAAACATAAAATAAGATTCTATGGATACTGTCACTACTGTCACAAGCTCAGTCACAAGGCTGTTGATTGTAGAACCAAGGGAAAATTTCTAAGTAGGGAATCCAAGAAGCAAACAAGGTCAGTAAGAAGGGTACCTCATGGAAAGATGTGGAGAAGAAAGGAAGACTCCAAAGATTTAGAAGAAACAAAGACTTTAAACATCAAAAAGGTTTCCAAAGGTGATGAGGAACATAATAGTGTTATAGATATAAATGACATTCATGATGATTGAGATGTAAAATAATTCACCGATGAAGAGAGAAATTGTGAAATTCTCTTCTAAAAGTCTCTCATGACCTAGAAGAGAACCTTGAAATGAGAATTAGAAGGAATCATATGCTCAGGGGGAGTTAATATCAGAGAATTACTATAGGTATTTGAATAAATATCATTTGGTAAGGATAAAATATCATCTATATGACAAGTGAAGAACACTTAATAGCTAAAGTACAGTGAAATCAAGTTTAGTGGAAGAAATGAAGAAGGGTAAAACATTGAGAAGTTCATCTCCATAATTTTGAAATTTTGAAATTTTAAAAGATGACATAGATCAGAAATCAGATCTAACTAATGTCTAATTACTTGGTTAATAAACCCCTGTTTCTGTTTTCAAAACAATTGGTATTACCACAATTGGATTTTATCTCAGTTTTGAAGAAGGAAAAATGTTGGAAAGAAGAGGAGCACTGTGATAGGGGGAGTTTATGATCTCATCATCCAGGTTCTCTTTCAGAGTTGTTATCATTCAAAGGGCAGCTACAAGATGCTAACTAGATAATCTGCACCAAGTCCAAGTTAACTAGAGGAAGAGAATAAAAAGAAGGGAAGTTGTCTAAAAGGAGAATGAATAGAAATTATATGTCAAAGTTGGTTACAACAAGGGCATAATAGGTTATCCTTTGTCATTGTTGTCAAAGGGGGAGAATGCTTATATGTTGCCATCAATGCCAAAGGGGGAGATTGTTGAATATGGTTGTCATTGATGTGAAAAGGATTTCAGTGATGTCAAAGGAATAACCAAGGACATGATGGTAGAGTGAACCCAGTGAAAGAAAAAGGTATAACAAAGGATATGATGACATGGCATGTATGAATGATCTTTGTGCGTGTAAAGCCACGGAGTCGATGTGCACATCTAGCAAGGGAATCAAGTCTGGTGATGATCGATTGAGTGATTGATTGATTCTCTGATCAATCAATGAAGAATCGTAGAGTTGCAAAGATTGAAGTTTTTGGAGATTTGGACGATCCATATTAAAGGAGAAAAGATGGATCAACGATGGGAAAGAGATAACGAGGTGAACATGAATGGAAGATAAGAAATTTGCAAGATTAAGTGAAGTTTCGCCAGAGACATCAGATCGATGAACGAGATCAAAGCCACAAGAGATCTGACGCCCCAAAGAAATTCCGGAAGAGAAAGGTGTAAGGAAGATAACAGATCCGCAAAGATAAGGTGAGATCCGCATCTAATCTCATATCGATGGCCAGGAAAGAATCTGTAAGAAATCGACGATTGTAAAGAGTTGCGAAAAAGGAGCTGCGGGAGGGAAATTGCGGAAGTCCATTTCGAGAAAAGTTGAAGGCACGTCCGCAATCCGCAACCCGACTACGGAAAGATAAATTGTGGAAGAGAATTTGTAAAAGTCGAAATACAGTTCCGCAATCCGCAAGCTGCGGAAAGAGAATCCACTGTTGATCAAGATCAGACGGTCCATGATCACCGCGAAAAGAGAATCCACCATTGATCAAGATCAGATGGTCCACGATCACTGCAAAAAGGAGATTGCAGAAAAGTCATTGCGAAAAGGAAATTGCAAAAAAACCACTGCGGAAAGGAAATTGCGGAAAGGTCACCGTGGAAAGGTAATTGCGGAAATATCATTGTGGAAAGGCAATTGCGGAAATATCATTGCGAAAAAAGGAAAATTTGGAAAGAATTCAGGTGCAGAATTATCATTGCGGAGAGGCAATTTTGGAAAGATTTTTGTTGCAGAAAGTCATGACTGATAAACCTAAATAGAGTTAAAGAAATATTAAAATCAAGAATTGTGTTTTCATGAAGGGGAACGATCTAAGAATGAAAAGGCGCAACTGTGAGAAGATGCATTTGTAGAAAACGTGTTAGAAGGTATTTATAGACAGAATGCTGAGTGAAAGATGTTGCCCTTGTGATCCAGATCTATGTAGCAGTAGCTGTAGACAGAGACCAAAGAAGGAAAACCAGTGACAAGTTCTATAACATAAAGAAGATTTGGAAGTCTGATCCATGTGGGGTGGTGCTAGGGCAGGCTATAGGCCTGTAAGGGGGTTGTAGCCTCCTTCTAGTGGTAGCTCGTATATAGGGTGTTGAAGCATCCTTCCAAAAGTGTCTGATAAACCAGGGGGTTGTAGCCTCCTTCTAGTAGTCACTGGTAAATAGGGTGTTGTATCATCATTGTTTGTTGTAGCATACATAAAATAGGGTGTTGTAGCATCCTTAAGTTGTAGCTGAGAAACTTGGGGATTGTTGTCTCCAGCAAGTGGTAGCTTGCAAAAACTATTGTAAATATAATTTTGCAGTATAGAAAGAGTTGGTGGTTTTCCCAATTGGGCTTCCACGATAAAAATCTGTGTTCTGTGTATCTTGTTGATTCCATGTTTTAATTAAGTTTAATAAGTGGTTTAAAATGGTAAAAAGTTAACAATACTGATTCACCCCCCTCTCAGTATTGACCAATATTCCAACAGTTGTATGTCTACTGGATCGAAGAACGCCACCTAATTCAATAAATCTTAGAGATTGAACCAGTACATCTGCAAACGTAGAAGATTTCTGTTCAGCATATTCTTGAAATTACATGAGGGTAGTCACCAAATCTATTGCTTAGGCTTGGCTAAAGTGATATGGTCTGTAAGTGTTGTCATCTTGGTCATTAATTCCTTGTGTGCGGGCAATGGAAGCTCTGCAAGAGACTTTTTCTGGAGGGATATATGGGATTCCCATGCTGGAATCTCTTCATCACATGCATTACTCTTTGGAACGTTTTGAAAGTGGGTCCATAAGAGAAAGTTGGAATCGACAAGTCCTAAAAGGCATGTCATACCAACCTTCTCCTTCTGAAACAATTCTCTCATTGCTTCAATTTCCTTTTCCAATTTAATTTGTTTAGGAATTGCCATGGTATTTAATTTCTCCAGGAGCTCACTATTCTACACCTATAACTCATGAAATATCTGCTTGAATTTCTTAATATTCATCTGTGCATTAATATCTTGTGAGGCTCCTTTAACACAATCATCAACCATGCTGACTAATGATGTATGTTTAGTGATCTCCTGAAAATGGAATTGTTATAATTATGCATGTGTCCTACCTAAAGCTCGATTCCTCGCATTAAGCTCATCTATGATAGCCACAATATAAACTTACAAGTTAGGTGTTGGTACTTGTGAAATCACGAGTTCTACATATGGGCATGGTTACGGTGCTATGCCATACGAAGGGGATTCATGTCTCGTTAAATCTACTGGGTTGATGCAAAAAAATCATTGCTCTATGGGGGTACTCTGGGAAGATGATGATGAACCTAGCTGATGATGAACCTAGCTTATATAAGTGACCTAAAGGCGCTAGACGACTGGGCCAATTCCATTGCTAGGCATAGTTCCCCAACCCGATCCAAAGTGCCGCACAATATTCGTTGTTGAATATCTAAGGTATATTGAATAAAACCAATTATGGATTCAACTATTGCAATGCACTACTGTAACTGTGTTTTTTGTGTATTATAAGTTATGGGTGGGATTGTTGTCTTTGAGGTATGCTGGTGTTTATTATGTGTTAATTAATTCCAATATTTAAATTGTCAACCCGAGGAGGGAGCTTATGAGATGCAATCACTATATGTGCAAGATTGAAGGCTTAAACTAACCTAAGCTGACTAAAGATGCAAATGTGCTAACATGCAACTATATGATTTTAAACTACTTGCATGACTTCCATAATTCAAATGCAAGAATTTATTCCATATATGAAAACAAGAAACTGATTAACAAATGAAGCAAGTAGAAAACTTAATAAAGATGTTTAATCTGAACTGGATTTGATTTGGAAAGTAGAAAACTTGATAAAGATATTTATTATAGATGCAAGTAGAAAATTTGATAAAGATATTAATTTCTAATCCAAATCTTATATCATGAACATCTTCATTATTTGTAAAAATGGAAACTAGTTCTATGATTAATGAATAAAAATATCAAACTGAAAATAAACTATACTTGAGAAGGAACTAATACATTCTGAAACAATAACTAATTAACAAATCAGATTTGAAGAACTGAAGTTTGGAAGAAGTTTGGAAGAAAGTTTAAGAAGAAGTAAGAGAAAAGAGGAAATAATGATGAAGTTTGATCAAGAACTCTAAATAACATAAAACAAAAGTTAAATTACATCTAAAACCATTAAAGAGGAACATGAAGAATGATGATTAAGAGGTAGAAGAAATTAAATTCGGAAAAAGGCCTAAAATAATACAGAAAACACACAGGTCTGAATGGCGATCTGAACGCCGGTCTGAATGGCAATCCGAATGGAGGAAAAAGTTTTAAACTGAGGGAAAGAAGAGTTTTTGGATGATTTAATTACCAGTTGTCTTTATGCAAATGATCCTACAATGCACAAGAAGCAATAGATGATTATGTAGAAGCTAAACTAATAAGAAGCTATCTATTCTAATCATTACCTAGGTAGAGGAATTTTATGAGAAGTAGGAAGAAAGTTGGGATGGAAGAAGAGAAAGAGTTAACCTACAACAGATAGGAAGAGAAACTAACACAAGAGAAGAGAAGAGAACTAACTAAGGAAGAATTTGGAAGCAATTTTGAACTACAATGATGGAAGAAGAAAACTGAAAACAACTACAAACTGTTAAACTTTTGGTCGACCATCTGAAAAAAAGGATTGTGTTAGCAGCATAATATGATTTACAAGAGAGTGAGAGAAGGACAGCTACAGGAAAATGAATTAGATTACACACACAGGAAATAAACTAGTTAATTGCAAGAAAAGAAATGTAGAAAATGTAAATAAAACCTCCAGTTGATGAGGGGCCCTTCCTAGCAATCGGAGGGTGAACTAGCTCAACTTAAACGACTACCAACAGAACATCAATAAGCTGCTACTTCCATTAACTTGAGAAGAATTATAGAACTTTGCCTTCCATTGTCTACTACTGCGAACTAGCTAGATTCCAAAATTTAGACTAAGACTCTGACTAACTCGTCTCAATCACAAAGACGAATATTTATAAGCTACAATGGGTGAGAGGGTCGACAGAGTCGACCTCTCTAATAATAGAAGTGTTTAAATGAATGTAACTGTTGATTTAATTGATACATGCCAACGCAAGGAGCGTCCTTCAGACTTTGACGGGGTTGGTTCCTTCACAGGGCAGCTACAGCATCGATCTAACTCAGACGTGGACGAGCAGTGTGCTGGCGGACTGAATCGTGGGTAGGCGGACTCCTTCAAGAACGACGGCATGAATGAACGTGAGCAGGCGTGAACAAGTGTGTGTAACTCTCGGCCAAACGAATAAGAGAGCAAGTGCGCTGGAGTGTTGACATGGGCACAGGAGTTACGTCGGCATATTGAGCGTGAGTCCAAGCTGAATGCACAGACGATCCAGAGGTTAAAGTGTTCACGTGGACATGAGATGTGTTGTCAAGCTTAGCGAGCATAAGGACGGATCTTCTAGAGAAATAGCTCATTAACCAGGCCCATTACGTGTCGAACAGAACCCATGTGTCCTTCTCTTCATTCAATGGTCTGAGATGTGTCAACCACGGATTTCGCGGGCTAAACGGAGGGCTGAACGATGAGCTGAACGTGTTTTAGGCTGAGCAAGTAGTGCATGGTTTGAATGATGGGTCATTTGCAAATCGTAGCCTGTCAATTAAAACCATAAGTGTTAATTATGCCCAAAAACATCATTTTAATCATAAATAAACCATAATATATGAAACATAACAAGATTTGCATGGTAAGTGAATTTGTGCATACCTGGACTGTTTGATGAGTTGAATGGCTAAGAAAACAACTTCCTATAGCAAAAATGATAGAAATAACGCCACTTCGAGTAAATTGAATGATAAAAAATGGTGACAAAATTGGACACCAACATTCCCCCAAACCGGAGTCATGCCAGGTCCCACTAAGCAAAACAAAAAGTGATTAGGAAGAAGGCCGAGCTGCGATAGCAGCGGTCTTCGACTCGGATGATGGAGATGCATGCTTGGCCTGGAACTTCTTGAAATGACCCCTTAAGGAATTATATTTTACCTTAAGGACAACATTGGATGTTATTCTGGCGTTAACCGAGCATTCAGTGCTTTTCAATTGTGTACGCAACATCTTATTTTCTTCAACGAGCTCGGAGATTGTCTCCACATAGCTTTGACTTTGTTCTTTTAATTGTGCTATCTCTTGGGTTAACTGATCCCATTTTTGCTGACTCGAAATAGGTTGTTCTATATCATGCTCCAAGTCCATTTGAGGACTCTTCTCTTTTGGAGATGTCTCAACATTAATAGTCTGTTCTTCAGAGCTTTTGTCTTTGTTACTTGTAGGAGAGCTTCTAGTAGTACAGGTTTCACTCATCTGAACGGATGCATTAGCTAGTGTGAGGAGGGATGACCGTCCAACTGAATATTTGAGCACGAGGGCTGAATGATAGTCTGAATGTCAAGCTGATCAATGGACTGGTCATAATTTGTCTCTGTAGGTTCAGTAGGAGAATGTATTGAATGGACAGAGTGCATATCATCCAAGGGACCCTCACCAAATCGTATACGTTTAGTGTTTGGTTCTTCTTGGGCATGAAGGTGTTCTTGAGAAGGGGAAGATTTGACAATAGATAAATGAGGGTATAATATCTCAAAAACAAAATGGTCCCAAGTCTGACCTCTGTCCTCTAATCGATGAATGATTAAAATCTTGATGAGGCAATGGTGATATAAGCTGCCAGAAGGGTTAATGGTATTCTTTCTAACCTGACTCGACATCTTTTCCAAGCTCTTTAGAAAGTAGAATGGGAAATTTAAGGTCTGATTATGGACAAAATGAGCTAACAATCTAACATGGCAAGCTTTAAAAACAGTGAACTTACCTTCGCAGGTGACTATGTGAATGATAATGGTCAAAAGATCCATGTACTCTCGCTTGATCCATTCTTTATGAAAACCTTTGGTGCTAGTAATGTGTTGAAAATCGGGCTTGAGAGTGAACTGGTGAGCTTCTCATGGAAGAAAAAAATGCTTGTGCCATCGGGCACCTTCTCTAGGGAGCTTCGTAGCTAACGCTATTGACTCTTCTGTTACGGAGAAAACAAGATGGCCAACCTTGGCCGTTTTTCCATCGAAACCTTTGGCAAACAGCAACGAAATCTCATGGTCATGACCATCAAGGCGGTGGAGAAACGGATTCCATCCTGCTTGAGAGAATAACTCATGGAATCTTTTAAACTTAGGGATATGAAGAAGATCTTGGTAGCTACCTGGCTCGCAATGGTTAGGCATTGCTGATAGAGGACGGGGGAACAACAGATAAATACAGGGGATACAAGGAATTTGCAGAGGACGCAGCTTGCAGAGAGAGAAATGAAGGGTAAACAGAGTGAAGCAGAAGTTCACGCAGCCATCAGTTAAATTGAGGTCTGTTTGGATGGCTGGATGGTCATAGGTAAAGCGTGTTTTGAAAGATCATACTTGTACTTTGAGGATCTTGAGTTAAGTGCTAGAATTGAAGTGCATGAATTCGGTAGATGCGTGTTTGGTATAGTATATTCAACCATGTCCAAAGCCAAGCTTTGGACAGGTTGAACAAAATTCACGTAATGGGATATTCTACACCTGGAACATCACAAGGATCCGATCCATATGCTGGCGATCTATATGACAGGTAAGACCATAGTGGTCATGCAATGATTCATAATGACACAAGATTCATTCATTTAACAAGATGAGATGAATAAGGAAATAAAACCAACTGTGAGATTTGACGCTTGATTGATCCCTATCATCATTGGTTAGTCAGGATTTCAAAAATATCTAGCATGCTATTTGATATATATAAGCTAAAAAAATTTCAACACTTTTATTCAAAACGTTGCTTATTTGCTGCATTCGTCACTTCATTTGGATTGGCATTCGATCCGTCATTCAGCCTTTCATACATACTTTTGTCTATACAAACTTTTATTGCTGGAGCCAACTGGAACTAATTTTTGCAAGGAATTTTGAAGGCTGTTAGTGCACAGAAAATGCTGTAAACTTTGCTTTCTAGAAATTTTAAGTCACGTCCCCTTTTTGTTTGTCTTTAATTAAAACAATTCGCCTTCTGCTTTTGCATTAACCTGCAAACATCTATCACTTTTAGAGATAAATAAACTTTTTTCTTTATTTTTATGAATACAAATAAAAAAATAGTTTAAAACAGTTCTAATCCTCCCCCAAACCAAAGAAATGGTTTGTCCTCAAGCCAACAAAAAGAGCATTAGATATTCAATTATTTTATCAATAGTTGAAAAATGTTGTAATACTTTTATCAAGAAAATGAAATATTAACTAAACATGTAGATGATTCAGATATGTACATTTATCATAAAGAATAGAACAGTGCTTAAAAGGACCATATGAAGAATGATAGTATAATTTGATATGAAAGATGCCACAGGAAAACTAGCCATCCATGACTCATTTTAAAGATTTCTTGTCATCCCAAGATATAGATAAGGTGCACCGTAAAGCTTGTGAGATTTTCATAATTATGGGTCCCATTTTTAGGATAATGAATCCTAGGTATTGTTTGAATTATATGACAAGGTCCAAGTTCAACTTACAGTTATTCTCTAATGACAGTATACATGATTGGCCAAAACATGTGTTTGTATACTCAGGTTTCTTATATATGAATCACGTGCATAGTAATGCATTAACTGATCTCTTTTACTCGATATTGACCCGTTGCCAGCAGGCCTGTTCAGTACCCCGGCGGGTTTATCTTGGTACCATGCAAGCATAGTCCCGCTTCCAGTGAGCCTGTTCAGTACCCCGGCGGGTTTACTTGCATTTGCCTAGCTTCCTTGTTTAAGATTTTACTTAGCATGGACCCGCTGCCAGCAGGCCTGTTCAGTACCCCAGTGGGTTTGCTTCGTATAATGATGTATATGTATATATATATATATATATTTTGTAAGGAAGTCGGTTGGCACTAGAGTGTGCTAATCCTTCTAAACACATAATTCGAAATATTAGAATGAACCTTTATGAGCAACTTTTACTGATAATAGCCAAATTTATGGATCATGTCAAAAGATAATAACCTAAAGCTGTTCTTTGATCTATATCTATCTCTTTCATAAGAATTCAGTAATGTTCCCCACAAGAATAAAAAATATCACCCACTTTTAGGCTACCTTTTAAAGGTGCTTTAGAGACAAGTTTTGATAATGAATCCAGGATGAACTAGGAGTCCATAGGTGTAAGATTGAGTTTTGTGGAGATCATAATAATTAAAGTAGGTCTTTGAGTAACTGGTATAATAAGAAATATGCATGTAAGATTGATTTGGTTTAGTCATTAACATGATCTAATTCTTAGTTTTATTTTAAAGGAAAACAAAAAGTGAAGTTGTATGAATATCTAAAACTAACTAACCACATACAACTTTTTATTTATATACATACTATCCTATGCTAAAAGAAAGAAAAACTCATTATTCAAGTGTAAGAACTTTTCCAGTGTAACCATGTGCGAAGCAAAATGAAAAACATACCTATATCCACATATGAAAAATTTAAAGCAGTGATTACCTAGATGTAGAGAATCAACCTACTTACTTGCTTTTGCAATAGAAGGTGTTGAATGAAGGAATGGTATTGTGGCCTCATTACCTCTTGGAACCATCTTTCGATGTAATCCTGATACTCATCTTCCTTCCTCATGCTATGCAGATCTTCTTCTTCTGAATGTTTAATTGCTTGAGGACATGAAAGATCTGTCGGTAGATATGTGGAGAATTCTTCAACATTAGGTCTCTCTCCATCAAATGTAGTCTCCAAGTTTTCGATTTCCTTGGCAGATTGGCAAGGAGATTCGGTTTGTAGCTTATGGAATTGTGGTTCTTCTATTATTTTTGGAGAGGTAGATAAATTTTTTATTTCCGTAAAGATGTGTTCTCCTTGAGAAGAAGAAATTGAGATCCCAGCTGCTGCTAGGATTTGAGAGATTTTTCTCATACTGATGGTCACCTCTGAATCCATTTTGTTGGTTGATAGATCATTCTTCACACATGGATTAGTCCCTGGGTTCTTACGGCACCAAATTTTATTTTTATGTTTTTTTAAAAGACTTTATATTACTAAAACAAAATTGCGAACTAAAACACACCACACTTGCTGCAAGAATAACACTCTTGAAAGGAAGGAAGACAAACTTTACGAAATAAATTGCGAAAAATTAAACACTCAAACGAACAGAAAGGAAATCACACTTATGTGGAAAAGGAACAACAAGGGTTTGGGGAAACCCACTAAAGTGGATGCGCTATTACACTATGAAAAACCGTAGTGAGGTCGTCTTTGCGTCTTGCCATTTCCCCTCCCCCTTGTCGTGTAATGTAAAAGTAACCTATATACCTAGACTCCAATTCCTTTAGCACCTCCCCAACAACGACGCCAAAATGTTGGTGTTTATTATGTTTTAAATAATTTCAATATTTAAATTGTCAACCTAATGAGGGAGCTTATGAGATGCAATCACTATATGTGTAGGATTGAAGACATAAACTAACCTAAGCTGACTAAAGATGCAAATGTGCTAACATGCAACCATGTGATTTTAAACTACTTGCATGACTTCCATAATTCAAATGCAAGAATTTATTCTATCTATGAAAACAGGAAACTGATTAACAAATGAAGCAAGTAGAAAACT
This sequence comes from Larix kaempferi, assembly GCA_027924585.1. Classification (NCBI taxonomy): domain Eukaryota; kingdom Viridiplantae; phylum Streptophyta; class Pinopsida; order Pinales; family Pinaceae; genus Larix; species Larix kaempferi. The sequence goes on from BSBM01000756.1 coordinate 5,376,955, forward strand.
TAATAAAGATGTTTAATCTGAACTAGATTTGATTTGGAAAGTAGAAAACTTGATAAAGATATTTATTATAGATGCAAGTAGAAAATTTGATTGTCATGTCCCCTTGCATCGTTTATAAACCATAGAGGGAACATGACTGACATACCGGGCTTAATTGGTAAACTCAGCCCCATACATTACTAATAAATTCATAAGAATTAAAAACTTGTGTGTGCAGACTCATACTCAATATAAACACAGTGGAAATAAACATATTTACAAGCACACAAACAATAATGCATCATCATATATACCACAGGCATATGAGGGTTCATCATATGAGAATTCAATCTCGTTCTCATGCTATGCACAGGCTTCATGTCGATTTCATTAAGACAATCATTTCGTTTCATTAACATGGGCAATTGACATTCATAATTAACACACTGCAAAATACATAATGCATATAATGTAAATCACAGAGAATACTTATCTTGAAGATGAAACTGTCTAACAACTGGCTATGTGAGAGCAACGTTCCACCCAACCATAGATCTCTGTCCAGCCTATATTCTTTCAGCTGAGAGATCACCCCCGAGCTGGGTTTTGTATCCACTAAGGAGGAACTAGACAGGCTCACTCACAGCCATGGCTTCACTCAACAACTATGCTAATCCAACTCACAATTGGGTTTATCAAGCATACAACAGACAAAGGAGGGAAATGCTAAGCCAGTGAGCTCATCCACAAAGCTACAGGTATCTCAAATGAATTCAACAGTCAAGGCACCCACATTACCTACCACACCCAACACAAGGAAGGTCCCCTTCTCTGCTGCACAGTCCCTCAGGCGACCCTTCCCTCCAGTGCTCTTCAGGATGGGTATAGAAAGGTCCAGCTGCTAATTCTTGAGATTCTAGCCTTCACCAGGTTTATCAAGCAATCCCAACCTCTGCTCAGTCATTCACAATTGGATTTCTCACAATTCTGTTCATAAAAAACTCAATCACTTGATTTTTGGGCTATAAAAACTGGGTTTTCCAATGGATTTCGGGATATCTAATACTCTCAAATTCGCCCCAAGGTTCATATATCTGGATCCCCCATTGGATTTCACTGTCAAATACCAAATCTGGGCGTTTATGGCTTTTCAAAACGTGGGTTCTTGCAAAGTTGCGATTTCTGGTTTTTCTCACAGCTGACAATTCGTTTTTGGATGAAGATTGATGCTGGGATCTTCAACCATGGGATGGGAATGAGAAAGAAGCAACAACCATGAGGTAGGGTGACTTGTGGTACAAGAAAACAAAGTCCATACTCTGCCATATGAATTTATGGGTGGCCCATACTCCATTGAAGCCATGGACTGAAATCTTCAACAACTTCCTTACAAAAGAATTGAATGTCAACAAGGTAAGTCAAATGGGTTCTCACAATGACATTTGGCAGCATATGGTTCATCCCCACAACCCCCTCACCTCTCCCTAGTGGATACACATGGCCCCTTCTCATTCGTTGCTCCCATAGCCAGTTTTGGTATTTTATTGTAATATTAAATATTTACATTAATTTACAATACTCCATGGCTTAATAACACATGGGTAACAAAATATCAAATGCTTGTCCATTCTAAATAAAATCCGAACATACACTAGCGGGGCCTTGGCCTTGAGCTCCACGCTAAGAAAACATACATTACATGTATACAATATTTACATTAAAAGCCAATATTTCAAAAGGGTCAAAATTGGGGTATTACATTGATAAAGATATTAATTTCTGATCCAAATCTTATATCATGAACATCTTCATTATTTGTAAAAACGGAAACTAGTTCTATGATTAATGAATAAAACTGTCAAACTGAAAATAAACTATACTTGAGAAGGAACTAATACATTCTAAAACAGTAACTAATTAACAAATCAGATTTGAAGAACTGAAGTTTGGAAGGAGGTTGGAAGAAAGTTTAAGAAGAAGTAAGAGAAAAGAGGAAATAATGATGAAGTTTGATCAAGAACTCTAAATAACATAAAACAAAAGTTAAATTACATCTAAAACCATTAAAGAGGAACAGGAAGAATGATGATTAAGAGCCAGAAGAAATTAGATTCGGAAAAATGCCTAAAATAATACAGAAAACACACAGGTCCGAATGGCGATCCGAACACCAATCTGAATGGCAGTCCGAATGACAATCCAAATGGAGGAAAACATTTTAAAGTGAGGGAAAGAAGAGTTTTTGGATGATTTAATTACCAGTTGGCTTTATGCAAATGATCCTACAGTGCATAGGAAGCAATAGATGATTATGTAGAAGCTAAACTAATAAGAAGCTATATATTCTAATCATTACCTAGGTAGAGGAATTTTATGAGAAGTAGGAAGATAGTTGGGATGGAAGAAGAGAAAGAGTTAACCTACAGCAGATAGGAAGAGAAACTAACAGAAGAGAAGAGAAGAGAACTAACTAAGGAAGAATTTGGAAGCAATTTTGAACTACAATGATGGAAGAAGAAAACTGAAAAACAACTACAAACTGTTAAACTTTTGGTCGACCATTTGAAAAAAGGATTGTGTTAGCAACATAATATGATTTACAAGAGAGTGAGAGAAGGACAGCTACAGGAAAACGAATTAGATTACACACACATGAAATAAACTAGTTAATTGCAAGAAAAGAAATGCAGAAAATGTAAATAAAACCTCCAGTTGATGAGGGGCCCTTCCCAGCAATTGAAGGGTGAACTAGCTCAACTTAAACAACTACCAGCAGAACATCAACAAGCTGCTACTTCCATTAACTTGAGAAGAATTACAGAACTCTATCTTCCACTGTCTACGACTGCGAACTGGCTAGATTCCAAAATTTAGACTAAGACTCTGACTAACTCGTCTCAATAAAAAAGATGACTATTTATAAGCTACAATGGGTGAGAGGGTCAACAGAGTCGATCTCTCTAATAATATAAGTGTTTAAATGACTGTAACTGTTGATTTAATTGATACATGCCAACGCAAGGAGCGTCCTTCAGACTTTGACGGGGTTGGTTCCTTCATAGGGCAGCTACAACGTCGATCTAACTCGGACGTGGACGAGCAGTGTGCTGGCGGACTGAATTGTGGGCAGGCGGACTCCTTCCAGAACGACGACATGAATGAATGTGAGCAGACATGAACATGTGTGCGTAACTCCCGACCAAACGAATAAGAGAGCAGGTGCACTGGAGTGTTGATATGGGCATAGGATTTACGTCGGCATACTGAGCGTGATTCCAGGTTGAATGCACAAACAATCCGGAGGTTAAAGTGTTCACGTGGACATGAGATGTGCTGTCAGGCTTAGCGAGCATAAGGACGGATCTTCTAGAGCAATAGCTCATTAACCAGGCCCATTGCGTGTCGAACAAAACCCATGTGTCCTTCTCTTCATTCAATGGTCTGAGATGTGTCAACCACGGATTTCGCGGGCTGAACGATGAGCTGAACGCGTTTTAGGTTGAGAATGTAGCGCATGGTCTGAATGATGGGTCATTTGCAAATCGTAGCCTGTCAATTAAAACCATAAGTGTTAATTATGCCCAAAAATATCATTTTAATCATAAATAAACCATAATATACGAAACATAACAAGATTTGCATGGTAAGTTGATTTGTGCATACCTGGACTGTTTGATGAGCTGAATGGCTAAAAAAACAACTTACTATAGCAAAAATGATAGAAATAATGCCACTTCGAGTAAATTGAATGATAAAAAATGGTGACAAAATTGGACACCAACAAGGTACTAACCATATGATTTGTGGTCGTGGGTACTAAATCTAATAAACAAGGCAAAGTGGTTCCTTTTCCCTCATAAGACATAGACGATGAAATGTTGGTTGTTTTTTGCCACTTTGATTTCTTTGTTGCGATCCCTGCTACTACTTCTTTCTATCACGTGCACTTAGTGTTTGCATCCATTCTTTGTTTATCGTGTCACGTCCCTGGTCACCTCGGTACCCTTTAGAGGCGATGGGAGACAAGCCTGATAAAAAAATTTCTTCCAAAACTTATCTGCAACTCTGCCTTTTCACACAGTCGCAATGGATTTGGTCCGCAATTCCGCAATTCGCAAATCGGAAGTCAGAAGTCGAAACACCAATTACACGGCGTCAAAGAACACCTCCCCGAATTCTGCAATCCGCAATGCGGGATTCAGAAAGTCGGAACACCAACTACACGACGTCGAAGAACACCTCCCCGACTTCCGCAATCCGCGAGGCGGGGTTTAGAAAGTCGGAACATCAAATATTCCACCTCATCGAATCACGCCTCCGACTTCTGCAATCCGCAATGCGGAAGTCAGGAGTCAGAAACCTCAAATTCTCAACTTCGACGAATTATTCCTCCGACATCCGCAATGCAGAACTCGGAAGCCGGAATTCCAATTTCACCAATCCGGAAAAATTACCTCTCCAAATTCCTTAATATGCAATCCGCCTTGTAGGAGTTAGAATTCGGAACCACTACACAGAAATCCATATAATCACACTTTCGACTTCCGCAATCCACAATCCGCATTGCGGGTTCGGAAAGTCGGTACCGTTGGGAAAACTTTCTCTAGCTCATAACTTTCTCTTCCCAAGTCCATTTTGGGAAAACTCGGTACCGTTGGAAAGATATCGGTGAGAACTATACGAATGCATGATCCTCTCCATGTACAATGACTCTGATCCTATCATTAATCCAACCTAAAATGTGGCCCCAAGCTTCCTCAATTCCTCTTTACCACTCTATAAGGGCTCATATGCAACACAGCCATGGCTCTTTCCTTCATTTGATCTACAGGGGGAATAATGAACATCACAGGGGGGTGTCTATTTCCTCCTCAAATACCTAACTAAAGCTTCTGCACATCCAGGGCCTCAACCAAACTCATCCCTATTCATCAATGAACAATCTACATATACATAAAATAGATGGAGGAAAAACACATCTGAATTAAACCACATTAAACACACACACAACATGCAGCTACCGGCCTTTCATCATAGGCATAATAACAACACAAGTACAAGTATTCTATTCCATTAAACAGCTGGATCAATCCATGCATTTAGACATAAACAAACAATCATTCCTGTATATAAATTGGAATAAACAGTGGCAACAGGAAACACTTATATTTAATTGAAACCACCAGGCAACCGGCTATGGATTGCAACGTTCCAACCGAACCATAGGTCTCTGCCCAGCCTGTAGTATTTCAACACTTAGATACCACCCCCGATATGGGGCTATGCATCCACTGAGGAGGAACTACACATGTTTTACTCACAACCTTGGTTTCACACCCAAAATCATGCTAAGCCAACACACAGTTGGGTTTATCAAGCATGCCAAGAGACAAGGGAGGAGGAAGCTAAGATAGTGATCTCAACCACAGAGCTACATGCATCTCCAACTCAATCAAACATCCTTCACCAGGTTTATCAAGCGGTTCCAACCTCTGCTCTCTCTTCCGTGGTGTCATTCGCGCTTGGATCTCCTCATGGTTACGACCGAAAATGTTATGTCCCGCGACTGGGGTTTTGGGCTATCAGATCCGTGTTTCTCACAGTTTTCGGAGCATCTCACACTCTCCAAATCACCCCTAGGGTTTGGGTTTAAGGATTTCCCCAACGTATTTCACATCTCACGCAATTCCTGAGCGATCTAGGCATTTCCAAACATGGTTTCACCCAAAGTCGCGATTTTCTCCTTCTTCCTTCACTGCTCAACTCTCTCTCTATTCTCCCCTCCCCCCAACCTCCGGTTACTAGTCCCTAATGGAAACATGGATCAGGGAATACAAATCGCCAGGGGTAGAGTGACTTGTGGCTCAAGGAAAACAAATCCCCATACCCTGCGATCTGAAATTTTGGGGTTGACCACACTCCATTGACCTCATGAACAATTTCTTCACCCACTTCTATAGCAGAATTAAATGTCAGCAAGAAAGGTCAAAGGGGTTCTAAAGGTGACATTTGGAAGTCTATGGTCCAATCCCACAACCCCCTCTCCTCTCCCCAATGGATACATAGTTCCCCCTCATTTAGTTGCATCCATAGCCAACATCTTAGTATTTTTATTACATGATATTTACATCATTTTACAATTTCTATGGCTTAATATCACATGGATCACACAATGTCAAATACTTGCCTCTCAAAGCCGAGCATTCACTAGCAGGGCCTTGGCCTTGAGCTCCACACTAGGAATCATACATCACATACATACAATGTTTACATTAAAAGCCAATATGTTCTAAGGGTCAAAATGGGGATATTACATTCCCCCCCCCTTAGAATAACACTGTCCTCAGTGTTCCAATACTTAGGAATACCTACACAATTTATACATGTCCAAAATTCACAAAATGTGGCAGGCCTGTCCTTCATTTCATCTTTTACTTTGACCTTCCAGGACCAAGTCCTTTGGTTTCTACAAGCTGCTCCTGCTGCCTTTGACCTTCCAGCTCTACAACAATCCCATCCTTTCCTTTACCTTCCAGTTGATCCACAAGTTTGGAAACTTTATGGATACAATTCTTCTCGCTGTCCTTTGTTGGGCAGTTACAGAGGCAATGATTTCCTCCACATTCCCAACATTTCAGTGGCTGCTTTTTCTTTACCAGCTCCATTTCCTCTGAGTCTTCCAACCTTGAGCGTTTCTTAATGGGTTGATTGGGTGATTGCCTCTTCATTGACACACTATCCTTTCCACTGCTGATAACTTCCAGAATGCCCTTTACCTCATTTTGCAGACAAATAGAGTCTTGCAAAACCTTGTGGTTCATCTCATTCTGTTGCTTTTGTAGCTTGAGCATCTCCCCAAGACTTTCTTGGGTCTTGGCAATTGTTTGAAGAATATTTACAACCAAGTCCAATAGCTTTTGGTCTGCTGCCATGGTCAATGTGCACAATTGTCCACACTTTGCTTACTAGCAACACTTGTCTTGTAACAGCTGCAACCAATTGATTTACCTTTCACTTGTGAAATTCATCATTGCAATTCTTGTTAGGCCAAGCATAACATAAGCATTAATACCAGTCAATTATTTGCCCAATTGACATTGAAAGTTCATGCTTTATCCATGAGAATTCCACACATTTCATGCTTGTCCAACATACAAATGAACTCATTCATGTTCATCCTTTCACATGGAATTAACTAATTCAGCATTCACAATTTATTTCAATCAAGATAAACATAATCACTTTCAGACATAACATGCATTCAACAATTTTATGTTTCTAGGATGCATCAACCAAAAGGGAAAGAGAAGAGTAAGAGTTTCCCCATCTTAATCTTGTTCCAATCTGGAGTCCCACCACAATTGTGGTTCCATGCTCCTTGGTCTCTTTTACTTTAAACGTGAATGTTTAACTCGCCTTTTCCTAGTTTGGCGATGACACTTGGAGTCTAAGGTCTGTCTAAGGCTTCTCAACCAGAGAACCCTTCCCCATTGTTTCCTACAGAACCTTTGGCTGCTAGGACCCACACTAGTCCACTAGCACCATTTCCATTGATACTCATACTGAGATCTCTAGGAAAGTCACATGTCCACATGCATCCTTAGGATGCCTTCAAGGTTCTTGCTTCTAGTTGTGATAATCTGCAGAAAGATCTCACAGCTGTAACAAACCTCACACAAAAATCACTCAAGAAGTGGAGAGAAGAATGTAGTCAATAATCACTCATGAACACATAAAATGGAGAATAGTAGTATAATCATACATCAGCTGTGAGCTGGAACTATGAATAATGAATACAATACAATAACTGTCAATAGAATTCGAATTAACCAAGAGGTCATTCGAATCATGCTCAAAGTGTGGCTTGGATAACATTGGAGACATCATCCAATCAGTAGTATCAGTCATAAATGGTTAATAGTCAGTCAAATGAGTCTAACTGAGTCTAACAGAACCATCTAGGTACAAATCAAGGGATGGAGACTCCAAGGAGGGTGCATGAGGCTGTCAGAAGGTCAAGTGGCACTCCAGAACTAGCTAACTGGGAGCTACAGGCAGTTAGGATGAGAAATCAGTGGAAGAACTGCTCAATCAATGCTCTAACTGACTGTTAACTCCTGGTAGGTGAGAAACAACGCACATGTCATGCAGGTGAGTAAAACAAGGTGCATCTGGTAGGTAGGAAGGTTACTAGGGGCTGAAGACAGGCTCTAGGGAGCTGAAATTAGGACCTAGGTGCTGGGGAGACCACCAAAATGATGACTTGATGCATGCAGTTGCATGCATGATCAAATATGAAAAATGATGGTGAGAATATTCCAACACCCCCCCTCAAGCTATACTATGAGGTAGTAACTGAAACTGAAAAATAGGGCCCTGGTGACTGAGACCAAAGGTCACCCCATACAACAATCTAAATAATAAATGAGGAAGAGGGAAAACCCAGTGGGAATAAAGCCCTCCCTCAAAATAGATTGAAGGATGCTAATGTAGCATGTCATCACTCACCCCAAGAAGCGATCTAAGGTAAGTGAACCTCTTCACCGTGAAGGTCTTGGTGAAGATATTTGCAATCTGCTCTTCCGTCGGAAGGCAGAGCAATGAGATGATCCGATCATGCACTAATCCTCTGATGTAATGCATGTGTATATCAATGTGTTTGGTTCTCTGTCTCATAATCGGATCTGTGGAAATCCTGATAGCACTCTGATTGTCACAATAGATGACTGGTGGAGTACTAAATAGAATCCCAAACTATGATAAGATGCCCCGCATCCAAATGCACTGTGTGGCTGCATTTACTGCTCCTCTGTACTCGGCCTATGCTGAAGAAAGAGCTAAAGCAGTCTGCTTTTTGCTCGACCAACATATAGGTCCAGATCTAATCATGAAGACAAAACCAGATGTAGACTTCCGATCTGATCTATCTCCAGCCCAATCAGAGTCAGTATATCCAACTAGGTTCAAAGGACACCCAGTTGAATAGTGAAGACCATGAGTCTTGGTGCCTTGCACATAGTGCAAGATCCTCTTTGCTGCCTTCCAGTGAAGCTCATGAGGCTCCTGCATGTATCTGGAGATGACACTAATTGCATAGGATAGATCAAGCCGAGAGTGTGGAAGAAACAATAGGCTACCAATCAACTGTCGATACAAAGTACTGTCTACCAAGGGTGTAGAAGATCCATCATCAAGGCTGATCCCTGAAAGAAAGGGGAATGCAACTGGTTTACATTCGCTCATATGGAACCTATCAAGCAAATCTGAAGCATGCTTGGATTGAGCAACTTTGATTCCTGAATCACTCTGAGTGACTTCAAGACCAAGAAATTTCTTGAGCAATCCCATTTATGACATGGAGAAGGAGTTGTGCAAAACAATTTTTATAGATCTAAGACATGAAGAATTGCTCCTAGTAATCAACCAGTCATCAACATAAAGTACAATGAGAAGTAAGGAGTTACCATCATGTCTCATGTAGACATTTTAATATGATTTGCACCTCTAAAAGTCTTGTGAGAGCAAGAAGGAATCCATCTTGGCATACCAAGCTTGAGGATCTTGTTTAAGCCCATACAAGGACTTCCTCAATCTGCAGACAAGTGAAGGATCATCAATATACCACTCAGGTTGCCTCATGTAGATATCCATGAAGGAAAGCACTCTTGACATCCATATGATGCACTTCCCAGTGGTTGGATGCAGCAAGAGCAAGAACAAGACAAATGGAATCCATCTTAGCAACAGGTGCGAATGTCTCAGAATAGTCAATCCCATGAACTTGGGAAAAACCTCTTGCAACCAATCTAGCCTTGTACTTGTTGGAGACTCCATCTGAATCCATCTTAGTTCTATAGATCCTCTTGCATTGAACAAGTTTCCTTCTAGGTGGGAGAGAAACAAGCTCCCAAGTCTCATTTCTTTGAAGAGATTAATACTCTTCTTCCATAGCATCTACCCATCTTGTATCTTGGGAGGCTTCAAAGTATGTCTTTGGATCAGATCCAATCATAAGAAAGCAACTTTCAGCTAGAAATGGATTTGAGGGAGAGAGTGCAGTTCTTATATCATGAAGATCAGATCTATCTTTGACAAGATCAATGGTAGAGACATGAGTAGTGGTGGCCCATGTAGCAATGGGAGTTGAAAATTTTGGTGCTAGATCTTCAGGTTCTTGTGGATCTGGATCTAGCATTCGTACTTCTTCAAGAGTCCTCTTTTTCTCAATCTTCTTTGGTGGATCTTTGCTTTTCAAGCAACCTTTGTAGGTGCCTTGAGAAAACTTGTCATTTGGAAGACCTTCAACCACATTTTGAGCTTGCATGTCTTTCAAATGCTTGTAGTTGAGATGCCCAAATCTCTCATGCCATAATATGCTTTCTTCATTGGCATGAGTATGGAGAGCAGATTGCTTGGAGAGAGGAAGAAAGTGAGAAAACTCATATAGTTTTGAATTGTGATTTACAACTCCTTTTGGCAATGATTTTCCATGAAACCATGTGTTATATTTCGACTTCATTTGGAGAGAAGATCACTCTCTTGGGATCTCCAATATGAGTCATTTGGTACACTGAAAGTAGATTTGCTATGAGAGAAGGAACATAAATCACATCTGAGAAGTAGCCATGGTCAAGATTGATTTTTCCAATCCCCTCAGAGGAGACTTCATAATCATTACCCAACATGATGGAAGGGCCAACTGAGCATTCGAAGTTGGAGAAGAGATATTTGGAGGAAGACATATGTCTTGATGCTCCCAAATCTATGATGAAAGAGGATTCTTTTGATGCACTTTCCATGAGAGCATGGCATCTTTCTTTGTCCTCAGATATAGAAGGTTCAGTATCTTTCTTCCTTGCACATGCAGGTACAGGGAGATTGTTCTTCTCAAGTAACTAAGCCATCAAGTCTATAGTCTTCTTTATACAAGAAATCTTAGGATGGAATCCTCGATGACAATATGTGCACTTGGATCTCTCCTTCTGAGATTGCTTGGTCTTCTTTGAATTCGAAGCCCCATCTTATTGATATGGAACATCTTTTGGCTTTGTATCATTCGCTCTCTTTTCAGAAAATTTTTGCTTTCCTTTTGCATTCTCTCTTTTGGCCTCAAAAGCTGTAAGGGCCGAATCCAAGTTTGGTTTTATCATTCCCATGGAGATTAACTTCTCCTCCTCTTGTGTGAGAGATTGGATGAAGTCATCAAGTGTAGGAAACTTCCATTTTGGAATGGAGATCTTAGCTGACTGAAATGTGGAGACAAAAACTAAGAAATTTGGCCCCAATTTTGAGAGAATGGCAAGTATGAGTTGTTTGTCTTCTTTCAATATCTCATATCTCTTCAACTGTGAAAGCAATATTTTGAACTTGGTTAAGAAGGCATTGATGGATTCGAAACTTTCAGGACTCAAGGAGATGAGTTCATTCTCCAATTTATGACCTTTCAAATCATCTTTTTGTCCAAAGAGGGATTCGAGCTTGTCCCAAACCTCTTTTGGAGATGTTAGATCAATGACATGGAAGTGAAGATCTTCAGAAATTGAGAGAAGAAGTAAGCCTACTGCTTCATCAAGCCTATCCAAGTACTTGGATTTCTCTACTGCACTGAGAGGTTCGACCATAGTTCCATTCAATATCCTGGAGAAGCTCTTGGACTTCATGAAGATGTCCATCTTGGCCTTCTATTCGACATAGCTGGAAGAATTGAGTTTTAGATCCATCGAGAGCAGTGGAGAGCGAGTTGAAGAGGAATTCAAATGGATGAATAAACCTGCAAAACAAGAAATTTTGTTGATGGAGATTTGCTACAATTCGAATCAACACTGCCTTAGGACACTAAGCACATATGAATGAGTCCTTCACACCTGGCTATACCTCACTGGATTTCTCCAATGAATTCAAGGTAATAGCACCAAGATTTGCTATGGAAACTCATAGGCTTCTGGTGCTCAATGAAAGACAACTGCTCAATGAAATGCTGCAACTGCTGCAATGGATGCAATTCGAATAGCTGCTGCAAGCTCTGATACCATGTGATAATCTGTAGGAAGATCTCATAACTGTAACAAACCTCACACAAAACTCACTCAAGAAGTGCAGAGAAGAAGAGAAGAATGTAGTCAATAATCACTCACGAACACATAAAATGGAGAATAACAGTATAATCATACATCAGCTGTGAACTGGCATTGTGAATAATGAATAAAATACAATAACTATCAATAGAATTCGAATTAACCAAGAGGTCATTCGAATCATGCTCAAAGTGTGCTTGGATAACATTGGAGACATGATCCAATCAGTAGTATCAGTCATAAATGGTCAATAGTCAGTCAAATGAGTCTAACTGAGTTAGAACCATCTAGGCACAAATCAAGGGATGGAGACTCCAAGGAGGGCGCATGAGGCTGTTAGAAAGTTAAGTGGCACTCCATAACTAGCTAACTGGGAGATACAGGAAGTTAGGATGAGCAATCAGTGGAATAACTGCTGAATCGATGCTCTAACTTACTGTTAAATCCTAGTAGGTGAGAAAAGGCGCACATGTCATGCAGGTGAGTAAAACAAGGCACATCTGGTAGGTAGGAGGGCTACTGGGGGCTGAAGACAGGCTCTAGGGAGCTGAAATTAGGCTGTAGGTGTTGGGGAGACCACCAAAATGATGACTAGATGCATGTAGTTGCATGCAAATGCATGCATGATGACTGGATGCATGCAAAATGCATACAGGCATGCAAATATGAAAAATGATGGTGAGAATATTCCAACACTAGCAATACCTACACTCAAACATTGAGTCAATTCACATGTCAAGTTCATTTTCATAGGGTTTATCTCTAAACAAGAGCTTAAAAATCATATACACACGTATATTCATATTAAATAAGCAAGAAGCTACAAGATAACCAAATACTTATCTTTATTGGACGTCTTCACGCTATTCCACAGGATCCTTCTTTGCTTTACAAGCCTTGGATCGCCCATGGATATAATAACGAATGTTGGGCCAGCATGTAGGCTGCACCACAATCATTCAAATAGGCAATGCCAAGCCAATACTCCGACTAGTTTTATCAGGCATCCCATTAACCAATATGCTAAGCCAGTACACTGACTGGGTTTATCAAGCATTTAAGGAATGTTTGGACAGCACGCCGGCTGCTCCATAACATTCAATGCCCAACCAGTGAACCGAATGGATTTACCAAGCATTTATGGTGCCAAACCAGTCCCATACCCGGTTTTTCCTCTCCATTGCCAAGCCAACACTTCCATCTGGGTCAACAGGCCAATGGAAGGAAATTGCACCATGACCATTTCCAGGTCAAGGCTTTACTACGGAGCCATAGACATCTCCTCGCGCTCCAACCAGTCTCGACACCCACTTAACTTTACTCCTTAGCATGCATTACCAATTGCATGTGTAATACTTGACAACACAAGATGGGTAGGTAAGCTCGTCAATATTACTGATATAAAATTGTAAACTTATCTCATAAACATTCACTCTCTACTATTGAAACACCAGGAATGCGTCCATTCCTTTAGGGTGTAGTCAATGTTGAAAACCATAACACAACACAACACCTGAAAGGTGTGCACCCCTTTCCGATCTGAGTCATGTAGGCCCTAATCACACTCAAGCAGTCTGAAATAAAAACATGCCCTGGACATTAATTCTAATAATCAGACATGCATAATTTTAGCAAGGGTCACAAATTAATTATATGTTTTGCAGATGTATCTTCTCTTCCTGCAATGTGTCCTCCTCAATCAAGCTCAAATATGAATTTACAATTATGTTCAGTACAAAATTTTGGTTTCTTCAACCATGAGGACATCCTCATATTGTTTGGATCTTGTAAGTGGTATCACTCTGTCCATTATGGTTTAGGCTTGCCCCCATAGCATAGACAACCACCTTCAACATGTCCTCTTGACACAATTCTGGATTAGCCAAACATTCATTAACAATTATTAGCAAAATCTCCATTCTGAAATTCAATGAGACAAACCCTTGGTGAGTATCCAAGCACATAATCATTTCATTGTTACAACAGTCACTGGAGTGACCTCATAATTATAGTACTCAATAATTCAAACACTATCGGCTGTTATTTTCTCAAAGACAATGAGATACATCTACTTTTATGTGCATCCTTATCACAATAAATTGCAAGATACATTCACATGTATACATGAAGTCAAATAAATCTTTCATCATTCATGATTACACAACCATATCATTTCATGCAACTCTGTACCCCCAATAGAGCATCCCGGTAGCCCAACAAACACAACTACCTTCTTCATGCAATTCTTTCCCCATAGCATGTCATGAAAAGGTCTTATAATTCTCAATAATTCTACCATTTCATCCATTATCTAATTGTAATGAAATATATATATATATATTTCATTACAATATCATATATTATAATATATATATATATATATATATATATATATTATAATATATAATATATTTCATTACAATATCATATATTATAATATATATATATATATTATAATATATAATATATTTCATTACAATATCATATATTATAATATATAATATATTTCATTACAATATCATATATTATAATATATATATCATATATTTCATTACAATATCATATATTATAATATATAATATATTTCATTACAATATCATATATATATATATTTCGTTACAATTAGATAATGGATGAAATGGTAGAATTATTGAGAATTATAAAACCCTTTCATGACATGCTATGGGGAAAGAATTGCATGAAGAAGGTAGTTGTGTTTGTTGGGCTACCAGGATGCTCTATTGGGAGGACATAGTTGCATGAAACGATATATATATATATCACAACCATGCATTCACACAATGCATCCCAACATGTGCACCCCCACACATGCATGCACATTCACAACATTTACAGAACCTGTTAATGTACATTTACTTAGTGTACCCAATGCACTACAACAATGATCTAAACAGGTTCCTTAACATGGTAAGTTGGACATCCTAGCCAATGCTTCAACACCATACCCAGCCATCCCCCAATTACTTGGTTAAATATCTGGGTGCCTTCCTTTTTCATCCAAACACAACACATCATGAGTTCTCTCACTCCTTGGTTGTTGTCAAATAAATTTCATCCCAAATTAACACCAATAGGGAATTCATGGGATACTTGTTAAGCACTGCAGACTTCACACCCAACACCCTCATGGCTTCACACATAGCATGTTCTTATTTCTTATGGATGCATTCAAAATTTTAAACAATCACATGGTATGAGGCTCATTTCCTTTACTACCACATTCCTTACCATACCTTGTGGAATGCCATTCACATAAATGCATTCACTATTACATGGATTCTCACCCATCCTTTCTCAACACTTGTACAATCAACATAAATATACATTACCTGCATGGCTGCCATCAACATATCTGATGTTACCTAATCAGTTGGCTTCTTATCAATGGCTACATAGTCCTTTCACCAACCTCTTGATCATGGATTTGTGCTCCAACCTTTCTTCACAAGGTTGCTAGTCATATGCAATATCATCATCACCCTCTTCAACCATGCTTCTATTATCTTGGTCCTTTTCTATGGTTTCCAACAAACTTGGATACGTTATATTGACCATGGTGTCTAGGATATCATCTTGGTAAAATGAAGAACCCCAGAAACAACATTTCGTCATTTCTCCAAGCAAAGTGTAAGCAAGGCATTTCAAAAATATTTTTTCCATAACATTGTGCAACATTGCAAGAATCATAGGCATGTAGCATAAGATTTTCCCGCAATCCCTTTAGTGGATGTGCATCCTTGTTAGGTGTGCATTCCAAACGAAATGCGACGTGCTCATTAAAAACCTTTATCAATATGCAATACCATATGCAAGCACACATAAGTTTTCATGCAGTATGCATTATCTATTAATATGCCTACTATGCATACACATAATTTCATCTATCTAATCTATTGCATTTTCAACATTTCTATCCATAATTTCATATATATATAACTCAGAAAATATACTTATATCGGCAAGAGAAGAGTTGAGGAATTCTCCCTTTCCAATCCCTCATCAGAGTATGGAATTCCTCTTCCACATCATAATTGATCCAATTTTATGGCCTCTAGCAAGCACACAAAGATACATTAGCTATGATTTTCTCACCAAGAAACAATTCAAGACATACACACATGCATGAAATTCCTACTTGCTACTTTCCAAGCATGCAATTCCTATGCTATAACAGAGATAGTTTAAGGTGAGAGATTTCCCTCTTTATCAACATTGCAATCTGTTCAATTCCAACTCCATATGGAGTCCTTCAAGGCACATTATTTGCCCTTGCACTTTATTCAAATTCTGGTTACCTGCCTGTAACTCATACTTTGGCCCAAGCAGCCCCAGTGCTGCAACCTGGGGTTCTGATACCACTCTGTCACGTCCTCAGTCACCTTGGTAACCTTTAGAGGCAATGGGAGACAAGCCTGATAATTTTTTTTCTTCCAAAACTTATCAACAACTCTTCCTTTTCGCACAGCCGCAATGGCTTCGGTCTGTAATTCTGCAATCCGCAAATCGGAAGTCAGAAGTCGGAACACCAATTACACAGCGTCGAAGAACACCTCCCCGACTTCCACAATCCGTAATGCGGGATTCAGAAAGTCTAAACACCAATTACACAGCGTCGAAGAACACCTCCCCAACTTCCGGAATCCGCAATCTGCGATGCAAGGTTCAGAAAGTCAGAATGCCAAATATTCCACCTCGTCGAATCATGCCTCTGACTTCCACAATCCACAACCCGCGATGCGGAAGTTGGGAGTCGAAAACCTCAAATTCTCAACTTCGACGAATTACTCCTTTGACATCTGCAATGCGGAACTCGGAAGTCAGAACTCCAATTTCACCAATCCGAAAAAATTACCTCTTCGACTTCCGCAATCCGTAAATCCACCTTGTGGGAGTCAAAAGTCGAAACCACCATGCATAACTCCATAGAATCACCCTTCCAACTTCCGCAATCCGCATTGCAGGTTCAGAAAGTCGGAAGCCGAACTGCACAAATTCTCTGGCTCATAACTTTCTCATCCCAAGTCCAGTTTGGGCAAACTCGGTACCATTGGAAAGCTCTCGGCGAGCACTATGCAACTTCATGATACTATTCCACGTCCGATGACTTTGATCCTATCCTTCATCCAACCTAAAATGTGGCCCCAAGCTTCCTCCATGCCTCTTTACCACTCTGTAAGGGCTCATATGCAACTCAGTCATGGCTCTTTCCTTCATCTGATCCACAAGGGGAAGCATGAACACCACAAGGGGGTGTCTATTTCCTCCTCAAATCCCTAACTGAAGCTTCTGCCCATCCAGGGACTCAACCAAACTCATCCCTATTCATCAATGAACAATCTACATATAAATAAAACACATGGAGGCAAAACACATATGAATTAAACCACATTAAACACACACACAACATGCATCTACCGACCTTTCATCATAGGCATAATAAAAACATAAGTACAAGTATTCTATTCCATTAAACAATTGGATCAATCCATGCATTCATACATAAACAAACAATCATTCCTGTATATAAATTGGCATAAACAGTGGCAACAAGAAACACTTATCTTTAATTGAAACCACCAGGAAACCGACTATGGACTGCAACGTTCCAACCCAACCATAGGTCTCTGCCTAACCTGTAGTATTTCAACACTTAGATACCACCCTCGAGCTGGGGCTATGCATCCACTAAGGAGGAACTACCCAGGTTTTACTCACACCCTTGGTTTCACACCCACAATCATGCTAAGCCAACACACAGTTGGGCTTATCAAGCATACCAAGAGACAAGGGAGGAGGAAGCTAAGCCAATGAGCTCAACCACAGAGCTATAGGAATCTCCAACTCAATCAAACAACCTTCACTGGGTTTATCAAGCATTTCCAACCTCTTCTCTCTCTTCCGCAGTGTCATCCATGCTTGGATATCCTCAGGGTTATAGTCGAAAAGGTTATATCCCACGACTGGGGTTTCAGGATATCAGATCCTGGTTTCTCACGGGTTTATGAGCATCTCACACTCTCCAAATCGCCCCTAGGATTCGGGTCTAAGGATTTCCACAACGGATTTCACATCTCACGCAATTCTTGAGTGATCTAGGCACTTCCAAACACGGTTTCACCCAGAATCAAGATTTTCTCCTTCTTCCTTCACCGCTCGGCTCTCTCTCTGTTCTCCCCTCCCCCCCAACCTCCAGTTGCTAGTACCTAATGGAAATGGAGATCATGGAATACGAATTCCCATGGGTATAGTGACTTGTGGGTCAAGGCAAATAGAGCCCCATACCCTGCCATCTGAAATTTAGGGGTTGCCCACACTCCATCGACCTCATGAACAGTTTCTTCACCCACTTCCTACAACATAATTAAATGTCAACAAGAAATATCAAAGGGGTTCTAAAGGTGACATTTTGCAGTCTATAGTCCAATCCCACAACCCCCTCTCCTCTCCCTAGTAGATACATAGTTTCCCCTCATTTAGTTGTATCCATATCCAACCCCTTAGTATTTTTATTACATGATATTTACATCATTTTACAATTTCCATTGCTTAATAGTACATGGATCACACAATGTCAAATACTTGCCTCTCAAAGCTGAGCATTCACTAGCAGGGCCTTGTCCTTGAGCTCCACGCTAGGAATCATACATCACATACATACAATGTTTACATTAAAAACCAATATGTTCTAAGGGTCAAAATGGGGATATTACATATTGCATGCCTCCTTGTCCTCTGGCAGGTTTTCGAACATGGAATTTTCTTTGTCTAAATTTGGGCACAGCCTCTTGGGATATTGTGTGATTGCATTTTAAATATCTTCTTCACATACATGAAAGGAAAATATCTTTGATTGAACATTAGCAACTAAAATATCTGATAGGACTCAATAGTGGCCTTCAATGTCTCTTGATACTAAAGCTGAAAAGCATAGTTATTCTCTAATTGGATGTTCTTCTTAGTGCTATATTTCCATGCATTGAAATTCAATGCCGAAAATGATTTTCTAGTCTCTATCGTAAATGTTCTCCCCTCTGGTACCTTCCATCTGATCATAGCTAGAAAAAGTGGCACCCAACTATAGTGGAAATACTTCCCCTACTCCTGGGCATCCAAATAGTCCTAAATAAACTCATTCATAAAATATATTTCCCAACTCATTTGAATTCTAGATGTACACCTATCCACAAATTAAATAACCTTTGCAGGGTACTCATCTTTGCCACATTTCCTAATCAACTTGAACGCCAAAAACTAAGTTGCAAATCTTACCTCTAGGTCCACAATGGCGGAGATCACTGCACCACATGTCCCTCTATGTGTGTCATACTTTGAATGATTTTTCTCTACCGGGGCATCTTTTTCCACGATAGTATATGTTGGGTCTTGGACTATCCAAGGAAGACCATATACAATATGCATTGTGTTGACATCGATCGTATAGGGTTGATCCAACCAACCACAAAAGGCCTCCATGTAATCTACTCAACAAAAATCGAGCACAACGGGTGATGTTAATGCTGCATCCAAAATGGGGCACATCCAACAACCTCATAATCCTTGACTTAAATGGTTTCTTAGACCACTCATTTAGTTCCACACACTCCATGCCATCATGTCCACCACCACTTGTAGATAAAATTCAAATCTTGTCTTTGAGAACTGTGCTTCATCATGTAGATTGAAATCCAAAAATTTCAACAGAGGAACCTGACCCAACAATGGTTATTTGACATAAATGTTCTTTGGTATGAGTACTTCATCGTCCCTACCGGCTTCTATGCTTTAGTCTTCTATCTTTCCTTATTATTCTCAATCGTCCCAATGTTCACTTTGCTCGCCATTGCCCCTTCATCCTCTGAACTATCTGAATGACAACTCTTGGGTGCTTCTGTCACATTTATGCTTAATCTCACAAGCAATCCAATGCAACTCAATGAACTTATAATGGAATTTTCTCCATTTCCTCCACTTATTCTTCCAATTAATACATCCAACCTTCATCCGTTCCATGCATTAATACAATCCGTAAGAATTTTAAATTTTAGTGATACACATCGTATGGAAGATCTTAGTTTTTATGAGGCACATGGACAACTTCCTCCTCTAGTCTTTGAACCATCCCATCACTATATCCTATCTCGTCCTTTTATTCTTCTATTTATAATAAAAATATTTCAAAATATTCTAACAACTACACACTAACTATCAACTCAACTAGGCACCATTCAAAACACCTATCACTACTCGTACTAGCAGTTACTACTACCCTACTATAGTACACTTTCCAAATGTTGTGGATCATGGTTTCTCTGACCCTTGCAGGCCATAATATGGTTTCAACAGACTTCATTCACTATTGGTTGCACCTTTCAACAACCTTCCTCCTTCCAAAACGTAGGCAGGGACTTTTCCACTCTAGGCTATTGTTTAAAACAATTTTAAAAATTAAATTGTGTATTTAATTTAATTAATATTGGTTGTTACAACTTGCCCATATTTTTGGGTGGGGATTGTAGGGATCAACTAATAAGTCTCAACACCATGGAAATCAAAATAAACATATGGTTAGTTGAATTCAAACACAAACAAACTATGAGGTAGGAAAAATCATGGAAGCATAACAAAATTGGAAGGATTATACTACTCCCTAATCAATACAAATAGAGGACCACTATATTTGGAAGTGATAAAATAGTTTTTTCTCATATATTTTTAAGACCCTCACTAATATGAAATGGATGAATGAAGCTAGTAAATATAATGGCTTGAAATAAAAATGTTCGTCTTTGTCCTTCAAACTCATGACCGACAAGACATATGAATGATATGAGAGTCGTTGACAAATGTATCATCAACAAAGTGATGTTTTATACAGAAGGTGGTTGACAAATAGAGACGTAAACATCGAAAACATAATCATTAAGGGAGAGGTAGGTTGACATGATTACTTTTAGTAGGTGATTCAACCCCTTCCATAACTATCATTCTTACTAGGGCCATTGACCAACAAACACTCGACTCTTATGTGGTCTACATAACCCGCCATTCGAGCAAGGCTAGGTATTGCAAGGTCATGAAGACAAGAATATAGGTTACAAATATTAGTATAATTGATTCTTAGCTAATGACTAGACTTTTATTGGAAGACGTAGAAATGTTGGTAATGGGAGGACAACACAAAGAAGATAAAAAATGGAATCCATGAGTCTTTGGGAATTTGCTAAATTTTTTATGGTGGTACTCAAAATGTTGAAGTAGTATAGTTTTAGAATTATGCTACTGAATTTTTTTGGTAGAGATGAGAGCCAGGGAACAAATATTGGGATCATGACATAAGAGTTATTAAACATTGATAACAATGTATAGTTTGATGCATAATGTTGAAGCTCTACAATATCCCTTTCATAATATGAGTTAATTGAAATTCAATAAAGAACTAGAAAGCCATTTATAAGTTGAATTTTCCCACATTTGGTTGTCCATTATAAATCTCTAGGTCTTATTTTGTATGCATTTGTTTCTTATATGCAATGAGTTTTGTTGGGGTCCCACCCCAACTCTCCTAGTTATGAGAATAGGTTGTTACTCAACATATTAGGGCTATATCTATTAAATAAGGCCCATAAGGCAGTAGTTTGTGAAATCAATAAATGTAAGTTGTCCTCGTTAAAGAAGGTCCATTAGTTTTTTGTTGTTGCAAGGCTAGTACCCATGGAGTTTAAAACCGGTGACCTTACGCAAGAAGTGCCTTAACAATACACCCATTCACCATCTATTCTACACTCTATGGGCAAAGAAGGTCCACTAGTTAGTGGTTGTGGCCTCATTAATTGAGGCCCACTAGTTGGTTAGAGTTTTGGTTATTTAAAAACTATATATAGTTGTGGAATCTATGTAATCAGGCACTAAGTGAATAATATTGTATTTGAAGCGTTTCATAGTTGGAGGTTACCCCTTAAAAGATGCAAGTGAACATTGATCTCTATTCTAGATATCAATAAGGTTTTGCTCACTATTTCTATTCCCATACTCTGTGTAATGTCGTTGACCCAAAAACCAAGGCCGGAGGCACCTGGGAACCCAAGGGAAAGGTTGATCTAAGGTAAGGCCAACATGTTGAAGGCCATTTAAATTAAAACATTCAACCTTTAAAATAATTGCGACACTTTTAATTCAATTAAAATTTTCACAATGTTCATGCATATGCATAGATATGCGAGCATGACAATTTAACTAGATCTGCACAAGTATCTAATATTAACATGAGCATCATTAAATAACATTTACAAGCATACATGAACAAGCTTATAACATTTAAAAATCAGATTCACGGACTGCTTGAAAACAATTACAATTCATATTTTACGACAGTTAATCTATGCGAATTACTGCACTTCTGTAAATCAAAATCATGACACTTTCTTTAACAATTTTACATCACCTATCAGATCATATATGAAATATCATATACATCCATTTAAGCATGAATAATAACATGTATGAATCTTCCATCTACAACCATTAACATATACAAAAAATCAGATCTACCATTGACCTTAAATCCATAACTAGTTCAATAGATAAGCAACCAAATCACATCAAAATTCATCTAAAATCTTAATATAAAGAGTATATCAGCCTCTAGGGGCACACGAAATCCACCAAGGGTGCAATAATATGATAAGGTACAACCATAAAACATAAGGGAATCATATCTACTAAGAAAGAATCAATGCATTCACTTTTTCAAGCCAAAACTACTCAACTAGTGTTCCAAAAACTCTGCATTTCAACTATGAATCCATTCACAGATCTGATCAGTCACTAAGGGCACATTTTCAAGTTAAACAAAATCAAATAAACATGAATAATAGATATGGAATATTCCATCAAAATCAGCTCTCATAGTCAAGGAGAATCATGTGCGAGTTCCAAGTAGTTAAACCATCAAATCTGCATCCAACCATTAATACAAAAACCATATACATCAACAGTAAATAGTTCAACCATAGAAGCAGTGGAAACATCATATAAACATATAAACTAACATAAAATAAGTAAATTATCTTTTCAAAGTGCAATTGGAATCAACTGGTCCATGTACCACCTAGCCTTAGGCACTGCCAAGCCAAATTCTCTTGGACAGGACACCCATGAGCTGAGGTTAAGGAATCCACATGAGGGTGAATTCAACAATAGAATAGCTCAAGAATATAAGTCTGAGAATCCAAAAATCAATTCCTCACCACCTGCTTTCTCCTCCACCTCACTACTAGGTGTAATGGTAATACCTTCACCACCTAGGTCCCTCGGGACATTGTCATTCACCATCATGATTTATGTGATGGATCTAGATGGAGACAAGCAATGGACTCAGAGGAACTATACCAGAGTTCTCCATGATTACATCAAACACAACACAATGTCTTATATGCAAAGTGCCTTCAAGCATATAGTTCACACACATAATAGGGCATACATGGCTTTACAAGCTCACAAGATCACCATGCAATTACATGAATTAGAATGAAGATTGATAGCTATCCCCCTTCTCAAGGAGATCAAACATGGATTTATGGACCAAAGGAGGAAAATTGAACCCAAGGAGGTCAATTATAACCAAGGTAAGCCAACTTGAGTCAACTGAAGGAGGCTAACTCAACCATAAGAGACCAATTTGAATTCTACTCAAGGTAGGTCGAATTTCAAGGAGGGTGACTCCAAACCACCCAAACCAACTTGAATTCTTGTGGGGACACTTCATTCATGAACATGAACTCGAATTAGTGAGAGGAGGAGTTACACAAGCAAAATATTCCTTCCCAGAATAGAAAAAGGTGTCATAAGGAGGTGGAAGTTACAAAATCCAAGTGTGGAGGTGAAGGAGGGTGCACTTGGTCATGAGAGAGGATAGAGGAGGTATAATAGGAGTCATAAATACCCAAAAGCAAAAAAATAGGGAGGAATCCCATGAAAAGAAAAGTGGGGGCACACTTGAGGAGGTGGAGGCACAAAACAAGGAGGTGGAAGCACAACAAGGAGGTGTAAGCTAGGATATAGGGAGAGGGTGCCTTTCATCAAGTGGGGTCCACAAATCTCTCAAGGAGGGTGCATTAGGAAAGGGGGTTCCATTAAACCATGGATAGGGTGCAATAGTAACTTCATAGGCCAAAATAATCAAAAGTAGGGTCCATTGTACAATGTTTGGGTGACCATCAACTCATAATGTCACCAAGGTACAAATATGGACTAGGATGAACAAACTCAATCCAATCAAGTTCTAAAGTGTTAGGAATGCCCTCATTCCCCATCACACTGTGGAAAAATGTCCTCCCATCCTCGTTTGTGGTTCTCATTGTGCCAATTGTTTTTATTAATTCATTATTTACAATAATGATAATGTCTCTCGGTCCTTAAAGACCCTTTTTCCTGGCACCTAGTGCCACAATTTTTTTTATAAATTACATATGTTCGGGGCTTAAAACATAGGATATTAAATTCACCTCCCCCTTAAACAATGCATCGTCCTCGATGCATATTACATACATGCCTTTACAAAATTTTCAAAAGGATAATATCCTTCAATTCTTTAGCATTCCTTCTTTTAACTCCTCTTCCGAGAAACCACAATACTTCCCACTACCACCTACTTTTATATCTATCTCCACTGCCTATAAGACGTGATTCCTATCACCATTCCATTTCTTGGCTTCCTGTGCGAGAACCGGTACTAATAGAGTGGACTCAAGGAAGCAAGGGTCAATATTCAATCCCCATGACAGGGTCTTCAAACCTCATTACAAGGCCTTCAAACCTCATTATAAGGCCTTCAAACCACATTACAAGGCCTTCAATATTCAACAAAGATACATCCACTTGAAAATCATATTTCAATAACTCATATGATTAACTTTATGTCTAAAAATATATGATACATGATATAAAGATATTCTTCAACAAAGATACTTTCTTCACATTCCAGCTACACATGGTTAGCAACACACACACACACTTAGAGTTCAACAATTATATTGGTGGTGGAGCTCTGCGGTTCGGAAAAAAGGCTCGGAGCTGAGGTGGGAGTCTTTGTTCCGTGCCTCTAATCATCATGGATCCTAGTGCACAAACTCTCAAGGCGCGAGCTACTGAACTATTTAAGTGAGGTAAGGCAACGTTCGAGCGAGATCTTTTTATGACACAATGTATATAGATGAGGTTGATTATGAGGAGGAGCCCTTATAGAGGCCGATATTCTTCTCGGATAAAGAGATATGGTGTACAGATCGGGAGATAGCTAAACCCAAATTAATTCATGAATTAATAAATCCATGAAAGGAAATGACGTCCATCGCAGAGGCTTGGGGTGACAATGCAAAGGAAAGTACGCCACCAACTAATTCACATGATAAACATACGACTGGATATGATGACGATGGCGTCAGATGGAATATGACGTATTTGGATCAAGGCTCGAAGAAAGCCAAAGGATTTAGACCCAAGATTGTTTTTGTGGAAATTTCAGTTGGGAGAGACATACAATTAGCGGAAATTTCGTCATACTTGACCTACGCCTTGGTCGAAAGATTCTGTGGGAAGGTGATAGGCATAGTAGCTCTAGAAAGGTGGATTGGAAACTCATTGGAGACCCAATATAGGATACACTTCGGAGTTCCATATCCTTCTAAGTTGATGGTTCCTCTTCAAGGTCAAAGAGGAGGAAGATGGCTCCAAATTGTTGAATCAAAGGTGGCGGTGGGGACCTTCGGGGCTGATACTGAAAAAATGGCATGTAATTTTTAATGCAAGGAAGGAGCCACATAATGTTCAACAGATTTGGGTGATTCTTCCAGAATTTCCAATGGTGTTTTGGAAGAAAAGAATTTTATAAGCAATTGGTAATAAGCTGGGGAAATTCATCGCATTAGAGGATGATTGGGAGTCCAAAATTGACAGAAGGTGTGCACGAATCTTGGTAGAGATGGACTTACGAGATGGTTTATTTGAAGAGATCAAGATAGAAATGCATGGGAGCTCTTGGAAGTAATGGATGGACTATTGGAAGTTTCTGTTTAGATGCTTCAGTTGTAGAAAGGTAAGCCACATGCAAAAATATTGCAAAGAGCACCAGGAAAGACCTCGTTTTAAAAAGGTCTGGGTAAGGAAGAAACAATGTGACTCATTGAGCACAAAGACAGAAGGAAATTCAAATAAGGAAGGAGCTGACTTGATAGAATGTGATAAGGTCATAGAGTGCATGGAGAAGGTGGTGGAATCGAAAATGAAAGGCATTCTAGAAGATACAAAAGGCGAGGACGTAAGCCAGAGCAAAGACATGGGTAAAAGCGTGTCAGGTCCCAGTCCCGGTCCCAGTGAACCTCCGGTCAATCAAGGTAACCCTGTTCACTTTTTTGATAATTTTGATATTTCTTTAATGCCTTTTATTAAGGATAATAATTAGAAAGACGTTGGAAAGGAAGAGAGATGTAATGAGGAGGGTGAGACAAAAGACAACTCATCCCCTAATCCTGGGATCAACTCAGAGATAAGCAAGGGAGAGAATGTAGGGAAATCTCAAGCAACGAAGTGGGAGTATGGGTTAAGGTCCAAATCTAAATCCATATTAAGCGAATATTTGGAGCTAGTTTCCATGGGGGGGTTGGATCTCAACCAAACACAAAAGGCACAGGCTGGCAGGAAATCCTTATTATCCAAAGTACAAAAACAAGCTGCTATAGACATCAAACAAGGAAAACAATCAACTATTGGTCGAGATCTTAGAGTTGAAAAAGCCTTGATGAAGGGTTCTTAATGCAAACCATCTCTTCAATGCAAGGGGGCTAGGGGGGACTCCAAATTAATTTCCCTCAAACGCATGATAAATATTGTAAAACCTACGATTGTGTTATTTCAAGAGACAATGAAAAAAGGAAGGAAACATAAGGAATTATTGAGTGCGTTCTTGAAAGACTGGAAAATGGAAGCCATAGATGTAGATGGACACTCAGGAGGTATACGTACTGCTTGGAATCCTGAATTGAACCTTATTTCAGAATCATTCTACGATGCGGCAATAAAAATAGAGTTGGAGGATACATAGACTGGGACTTATTTTACAATCTTAAATGTGTATGGATTGTTCCACGGAAGGAGAGAGTTTTGGGTAAAATTATGTATTTATAGCGTGATGGAACAAACAAACTTGATTATTGTGGGGGACTTGAACATAACCCTCTCAACATGAGAGTTCTGGGGAAAAAAATGCTTGCAGTAATTCTCTCAGTTAGTTTTTTTGTGCCTTATTTGAAGAGAAAGGACTAATTGAAGTTCAACCGTTGAAATTGGAACCTACTTGGAGAAATAAACAAAGTGGTGACCAAGCGATCTCTAAGAGGTTAGAATGGTTTTTAGTATCAGAGAACTTGGTAAATGATCACCTGGTATTAAAATCAACAGTGGAAATAGGCAGACTCTCGGATCACAGACCAATAACTCTGTCAATTAAAAAGCGGGAAAAGAAACCACCTTCACCCTTCAAATTTAGTCCTACATGGCTGGAAGAGGAGGAATATAGAAACCCAGTGACAGAAAAATGGTAGCCATTATAAAACCCTAATATGATCACTTGTATGCAGCAATTTGTAGATAATTTGGCCAGAATAAAAAAAACTCTCTAAGGAGTGGGGCCAGAAACATAAAGCTTTCTCCGAAGAGGAAATGAAAGGAGTAGAGACTAAAATAGAAGAAATTTATGTCTCAAACAGTGCTGAAATTTTCACTGAATAAGAATTAGAGTCCTTAAAGGATATTGAGAGCAAAAGAAATGTTCTACTAGATAAAGAAGAGAAACACTGGAGGTTGAAAAGCAGAGCCGTTTGGATAAAAGAGGGAAACAAGAACACAAAGTTTTTCCATCGCTTTGCTGCGCACCGAAAAAGTATAAACACTATTGTAGAGATAAAGGATGCTTAAGGTAATATGGCTCAGTCCTTTAAAGATAAGACAAAGGTGGCATTAGAACACTTCAGTACTCTGTTCTCAGCACCTCCAGGATGCCTAATCACAGAAATACTGGAGGTTTTAAGACTTTTCCCCATACTAATAATGGAAGAGATGAATGAAGAATTAACTAAAGAGGTCTTTGAGGAAGAGGTGAGCTCGATACTCCACTCCTTTCAGAAAGGGAAGAGTCCAGGTCCTGATGGATTCACTCTGTAATTCTTTCTTGGATTCTAAAATTTGATAAAGGAGGACTTGTTGAAGGTGGTTAAAGAATCTCAGAGTTCGAGGAAATTGTTAGGAGCTATAAATTATACTTTCATCACTTTAATTCCTAATAAGGAGAAACCATAAACTTTTGATGATTTCAGACCAATATCATGCTGTAATGTTTATAAAATTATAGAAAAAACCATAGCACAGAGGTTGAAACCCATTCTAAGAAAAGTGATTTGTGAAGAACAATTTGGTTTTCTGTTTAATAGACAGATACATGATGCAGTCTCTCTGGCACAAGAAGCAATTAATTCCATAAAAAAGAAAAACAATGTGCTTTCGCCCTCAAACTGGATCTATCCAAAGCTTATGACAAGGTAAGTTTGACTTTTATAAATTTATTTCTCATCCAAATTGGCATGTCGATAGAAGTAGTGGGATGGATAATGGGATGCATCCAATCAAACTCTTTCGCAGTGTTAATAAATGGTGCTCCTTCCCCTTTATTTAGACCTACAAGAGGTTTAAGACAGGGGTGTCCCCTATATCCATTTTCGTTTCTCCTTGTACCAGAGCCTTTAAGTCGACTTATCCACAAAGCAAGAGATTCTAGAAAAAAAGGGGTTAAGGTCTCAAGTACAGAAGAGTTAACCAATACCTTATTTGTGGATGATGTTCTCCTTCTGGGGGAAAGCACAATTAAAAATATCAGATCCTTTGCAGATATTTTGGAGTATGAGAAGGAAACAGGGATGGTTATAAACATAGAAAAATCAAGTCTGGAATTCAACAATTTCCTGGCTGAGATGATTCCCAGAGTGAGAGAGGTAATTCATTTTCCTCTTGTTTCTATCTCGTAGGGATTTAAGTACTTAGGCTTCTTCCTTAAGCCAAATTCCTACGCCTTTCAAGGTTGGATATGGTTATATGAGAAAGTGGAGCAAGAATTTCGACGTGGGAAAATATTTTCCTATCAAGAGGTGGAAGATTAGTTTTTCTCAAAGCAGTGCTACAGAGTATACCGGTATACTGGGAATCTATAGCTTACATTCCGAAAGGCATACTAGTAAAAATAAGGAAGAAGTGTTTCTCCTTTCTATGGATGGAAAGTAAACAAGTAGAGGGCACCCTTTGGTAAAATGGTATACTTTAACCTTTCCAAAAAGTATGGGAGGATGGGGAATCAAGAATCCAGAGTTATTTTGCAAATCTTTGGTAGCAAAATCGCTTTGGAGGCTATCTCAGAGCCGAGGTTCCTTGTGGGGTAGGGTTATGATCTCCTAATACTTCCCATCCTCCAAAGTTGTGGAATGGTTTAGGAAGCCTGTCAAAACACATAAAAATAGATCTATTGGATGGAAATATTTTGTTATGGCATTTCCTTTGGTAGGTAGTTGGGTAACATGGAAGACCAGTGATGGAAGGAGAGTCATATTAGGAAGTGATCCGTGGGTAGGGGTAGGAGAAGACTTCAAATTAACAAATGCAACAATCACTCATTTAAGAGATAAGAGAGTACATGTGCTGGAATATGCTCAAGCTCAGCAACCTCAAGTAAGAGGTAGAACTGGATGGAAATAGGCTCAGGATCTGGGATTGCAGGGAGAGGTAGCAGTAGAATGGAATCGTTATGCGAGCAGATTAGTCACCAACTTCATTCACTTGGAAGAGAAGGATCGAGATGTATTAATCTGGACAAAGAATGGGGAATATGGAAGTTTCTCAGCTAAAATTGGGTATGAGGTTGTAATAGAAACTCAACGGGAAGGAGAACATATTTGGTGGTGGTCTAAAATATGGAAGATCCCTGGCCCGCTTAAAACAATTCTAACCCTATGGCTAGCACCGAGCAATAATATTTTAACTTCTTAAAACTTAAGGAAGAGAGGTTTTCAAGGACCAGCTGTGTGCGTGATGTGCAAATCCTTCTAAGAAATGACATCTCATTTGTTCAGCTCTTGTTCATATGCGGGATATGTTTGAGATACAACTTCAAGGAAACTGAACCGATTGATGATACCTAGAGGTGATAAAACGTTGGAGCAACGAGCTCAACAATGGTGGCAGGATACATGGGTACGTAGCTTTGAAGCATTCCCCGCTTTGTTTGTTTTCAATATCTAGGAAGCACAGAATAAGGCAGTATTTCAAAATAATTGGATCCCACCATAAATAATAGTTACAGTACTTATGCAGAAAGTGATGGAACATCGAGCGGACTCGAAAGAGAACAAGCAGAGGCTGGTAACTCATCCAGAGATAAATGAAAGCGTCCCTTGGGTGTATTTTGACGAATAAAGTAAGGGAGAGCCACCATTTGGGGGAGCTGGAGGAGTACTGTACATGTCTGATGTGGTCAAAGCATCCAACAACAGAGCATAACTCTCGGTGCTATGTGTTGTTCTCAGGGTAGCCATCCATAAACAAGTGAAGAGGTTGCAGCTGTTAGGTGAGTCCAAGATGGTTGTAGAATGGGCCAACGAAAGAATTTAGATTAATGCACCACATCTTCAACATGTAATGGCAACAATCAGAGATTTGGTTACTTCTTTTGAATCTATTTCCTTTGAACACATATACAGGGAACTGAATATGGAAGTAGATACGCTGTCTAAATTGGTGCTAGCACTGCAACTAGGAATCATTGAGATAGAAGAGGAGATTAATGGGTATCTTGTTGATCATTACTTGGTGTTTTAAAAGAAAGACAAGACTTGGACTTGTTTTGTAATGAAAGAGAGAAATTTATTTTTGTAGAACAATAAGAGGAAGGATAATTTCATAGTAGATGAATGTAATGAATACTTAAAGGCATGTAAACGTGATGTAAGCTCGCAGAGTGCATTTTAGCCTTAAAGGCATGTAAATGTGATGTAAGCTCGCAGAGGGCAGTTTATGTTTATTCAATACGAATAAAGAGATTTTTTCCATTGGAAAAAAAATATACTGTTCAACAAGATGCATAAAATACATCTTCAAGAAAATAATTTCTAATTAATCACAGGAAATACTTCATAGGTACATGAAATAAATTCCTTGAAATCAGAACATGAAATAAATTCCTTTTATTCCATTTCACTCTACTTCACCTAAGATACATGAAATACATCAAAGGTACATGGAATCAAAACACTTGAAATGCATCTAACCAAAACACATTATAATCAATTTCAATCATATGAAATTCATCAAGTATATATATATATACTTCCAATGAGAGACAGAAAATGCATCATGCATATACTCTATCAACAAGACACATGAAATGCATTAAACATGCTTTCCAATCAGTCAACCACTTGGAATGCATCAAGTGTATATTCTATTAACATGACGCATGAAATGCATTAAACATGCCTTCCAATCGGTCAACCACATGAAATGCACCAAGTGTATCGATCAATCTCATGAAGTGCATCAAGTATACCAACTGATCTCATGAAGTGAATCAAGTATACCAACCAATCTCATGAAGTGCATCAAGTATACCAACCAATCTCGTGAAGTGCATCGAGTATATACTCTTTCTTCATGAAATGCATTCCAGTCAACCAATCCCATACATATACTTTAAAAACAAATACATGACATATTATCAAGATACTTTTGCAACAAGTATGTATGAAATATCACTACAAAGATGCATGAAATTTCACTAAGACACTTTCACCAAAGGTGCATGAACTATCACTATGATATTTTACAAAGATGCCTTTCAACAAAGATATAAGAGATACCACAAGGAGAACCTTTCATCAAAGATATAAGAAATACCACAAAGATACTCTTCCACCAAAGATACTTTTCAACAGAGATACCTACTCAACAGGGATACCTACTCAGCAGGGATACTTTCAAAAAGATCACAAGGGTACTTTTTCAACAAAGATTACAAAGATATTTTTCTAACAAAGATCACATGATATATTAACACATAATACATTAAACATCCAAATGCCATATCTCACCATACAAACATCAACCATACATCCACTAATAGTAATCAATAGCAACCAAACATCAACCAATATCAATCATACATCAATCATCATACATACATAAGCCATACAAACATCAATCCATAATAGATCAACCAGAATACATCAATCAAATTACAATCAAAATATATCAACCATATACATTAATCAGAATACATCAACCATACAACTAATTATAAAACCATATAAATGCAGACTACATATAAACTAGCTACATACATTACATATATTAACTCACATCCCCATATCACACCTTTAACAATCGATATCAACCATAACCATCCAAAAAGCAATCCAGAATACCACAACCATCTAAACATCAATCCACTCATCCATAAAACATCAATCATATATCAATCATTCATCAACCAATGTCAACCATACATATATCAATCATATATTGATCATACATCAATCATCAATATCAACCAATGACAACCATACATATGTCAATCATAATTACAATCAACCATACAAACATCAGCCATTGTACATCAACCATGGCAATCAATAACACCATAACAACCATATCTAATATACATCCAT
This sequence comes from Larix kaempferi, assembly GCA_027924585.1. Lineage (NCBI taxonomy): Eukaryota > Viridiplantae > Streptophyta > Pinopsida > Pinales > Pinaceae > Larix > Larix kaempferi. Next base: position 5,409,785 of record BSBM01000756.1, read on the forward strand.
ACTGATACGTACATCAACAACAATACCATCCATTCATCATCCATTCATACATCATCCATACAAACATATATCAATAACATAGCAACCACATCATCGATACCCATACATGCATATGTACATCAACAATCACATCATCAATGTCTATACATATATGTACTATCTATATTATACACACCATAATATAACATCACATATATAAGTTCTACCTATACACTGCATTATCATATAACATATACATAAATCATCACATATTATACAATTCACCACTACTATAACTAACACATACTATATATAATGCATTTGCTATTTATCCTTGTAACCATTGTACACGCACACACACATACCTTATAACATTACATACCATAGCATTATTTCACATACATCACATTAATATACTTAACCATGTCTATACTATATGTTATACTACATATACCACAATACATACTATAATACATGTATACTACATATACCACAATACATACTATAATACATGTATCTTAATGATGACATATTCAGTGAAGCTTGGACATCATACTTTGATGACAACAACTCAATGCCCTCCTCTTTGGTAGTGGGCACATATTTGGAAGGAAAAGGTTCCATAAAATAATAAGATGTTCATGTGGCTTACGTTACATAATAAATGTATTACATTGGAATCTAGACATAAAATAAATGTTGATGGTCCAGGGATGTGTGTACTATGTAATGGAGTGGAGGAAACTACATTAAACTTATTTCCTCAATTCTTATATTCTCAACAGGTTTGGGAGGACATAAGTAATTAAATGAAGTTAAGATATTTGTGGAATGAGGACAATATTGAAAATTGTTTGTGCATTTGGTATTCTCATCTGGAACTCAAGCCATATAAACTCAAGCCATATAAATGCATGCCCTTATTGGTTATGTGGGGTTTGTGGTTAGCATGAAATGGAAGAATTTTTGCTTAAGCACAAACACCTTCTTTTGAGGTTTTCTCTCAGGTAGTTGCAACTTTCAACTTTTGCAGATAGGATCCTAAACCAAACCTTTTGAGATATATCGAGGAACTACTTATAGATAAAAAAAATTGTTGGGGGTTGTTTGATGGTGCATGTTAGGGGATAGAACAACTTTTGGGTTGGGAGGTCTCCTATATTTCACCGATAGACATTAAATCACATTTAAGGAAAACATTGGTCATGTATCTAACAACTTAGTAGAATTGATGGCTTTAAGAACCTTTCTTAATAAATCATATGATAGTGGGATCAAAGAACTACATGTTTATGGTGATTAATCATTGGCGGGAAAATGCATGCAAGGAAATCAACATATTTTTAATACTGGTCTATTGGTAGTGTCTACTCATCCAAAGGAGATTGTTTTAGCCTTATCCAAGTTTACAATCTACCATATTTATTGAGAGTTAATCGACAGGTAGATGCCCTCTCAAAAGAGGGAATTTCCATGATTCCTTGGGATCTTAACTTTGTGAAACTATTGAGGACTTGGTTGTAGAGTCCCGACAATCTGTTTAACACTAATTTAGGGTTTATATATTTTTGATGGGTGACTACTATTTTTTAGAACAATCTAGGGATTGTATTAGACTTTTTGTTTTTTTGAACAAAGATAAGTTTGGAAAGCTTATTTCTAGCTTATAAATGTAAAAAAGATGAGATATGTATCTGGGAAGTAGAATTATTTTGGATATTATAGATATTATTGGGGGAGTATGGGACAGTTTGGGATAACAAGTTTGTACCTATGCAATAACGCATGAAGAAATTGTTTTTATACTTTATGGTTAAAATGCAATTTTCTTTCCATGGAAAAAAATAAGAATCTAGGTGGCGGTGGAATGGTTGAAATTTTAGGTGATCAAAGTAAGGTTGGGGCTTCAAAAACTAGAAAGTGTGAATTTAAAATTTACCGAAGTGGGTTAATAGAAACAAAAATAGTTTTTTTGATGTTTATATTTATAAGCTAAGTGGTGGTGGAATAGAGACTAGATATTAATTTTTTTTTGCAAGAGTTCTCTCATTGTGCCCCTGAAACCCTAGCTTGTTGTCACACTTCCCTCTATATTTTCATCCCTCTTAGGCATGGATATAGAATATGGGTTCCCCCCTTCCTCTCCCCCTTCTAATGTGGCTAGTTTTTAGGGAATGGTGGCATCCATTCATAATGTTTCCAAATTTCCCCATACCCCTTCTCATTTTATCAAGTGCTCTCCTGATATCATAGGTCAAGCTATCCTTTGCAATGTCCACACATAAATCTCTTGCTTTGGATGAGCATGGTCTCATATGCTAGTTCATTGGTATTTGGATCTCTCCCAAGGTGATGGAATAGTGGAAAACTAAGATTTGGAAGCCATTAATTCAAGGAAACTTGTTTTATTATTTTTGTGGGAGATGTTAATTTTCCTTCCTTTTTGAAAAAAAGAGAGACAAACTTAATTTTCAGAAGTGGTCCTTATTTTAAGGGACCCAGGGGAATGCATATGAAAAGATGAACCTTAGACATTAACCTTTAAGTGGATGTTCCCCCAGCTGTTCCTATATGGGCATGCCTTCCCCACCTATCTCTACATTATAGGAGTGACAAGGATCTTGCTCTAATTGTGAATATGATGGGCTGCTATATAGATAGTTATGAACCCAAATATAGAATGTTTTCTTGTTCAAATATTTGTGTGGAAGTGGATATGGATAAAGGATTTCTAGAAGTCATTACTATTTCCATTGATGCTTGGGAACATACCTAGAAACTTGATTATGAACATTTAACTTTCAAATGTAAGGTCTATCAAGCATATAGACATTTTCCAAAAGACTATACATATATATTTCCTTAGAAACCGATAGTGGAAAAAGAGGCTAATTGTTAGCAAGTAAAAAAGAGCACAAAAGTGATGCACCTTCAATGCAACCTATTATTGAAGAAATCAACCCTATGCCTAGAGCTTCATATATGTAGTTGTTGCCTTCATAACCTATAATAGAGAAGAATGTGAAATCAGTTTGCACTTTAGGTGGAATGTTCACTAGGAAAAAGGGTAAGTAGTAACATGGAGAAGAGATAGAGGAATAAGAAGATGAGAGGCTATCTTTGAAGAAACCTGGAAGGAAGACAATGAAGGACAAAAGAGAGGAAATATCAATGAAATACAAGAATCTGGGGTTGCATACCTCTATTGAAGATTCATTCAAATATGTAGTTAAACCACATCCAACCAAAGTTCAAGGAATTCATAAGCTAGAGGTTATTCCTACCAGTGGCTCTTAGCCCCAAATAGGTAAAGAAAGATTATTGTCTACTGGAATTACAAAGGATTAGTTGATTGTATTAACATATAATCTTTGAAGGATCTTGTCAAAATGGAAAATACCTCGATACTCCTCATTTAGGAGACTTAAAAAAATGTAATAGAAGTTTGTTCAAAGCGTTGGAAGTAGTATTCAGGTTTTGTTGCTAGTGCTTAAGGACCATCTAATGGTTTGTCTACATTATGGGATACAACCATTTTTTAGGCACTCCGTCATATTTCTACTCAACATTAGATTTTAGTTATTTTGGAAAATAAGAAAACATGAGGTCATATAAAAATATTTAATGTGTATTCCTCCATGTAATATGGGGAAAAATGGACTTGTGGAAATATATAATAGTTATGAAAGAACAGGGAATGGATTAGAACAATATTATTGTGGGAGATTTTAAAGTTAGCATTTCACAAAAAGAGAAAAGGGTTGGATCTACAGTAAGACATCAATTTAGTAAAAAAATGGATTACTTGATTGCATGATATGATCTCATTGACATTGTCTTTGAAAAAGGGAAATGCATGTGTTCAAATTGTAGAATTGGTCATGGACATGTTACTACTTGCTTGGATTTCTTTTGTGAAATTCTAAGTCACAGGAGATCATAGAGTTGAGAATACCTCACAGTGAAAGAATGGGCAGAGAAGGTGAACTACAACGAAAACTGCGGAGAAAAGAGTAGTAAAATTAATCATGCATTGGAACTCAAATGGAAGCAGAAATGTGTAACCTTATCCATTAATCAATATTTCCCACAAATATGTTACAATAGAGATAATTCAAATCTCCTAGGAGAATTCGAGTCTCATTCAGTATAGCATAGGAATTGTCACCACTAGAGTGCTCCGGAAGACCCAAACTCAACTCAAGTGAACCAAAACTCAGTTAAATGAAGACACAGTTAGTTAACTGACCAAAAGGGGTGCATTAGTGAGTTTGTCATGCAAATCACTCAGAAAATGGCGCATGAGGCCACAAACAATGGCAATCAGAGCACAAACCTCCCACAATGGTATGTTAACTTAGTTGGACTGAACCAGATCACTGAGTAGGCTCCTAAAATGTAGGGAATTGACTCTGGTGGTCCTAAAATGATGCATGCAGGGCATATTAGGTGGCTAATCGGTCCTAGATGACATCTGCACACCACTAGGGAGAAACTGACATCATCAACTACTAGGAAAAAGAAAATAATGCTAAGTAGGACAAGGATGGAGTATTAATTATCCTAACCCCCCCCCCTTAATCCAAACTTGGACATCCCGGGCCCTGGTTACTACGACCAAAGGTCACCCATACAATCAAATAAATGAGAAAAAGAACTGTTCATGAAACTAAGGAAATGGGGAAAAACCTCATGGGAAAAATACCCCCCCTAAAAAATGAACAACAGGGAACTCAAGCAACTTTCACATGTGTAAAAAATTGGTAAACAATTTCTGCAGTTTGCTCCTCTGTAGGACAGTAATGCAGTGTGTTGGTCCTTTTGTGCACTAGTTCCTTGATGTAGTGCATGTGAACGTCAGTCTTCCATCTTGGATCATTGCACGTCTCTTTGAAGGATTGCAAATCAGACCCCATCAACATGTAGCTTCTTTCTGAGAGGAGTGGATCTGTATGACATAGTGCAAGGTTTGCAAATTGATACTGAGATATGGTTCTCCTAATGTCAGATGGATCCCTAGCTATGCTCCCAGTAACTTCAAGGATTTTGTGAGCCCACTTTGGCCTTGGCCATGGATTGGGAGCAAGTGCTGGTTCTAGATATAGATTTGCATGATTTCCATTCTCAACATCAAGATTTGATTTAACTTGGTCCTCATCAAAAGAGACCTCATACTGATATTCATCAGGTGCAAATGGAGCAGGCAGATCAGATCTACCTTGATCTTCAACTGGATGTAGATCTTGCAATGGATCTTCATCGAACTTGACACTTATTTCAATGAAGCATCTTTTGGTTGCAATCTCCATCATCTTGTATGCTTTTGCATCTTCTGCATATCCTAGCAAAATGCGTTTGCTACTTTGAGGTTGAAGAGCTTTTATTTTGTTAGATGGGATTCTGGCCCATGCCTTGGATCCAAAAACCCTAAGATGAGAGACATCAGGTTTGTGTCCCTTCAGTGCTTTGAATGGAGTGAATCCGTCCACATATTTGTGGGGTACCTTATTCTGAATGTATGTAAAATAGTTCACTGCTTTTTCCCATAGATATGGTGGAAGATCCCTTGCTTCAAGCAAGCAGGTAGCCATCTCTTTCAATGACCTATTCTTCCTTTCAGCTACACCATTTTGTTGTGGTGTGTATGGGGTAGAATTTTGCATTTAGATGCTCTCAAAAGCAAAAAACTGCTGCAACTCCCTCTTGATGTACTCTCCTCCATTGTCTGATATGAGTGATTTGATCTTGTTGCTAGCAGTGTTCTCAACTAAGGCCTTGAAAAATTTGAAAGTGTAGTGAACGTATCCGTTCACTAAGTTAACCGTGTCCGGTTAAGGGTTAATAGTCGAATCCGACTCTCATATTGAATGATGAAATGATAATATTATAGATAGATGATGATAAATTACAATAAGATTGCCTTTTATAGGGCTTGATCCAACATTGTGAAGGGTTAGACCCTTTCACTAGTAACCTAATAATCTATTAATTTATAAATAATAATATTAAATAAATATTCACAGCATTGCCACTCCCTTTTAAGGAGATTTGTCCTCAAAGCTAATTTTTCTAGTATAAACTTTATCCTAGATTTGTGTTGTAATCCTTTCTGCTTGAGTGGTGAATTTTTGAAACAATACAATTTGTAATTATTTGTCTTCCATATCGCCTTTTGGATTTCATGTATGAACACTTGTGGACCTTCATTACTTCCACTTTTTACATTGGTTGTGGTTCCAACATTGAATGTCATAATGATGGAGGTATTTTTAAAAGATGTTCTTCGATCTTGGAAATTAGGACAATGGTCATCTTTAAGACTTTGAAGTTTGAAAATCTCCATATGAGTCTTCTCAATTTCCTGGAGCCATATTATTGTAGATGGATTCCATCTCACAACCTTAGTATCTATGCACTTAAATTCCAACAATTTCAAAAATATGTGGTGGTTTTCACAAGAAATATGCACATCTAAACTGACATCAATCTGATTAGAAATATTTAGGTCTTGTACTAGTTTCCTCTGAATCGTAGCCTTCATGGCTTCTTTATTGGAAGGAACTTTAAGGACCTTCATTCTTGATTTCCGTATGACTGTGTCCAAGGATCTAATTCTGGAACAACATAAATGTTGTTCATCTGTAGTAACTTGATAAATAAGACTTCCTGGACATGTGGATGTAATATCTACTATGTCATTTTGTTTAGCAACATTAGGTCCACTATCATATTCGTCATCATGGGAAATGGAAGCGACAATTGGAAAAGACAAAAATTCTGCATTACGATCTACACTTGTGTTTGTAGACCCATCATTAATCCTTCTAACCTGTTTAAGCAGATGTTGACTACTTCCATGGCTTCCAACTTCATCAATCAGATCAACAGATTGATTTGACAAAGCTGATTGGGAATGATGTGCAAGTGTTTTTTCTTGCTCCTTATTGTTGTCATCTTTTTTTTCAATCTTTATCATGGTTTTCTTTATTTTATCTTCCTCATCTTCTGTGCATATGTTTTCTCTTGGATACGTATCAACAACACTATCTCGACTCTCATCGAGGTCATCTCTACATGTTCCAATTCTGTCTTTTCTCTTCAAAACTGTCATCATCATCACAGAGAGCTATCCAATCTTTTGGATACTTATCAACAACACTAGCTTGAATCTCATCGAGGTCATCTCTTCCTATGCCAATTCCATGGGAGACATAGGTATTAAATCTTTTCTCCTCAAAACTATCATCGTCATCATAAAGAGCGACCCAATCTTTTGGATACTTATCATAAACACTAGCTTGACTCTCATTGAGGTCATCTCTTCCCATTCTAATTTTGAGGGAGATGATGGCTTTCAATCTCTTCTCCTCATAACTCTCATCGTCATCGAGTGTGGGTATATTTGGAGTGACCGTTTCACCTGTCTCTCTCTTGAGTTACTCAAGAAGCATTGTCAATTCTTTATTGAATGAGGCCATGGATCTTGTATAATGAAGAAATGCTCCTCATGTACTGAAAGAAAAATATAAAAAATATATAATAATATTATTATTATATTATATTATATATATTTTGATTTTAAAATTTGGAATAAAAAATAATAATATCATATAATAACAATATTATTATTATTATAATATATATATATATATATTTTATTTATTAAACTTTGTTTTTTTTTGTCGTGCAGGGTTTTACGCATATGGAGCATAGATGGAGGCGGCTATGGCAGATCCAGGCGGAGGGAGTGAGAAGAGGTAGTGGAGGAAGATGTGTGGGGGGAAGGGGGGATCATGTAGCAGGGCAGAGGGATGGAAGGATGCAGGACCGTGAGGTGGAGCGCGGCGAGGTGGGGCAGCGCGGGCGCACAGAGGGGAGGGCGTGAGGTACTGGGCGCAGGAGATGGGAGAATGAGGGGGGCGCAGTGGTGGATGGGAGTGCTGGTGTGGGAGGCGCAACAACATGGAAGGTGGGAGCTGAAGGAGCGAGAGGAATGAGGGTGATGGGGGGCGAGCTGGTGCTTTGTGTGAGGGACGCGCGTGGGGAATATGAGTATAGGGAGAAGGTGTAGCTCGTGGGGAAGGAAATGAGCTGGAGCACAAGGGTGGAAGGAAATGTGTGCAGTAGGGGAGTGGTGGAACCACGGTGGTGGAGGGAGATGTGAATTGCGGATGGGAGATGTGAGCAGAGGGGGCGAGGAGGAGAGACGAGGCGGAGGGAGATTGAGGAGGGAACGGTAGGGGGTGCGCATGGAGGGGAAGGTGAACGTAGGGAGGGATGGGGGAGTGTGCAGCGTTGAGGCTAAGCTGCTGCACGGGAAGAAGGTTGGGCGGCGGTGGAAGGAGGGGCGTGGGTGGTGCAGAAGGTTGGGCGGAATGGTGGAAGGAGGGGTGAGGGGGCCGGAGGTCGAGGGTGAAGTGCGTGGGAGCTAGAGCAGGACGTGGGAGTGGAACGAGTGGAGGGGAGCGTGGATGGAGTGTAGCAGGCGGAAAAGAGGAAGATGGTGTGGTGAGTGAGCAACGAGTGAAGGTAAGTGATGGGTGATGGTAAGTGATAAGCTGAATCCGAACTTAAGTAGGAATTGATGAGCCAAGAGTCCTAGCTCAGAGTGCAGGAGCTGAATCTGAGCTCAGGTCGAAGGAGCCGAATTCAAGCTCTGATACCAAATGCAGTGAATGTATCCATTCACTAAGTTAACTGTGTCCGGTTAAGGGTTAATAGTCGAATCCGACTCTCATATTGAATGATGAAATGATAATATTATAGATAGATGATGATAAATTACAATAAGATTTCCTTTTATAGGGCTTGATCCAACATTGTGAAGGGTTACACCCTTTCACTAGTAACCTAATAATCTATTAATTTATAAATAATAATATTAAATAAATATTCACAGCAGAAAGTTTCGAATTCCTCAGACTTCTTCTTGAGAAAGTATATCCAACATAACCTAGAGTAATAATCTATGAAGGTCAGAAGATATATGGATCCATTCATAGAAACTATGGGCATCGGTCCTGAGGCATCACTGTGTATCATATCAAGTGTGGAGGAAGCTCTCCTTGCCTTCCCAACATCATACTTTCGCTCTGGATGCTTCCCTACCAAGTAACCTTTGCAGATCCCTTGAGAGAACTTTATGTCGGGCAATCCTTCAATCATCTCTTCCTTGTGCAATTGCTGCAAGTACTTGAAGTTTAGGTGTCTGAATCTTTCATGTAAGAGTTTGCTTGTCTCATTTGCATGAGTCAAGAGAGCACTTTTATGTGAACATGGAAACAAATGTGAGAAATCATATGCCTTTGAGGCATGGTTTGCAGTACCTTTAGCTATTAGCTTCCCATATGAGATCTCTGTAATATCTTCTGTTTCAGGTCCGAAAATGACTTTCTTTGGTGAACCAGTGTGTGTCATCTGGTAAACAAACAAAAAGTTTGCTTCCAGAGAAGGCACATACACAAAATTACTAAACTTTCCATGATCTAGTTGTATTGTTCCCTTCCCTTCAACATAGATATGAGAATCATCTCCCATGTGAATACTCGGACCATCATTGAGATATAGAGAAGATAATGATTCTTTGGAGGAAACCATGTGGTTGGAGGCTCCATAATCAATGAGGAAGGCTTGTGATTGTGAGAATCCCGCCTTCAGTGCATGGAATCTCTCATGATCATCTGTCTCACTTCCATAATCAGTCTTCCTTGAGTCTTCTGGGAGGGAAATGTTGTGATGTTCAAGAAGTTTGGTCATTTGATCTATCTTCTTCTTCATGCAAGATCTCTCTGGTTGGTTTCCTTTCTTGCAATAGGATCACTTGGTCTTCTCAAACCCCTTTTGCTTATCCTTCTTGGAGTTGGAGGATCCTTCCAATGGATTAGAATTTGGATTATGCTTGGTCTCAAATTACTTCTTCTCTTTACCTTTGTTCTCCCCTTTGGCATTTGCACTTTTTGACTCTCCAACCATAAGAGATTGATATTTGGAGGCCTTAAAGGTGCCCATTTGAATCAATTTGTCTTGTTCATGGATGAGAGATTCAATGAATGCATCTAAGGATGGAATTTTCCAACCGGGAATTGACAATCTCCCTGAATGGAAGGTAGAAACAAAAATGGAAAACTTCAGACCAAGCTTGGTTAGAATGGATAGCACTAGCTACTCATCCTTCTTCTCAATGCCACATTATTTACATTGCATGACCAAGGATTTGAATTTAGAGAAGAATAAATTAACTCATTCTCTAGAATATGGCCCCTCATCTCATCTTGCTTGCCGAAGAGGGTCTCAAGCTTCAACCAAACCTCTCTTGGAGAATCCATCAAGGTGGAAGAGAAAATATCCGGAAATATGAGTACACATGAAACCAAACGCTTCATCTAATCTGTTTAGATACTTAGCCTTCTCAACAGTTTCCTGAGGTTCCACCTCCTCTCCCATTGCGACCCGCTACAAAATTTTATTCCGCAACACCATATGCATATCATCCTTTCAATCAAGATAATTGAAGGGTGTCAGGATTCTTGGAGACAAGGGACCATTCAAATTCTCCATTGAAACTGCTGGAGTGAATACAAACTAAAAATTGCTGCTACTATTGCACTGAAAACCTTCAATATCCTGCAAAAAAACTCAATTTTGGAGATAAACTACTACTGAGCACTGCTTTAGGACAATATGCACATTTTTCCGGATCCTTCACAGCTGGCTAGACCTCAAAGGATTTCTCCAATGAATTCAATGCAATGGCACCATGATTTGTTGTGGAAATCCAGAGGCTTCTGGTGCACTATTGAAAGAAGCTTCTCAACCTACACTCTTTGAGCTCTAATACCATGTGAAATTCTAAGTCACATCAGATCATAGAGCCGAGAACACCTCACAGTGAAAGAATGAGCAGAGAAGGTGAATTACAGTGAAAACTGCAGAGAAAAGAGCAATAAAATTAATCATGCATTGGAGCTCAGATGGAAGCAGAAATGTGTAACCTTATCCATTAGAGAGAATTTGAATCTCCTAGGAGAATTCGAGTCTCAATCAGTCTAACATATGAATTGTCACCAATGGAGTCCTACGAAAGACCCAAACTCAACTCAATTGAGCCAAAACTCAGTTAACTCACCAAAAGGGGCGCATTAGTGAGTTTGTTATGCAAATCACTCATAAAAGGGAGCATGAGGCCACAAACAGTGGAAATCAGAGCATAAACCCCCCACAAGAGTCAGCTAACTCAGGTGGATTGAACCATATCACTGAGTAGGCTCCTAAAATGTAGGGAACTGACTCCGGTGGTCCTAAAATTATGCATGCAGGGTGCATTAGGTGGCTAATGGGTCCTAGATGACATTTGCACACTACTAGGGGGGAAATGAAATCGTCAACTACTAGGAAAAATAAAATAATGCTAAGTAGGACAAGGATGGAGTATTAATTATCCTAATAGCTTTGTCCTCCATAGAAATTTTATACCTAAGAATTTCTTCATTTATTCTCATACTACCCCCTCGGGTGTGTTATATCACAAACCCATTTTTCTTGTCTTTCAACCCTTGGAAAATATCGAGTCTGTTCCTTTCTGCTTCAATACCCTTTTCCTTTAGGGGAAAGAGGCCATGGATATCATTCAAGGAGCATGTAAATACAAAATACAAAGATATCCCTCTTATGTTTGGGAAACAAAGATTAGAATGGTGAAATGTGAATTGAAGGTATGAAAAAGAGCATCATATCATTCACGTTGTAAGGAAAAAAATCCAAGAGCAACTGGGAAGACTACAATGCAATATGGAGGACAATGAAATCTCTCTTAATAACATTGTAGAAGAGAGAGAGGTTAGTAATAAATATCATTAGGATTGCGTAATGGAAGAAGAACATTGTTGCTTGAAGTAAAAAAGTCTCTGGCTTTAGTCCCACGATAAAAACACCATTTTAGTTCATAAGCAAGCTAATGGCATGTAGCTTAGAAATAATGTTAAATAAATAGTCAAAGAAGACGGGGAAAAATTGATAGCTTTTGAAGCTATAAAAGAGGAGGCAAATCTTCATTACAAGAAGCTTTACAGAAGTGAAGATGATTTGGATCTGGCTTCTATTGAGGAAATGTTGTAGGATATCCCATGCATGATAAATGAATAAGACAACCATGAGATTGGAAAGGAGATATCAAAGTAGGAAGTGACATAAGCTATTTGGGAATTAGAACCAGACAAAGTGTTGGGATTTGATGGATTCTCTATACACTTTTTGAGAGTTTGTTGGCAGATCATTAAATATGATCTTTGTCGAATGTTAAAACGGACAAGGGGAAAACCAAAAGTAGGAGATGCAACAAACTCTTCCTTTATTGGTTTGGTTCCAAAATATTCCAAGCCTATGTCCTTTTCTAGGTTCAGGCCTATTTTGCTATATAAATTAGCATATAAAATTTTGACAAAGATCTTGCCTAACATAATTAAAAAGATCCTTCCTAGGTTAATCTCAAAACATTAGGGAAGTTTCACAGAGAAGAAACAAATCATTGACAATATTATCCTTTTCCAAGAACTTGTCCATTCCATCCAAAAAATAGGAGAAATAAGTATGATTATTAAAATGGATTTAGCTAATTCTTTTGATAGGATTCACCACTCTTTTTTGTTGTTGTTTTTTCAAGGTTTGGAATAGTTGAGAATGTAATAATATGGATAAGAGCATGGATTGGAAGCCCTTGGATTTCTCCACTTGTCAATGCTAGGCCTACAAGATTCTTTCAGTATTTGAGGGGATTGAGAAAAGGGTGTCCTCCCTCTCCTCTTATATATCATTATAATGAGATACCTTAGCAAGAAATTAGATATGGAAAGGATGGAGGGAAATATTGAAGGAATAGTCAATTCCAGAGGGGTCAATCCCATCAATCACTCTCATTTTGTAGATGATACTTTTTGATGGGGGGAGCCTCCACTATAATAGATGCAAGATTAAAGAAAATATTGGATAGCTTCATGAATGTCTCTAGTGGGAAAATCAATAATGATAAGAGCCATATTTATGGATGGAACAATCTCCAATATTAATGCTAAGAATTACTAGAAATTTCTTGCATAAATAATTTGAAATCCTTCAAATAGTTGGGTATGCCCATCACCTTGAGGCATCACAAGTCAGTTGATTGGATTCATATTGGGAAAAACATTAAGTGCAAGATGTAGCATCATGGGGTCTCATTGGCTCAACCCAACTGGTAGGGTCATTTTAATTAAATATGTTATTCACATTTCCCATTATTTTCCCTACTTAGTTGGAACCTATTGTCATTACAAATCAAATTAGGAAACAAATTTGAGTATTTCTATGGCAAAGCGAAAGTCCAATAGAAAAAAAAATCACTATCCAAATGGTGGCATGGGAATAAAGAATACAAACTTAATGAACCTTGATTTAGGCACAAAAATTACTTGAAGACTCATATCCAAATACCTTGGATCCGTCAGAGGATGATGACTAGACTATCTAAATCCAACATATAAAGAATCTTCAATTTGGGACCTTTGTAAAGCACCAACAACCTTAATTGAGATAACATATGATGGATTCTAGGAAATGGGAAATCCATTAACATATGGGAATACTGAATTATGGGAAAAAATCCCCTATTTTCCACACTAGTGCTATCCACGTCAAACAATGGTTCATCTGTAGAATAAACACCCTATATGACTTATCAATTTGGGAGTCCTTTCGAAAGTGGATAGGTTGGAAGCATCGTAATTTTCCTTACAAATTATTTACTCAAAATCATGATCTTTTCTCCCTACTTCAAGGATTATCTCCTATCAAATTATCATCAAGAGATTGTAGAGGTTGGGCACCAAATGTTGGAATCTACACAATAAAATCAAGACATCGGATGCAAGTAAAAATGATATATATGTCGCCTATATCATCAATATGGAAACACATTTGGGAACCCCAATGGCCTTCCTAAGATCAATATTTTTTGTTGGGTTCTTGTACATGGTGTGTAACACCCTGTTTTTTTTATCACTAATGTAATCATGTATATATTGATGTAAAGGCCGGAAGCCAAAAGCAAATGGTACAAGGTGACCTATGTTAGTTTTTCCTCTAATTCCAGATCTAATTTACACATTCAAGTATTTTTATCCCCAACAATCATAAACTGTTGAAATAATAATTGTAAACGCATTGGAATTCTAACTCACATGCAACATAAATACAGATAGAAAATTATCAGATTTTACATTAGTAATTACCCTAAAAACCCCAACTCGGGGAACACCAACGAGATGTTTCTTTATTATTCTTTTGCTACAAGAGATATTTACTTAGAAATTACAACAACAAATTTAGCTTAACTTAGCTTTGGAAATCAACCGACGAAGAGCATCAACACCCTTCCAATCCATTGGAAACCCCTGCATGATATTTCTTAGTGATTTTGGCAGCAATCTAATAGGTCATACGATTGTACAACCCTACTGTACGACCCTGCACAGGTGTCATATGGATGCATACAATTATGTACATAATTGTCCTGTATGATCATGCAACTCCAGATGAGTTGTATAGAATTCCGTACTATTCGTATCGTATGTATAGATCCGTATAGACTATACGGACAATCCTCCCTCAAATTTGTACAACCTAGCTCTGACTTCTTTGATATGTTCATCCTATTTTATGCTCACTGCTGAAGATTATCTTGTTGCAATTTCTCTCTCTTAGAATAATGAAACACCTCCCAACTTGGGTTAAACACTAACCCAAGACTTCTTGCTTGAGATTCACACAATATCAAGGCTTCTTTTGTCTCCCAAGATCTCTCTCTTGCTTCTCTTGAGAATAACCCCTTTCTCAAAATCAAGAGCACTATAGATCTTAAGAATTGTCAAATGACTCTCCTTAGATATCCAATTATAACTTTACAATAAGCAAATGCCATGGGCTCAATACCATGGGCCCTACAATACCACGGGCTCAATAAAATGACTTTATAAAATAAAGTTAATTTCTAGAGAGTATATTTTGGATGAATTCTACATGCTATACACGTCACCAATGTAGAAGTACCTGTTCGAGCTACAGAAACTAACACTCCCTCTTAGCGAGGAAGGTACTTCTGGAAGAACCTCCACCTGGATACATCTCGAATCCCACCACATCATCTGTTGTTGTATATGCTCTCTTTGAACTAGAAGACTTCCCTGCCACCTGCTTTGGAATCTACACTAAATATCTATTCCTCCTAACCATGCTCTTAGGAATCTCCACATGCTCCTAAGCATCCATCAATGTAAGCTCATACCAGTTGGTCCTAACAGTACTGGAATAATCCCCACACTCATATTTTGAATTAGAAAACGGATTCCTTGATATCAACTCAATATTTGGAGCCTCCTACTCACTCTCTATCACCGACATCAATCCTTGATCCAAGATCCCCTTAGACCCACATACAAGTTGACCCAAAAACTTGTACAACTTACCCTGTATGACACCAAGCATCACTACTGCATCCTAGGTATATCCATTTGACCGTATGAGTACCTTCCCATCCTGGAACATAATCCTATACCCCATGTCCTCTAGATATAAGGTTGAGATCAATTTCATCTTCACCTATGGAACATACATCATTCCTGCCATCTCCAGAGATCCTCCTCACTCTAGATGGAATAACACTGTTCCAACCCCCTTCACTGCATGTATGGTGTCGACGCCACAATCCACATGGAAGTCTAAGCTTGTCTTTGAAATATTGAGGAACACATCCCTTATCCTCGTCATTAGGCTATATGTACCACTGTCCATAACCCATGCATCACTATCCTCAAGCCAGGCACCTTTAACACTAGTGCCAAAAAGACAAGAAACTAATGAGAATTCATTCTCAAACTTGGTTGTAACCTCATCAACCTCTGCTGATGTTGCAACCTATGTATTCCCATTTCCTTTCTTCCTTCTTGGACATTGAATCACATAATGGCCAGTATTGTGACTGCAAAAAAATTGACTTTTCCCATGTCCTTCTTCTTCCCTTCATGATAGAAATCCTCCCCTTTAGTATTCATCTTGCTATCCCACTTTCTCTTCCTTGCATTACTTGCAAGAGCAATGTTCTCCTCATCACCATCACCCTTTAGCTGCCTACTATGTAGAGCCTCCTATCGAGTCTCTTCCTGGATGAATTCATCCCATAGCCTCTCCCAGTTAGGAAGATGTTCTCGTGACACAACTCCCTTAACGTAGGTAGTCCAATGCTATGAAAATCCGTTCAAATATGTCCTTTCTAGTTCTAATTCTGACACTGTCTCCCCAAATACATCTAACTCATCATGAACATGTGATATCTTGGTGAGATAAGAAGTCACTGTATTAGTCTTGTACATCATGGTGCTCCTAAGTTTTTCCCTCAACAAAATTTTCTTGTTGTGTTTGTCACTTTGATATAACTTTGAATAAGCCTACCACATCTCCCCAATGGTATTCTTTCTGGATAGGTGAGGAACCACATAATCCTTAACCCCATCCAGAACAATCCTTCTGGCTTTCATGTCCTTTGATGAGTGGCCAAAAGAGTATCATTAGTAGGAGGCATGAAAGTTTTATCCACAAACTCCCATATCTCGTTCTCCTCTAGCACTAATGTTATCCTTTCCCTCTAGGTACTATAGTTAGATGAGCATCCAACCGATACTCAAACTTGATACCGGTGGCCATCTCTGTCCAACTGATCAACTAATACCAACAACACTCTCTCCTTGATGAAGGAGGAATCCGCACTTACAATAGATTACACATGTGCCCCAAATCAATCTTGTGCAACTCATAGTTTACTGTTATGATACCATATTGGTTTTTCCTCTAATTCCATATCTGATTTACACATTCAATTATTTTTATCCCCAACAATCATAAACTGTTGAAATTATAATTGTAAACACACTAAAATTATAACTCATATGCAATGGAAATACACACAAAAAATTATCATATTTGACGTAATTTACTAGAAAACCCCAACCTAGGGAAAACCAACAAAATGTTTCTTTATTATTCTTTTACTACAAGAGATATTTACTTAGAAATTACAACAAGAAGTTTACCTTAACTTAGCTCTATTAATGAACCGATGAAGATCATCAACACCCTTCCAATCCACTAAAAATCACTTCCTTATCTTTCTTAGTGATCCTGACAACAATCTAACAAGTCGTATGACTATATGGCCCCATACAGACATTGTACGAATCCAAACAATTTTTTATGTATTCGTCTTATGTGATCCTGTAGCTCCCTACGAGTTGTATGGAATCTGCATTGTACATAATTCCATATTGTCCATACCATATAGATTGTACAGACTATCTCTACCTTCTTTGATTTGTTCAGACTATTTTATGCCCTCTGCTGAAGGTTAACTCACAAAAATTTCTCTCTTAGTGTAGTTAGTGTTTTCACACCAGCTAGTGCAGAAATGCACTTACTAAGAGTTGTGAGCTACTTAGTAACAGTTCGTGAATATGGGTGTGTGTGCATGCAAATGGAAATAGCAGAAAGTAAAAATATGAGAAATTTACTGCAGCAAAAATGAAACTAAACTAAACATTAAGCATCCATTT
This sequence comes from Larix kaempferi, assembly GCA_027924585.1. Lineage (NCBI taxonomy): Eukaryota > Viridiplantae > Streptophyta > Pinopsida > Pinales > Pinaceae > Larix > Larix kaempferi. The sequence goes on from BSBM01000756.1 coordinate 5,427,394, forward strand.
CATGAAACATTCAGTAAACAAGGGTTACAAATAAAAGAATACCTTTTCATTTGTATTATGTAAAATAGATTTATAGTGGTTTTTTACCTCAAAGTGGTGAGTGGGTGGATATTGGAACATGCCAACCCACAAACAAGAGTGTTGCAGGACAACAAGGGAGAGCCTTTCGCTTCATTCCATCCATCTTACATTGCAGCAGCCTACAAATTCTCACGTCCCCAGCAAGCTCTAAACGATGAATGGTTGGGACAGATGAATAATCTCGAGATGGCTAAGAGGCTTCTGGTCACAGGCAAGCAGCTGAGGAAGAGAGATAATGATGAATATGACATTCAAAGCCTAAGACCTCCTTTTAGGTTAATTGCCCTGATGTTATGCAGAATTTTCGGTATGCCCGATGGCACTGTATATAGGATACAATGGGCTCCCATAATCCACTTCATAGCATTCAAAGGAACTGTGTTTGATTGGGATACTATTCTCTCAGATAGTTTGGCATCCACGGTGGCCGCAGCTAGAGAAGGTTTGGCCTTAAAAAAGTCAGAATTTTACATGTCTTCATATCTTATTGATTGCATTTTGGCCAAGCTCTCTTTCCCCAGGCTAGGTTGCACGTGGGATCAGGCCAACACCCCGGTATACACTGCCTATAAAATAATGTGGGCTCAAAATTATAGAGCAAACTACAAGCTCATCTGCGAAGAGTTCATCATGCCTCTGTATGAGCAAATGTTCAAGGAAGAGCCCAATTTCCTGTCAGAAAATGCCATGGAAGTCCTGGAAAATTATGGTGATTTTTACTTCTCAGAATAGGGAACTTACATCAGGATGTTTGGAGGTACCAAAGCACCATACATTTTTCCAAAATACGCTACTGATTATGTAGTCCTGAAGGAAGCAGTCAGGCAAGTTTTCCTTGATGGAATAGGAGGAGTGCTTAATAAGCAGCATAATGCTTCCTTCCCTCCTTTTCCTTTCTGCATATGAGCCTATAAATTCTCAGGGTTTGTATCAGCCGAGGAGTGCATTCAAGAGTTGAAAGCTTTCCACTTCGGTGAGGTAATATTCCATAGAAATGACAGGCGGAGCAAGGTTGTCGAGCATTGCGAGGAGGTATATGCTCATTTTGAGTATGCCCATTACTATGATGCAGAGGAAGAAGTGTTCAGAGGCATCAGTAACATGACTGAGTTGCAGATTTGTTGTCACAGCAGTGGAGCTGGATCTAGCTCTGCCACAGCCCGAGAAGCCAGTCTGCAGAAAGAAAGGGAAGCAACTGAGGCCCTGGCCTTTGAAGAACAAAGATTGAAAGAAGAAGCAAGACTGCAACAGGAAGCTGAAGAAGCAATATTGCAGAGAGAAGCTAAGGAGGAAAGGCAGCAGAAGGAAGCAAAGGAACGAGAGCAGAGGGAGGAAATTGAAAATCAGGAGTGGGTTGAAGAAGAAGAAAGAAGGTGTAAAGCTGAAGAGGGACAAAAGGCGGAAGAAGAGCTTAAGACCAATGAAGATGCCCAGGCGGGTGGCTCCGGAACCCAAGATATGGAAATATACACATCTCAGGTAGTGCAGACCCCACCCACAGGGACATAAGTCCATGTAAGAGATCTCCTGATCATCCCTTACACCCCATCCGAAGATCATACTGTGTCCCGATGGGATGAATTTGTGTATTATAAGAGGAAGGCGGTGGTCGTGAAGTCGGAAGAGAGGATAAAGAGACTCTTCCAAGAATATATTGTCACCCAGCGGGAGACCATGGTTATGCAAAATACAAATAAGGCTCCCATAGCCATGGAATCCGCCGCTGTGTCAGCAGCAAAAGCAACAAAGGATAATGTGGTCGATATGGTCAGAGAATTTGAGTCAACAAAGAGGAGAGCTCCGATGCTGCAACATACTGTGGCTAATGAGAAGGATTACATGGATCTTGTAGTGAATAAATATAATCGACTGTCTGTTGATCACAAGGAGTTGTCAGATAAGTATCGCCATCTAGAAGAAGAAAAGGAGCACCTGGAAATCCAGATGATGGTTCTAGAAGCAGAAAAGAACGATTCTGAAGCTAGAGTTTTTCATCTAGAAGCAGATAAGCAGGCAATGGTTGAGCAGGCAGAAAGCAGAGCGACAGATATGTCTCCCTTTCATGAGCATTCCTGTGACATTTTGAGACAAATGCACGCCACACAGGAGCTGATTACTGAGGAGGTGTGCAGGCTCAAGACCATGATGGTTAGGTTGAAAGAAGTCAATGTAGAAGCCATTAGGATTAAAGGAAAATACACTCGGGTTAAAGCAAACATCCTGAGCCAGATGGAATGGAGAGAAGGGAAGGTTGATTTCCCTAAGCATCTCCCATCCAAATCTGTAGATGATTTTAAGGAAGATGTAGCCCTTATGGAGTTTTGCAGGAATTGTGGCCTCAAGCTGATGGCTAAGATCCAGGGAACAATTGAGAAAGGTAACAGTCTGTATCAAAAGATCCATGAAGTGCATGAAAATTGCAAGCTGATTTTTCCTCAATCCCTCGATGAGTTTCCAAGCAAAGAGCAACGTTTGTCAGACTTGAAGGAAGAGATGGGCATTCAAATAGAATATGTAAAGAAGATTGATGTCCTGGCCACTGATGATCTCCATCACTATATTGGGCTATCATCAATATACAGTCATTTGCTTAAAGAGATCCACCAAGCAGCAATTGTAGAAATTCATGGTATTGAAGCAGAGCTTGGTAAGCTTGTGACTTCCCAGAAGATCTTGCTCCCTTCACCAACAAATGTGGTTTTCAGGGACACTGGTATCTGGTTCAGTTATATTGCAGAAGAGGAAAAGAAAGCAACAGCAGCAGTAGTAGCCAGCACAAGCACTTCAGTCCCAGCAGAAGTGCCACCCCAAGGATGAACACGCTAGTCATAATGCGTTGTTCTTATTTTGATTTGCTTTCCCTGTGTTTAGAGCGTAGAGTCACTAGGACAATTGTCCTTTTCTATTTTTGAGAAAATTTCTGTTATGGGAAAAGGACCACGAATTGTTTATTTCTGGGAAAAGTCTTTAAAGGACAAGTGTAAAATCCAGGTGGCATCCCAAGAGGCATTTTGTAAAGATATAAATAGAGGCTTAGGGAATAGTGTAAAGGACTTTTGGCAGGGAAAGGAATTTTCTTAAGCTTGTATGAACTATTTTGTACAGGCTTCTAGAAAGTGAATTTGTCTAATATGAGCCTGGAGAGGACGCATTGGTTTCCCGGGAATGTGTGTACAATGTCTGTTGGATTCGTCTGGTGACATTTATACCTATTATAGTGAAATATTTCTCTGCTGTTCGAATTATTTCTGTGCAATGAATGATTTTACTATGCTCTGTGCAATGATGTTTCTCTCATATGAGTAATAGACTGCTTTCACATGTATTAAAAGCTATCTTTTATATTCTTCTTTTCTTGCTATGGATGTATCTTTATGATTTAATAGTTATCTGTTGATCTTCAGATGCTTCTTTCAACACATTACTCATACTTATAGTTTTGCTCCTTGCAGGGATAGATTAGGTTTATTTCATTTTTAGACACAGATTTGTTTCAAGTTCTGCATTTAGATTAAGTTAGCTTAGGCACTTGCATATCATTTTAACCATAAAATAAAAAAGAATGGTGGATCGGGCCATAACCGGTGTAATTTAAGCAAATCTCCAAATCTGACGGTTTCCAGAACTGCTAACCGGACAGATTCCCCATACCAAACGGTGAACAATCTAATTGGGATAGTCTACTGGGGAGAATCCCTTTCTGCTTGATGCTGCGATCTTCGGGGCATCAACACGCATGTAGTGCACTTGGTGTCTTCGAAGAGAGTTTCTACTCTCGTGGGAGCTAATCCTGTCTTGGTTTCCTTCGACTTTCTTTTGCCACATTTAGGCATTTTGACTTCAAACCTGTTCAATAACCATGCAGAGGTAGATATAAGAAAAATTATAATTGTAACATCATCAATCTAGACTAGCATTCTGCACATAACATGCAGTCTTAAGAATACTTTGATAAACCCTTGTGCGGATACTATTTGATTCCCCTACAACTGAACAATCCAACCCAACCCTTCTAACTCCGTTTGTCTACCATCAAATTATAGTTTTGTAATTCCAACCTAATATGATTCTTCTACTTTCAATTTTCAGATTAAAAACATTCATCTACATATTCTACTCTGGCTTTTCTCCCATATTATTGTCTCCGGAAACAACATAGTAATTCTGAGCCATATTGCAACTACGAAACATAATAATAATGTGGTACTATGATAACAATATGTTTCATACTATACAAATGGAGCGAAAAATGTAGCAAAATGATACCAAGGATTCTCTCAAAGAGGGTGGACGAGGACAACGTTGGTAAATTCCAAAACGGGACAGAGGCATGCCGCGGTTTTTTTTAACAACTATGTGACAAGTGATTATGGCCCAGGTAGCTTTGAACTTCTATGTTCCTACGAGAATGAAACTAAGCTCAACTGTGTTTAGCTGGATAGGGGCGTGGTTCGGTCTTGGCTGTAATGAAACTGAATAACCCCGCAAAGTCTAAAATGGCTTGGGTAATCAAATAGAACTATGACTATGGCGTTCACCTCAAAAAGACAAAGAACTACCCATTACAATTAAGGATACAAGGTTCCAAAGGTACCAACCTGATAGATTTTTCTTGGATTGAGGATGGCAGCATCACTGCAAGGCTGGCGAACACGGAGCAGGTGCACTCAGTCTCGAACGGGATAAAAAATAAAATAAAAAAGGTCTCCAATCAATTGAAACAATGAAGAATAAACAGGGTTTAAACCCTACTTATAACGTTTAGACTCGTACGAGTCATTAATAGGGTGGTTGGATAGTTAAAATGGGGTTACTACCGTGTACAGAAGGGGTCAAATCGACACATTTGGTATTAAGTGCGACCGTCGAAAACGAACAAATTCGACTAACTCTATCGACCATTGCGGCAAGAACTTCGTGAGTTTGTACCGTCGTTGCGGGAAGGTTAGTTGAGTTCTTTCGCAAATGAAGCTAGGCACTTCACTGTAAGCAGGGTGTTAAGTCACGGATCGGACGACTTAGCTGACTCCATCCGCCGTTGTGGAACATTTGGCTGAGTTCTTCTGCCGTTGCGAAAAAGTTGGTGGAAAATGTTTCGGTAGAAATCGCACAATTTTTCTGAAAGATGGGGAAGCTTCGAAACTGAGCAAGGTGATCCGCCAGTTCGGAAAGACTTAGCAAGATCTTCTGCCATTGCAGAAGAGCTGCGCAAGTTCTTCCGCAAGAGTTTTGAGTTATTCTTTTTTCTTTCGTTGCGGCAGAGTTGTCTGAGTTCTTCCGTAGTTTCAGAAGAGTTGGGTGAGTTTTTCCACTATTGATCAACTTACCAATTTATTTCCATTGTTGCGGAAGAACTCGGTGAGTTATTTCGCAGTTTCGGCGCAAAAGTGTGAGTTTGACTTAGTTAGGAAAACAAAATCAACTTCAAAGAAAGAAAGCGCGAGGCTTTTCTCCAAAAGAAACTAAGTAAGGGAAAGGTTATGATGTCTTTGAATTCTTGGAAAACTTTCCTTCTCTTAAAAATAAAGGAGGGGCCCCAACGTTTACAAAAATTTGGGGGGATGTTGCAGCAACAACAGGGCTGTGTGTGGAATTGGTTGAATTTGAACCAAAAAAATGAATCAGAGGGTCTCCCATGGCCTCTGAAGGCCACCTGGGGGGTTAGGGAATGTGACACCTCCTCCACTCGCAGTATATGTATTAACACCAATATGATGGTTTCTCTTTACGGAGCTGCGATTTATTCAATCTATGATGGAGGAAACAAGGTTTGTGTTATGGAGGAGATTTGAAGTTTTGTAGGTAGAGCTAGTTCTCCTACTTGGAAGCTAGATTTGGTAGTTGGAAGGTGAACCTATTCAATCTTGAGCCTGGTGTCACATGTGTTATTGTAGATGTTTCACTTTTTGAGCTTTGTTAGCCTTAATCTCCAGGTTACTTGCTAGAAAGTGGATCTTGTTGCGGTGTTAAGTTTGTAGATTAGAAGATACTCGACTTGTTGGACATTGGAATTTTTAGTGGCTCAATAGAAAATATGCCTAAGCATAATCATTTGGGAGCTATTCAAATTGTGGGCTCATGGACATACACAAATTTACGAAGTTTGGACAACCAAATTTATGGTTTATACATAATAATTTTTTATATAAACGAGCAATTGAGAGAATAGGTAACTAAACACGGCAAATTGGAAATCAATTTGCGAGCTTATAGTAAGAGAATTGATAAAATTTCAATGGAATTGGACATTCATTGTTACACCAAAATCCCGTCACCATGAGTCACGTTTCATCCCTATGACTTAATCCTTGAAGTTCCTTGGGCTAAAACATCAGAAGGAAGGTTGTTTTCCTTTCCCTTTACCTTTTGTAGTCACCCCGACGCACCCTGCCTTCATGTAAGGAGCGCCGAACTCAAGGTGACGCAGTCTGCACCTTAGCAGAGCGCATTGCTGATGCAGTGTGCCTTTGTACAGGGTGTGGTAATCTACTTCTGACGCATGTTTCCTTCATGCAAGGTGTGTTGGGGTTGGTTAAAGTGGATAAAAGGAAGTTTCGAGCGATTTCTCAAAGCTTGGGGATGTGGAGGATTATACCTAGATGATTGGAAATGTGGCTCTCGATACCCTAACCTAGTGGGATGATCCCTTAGAACTCTTCCCTAAATCCTCAACCTATTTTATCCCCTTAGTCCTATATATACAACCCCCCTCTCCATTGTTAAGGGAGGAAGGATTATGCACCCATATGATGGTGGAATTTGGTCAGACTATCTTCTTCATCCATAGGAGATTAGGAGGCTTTGGATATTTGAGGAAAGATCATCCGAGTTGGAGTCATAACATCAAAGCATCGGTTGTAACTCTCTCTACTTTGTATTTGATGCAACTTACATTTAATATAGATATCTTTCCATAAACTTGTTATGTCTTGTAATGTTGTTTATGATTGGCTTCTTTGACTGCTTATCTAGTTAGATTCATAATCATATGCTTTCATGTTGTTTGCTTATTTCCATTTTCTCTATATTGTCTTGCAGCCGGAGATCAAGGGACTGGAAGTAGATCAAGGGACTGGAAGTAGATCAAGTGAGGAGAAATGAATTGCGATCATAAGGTAATTTGTTCCCTGAACCACTTTGTAATTTAATCTAACTAGGAAAGATATTATATTGTGTACTCTTTTGTACTAGATCTAAATCATTTAGGCTAGAGAGATCAATTTTTGTCCGCGTTAACAGATTGTCTTCATACAAAAATGGCGACCATATTGGGGAGTTATAGATCATAGTTTTTATTTGTTTTAAATTCTTGATTTTTCTTTATTGAGCCTCTAATTGCCTTTTCTTCCATTGGTTCTGACCATCAATGAGTATTTGGGTTATCCAGACTTTGGTTAGGATCATCATCATACCTGTTACCCTTTTGATTCTTGAAGTAATTTTATTTTTGTGACTTGGATCCCACCCGACGCACCTGGGCCATTCATTTCCCGCATCATTGTGTCTCTGACGCTTCTTGTTGGCTACCAACCTGCATCACTGACTCTACCTGTCTATTTGCAAAATACATCACTGACGCTACTTACATGTTTGCAGAGTGCGTTGTTGGACTTTCCAACGCCCTGGTGCACACTTGCAAGGTGCGTTTCCCTCCATTGATTTGCACTTGGTATAAAAATTCTTCAAGTTGGATTTTGGTTTGATTTTCTGAGTCTGTGTTTTGTTCCTTGCAGTCACAGAACCCCAAGGCACAACATAGTTTATCCTTGGTTTGATTGTGAAGTTTAAGTGTCGATTAGCATCCTAGATAGTCAAGCAAGTGATTCAATTGCTGTGGTCAATTTCAATCCCCCATCGATATACTCAATCTTGTGACTCCCAATCGTTTCACCAGAATTGGTCGATTTGTTCGATTTGACTTCCGAGCCTTCTCATTTTTGTTATTGCGATTTTTTGCTTATATTTTGTGTGTTTTGAGTGTTATTGAGATATTGGGTGATCGCATTTCTTTGGGAATTTCCAACTGATTAGAGTTTGCAGTAGTATATTCTTTCATTTTATGAATATAGATCCGGAAAGTGACATCATTCTTAGATCTGTTGAGTACATTTGAGTAGGAAATCAAAAAGTTTTCATTGTCTTCATTTCAAGTTTCTTTCTTGAAAGTGTTGTAGATATTTTTTCATACTTTGGAATTTATCATTAAAAGATCTTTTAAAAGTTTTAAGACATTATCATTATCTTGCATTTTATTAGTTGTGAAAACTTGTTTATCATTTCTTTGAATATTTCAAGCGTATTTGAACTTTTCATTAATCATTCCAAAGATTGAAAGATTATTGCATTTTTTTGTTTTCTTCCACTTTTTGATCTTTAAGTTTGGAAAATTGAAGTTATTGCATTCAAAGGAAATTCTCCTTTTCACTTTTTTGTAGATTCACTTAAACTTGAAAAGAGAAAAATAAAAAATAAAAACATTTCTATCAGGTGTTATTCATTTCATTTTTTGTTGGATTAGTGAAAGAGGGCTTTTGATTCTTTTGGTAGATTTTGAACGCTTAGAGGTATTTGTTCATTTCATTTTCAGAAACAAAAGAAAATTTCTCCTTACCTTAGCTAGTTTTCATCGAAAAGAAAAGAAAATATTTGCATTTGCATGTAGCTTAGGTTTGCATTCTTTTTAAATTCCTGTCTACACCTCATGCATTCACCTAACCCTCAAAGATAAAATTAACGGTAGCACTAGGTTAAAACTGTATAGAAACTTGTGTGTTAAGTTAGAGACGTGTTTCGACGTCTTTAAGCGTGGAAGCTGTCGTTCTTTGCCTGCACTGCATCCTGGGGGCTTGTAGTTCTTCCACGTACCAATCGATATATCGAATGGCCTTTCACGTACCCTTGGGTATATTGAAAGGTACTTCACGTACTCGATAGTATATCGTAAGGATCCTGTCGTATGGTTGTGCATTAGACAACACGACTACAGATTTGAGCTCCCACGTACCTTGTGTATATCGGGAGACCCTTATAGGATTCCTGTAACCATCTGAGTTAACCTATTGGCTATCTTGGCATGGAAATACACTGGGAACAACACTCGGGGAGATACTACGTATGTGCTTCAGGTAGTCGGGTTATACTATCAAGGGTATGGTCCTAATCCTCCCTGGTTATTGATATGGAAGATTGGGCTGAGTATAACTATTGTACCCTTTGGTATATCGCGATTTGCACCACCTTGATAATCCCGTGAGGTTCCAGACCATTGAATCCACACCTACGACATAAATTTTGCTTGTGGATTTAGCTTGTGTAGACTTTGGAGTGTATTTTTCTTTTTTGTATATAAAACTCGTAGGAGAAATTTTTGCTCAGTCATTCTGGCTGATCAACCCTTAAGAAGATCCCGAAGGATTTTGAACTTGCCACCTGAATATCCCCTTAATCAGGAGGAGAACTCGAGAGAAAACATGGATCAACCTACCACATCTATGTCACACGAAGAAGAAAATTCCACCATGGAGTTGGGGATGAACTATTCACCCCCCACATATCACTAATCCTATGGGTCTTGTGATTGTGGAACAACCTGCTTCACATGAGACATATTTTCATCATTCGATGGAAGGAAATTCTGGAGCTACAGACTAGATTTTCAGTCAACCCCAGGATGATACGGTATCAACAAATTTTGGTCCAACTGCATCATTTTGGGACACCTCTTTAGGACAACATGTTTTCGATTTTGAGTCACTTCCGATGGTGGAGACTCCATTTCATAGGCTCCCTCCATGGATCCCTATTTACATATTTCTCCAACCTATTTACGAGACTATCGATCGTTTACGAACATTCGGTAATAAACTTAGATGACATAGTTTCCCGCATAGACCTAATGCGAAAATGTCAGGCATTGAAAAACATTACCCTATTCATTCTCTATCATTTTCTTCACCTGGAACATTCACACCCGTTGTGACCACTTATGAACCTGGTCAACCATCGTTCTTGATGAGTACACCTCAAAGTCAGGCGATCGATTCAACTTCTTATTTGACGCCAACGTCTGGAGGGAAACCTTCAACCTCTATTAACTATGTCACTGGGACATTACCTCCACCACCCCAACCTCAAAATTTGAGGGGAGGATATAATATACCTGTTAGTCTACAGTTAAGTGGAAGTAATCCCTTTGTTAGTAGTCAAACATTTGTTATGGGTCAACCTAGTATTAGTGGTCAACATTCGGTTACTGGGCACACTCCAATAAGTGGGAAATTTTCAAATGGGGGGAAACCCCTAGATAGTGGACCTAATCTAACTGGGGGACATCACCCAGTTAGCGGACATAACGTGAGTGGAGGATATAATTCACATCCATACTATAGTATGGTTGGCAGTTCTCTCCCAACCATGGGACAACCCACGTGGACACATCATACGGAGGGGCCATTTATTTGGACCCAACCCCCATGGGGCCATATTTTTCCAGGACATCATAATCCTAATATAGGACCTAACTATCCAGGAAACCTTTTTCCTGGATTACCTTATCCTGGAAACCCAAACATGCCATGGGCGCACCATAATGTTTCACCGACTGGACCTCCGGCCGATGGACCACCCCCACCACCTCCACCACCACCACCAGCAACCCATTCTGGAGGAGGAGGACCCCCACCTTATGGCGGAGGACCACCCCATTTCGGAGGAGGAGGACCCCCACCTTTTGGTGGAGGACCACCCCATTTCAGAGGAGAAGGACCCCCACTTTTTGGCGGAGGACCACCCCATTCTGGAGGAGGAGGATCCCCACCTTTCGGTGGAGGACCACCTTACTCTGGAGGAGGCATACCCCCACCTTCCAGTGGAGGAACCCCTTCAGGTCCACCTCCAAACCTGGGCGGCCCACCTCCATATGGCCAATTTCCTACAAGAGGACCTTATGACCAATCAGTCCATGGTCCTACTCATACACAACTGCCTTATTAGTACTACCAGTATCCACAGCCAAACCAACAATTACCATTTCTAGCTAGACTTGATCTTCTAGACTTATTACGGTTGACTAATGATACCAATTATCATGGCACAAATTGGCCAGCAATTCCAGTGAAGTTACCATATGATATCACGAAGTTTGACGGCAAACCTGTTGAGGACCCGAAAAACCATGTAATGACTTATATTTTTTGGTGTTCGTCCAACTCCTTAATGGATGATTCCATCCGTTTGAGGTTATTCCAGTGAACCCTTATTGGTACTGCCGCAAAGTGGTACATTGAGTTTCCACCACACTCCTTTCTCAATTTTTGATCTTTTGTTATGTCATTTTTGACACATTTTCAGCTACCGATATGCTACAAAACTGACACTTTTGAATTCTCTCATTCAAACAAATGCCACTCACATCTATGATCATATTCATGAGTGGCGAAGGAGACAACGTCCGATTAAAGCTCCCATTCCGGACCAACTCCTTGCAGATTGGTTTACATAGTCACTGTTACCTATCATATCCAAATATGTAGATATGGGTGCGGTCGTCACATAGGAACAAGCTATAGCTCGTGCTCAGTACTTAGACCTCGTCTGTGCTCAATCTAGCACCTTATATGATATTGTTCCTAATTCACCCCGCCCTACCTACGATCCAACAAAACAACCCATGGAACCTCATGCCGATGGCATCATTGGTTCTGTTCACACCCAACCTGCTACACAATCCGGTGGATCACATAACCACCATGGCTCGAATCCACCCTCATCCCAGGCTGGAAACAACACCAACAGATCACCCAACCCTACTGCCATCGAAGAAGTGAATTCAGTTCAATTTGCTTCACCTCAAAAATCCTGTGGTAAAAAGAACAAAGGTAAAATCAAAAAGTCTTCTAACAAGAAGGAGCCCAGACAGAACAATCCCGACGACACCAAACAAAAGCGGAAGGTTAAGTATCCTTTTTTACTATGCGGTGGTGACCAATTCACTAAAGACTGCCCACATTAGGATGAGGTCCAAAAGTTCCTTAAGGGGAACCTGACACCCGCAGTTTTAACTGATCCCTTCCCCACACAACAACAACAGATGATCCCGCAACAACCATCTCCTTCTGAAGGAGAAACGTCCTCCTCCACCCATGTTCTCATGATGCAGAGTGAAATGGTCAACCTGAATACTCGATCACGTTCATATGACTCTCCTCCTCCGAAGGAATCTGAGGGGGGTAATCCTGAAAAATCCCCCACGTCTACATCTAGCATTTCATCACCTTAAGGTCCTCTCGTCATAGAGAAACCTTCACTGGATTCAGTATTGCGTCCACCCAAGAGAACGATTAGAAAATCCACTTTCAATCCTAATGCTCGGGCTGCTCATACCTACGATATAGTAGGGGATTTAACACAAGTCCCTTGTGCTATGTCGACGCTAGAGGTCTTACAAAACTGTCTCATTCAGTGTAAGACCCTGTTATCCGCGATTGGAGCTGGAGACCCAGATTCCTCCAATACCATTATGTTCAAATTAGAGTATTTCAAGCCAAGGATTTCCCACCAAATTGCGTTCCAAATCATTACTAATGTTGCTTGGAAAAGTGTCCATCGTACTGTCCTAGATGAAGGAGCCTCCACCTAGGTTATGGCGTTATCTTGTTGGCGAGCCATCGGCTCTCCTGAGTTGAACTGTTCCCCTACTACATTGAAGGCCTTTGATGGACGTGGCTTTCAACCACACAGGCTGTTAGAGTGCTTGACCGTTGAGTTCGGCGTCAAGAGCATTTCCATTAACATGGAAGTCATTGCTGCCCCAATTGATTAATGTGGGGTACGTTTGCATTTCGCAAACTCCCTTTTGGCCTTAAAAATGTTGGTGCCACATTCCAACGAGCTATGTTGTACACTTTACATGATGTGAAGGAATTTGTGGAACCTTAATTAGACGATATCCATGTTCATTCGAATCGTTGATATTTCCACATTGATCACCTGACAACTGTATTCCTCATATGTAGGCGATACAATATCTGTCTCAACCCTCACAAGTGTACTTTTTGAGTTGAGTTAGGATGCTTGTTAGGCTTCATAATTTCGAAAGACGAGATCCGTATTGATCCCCTAAAGGAGGAAGTGTTTGACAGACAATCCACTCGAGCGGACGCGAGCCGGATCTCCCTAGCTCAATGTGAGTCTAAAACAAATAATACAGACTATAAACCACTTTCCTAGATCTAATTAAGGATTAGGTCACTAGATGTCTTACCTTAGACTTGAAGTCCTTTCTCCTGGATGCTGCTCCACGCCTTGCGGTTGTCAGATCTCAGCTGCAAGACCTGTCAAGATACATAGAACAATGCAAACAAGTAAAGAGCATCTATACAATAATAGCTCTAAGTAAACAATTAAGCAGGTAAACTACACAATATCATCAATTCACAACCATATTGGTGGAAAGCATTTATATTACTGTAAAATCGAGAGAAAGTACATAGAAGAATGATTACAAGCTAGGCTTAACGTAGCAATCCTTCTCCATCCAAGCCAAATGCCATGTCCTCCCAAGGAAGTATGAGTCTCTCAATGGATGAGTAGAGATCTCTCAATGATGATTTCACCAGCATGTAGACACTATAGACTTCCTTCCTTTGGAGAGGGGTAGAGCTTCACTTATATAGGACTAAGTGGATAGGGTATGGATAGGATAGGTTGAGATATGGTAGGAGAGAGATAGGGGATCTTCCCAAGAGGTTAGGAACCGAGTGACAGCTCTCCCAATAGGTCAGGGATAAGGATCCAAGTCAGCAGGCTTCAAGAATGAGCTCGAAGAAGCTATTTTTTCCCATTAATTGACATCGTCGCACCCTGCAAGAGAGCAATATGCGATGTCACAGGTTGCATGAGTGCAGCCTGCGACGACCTCTCAAAACCTAGCAAGAATGCAATGGTATCCCTTCCAAGTTAATGACTTAGCCAATGGTACTTTAGGGATGTATACACTAAATCTCATGGTGGTAGGATTTTAGGTGTAACAGAATCCCCCCCAAAGCGTGAAGCTGTTGAAATTTGGATAGGTGAAATGCTTTGTCAAAAGAAATGGCAATGGCTTGTCGGATGAAGGACGCTGCTGCAGTATAACTGAATCTAAGTACATAGTCTCATATGATGTACAACATGGCTGGCGACCAATACAATGCAGATCCATGGTAGTAATGATCGACTGAACACAATCATGGCTACTAGACACAAACATAGATCCATGATGAGATGGTAACACAACCACGACCAATACAAATGTGGATCCGTGTGACATAACTCAATACGAACTCCATCGCAACCTGGGTAAAAAATGACTCCCCAGGGTCTTCAAGCTGAACCCGCAATGATACGAATCTATCCATGTGATTACAAATGTCTTGACGTCGAACATGGTAGAAACCACTTGATTACCGGTCATTGATGTATACGTTAACAAGCGTGAGGGAAATCACCATTGATGTCAATGATCTCCAAGGTATCACAGTACATATCATCAAGCATGAATAAATTAGTTGAAGTCGAACACGAGATGAAATCTTTCGATCAAGAGTCAATGATGTAAACTCATGTCGAAAGCGAGTTAACCTACCATTGAGGCATGCAGGGCCAAGGTACTTGGTTGGTTTCTAGATTCGATCCTCGGAAGAAGTGTTGAAGTTGACAAGGATGAATCCGTCGAAGGAGGGCCATGATGAATCCCCCATCATCGACACGAAACACGACAAAGGATGTGTAGAGAAGATCAGATGGTAAGGATGTGTAGAGCAGATCAGATGGTATAGTGACATGCGAGACTGATTCAGAGTAAACTGACATGATGGAAGGTGTACTGACAACAGATAATGAATAGTGAGAGTATTCTTGAACATGGGCATGGCATGCCTTGGTAGTATTGAATTGACGAGTTATGGTACCAACTCCTAATGCAACTGATGATGGAAGCGTTCTTTGAATGACTCAAAGGAGTAACAAGACCTAGAAAATAGGTGCAACTTGAGGACAAATGGATGATCCAAGTGTAGTATGCAAATGCAAATGAGTTCCATGTTCAAGAAATGACTAGGTACTGCCACTGATAAAGGGTGTAACATAAAAGCTTTCCTTTTTCCCCATCATGAATGATGAGTTCCTCATGTGTTTTTTACGAGCTTGATGAGGGTAACCAGATGCTCGGTATACCTCCTCATCTCATAGATAAGTCCAATTCCAAACATTTTCCGAACCTGGGATAGGAGGGGTTCGTCCCATGGCGGGCCCTTCAATGTAAAAGTTTAATGAGTCCATAAAATGTAAAATAGGTCGTCATTTCATGTTTAGAGAGTCTGAAAAGAACTAAAGAAGACTCCAATGGTCCTTTTTCATAAAGTTAGCCTCATTGCCCGAAAAAGGGTAAAACAACGCGGGAGAGGACTCTTCCGGTCATGATTGGCTGGAGTATACCATTTTCGTAAGTAGTGCCCCCTGGTCCGAAAAAGGGGTAAACTATCACCAGGAAGACAACCATTCAAATTCTTTAACAAGCGTGAATGCGACAAGTTCGCTTGGCAATCTTTTCGTATTTCAAGAGCCTGAAAAGAGCTTAAAGATAGACTTCGAGGGGGTTCCTTTTATGTAGGAGTTTAACGAGCCCGAAAAAGTGATAAATCGTAATTCGGTAACTTATTCTCATAGTTTCAAGAGCATGAGAAAGAACAAAGAGTAAGATCATTATCATTAAATAATTACAATCTAGTGAATGAAAAGATAACGACAAAATACACAAGGGGTGTTCATACCTGAGATCACCGTTCCAATGCGAAAGCAGCGTAAAAAGACACTTAATGACTCCTGTACACTCGAAAACTAGGTCAAATGGTCAACCAAGCGTTCAAATGCAAATAAAAAATGATTTAATCTATAAATAGAAAAATGGGTCAAATAGAGTCAACATTGTTTAATTTTCCAAATTTGGGAGGAGAAGTGCCATTTGGAGCCAAAACTTCACTTGTCGATTCCGGGAGCTACAAGAGACCATTTCACCCACCGTCCGAAGCAGGTTACTCTAAACTTCATCCAGCATAATTGTAGTGGTTCACATTTTTTATTTTGGTTCATTTTTTTGGGTTTTGAGTGGATTTGTGGAGGGCTATTGCATCCTCGGGTCGTCGCAGGTGGCCTTTACGGGAACTGCGATGAACCTGGGTCATTGCAAATCCCGCAAAGGTGGACTGCGACGACTTCGCACTGTCATAATTGATGGGGTGCGACGGCGGAAACGCCCATCCCAACCATCAAACCAAGCCCAAAAAATGACCTTTCAGTGGTTGAAGTGAGTATTAACAGTGTTTAAACTATCTTTTTGGCAGGTTACAAGCAGCCAAAATGGTCATGGAGTGGCGAGAACGGGAGCATGAGGTAGACGATATGCAAATTGCAAACGAACCATTGTGTGTGACAGCACTGAGGAACTGTGGTCTTCTAAATTTCTTTGAGATCTAGGGCATGAGAGCCCAAATCCCCCTGTTGACGCATATGCTTAGATGTTGGGATGCGGCTCAACAGTATTTTGTGATCGGCGAGCACGTGCTTACTATAGATGTCGAGGACATCTAATTTCTGAATGGATTGTCCCGGAGGGGGGACAATGTGCTTCTTACTGGATCATGGGGAAGTGATCGAACCGTAGAAGACATGATCCAACAACACTACACTCCTCTCGCTCATTTCTCTAGTGGGAATATTCCCATAAAAGACGTGCGAGAGCGTCCGTTGCAGGCCATTCTCTTCACCATTACGAGGATAGTAGGGAGTCAGGCTCCTAACTTGGCTACTTGGTCTCAGATGTTATATGCAGAGGACTGTATGCCTTTGAATATCTTCAACTCGTGCGAGGGAATCCTCGTGAACATTCGAGCTCAACTGACCAAGTGTCGGCGAGGAGAGCTCAAATAGTTCATCTACGGATCGATATTGATCTCGTTCTTATTGGAGCGGGTTCCCCTTCTGCGCCCATAGGTGCCATTGGATGATAGGGATCCTAGGGATCCTCACATGGCTAGATGGACAGAGGTGATGACCCGACATGGTGGGGCCCCCATCATCTCATATGGTACTAAGTTCTTCAGCTGGCTAGAGGGCCAATTACTTATGGTAGAGGATTACCCGTACAGTGGTACGGACTATCGAGATGACCCAGACTTGGTACTACCTGAGGGGGCAACATGGGGAGACATAGGTAAGAAAAATAACCCTTTTAATTTTTAAGTTTTGTGCATTTATGATTTTTTTGTTATAGTGCTGACAAGTTAAAAACATGTGTGTGCAGATGTGGGCCCCGTACGACTAGTGGGAGTCTCTCTTCTTCTGGGGAGAGAGAGAGGAGAGGGATTGGTCATGGATCTAGCCGTACATGCTGCCATCGCTGATATGGATGGAGTCTATGCGAACCTGAATGGGTTGACGCTAGACGTTCCTAAGCCGACGATAGATGAGGTACCACGGCCTATCCAGGTGTATACGGTTGGAGCAACTGCGCGCTTCAATGCGCTGCTTCGCAGGGTTGCGAGAGCAGTTGACCGTTTCCACACTCAGCAGGCCAGAGCTGTTAGACCTAGGGGTGTACATGCCAGGCGCTAGGCCTGGTGTTGTTATCATGTACTGAGAGCTTAGAGGCCTCAGATTTTTGTACTTACTGGAAGCTACGAGGCTTCATATTTTGTAGAGACTCACCGAAAGTTGTCGTGCTTCAAATTTTGTACCAACACTACTTTTTATGATGACATATATACAGACATTCCGACGGTTTATACATTATGTGTTTTAAATGGATGAATGGTGTGATCTTGTTTATGTGTTTTCTTATAAAATGAGTTATTTACATGTTATGTCTACTTTTAAAAATTCATGAATATGCTAATGTGTGTGCAATGTACCAATCTAAGATGAAGTTGGCCATAGAGTCGGCAACTGTGTTAACGTCTTGTGGAATGTGCAGGTACTGAATGGAATCAAAGGACCTTTCCACAAGACGAACTCGTCTATAGAGACGGAGTAAGGTGGGATCGCAGATGGTGTAGACTCGGTTAAGATGAGAGACCACTAGTTGAGAATCCAAGTGGATAACAACATGGTCCATACCCAAGGAAATAACGTCAGTTAGGGCTCCAATGACTGCTTGATATTCTATAGCATTGTTGGTTGTGAAACCTAGACACATTCCCCCTGAGCTGATGAGCTCGCCAGTAGATGAATAGAGTACCCAGGCTTCTGAAGCAAGGTTACGGGTATGTCGGCTGGCGCCGTCCGCGAATCTATAGCACGTTGCCATCTGCACACGCAAACAGAACATGGTATAAGAAACAAAACAAGATCTAAACACGCAACAAATCAAAGCGTCACACCACAAAAAAACACACACACACCATGTACAGTATATACAAAAGTACTTATGCATGAAAGACTTAGGCATAGTACCTCTTCAGGTAGATCCCATTGTGGGGCTCACCCAAAGATATCCCATCGTAGTCTTCAAGCTCATAAGCTCCCTTCTCCAATACACGTTTCAATATGTAAGGTCCATGCCACATGGACTCAAACTTTCCTACCCCCAGCTTATCATAATTTTGGTCATATGTGAGGACCAAATCTCCCTCGCTGTAGGTGCAAGGTTCTATCGACTTGTCATACTGCGCTTTGATGCGTTTCTTATGAGCCTCGTTGGAAAGAGCGGCATCTCGGTGAGTCTCGTTGAGCTTATCTAGGTAGAGGAAGCATTCTTCCTCGATAGTAGTGTTTGGGAGAAGTTCGATGGTGAGTTTGAGGGAAGGAATCTCACACTCGATAGAAAGGACCACCTCCAATCCATACACTAGTTGGAAGGGAGTAAATCCAGTGGCGGTTTTAACAGAGATTCGATAATCCCAAAGTGCAGATAAGAGCATGTTATGCCGATTGGCCTTGTGCGTACCCACCATACGTTGGACCCTAGTTTTCAAGACCTTGTAAATGGCCTTGACCTGTCCGTTCGACTGAGGGTAGTACGGTGTTGAGTTTTCATGGAGAAAACCCAATATATCGCTCAACTCGTCAACCATATGGTTCATAAAGTGAGAACCATGGTCAGTAACTATCGCTTGAGGAACTCCAAACCGTGCTATTACATGATTAAACATGAAGAGTGCGGTGATCTTTCCGTCGTTCGTGTATGTAGGCATTGCCTTGGCCCACTTTGTAAAGTAGTCCACAGCTACAATGACGTAACTATGCTCCCGACCGAGGTAGGCTTACAATGCATGAAATCGATACCCCATTTAGCGAAGGGACCAAAGACAATAACCGGGTGTAACGGGGCGGGATGGGTGCGCTTTTTCGTATGAAAATGTTGACATGGAGGACATTTTTTTACAACCTCGATGCAATCTTTGAAGATAGACGGCCAATAATATCCTACACACAAAATATTCTGGGCTATAGCCATCCCAGAGAGGTGACCACCACACGCCCCAGCGTGATATTCATTCAGAACGTGCTCAGCCTCGTCATGAGTCAGATCATGTCGAAGAATAGAGTCGATACCACGATGGTACAAAGTATCACTGATGATCAGATAATACTTTGCATGGTGGTGTATACGACGGCGGTCGTCACGAGACAATTTGGGGCTGAAACGTTGGGTCTGAAGATACAATGTGATATCTCCATACCACGGATCAGATGTACTGATAAGGAACAATGACTCGTCCAGAAAAGAGTCATTGGGATAATATTCTACATCAGTACAGGGGAGGTCGCAGATGAGCTCAGCAAACACCAAAGACTTTTTAGACTTGGCTTTTTCGAGAAGAAGATCGAATTCTTGCAGTATCACAATCCAGCGTGAATACTTGCCCCCAAGTACCTGACGAGTCAGAACGTGGTACATGGGGTTTGAATCAGCGATGATGGTGGTGGTGCGAAGCAAAATGTAATGTCAGAACTTCTGCACGGCTATGACTGCCTCGAGAGAGAGCTTCTCAACATGTGAATAGCGAGTTTCAGCGTCACTGAGACCTTTAATAGCATAGTATATCACATGTTCTTAGGTGTTCTGGTATTCCTGTACCAAAACCATGGCGATAGTGGTGTCAGAAGCGACGAGATATAAAATGTAATCTCGATAGTAATTCAACGGTTGGATCACAGGGGCATGTGTAATGGCATGTTTCAAACTATCAAAAGATCGTTGATCTTGGTCATCCCAGATGAACGGGACATCCTTTTTCATCAATCTCATGTATCCTTGCGTCTTTTGCACGAAATTACAAACGAAGTGCCGTAAATAAGTCGCTCTTCCTTGTAGACTTTGAAGTTACGTAATATTGGTTGGAGGTGGAAGAGCGACAATGGCTTCCACCTTTGAGGAATCAATACGGATCCCATCTTTCGAGACGATAAAGCCTAAGAGACGTCCGGACTCGACACAAAAAATACTCTTGTGAGGATTCAGACGGATATTGTACCGCCTATATCTAAGGAAAACGGTCCTCAGACGATCTAAGTGGAACTTACGCTGCTTTGAGTGGGCATGGAGGTCATCCAAGTAAGGTTCCACAAAGTCCTTCACATCATGGAAGGCGTATGACATGGCCCGCTGGAATGTGGCACCAGCGATTTTAAGACCAAATGGAAGTTTGCGATATGCAAACGTTCCCCAAGGACATATGAAAGCAGTCTTGTGTTGTTCGGTGGGGTAGATCTCAATTTGGTTGTATCCGAAAAAGCCATCCATGAATGAAAAAATGACACTTCCAGCACAATTGTCGATAATCTGGTCGATGAAGGGAGTCGGGTAGTTGTCCTTGGGACAAGCTTTGTTGAGATCCTGATAATCGACATAGATACGAATGATACCCTGCTTTTTATTCACAGGGACAATGTTTGAGACCCACTCTGTCAATGGGATAGGGTAAATGAAGGTGGCCTTCAAGAGTTTCTCAATCTCTGCCTTGATTGCCGCAGTCTTCCGAGGGTGTATCGGTCACAACTTTTGGTGGACAGGTTTGACGTCGAGATAGGTTTTAATTTCGTGTAAAACAATGGAGGGGTCTATCCCAGGCATCTCCTCGCAGGTCCAAGCGAACACATCTCAGAATCGCTTGGATAAGGCCATGGCGGCGATGACTTCTTCAGGGGAACACTTCTGGCCTAACTGAATGTGTTCCACTACACCAGGGGTAACCAAAATCTCTCTCAAAGTGGTAGGCTCAATGTTGGCTAAATTTCCTTCAGAGTCCGTTTGACATGCGGGTATCAAGGACTGAGAGTCATAGTAGACATCCGGTGTAAAGATGGTGTGAATGCTGTTCTCCCGAATGTCAAACAAGGGAAGGAAGGACGAACGATGGTGGTGGTATTCCCACGGAGGATCATCTGCACTCATGTTTTCCATAATGGACTCGTCAGAATGAAAAGTCCGTAGCAGAGGACCGGATGATGTCCGTTGTAGAGAACAAGAGGTGGAGGCCACAGTTAAGTGGTCCTCCAGTGCTGACTGGATAGCCTCGTACATGAGTTCAGCAGGTGATAGAGGCATAGTGTCTCCAATGAGGTGTGTGGTGGCTTCATCAGGTACAAGCCATAAATCAGTGGAGTTAGGGATAGATGAAATCTGTGAGGAGATCATGTTCACCGTGGCAACATGGTTTGGTTGATCCGAAGTAGGAAAGACGCCCATAAGGGATGAATCCTTAAGGAGGACAAACCCTACACTCTCATAGTTTTGCGAAGATTGTCCAATTGAAGGAATGTTATCGCCCAGGTGAGTAGTAGTGTTAGGTGTGTATAAATCCAGTTGATCGACTGTGACAATTCGGCCTTGATGGGGAATTGTACTATGCGAAAGACAAATGATGCAACTCCAGTCATGGAATAAAACCAATTACAACCAAGCAGAATGTTATAATCTAACGGGGAAGCGACAAATTCCACGTTAAGGGTTGCGGTCTTTCCCCCCAGCTCGACTGGTAAATCTTGTAACAGCCCATGAGGTTGAAAACCACGTCCGTCGAAGGCTCTCAAAGTGGTAGGAGAATGGTTCAACTCGGGAGAACCAATGACTCTCCAACATGCGATCGACATGACTGACGTAGAGGTCCTTCGTCCAAAACAGTACGATGGATTATCTTCCCAACAATGTTTGTGGAAACTTGAAATGCCAATTGATGGGAGAGCCTCGGTTTGAAGTATTCTAGCCGGAACATGATGGTATTCGATGAATCTAGGTCAATTGCACCGTTGGCAGCGAGGAGAGTCTTGCGCTGATTTGGACAGTTTTGCAAGACCTCAAGTGTCGACATATCACAAGGAGCTTGTGCTAGCTCTTCTACAATGTTATAGTTTTGAGCAGCCCGAGCATTAGGATTAAAAACCAATTTTCTAATCGTTCTCTTGGGTGGACGCAACACTGACTCAAATGAGGGATTCTCAATGGTGAGAGGAGCAGCCGATATGGTGACGTCGCGTATCGAAGTGGAAGCTTTTTCAGTATTACTTCCAACGGGTTCCTTGGCTGGAACAGAGTCATATGAACGAGAACGTGTGTTCAAGTTGATAGTCTCATTACGCACCATGAGAACATGTGCGGTGGTGGATGCTTCTCCTTGGGAAGAAGAAGTCTGAGCGATCGACTACTGATTTTGAGCAGGGAAGGGATCATTGCGAACCGCGGGTGTGGGTTTTCCCTTAAGAAACTTTTGAACTTCGTCTCTACGGGGGCACTCTTTAGAAAAGTGATCCACATGGTAGGCAAGGATACTTCAACTTCCTTTTATGTTTGGTATCATTAGGGGTGCTCTTTTGTTCCTGTTGGGTGGAATATTTCTTAGGTTTCCCTTTGTTCTTCTTCTTACCACCAGACTTCTGAGGTGAAACTGATGAAACAGGATTCACTTCTTCGGTGACAGTAGGAGTGGATGATTTGGTGGTGCCGTGACCAGCCTGTGTTGGTAATGGGGAAGAACGTCGGGGTTTGAAGAACCAACAGTTTGAGAGGAATGCTGGGTGTGGATGGATCCAATGATGCCAATGGCTTGGGGTCCCTTAGGTGGTTTCGCGGGGTCGTACGTGTTGCAGGGTGCATCAGGAAGAATATCAAACAATGTGCCATATTGAGCATAGACTAAGTCTAGAAAATGGGCATGAGCGATGGCTTGTTCCTCAGTGACAACGCCACCCATGTCAACATCCCGTGCTATGGTAGGAATGAGAGACTTCGTAAACTAGTATGCTAGGAGTTGATCTGGAATAGGGGCCTTAATGAGACGTCGTCTCCTCCGCCAGTCATGTATATGATCTGAGATATGAGTAGCGGTATTCTGACGGAGCGAGGTTAAAATCTTTGTACCAGTCTTGTACCGTATAGGCAGCTGGAAGTGAGTCAAAAAATTCATAGCAAGAGAACAAAAATCAAGAAAAGAATGAGGTGGTAATTCAATATACCACTTGGCAGCTGAACCGATGAGATTCCGTTGGAATAACTGAAGACAAATCGAGTCGTCCATCAGGGAGTTGGATGAACACCATAAGTGGTATGTCATCACATGGTTTTTAGGATCCTCACCCGGCTTACCATCAAATTTCGGGATATCCGACGGAAGTTTTGACCGGAATGGGTGGCCAATTAGTTCCGTGGTAAATGGGGTCGTTGGTCAAGCGAGATAGGTCAGGTAGATCCAAAGTAGCCAAAAAGGGAAGTTGTGGATTAGGATGCGAGCACTGATAGTACGGATAAGGCGTGTAAGGACCAACAAGACCTTGTGTCCACTGACCATAGGGTGTTCCAAAAGGAAACTAGCCATAGGGGTATGGGTCGCTCGGACCAAATGTAGGTCCGCCACCAGAGTAAGGTGGTCTATTACCATAATAAGGTGGCTCATGATAATAAGGTGGGGGCCCGCCTCCTCCGTCGGGAGGGGGTGGGCCATCTCCGAATGGTGGGGGTCTGCCACCACCGCTAGGGTAGGATGGACCACCACCGTCTCCACTGAAAGGAGGTGGTGGTCTGCTACCACCACCGGAATAGGACGGGCCTCCATCACCTCCGCCGGGAGGGGGTGGGGGGCCACCGCCACCGCAGGAAGGGTAAGAGCCTCCTTCACCACCTCCACCATAGTAGGGTGGTGGTCCACCACCACCACCACCAGGATGAGAAGGTCCTCCACCACCACCACCGGGATGGGATGGTCCTCCACCACCATCACCGCCAGGAGGGGGTGGTGGTCCTCCGCTGCCCCCACCAGGGGGGGTAGGCCATGATGACATAAATGAGGTGGTCCTCCAACAGAAGGTAGAGGTCCACCTCCTCCAGAGTTATGTGGGGGCTCGCCACCTCCAATGGGAGGTGGGGGTGGACCAAATGGGGGTGGAGGGACTGTAAGTGGGGGTCCATGTTGTAAAATTTTTTGTTGTCCCCATAGAGTGTAAGGATTACCGGGGTAGGGTACCCCGTAGAGTGCGTTTCTGGGATTGAGTTGATCCGGCACAGGGTTAGGATGACCTGGATACGCTTGACTCGATGGAGGTTGAATTATGTTGGACGGTCCACCAACATGGGATAGTCCCGTGGTGGAAGGTCCGGGAGGTACGAAATTTCCAACGAAAGGCCCGATGGGAACTCCTGCAGCAGTATTATGGTGAAGAGACGAGACTTTCCCCCTAGCAAGAACTTGTTGACCACTAAGTAAAGGTTGACCCAACACTGGTTGTTGATTATTCACCATAGGATTAACGTTACTTGTAAAAAAGGTAGGGGGTAAAGAGTATCCTCCCCTCGAATTTTGGGGTGGGAGAGGAGCAGGTAACATAATCGTGGTGACCACAGGTGTGTTGGATTGTTGCTGTTCAACAGATTGGGTCATCAGGGGTACTGAACTGGTCTCCTGTCTAGGAGATGTATGTGTAGGAATGGATGGTTGACCAGTTTCAGTAGTGGTCACGTGTTGCGTAGATGGTTCTGGTGACTCAAAAGATAAAGAGCGACCTGGGATTGGTCGATCATTAAACCTTAGTTGAAAGTTTCGACTTCGAAACTCCTCACCCATAGCATGTAAATGAGCCAATTGCTCACAATAAGGTGCTAAGCAGTCGTCGGGACTAGCCCAACTGGGTGGGGATGCCATGGAAAAATGGGCCACTGGGTGGCCTGCAGAAGATGTCCAATAAGATGTTGAAGGACCAGCAGTTGTTGTGGGGTTGTCCCGGGGTTGATTTATCCATTCCAATGATCCAGGCTCTCCCGCTGAAATAGGAGGTAACTCTTGTGAAGTGGGGAGTTGTGCTTCTTCACCCTGCCGGGGGTGAGAGGTAGGTGAATCTGGAGGAGCATGAGGAAACAAAAGTCCCCCGACATTCAAAGTGGGTTTTTCTGCTTCATGTGACCCAACCCTAGCTTGTGGATCCATCCTTACCCTCAAAATTACCTCCTGGTTAAGGGGATATTAGGGTGGCAAATTCTGAATCCTGCGAGACATTCTCCAAGGAAAGTCAGCCAGAGTGACTGAAACAAAAATTTTCTCCTAAGGAAAGCTACACAAAAGAAAGGCAGACGAGACAAAACCCTACACAAACTAAGTCCACAAGCAAACTTAAGTTATAAGAGTGGATTCACAGGTCTGGAACGTCACAGGATTGTCAAGGCTTTGCAAATCTCTATATACCGCAGGGTCCAACAGTAAAACGCGGCAAGGAGGATTGGGACCATACCCTTTCCTGGATACCTGATTACCTGGACGGTACGTGCGTAGTAATCTCCCCGAGTGCTGTTCTCGGTGTATTGCTCCGCCAAGATGGCCAAAAGGTTAACTCAGTTGGTTTCAGGAATCCTAAGGGTGTCTCCTGATATTCGCAAGGTACATGGGAGCTCAAATCCGTAGTGGTGTTGTCTAATGCACAACCGTTTGGCAAGAGACCTTTTGATATACTACCAAGTACGTGAAACACCTTTCGATATACACCAAGTACGTGTGGTACTTGGTGGGTACGTGAAAGAGATCGATATACCGATAAATAGTGGAAGACTACAATACCCCTGGGATACAATGCTGGAAAATAACGACATCTACCACACTTAACGACGTCGGAACACGTTTCTAACTTACACACAAATTACTAAAAATTTTACCCTGGTTCTACCATTAATTTTATCTGGACGGTTAGGTGAATGCATGAGGTGAGTACATAATCGTAAACATAATGCAGGCCCTAACTACATGCAAAAATATACACTTTTCTTTTGATGAACTCTAGGTATGGGAAGGAGAATTTTTCTTTTACTTTCCAACAACTTTAGCAAAACAATGCAATGCAACACAATCCCAAATCTACGAAAAATGACAATGAAGCCTTCTTTTCTTTTTCAACGAAATGCAAATTTTTTTGACACAACACTACTAAGCCAAATCAAAGCATGTTTTTTTTCTTTTTCTTTTGTCTTTTCAAAATGAAAACAATGCTAAGTAATGAAAAAAGAGAATTTCTAAGTAGAGTATGCAAGCTTTTCACTTTCACTATGATGGCTTAAAAGCATAAAAATCAAAAGATACAATTAACTTTCCGAGCATGGAACTACTTTTGCAAAACTTGATATTTATTCAAATTTTTCAAGAAAATGAGCAACTCATAGTTCATGAAAAACACAAATAATGCAATTTTCTTTCAACTTTTCCAAAATATCTACAAACAAGACATTCCAATGCATGTGCAATTCTTCAAATGATCTTGAAAAATGATGGAAATAAATTACTTTTGATCTTTCAATGGATGCATCAAAATAACGATTTGATAACAACGATGCCTTTAAACATAAATATTGAACTGAAAAGATTACTTGCAACACTCCAACAACTCAGATAATCTCAAGAGAAAGCGAGCACTCAATAGACTGAAAACACACACAAACACTAAAACTCAAACAGTAACAAGCAACACTAAGGCAAGCAAAGCTCAACGAATGAATGCAAATGAGGTCGGGAAACCGATCCAATAAAATGATCAGATCTGGAAAGGAGAGGAGGGAATGCAAGGGTGAGTGGATGCAGGTAGGGGAGACGAAAGTGTCCACCACTACCAAATCCTAGACTTGTCCGAGATGGAACCCAAAACAACTCCAAACAAAACCAAAAAACTCAACCACACAAAGAAAAATGGGATCTCTGATTGGATCTTGCAGTACATAGAGAGTTTGCATACAAACTAACACACAAAAACAGAAATTAGAAAGGGTGCCTGTATGGCAACTTTGACAAATCGGTGCAGTTTGTGCTTGTACACAGTGCGACGTCGCAGTTCAGCAATGCGAGAAGTGCGACGGTGTCGCAGAATACCAATGGAAGGGTTGCGACGACTGACTAACAAGCAAATAACAGAGACCAAAAATGACACAGTGTCGCTTTGTGTATACTAACTAGGTGCGATAGGCGAGAACTAAGTTAAAAAATGAGTCAAATCTCCAAGTAATGAGCAATGAACTTGTTTGAAAATGAAAAGTACAAACTTAGAGGAAGGTAATCAAACTCTTCAAAGTGAAGATCTAATGGTGAAACCAACTTAAGAGGATAATGACAAATGAAAAAGGCTTGGCAAGAAATCAACTAAAAACAAGATTCAAATTGACACTACAAATTAATGTTCTTCCCCAGTGTGGTCGCCAGATTTGTTTGACGGACAATCCACTCGAGTAGAGGCGAGCCGGATCTCCCTAGCTCAATGTGAGTCTAAAACAAATAATACAGACCATAAACCACTTTCCTAGATCTAGTTAAGGATCAGGTCACTAGATGTCTTATCTTAGACTTGAAGTCCTTTCTCCTGGATGCTGCTCCACGCCTTGCGGTCGTCAGATCTCAGCTGCAAGACCTGTCAAGATACACAGAACAATGCAAACAAGTAAAGAGCATCTATATAATAATAGATCTAAGTAAACAGTTAAGCAGGTAAACTACACAATATCATCAATTCATAACAATATTGGTGGAAAGCATTTATATTACTGTAAAATAGAGGGAAAGTATATAGAAGAATGATTACAACCTAGGCTTAACGTAGCAATCCTTATCCATCCAAGCCAAATGCCATGTCCTCCCAAGGAAGTATGAGTCTCTCAATGGATGAGTAGAGATCTCTCAATGATGATTTCACCAGCATGTAGACACTATAGACTTCCTCCCTTTGGAGAGGGGTAGAGCTTAAATTATATAGGACTAAGTGCATAGGGTATGGATAGGATAGGTTGAGATATGGTAGGAGAGAGATAGGGGATCTTCCCAAGAGGTTAGGAACCGAGTGCCAGCTCTCCCAAGAGGTCAGGGATAAGGATCCAAGTCAGCAGGCTTCAAGAATGAACTCGAAGAAGCTATTTTTTCCCATTAACTAACATCGTCACACCCTGCAAGAGAGCAAGATGCGACGTCGTAGGTTGCATGAGTGCAGCCTGCGACGACCTCTCAAAACCTAGAAAGAATGCAATGGTATCCCTTCCAAGTTAATGACTTAGCTAATGGTACTTTAGGGATGTATACAGGAAGCTATTGTTGCTCTACTACCCCCAACAAATATACAGAAACTTCAAAGTTTGCAAGGGAAGGCAAACTATTTAAGGTGTTTCATGTGCAATTTCGTTGAAAAGACACAGGGATACATGCGAATGCTTCATAAGGACATCCCTTTCATTTTGGATGACTATGCCAAGCAGTCCTTCGACAACCTAAAACATGGTATCACCCATGCACCTGTGTTACAACCGCCCAATTACACCAAGGATTACATCCTTTATCTTGCTGCTTCTACTACCACCATCGGTATGGTTTTGGTTCAGGAGGATAGTAACACCCAGCAACACGTGATTTATCACCTCAGTAACGGTCTCATAGATTCCGAAACATGGTATTCACATGTCGAGAAGCTAGCTCTCGCAGCAGT
Organism: Larix kaempferi; assembly: GCA_027924585.1. Taxonomy (NCBI): domain Eukaryota; kingdom Viridiplantae; phylum Streptophyta; class Pinopsida; order Pinales; family Pinaceae; genus Larix; species Larix kaempferi. Next base: position 5,456,437 of record BSBM01000756.1, read on the forward strand.
CATTGTTGTCCAAAAGTTCCTCCATTATATCCTCCTCTGCACTGTTGGAATATTCACACCATCATTTTCAGTTTTACATGTCTGCATGCATTTTTACATGTCTGCATGCATTTTTGCATGCATCCAGTCATCTGCATGCAATTACATGCAATTGCATGCATCCAGTCATCACCTTGGTGGTCCTCCCAGCACCTAGAGCTTGGTTCTAGCTCTCCAGAGCCTGTCTACAACCCCCAATTGGCCTCCCACCTACCTAATGCACCTTCTTTGAGTTTTTGCATGCCAAGTGCGCCTTTGCTCACCTACCACACTCAGTTAGTGCGCCTTTTCTCACCTACCTTCAGTTATCACTCAATTAGGGCGCCTTATCTCACCTACCGAGAGTTATCACTCAGTTAGTGCATGGATTGAGTAGTTCTTCCATTGATTGCTCATCCTAACTACCTGTAGCTCATAGTTAGTTAGTTTTGGAGTGCCACTTGACCCTATGTGTCATGTCCCAAATTTGGAATTGGGTCACAATGGCCTAATCACATTGGCCTTATTCATTAGATTTTGTAAAATTGATGTTAAAGGTCAAATAATTGCCAAGGAGGAAAATTACAAGTTTCCTAGGTTTGGGGTGGAAGCTTTGGGATTTGGAATAATGGCGATAATAAATGATGTTTGAACATTAGAGTGGCATAAATATTTAATAAAGGAGATAAATAAATATATACAAGTGAAAATCAAAGTGGCATTTGATCATGAAGACACATGGAGGAAGTGGGACCCACATATGGCTAGATTTCCCCACTACACTTGGCATCATTCTCTCACCAATTCGAATTCAAGGTGAATGGTAACATACTTGGGGGATTCCAAAAGGTATTATTCATGGCATGACTCATCCAAGGTCGAAATATAGAGGAAGAGTAACTCCCATGGAAGAGGAAGAGGCAATTTGGAGCTAGTGAGACACTTGGGCTAGATTCCCTAGCTCTATGACAACAATGATGAAGATGCTATGACACCTATGACACAAAATAGACCTGAAGGCTGACATATGACATATATGAAATGTCAGGGCTAAAAATAGACTCCAAGAGGGCGCTCAAGGGTGTTAGGGCAGCTAAGATGCTTCCACATGTGACTTGGTGGAAGTGGGAAACGAGGAATTGTTGTACAAGTGGCGTTCTTTGGAATCTCTTCCCAAATTGAGTTGGCATGAGTCTCTTGGAAGGAATTAGACCCATGGAGGACATTATAAGTTTATAAATGTCAATAACAAATAATGAAACCAGCTTTTGATCATTTGTAGAATTTGCAATTGCATTTGTGAAGAGGGAGAGCTAGTGGATGACTAGTTGCTTGCCTTAGCCAATTTCAAGGGTGAAAGATTCCCATCCAAGTTGGCAATTGGAAAGACCATTCAGACCTTTCATTTGGAGATTTAATGGATTCTTTATTGTAGGTGTAAGCTACAGGGCAGCTCACGGTTTCTTCTATTTCAGCTCACTCCTTCAACCATTTCCAGTTTTGATGGCATATTCTTGATCCTTGAGGGAGGGCGTTTTTGGTGAGCTATTGGACTCTTTGGGGGAGCTTCTAATGCCCAATTTATTTTTTAATATGAATGAAATACTCTGTTCTTCATCTCTAGAAATTTTCAGGTCGAAATTCCAAGTAGAAATGTATAAATCTCAATGTTAATGAAAGAACGGTGCCATTTCCCCACTACCTTGTTGTGAATCAATGTAATGCTGATGATTTCGAATGAATGGATGATTCTATGATGAATTTTTGATAAATGGACTACCATGGATGTATTTTAAAAGTTTCATGTACTGTACTTGAGCATTTGAAGTATTTTTACTCAGTTTAATTGCATTGGGAGAAGAAATAGTGCCATTTCCCCAAGGGTCGAATTCGTGATTTTTGCAGTTGAATGGGAGAGGGTTTTAACAGATGTAAAAATAAATTAATGGTGCACATGAGACCTTAATAAAATACTTAATACATTCCCTACCTCTTTTCATAAATTTGAGTAGGTTTGGAGGCATTTGGGAAGCCATTTTCAGTACTTACCCCAGGGGGATTTGAACCCCAAATTACTAGTAAAATTGCATACTTGGTCCAGAATCTTAAGAGAGTTTTCAGAGGTATTTTGGTGGCCATATATCATCCTTTAACATCATATTCAAGTTATAATATCATTCATACACCTTTATTGAATATTTGAAGGAATTTGCAGTCAATTCGAGAGTTAGAGATCAATACTAGTCAAAGGGAAATTACTAGTAAAGTTCCCTACATTGGCCAGAATTGAAAGAGGATTTGCAGAAGTATTTTAAAGGTCCAAAAGAATCCCTTAAATACACATTTATGTTATAACATCATCCATATACCTTCTCAGAATATTTGGGAGCAATTGGAGCAATTTGGGGACCTAGAGCTCAAAACTAGTCAAAGGTCAAACTAGGGAAAAAAGTGAAAAATTGTCATTTTAATAAAATTCCTAACAAGGGACATTACAGTGGTATCATAGCATGGTCCTTGCACCTGTGGATTAGGTACATACATTCAAGAATGATTGGCATCCATGTCTTACTATTATGATGAATCCTATGAGTACAATTCTTATGAGGAATATGCAGATGCTTATGAGCAATATGAAGCAGAATGTGAATGGCACGAGGAAGAGGTGCCATCATGCAACACTTCTTACAATTTTAGGAGAAATGAAGATTATTCTTACGAATTTCAATCTGATGAATATGAGTGTGTCACACCAACCAAGGATAATTCTATGAGTGAGTTCCAAAGATGGAGAGCAACATATAAAACCTTGCCCCAACAATATAAAAAATATCAAGAATATCTTGATTTTAGCAAAAATACACAAAATTCCATGTCTTTTGAGTACTATGCTGAACATGTTTTTGAAAATAGGCCCAAAAATGAAGATGTGGAGTTAGTAAAGAAAGTTTTATGCCCTTATTGTAAAGAACCTTGGAGTGAGTATCATACATGTGTGCATGAAATTATGTCCCACTTGAGGAGAGCTTTTGGGAATTCTTCAAAAAGAGATTCCAAAGATATTGATCCTAAGGAAAACAAGGGGAAAAATGCATCAGGTTGCTTGAAGGAGAAAAATTAAGAGACATCACAAGAGCATGAAGAATATGCTATTGAAAATATGGAAGATCATTTCGAGACACCTTCTAACTTAGACATGAACCAAAGAGCATCTACTGATGGATGCTTGAACTATGAAGGAGTACCTACTGATGGGTGCTCACGCCTCTATGTTGGTGACATTGAGATCACTTTTGAAAGTGTTGATGCAAGCCCAAGTTCCATTAAGCATGATAATGAAGACCTTGTAGCAGTTGAAGAAGAACCAAGATCAACTTCACCATCACCACTTGAGCTTCATGAAGTTGGTCCAAGAAAAAATGAAGAAGATGAGGAGGTTCATTTGCAAGAGCCTCATTTTCTTGAAGGGTCCTTAAAGATGAATAAAAAGAAGATCCAAGAGTCCCTCGGCATTCTCCATGACACTCAAGCATTGGTGTCAAATTCTTGTTGGAGAGCTACTTCATTGGAGGAAACATCGTTCATTGAAGACATGGAGAAGATTCAAAGAGCAATGTGCCACATCAAAGGTAATTTCATGTCTTTGCTTTTTTATAGAAACCATTTGTTTGAGCTTAATGAATTGTTACATGATGCATACTTGAAGAATAATGAGGATATTCATAAGCTCACAATTCAAAATGAGCAACTTCTTGAAAAGTTGCAAGATACTTGTTTTTCCTCCTATGTTTCAGATTGTCAAATGGTAGATTGTTTGGAGGATTCTCATGACATGGTGGATCATGAGAAATGTGCAAATTTGAATGTGCTTAATGTGTTTGAAGATGAACTTGAAGATATCCAAACACTTATGTGGTGGAAGAGGAACTTGAATTGTCTCTTGATGAAGGTTATGCAATTTTTAAAGAAGAGCATGATTCCTCTACATTGGAACCAATCTATGACAAAGATTTCACACTTTTGAAGGAGCTGCATGATAATACCCATATGGATCCTTCCCATGATGAAACTTCTGCACTTTTTGATCATTTGGGTGAGTTAGTTCATTCTCCTACATCCTACAATTCCATGTTTTGCAGCATTAGTCTCAATGAAGTATGGGTAAAAGGGTTCTTTTTTATGGTGCCACATGAGGGGTATGGAACTCCTAGATTTACCTTTTATGATGACATGGTTGGAGCACATTCTTATTCACATTTGAAGCAGCATCCTTTGTTACCTTATGATGATGCACATCTACACGGATGCACCTATGATATGCATTTGAGTCACTTGAAGTCTCATGGTTTTTCTTGCTCAACACTTGATTCATTTGATGTTGGAGGAACTTCATCCAACACTTGGGGTGAATAGATTTATGATTGGAGAACATTTTTGTTGCAAGCCACATACTTTGTTATATATTTATGATTCTCACATTTAGGGATGTATGGGTGAGACTTCTTTGAGTCATTTGAAGTCTCCTTGTTTTTTCTACTCATTATTTGGTTCAGATTTTAGTGGAGATTCTTCATTCACTTCTTGGATGAAAGAATACATGACTGAATATTTTGATGCATATCACATCCTTTTGGAGCAGAATTATAGGACATGGGATCCTCACCTATGTCATTGGAGTAGTTTTGATTGGTCACTTGAAGCTTGTATGCACTTGGAAAATGGTGGTCTACTTGCTTGGAGGTATAAGCACTTTCATGACTCTTTGATGAAGCATATCCTTGATGTACATTTTCATTGTGTTGTTATGTACTTTGATGATATATATTTGGTACTCATGATGTTTGGAAGGATGCATACAAGAAAATGGGATCCAAGAATCCTCTTATCTAATGGTGTGGGTTGGAGAGCACTCTTAATTGTTGGGGTGCAATACAAGCAATGGGACCCTGGAATAATTTTTATCTCATTGGTTTCAAATTTTTTGGGGAAACAAGTAGTATGGGAGATGGATTTCCCACTTAATAAAGTTATTTTTATCAAAGTAGTGCACCAGCAAGCATGGTGGTTTCTCTCTAAAATCTTCATGGAAACTCAAAGACTCAAGGTTGGGCAACTTCAAAGAATTATACAGAAAGCAGGTTCTTCAACACCCATGTTTAAAATTGCTTGAGGACAAGAAATATTGGGAAGGGAGGATTTGTCATGTCCCAAATTTGGCATTGGGTCACAATTGCCTATTCACATTGGCCTTATTCATTAGAGTTTGTAAAATTGATGTTAAAGGTCAAATAATTGCCAAGGAGGAAAATTACTAGTTTCCTAGGTTTGGGGTGGAAGCTTTGGGATTTGGAATAATGGGGATATTAAATGATGTTTGAACATTGGAGTGGCATAAATATTTAATAAAGGAGATAAATAAATATATACAAGTGAAAATCAAAGTGGCATTTGATCATGAAGACACATGGAGGAAGTGGGACCCACATATGGCTAGATTTCCCCACTACACTTGGCATCATTCTCTCACCAATTTGAATTCAAGGTGAATGGTAACATAATTGGGGGAGTCCAAAAGGTATTATTCATGGAATGAATAATCAAAGGTCGAAATATAGAGGAAGAGTAACTCCCATGGAAGAGGAAGAGGCAATTTGGAGCTAGTGAGACACTTGGGCTAGATTCCCTAGCTCTATAACAACAATGATGAAGATGCTATGACACCTATGACACAAATCAGACCTGAAGGATGACATATGATATATATGACATGTCAGGGCTAAAAATAGATTCCAAGAGGGCGCTCAAGGGTGTTAGGGCATCTAAGATGCTTCCACATGTGATTTGGTGGAAGTGGGAAACTAGGAATTGTTGTACAAGTGGTGTTCTTTGGAATCTCTTCCCAACTTGAGTTGGCATGAGTCTCTTGGAAGGAATTCGACCCATGGAGGACATTAGAAATTTATAAATGTCAATAACAAAGAATGAAACCAACTTTTTATCATTTGTAGAATTTGCAATTGCATTTGTGAAGAGGGAGAGCTAGTGGATGACTAGTTGCTTGCCTTAGCCAATTTCGAGGGTGAAAGATTCCCATCCAAGTTGGAAGCTGGAAAGGCCATTCAGACCTTTCATTTGGAGCTTTAATGGAGTCTTTATTTTCAGGTGTAAGCTACAGGGCAGCTCATGGTTTCTTCTATTGCAGCTCACTCCTTCAACTATTTCCAATTTTGATGGCATATTCTTGATCCTTGAGGGAGGGCATTTTTGGTGAGCTATTGTACTCTTTGGGGGAGATTATAATGCCCCATTTCTTTTGTAATATGAATTAAATACTCTTTTATTCATCTCCAGAAAGTTTCAGGTCTAAATTCCAAGTAGAAATGTATAAATCTCAATTTTAATGAAAGAACAATGCCATTTCCCCACTACCTTGTTGTGAATCAATGTAAGGCTGATGATTTAAAATGAATGAATGATTATATGATGAATTTGTGATAAATGTACTACCATGGATGTATTTTACAAGTTTCATGTACTGTACTTGAGCATTTTAAGTATTTTTACTCAGTTTAATTGCATTGGGAGAAGAAATAGTGCCATTTCCCCAAGGGTCGAATTGGTGATTTTTGCAGTTGAATGGGAGAGGGTTGGAATAGATGTAAAAATAAATTAATGGTGCACATGAGACATTAATAACATACTTAATACATTCCCTACCTCTTTTCATAAATTTGAGTAGGTTTGGAGGCATTTGGGAAGCCATTTTCAGTACTTACCCCAGGGGGATTTGAACCCCAAATTACTAGTAAAATTGCATACTTGGTCCAGAATATTAAGAGAGTTTTCAGAGTTATTTTGGTGGTCATATATCATCCTTTAACATCATATTCAAGTTCTAATATCATTCATACACCTTCCTTGAATATTTGAAGGAATTTGGAGTCAATTCGAGACCTAGAGACCAATACTAGTCAAAGGGAAATTACTAGTAAAGTTCCCTACATTGGCCATAATTGAAAGAGGATTTGTAGAAGTATTTTAAAGGTCCAAAATCATCCCTTAAATACACATTTATGTTCTAACATCATCCATATACCTTCTCAGAAGATTTGGGAGCAATTGGAGCAATTTGGGGACCTAGAGCTCAAAACTAGTCAAAGGTCAAACTAGGGAAAAAAGTGAAAAATTGTCATTTTAATAAAATTCCTAACAAGGGACATTACACTGTGACAGCCTCATATGCCCCCCTTGGATTCTCCATTCCCTGATTTATGCCTAGATGGTTCTGTCAGACTCAGCTGGACACACTTGACTGACTCTTACCATTTATGACTAATACTACTGACTGAATGATGTCTCCATAGTTATCCAAGTTAGACTTTGAGCTCAGATTCGAATGCCCTACTTGGATAATTCGAGTCCTGTATGATGCTACATCACAGTTTATTGTAACACATTCTTTACATTCATTATTCATTGTATGATACTATCATTGTTCATTATTTTGTGTTTATGAGTTATTATTGAGTGCCTCCTTCTCTTCTTCTTTGCAACATACTTGAGAGTTTCATTGTGAGTTTGTTACAGTTGCTAGATCCCTTGCATATTATCACATGGTATCAGAGCAAGAAGCAACTATTCAAATTGCAGCCATTGCAACAACAATAGTTGCAACATTTATTTGAGAAGCTATCTTTCACTTGAGCACCAGAAGCCTCTGAGTTTCCACAACAAATCGTGGTGCTATTACTTGAATTAATTGGAGAAACCCAGTTAGGTCTATCCAGGTGTGAAGGACTTAGTCTATGTGCTCAGTGTTCAAAAGGTAGTGTTCAGTTGAAGTGTAGCATTCTCCATCAGCAAAAACTCTTCTTGTTTTGCAGGTTTATTCACCCTTTCGAATTCTTCTTCAACTATTCAACTTTCTCTGTTCAGATGGATCTAAAGCTCACATCTTCCAACAATAATGAGTGGAAAGCCAAGGTGGATCTCTTCAAGAGATCCAAGAGCTTCACCCGAATACTCAACGGAACGATGGTAGAACCTCTCAATGCAGTTGAAAAGTCCAAGTAATTGGATAAGCTTGATGAAGAAGTTCGCCTCCTCCTTCTCTCAATTTCTGAATATCTTCACTTCCATGTCATCGGTCTTACATCTCCTAAAGAGGTTTGGGACAATCTCCAATCCCTTTTTGGACAGAAAGATGATATGAAAGGACACAAATTGGAGAATGAACTCATATCTTTGAGTCATGACAGCTTCGAATCTATCAATGCCTTCCTCACCAAGTTCAAAAGCTTGATATCATAGTTGAAAAGATATGAGGTAGTGAAAGAAGACAAGCAGCTTGTTCTTGCCATTCTCTCAAAGTTGGGGCCAAACTTCTCAGTTTTTGTCTCTACTTTCCATTTAGCTAAGATCTCCATTCCAAAATGGAAGTTTCCCTCACTTGATGACTTCATCCAATCTCTTACTCAAGAGGAAGAGAAGTTAATCTCCATGTGAATGATCAAACCCAAGTTGGATTTGGCCCTTACAGTTGCTGAGGCCAAAAGGGAGAATGGTAAAGACGAGCAAAATATTTATGATAAGAGATCGAATGATACAAGGCCTACAGATACTCCACATTAGTCAGATGGGGCTTCGAACTCAAGGAGGAACAAGCATTCTCAAAAGAAAAAATCCAAGTGCACCTATTGTCTTAGAGGTTTCCATCCTAAGAGTGCTTGTATGAGGAAAGCTATAGATTTGATGGCTCAGTTACTTGAGAAGAACAATCTTCCTGTGCCTGCATGTACAAGGAAGAAAGACCCTGATACTGAACCTTCTAGATCCAAAGATAAAGAAAGATGTCATTCCCTCATGGCAAGTGCATCAACTGATTCTTCTTTCATCATAGATTCAGGAGCATCAAGACACATGTCTTCCTCCAAAGATCTCTTCTCCAGTTTCGAAATCTCATTTGGCCCTTCCATCATATTGGGAAATGATTCAGAAGTCTCCTCTCGGGGGATTGGAAGAATCAATCTTGACTATGGTTACTTTTTTTATGTGCTTTATGTTCCTTCTCTTGCAGCAAATTTACTTTCAGTGTATCAAATGACCCATATTGGAGATCCCAAAAGAGTGATCTTTTCTCCAAATGAAGTCGAAGTACAAAACATGGTTTCATGGGAAATCATTTCAAAAGGTGTTGCAAATCATGAGACAAAACTCTATGAGTTTTCCCACTTCTTACCTCTCTCAAAGGAGTCCACTCTTCGCTCTCATACTCATGAAGAGAGTAGACTATCTCATCTCAACTACAAGCTAGCTCAATATGTGGTTGAAGGTCTTCCAAATAGCAAGGTTGCTCGTGGCACCTGCAAAGATTGCTTGAAAGGAAAGGATCGATCTAAGAAGATTGAGAAAAAGAGGAATCTTGAAGAAGTGTGAATGCTAGATCTAGATCCACAAGAACCTGAAGATCTAGCACCTATTGGTTCAACTCCTATGGCCAAAAGGGCCATCTCTACTACATCCACTAGTGATCTTGTTGAAGATCCATCATCATCAGATTCTAGTTCTTTTGGTAAAAATATCACCTATGATTGCTCAAAGGAGATATCAGAGATCTACATGCACCTTCAGAAGCAGTTTCATGATGTTCCCACTTCATCAGATTTAGAGTTTGGAAGTGATGATGAGCCAGTTTCACTTGCTTCTTCACATGAGTTTTCGAATTCAAAGTTTGAGAGTGATGATGAGTTTCAAGAGAGTGAATCTCCATCACATGATAGTTCAGATTTTGAGTATGAGACATCAGCTTCACATGCTTCTTCACATAAGATTTCAGATTCAGAGATTGGAAGTATTGATGAGCTCCAAGAGAGCGAACCTTCATCACATGGCATATCAGATTCAGAGTATGATAGTGAATATGATGAAGAGAAAATGCTAGATCCAGATCCACAAGAATCTGAAGATCTAGCAAATGCTAAAGAAGATGAGGAAATGAGAGATTCAGTTCCACAAGAACCTTATGATCTCTCAACTGATTTTCCTCCTCTTCCGAGATGGGCAACCACTACTCTCATATCTACTAAAGATCTTGTTGGTAATCCAACTGATCGACAGAGAACCATATTAGATTTTCAGAATGGAAGGTTTCATCCTTCTCACATTACTGATCCATTTCAGATCAATTGATCCTTCTCTGGAAAAGAAGGACACTTGCCTCCTTCAAGGGTAAGTGATGGCATGCTACTTTAGCAACCTTCAATCTATTTTGTGGGAGGGATTTCTTCCCACTAGGTTTTCCCTCTTTCCTCACTTAGTTTATTTAGATTGATTGTATGGGGTGACCTTTGGTCTTAGTCACCAGGGCCCTCTTTTTTAGATTGCAGTTATTATCTCATAGTATAGCTTGCGGGGGGGTGTTGGAATATTCACATCATCATTTTCAGTTTTGCATGTCTGCATGCATCCAGTCATCACCTTGGTGGTCCTCCCAGCACCTAGAGCTTGGTTCTAGCTCTCCAGAGCCTGTCTACAGCCCCCAATTGGCCTCCCACCTACCTAATGCACCTTCTTTGAGTTTCTGCATGCCAAGTGCACCTTTTCTCACCTACCTTTAGTTATCACTGAGTTAGGGCGCCTTATCTCACCTACCGGGAGTTATCACTCGGTTAGTGCATGGATTGAGTAGTTCTTCCACTGATTGCTCATCCTAACTACCTATAGCTCCTAGATAGCTAGTTTTGGAGTGCCACTTGACCCTATGACAGCCTCATGCGCCCCCCTTGGAGTCTCCATTCCCTGATTTATGCCTAGATGGTTTTGTTAGACTCAGTTAGACACACTTGACTAACTCTTACCAATTATGACTAATACTACTGACTGGATGATGTCTCCATAGTTATCCAAGCTATGCTTTGAGCTCAGATTCGAATGCCCTACTTGGCTAATTCGAATCCTATATGATGCTACATCATAGTTTATTGTAACACATTCTTTACATTCATTATTCATTATATGATACTATCATTGTTCATTATTCTGTGTTTAAGAGTGATTATTGAGTGCCTCCTTCTCTTCTTCTTTGCAACATACTTGAGAGTTTGATTGTGAGTTTGTTACAATTGCTAGATCCCTTGCAGATTATCACACGCACTACCACCATCATTTCCAACTCTAACCCCATGTACCACATTCTCACATGCCAAGTAATAGGGGGCAAATATTCACACTGGATCGTGATTCTTCAGGAATTTGATCTTCAGTTTGAGAAGGCTAAATCCAAAAAGTATTTGGTTTTCGTGGAGCTGATTTGCGATCTTCCCTGTACTGACATGGAAACTGAGCCCATGGAATCTCTCCCCGACAAGTCCTTGTTTCTTATCAGCACTTCTGACCCATGGTATGGAGATATTACATTGTATATCCAGACCCAACGGTTCAATCCTCAATTATCTCGTGACGAACGTCGTCGTGTGAGTCACCACGCAAAGTATTACTTAATCATTGGTGAAACGTTGTATTGTCGTGGTGTTGATTCTATTCTATGACGCTACCTAACTCATGAGGAGGCTAAACACGTATTGAATGATTGTCACTCAGGGGCATGTGAAGCAGTCAAGAAGTGTCCACCTTGTCAACTTTTTAATCACAAAAAGCGCTCTTATACCGCCCCACTACATCCTGTTATCGCCGTCGGTCCCTTTTCCAAATGGGGCATTGAATTTATGCACTGTAATCCTACCTCGACTGGGGGGTATGGTTATGTTATTGTCGCAGTAGACTACTTTACCAAATGGGCCGAGGCTATGCCTACATACAAAGAAGATGACGCAACTGCCGCACTCTTTATGTTTAACCACATCATTGCACGATTCAGAGTCCCCAAAGCCATCATCATTGATCATGGATCCCATTTTCAGAACAAGATGGTGGATGAATTAAGCGCCAGGTTGGGTTTTCGACATGAGAACTCAAATCCTTACTACCCTCAATCTAATGGAAAAGTAGAGGCCATCAATAAGGTCTTGAAAACCATGATTCAATGGATGGTAGGGACACATAAGTCCAACTGGAACATTATACTTTTTTCAGCCCTATGGGCATACATGACTTCCGTAAAAAATGTTGCTGGCTTCACGCCTTTTCAATTGGTCTACGGACTAGAGGAAGTACTAGCTATAGAGTTCGAGATTCCATCATTGAAACTCACTGTTGAACTCTTACCCAACACCACTGCTGAGGAAGAACGTTTTATATACTTGGAAAAACTTGACGAAACCCGTTGTGATGCAGCTCTGGCGAATGAAGCTCATAAGAAGCACATCAAGGCCTAGTACGACAAATTAGTCAAACCTCATATCTTCAAAGAGGGCTATTTGGTCCTCACCTATGACCAAAAACATGATAAGCTGGATGCAGGAAAACTTAAGTCCATGTGGCACGGTCCATATGTATTTAAGCGAGTGTTGGAAAAGGAGCATATGAACTTGAGGACTATATATCTTTGGGGGAGCCTCGCAATGGGCTCTACCTAAAGCAGTACTATTCCTAAGTCTTTTATGCATTGGCACTATGTATATATTGTACATGATGTGTGTTTTGTGTGGTGTGACACTTTACTTTGAGTGTATTAGGATCTTGTCTTTACGCTTATACCATGTTTTGCCTGGATGTGCAGATGGAAACATGTTTTGTATTTGCGGACGGTGCTAGCCGACATACCCGTAACCTCTCTTTGGCAGCATGGGTACTCTATTCCCCTACCGATGAGATCATTAGTTTAGGAGGAAATTGTCTAGGATACACGACCAACAATGCCGCTAAGTATTATGCGGTGATTGGATTGTTGACCGACGCTCTTTCCCTGGGTATGGACCACATTGTTGTCCACCTTGACTCACAATTAGTGGTCTCTCATCTTAACTATGTCTACACTATCCGCGAGTCGCGACTCTACGCTAATCAGTCTATTTCGACGAGTACATCTCTTGGAGAGGTCCTTTGAATCCATTCAATACCTGCATATTCCCAGAGATATGAACATTGTTGCTAACGCCTTGTACAATTTCATATTGGATTGGTACATTGCACATTCATAAACATTCTATCAAACAAATGCGTGAAAAATTACATAACATGTAAATTATTTATAGTATAGGCTAAACATGCACAAGATCCCATAATCATCAATGAAACACAGTATATAAAGCTGTGAATAGTTTTTTGTATATATATATATATATATATCATGTCAGTATATTACAAAAAATGTAGTACTGGTACAAAATCTGAAGCATACGAGATTTCAGTAGGTGATAGATACAAAAAGTCTAAATCCTATAGCTTTCAGTACATATACATCGTGTATGAGCTATCCTTGAGGATGCTCATGATAGCAGATAATCGCTCGGGCTACTCTACGGAGAAACTGACCGAAGCGCCCAGAAACTCCAGCTGTACGGCGCTGGTACCTGCGAGGAAGATCATCGATGGATATATATGGTATATCCACCGTTAGTCTCTAGAGGTTCTCCTCCAACTCATCTAACTCCTCTGCTGCATCTCGATGAGCAACTCCTATATCTCGTACCGCTCCTCTCCTCTCGATGGGAGAAGACCTTGCTAGTTGAGATGGACCAATATCTGCATCAAGAACAAGCATGAAACATCTGTACTGCTCAAAAACCATCAAAAAACTATAAAATACAAAAACACAAACATAGTTTCGTTCTTACCTCGGTTCCCCCATTGCTCACCCTTAGGTAGGGCCAAGTCTGGGTCACCTCTAAATTCAGATAGTCCTCGACCATGAGGATATTTCCACGTAACCACCTAAAGAATGTGGGACCGTAACTAATGATGGGACCCCTACCTCCATGGCGGGCCATAACCTCATACCACCTGACCATGTGAGGATCCCACGGATCGAGATCCTCTATCTCAACATGTGGCCTTAGCAGTGGGACCTGTTCCAAGAAGAATGAGACTACGATCGACCCGTATACGATCTGTTTTAGCTCACCCCAGCGGCACTTGGTGAGTTGTTCCCTGACATTGGTGAGGAGCCCCTCACACCAGTTGAATACAGTAGGCACCATGCACTCAATGGAATAGAGCATGTGGGCCTTGGTGGCATGATGAGGAGCTTTGCTCCCCGCCACCCTCTCTATAGTGAACAAGACCATCCGCAGTGGTCTGTCTCATACGTTCTTGATGGGAATTTTCCCATCAAGCATTTGAGTACCAGGTGTACACCATTGAGCTACTAAGATCTCAGTAGACTGATCGTTGCCCCGTGAACAAGATAATGAAACTGGGGCTCCCCTCCTAGATAACCGCGTCAGAAAATACATATCCTCGACATCCAAAGTAAGGATGTGGGAACCCACATAGAAGTGTTGCTGATCCGGATCCCACAATCCGATCAGGTAATCTAGTAATTGTACCTGGGCCCTCATGCACTGTACATGAAATAACTTTAACAATCCACATTACCGCAATGCATTCATTGATTTTGGGTCATGTGCCGCTTGGGAATGTTCCATTTTGTGCTCTCTCTCCTTCCATTGGACCATGGTGTGAGTCAAAACCTGTCCAAATACCAATTAAACAAGCATTAGTGTCTTTCTAAACCTTTGGATTGGCCCCTTTTTGCCCCATTTATTTGTTTTGCTTGTGGGATTGCGTTGACACACCCCGACTTTGTATACAGTGTGTTGGCGATGTGATTATGTGTGTTCTATTTGACGCAAGGGGAAAGCGCGTCAACTAGAATGCACATAATCGCCTCATTTACAAGCCAAAAACCCCAAAAATTTACCATAAAGAAAAAAACTGATCCACTAGAAAGATGTTGGACAAAGTTTAGGATTACCTATCGTTGACGTGGCAAGAAACGGTTGACCGTGGCCTCCACAGTAGACGTTTGAAAATCGGCTCCAAATGGTGTTTTCACTCTTCCCAATTTGCTAAAAAACAATGGTAACTATTTCTTTACTATTTGGCCTTTTTATAAAAAGAAATGGAATATTCTTGTTTTAATTTTTACTTTTATGGGTCATTTTTACTATAGTTGGTAATATTTTATGTCTAAATACCTGATTTGTTGTTATGACTTAGTTTTTGGAGTCTGCAGATGGAGTAAAGTGGTGTTCTCACTTTTTAGCGGTTATCGTGGTTATTTCATGCTTGTTGTCAAGTGTGAAAGACTCTTAGAGCATTTTTATGGTACTATCCCGCTCATTAAAATCAATTATTAATGGCATCGAGCTTACTTTTGTCCTTTCTCGTGCTCGTAAAATCATGAGAACAAGTCACCAAGTTGTATTTTATCGCTTTTTCAGGATCATAAAACTCCCATGAAAAAGGAACCCCTTGGAGTTCCTGTTTAATCTCTTTTTATACTCCCTAAATATGAAAAGACCGCCAAGCGAACTTGATGCTTTCACGCTTGTAAAAGTATTTGAATGATCGTCTTTCTAGTGATAGTTTACCCCTTTTTTGGATGAGGAGGTACTATTTAAAAAAAAGGAGCACTCTCGTTAATCATGACTGGAAGATTTATCTCTCATATTGTTTAATCCTTTTTCAGATGAGGAGACTAACTTTTACAAAAAAGAACCTTTGGAGTCTTCTTTAGTTCTTTTCAGACTCTCTAAACATGAAATGACGTCGAGTTTACCTTCTCTGGACTCGTTAAAATATGACATTAAAGGACCCATTTTGGGATGAACCCCTCCTATCTCAGGTTCGTAAAACATTTGGGATTGGACTCGTCCGAAGGATGAGCTATATCGAGCATCTTTTACCCTCCTCAAGCTCGTTAAAAAACAAAAGAGGTACTCATCAATCATGATGGGGAAAATGAAAGAGTTTATACTTCATAGTAATTATGACAGTACTTAGTCACTCTTGAACATGGAACTTGTTTGCATATGCACCTAGTACTTGGGTAATCTGTTTGTGTTCGAGTCCTATCAATTCCAAGAGTCATTTCACTCCTTTAAGTCATCCAAAGAATGCTTCCATCATCAATTGCATTAGGGGTTGGTGCCATTCTCGTCATGTCAATACTGCCAAGTCATGCGATGCCCATGTTCAAGAGAGGTTTGTTCATCGATTCACTATCTCTACCTTCTATCATGTCAGTCTTCCTTGAGTCAGTCTCATACATTGCTCTACTGTCCGATTTAATCCAAAACATCTTTGAACATGTTTCGTGTCGATGATGGGGGATACACCATGGCCCTCCTTCGATGGATGTATCCTTGTATGTTTAAACACATTATTCAAGGATTGAATCTAGAAACCAATTGAGTACCTTGGGCCTGCATGCCTTAATGGAAGGTTACTTCGCTTTCAACATGAGTCCACATCTTTGGCTCTTAATTGAAAGATTCCATCGAGTGTTCGACCTTAGCTCATTGATTCACATTTGATGGTATGTACTATAATACCTTGGGAATAATTGAAATCAATGGTGATCTCCCTCACACTTGTTAACGGTACACATCAATGACCGGTAATCAAGTGGTATCTACCATGTTCGACTTCAAGACATTGTAATCACATGGTTAGATTCGTATCATTGCGGGTTCAGCTTGAAGACCTTGGGTTCAGTTATAAATCTCACCCAGGTTGTGTTGGAGATTGTTTTGAGTCATATTAAATGGATCCACTTTATATTGGTCATGGTCGTGTTATCATCTCATCATGGATATACGCTTGTGTTTAGTATCCATGATTGTGTTCATTCAGTCTTTACTATCATGGATCTGCAGTGTATTGGTCGGAAGCCGTGTTATGAGTCATGTGAGATATATATCTCAGAGTTAGTTGATCTACAGAAGTCCATTCCAACTGATGATTCTTGCCTCAATCCTTCATATTGCAAAGCACTTCACCCATTCTATTTTACCAGCTTCATGCTTTGGGGGGTATTCTGTTACACCAAAATCTCGTCACCATGAGTCATGTGTCATCCCTATGCTTTAATCCCTAAAGTTCCCTGGGTTAAAACATCAAAAGGAAGGTTGTTTTCCTTTCCCTTTACCTTTTGTAGTCACCCTGACACACCCTGCCTTCATGTAAGGAGCATCGAACTCAAGGTGACGCAATCTACACCTTAGTAGAGCATGTTGCTGACGCAGTGTGCCTTTGTACAGGGTGCGGTGATCTACTGCTGACGCAAGTTTCCTTCATGCAAGGTGCATCAGAGTTGGTTAAAGTGGATAAAAGGAAGCTTCGAGCGATTTATCGAAGCTTGGTGATTTGGAGGCTTATCCCTAGATGCTTGGAAAGTTGCCTCTCAATCCCCTAACCTAGTGGGATGATCCCTTAGACCTCTCCCCTAAATCCTCAACCTATTCTATCCATTTATCCCTATATATACAACCCCCCTATCCATTGTTAAGGGAGGAAGGATTATGCACCCATATGCTGGTGGAATTTGGTCAGACTATATTCTTCATCCATAGGAGGATTTGGATCTTTGAGGCAATATCATCTGAGTTGGAGTCATAACGTCAAAGTATCGATTGTAACTCTCTCTACTTTGTATTTGCTGCAAATTACATTTAATATAGATATCTTTCCATAAACTTGTTATGTCTTGTAATATTGTTTATGATTGGCTTATCTGACTACTTATCTAGTTAGATTCATAATCATATGCTTTCATGTTGTTTGCTTGTTTCCATTTTCTCTATCTTGTCTTGCAGCCAAAGATCGAGGGAATGGAATTAGATCAAGTGAGGAGAAAGGAATTGCGATCATAAGGTAATTTGTTCCCTGAAACACCTTGCAATTTAATTTAACTAGGAAAGATATTATATTGTGTACTCTTTTGTACTAGATCTAAATCATTTAGGCTAGAGAGATCAGTTTTTGTCCGCATTAACAGATTGTATTCATAGATTTGGTAGTTAGAAAGGTGAACCTATTCAATCCCAACCCTGGTGTCACATGTGTTATTGTAGATGTTTCACTTTTTGAGCTTTGTTAGCCTTATTCTCTAGGTTATTTGCTAGAAAGTGGAGCTTGTTGTGGTGTTAAATTTGCAGATTAGAAGATACTCGACTTGTTGGACATTGGAATTTTTGTGGCTCAATAGAAAATATGCCTAAGCATAATCATTTGGGAGCTATTCAAATTGTGTGCTCATGGACATACACAAATTTACGAAGTTTGGACAACCAAATTTATGGTTTATACATAACATTTTTTCATATAAACGAGCAATTGAGAGCATAGATAACCAAACAGGGTAAACTGGAAATCAATTTGCAGGCTTAGAGTAACAGAATTGATAAAATTTCGATGGAATTGGACATGCATTACAATAGAAATATAGGGTTTTCTTGAAATTATGAATCCCTTGTAGGTCATCCTATGGATTCCATTGGCTCAGTACAGGAGTGACAACTTGAAGCTGTAATAAAGCAATAGTTTTGTGAAGGCCCAACAAAAAAAGTGCCAATTGAACAAGATATTGGAATCCAAGGAGTGAAATTGCCATGGAATAATCCCAAAGTGGGCATGATTCCCTTAATGCCACTAGGTTTTTATGTATTGTCAATGCATTTTTATAGGAGATCAATTTTTAAGGGTATATATATATACTTGACAATAAATTAGGTAGTAGATATAGATATGAAGGAAAACTTCCAAGCAATTTTTTGGACAACCTAAAACTTCTAGATTTTGTTGAAATGTAACAAACACTCTGTCTCCTCTGTTATATGGAAATTTTATATAAGAATAAAAATTTACCCATTTCTATTAAGAAAAAATTTGTGGTGTTATGGTTGAAATTTTAGGTTAACAAAGTGAGTTTGGGCTTCAAACAGCATAGTTAAGTGCAAATATAACCTATTTTAGTTCAAGGGGATTAAATTTGGTTGCCTAAGTGGCCGAGTTCTTACTCAAATGGGCTCTTTTTTAATTATTTAGTGTTAACTTTCTTGCTTTAAAAATAAAGTACATATAGTTTGTAGATATTTTGAAAGACCATGGATATATTGATGCACTTGAAGTACATATTCATGAACACATATAACTTATAGCTCCAAGGTGGCCCATAAAACACCCCTAATAGGGGGGCTTTCATAAAACATCTTAATTTGATTACTAGTGCATTTCATCGATTTCCTTTCTCTATTAGAGATAATTGACTTACAAATTAAGTACATAACAAGATTTTAAAAATTCAAAATTCAAAATGGAGTGTGGGGTTGCTTCAAATCATTTTCTTCTTCTGATAGAGACAAAATCAACATGGGTTGTGAACCTAATGCTTCGTTTCATTGAATCTCATTAATCATTTTTTTTGGATATCCTCCTAGGAGTTGGTTTTTTTTGCAGTTTTATCCTATTTTGGTGGGTCAATAAAGTGACTACTTATTGATATTACGTTGGAGTTTCAACTAGTTACTTAGTGGTTATATTTCCTGTGGATGCCCCTAGGCTGCTTTTCTTGGAGTGTCAACAATAGATTGTGCTTGTTGGGGTGTTTCAATGTTCTTTGAACTAATTTTCCATTCTTTCTATATCGAGTTTTTGTCTCCAATCTAGTGAAGGAGGGGTTCTAAGTTTTTATTAAGATCTTTTTCTTCTTGGATAGTTCCCAAGGATGTGAATATGTATTGTCTTGGGCCTATTTTTTCTTTAGTCCTGTTTGAGATGTAGCCAAGGGTTGTGTTCTCCTTACATTTTCGTTTCTTGACACTATTGAAACTATTCCTCTTTTGTTGGGGTTGAAGATGCTAACTTCTTTGGGAAATTCTTACAAAAGTGACCATATTCATGGTAGACATTACACTTGAATGGGAGTTGTTCATAGTATAATGGATGAACATGTATCTAAGTATATAGTTGGAGCTCTATTTATTTTACGAGACCTTACATATTTACTTCAACACATATTCAAATGCATGTGAAAAATCCAAGCCTTGACTCAACTTTATTTGCAAATATCCCATCCTTAGTTTGTATTACTTCGAGAATCTGAGCAGGCCAAAGGTTGAGGAGAAGGTTGGGTAACCTTACCCATATTGGGACTACAAAAAAATTATTCTTCTTTGATAAAATTAAGAGATAATCTATTAAGATATGTGCCTAGGAACCATGGGCCACTAAGGAAGATTAGATTTTTATCATCTTTTAGTTGGAAACTAAATCCGAATAAATCATTATCACAAAAGCATAGTTCTTGTAGTGTTGGGGAAATTTTCACTTTTCTTAATGAACCATGAAAAGATCCCAAAAAATTTGGCCTGCTTTAGAGATTAGGCAACCATTTTTATGAAGATTTCATCCTCCAAGTGAATCATATCCACACCCATTCTTTTGAATATTTCATCATCCTAGTGAACTAGATCCATAACCATCTTGAAATGTCAAACCTTTAAAATTTGGATGGTGATTCATAGACCTATCTTGAATCAATTCTCTCCTACAAATAATCCATGTGAAGGAATCGATCCTTGAACAAGTGGCTACTAGGGCAAACTCTAGCCACAAAGTTAAGAGAGAGGCTTTAACCTCATATCTTCAATTTGTGGTTGGGGTTGTACAGAAGAGTTATTTTGTTATATTTCTCAACTTTGAACAATAAACTAGTGGCAATTTTCAAATGCTTACAACTTTGCCATACAAACTCCAAATTCCATGACTCACTATTTGATTTTGTATATTTTCTCACCAAATGTGAATTTGGTGCTTAAGTGTTTTTCTTCTTAATGCCATATATTTTTTTTGGTCATTTTTTGTTCCCTACAAATTATGTTTGTAAATGAAAATAAATGTAAAGTGGATGGATAAAATTATGGATTTGGAAATTTTGAATCAAAGTAGAATCAATGAGTATATTCCTATGGAAATTTGTGATAGTGGATGAAACTAGGGAAAAAATGATAGTGCCCAGAACTACTTAAGAATCACTAAATATATTATTTAAATTGATAAATGGTGAGGCGACCACTAATGTTTTGAACTTGGATAATGCTCACTTAATCTAGATTAAATTGAAAAACTTATATGAAAAGGGAAGTGGTACTGAGAATAATTTCACAAACCTATATCTCGATACAGATCGAAAAGAATCTTAGTAACAAAGTATCCACATAGAGTAACCATAATTTTGAAAGACCTTAGTAAGGTTGATATATTCAATAAATGACCAAGTAAGCAGACATACCTGTTTCACAATTCCGAGTCTCCCACAATCATAAAAACCCTTGCTACTTTGAACTCAAATTGCTATCTTTAGAATTGATCATCTCCTAAACATATCTCTAAGTTTCTAGGTTAAAGAAATATGGGTTATGTTATGATGTGGGAAAGGGAGGAAATATGCCTAAGGCTTTATAGTGCACACTAGCCTTTCATGAGAAAAGATTTACCATGCATCACATGTTCTAATTAATGCACCCAATAAATATTATCTCTAATACTAATAATTATCTTTTTGCAGAGAATATAGATCATATAAGCACACACCAGTTCATGCAAACAATGCTTGACATTATGTTAATATTGTACATGTAATTGTTGCTAAATGTTTAATACTAACCATTACATATTTTAATTTCATATGAACTTCTAAAAGAACATATATAACATAATCATATTACCATGTGAATAAAAAACCAAGGATTAATCCATCAAAGCTAATTATGTTATATAAGAAACTATGAAATATAATAGACTTACACATTGTTATAATGCATCCTTTAATGGTTGCAATATTAGACTATGACAACAAGGTCATCACTTAATTAAATAGTAACATCTCTTTGACTTACAATGCACTCACAAACTATGGCTCACAATGTGTGAATTACTAGGGTTAAAAGAAAGGTTATAATGTTTTAGCTTTTGGGTTACTCCAAAATTGTTTTCACTTAGCTAGGAGAACACTAGGTCTCCTATTCCCTTGGTGATGATTCTTGGACATATGGATGGATTAGTTTGAGTGGATGTTTGACCAAAGATAGAGTATTAGCATACCACACTTTCCTATGAGGTTATCATATGCGGCATGATGAATAACCCATTGGGTACACACAATGTGGGAGTTGGTTGCTTGATTGGGAGAGGTTCATACCTAGGAGTGTAGGGAACTTAGCCTTAAGAGCATGGGACCATATGACATACACCTTGGAGGTTGGATACTTAAATTGAGGTCGCGTGGGTTGAGGAACATACTTCAAGGAGGATGGTTGTGGACCTGGACACATATGTTGAGATGCATTGGAGCAAGTAACTACCTTGGGACACATCTGGATGAGCGTTAAGCACAAGAGGACATGTGGCACATAACTAAAGGAGGATCTCCTTGCATGAGGACATTGGCAAACAAACCACCATGTAAACGGGAGCATTGAGCTAACAAATTGTTACACATCGTCTTGGAGGAGTGGTTAGTTGGATGCGAAGAGGATCATGCTTAACGTGCACACCACATTGGGGTTGGGTAAAACGCTAGTGTGATAGTTGTCATCCTTGTATTGTAGAGAAGTCCATGTGGGGTCACCTTGTTGAATTAGGTCTAGGGTTACTTGTGTGGACCTAGTCCATGTTTTATTTTGGCCTCCCTCGCCTATTCTATATAGAGGGAGTAGACAACTTTTTTCATTACTCATGATTGATGTACTCGTTATTATATTTTTGTAATTGGATTAGAGAATTATTATAGGTAGTAAGACCTAGAGTTTGTGATGTAATCCCTTGAGGAGACATGAAAATGGATGCCAACGCTTTAGGATGTTCTTGGAGTCAGTGCATGTGTGATGTAAGAGGACGGTAGGGATTGTGCTTGCCATAGAGAATACCATGGTGCTAGAGGAGTTTAAGACTTGAATGCAAGGCTTACTTCTTATTGATACTAATTCTTTGTATGGTCATGGAGAAACCTTGTCTCTTTTGTTGATGCAAGAGAGGTAACAATAGGGTTTGTGATAGAAACCCATGGGAAGACATGATGAAAGAAGACTAACACTTGGGATGATCTTGGAGCCTTATAATTGTGTGATGCATGGAGGATAGAGAAAGAGCATGGTGTCCTAGAGGAGTATAGGAGTCTTGAACTTGGTGTGATGTTTCACTAAAGACTTGTTGATATCATATGATGATCTTGTCTAAAAGAGATGAATACCTAGGGTTTGTGGGACTCAAAACCCAAGATGGATAAGGAGCTTTGAAGACTAGCTCTAAGGTTGTTTTGGAAGATTTGTACTTGTGTGATGCAAGGAATCCTAGGGTTTGTGTAATATAAACCCTAAATCAAGACACAAGCATTAGAGTGAAGTAGCAAGATTAAGGGTGGACTTCTTGATGTTGATGTTAGCTTGTTGTTGACTTTTTGAAGTGGATAGGAGCAACTTGGTGTGATGCCTTGTTGGCCATGTTTGTTGGTTAGGCTTGTTGTTGACACCTTGACTAGGGTTTGGAGGCATTGGAGAGTCCTAACTTGTGATAAGCTTGCATGACTATCTTGTGCCATCTTGTGATAAGTTGTTGGTATGTAGTTGTAACTGGCGTCCTTATCTATATATAAAGAATGCTTTGTTGTCTCATGGTGAATGAGTAGTTTATGAGACTATTTAGTATGCTTGTTTATCATGAACAATTTAGTAGTTTGTGATGAGTGATTTGACAAGTATATAGAATTTAAGAGCAAAAATACAAATCTTTTGTTTATAAGTTAGTTTCAAATATATTGTATGTTGGGGTTTGTGCCCTAAGGGATGAAAACATAGTTCCCTTAAAAGACAATTGTTTATTGTTATTTTATAGGGCTACCTTGTGTATTTGATTGGGTATAAGTGAAATATATACTATTTTAATCTATATTTCAGATTCAACCCTAAAGTTGAAAGTTCAAAAAAATATATTCCAAATATGTCAAATTTAAAATGAAAATTTTGAACTCCCATCAATGAATCTAAAATGAAAATTTTGAACTCCCATCAATGAATTTATGAAATTTCCATATCATGAAAAGAAATTCAAAACTCTTAAAAGATATGATGAAAAAAAACTCAAAAAAAGCATGCGATCCAAACAAGTAAATACAATAAGTAAAAGAGGAGTTTTTTTATGAAATAATATTTAGCTATGTTTGAACAAAGGCACTTGACGCACATAATATTAGATATAAATTATTATCATTTTTAATTGCAATAACCGTCACATCTCTCCTTTTCAGGACGCCTTGGATGATTGGTCATTTAGATTTATGAGGATGTTTCCTTAATTCACCCTCCGTGGTCAGGGTATAACTACTAAGTGACTTAAAAGTATTAATTACACATAAATCTTGTTGATTCATTGTCACCCAAAACACACCCTTTTATGTTTATATTTATCACAATTTCATCATTTTCAAGCAAAAAAAATATTTCAAGGGAATTTCCTATTGCTAATGCAAGGAAGGCTTTGTCACATCTAAGTTGTGGAATTGATTTGACGGGATGAAAAGAGGCTTCGAGATATTTATTTATGATTTTATAAATAAATAAATAACATAATTATTATAATATATGTGAAAAATTAAGTAATTATATTAATATAATATTTTATATTTTTAGTTTTAATGTTTAATTCAATCAATTTGTGTCATGTTTATCAGTGATGTCCCCAAATTTGGCCATGGACCATAATTGCCTAAGTCATTTAGACTTGTTCATGTTTATTCACCTAAGGTCCAAAATTAGGAATAATGCCATGATAAAATATATTGGACTAGGGAAAAATGCATTAAGGAGAGTGTGGACCTTAGTTGATTCATCAAATAAACCAAATTCTCCATGTGGTTCAAATTATTGAAGAAAATTCTAAGTTGGCAATCCTAAGGTTGGAAATAATCATTGGTGGAGAAAAGTCCAAGGAAGTGCAACTTCTTGTAGTGTGAAAAAGAATATTACTGTTGTAGGTTCATTATGAGCTAAGTGGAGATGGGCTACAAAAATCATTATTTGCCAAAAAATAATATTCATGCACATCCAAATCAAATTGTTGCAAGGCCAAGGAATTTTGGGTCAAAGCACTAGAAATTCAATTAATGAGCCAAATGACCCACTCTCTCATAAATATTCATTAATTAATATTTTATTCAAGATAATATGAGAGAAGTATGACCAATTGGTGGTGCTAAGGAAGTTGGTGGGATATTTTAAATGTGGACAAACTCAATCCCCCAATTTAAGGAGGTGGAGTAAAAATGTGAGCAATTAACCAAGGAAGTGGTAAAGAAAGTGGACGAACTCTATCTTTGACTTGGCGGGGTTCCTTAAAATAAGGAAAGATGTTGGAAGGGCACATTAGTGGAGCAAGAATACTTCTTGGAAACCATTTATTAGCTAGTACATGGTTTTGGATGGTTGGTGTTATTTGCCCCTAGTAGTGGTTGGTGGTTATTGGTGAGTGGTCTTGCACGTGGTTTTGCATCAACCATTGTATTGGCACATGATTGAGATGGCTTGTTGATTATTGATTTTGTATTTGAGATGCTTATGCGTTCTCTTTGCTTGGGTGAT
This sequence comes from Larix kaempferi, assembly GCA_027924585.1. NCBI lineage: Eukaryota > Viridiplantae > Streptophyta > Pinopsida > Pinales > Pinaceae > Larix > Larix kaempferi. The sequence goes on from BSBM01000756.1 coordinate 5,481,990, forward strand.
GTGCCCCTTGCAAGCAGTAGGGAGATGTGCCACTCTGTAACATTGTAGCTAGTTGATCTTCAGCTGGTGATCAAGGAAGGAGACATCCAGTATATTTCATTGAGCTTCAACAGATATTCTACTACTATTCCTGGAATTTTCCATTTCAGTTATTGATGTTGGCATTTTAGAATTAGCCAGCATCCATTTTAGTATTGTTTCTGCAGTGTTTTTGGTAGTGGTGCTGTTGTTGGTGGAGGATGGCGCCTATATGAATATTTGTAGTTGTATTTGCAGCTCTATTATGTAAATGAAGTCCTTTTCATATTAATAAAATATAATGTGCCTCCTTTTCTGCAATTCTATGTCTCTCTTCAATGCATTTTCCCTCTTATGCTCAATTTACTAGCAAATCTGACTAGTTTTCATTTTGGCTGTAATAAATTGACTTATGTACATCCAAATCCCATTCTGAAATTTGATTCAGAAAGTACAAAAAAATTGGATCCATCCCAAGCATCATATATGAAAATCGTGACCTCCCAGCGCAATTACAAGTCGTTTGGAAACTGCCCAGTTGAGTTGTCTGGAATCCGAACTTTTCTCCTAGTTTCCAAATCTTGCAATATAAAAGTATGTGGTTGAGTCTAGTGACTGTTGTGATAAGTTGGCCTTGCTACAACATAGTTATCTTCATATCGCACCAGAATCATAGAAGTTTCCACATAATTCCTGGGGTCATTTCCTCAGAGTCTTTGGATTTTCCAAAGGGTCGTCCCAAGTGTGATGCACTTTGAAATGTGCAACTGTCAAGGTAAGTGTTGAAGTTACCTATGATCCTTGCTGCATAAATTTGAACCGCAGTTGTCCATAATTACATCAGAGGTGTCTAATCCCAATCCATGCCTATAAACTGAAATTCAAGTCCCTACGGTGCCATCCGAAATTGTTTGGAAATAAGCAATTTCCTCCTCCCAGTTTTCGATTTTAGAACCGAGTCTTGACCTCACCATTTAGTTTTCTGATTGAGGAGATAATATTCCCAAATATCTCTGATTTTCAGATTGGGGATATTACAATGGTATCAAAGTATGGTCCTCTATACCTGTGCATTATGACCATCATTTGAAGAAGGAAAATTTGCAGCAATAAGGCTCGTTCTAGTTGATGATATTGATTTTCAGTTGTATGAAGAAGAAGAGGTGCTCTATGTTGGGGAATTTCAATTGCCAAGAGATGAGGATGGTTACTTTTGTGACCAAATATATGATGAAGACAAAATTCCAGATCCATCTGAAGGGAGGCCAAAGGAACCTTTCCAGTACCTCTTAGACTATTATGCTTTAAAAGAAGAGAACTGTAAACTCATATATTTCCGAGACTATTGCACTTTCGAGATGAGAATAGTGTTTCGGGATTCTTTTTCTAGAACAAATAAAGGAAGGATAACACTTATGGTTGAGAAGGTATGAAAAGAAATGGGGAGATGGGTTTCAAATGAATCCAAATCAAATGCACCTGTTGATTCATGTTGTGCTAGCAAGCGCAAGGAGAAAAACAAACCATCTAGAGAGGAACCAAGTTGTTCCACCTCTTAGAGTAAAGGAGAAGGAAAGATGACCAAATCTGAAGCTTCATTGGATCCATATGCATATAGTGGCATCATGAGACTCTTTGGGTTTTCTTTAAGGAGAGACTCCAAAGATCTTGATCCTGAGGCAACCAAGGAGGAAGCTACCTCAATTCACTTGAAGGAGCAAAAGAAAAGTACCAATTTTCCATCAAAGGAGAAGAACATCAACAATATTCCAAGAGAAGAACCATGGAGTTCCTCTAGTGAGTGCATTGAGCAGAAAGAAGAAAGCATCATGCTAAGGTATAAAGGTAAATCTGATTTTTGCAGCAATAATATTTTATTACATAACCATGAGGAAGTCCACAATTCTTGCAATGAAAATGATAGCATAGAATTTTCCGATGCTAATGTGGGTGTTAAGGATGAATGTGATGTTGTGGATGCACACCACAAGCAATTTGATAATATATTGCATCCCTTAGACAATATGCATATAGTCCTTCTTAATGAAGTATGCTCATAAAATGAACATGATGAACATCCCATTGATTTAACTACAAAGGAGACCAAAGAACATTGCAAGATGGAAGGCCAAGCCACAATGCAAGGGGTTGTTGATAGTATGGAGATCGAATCCACTCATGGACACCCAAGGTTCTTTGTTGGTGAGTTTGATATCAATATAAAGGAGATGAAATATGGGATTAGGGGTGGTGATACATCTTTTGGATCAGATCCAAAATAAGAACATAAATCATATTTCCAGCCACCACTTGAGCTTTAGAACGACGCATAAGGAAAGCACACTCCAGTTGGGTGCGAGCCAAAAGGTTTGGTGGAATATCATACCATCATAATTCAACCACATTAGAAGGAATATATGATGCAAAGGTATGATTACAATTCTGATTTTGGCATTCCTTTGTATCATTTTGAGATAGCATCCACTTTCGGGGAGAAGGTTGGCATTGGCATAGTTGAGTCTCTTGGCATTGAGACTCAAATTTCTGGTATTGAGGAGGATGGATTGTTGGATGGGAGTCTTCATGAATCACATGTGATGGATGAGCCCACTAATGATAGTATGCATCATGATAATATGGAGACATGGAGTGACTTAGAGAGCTTACTCTTAGTTACGGAGGAGAGGATACAACAATTTCTATCTAGAATTGATGGTGCACACATGCTCATGGTAGATCTCATTGGGAGAGTTCAACTAGAGGAGAGATATAGTGGATTTGTGGGAAGAGTGTCTAGCTCTGAGATATGCATCATCAAGAGAGAGCTAGAATAATGGAAGGATGAATACTTGTAGTTGTTCATGGATAGAGACATGGCTCTAAAATCCGCTGAAGACAAAGAAGCAGTAGAAGGAGAGCAACTACATATGGATTTGGGAGATTCTCTTTCCTCTCCCGGGACCATTAGTGATGTCATGTGTGTGGCTGATTGCACACATGTTGCATTGAAGGAGCCTCATGCGCAAGTTGAGCACGAAGAGTGTTCAGTGATGCAAGTGCCCGATGGTAGCAATAATATGGAGTTGGATTGCAGAGCACTTGTTTCACACCCGGAGGATCATGAGATTTATCTATATCAGGAAGACTCATCTATGGAGGATGTACCTAATTCCATTATTTTTGGACCATGCAATAGCGATGAGATATGTCCATATATGTATAGATGCATTACAAAGATGAGGACTCCTAGAGGTGTGAGCACATATTATGAATCCATTAACACCTCTCACAGTGCCTAGTTAGATGAGTAGCATCCTATGCACATTTGGCTGCATTTTTATGACATTCATCCACATATGGGTTGGGTGAAATATTAAATGGCACATGTGGAGTCTCCCTGTAGAAATATTTATGCTCATGTTAGATGGGAAGCAGTTATGCAAGCAATCTACCATGAGGAGAATGGCCTACATCATATGGAGGCATTTGACTTGTGCCATGAGGAACCTAGAGTGCCTATGTGGAGGAAATTCATATCTTTGGATGAGGCATACATGTACATTATTGTTGGACCATCCAACAATGGAGACCATGCATCTACTGTTTCAGTGGATTATCTTTATAGAGAGTTGAATTTGGGTGGCATTCCTTCACTCCTAGCACCTGAGGATGTGAAAGGAAATGTTGATTTGATGGAGAGACCATTCTTGATGATGCTTCAAGAGATGCAAGAGACACATGTCTGCTTCTCAACTTGATTTTGATCACTTGGAAATACCCTTGGTCCTCCTTCAGTATGGTGAGAAACAGTGGCATCTCCTAGTGCCACTTGATACTTGTCACATGCACAACAATGCAGGGGAGTTCCACTTGAGCACTTTGAGTGGGACAAGTGATAGCAATGTGAGCCATGGGATTGGGGTGTCATTTGCACATGTGGAGTTTCACATCTTGTTGGAGAGGCTCACAGAGTTGATGATTTGCATTGGGATTGGCAAACTTCCCATTTGGTGGATGAATCCTGACATACCATGGAGTGGCATATTGTCACAAGCAGTAGTGATGATGGATGGTATGCAACAGAGACCATCGAATGCAAGCATTGATGGTTTGTTTCAGACACCATTGATGTTTGAGAGGATGCAACTGAGACAATGGGATCTAGGCATTCCTTGGAATGATGGATTGTATTGGATATCATTGATGTCTGTTGGAGTGAAGTACAAGCAATGGGACCCTGGCATTGCTTGGTACGAGTATAGTTACTGGCATTGGTGCAACAGTTTAGTTGCTAGCATTGGAGAGCGAGCCAACCATGATTTCCAAGAGTCCATTTATGTGGAGCATTGGTTCAGTTTCCTCATTAGGGAACCTTATGATGGATGGAAATTTTATTCACTTGCTTGTTGGTTTGGGAGCCTTCAGGAGGTTCCTTATGTGGGGATTATGTAGTGCAGTGGTGGTTTTCATAGTCACCTTGCATTCATCAAGTTCATTTGGGACCCTGGCATTCTTCTCAATTGTTTCAACTGGGTGGAACATACATTTTCAATTGCAGAGGTAGTGCGATCACTCGTTGGGAGATGCTTATATTTAGAGTGGCATAGTGGGAGCATTATGGACCTATTGAGTTTAGCATGGAATTGAATTCCAATGCTAGATATTTCAACAACATATCTTGATGGTGAGAAGTCATTGGTTGGCTTTATGTTTGCTATGGAGTTGATGTCATTACTTGAGGACAAGCAATCTTGGGAGAGGAGGACTTGTAATGTCCCAAAATTTGTCTATGGACCACAATTTCCTAAGTCACCTAGACTTGTTCATGTTTATTCATCTTGGTGGTGATTTGGGTTGATTATTTGCTAATCCTAAGGTCCAAAATCATGAATAATGCCATATTAAAATATATTGGACTAGGGGAAAATGCATTAAGGAGAGGGTGGACCTTAGTTGACTCATCAAATAAACCAAATTCTCCATGTGGTTCGAATTATTGATGAAAATCCTAAGCTAGAAATCCTAAGGTTGGAAATAATCATTGGTGGAGAAAAGTCCAAGGAAGTGCAACTTCTTGCCATGTGAAAAAGAATATTATTGTTGCAGGTTCATTATGAGCTAAGTAAGTGAAGATGGGTCACAAAAATAATTATTTTCCCAAAATTAATATTCATGCACATCCAAATCGAATTGTTGCAAGGCCAAGGAATTTTGGGTCAAAGCACTAGAAATTCAATTAATGAGCCAAATGACCCACTCTCTCATAAATATTCAATAATTAATATTGTATTCAAGATAATATGATAAAATTTTGACCAATTGGTAGTGCCAAGGAATTTGGTGGGATATTTTAAATGTGGACAAACTCAATCCCCCAATTTAAGAAGGTGGAGTAAAAATGTGAGCAATTAATCAAGGAAGTGGTAAAGACAGTGGACAAACTCTATCTTTGATTTGGTGTGGTTCCTTAAAATAAAGAAAGGCGTTGGAAGGGAGAATTACTGGAGCAAGAAGAATTCTTGCAAACCATTTATTATCTAGCACATGGTTTTGGATGGTTGATGGTATTTGCCCCTAGTATTGGTTGGTGGTTATTGGTGAGTGGTTTTGTATGTGGTTTTGCATCAACCAATGTATTGGTTGCTTGTATTGGATATCAATTAAGATAAAAAGGGGGATAGGGTGCATGATTGAGATGGCTTGTTTATTATTGATTTTGTATTGGAGATGCTTATGCATTCTCTTTGCTTGGGTGATGTGCCACTTGCAAGCAGGAGGGAGATGTGCCCCTCTGAAACATTGTAGGTAGTTGATATTCAACCGATGATCAAGGAAGGATACATATAGTCTCTTTCACTGAGATTCAATAGATATTCTACTGCTATTCCTGTACTTTTCCATTTCAATTATTGATGTTGGCATTTCTGCAATAGCTAGCATCCCGTTTCAGTATTGTTTATGCAGTGTTTTTGGTAGTGGTGATGTTGTTGGTGGAGGATGTAACCTATATGAATAATTGTAGTTATATTTGCATCTCTCTGATGTAAATAAATTCCTATGCATATTAATAAAATAAAGTGTGATTATTTTTCTGCAATTCTATGTCTCTCTTCAATGTATTTTCCCTCCTATGCTCAATTTACTAGGAAATATGACTAGTTTTCATTTTGGTTGTAATAACTTGACTTTTGTACATCCAAATCCCATTCTAAAAGTTGATGCAGAAATTAAAAACAAAATTGGACCCATCCCAAGAATTATATATGAAAATCGTGACCTCCTAGTTCCATTAGAAGTCGTTTGGAAACTGCCCAGTTGAGTTGTCCTGAATCTGAGCTTTTCTCCTAGTTTTCAAATCTTGCAATATAAAAGTACTTGATTGAGTCTAGAGACTACTGTGATAGGTTGGCCTTGCTGCAGCATAGTTATCTTCAAATTGCACCAGAAGTAGAGAATTTCCACATAATTCGCGAGGTCATTGCCTCAGAGTCTTTGGCTTTGCCAAAGGGTCGCCCCAGGTGTGATGCACTTCGAAATGTGCAAATGTCAAGGTAATTGCTAAAGTCACGTATGATCCTTGCAGCATAAAATTGACCTATAGGTTCCCATAATCACATTAGAGGTGTCTAATCCCAATCCATGCCTTTGAATTAAAATTCGAGTCCCTCTGGTGCCATCCGAAATTGTTTGGAAAAAAGCAATTTCCTCCTCCTAGTTTTCGATTTTTGAGAACCGAGTCTTGAACTTACCATTTGGTTTTCTAATTGAGGAGATAATACTCCCAAATATCTATGATTTTAAGATTGGGGATATTACATTACCAAGGTGTTGTTGGTAATCCAACGTACTATGTAATTTATTGGCATGATTCCAATAGGGTTAGGAACACTAACTTTACACTACTTTATTTACATTATAAATCATTATCAAAATAGGAGCAAGTGCCCAAAAGTTTTCTAGAGGTCTATTTCCAAGAAAAATAAACTATATATATTTAGATTAACAAAAAAACAAACATATTAAAATCATATCATAAAAACTGGATTGATTAAAAAAAGACATGGAATTTTGGAGCTTCCTTCTGGTAGATATTCATGTGCTAAGGATATTTAAGTCGCATTTCCTCATCTCAGTGTTGTTCCTGTTCATGTTAACTTTATATTCCTCTTGCATTTATCCAATTGTGTTTTCATTGGTTGTTTTTGAGGTTTGGGGTTGAGGAAGATGACCCTTTATCCAGGTTGAAAGACACGCTTTAAGGGAAAGGCATTATCTTTCCAGAACCTGCTTCTACTACAATTTCTAAAGAATGGTGTTCATCATGATTTCATGTTGTCTCTTATTGGCATTGTCATTAAATGCAACAGATAAGAGAGATGTCCTTGTGTCCTTGATAAGGTCCTCATGCCTACGGAGGGACTTCTGTCTCTCAATTTTACAGAAAACGAACAATCCCCCCCCCACACACAACACTAATCACTTTTCAAAATTGTAGCCTCACCATAGTTAATACCAAATTATCCAAGAAAATAAGTTCACGAATAGGAGAACCAAATTTACAGGGGAGGTGAACCAACCTAAAATATGTGATGCCCTATACCTATGTAATATCCCCATTTTGACCGTTAAGATATATTGGCTTTAATTTAAACATTGTATATAGGTGATGTATAATTCCTAGCATGGAGCTCAAGGCCAAGGCCCCGCTAGTGAATGCTCGGATTTAAGAGGCAAGTATTTGACATTGTGTTATCCATGTGCTATTAAGCCATGGAAATTGTAAAATCATGTAAATATCATGCAATAAAAACACCAAGGGGATGGATATGGATGCAACTAAATGAGGGGGATATGTGTATCCACTAGGGAGAGGTGAGGAGGTTGTGGGATTGAACCATAAGTTTCCATATGTCACCTTCGGAACCCACCTTTGACTGTCATAGCTGTCATTTAATTCTGTGTAAGGATGACTGCAAAAAACTGCTCATGAGGTTGATGGAGTATGGGCAGCCTTGAAATCCGTACTGAAGGGTATGGGCTCGGTTTGTTTGACCCATAATTAACTCCATCTCATGGGAGGACGTTTTCACTCATCCCCAGGTCATAGGGAATCATTAAAGCTTCAGTTGGGAGGGGACGCAGACCCAGCAAGGAAAAGAACCTGAAATCGCGATTTGGGAGAAATCCACGATTTGTAGAGCCAAGATCACTCAGAAATCCGCGTGGGAAGTAAAATCCATTAGGGAATCCACACACCCAAAACTTGGGGCAATTTGGAGAATGTTGGATGCCTAGGAACCCATAGAGAAACCCAGATTTGATAACCAAAACCCAGTCACGGGACAGAGCCTTTCGGCCGTAACCCTGAGGAGATCCAAACGTGGATGACAGTGCGAAAGAGAGAGCAAAGGTTGGAATTGCTTGATAAACCCGGTGAAGACTGTTTGATTGCGTTGGAGATGTATGTAGCTCTGTGGTTGAGCTCACTGGCTTAGCTTCCTCCTCCCTTGTCTCTTGTCATGCTTGATAAACCCAACTGTGTGTTGGCTTAGCATGACTATTGGTGTGAAACCAAGGCTGTGAGTAAACTTGGGTAGTTCCTCCTTAGTGGATACATAGCCCCATCTCGGTGGTGGTCTCTAAGTGCTGAAAGAATACAGGTCAGGAAGAGACCTATGGTTGGGTTGGAATGTTGCAATGCATAGCCAGTTGCTTCGTCGTTTCAATTAAAAGATAAGTGTTTCCTGTTGCCTCTGATTATGCCATTTCTATATACATGAATGATTGTTTGTTTATGTCAAAATGCATGGAGAGATCCAGCTGATTGATGGAACTGAATACTTGTATTTATGTTGTTATTATGCCTATGATGAAATGTTGGTAAATGTATTATGAGTGTGGGTTAATGTGGTTTAATTCAGCTGTGTTTATTTGAGTATGCAAATACATCTATGTGTTTTATTTATATGTATATTTGTTCATTGATGAATAGGGATAAGTTTTGTTGAGGTCCTGAATGTGCAAGAGGTTCAGTTAGTACTTTGGGAAGGAAATAGACAACCCCCTATGGTATTCATGCTTCCCCTGTGGATCAAATGAAAGGCAAGGCTATGACTGAGTAGTATGAGAGCCCCTTAGAGAGTGGTGAAGAGGCCTTGATGAAGTTTGGGGCCACATTTTGGGTTGGAATAAGGACAGGATCAGAGTCATCGGGTGTGGCTAAGGATTATGCAATTTCATAGGGCTCGCCGAGATCTTTCCAAAGGTACCAAATTTTCCCACAATGGACTTAGGATGAAGAAGATATCATCCTGAGAAGTTGGCTGTAACAGGGGTATTTGGCCGACTTCCGACCTTTCGAACCCGTAGTGTGGATTATGGATCCCGGAAGACAGAGGCGTGAATTCTCGACGTGGTGCTTGGGAATTCTAACTTCCGACTCTCGCAAGCCGTATTGCGGAGTGCGGAAGTTAGAGGAGTAATTACTCGGGGTTGTGATTTCAGAGTTTCGACTTTCCGACTCCCACAAGACGAATTGCGAACTGCGGAAGTCGGAGGCGTGTTTCGTCAATGCCGTGTATTTGGAACTGCAGAAGTCGGAGAGGAGTTTCTTTGAAACCGTGTATTTGGCGTTCCAACTTTCCGAGCCCCGCATCGCGGATTGCGGAAGTCGGAGAGGAGTTTCGTCGACGCTGTGTATTTGACATTCCGACTTTCTGAGTCCCGCATCGCGGATTGCGGAACTGTAGAAGTCATAGAGGGTTTCGTCGACTCCGTGTATTTGACGTTCTGAATTTTCGAGTCCCACATCGCGGATTGCGGAACTACAGAAGTTGGAGAGGAGTTTCGTCGACGTCATGTATTTGGCGTTCCGACTTTCCGAGTCCTGCATCGCGGATTGAGGAACTGCGGAAGTCAGAGAGGAGTTTCGTCGAAGTTGTAAAATTGGTGTTCCGAATTCCGACTTCCGCCTTGCGGCTTGCAGAATTGCGGATTGCGAGCTGAGATCGTTGCAGCTGTGTAAAAGAACATAGTTTGGATTCTTTGAGGAAAAAAAAATAGTAGCAAGTTGTTCTAAGGAGCTCCCCCTTCACCTCTAAAGGACACCGAGGGGACCGAGGACGTGATAGATGATATTAGAGCCCAAGGTTGCAGCACTGGGGTTGCTTGGGCCAAAGTATGAGTTACAGGCAGGTAACCAGAATTTAAATGAGGTGCACGGGCATACAATGTGCCTTGAAGGACTCCATATGGAGTTGGAATTGAACAGATTGCAATGTTGATAAAGAGGGAAAATTCTCACCTTAATCTATTTCTGTTTATAGCATAAGAATTGCATGCTAGGAAAGTAGCGAGTGTAAATGTCATGCATGTGTATATGTCTCGAATTGCTTCTTGGTGGGAAAATCATAGCTAATGATCCCTTGTGTGCTTGATAGAGATGTCATGAATTGGACCAGCTATGATATGGAATAGGAATTCCATGCTATGATGAGGAATTGGAGAGGGAGAATTCCTCAACTTTTCTCTTTTTGTTATATTTACATTTTCTGAGTTTTATATATATGATATTATGGCATAGGAATGTTGAAAATGAAAAAGATTAGATAGATGAAATGTGTATGCATAGTAGGCATATCAAGAGGTAATGCATATTGCAGGTAAACTTATGTGTACTTGCATATGGTATTGCATATTGATAAAAGTTTTTAATGCGCACATTACATTTCAATTTGAATGCACACCTAACAAGGATGCACACCCACTAAAGGGATTGTGGGAAAAGCCTATGCTGCATGTCTGTGATTCTTGCAATGTTGCACAAAGATATGTAGAAAAGATTTTTGAGATGCCTTGCTTACACTTTGCTTTGAGAAATGATGAAAGTGTTATTTCTGGTGGTTCTTCATTTTACCAAGATGATATCCTAGGTACCATGGTAAACATAACATATCCAAGTTTGTTGGAAACCACAACAAAAAGACTAAGATAATAGAAGCATGGTTGAAGATGTTGATGATGATATTACATATGACTAGCAGCCTTGTGAAGAAAGGTTGGAGCACAAATCCATGATCGAGAGGTTGGTGGAAGGACTGTGTAGCCCTTGGTAAGAGGCCAGTTGATCAGGTAACATCAAATATGCTGATGGAAACCATGCTGGTAATGTTTTATTTATACTAATTGTATAAATGTTGAGAAATGATGGGTAAGAATCCCTTTAACCATGTTTTAATCATCATAAAATGGTATGCATGCAATAGTGAATGCATTTATGTGAATGACATCCCACAGGGTATGGTGGGGTATGTGGTAGTAAAGGAAATGAGCATTATACCATGTAACTGTTTAAAATTTTGAATGCATCCATAAGAAGTAAGAGCATGCCATGTGTGAAACCATGAGGATGTTGGGTTCTGAAGCCTGCAGTGCTCAACAAGTATCCCATGAACTCCCTATTGGTGTTAATTTGGGATGAAATCTCTTTTCCAACAACCAAGGAGTGAGAAAACTCCTGATGTGTTGTTCGAGTGGAGAAGGAAGACACCAAATAATGAACGAAGTGATTGAGGAGATAGCTGGGTATGGTGCTAAAGCATTAGCTAGGATGTCAAACTTACCATGGCAGGACACATGTATTGGCACAATTTTTTTTAGAGAAATGGAAGAGTGCATTGGGTGAATGTACATTAAGATATTATTTAGGTCTTGTTCATTAAGCATGCATATGTGTGGTTACATATATGTTAATATGCATTGTGTGGATGCATGGTTGTAGTATACATTTCATTGAAATTAGATAATAGATGAAATGGTAGAATTATTGAAAATTCTAAGATCCTTTCATGAGATGCTATGGGGAAAGAATTGCATGAAGAAGGTAGTTGTGTTTGATGGGCTACCAGAGTGCTCTATTGGGGGGATAGAGTTGCATGAATGGATATGATTATGTGCATGGATACTCACCAAGTGTTTGGCTGATTGAATTTTAGATTGGAGATTTTGCTAATAATTGTTAACGACTGTTTGGCTAATTCAGAATTGTGTCAGGAGGACACCATGCAGGGAGACCATGTGCTATGGCCTGTAGAAGCCAAACTCCATGGGAAGGATCCCATGCTATGGAAATGGGTTTCGGGTGAAACGTCATTGCAAATTTTGATGATGTCTCATATGAACTGCTTATTGGTAAGCAACGCAGGTGAGATGGTAAAGTTATGCCAATAGGGCATTCTTTGTTTATAAAACAAGAAAGGGATTGGGGTAACAATCCCGAGGGACTGTTAACTCATTGAAGGGAGCCCCATTCCTTGCGAAAGGAAGAGAAAATACATCTGCAAACCGATAAGTATTTTGTAACCCTGGCTGAGAATATGCATGTCTAATTATTAGAATTAATATACAGAGCATGTTTTTATTTTAGATTGCTTGAGTGTGATTAGGGCCTACATGACTTACATCAGAAAGGGGTGCACACCTTTTGGGTGTTGTGTTGTGTTATGGTTGTCAACAATGACTACACCCTAAGGGAATGGACGCATTCCTGGTGTTTCAATATTAGAGAGTGAATTTGTATGAAGTATGTTACAATTTTATATCAGCGATACTAACGAGCTTACTTACCCATCTTGTGTTGTCAAGTATTACACATGCAATTGGTGATGCATGCTAGGAAGCAAAGTGAGGTGGGTGTCGAGACTGGCAGGAATGCATTGAGATGTCTATGGCTCCGTAGTAGAGTCCTTGACTTGGAAATGGTTATGGTGCAGTTTCCTTCCATTGGCCTTTTGACCTAGACATAAGTGTTGGCTTGGAAATGGAGAGGGAAAACCAGGTATGGGACTGGTTTGGCACCATAAATGCTTGGTAAATCTAGACGGTGCACTGGTTGAGCATTGAATGTTGTAGAGAAGCCTACGTGTTGGCCAAACATTCCTTAAATGCCTAATAAAATCAGTCATCATACTGGCTTGGCATTGGCTATTTGAATGATTGTGGTGCAGCCTGCGTGCTGGCCCAACATTCGTTATTGTATCCACAGACGATCCAAGGCTTGTAAATCAAAGAAGGACCCTGTGGAATAACGTGAAGACATCCAATACATATAAGTATTTGGTTATCTGCAGCTTCTTGATTATTTCATGTGAATATACGTGTGAATATGATTCGGCTATGGTTTTTAAAATCTTGTTTAGAGATAAATCCTATGAAAATGAACTTGACATGTGAATTGACACAATGTTTGAGTGTAGGTATTGTTGGAAGCAAGAAACTTGAAGGCATCCTAAGGATGCATGTGCACATGTGACTGTCCTAGAGAGCTCAGTATGAGTATCAATGGAAGTGGTGCCAGTGGAGTTGTGTGGGTCCTAGCAACCAAAGGTTTTGTGGAAACCATGGGGTTGGGTTCCCTGGATGAGAATCCTTGGACATACCTTAGACACCAAGTGTCATCGCCAAAACAAGAAAAATGCGAGTCAAGCATTCACATTTGAAGTGAAAGAGACCAAGGAGCATGGAACCACAGTTGTGGTGGGACTTCGTATTAGAAAAAGATTAAGAGGGAGAAACTCTTACTCTTCTCTTTCCTTTTTTATTAATGCATTTTAGAGACAAAAAATTGTTGAATGCATGTCAGGGATGAAATTTGATTGTGTTTATCTTGCTTGAAATGAATTGTGAATGTTGAATTAGTCAATTCCCTGCGAAAGGATGAACATGAATGAGTTCATTTGTATGTTGGACAAGCATGAAATGTGTGGAGGTCTCATGGATAAAGCATGAAATTTCCATGTCAATTGGGCAAGTAATTGTCTGATCTTAATGCTTATGTTATGCTTGGCCTAACAAAATTTGTAATTATGAATTTCACAGGTGAAAATGAAATCAATTGGTTGCAGCTGTTACAAGCCAAGTGTTGCTAGTAAGCAAAGTGTGGACAGTTGTGCACATTAACCATGGCAGCAAACCAAAAGTTACTGGATTGGCTGGAAATCTTCTGCAAACAATTTCCAAGACCCAAGAAAATCTTGAGGAAATGCTCAAGCTACAAAAGCAACAGAATGAGATGAACCACAAGGTTTTGCATGACTCTATTTGTCTGCAAAATGAGGTAAAAGGCATTCTAGAAGCTATCAGCAGTGGAAAGGATAGCATTCCAATGAAGAGGCAGTCACCCAATCATCCCATTAAGAAATGCTCAAGCCTGGAAGACTCGAGGGAAATAGAACAGGTAAAGAAAAAGCAACCACTGAAATGTTGGGTATGTGGAGGAAATCATTGCCTCTGTAACTGCCAAACAAAGGACAACAAGAAGAATTGTAGCCATTTAGTTTCCAGACTTGTTGATCAATTGGAAGGTAAAGAAAACGAAGGGATTTCTATAGAGCTGGAAGGTCAAAGCCAGCAGGAGGAGCCTATAGAAACCAAGGACTTGGTTCTGGAAGCTCAAAGTAAAAATGAAATGCAGGACAAACCTGCCACATTTTGTGAATTTTGGACATGTGTAAATTGTGTATGTATTCCTATGTATTGGAACATCGATGACGGTGTTATTCTAAGGGGGAGGGAAATGTAATATCCCCATTTCGACCCTTAGGATATATTGGCTTTAATGTAAACATTGTATATATGTGATGTATAATTCCTAGCATGGAGCTCAAGGCCAAGGCCCCGCTAGTGAATGCTCGGCTTTAAGAGGCAAGTATTTGACATTGTGTTATCCATGTGCTATTAAGCCATGGAAATTGTAAAATCATGTAAATATCATGCAATAAAAACACCAAGGGGCTGGATATGGATGCAACTAAATGAGGGGGCTATGTGTATCCACTAGGGAGAGGTGAGGAGGTTGTGGTATTGAACCATAGGTTTCCATATGTCACCTTGGGAACCCACATTTGACTGTCATAGCTGTCATTTAATTCTATGTAAGGATGACTGCAAAAAACTGCTCATGAGGTTGATGGAGTATGGGCAGCCCTGAAATCCATAAGGCATGGTATGGGCTCGGTTTGTTTGACCCATAATTCACTCCACCTCATGGGAGGACGTTTTCACTCATCCCCGGGCCATAGGGAATCATTAAAGCTTCAGTTGGGGGGGGACGCAGACCCAACAAGGAAAAGAACCGAAAATCGCGATTTGGGAGAAAGCCACAATTTGTAAAGCCAAGATCGCTCAGAAATCCGCGTGGGAAGTAAAATCCATTAGGGAATCCACACACCCAAAACTTGGGGCAATTTGGAGAATGTTGGATGCCTAGGAACCCATAGAGAAACCCGGATTTGATAACCAAAACCCAGTCGCGGGACAGAGCCTTTCGACCGTAACCCTGAGGAGATCCAAGCGTGGATGACAATGCGAAAGAGAGAGCAAAGGTTGGAACTGCTTGATAAACCCGGTGAAGACTGTTTGATTGCATTGGAGATGTATGTAGCTTTGTGGTTGAGCTCACTTGCTTAGCTTCCTCCTCCCTTGTCTCTTGGCATGCTTGATAAACCCAACTGTGTGTTGGCTTAGCATGACTATTGGTGTGAAACCAAGGCTGTGAGTAAACTTGGGTAGTTCCTCCTTAGTGGATACATAGCTCCATCTCGGGGGTGGTCTCTGAGTGCTGAAAGAATACAGGTCGGGAAGAGACCTATGGTTGGGTTGGAATGTTGCAGTGCATAGCCATTTGCTTCGTGGTTTCAATTAAAAGATAAGTGTTTCCTGTTGCCTCTGATTATGCCATTTCTATATACATGAATGATTGTTTGTTTATGTCAGAATGCATGGAGGGATCCAACTGATTGATGGAATTTAATACTTGTATTTATGTTGTTATTATGCCTATGATTAAATGTTGGTAAATGTATTCTAAGTGTTGGCTAATGTGGTTTAATTCGGTTGTGTTTATTTGAGTATGCAAATACATCTATGTGTTTTATTTATATGTAGATTTGTTCATTGATGAATAGGGATAAGTTTTGTTGAGGTCCTAATGTGCAGGAGGTTCAGTTAGGACTTTGGGAAGGAAATAGACACCCCCCTGTGGTATTCATGCTTCCCCTGTGGATCAGATGAATGGCAGGGCTATGACTGAGTAGTATGAGAGCCCCTTACAGAGTGGTGAAGAGGCATTGATGAAGTTTGGGGCCACATTTTGGTTTGGAAGAAAGACAGGATCAGAGTCATCGGGCGTGGTCGAGGATTATGCGATTACATAGGGCTCGCCGAGAGCTTTCCAAAGGTACCGAATTTTCCAAAAATGGACATAGGATGAAGAATATATCGGCTTGAGAAGTTGGCTATAACAGGGGTATTTAGCCGACTTCCGACCTTCCGAACCCGCAGTGCGGATTGCGGAAGCTAGAGGCGTGAATTCTCGGCATGGTGCTTGGGAATT
Source organism: Larix kaempferi (assembly GCA_027924585.1). Taxonomy (NCBI): domain Eukaryota; kingdom Viridiplantae; phylum Streptophyta; class Pinopsida; order Pinales; family Pinaceae; genus Larix; species Larix kaempferi. The sequence goes on from BSBM01000756.1 coordinate 5,498,398, forward strand.
CCAACTTCCAACTCTCACAAGCCGGATTTTGGAGTGTGGAAGTCGGAGGAGTAATTGCCTAGGGTTGTGATTTCAGAGTTCCGACTTTTCGACTCCCGCAAGCCGGATTGTGGAGTGCGGAAGTCGGAGGCATGTTTTGTCAACGCTGTGTATTTGGCGTTCCGACTTTCTAAGTCCCGCATCGCAGATTGCGGAACTGCGGAATTCGGAGAGGACTTTCGTTGACGTCGTGTATTTGGCGTTCTGACTTTCTGAGTCCCGCGTCGTGGATTGCGGAAATGTGGAAGTCGAAGAGGAGTTTCGTCGACACCGTGTATTTGACGTTCCGAATTTTGGAGTCCTGCACCACAGATTGCGGAACTGCGAAAGTCAGAGAGGGTTTCGTCGACGCTGTGTATTTAACGTTCCGACTTTCCAAGTCTCGCATCGCGGATTGCGGAACTGCGGAAGTCGGAGAGGAGTTTCGTTGATGTCGTGTATTTGGCGTTCCGACTTTCTGAGTCCTGCATCGCGGATTGTGGAACTGCAGAAGTCATAGAGGAGCTTCGTCGACGCTGTAAATTGGTGTTTCGACTTTCGACTTCCGCCTTGCGGCTTGCGGATTGCGAACTAAGATCGTTGTAGCTGTGTAAAAGAGCATAGTTTGGATTCTTTGAGGACAAAAAAATAGTAGCAAGTTGTTCTAAGGAGCTCCCCCATCACCTCTAAAGGACACCAAGGGGAACGAGGACGTGACAACCTACAAAATTTGTTTCCCAGAGCCCTGAATTCCACACACCTTAGTTGTTCCACCAATAACACAAACCCTAAACCCTGTGATGCCCTATGCAGGCCAATTCTACTGCTCAAAGCCTTGAACACTCACCACGTTTGTTCAAGAATCAACAACACGGTGCCATTTCTTCCGATGTCGTCACATCCCATTCACTACCAAAACAATTAGATCATTCTAGAGACAAACAAAAATCTTAGCATTGCAATTCACCATAAATCCCCCCAAATCATCCCTGGATTTGTCACAAAGGACACTACGATTTCACACGACCCCATTAATTTCCCACACTCCTCCCACAGAGATCACATGCAGGGTTGATAAGATGAACTAAAGTGGCGATAAAGAGATGGCGTGGTGTGATGTTCCTTTATGATTCCTTGAACTTGAATTACCTTTCCTTGGTACACTTGACGATATGTGGAAGGCATGCAAATTAATGAATGGTTTATTATTGATTTGATGGTTAATTAGGGAATGAGGGTAGTTCATACTCCCCATTACTTTTGATAATTCTATTAACCCAAGTGAGAAGTGGAATTTGCGAGCTCTTTGGCATGTCTTTTGTTAACCCTTAAGACATGATAAAAGTTAATGTTTTCAAAGCGCTCTACTTCGCTCTTGGCTCTCTCAATAATTCTTGCCAAATTGCCATTAGCAGGTTTGCATGTGTTTACCATAAACCTTATGACAATTGAGGAATCTCCAATAACTATAATGCTCTTGATTATGTTAACGTCTATAAGTTTGAGTCCTTGGTACAATGCAAGTGCTCCAATTGGGTTATTTGAAGCTATTCCTAGGCCCCATTCAGACCTAAATTCCTAGTTTTCTTTGGGATCGTAAACAATCACCCTAGCACTGTCACATTATAATAATTATTACAAACTAATCATTAGTTTAAAAAAACCCAAAATAAGTAGTATTTTTATACTAAACAGGCCAAGGAAAACAACTAAATTCTTACAGTCCAAAAACATGGCTATTATGCTCCAATCTCCGTAGAGCAACATCACAACATATATCCTCAACATTCAAACCTATTGTTGTGCTTGCACCTTTCACAAAATACTCAAAACTATAGTCTTATAAACTACCCTATGAAAACAGTACAAGTGAAAAACATAGAAATAAAAGGCTAAGAGAAGGCATGGTTGTCGTGTCCTTTGTCCATATGATTTTCCTCCTTAACTGGCCCTTGTGTACTTGGCATTTCCAAAGTTGCCATGGTTATTTGTTGCACAATGTCCTCTTCAATCCTCTTCGAACCTACAAAGTAAATATTCTGAGACTGAGTGCCTTGAGCTAAGCCCGAGATAATGTTGAAGTGCATCTTAGAATCGCTAGCCAGCTTGTCTAATTTCCCCCTTGTTCCCTCACTCGGCTTTCTAATTCATCTTGCCTAACATCCTGCTATGAAATGTGAGGTTATAAATTCAATTGACCCCTTAATTCCCTCCATTTGAGAGTTCAATCTACGCCTCATTCTCTTCATCTCTCGAATGTCACTAAGACCATCCCCCCCAATTGCTCCTCAATTTGTAGGACTAGCCATTGCACACACACACACACAGCTTCGAAAACTAGAAATCCCCACCCCAACAAAGATCTCGTCCATGCACAAATTTGAAATCACATAAAAAGAAACAAAGCACCTAAATTTCTACATTATTTTCATCACAGTAAAAGCATTTCTTCAACCCTTTATTTCTATCTTGAAGACAACACAAGAACAAAGGAACGCAAGCATAATTCTTACCTACCAATGCTTTCCAAAATCTTTGGAATACACTTCATGTTTCACACCCTCTTGGAACATATTTCCATTGCTTCCCAAATTCATCCATGCCCCTAGAGATATCCCACTTGTTGAAGACGAAAGCAAACAAAGTGCCATGAGGAAGCCAACCAACAAAGGAGGGTAGGAGAGAACGAGGGAGCCAAGAACATAAGGGAGTGTTATGTTTCCCTCACTTGTCATTAAAGATACATGGAGTCCCATACCGTGGAGAAGACAAGCTTGCCATGCGTGAAGCATGCCAATAGATTCAAATCCCATTATCAAAGTGCTTGTGCAATATTTCCTCTACTCCATATATAAAAATCTAGGGGAGCCAACTACGCTCTAGAAGGCCCCCATTTTTCACAAATAACCCCTGTCCAAATGAACCACGTCATTAATGAGCTTGTCTACTACATTATTATTATGTCTTCTGACATGCATAATATTAACTTCCTTTATTTGCTTGAGACTCCATATAATTCTTTCATATGTTCTACTCATGATGAATCCCTGGACAATTTTCTTCCTTGATTGATTGATGACCAAAAGTGAGTCTTAAGTTCGATAATTTCCAACCATGTATACAAAACGTAAAGTTCTTCCTAATTGCTAATCATAGTTCCCATCCCCAAAAGAAAGTCAATTCAATTTTTCTATTGGGATCCAAAATATATATATATATATATATATATAATAATTTTGAATATTTAATATTAAAAAACATAGCTTTTTTAAGTATCATTAATATATATTAATTTTGCATTCTTGATATTGTTATTACATATTCTAGATAAATTTTGTGACCCATATGAAATTCACAGTGGTAAGAGCATTGATATATTTGATTAAAATGTTGAGCTTTCGTAGTAATGAAAGTCGTAAATGGGATGAGAACATTGGCATATTTTATTAAAATGTTAAGCTATGAATACCAATAAAGTTTACTGTATGCAAATGTTGAAGTAATATAAATTTGATAAATAAATTGAACCACCACAACAATAGTAAGACACGTGGCAAGGATCCCAAATGGAATTTAAAATGTGTCAAGTTATGAAGAAAGCATTTCATTACTATTCTCGATCAAATCCAAGCCTACTATTTATTTGTTTATCCAAATCAAGAAGTCCATTCAGTTGAGTGATCCAAATATGATATTGAGCAAGAGAGGGATGGTAGTTTTCAATCACATGAACATATAAGAACTGGTGAGTTCGTGAAGAGTTTCATCGAATTATTGCATCTGCCATCAGTGTATTTTGCTGTCATTAAGCTTCATTCTAGTGTTCACTGCTTCCATCAGTAAGCAGACTGTCGTTCATTATTTTCAGAATGACATTGTGCGCACTGCTTTTGTGCATTTATACTTCATGTGCATGCTTGTTAGTTAGCATGGTTTCTTTAGTGTTATATCATATAATTAATACTCTGTTCAATTGCTTAGTTGTCAACATCGCACGCTTTACTCCTCGTTATTGATGTAGCTGTTAATTGTTTTATTACTTCATTAATATTTTATTATTTAGTCTTAATCGTTGTCTTAATGTTAAGGTTAGAGTTTATTTTTATCTAGTTAGTATGATATTCCTAGTGATGCTAGCATAGTTGATAATATCTGCCATATGTAACTATATGAATATGCATGCAAGATGCATTCTTATGCCTTTTTATCTCCTCCACTGTTCTGATCTTCTGCTGGTGAAGAGTGGCCAAAACCATTACACCAAGCCCTACCCATGCCACTACATCTCATGACAGAGGTTTCAAGCATCTCAGTGACCTGTCTTTGGTTTCGTCCACTTCCTATCACCTGTAAGTTGGTTGGCAGCTTGAGATTGCAAGGCATGCCAAACGTATGAGTTTGTGTACCTTCTAGGCTGAGTATCACCCTAAACCCTATAAATCATAGGTTTCCCCTCTAAGTTGAAAGTTGATGGGTTTCAAGCATCTCAGTGACCTGTCTTTGGTTTCGTCCACTTCCTATCACCTGTAAGTTGGTTGGCAGCTTGAGATTGCAAGGCATGCCAAACGTATGAGTTTGTGTACCTTCTAGGCTGAGTATCACCCTAAACCCTATAAATAATAGGTTTCCCCTCTAAGTTGAAAGTTGATGGTTTGGTGTTTCTACTTGCTATGCATGCGATCAATGTCTTCTTAAAATATAGTCCACTTGTTTATAATATTTATATGTTTTATTTAATTTTGGCTTTGTCTCAAGCTTGCTTTTTGCTTGGCAATACCAATCGGAAGCCCATCGAAAATGGCTTATTATTATTTTATACGTTGGACATGTATGGTACTCTTCAAGAACAACCCTAAATCATATAATTGTTTTGTATCGTTTTATCATCAATGGTTTTGCATAATAGGAAAAGGGCAGAGCAAGGTAGTTTGCACAGTAGGAAAATAGGATGTTGCACTATGCCTTTAATGATTTTGCAACTAATAATAATTTTAACCTTGCCGCATATCTGAAAACATTGCATTTGACTTCGTCTCTCTTGAACTTGTGGTGTTGTTAACTATGGTTGTTGGATTTGACACCTAATTCATACAATTCTAATTCAAGGAAGCTATGAAGCAATCGTCATAGAGAAGGAAGCTGCAATCCAATGGAAGCCTAGACTAGTGAATTGCTACTACCCTATCCACTGCTCAATGAACTGAAATAGGGAATTTCCATAGTAAATAGATTGCTCTATGATATGAAACAAAGAATTTCCAAAGTAAAATTCTATTCGATAGCTTATAAGTTATAAATGAAGTATTTTCCATAACTACTCAAGTGTTGTATTTTGTGCCGCAATAAAGACACAAAATCTAAATTACTTCAACTTGGTTTTAGTTTTTATTCTTGATGGCGGTGGACTAGTTAGTTGCTTCCATGGTCATTCAGTGCACTGCAACGCATAACCAACACCCAGCTGTGATTAATTTGGGAGGAAGAAAAATACCAAGCTATTTTACATCAAAATAACGAAAAAAGAGGGAAATACAAATCACCTCTAGAGAGATGGGAGCTCGTTGTTGGGTGGACGAGGATTGAAGTGTTTGTAATTTGTAAAAGGAGGGCCATTTAGTAGGGTTTGCTAGGTATTTCCCTAGGTCAAACATTGGATATGACAAGAAATTTAAAGTGCACTGCAACACATAACCAACACCCAGCTGTGATTAATTTGGGAGGAAGAAAAATATTTATTGCAAACATTATAAACATGGGTGAGAATATTTATACAAACTTTGGAGAGAGCAAAGCTTGTGATGAGACTTCAAATACATTTACTAATAAAATTTCAAAGAATATAAATTTTTTTATTTTATATAAAAGTATTTGTATTTTATATTAGAGATTGTACAAAAATATCATAGGTCAAACTAATACCAAATCAATACTACCTTGAGCAGGAAATAATAAGAATGAATCATATTGTACTTTAAATAAATAAATTAAAAAAAATGTCTTGAATAATTACAATTATATAATATCAAAACTAATTGCATTTGATTAATATTTTATTTTAACAGATAAAAAACTATCTGTTATTGCACCGAGTGAAACGAGGTGCTCTACAGCCCAGTATGGGGGAGATGTTCTAACGTGTATGTAGTGTTATATCTAATAAAACGTAAAAAGTAATTTAACGTAAAAAGTGATTTTTTTAATTAAAAAATAATTAAAAAAATTCATGTCGGCTAAAATATTATGAAAAGTAATTAAAAAATAGATATCGTTTATAAAATAAAAACTTAAAATTTAAACCCGGATCTATAAATCAAGAGAGATCAAATTTCTTGAGTTTAAATTTAAAAAAAGAAATACACCTCAAGAAATTGGATCCCTCTCAGTGCTTGATAGATACGGGTTTAAGATGGATCTATGCTGGTTCATATAGAATCAAGATAGACTAACATCATTCACAAGTAGTGAACTCGAGGACTGAACAGTCGATTAATTGCATTTGATTATATTCCAGCAAGAAATATCTCAAATCTAATTAATTTGAATCCAAAAATATAAAATTACAATTGTTAACCATCTTTGATGTGGAATTGATCAGATCCCTGTTTGGGCTAGATCAACCTTTTCCATTGAAGTCAAATGTTCAGAACGTATTAAATGGATAGAATGTTATAATCACAAAATTACTATCAATGGAACAGAATGTAATTTAGTTGTACAGGGTACAGATTTACAATGCAGAATAATTAGCTTCCCTGTATGAAGTTGCCCAAGGGAGAGCTTGAACTACATTCTAAAGGCTAGTTGTACAGGGTACAGATTTACAGTGCAGAATAATTAGCTTCCCTGTATGAAGTTGCCCAAGGGAGAGCTTGAACTACATTCTAAAGGCTACAGAGAAAGGTAATTCTGGACATGTTAGAATATTCTAATTTCTAGCAATACATTTCTGCAATTTCACCAAGGCCTGTCTAAAGCTCCACCACGAAGGCGCCTCGCCAGTTGTAAGTCTCTGGGCACTGAAATAGTAAGAACATCAATTCCACTGGACAGTCCATATGAAGATGTAATATCTAGATGTCTACAGAAAAAATAATTTTCAACAAGTGAAAATACTGCTAAATTTTTCAGTTTAACAAAGTTGACAACACATGTGTAATGGCATCATGCTGTTATGTCAGAGCAAAGTCATCAGTTAAGTGCGGAACAAAGAATACAAGAGAAGCAAGACCATGAACAAAAATCAATGGGACCATGAGTTCTTGTAGCTTCATACAGAAATTGATGCAAATATGAAAGCACAAAAAAATGTTGCTCCAATGATGGTTATAACTTGTCTTCGAATGGCTAGAAAGAAAATACTTCCCAGACAAAGCTATACTTGCATAAAGTTATTAAGGTCCACAAGACATTTGCATCAACTCTACATCACTGCATACCTCATGGAACTCTATATCAGTTTCAATGGACACAAAAATATTCTAACGGGAAGTTGTAATGAAAAAGTAGGATGTACATAGGAAAACTTAAGAAAAATACTGCTTTTACCATAACGCAAAAGACTGGATGCAACAAATCATAAGAAAGAGTGGCCATTTTGAATGGTAATTAACAAAACTGAGATCATGTGCCCTAAAATAAATCTAAGTTTGATTTTTCCTTATAAGCATTTCTATATTTGTCAGCCATTGAAACACGAGTAAAGTAAGGATGCCTATTAAGATTAATTGGGGTGGGATGTTGAAGTAACAGGCAAGCGTGGTCAAAATCAGTATTTTAAAAATCGGTTGAGTCGGACTTGGCCAAGTTCACCAAGTCAACTGTCATCTGATTTAACTCAGCCTCCAAATCAGTTTAGGGGCTGGTTCGGTACCAAACCGATCCAACTCAGGGAAGTTTGTACCTACTCGACTGAGTCCATACCGATCTGGCACCTCAACCAATTGTGTAATATATTTTAAAAAAAAATTAACTAACTTCAATAAGTGTTCAAACTTCAAATACATTAACCTAAATGAGTGTATAGTTTAAGGCATTTGCAAAAGCAGAAGGGCAGCCACCAAGCAATGTTAACTGTGAGAGCTGTTTCAGATGAAATAAGGCATCCTAGTAGTAAGGGCACCACCACATTTTTTAATCAGTCATTTATTGAGGCTGGAAGATACAGCCCATGAGCTTAGAGATTGGTGGCCTTAAGCAGTTTCTCAGGCCATAAAGATGCTTCTAATTGAGCTGCTATGGTTGGTTTGGAGGGTTCATACCCCCATCCACTTCAATTTTAAAATCCCCAGTAACCATGGTGGACCATTTTGATATATTCACCCTTATATGGTATATACAGGAGAAAACTTTGCATATTTTGTTTCTAATGGTTTTGATACACAATGTGGATAAACCGACACACTATGAGAAATACAATTCTCTAAGAATTTCTAAGATTATATAATAGTTTTAATTATGATGAAAATGAAAGAAACAGATGATTGAATTTTTTTGTATGTAACATATAAGGCAACTGCCTAATATAAAAGGTTCCAAGAAAGTTCTAAAGCGTGTAATTGATAACTTAGAAAGTCTTCAAGTTCAACTTACTTATTGTAACACGCTTTGCATGAATCGCACACAAGTTTGTGTCCTCAAATAGATGGACAACATAATCCTCAGCTGCCTGCAATATTTATATAATAAAATAAATAGTTAGACCTTACAAAATATTACATTCTTACACAGAAGCTACGTTAATATAGAAACATATTATGAATGTAGTTTGAGCCTAGAAGGATTTAAAAGACTGCATATGAAACATCCACTGTAATTTAAGGAGAAATCAACAGCATAAGGCATTCCTCATAGTGGGAAATAAAAATCAATGCAGGTTCCCTGGTTAAAGCTCTGCATGGAGAAAAGGTATTAATTATTTTGAATGGAGTACCAAGGCCAATCAATATACTTTCCAAATACATTGAGTCCTCATAAGGGCTTCATTGGACTTTAAAATTCTGCTAGTTTAAAGAATAAATATATGTTCATTATTGCATCCAACCAAATTAACTAGAAAAAAATCATACATAAGTCACATTGACGGTTTATGCAGAAGTAACATAAATGACAAAGCCAAACACATATGGGTTATGATTCATGAATTGAAATATAGTTCCATGTTTACTTTAACAATGAATCATTTTCTTCAGTTTCCCCTTACCTGGACCTATCATAACTGTAAGATTCATAACTACCAAGCTTTAAATCCTACAAACAATCAGATCCCTGATTATTGGCCTTCAAAACTTATTTGTTTTATTTGGGCCCCACTATGGACCTATTGAACAATTTGAAAGCTAGTTATGCTTCAATTCTATAAACCTCAAGCCATCATGAACCTCCATAATCTAGACACCTAGATATCCTAGATGGTGGATTTGAAGGATTTTAAAGGGACCCAAAATTAAAGGATATGCAAATTTATGTTATGTCCACTAGATATTGGATAACATATTTATTTTCAGAACAATTAAAGAAAAAGCTATTTGTACCTTATAAGGCTTAAGTCCTTGGATGCCCAAAAAGGTCATTACTACACTAATGACACTACGATTGTGGATGGATCTTATGGTGGGAGGTTGATATTCCAGGGATGAGACAAGATGGTGGCCAGAAACAAGGGAAGGGAGGACGGCTTTAAGCGATTTAGAAGTTAGTAGAACTCTCCTGGAAGAGGACCCAATAACACTTGGCTCCAATTGGAAGCTACTGAGCTGGAGAACTTTATCAGATGTGAGAAGCATAACACTAGAGGTGATAGCCAGGATTTGGACTTCGTTGGGTCAAGGAGAGTGATGAGCCCTCCAAGTTTTATTTTGATTATCTGAAAAATAAGAATATGTTGGAGAAGATTATGGGCCTATGCATGCTGGATTGCTGGATGGCATTTTGAAGGAAGACATAGAGGATATAACTAGCAAAGGATTTTTCAAATACGGACAAGTAAACTAAAAGCATGTAATAAATGACCATGTAATTTTGATTGTGTTAATGACAAACCTCTACCATTCCACAAAATAAACCTGTGCTTCGAATACATACTAAGCTCAAAATAACAAACTAAAAATCTGTGAACACGATTCACATATTAAGGTAAAAAATACTCTTACCAAGTTCACAAACTTTCAAATAATATGGGGAATTGGTGAACCCATGAAAAGGGCTATATACCGGAGTGCCTTGTTCAATTACATCCATAAAACTTTATTTTCAAATATTTTAGAATTTAACTATATAAATAGATAATATGAGATAAGATAATTTTGTTAAAGTGCAATTAATGACCACTGAAGTTGGTCAATGGGACTGCCAAATACAATGATGTCAATACAAAGCAGGAGTGCAGAAATGGCTCCTGTTTAGATGCAACATGGCTAAGCAAAAATCTTGTATTTGGGTGCAACATGGCTAAGTAATGTATAGACACTATACATAAAAACAACTTTATTTGCTGCTTATAAAATCATAAAGGGACTTGAATAATTCTTGACTCCTTAGCCCTAGCCAATAAGACAGTAATAAAAGCAATGCTTCCTACTATACTAGACTAATAGACTTAGATCAATGTTTTAGATGTTGTAATGAACTTTGGAGATTTTATAAAAAGCTGATTTGGGAAATGACTGCCCCTTAGAAAGATAAGGAAAGATCCAAAGGAAGGCATTTTATCAAGACTTGAATTTACAGAGAACTTTGAAGGCAAATGCTCAACAAAGGAGAGTATTTTATCACAACTTGAATTTATAGAGAACTTGATAGATATTACAATTTTTGGTATTAGAATGCTGATAATATGAATATACATTTCAAAGATAAATAAAACCCAGGGGGTTAGTTCAACTGGTTGTCACCAATGTTGCTGAGCATTTGGTCAGTTTTGTGCCAGCAGAAGCCTAGTTCAAATCTCCTTGGGTTAGATGCATTTGTCTATGCTAATAGATTTAGGGATACCATCCACGAATGCGGGGAAGCATCCCTTTGTTTTCCCTGTGAGGTCTTCCTTGGCAAAAAAAACATTTCACTATTCAACCATTTCTCCAAAATACATCGTATTCTTTCATATCCATCCCTGAGAAAGTATTCGATCAATTTATAGCTTATAAAGATATGAAAGAAAATATAATATCCATGTTGGAAATGGCAATATCTAGAGTACATTTAGCCTTTATTAGAGATGTTTATGTTTTCCTTATCAACCATCAGACATTGATGCATCCTAAAAAGTAAAAACCTACAATAAGGCATATTGAAAGCATGTCCTTTCTTTTAACATTGACTAACTTACACAATACCTCTTGTATAGCTACTAAGGCCTCCGCAGTCCATCGACTCACCAATTGAGAATGGTACATAGTCAACTCCCTCACCTATATCCACCACAACATAATAAAAAACTGAAACATGCAACACATTGTCCTACACATGTTATCAACATCATTTTGATCATGATATCAAACAAACAACATTTCCTTAGTAATACTTACTATAATATAGACATGATTCTAAAAAAACACTAACATGAATATAGGTATTTTGAACAAAAATAATCAATATAGTAATGTGAAATTTCAGACTAACTAGTAATCAAACTGACAATGCTAAAGGATTAATGGGAACCAACATTATAGATGTAATGAATGAACCGATATCAATATTGTGAACAATAAAAAAGTTTCACACTCCATAAAATGCTCTAATGACTATCGAACAATTGCAATAATGAATCAAGTTCACCATCAAAAATAGGTATCCCTTCCTCCATTGGGATTACCTGTTTTACTATATTTAGGGTGCTATGTTCACATGACAACTTTCAAAACACACTAAAGCCATTATGAATTTATGATGTTACCAATTGAGCTCACTGATGTACTTGCCACATCTGTATGTAATAAATTGTCTTAAAAAATACCTTGATAGATTTGTGATTATTATCAGATGATATTTTGATGCATTTTGAGATTAATGAAGAGCACGAGGAACATTTGCAAATAGATTAAGTGTTGAGGGAAAACAAGTACACGAACATGAATTTTTACCAAGGGAAATTCATTACCTCGATCATCATTTCCAAGATGGAGTGTAGGTAGAATGGCCATCTCCCACCAATATCACAAAGGTAAGTATAGCAACAAATGAGAAGAAAGGTTTTAGTTGTGCTAATTGCTAGAACTCCCTTTACAAGTTCCTGGCCTGGATTTTGTGGTGTACCAATGCTCATGAAGAAGAGATTGGAAGTCAGTTACAGAGTGATAGCTTATGAGCCAAAGTAACAGATTGTGAACTTAACTACCCTACCTATAACATGTATTATCCATATCATACATATATCTCCAATCTCCACAAATCTACAAATCTTCAAGAGACCTGTGTAGAATCTTAAGGCGAGTATATTCTAGCATTCTTTAGCTTCAATTTTAAACCTTTAGCAAGAGAATGAAATACAAGATACAAATTCTTTTATCTTCCTATAAAGGCTTTCCTACTCTTTAAGTCCAGTCAACCAAACCAAATTTTAACAATATATGAACATTGAAAACAAATGTTCTACTAGTGTAAATAAAAGCATAACATGAAAAGGTAAGGGGTGGCAAGTGTGAGAGGGGTTCTCTATAGCCCCAAGGGACATCCTGAAATGACATACAGCTAGGGGTTGGGATTGACAACCAATAATCAGGCAGAATTACATGCCTTGTAACTTGCATTAGCTCTTCTTTGTGCTAGAAATGTCAAGAGAGTGATGGTTTTTGGGGACTCATCACTGATCATTGGACAAGTTAGAAAGGCTAAGGTTATGTTAACCCCCACTTGTGCCTACACTACTTTAGGGTTAAGATCCAACAAGATTCCATCAGGCTGGTCAGATTGTTCGTTGATCTAAGCATACACAATGATCAAGAGGGCCACGTGACATGGATATTCATGAATGTTGGGTTGTGAAAAAAACAAGTCCCAATGAGACTGCTTATTTGTTTTTTCTGGTTTTCGGGCACATCCATGATTACCATTTTTATGTTTGTTGTAGGTACAGGTTTAATGTCAAAACTTTGAGCAAGGAATGAGGAGGGTGGTCAAGGTTTCGGTTGATGAAAGACAGTGAGTTAAATGTAGAAGTTAGAACTGGGAGTGGATGAGGTTCCAGTCTGACATGTGGCAGCTATTTGAGGATGGTTTATTCTATAAAATACAAGGTTCCAGGACGGCGGGATGCGGGAGCAGGGAGACACACATTCAGGACGCATGGAGATCACCCCCAAATTTTAGGAAAATTAGGGGGGGATGGGGGGACGCCGAGGTCATAAAAATTCTAAAAATATAAATCCCAACAATAACAATTCATCCCATGCAAATTAGTAACTTACTAAATACTACATTCATCATTGTCCAATCATGCAATGTAATTCAGCATCTAATAAATTAATAATGTAAACACATTACACGATTCATCATGATTATATATGATTATCTGGATGCCTAGAAGGTTCGCCAAAGGTTCAGAGTTTCGTGCAGGACACCCAGAAGGTTCGCCGAAGTTTCGGAGTTTTGTGCAAGACGCCAAGAAACGGAGAAATGAGAAATGAGTTTCACCGTAGACCGAAACGTTTTGCCATGCGTTTCACCGAGTTCTGCCCAAAGCGAAATGTTTTGCATAGAGTTTCGTCATCCCCGGGATGCAAGAAACGCAGAAATGCGTCCCCAACCCCGCGGGACACGTCCCCGTGGAACACTAATAAAATATTGCCAAAACCCCAATTTAAATTTGCTATGACGATGTCTTGCAAAACCCTAAATTCAAATCTTTTGCATGAGAGATGGACACTAAAGCAACCCTAGTTCAATCTTTTAGTCATGAGTTTGCATGGGAGATATTTTTGGAGTTAAGTCGACCTTGTTAGCATGTTGATATTCATTGATTTTGCTATTTATTCATCTTAACCAAGTTTTACCCTTTTATTTGTTAGTCGTGCCAAATATTTTAATATTGCCCAACAAAACCCCTCATGTGACCTTTTAAAACAGGGATGTTGTGAAATTGTTTGCATGAGAGATGGACACTAAAGCAACCCTAGTTCAATCTTTTAGTCATGAGTTTGCATGGGAGATATTTTTGGAGTTAAGTCAACCTTGTTAGCATGTTAATATTCATTTATTTTGCTATTTATTCACCTTAAGCAAGTTTTAAACTTTTACCCTTTTATTTGTTAGTCATGCCAAATATTGCCAAGCAAAACCCCTCATGTGACCTTTTAAAACAGGGATTTTGTGATACCTTCAGTTATTTGGAAGGAGGGAAATCGTCAGCTACAGGATTATTGGTAGTTTTAGGGTGATAATGATTTTATGCACCAAAATATACTCCAAACAGGGTTGAAGATGCCCTGTTATCATTATGCATCACTGTACTGCAGTTTGCTTTAGCAACAATTCTGTTTAATAGCATATTTTTACCTTCTACTACAAAAAATAACCATCAAATATGTGCAAGGGTTTTAGCAGTGCCTCAAGCATTTAGTCCACACAAGATTGTCATTGAGTTGAGCCATATATAGCTCCTCTCAATGTTCCACGGAGTTTCCAGGATGGGGGAGCATGGGAGTGGGGACAGGGAGACATCGGAGTCATAAAAATTACATATATATATATATATGAAATTCAAATCATTTTCACTGTACATATATATTCATGTGCATCCATATGAATCTAAACCATTATAAACAAATATGCAAAGTTTCTCATGTATGTAGCAAGGGTGCATATAACTAAAAGAACATTGAGTGCAATGGCCTGTAGAGTCCAAAAAACTTCATGCTACAACAAATAACTAGATATCATCAAAATTAGTGCCTATATTAGGATCCTATTCATCAATAGCACCCTATACCCCTCCCAATCAACACCACCGACATCAAGGTACATAGAAAGGTTGATGTGCTTGATTAAATGTGAATCCCTTAGATAGAATCCAATGCAAACGTTGCAATCCTGACATCCTGAAAAACTACTTTTTGTGTATGAAGTCCGATGAGGTTGGAAGTTGGAACCACTCTCAAACATCCTGAGACAATTAATGGTAATATTAAAAATTTAAGGAAAAGGATAGAAAATGAAAGATAAGGAGAATGTAGCTTTTACTTTAAGAAATTATTATTTAACATTACCATTTAGGAGTGTGCTGCATTGACTAGTCTTCTGCATCCATCTACTGCATGAAAAGATGAAAATTGGGGGGGGCAACCAAATGCCTCCCCAAAAAGGGAAACACGTTCCGTCAATAGGGAAACATTTCCCCATGTGTTTCCCCCAAAAGGGGGGCGTGGGGAAATGTTTCCCTAGTGTTTCCCCGTCCTAGAAACGTGGGGGAGCATGGGGGCGTGTTCCCCACTCTGGGGGATGCATCCCTGTGGAACATTGTATATATGCTCAGTTTGATGAAGAGGTAACATCAACAACAATGGCAGTTTGGTTAAATTACAAGCAAATTACAGACAGAAGGGAGTTCACTGCTTAAGAATAACGAATTGTTTTATGCTAGAAAAGTGTTACAACAACAGTTATATTTTGCAGCTGGGCAACACTAAGAAGGCACATTGCAGATCCAAAGCAACCCTTTGACTAGGCCAAACAACAACTTCCTTTGGACAATGACAACCAGCATAACAAAGGTCAATATATGACTGTCATAAAGCGCCTTTGACAACAAGGAAAGCCTCCCAAACCTGCATTAACAAGTCCAAAAAGAAATATGAGAAGAGTACACATGTGAGGGCGCATGTATCACTATTGAAAAGGCCACGAAGAGGGGAGCATTGGAAAGGAGGTGAAGGGCACATTTAAGGAAGGTAAAGACCATGAGTTAGGGGAGGAACTTTAACCCTTCTTTGGATATGTGGTGTTTACACATGAGAAGGTTGCTTCAGTTAACTAGTGGGCGCATGCATTGAGCTAAGGTGTTGTTTTGTGTTAGTCAACAGGAAGGGCACATCAATTCAACCGTCAATTAAAAGGCCACTTCATTGCCAGTTTTCATGCATTGTTTTAGTCGAAGTAAAGCACGTAAAAGAAGACTTGCATCAACACACAAATGGAGAATCAAATGAGGAAACACAAATGGAGAATCAAATGAGGAAACATGAAGAACTGGAAGCTTAGATTGGCTAGTGATATGGAGATGCACTACAATATCATCCTAGGTTTGGCACGAAGCTCTCAATCTCTTGTGGGATAACCCCCTACATCCATAGGCTCTAATAAGGAGCAGCTTGGAGTGGAACCAAAGAAGCAACATTTAGACCCTAGAGATGTAGACCTTGGAATTGAAGACACTTCAATGGAGGAAGCCCATAGTGGGCATGTTTTAACTTTTCACTCAACAATAGCAAGCCATATGCAATGCACATGTATTTTGGTTTCTAGTCATCAGTTTATTTGGAAATATAGCTATAGGTTTTATTTGAAAAAAATCAAATTTAGCTAGAACAGTCCAAGGATGGACAAAACTCTAGTAGCTTCTGAGATGTATATCTTTTTCATGGATATTTTTTGAAATTTTTGTATCTTTGCATGTAAGGTCTATATATATATAAGCTATCAGTTTCTGTGAAAAACAGCATATGAAAAGGTAAACCCACACACAAATGCAACGAAGAATTGGTGTGTTCATCACATGCACAAGACTAGTGGAAGTTGGAACACATCTTCACAAATTACACACCTTCATGGAGCACACAATCATTTAAACTTGCATGCATAAAACGAAAGTGGCATTAATTTCTCCTGCAAGTTTCTTTTATTTCTCTCCTATAATTTATTTCCTATTTCTTTTCCGATTCACTAGCTCTTTTAACACTTGTATGTCATTCACCTCGGTATATATACACACACTAAAGGACAGAACAACTTCATTGTTGAAGTGTACTAATAAAAAGGGATAGAATTTGGTATCTACCAACCCTCATTAACAGTTTCCTAGGCATAGGGCATGTACAGATGGATACTTCTAATGCTGCATTTACTTAGTGGGTCTTCATGGATCAACCACCACGTATATTCAGTCAACCTGCTAAATTAGCAAGGTAAGGTACTTCATTAACATTTAAATTATTCATAATTAAAAACACAAAGCTCCAAATCCAAAAAGAAAAATACTACCTCCAAAAATGTCACTTTATAAATATTGGCAGCAGTTTATTCCTGGATGACAATTCCCCTTAAAAAGTAGTCCTGCATTGGTAATGGGCCAGGGTTTTGACTCTAAATTACTCTATCAAACCCAACAATCCAGATTTCAAAACCAGGGGCTCTATGATTAGGCAAATGATATCACTATAATTCTCTAATTCATTGTACAAAAATTCTGGTAAACAAGAAGCAGCAACCAACCTCAACCAGCAGCAAAAAGATAACTTATCTACCAAAGATGGTCAGTACCAGATGCATCTTATTCCAAATCAATATCAATGAGAATTCCTAAGGCTTCAACCGTCCTAAAAGAACAACTTGTGAAATCATTCTGCCTTTCAAGATTTCCATATTTCAACTTTTAGTAAAGCCTCACTTCACTTTGAAATCTGTCTGTCGGTAAGCTAACAACTTGAAGCCATGTTTGCACATAATAATGAGAAATCTCATAAGGAATGCCCACAAAATAGACAAGACAACAAATAATAATGGTAAGAGGAACTGGCTGATATCAATATGAATACCTAAGCCATAGTATAAAGGTTATGGTTGACAAAAAGCAGCATCCAGTCTCAGCGAAAGGAGAACTTATCTACAAAAGATAGTGTTAGATACATCTTATTCCAAAGCAATGCCAAAGAGTATTTCTTAGGATTCAACCCTCCTTAACAACAACTTGTGAAATCATTGTACCTTACAGGATTTCTATATTTCAACTGTTAGTAAATCTTCCGTTTGAAATCTGCAGGGAAGCTAGCAACCTGAGGCGATATTTGGCACATAATAATGAGAAAACAGTGCAAATAAAGAAAATGTGGTCGTTATAAATGATTCTCTATGAGAATACTTTAAATGGAGGGAAAATCTTTCACAAATGAACTAGGTCATAACGTGAGAGTGCAAAAGCAAGTCCTAGGTAATGCTGAAAGCAAGAGAAAGAAAGCAAAAATATAGAGTGCAACACATGTAAGTTTTGAACTAAGCTAATCACTAGGTCTAGCCAAAAAATATATAATGTATCATAGGTGCAGTGATACAATGTGAGAGTCTGAGACTGGAAATCTAGACACCTCAGTCCTGATCAAGAGAGAGAGAGAGAAATGAGGATAAAACTCCCTCATTATTCCCTAGTGCAGGGCTGTAGTACAGTTTGCCGCAAAAGTGGCTGCAGTACAGATTGTGATCATGTGTTTGCAAGAGTGGCTGGAAGGTATGAGTACATGAGAGATTTTTGTTGGGGAAAGACTGGTCATGAATATACCTGTCTCATTATACACATCACTGTTTAAATATCTCTGATTTCTCTCATTTTTCCAAATTTTCCAGGTTTTTTAAGTTCAAGTTTTATGCTTGTAGACATTTTCCAATATTTCCAAGAAATTTCTTTCTTGATCCTCAACTACATATTCTCCAAAACAATGTTTGCAACTCATATATAAAGGTAGTGGTCAAACATGTGGTTTCATTCAAGGAGATTATATTAAATGATCTTGTGACCCGTGCACAAATTAGTGGATCAAAACCCACCTTCATATCCTTCAATTTTAAAAAATCCCAAGGGTTAGCTCATGGTAGAACCAGCCACCAAAGCAATTTGCCAATAGAAAGCCCACAAGGTCACAGGTTCAAATATAGTCAAGCCCCTTAGTGTGGGGGTACCTCCAGATATTTCAGAAAAGAGAGAAAATCCTGCAAAGCATTCTTCCAAAAAAATATTATGTTTTCAAACAGCAAACAATGAAACAGGTATCTTATACTCAAACTTGTGCCTCAAACGTGTACCCCCCTCCATCATTCCGACATTATCGAAAAAAGGAGGAAAAATAAAAGGAAGAAAACCCAATCAACCTTATTTTACCAACGCTCTCACAGTGCTGTAATTTTACAAAAGCCAAATGTGGGTTTGAATGCAGAAGCTCAAGAACAAAGGGAGAATTAAAAAAAACAGAAAAACTACGGAGAACTCACAATTCTAGCAAATGGCAGAGATGGAATGAGGAGCTCAAAGCTTTTCTGGTAGCGCTTGATCTCCCTGAGAGCGACAGTTCCAGGTCTAAAACGATGGGGTTTCCTTCCAGAAGGTGCCGGTGCTGGGGTCTCTGCCGGTGGGTTACTAGCGGCTTCAAGTGTAGATATGCGCCTAGCGGAGCCTGTGCGAGTACGGGCGCCTGAACCCTCGCCTCCTCGTTGTCCTCCTCTTGCCGAACCTTAAATCATCCCAACTTAAACTTATCAATCTGAATCCCCTCTAGTTTATCATCTATTTATGTAGGACAAAAAATGCAATGCAGAAGAATCTATATTGCACAAAACCCTCATATATATATACACCTACCAGGAGTTGACACTCCAACACCAGGGGTAGAAGCAGCATTGCCACTGCCACTCTTCTTTCTCGGGGGAACTGCTTTCCTTTTAACCATCTCTTTGTCCGGTAAGTGAGATTATTTCAAATCCGGGAACCCCTAATACAATTTCAAATCAGAGAATGCAAATATGAATATGCCTCCCCTGTACCCAATGCTCAGTCAGGTCAGATTAGAAGAAGTAAAAAGTGCCCATTCACCAGCATATAGTGGTAAGAATAATAGCAATTTGGGCCCAGAACAACTGTTAATGTTTCGCAAACATCTGTAACAATCAAACATTTACACGACCATACGAGTCCAGTCCATGCCAATCGATGATTATAGCAAATTTATTCCACAATACACTATACCGAAGTGTGACCATGTAAACAAGAAAGCCGACGGATTTTGAAAGTGGAGCTCATTTGAATGCCGACTGATTTTGAACATGGAACTGGACCTGCCCGTGGCTCACATGTTGCTAGTGGAATGGCTGGCTTTTCCTAGCAATATGTACTGCAGGAGAGCTCTGCATCTATTTTGAACTGAAACTGATCTCCAACGGGTATAGTCAACTCAGAACAAATTTGAAAATAAAATGACCCATTAGAATTTATATTTGTAAATAAATATTTTAGGTAGAATTTACCTACGAATGAAAAAGAGTTGTCTTATTCTTAATTACAAATAGCTATTTTAATTAATTTAATTTATACATATTTATGTTAATTGTTTCAAATTATGTCTTTAGTTTTCAAATTTTCCTTATTAATTTTATTAATTATTTTCAAATTTTTAAGCTCTTATCTAATTCTTTTCTAACTTATTCTACTTAACAAATTCCCCTTTTTATTTATCCATCTTAAATTTAATCATTTTATTACCTTAAATTCTTTAATAATATTCAAAACAAAATTTCTTCCTCATTTTATTACTTATCTTTCCCTTTCCTCTAATTTATTACTAATTAAATTAATTTTCTTTAATTTAATTTTTTTTATGCTCAACATTGTTCTTTTTATTAGGTAATATCTCCATTTTGACCCTAAAAATATATTGGTTTTTATTGTAAATATTGTATACATGTTCGGATTTTGTTTAAAAATGAAAGTATTTGATATTATGATATCCATGTGCTATTAAGCTATGGAACATTGTAAAATGATGTAAATATTAATATTGCAATAAAAATACCAAAAATTGGTTGTGGAAGCAACTAATAAGAGGGGGCCATGCATATTCCACTAGGGAGTGGTGAGGGGGTTGTGGGGGTTAAACCATATGTTGCCAAATGTCATCTTGAGAACACATTTGACTTTTCTTGTTGACATTTATTTATGTTGTAAGGAAGTGGTTGAGAAAATCAGCCCATGGCTTCAATGGAGCATGAGCAGCCCATAAATTCGTATGGCAGGTATGGGCTCTGTTTTCTTGACCCACAAGTCACTCTACATCATGGGAATTCGTTTTTCCTCATTCCCATTCCATTGTGGAACATCTAAGCTTCAGTTTTCATCCATTACACATGCCCAGCAATGAGAAAAACCAGAAATCGCAACTCTGAATTTAACCACGTTTTGAAGTGCCAAAAACCCCCAAAAAATTTGTGTGGGCAGTGAAATCCAATGGGGGATCCATAGACCTGAACCTTGGGGCAAATTTGAGAGTGTTAGATACCCTGAAATCCATAGGAAAACCCATATTTAATAGCCCGAAAATCTAATTACGGGACAGAGTTATTTGGCCATAGAATTGAGAAAACCCAAGCGTGAATAATAGAGCAGAAGATAGAACATAGGTTGAGATTGCTTGATAAACCCAGTGAAGGCTAGAATCTCAAGGATTTAGTAGCTTGGACCTTTCTATGCCCACCATGAAGAGCACTGGAGGGAAGGGGTGCCTGAGGGACTGTGCAAAAGAGAAGGGGACCTTCCTTGTGTTGGGTGTGGTAGGTATTATGGGTGCCAAGGTTGTTTGAGTTTAGCTTCAGATGCCTGTAGCTCTGTGGTTGAGCTCACTGGCTTAGCATCTTCCTCCTTGTCTCTTGCATGCTTGATAAACCCAACTGTGTGCTGGCTTAGCATGATTGTTTGTGTGAAACCATGGTTGTGAGTGAGCCCGTTTAGTTCCTCCTTAGTGGACACACAACCCAGCTCGGGGGTGGTCTCTCTGCTGAAAGAATACAGGATGGACAGAGACCTATGGTTGGGTGGAACGTTGATCGCACATAGCCAGTTGCTTGGACAGTTTCATCTTAAAGATAAGTATTATCTAAGTGTTTTTAATTCTGCAATGATTTAATTAATGTTGACTGTTATGATTATATGTTGAATGCATGATGCACTTGTGTGTGGATGATGTTTACTTCCGCTATGTTTATTTAAGTATGAATCTGCACACGTGAGTTTTTATTTATCATAAATTCGTTATTGATGAATGTGACTGAATTTCCCAAATAAGCCCAGAATGTCAGTCATGTTCCCCTCCTTGCATCGGATCGATGGGAGGGGACGTGACACTGGGGCCAAATTAGACATGTAATCTCCTATGTCTAGTGTTGAAAATCATATAAATTGCAATAAACAACTAATGCTATCATTAAGAAAATGAAGTAATGCTATTGAGCATTAACATTAATTTGTTATGCTCCTTATAAACCATGCTTGGGCTTGGCACTATGCATTTCTACGTGGCACTCAACATGTGAAAGTAATTGGACATGCTCCACATTCACTGCAGCGCATTTCTACATGGCACTCAACATGCCAAAGTAAAATGGTTAGATCTATTTAATCTTTCGTTGAGTCAAAGCTTATAATATTCCACTTGAAGAGCAATATTCTCAGATTCTACTCTTATTAAGTCTATTGTGGTAGATTAATCTTGCATATTAACTTCCTGTGCAATACTTAGTTGTAAACTATGCAAAGTATCAGTTATGATCTATGACAATAGCAGATCAACATGACTTAATCTCTTTACCTGCTCCTGCAATTCTTGCCCTATATATTGCTAGCGGATCTATTACTCAGGCAACTAAATCAACGAGTGATGCTGCAGGAATAAACTACCTCCAATGCCCTTCCCTTGGTGCTTTCATTTAATCAATTGGCTCTGCCTCCCTTGCTTCTGTAGCCTTTACGTGGATGATTTGTTGCTTGCAAATCACTTGATATATAGATTCATCAACATGATCAATTGTTGATTCAAAATCACATGTTGGAAGCTCTATTGTGTATATAGCACCAGAGATGATGGCAGCTACTTCAACCTGATGGTATGTAGTTCTTCTTGTGCGGCTCCAATTGCTTCATGTATGTGTATGTTCTGAATAAAACCAAATTGCTCTGGTTAAATGACAACAGAAAGCACCCCCCTTGAGTCTGACTCCAATCACCTTCGAAATGATATTATACACATGGTGACGTGAATAAATTGACCTACCTTTTCTGTTGTGCCCTCAGTTCACTCCTCAACATAAATAATTTTGCATATTTTAAACCCTCAATGAGTCGAGACACTCTCCTCTCCTTTCCCAGACCAAACCCTTGTCAATGAAAAGTTGTTTGGTTCCAAATGAGCAATCCAAACCAGTTTCTCCTTCTCGCATAGACCAAACCCTTGTCATGAAACTCATCCTGAAGGAAATCCAAAACATTCTCAACACCCTTGGATACCATATTCATCCCCATGGCATCCTCAGTGAAGCAATAAAACCAGAAAATAGTAGATGGCTTGTATTGAGAATTGATGAACCGCTACTACTATAAGAAATATGGAAAAATCTGAATGTAAAAACGCATGAGCTGAGATAGAATATAATGTATCAATAAGTACCTTTTCAAGTTTATACCTGTCAGCACAAAATCCATGACATAAATATTTTCATCAATGCAACGCATTCTCTAATCTCACAAAAATTCAAGCCTCAATTTGTATATCATGCTAACCCATGGAGGGGAGATTTTTAAAAATGCATAATTTCAAAGCATTTTAGATTCATATTTGGAAATATTTGGAATATTAGAGAAATTCAATGCAAAGAAAAACAGTGGTCAAACAAAAAACTGAGCATATGGCTTACTTGGATCTTGAGTAGTCACCACTGCATTGCCAACAAAGTCACAAGTACCAGGGGCTATGCCATTCTTCTTGTAGTAGTTGTGAGAATCAACGGTGACATGTGAAGCTCTTCAGGCTCTTGCGCGCTTTTATGCTTTTCATATTGACTCTCAATTGAACTAATTACTCCATTGGATGCATGTTTATTTGGTTGGAGGATTTTATGACACAAGCAATAACATCGAATTTGGGTTTCCAATGGATTTTACTACTACTATGTTAGCCCGAAGCGTGGTGGATTTCTACGATTTCATGGGCTAGGAGCTTGAAAATGCCAAGGTTGCAATTCGTGGGCTACAAATTAATTCCTAAAAGCTATTGCTCATCCTGACAAACTGAAAACCTTAAATATTGACTGCGGTGATTAAGATAAGTTGTGGGCATAGAACTAGCAACTGAAGTAAAACAGTCAATGGGAACCGGGCAATGCAGAAAGAATGTTATTCAACTAAGCCTTCAATATTACCTATCGTGACTAAGGTAAGCCGTGGGCATGACAACCGCTATAAACAAAAAAGTATGTTCATCTGTCAAATGTAGTAACTGTAGTAAATTACTATGTAATTGTGAATAAAAAGATGCAAGAAAGCATGTCCTTTCAGTCCACATATAAAATGATAGAACTAATTCTATTGTGGATCACCTTACCAATGAAGGAGTCTCCTGTTGGCAAGATGTTCTGAACTCGAGCTGGCATTGCCTCTCTGATGGCCCATATGCATAGTCAAGAGAAACCTATAAGTTTGAATCAGAGATAGCATACATTGCTTGTCTTTTTTTGCACAAAAATGTCCAAAGAACTCATGTTTACTAGTATCGTCCATATATAAGCACTATTCATACTTTAGGGAAGAACTTGATTCCTAAGATTCTTGGCCATTAAGAAGGATTTCATTGCTTCAAAAGTTAGACCTTGATAATTAATAACAATGGGAATATCAAGATAGTGAAGAAGTGTCGTAGCATTGCTGGCAGCAACTACTACAAAGTTATGAGGTCTTCTTCACTATGTGCAAAATCTCTATCAAAGCTGGTTTTTGTTGGTAACCAACCCAATTTTGGGTTTTCTAGTGCTCGCGGTGGGGGACTCTCGTACATTGCATCACGTCTTGTTTCAATCCAAGTTACACCATGACACGTTGCTCATCATACAACATAAAACTTGATACCCGGTTAAAAGATACATGTCACACCTTATTAACTTGCAGGACCGCGTGGGAAACGTCGCCTAAGGTGCGGTGTGCTAGGGCTCAAGATCATGCATGTCGTGAACGTGTTGCAAAGATGCTTGGTGTGATACTTAATGAGAATTGACATCCATATCGATTCATGCAAATAAGATGCTCGACTTGATAACGAAGCCAGACAAAACTCTAGTTCCTACTGGACCTTGCCACATAGACCTTGTCACTTGTTGAACATGGTTTAAGAGTATGATGAGTTGTCCCTTCCTTGCTTTATAAGGTCAGCCCGATAATTACTCCTTGATTTATGTGTACTAATGACCGTAGTGGACTAATTGGGCTATGAAGTAAACTGTGAATGGGACTACGAAACTAGGACTATGCCAACGTATATAACAATGCCTTAATGGTACTATGTAACTGGAACAATGAAAAGTGACTTTAATGAGACTAGTTACTGGAATAACCTTACTTGTACTAGTTTTATTTCTTGTTGGCTATCTTCCCTTTACAACATGAATGCCTTTACGGCAATGCATGGTGGCATTACAAACATGACATATCTTCCCTCTATCTACTCGATATTGAATGCTCATGATACTGGAAATTATCACTTGCCCTGTACATATCTCTCTCACGCATTGGCAGGGACTTGCTGCTTCGCAGCCCCACTTGTTAAATTATCCTTCCCTTATGATCTTTCATCTCCCAACCAATTATCTTTCCAGTTTATAATATTATTTGGTCCAATTAGCCCATCGGTCTAGGTCGGACAACAATTTCTTTATTGGAAGCCTGGTGACAAGAAAATGATAGGTACAAACCATAGTTCAAATCTTCATGGAACATATCTATGATAGACCTCATGCTCTAGAGATTCAATAATCTATCAATTAAATATCCAACAAGGTAGGACCATCTTGATGAATATAACATATCGATCTTCTGTACTATAAATATGGATCGATTTCAACAAGTCACACACCCATATTCCAAAAATCCTTAGAGATTAGGCAGCCCAGGGTTTGAAACTCAGTGGTGGTGGGAAAAAACACCAAAAAATCCAACCATGCTAAGGGTTAGTGTGGCCTAGGTTGGGTGCAATCCTCGAGTTATTTTGACAGCTTAGATGCTCTTGGGTCACGGTTTCTTAGATGACATGCTAGTCTTGCAAGTTAGGGACATTCAAGCAAAAAAAAACATGAGTGAGCCTCACAATCAATAATGTCTGTTTTTTATTTGTGGGTTATAAGGTCAAATTTGGAGAGCAGTAGGATATGTACACCTCCATAAAATAAATAGTGAAATCCTTGTTCATGGGGGGGTCCCATCTCCCACAAGAAAGGGGTCTCATACATCAATTTGGTCTTTGGTTAATTCGTGTGACCTTAAAACTAGCACATTTCATAACTCGCGATTGGTGAATGTTGATAGGGATCAAATGGAATTCTCCTTTACACACCTCCGTAACAAAATCTTGAGAGTAAAAAATAACAGGATTTGGAGAGAGAATGGAAACACTCATCTTTTTCAAGAAGAAGAAAAACTATACTTTTGCTATTATGTAAAATCAAAAAGTACTTTTCCAGATTACATAAACAGTCTGGTCATGGCAAAAAAAAATACTATAGTATCTGTAATGGATAACAAAAGGCCCAACCTTCCAGTAAAAACAAGGATCCAAAAATAACAAGAGTAGCCTACAAATCTGCTATATATGAATAGCTTACAAAAACAAACTGCTTTTGGAAGAAAACAAGCAAAACTTAGTCTTCAAGGAAAGGAGCACAACCATTAAAGAGAAGAGCACCATCAATCCACTCTTCCCAAACTTAAATTCCTTCTTCTTTAGAGAGAGATTCTTTAGAAGAGCGTTTGTTGTGTCATTTAGTTCCCTGTAAATGTGTTCAATTGTCAAATCATAGAAAGAGGTCAACAGTTTCTCCATTCTATAACCCTAGTGTCGAAAGGAAAGATGGTTTAAACTATGTTTCTTCTTAATCTAGTTAACAACCATCATAGAGTCTCCCAGAATTCTCATGTTATCAATGCCAAAAAACACAACCATTTTAAGGAGACACCAAAGAGAAAGGATTTCTGCTTTGGAATTTGTACCTTCGCCGCAGTTCAATTTAAATTTGAAAACATGATCTAGATTGATGACTAAGTAGGCTCCAACAGCACAAAACTCGTTTACTGCAGCTCCATCAAAAACACTAGTAGTCTCGAAAGAGAAATGTAAGTTCATAAGTTCACTTCTTCTGCAAACAGATTTGCTCTGTTGAGGAACAAAGATATGCATACCCACAATTTTTGAGACAATGTGGGATGGAATTATTTATGTTTTCGAAGATGAAACCATTTCTAGCTTTCAAGGATGAACGTACTGTATTCTAGATCTTCTTTGTAACTTTACAATATATCAATAAATGATCCACTGTTTCTTCATCAGAGAGGCATAGATAACATATGCTCGGCCCACACCAACCCCTGCAAATTAAATTACTCTAGGTGAGAATACAGCTCTCTAGTGCCAGCCAAAGAAATCATTTTATCTTCAATGGAATGCTCCATTTCCAAATACTTGAATGCCATCATATTTGTCTATTATAATCTTCCTATGGATAATAGCAAAGTAAGCAGTTTTAGCCGTAATTTCACTTGTAAGTTGATTGAAGGACCATACCAACTTATCCTCTGACTGATTAAGTCTAATCCTTTCCTTATTTAGAAAGGATAAATAATGATTCCATTCACTTATCCAACTAGAATTTAAACCAAGATCCCAGGCATTCAACTAATATGAGTCTGAATTCTGAAGCCATTCTGGTCTCTTTATATGGTCGATAGTTATGAAACCTTTCTCGTTTAGATAGTTTCTGATGGGATAAAAATTAAGATAGTTTTCATTATTTCCAATAAAAGGATCTAGTCCTATCTTCACATTTTTACCATTTCCAAGATATACACTTATTAAGCCAAGGATAGATCTTAAGGAATCTCTTCCATACGATGGAAGCGTTTCTGGTGAATTTTACAGGTTGCCTCACCCAAGTGTAGAGATTTTGTTTGATATATTTGCTATGCAAAATCTCTGTCCAAAGACCTGAGCCAAAGAGGCCACGCCATAGGCTTTTTAAAAAAAGGGCGGAATTAAAATAAAAAATGTTTTTAATATTCCAACCACCATATTCCTTAGGTAAAGCAAATACTTCCCACTTTATAAGATGTAATTTTCCGCCAATGGAGCTGTCAGACCAAAGAAACCTGAACATTAACCTTCTGATCATTTGTAGAATAGATTTAGGGATCATAATCAATGAGAAACAGTATACTAGTAGGCTCATAAGTACCGCTTTTAGCAGTGTGAGTATCCCACCTAGAGACAAATGTTTATGACTCCATAAATTTATCCCTTTTTCATATCTTTTGACTAGCCATAACGAATCGCATATCTTATAGCCATTTGGTTTTATAAAAAAACCAAGATAATTAAAACCCTCCACCATTTGAGATATATTATAAGGCATGAAAGCTAAAATATTGTCCACTGTATCATGTTCCACATTATTAAAGAGAAAGGATGATTTGTGTAAACTAATGGCCATACATGAGGCTAAGCAAAACAATTTGATGATCTCTGACATATGATACCATTCTTCCACTCCGCCTTCACCAAACAAAGCCACATCATCCACGAATAAATGATGTGTCATAAAAACAAACTCGGATATCTTAATTCCTTTCAGCCTCCCGTTCCTTTTTGCTTCACCAACCATGAGGCTAAGACCTTCAATCACTAATAAGAAAAGGAGAGGAGAGAGGGGACATCCCTGTCTCAATCATCTCGAGCTCTTAAACAAATTCATTGGAGTCCCATTGATGAGAACAGAGAAAGAAGGAGTCGTCACACAAAACATGATCTAGTCCACAACCAATCATGAAACCCCGATTTGTAAAAGGAGTCTTAGATATACCCAGTTAACATGATCATAAAATTTGATAAGATCCATTTTAAGGATAATAGCCTTCAATTTTTTGTTTTTATTGAGTGTAATGTTTCTTGGGAAACACCAAGTGCATCAAGGATTTGCATATTATTTCTTCTAAATATGATTTATTTTCTTAGCATCTAAATTTATTTTGTCATTCAATGATATGTTTGTTCACCAATCATCCACTTATCTTTGACGCATGACAACCCAAACACATGTTGTTATTATATATTTTTAATTTTAAAATTAGATAGTTTTTAAAATAAAATCAAAATCAAAATTTTAAGTTTTTTTTCAATAAAATGAAACCTGATTAAACAAAGTTTCTTATTCAAAATATTCATTAATAAAATAAAAATGATACTAACTTTGAAAAAAAAATCGTTTTTTATCTCACCCAAAATTGATGAACACGGTAATTGATCGCTTTTGATTTTTCAAAGTGCGGCAATAGACCGCCTGCCATAGGAGACCGCCTACCATAGGAGACCGCCTACCATGCCTAAAATCATATTTGTCTATTATAATCTTCCTATGGATAATAGCAAAGTAAGCAGTTTTAGCCGTAATTTCACTTGTAAGTTGATTGAAGGACCATACCAACTTATCCTCTGACTGATTAAGTCTAATCCTTTCCTTATTTAGAAAGGATAAATAATGATTCCATTCACTTATCCAACTAGAATTTAAACCAAGATCCCAGGCATTCAACTAATATGAGTCTGAATTCTGAAGCCATTCTGGTCTCTTTATATGGTCGATAGTTATGAAACCTTTCTCGTTTAGATAGTTTCTGATGGGATAAAAATTAAGATAGTTTTCATTATTTCCAATAAAAGGATCTAGTCCTATCTTCACATTTTTACCATTTCCAAGATATACACTTATTAAGCCAAGGATAGATCTTAAGGAATCTCTTCCATACGATGGAAGCGTTTCTGGTGAATTTTACAGGTTGCCTCACCCAAGTGTAGAGATTTTGTTTGATATATTTGCTATGCAAAATCTCTGTCCAAAGACCTGAGCCAAAGAGGCCACGCCATAGGCTTTTTAAAAAAAGGGCGGAATTAAAATAAAAAATGTTTTTAATATTCCAACCACCATATTCCTTAGGTAAAGCAAATACTTCCCACTTTATAAGATGTAATTTTCCGCCAATGGAGCTGTCAGACCAAAGAAACCTGAACATTAACCTTCTGATCATTTGTAGAATAGATTTAGGGATCATAATCAATGAGAAACAGTATACTAGTAGGCTCATAAGTACCGCTTTTAGCAGTGTGAGTATCCCACCTAGAGACAAATGTTTATGACTCCATAAATTTATCCCTTTTTCATATCTTTTGACTAGCCATAACGAATCGCATATCTTATAGCCATTTGGTTTTATAAAAAAACCAAGATAATTAAAACCCTCCACCATTTGAGATATATTATAAGGCATGAAAGCTAAAATATTGTCCACTGTATCATGTTCCACATTATTAAAGAGAAAGGATGATTTGTGTAAACTAATGGCCATACATGAGGCTAAGCAAAACAATTTGATGATCTCTGACATATGATACCATTCTTCCACTCCGCCTTCACCAAACAAAGCCACATCATCCACGAATAAATGATGTGTCATAAAAACAAACTCGGATATCTTAATTCCTTTCAGCCTCCCGTTCCTTTTTGCTTCACCAACCATGAGGCTAAGACCTTCAATCACTAATAAGAAAAGGAGAGGAGAGAGGGGACATCCCTGTCTCAATCATCTCGAGCTCTTAAACAAATTCATTGGAGTCCCATTGATGAGAACAGAGAAAGAAGGAGTCGTCACACAAAACATGATCTAGTCCACAACCAATCATGAAACCCCGATTTGTAAAAGGAGTCTTAGATATACCCAGTTAACATGATCATAAAATTTGATAAGATCCATTTTAAGGATAATAGCCTTCAATTTTTTGTTTTTATTGAGTGTAATGTTTCTTGGGAAACACCAAGTGCATCAAGGATTTGCATATTATTTCTTCTAAATATGATTTATTTTCTTAGCATCTAAATTTATTTTGTCATTCAATGATATGTTTGTTCACCAATCATCCACTTATCTTTGACGCATGACAACCCAAACACATGTTGTTATTATATATTTTTAATTTTAAAATTAGATAGTTTTTAAAATAAAATCAAAATCAAAATTTTAAGTTTTTTTTCAATAAAATGAAACCTGATTAAACAAAGTTTCTTATTCAAAATATTCATTAATAAAATAAAAATGATACTAACTTTGAAAAAAAAATCGTTTTTTATCTCACCCAAAATTGATGAACACGGTAATTGATCGCTTTTGATTTTTCAAAGTGCGGCAATAGACCGCCTGCCATAGGAGACCGCCTACCATAGGAGACCGCCTACCATGCCTAAAATCATGGGGTTCATACTCAACAAAAGTAAACCAAGAGACCAAGGTTTGAATTACACGGAAATAGGTACCGCATGTACTCAAGAAAAGTAAACCAAGAGACCACGGTTTGAATTGCATTGCCTAGATTTCCATAGGGTTAAGCAACTACAACTGCATCTGGGCAAATTAAAACCCGCTATAAAAATGATGACGAAGAATCTCCGTGAATCTGGGACTTTTGGAGATCGACCTACATTCCACAAATGTGGAGAGAATAACACTGACAGGTGTTATTTGATCGCATATCAACGTATTATTATCCTTATATTAGGTTGATTTATTAGGCATGGATATTATTCATCTCATTGTAAAATGCACCTCACTTATTTTAGTGTAATAATTTTTTTCTTTTGCCCAAATTTGATTAAACAAATTAATGCATTAATAAGTAGAAAACAATTGTATTAAAATTTTGAAATATTATTTTGTTGAATTCCAAAATTCAACAAAAATATGTGTTAAAACTATGAAACATTATTTTGTAGAATTCTAACAAAATTACGAAATATTGTGTTTTGATCAAACCTTATCAAGCCCCCTTTTGTATGCTATGTAAAGCCTTTTTAATTTTCACACACTCACAAGTCATGGTCACTCATCATTTCCTCAAGATAAATGAGTCATTACTCATCACTTCCTCAAGATAAATGAGTCATTACTCATCACTTCCTAAAGAGAATGTTATGTTTTATATTATCAATTGAGTCAAAATAAGTGTTTGCCATCAATGGTTGCTTGTTGGGCCAATGAAGTGGGGCATTGCCATCATCCCACCCGGGCTCAAATATCTTCAATGTTACTTTTCTTGCTTGTTCTTGTGTTTGTACCAATACTTGTAATTTTGGATGGGGCTAGGTGCAAGCCTTGTGTAATTTTGATGAAATAGATATACATTAGTGGCGACATCTTAGATGAAGGGATACTTCATAACTCATGAAACTTGTCCGCGGCATTGTATATATCACACCAAAAGTTGTCACTTACACGTATTCAACAAAAGTGTCTTAATTAAAAAAAAGGTTCAAGAGTCTAATTTGTATAAATTAAGATATTTTATAGTTCAATAATATATTTGTTCTTTCAAAAGTGGATCTAATGTTTGAAGTCGTGTTAAGAAAGGTTTGGAGCACATTATTGGCAATTGCTTATGGGAAGTCCTAAATGGAAACCAATTGCACCCTTAAAATCTAGATGCTCATGGGGAGTTTCAAGTTGACAAGGCACTTGCAAAGTTTAAACTCAAATAGTGTTGGCTAGAGGAAGAATTTAGTGAAGAACCTTGTGGACCTATCATTTCCATTTATGGAAATCTTCAAATTTGTGGCTAACTGGAATCCCTTGAGGACTTGAAAAATTGATATGGGAAAACCTACACAAATTACATCTCCCTTACAAGACAAACCCAAATGTCCTATGATGGGAAAACATGGGTATAAGAGATTTTCTATGAATCATGCCTATAGGTACCTCATGGATAGCTTAAATCAAGGATGAAAAGAGCAATTTGGAAGAAGGTATGGAATCTCAATCTTTGGTATAATATATCACTTTTGTTGTGGCAATTGTCCTAGATGAAAGAAATCACTTGGAACAATAAAACAAGGATTTATGGGCCTTCCACATTCATGTATCGGAACTACTAGAGAATGAGCACTAATACAAGATTTAGGTTCTTGAATTGCCACTATAAAAATACAAGAACCTAAATCAATAACTATCTAATCTCCTATGAACATGCACCATTGATGTAAAGCAATTCAAGAGTATGAAATATAAGATATAAGAACTTCAAGATTTGTAGTGG
The DNA here is from genome assembly GCA_027924585.1 of Larix kaempferi. Taxonomy (NCBI): domain Eukaryota; kingdom Viridiplantae; phylum Streptophyta; class Pinopsida; order Pinales; family Pinaceae; genus Larix; species Larix kaempferi. Next base: position 5,531,541 of record BSBM01000756.1, read on the forward strand.
CAAAACCTTTACAATGTGTAAACAAAGAATCCATGGTTAATGTTCACTTTAATCATTGTCACTGTTGCCACCGAAATGCACACCTAGGGGGAAGTGCAATAGAAATATTTCGAAGCTGCTCTGTGTGGCCTTGGGGGAAAGTCTCGAGTTAGGTGTTGTCACCTGATCCTGACTCCTCTGTTTAGGCAAACTCCTAACGAAGCCAAGGCGGGTAGACCCTACTAAAAAGAGGTTACTAAGTCTTTTTAAGTTAATGTTTGGTGATTGGAAAGAGTGTTATTTAGGAGTTTTTGAGTGAGTAAATGTAAATTAAACCAAGTCTATTCGCAAATTAATTTAAACACATCCACATCATAATATCATAAAGTGAACAACAATTGTAAGATAGATAAAAACCAATTTGGAAATATTGTTGCTAATGAATGAAACCAATGCTAATGGAGTCACTAATTGTTGGAGTGTTGTGCTGAAAAGACTATTGTGTGAATGTTCTTGGTTTATTTTATTTATGGTTTTAAGAGGATGAGTTTATTAATGGGGGAAAAGGGAATTCCTGATATACCTTGCGGTACGAGGAATGTGTCCGGATTATGATCTAAGTGGCTCCGTACAAGGACATGTGGGCTGGAATGGAGTCTCGAGAGCGATGTTCAACACTACACCAACAAGGGTGTAGTCTAACTGTGCTCTGAGGTTTCCTCCTAGTTTTTCCCGCGTCCTTAGTCAAAATTTCCCCACTTGATCACTTAACGGTAACGCCAAATTTTCGGTTGTTTTAGGGGGACTTGATTTTATTAGAATGAGTGGATTAATTAAATGTGGAAAAATTATAAAGTGCAAACAATTGCTTTTGATATCCCAAAGCTAAGACAAGCCTGCGATGGGTATAGCGGAGCATGCAAATGTTAATTCCAATTGTTAAGACTCTCCGATAGATAGCACTCTTGATCCGCTTAAAGCGAGATTCAAGAGATTTTGAGAAAAAATAAAAACTCTCCGATAAAGAGCACTCTTGATCCGCTAAAAGCGAGATTCAAGAGATTTTTAAAGAGTCTTAAGACTCAACAGAAAAGATAAATGCAAAGACACATAAAGTATCAAATTGGAAGTTGTCTATTTACTACCCAAGAGTCTCTTTCAGGTCAAAGACCGTACTCAGGAAAGCAAGGGGGTTAGTATTCAGTTTAGCATGCAACAAATCTAAGAAAAAGACTAAATGCAAAGTTTAAATAAGTTTGGATTTTGCAAAATTAAAACTTGAAACAACTTTGAACTTGCGAAAAAAAATCTTTTAGTAACTTTAGACTTTTGCAATTTTTAAGAAAAAGTAACTTTGAAACTTTGCGCAAAGTAAAGCTTTGAGAAAATATGGACTTATGCAAATTGTAAAACTTTTAAGAAACTTTCGATTTTGATTTTAACTCTTGCAAAATGAAAACTATCCTAGCATGATACTAATCTAACTAAGATGTATGTAAAATAGTAAACAATACAAATAAGCACATCAAGGATAGATACAGGCTTCCCCCAAATGGGGGAAGAGGGGTGTGGGAGCCGTAACCCCACTCGCTTTCTTATTAATAATTACAAGTAAGTTAACTCTCTGATAGAGAGTGCCCTTGATCCGCTAAAAGCGAGATTCAAGAGACTTTAAGCTTTAAGAAAATCTGAGGGGAAGCTAGGGAATGAAGAGAGGGGAGATTTGTGGTTCAAGATCCCAAATATGCTTAATTTCCTCACTTTCCTGTAAGACAAATAGTAAAAACCAGTAAACACGAAAAAGTTTATTAGTGGATTAGTACATATAAATACATCAAAATTCTACAATCTAGTACTTGGAAAATACTCAATAAATTTACTACACAAGTACTTAGCATGGAATAGATCTAAACTTATCATTATTTTGAACCTCTCTAGATCTATGAATGAAGCAAATAATATCTTAAAATAAAAAATTTACAACTCAAATTTACTTACTTTCTTTAAACAAAAAGGGAAAAAGCGAGTTTGATTGAAATTTTAAGAAGGAGGAGGAAGCCAAGCCCACACTTGAATATCGATAAGAAGTTTGGAGATCATGCAGTACAAGGGGAGTTAGATCCAAAAATTTGTTGAAGATGAACAACACACAAATGAGCTCAAGATCGCCTTCAAACCTGGTGATCCCGTCAATCCACAAAAATTCAAAGCAAAATAGATCAAATCTAGTGTGCTACATAAACAAAGATTGAAAGAACATTCGTATAACTAACTACAGCCTGTTACTTTCAAATCTTGGAAAATTTAACACAAACAAACAAATTGAAGCCTACAAATGTTTGCTCCATGGACTAGAATGATAATCTTCTAAGATAGATTTGCAGATCTATACACTTGCATAAGAAGAGAAAAGACTAGAAGGATATCACCTCAATTGTTAAACCATGCATTCACACCATAAGAATCCTTGCACCATATGGACCTCCAAAGTCTCAACTTTATTCAACAATGATAAGCAAATCACATTACACAAATAGGCAGAGGTTCCTTGCATCCTTTAGAATGAGGAGCAAGAGCCTTCTTAAATAGAAAAAGGAGAAGGAGAGGGCGAGTTCATGAAGCTTCTAGAGCTGGAGGGCACAACTCGCAATCAACATGAGTGATTTGAGGATGGAACAATGGCTTAACAAAGCCTAGGTTGGTGTGGTATAGATGAGGTGGATGCCACCTCAATAGAGGGCGCCCCTCTCAACCTTGAAATCACCTCCCAATGAATAACCACGAGCCACATCACAAAGTCGCCTAAGCCATGAAGGAGGGCACAAATCCCAAGGAAGGTAAGCTTGCAGTGCTCCGGAGTTGATTTGATATTGATTTATCCTGATTGGATTGGCCTCTGATAGTGATTTCCATGTCAACTGGGCCTTTATTTGGCCTCAATCCCTCAAATTTAGAGAAATTGATTTTTCTCCAAACTTTATTATTTTAATTAAATAATTCTCCGTAATTATTTTCGAGAGAATTTTTATTAAAGTGAATAATATTCACTCAAAACTTAGGAAAAATGGGTTTAGGGGTTTTGTGGGTGCTCTGGGTTAGAAAAAAAGCACCCCCATGGCAAATTTCACCTCCTAACCACACTTTTTTTTCACTTTTTTCACTTTTTTAATTAAATTATTAAAAAACCCCGTTAAACAGGGAAAAATATTTTTGCCCGAACTGAAAGGAAATCCTAGGGGACCTAGTGCATGTCCATATGACTCAATATTGATGGCTAGCATGTGAAAAATACATAGACACATAGGCTTTAATAACCTCCCTAGGTTCAACCACCATGGAAAATACTCCAGCTTTGGAGGTATGAGTGAAAAACCCAGGAATTATACGCCACTGAAGCGCAATCATAATTCCTAAGGAAAAAACACTTTAGAGTATCCCCTTGATAGCCAAACCTAAGGTAGGCCAAGCCTTTTACAAAATGACCATGCTTAAACCAACTTATTACAATTCCCCCATGGGGGTCTGGACATGCAATTATTACAAAGGGGCCAAAATTGGCCCTGAAAAAGTCTTCTGAACTTCTCAACATTGATGATGAACACTTGATACATTCATAAAACTGACGGCTCACAAGAAGTCCAAATATGGTACAGAATAGTTGGTAACAGTCACAAAGCCATGTTACAATAAAGCTTCAAAGTCCCCTCAAGCACAAAGCTCTCAAAATATTTACCATCAAGAAGGATTTACATTGAACCACCTTGACAAGGCTCCACATTGAGTCACCTTGCATAAGATTCCTTACGAAGCCACTTTGCACAACACTACATTGAGTTTCCTTGATGGATGATCCACACCAATGGATAAATATTAATCTCAAGACTTCCTCAATATATAGGCCTTGAAAGTGAGGAGGCCACTTGACATAATAAATGTTGGATAATAAAAAACTCACTTAACAAGTCAATTGTTAAGTCACAGTAACCCACATAAATCCTCCATGGAAGGACTCCAATAAATGTAAAAACATGCTTGTTCTAAATGCTACATTTACCCTTGTAATGACATTAAGTACATCAATAAATGTGGTGACTAGAAAAATAAATACTCGCTAAAATACCAAAATAATATAAATGTTGCCACTTTACATGAGAATGAAGCCTTTAAAATTGTGATGATGCCAACTGTGAACAATATTTCACAAATTCCCACACTAGACATCTCATTGGTAACAAGCCTATGTTGTGAAATCAATTAGAAAGTCATTGAGTCAAAAAACCATCACGTGTACAATTGAAGTACAAGATGACCAAACACAAGTTTTGGGGTCGACACTTACTCTGATCAAGAAAACCAATATTCATTTGTTGTTAATGGATGCATTCAAAGCCCAAAGATGACCACGAGGCTTCCCAACATATCAAGATGGATTATGGTGTTGTTATTTCCCCCTTGTTTAATATTTCCTTCACTAGTTTAATCATGTGAATTTGTTTTCCCTATTTGATCTTTAGTACTTAGGAAAAGTCCCCTTTGTTGACACTCTCATTTTCCTTTGGATCAACCTTGATATTTATGCTTGATTTGGTCTACTTGGGTTAGTTAGAGATGCCTTGTTGACATCTGACACCCATATAGTTGTTTAGAGTATACATAAGGGTTAACAAGGTCAAATTAATCTTCTCCTTTCCTTCTCTATCTAGAATGCCATTTGCAGGTCTTATATGTAGATTTATGCTTGCCTTCCATAGATAAGTAAACGAGAGGGCCTTTTTCCATCAAAGAAACTTGCAACTCTACCCAAGACTAGTAGATCCATGGGTTTGACATGTAGATGACTAGTTGGGAGCTTTGTATTTTCCTCAATGGCTATTTGCCATACGTTGTACACCATTGTGGGTTTACCTTGCCTACAAAGAACTCTTTCTTTTACTTTATTATGGTTCACAAGCTTTGATTGAAATCTGATTGAAACTCATCGGATTTTCACTGGGATCAAATTTCACATTCACTCAAGCACTTGCACTACCTAGATCATTGTCTCCATTACTCCCTCACAATTGAGGTTTACCCACATTTTCCTTGCACTTCCTTTTACATGCATTCTCTTCCTATTATTTCCCTTAGTTGTTTGGATTAGAGGTCAGATTCTTCAATCCCATTTCCAAGGAGGATTACTAGTGTTGCCATTGCAATGAGATTGCCTCATAGTGGATGGATACTTACATTTGTCATTTGATAGGATTGTTTTATTATATATCTTGATAGATTAGTGTGTTTGCATACATAGACTATCATCTTTGTGGAGACATTTTCTAGGCACGAGTGTGAAGAGATTTGTGGTAGCATGGAGCAAAGTGGAGGTTCATCCTTTTTGTTGGATTTTGCAAACTTAAGTTGCAATAATTTCCTTAGTCTAGGTGTGTTGTTCTCTTCCCTCCTTTCCTTTGTAGTATTTCATTTATTTATAGTTTCATTAGCTAGCTTTCCTTTTTTGCATACGTTGGAAACTTTACTCATCAAGAAGCCTAAAAAACCTAAATTGTAATACCCCCATTTTTTACCATTAGAATGTATTGGCTTCATATGTGAATATTGTGCATACACGATGTATAAATTCCTAGTGTGGAGTTCAAGGACAAGGCCACGCTAGTGAATGCTAAGCATTTTTATATTTTGTGATCCATGTGCTAGTAAACCATGGTAAATTGTAAAAACATGTATATAATTATAATGCAAATAAAATTCCAAGAACTGACTATGGAAGCAACTAAAAATGAGGGGGTTGTATGTATCCACTAGGGAGAGGTGAGGGTTTGGGGGATTGAATCCTTTGTTTCCAAATGTCCTCTTGAGAACCCATCTTGACCATATATGCCGAAATTTAGTCTTGTTGTAAGAGGCAGTTGAGAAATCAGCCCATGAATTTAATGGAGCATGGGAACACTCAGAAATTCGTATGGATGGGTATGGGCTCAGTTTACTTGACCCATAAGTTAATTTCTTCATGGGAATTCGTTTTCCATGATCCCCATTCCATTGTTGAACAACTAGACATCAATTCTCAGCCATTATGCCTCCCCAATAGTGAAAAATTGCAGAAATCGCAACCAAGAGAGAAGCCATGATTTAGAGTGTAAAAAATTACCAGAATTTGATGTGAACAACAAAATCCAGTGGGGAATCCATAGACATAAACCCTGGGGCGAATTTGAGAGTGTAAAATGCCCATAAATCCATAGGAAGACTCATATTTGGAAGCCCGAAAGTTGAATTTCGTGATTGAGAGTCACGTGGCCAGAATTTGAAAAATCCAAGAGTGGATTGAATCGGGAGAGAGATTAGAGGTCATAATTGCTTGGTAAACCCAGTGAAGGCAAGAATCTCATAATTTTTTGCAACTTGGACCTTTGTATTCCCACCCTAAAGAGCACTGGAGGGAAGTGGCACCCGAGGGACTGTGTAGCAGAGAAGGGGACCTTCCTTGTGTTGGGTGTGGTAGGTATTGTGGGTGCCAAGGCTGAATGAGATCAATTGAGATGTCTCTACCTCTGTGGTTGAGCTCACTGGCTTAGCATTCTCCTTCCCCACCTCCCCGCATGTTTGACAAACCGAGCTATGTGTTGGCTTAGCGTGAGTGATTGTACCTATGGATGCGAGTGAGCCTGAGTAGTTCCTCCTTAGTGGATACATAGCCCAGCTTGGGGGTGGTCTCTCCGTTGAATTAATGTAGGCTGGACAAAGACCTACGGTTGGGTGGAACGTTGCTCTTCCATAGCTAGTTGCTCGGGCAATTTCAATTAAAAGATAAGTGTTCACTACTATTTCTAATTATGCCAAATTTATGTATTATGGGTGACTGTTTGTTTATGTCAGATTGAATGAAATGATCTAATTTGAATTGTTAAAATTGAATGCCTGTAAATAGCATAATATGAGTTTATTTATGTGCATGATTTTATTGTTATGCATGTGATGAACACGCTGGTATATGCATGTTGTGTGTGCATTGATAGAGCTTAATTCCGTTGCGTATGTAATTATGCATCTGCATACGCATTAAGATGTTAATGAATTTGATAATATCGCCTTAGAGGTGAATTTTAGCACCCCGTGTATCTTTCATGTTCCCTCCGCTGGTCGGATTGATGGGAGGGGATGCGACATAAATAAAGTACTGCATAAAATAAACTAAAACCCTATTATAACTTTAATTCATAATTTAATAAGTATTCCTTCCGTCAATCATTCTCCCATTGGTTCTTAGTTACCTTCAAAAACCAGGTATCAACTCCACTCTCTTTAATCACAGGTGGAACATCTCTAACCACTGTGCTACATCCTCCATGTATCCATATTTGATAATTGCAAAACTCAATTTTAGAAATGAGCATCAAGCGACCGTATCAGCTCCAATTACTAGCATCACAATTGATGCAACATATGGAAGCAAAAATAACCCACTATCTATGATTAATGATAAGTCAAATGGTTACATAAACTTATTTCTCAATTAACTTAGTTTCAATTAACTTAGTTTTAATTTGACATGTATATCATACTTAAAACAATTCAACAAAGATAGAGAAATAATGAACAATCTTCATCTGTGAAGATCCCACTTTCATATGCATAGATATTAAAACTCCCTTAACGCCATTTTCTTTAAGATTGGATAAAAGTTACATGGCATTCTTAACGCCATTTTCTTTAAGATTGGATAAAAGTTACATGGCATTCTTAACGCCATTTTGCTTAAGAATGGAAAGAAGACAAAAGTTACTTAAATTTCTTCATTACATTTCATTATAGTTTTTATGAACATTCAACTCCTAAATCATAGATGTCACTAAGTCATCCACAACCTTTACGTTTTGCTCTTATTTTGGTAAACATTTTTCTTTAAAACTTTTAGTTATGAAATTTATGAGAATTGAAGTAATCACAATTTATATTGATATATATACATTATAAATAGTTTAAGTGGGATTAATAATTAAATTTGTGTTTCTTTCTTACATATTACAAGTTTGAATTTGGATGGGGTATAGTATATACACCTTCATAAACGAAGTAGTCAAATCATTGTGAAGAGGGTCTTTTGTTTTATAAACAAGAATATCTCATACATCAATTTGATGTCTTACTTTACCGTGATCTTAAAATTAAATTATTATTATTACAGAGGGTCTCTTGTTTTATAAACAAGAATATCTCATACATCAATTTGATGTCTTACTTTACCATGACCTTAAAATTAAATGATTATTATTACCATTATCATTATCATTATTATGTGACAATTTTGTTTAAATATACCTAAAAATAATGATGACCATCATAATGCTTGGATAACATTGTAGTGTATAAAAAATCAGGGGCATATTGAATACCTATATTATAGTTGACTTGGTACAAGAAGTGGTCACCAAGGATTCTCTTGACACCCAACATGAAAACCACTACTTTTGCAAGGTTGTAGATTGGGGCCAAACTAATTGATATATTATTTCCACTACCTACAACATAACTCAATTACTATGTTGCCAATGTGAAATATATGGTTTAGCAATAACCTGATAGGTTGATGAAAATTGTCAAAGAATGGTTTGGAATTGTCAAGTGGCCCAATGATCACCATTGGGATTTTGAAAATCCCATATCCTAGATGATAGCGTAGTTGCAAAAAAAAAACTCATGGTACTCTTTCCTCACCTAATACCTCTTACATCACACTATGGAGCAAAATGCTTGGGTAAAAAATATTTAAGAGGTCTGAACTCTCTACTCAATGATCTAAAAGTGAGTCATTCAATGAACTTTCATATACATTCTTATTTATCTAATCATTGTTTTATTGCTTAAAAATTACATTTCTATATGCTAAAGTAGCAATACAAATATACCCAATCATTTCCATTTTTCCTTTTTGGGTGAGTAGAAGTAATAAGACTTATAGATTGGTCAAGGACATATTAGTAGAATTAATCTCTCTGGTCTTGGGGATCCAATCCCGCAATTTTGCCCCCACCATTAAAAAAACATTGGAAGATATTGGTGATGCAATTTTGCCCCCACCATTAAAAAAACATTAGAAGATATTGGTGATTGGTTTGAAGCATTGAATTATATTAGATTGGCTAGTTTTTCCCTAATCTTTGTAATTCTCCCATATTATGTTAGGGAAAGGCTTAAAGAAATATATTGACAAATAAGGGCAATGAATGTTATATGGTAGTGGGAATAGAAAAAAACACAATCATATTAATATATATATTGAAAAAATTAGTACTAAGCAAGGAGCAATTTAAGTTAGGTAAAATTCACATTAATGTTTTAAATTCTCGTTCAATGGCTCTCTCAATGCCATTAATTCATATGGTTGATTATGTGAGATTCTATGCACAATGATTGAGATATTAAATCACTATCACCCACCCTCTTGGGAGGATAATGTAGTTCATTGATCATTTGACTAAGTCTTTCATCTTTGGAGTGACACTTACAAGTTTAAGTAATCAAAGGAAACTTATGTACAACATGAGAATGGTGAAGAAGTGGAATCCTCTTTTGAAAAACAAAAGACAAATGGAAAAGACTTCCTTATTGATTTCTCCTTAGAGGACAATGATTTTAATGAGTAGATTTCATACCTTACTAATGTAGAAGTTGATGTTGTTTGAGCTAGGGCTCAAGCATTATCAACATCTTTTTTAACACAAAATAAAACTAATTTATATAAGTTAAATATGATTTTCACCAAACTATTATTCCTACATTAGATCACATTTAAAGAGATCAAGTTATGATTTCAAAATCACGAGTTTAAATTGAACATTGATTTCATCCATACATGTTTGTTTTGTTTTGTTTTTTGTCCTTGGAAATAACTCCTTGAGAGACTCCTGTGCACTTCCCCTTGATCTGAGGATGGTACCTAGTCTAAGGTGGGTATATTATACTAATGTTACTAACTGTAGGAATTGTTGGAGCAAAGAGTCATAAAAACAAGTGCCTCACCCTATGATTCCCCAATCATTTTGGTACTAAATAAAGGAAGGACTTGGAGAATGCACATATACTACATAACTATGGGCAAGATCGCTCTGAATAAATGGTATCATTTAACCCATATTGTTGAAATGTTAGATCAATTGTTGCTAATGTAATTGTAACTTCAGAATATATTCACTTCTATTTTATATTGTTATTATTATTGTATTTTATTTGTACCTCCGACGGAGATGTTTATTCCTCTGGTCAAGGATCTCATTATTACATTTGGTCATGTAAAGTCATTGAGGTAAATCCTCCTTTGTAAGTCGGGGCATTAGATTCTCCTAGAGTCAGTTAGATTAGGGTTATTGAGTCCCCTAGAGAAGTCGGCCCAGTCAGGTTTAGCTGGGGCTGACCTAGTAAGTGAAAGTAAAGTATATATAGAGAGCTTAGCTCTCTCATTTGAACACACACTCACTCACACAAGTTCGCATAAGTGAGAGAGAGATGACAAGTTTACATAGGAGAAAGAGAGAGGAGTTGCAGAAGACCATCTTTGTTTTGGGGTTTTACTTTTGTGATATTGTATTGGTGACGATTCTATCTCTGAGGAAGTTGTGAGGTTTTCTCCTTTATGGTTTCCCCGAGGAAAATCTTTGTGTCTCTTGTGTTATGTTGTGCATGTTATTCTTTCACTTAAGATCCTATATAATATTGATTAAAAGTAGAAAATCTAACATGGTATCAGAGCTAACCTGAAAAGAAGACACTGTGCAGCTGTAGAAGCTAGGGCTTCTTAATTTTTGGTCTTCTCTCCATAGATCATCAACGAAAAGAGGCTAGGATAACTCACCCTAGGAGGGCGCATCTTTTTGTCGAAGCAGAATTGGATTATGAGAATTTTCATTTTTTGGCCCGTCACTACTATCGGAGGAAAACTAGGGCATCAAATATTTTGAGTTTTTGTTCACTGATTTGGGGAAGTGAGTACATTAGGAAAATCACCTTGAGGAGGCACATCTATCTGTCCAATCAGAAGTTCCAAATTCCAAGTTTGGAAAATTAGGGTTTCTTTGACAAAACCCTAGGGCCAACCAGTTCCAGAACTAGTTTTTGGCATCTCAAACTGGTAAGACCTAAAAGCTTTACTATTTCCATTTGAAGTTCTCATAAAAGACGTCTCACCACACCAAGCTTGAGGATAAGCTTGAAGGAGTTGATAACTTCCGAGCATGGAAGTATAGGATTGCACTTGTCCTTGAAGAGAATGAATTGGACAAGTATGTGAATGAAGAGGTTCCAGCACCAGAGGGAGATGAGGCTAAAGAGTTACACAAGAAGAACTTGGTTAAGGCCAAGAGGATCATTGTAGATTCCATTAAGGATCATCTCATCCCACATGTGTAATCTTTGAAGACACCTAAAGAGATGTTTGATGCTTTGACAAAGCTGTTTGAAGGGTAGAATATAAATCAGAAGATGACCTTGAGGAACCAACTCAAGAATGTGAAGATACAAAATGCAGATACCATGCAGTCTTACTTTACAATGGTCTCTCAGATCAAGGAGCAACTTGAAGTTGTGGGAGTAAAGGTAGAAGAAGGAGAAATTGTGATGACCACCTTGAATGGTCTCCCAAGATCATGGGACTCATTCATTCAAGGGATTTGTGCTAGAAATAAGTTAATAACATTCAATAGGTTATGGGAAGAATGTTCACAAGAAGAAGCTCGACTTGTGGCTCGAGAAGAGAAGATGGGAGTGAATGATGATCAAGTTCTCACAATACACACCAACAAGAATAATAACAAGAGGGAGCACCATCATCATAGTAAGAGGGAGAAACACCATCAAACTCAGAGGGAGAACTATAGTAGACCCAAAAGAGATCTATCCAACATTAGATGTTATACATGTGATGAGAAGGGACACTACTCCATAGATTGTCCCAGAAACAGAAGTGTCTCCCACAACAAAAAGACAAACAAGAAGAGACATCATGCTCACACCGCGGAAGATGATGAACCTGCAAGGAAAAGAACCCGAGAAGAAGAAAGAGAAGACTCTTCAAGTGATGAAGAATATGTATTATAATGAAGGTAACCAGTTACAAGGGTTCATTCAGAAGGTTACACCTCATAAGGTGAAGCTAGAGATGACTTTCAATATTACATGACAGGAGTAGGAAAAGCTCCTACAAAGTTGGACTTCGAAAAAAATAAGAATCAATGCTCTATGCAAGAACCTCTCATCCATTTCGGCATTGGTTAAAGATGTAGAAGAAGGAGAACACAGAGTCTCTTCCAGTACAAAGAACAAGTGATCTACAATGTATAATACTTGCTCAACATTTCCGATCATAAGCAAGAAAGGCACAGGATCTCAGAATCAGACGATGAAGAAGAACGCTCTGTCAGAGAATCCAAGTAGTTCTTGCAAGGAAGCAAAGATCAAGAGGGAGTCCACCCAACAAACAAACAAAGATAAGTATTTGAATTTGTCATTTCTTGGATATCTAATTACTTAAATAATATTGATCAGTTGTGTACATGCTTGTGTTCCTATATTTAGGTTGTGTATTATGCATATTAGGATATTTGCATTAATGAATAGTACACTACTAATATGCATGTGATGGGTAAGTGGCCTATGGTACTGTACAACATTCCATTGATACTTATCTAGAATGAAACAATTTTGCTAACATGTTGGGAGTAGTGCACACTCTTAACAATGTTCTGGTAGAGATGGAAGGCATCTAGAAAGTTACCCTATGAATACGAGATATGGATGAATGTTGTGTTGAAACTTTGGCTAAGATAGTTGCATAACTATGTGACCTATGTCCTTATGCATACGAATTTGTTTTGAAAATTATGAAATGTTTCTAACCACACAACTAAATTGACTTGTAGGAAAGATCGTGTACCATCACCTACAAGAGAGACTTGTTTCAAAGAACAAGCGACGAAGACTCGGCATAACAACAGATCCATAAAATTACCTATTGAAGACATTGAAGAACCTGAAGTTCCCAGGATCAGAGATACAACTATGGAAGAAGCGATTCCAGAAGATCACGAAGACCGCGAGATGGAAGAACCATAAGAACCCGTAGATCCACCTCGAGAGAAGAAATCCCACAAGAGGAAACCAACACGGGTACAAGAGGAAATACAAGATGCAGAGAGCTATGGTGCTCCAGAGGGAATACATAGAGAAAGCAAGATACCTAGGTCATACTCCACCTATGTAGCCCTGTTGTGCGACATCATTGAAAAAAACCTTCCAACTATGGGGAAGCTACATAGAAGAAAGAGTGGAAGGATGCCATGATCGAGGAGTACCAGTCGATCATGAAGAATGATGTCTGGGAGGTGGTTTCGAGACCAGAAGGGAAGTCTTTTGTGACTTCTAAGTGGATCTACAAGATCAAGCATGCTGCCGATGCAAGCATAGAGAAACACAAGGCAAGGTTTGTGGCACGTGGCTTCTCCCAGAAGGAAGCCATAAATTATGAGGAGATATTTGCACCTGTAGCCAGATACACTTCCATCAGATTTGTACTTGCATTGGCTGCAATAATGAAATTGAAGGTACACTAGATGGATGTCAAGACAACGTTCTTGAATGGTGTAGTAGAGGAGGAAGTGTACATGGAGCAGCCACTCATATTTGAGACACATGACAGACAGACTTATGTGTGCAAATTGAAGAAGGCCTTTTACGGATTGAAACAAGCACCCAAGACGTGGTACGACAGGATGGATAGTTTCCTGATGGGATTGGGATTTACCAAGAGTAAAGCAGATTCCAACCTTTACTACATGGTTGAGGTGGGAAATCCGGTGATACTTCTACTCTATGTAGATGACCTGTTTGTAACAGGGGAGGATGGGATCATTGCAGATATGAAGAGGAAACTTGCCGCAGAGTTCGAGATGAAGGACCTAGGTATGATGCACTATTTATTAGGCATGGAGGTGTGGTAGAATGCAGAGGGGATCTTCCTTGGACAAGGGAAGTATGTAGTGTATATTCTTAAGAGGTTCGGAATGATGGACCGCAAGGCTATGGCCACACCCATGGCATCGAACTTGAAGCTACTATGTGATGCTTCATTAGAGTTAGTTGATGCCACGATGTATCATTAGATGATTAGGTCATTGATGTACCTAACGAACACGAGACCAAACATATGCTTTGTTATGAACACATTGAGCCAGTTCCTGATGGATCCGAGACATGTTCACTTGATTGTTGCAAAGCATATATTGAGGTACCTGAAGGGTACAGTTGATTATGGGCTCAAGTATGATGCAAATTAGAAGATTAACCTGCAGGGTTATGTTGATTCAGATTGGGAAGGTAGTCCCACAGATAGGAAGAGCACTTCGGGATGCTTCTTCAATATGGGATCCGATATGATCTCCTGGTTTAGCAGGTAGCAGTCATGCGTGGCACTGAGTACAACCAAAGCAGAGTATGTTGCAGCTTGTTCGGCTAGTTGTGAGCAAGTATGGCTTAGAAACGCACTGTCTGATTTGTTTGATCTCCAGTTAGAGGCGACTTGTATATTCTGTGACAACCAGATTTGTGTGAAGTTGTCTGAGAACCCGGTGTTCCATGACAAGTCGAAGCATATTGAGATCAAGCACCACTATATCATGGATATGGTGCAGAGAGGAGCAGTGAAGCTTCAGTATATTGCGACGGACAAGCAGATAGACGATGTGTTGACCAAGTCGTTAGCCATAGTGAAATTCGAGTACTTCAGAGAGAAGATTGGTGTTATCCAGATCTAGGTTCCTTCCAAGAGGAAGTGATGAGTCCAGAAGACGTAGATGCACATGGGCCATTATCGCATAGTGGTAGGCTCGTGCCTCCTATATTGGTATATTTAATGGCCGGGGCATTCTCGCATAGTGGTAGGCTCATGCTTCCTATGTTGGTAGATGTAAGGGCTGAGCCATTCTCACACAGTGGTAGGATCGTGCCTCCTATGTTAATAGATGTAAGGGATGATCCATTCTCGCATGGTGGTAGGTTTGTGCCTCCCATGTTGGTAGATGTAAGGGTTGGGTCTTGCATTGTGGTAGGCTTGTGCCTCCCATGCTGGTAGACGAGGTCTCGTATGGTCATAGGTTCGTGCCTCCCATACTGGAGACATCCACCGGTCATAAGACACTGTGTGTGTGCCTAGGAAGGATCTCGCATGGTGGCAGGTTTTTCCTCCCATGCTGGTAGACGCGGGCTGACCATTGTGGGACATGTGATGTGCATCTGGGCTGTGCTCCGCATGACGATGATATGATCTGAAGACGATGAGGCGACAGTAGGAAACACAAGTGTTTGCAAAGGCAATGTAATGACTGGTCCTGGGTTGTACCTACTTAATGGCTTGCTCGCAGAGATGATGAAGACCTACATGAGGTCTAGGCCTACATCCAACATGAAAAAGGGATGGTTCAGTAGAACTTCCTATGACGAGTAGATTCGAGATATTTCACTAATCGATGATCGACATGATGAGGATTGCAACAACAACAACGATGATGATCCAGCGTTGATGATGATGTTCCAACATTGATGATGATCCAGTGACGACGACTTGTGTCTAGATGTGTTGATGATTGTGGCAAGAGAATACCTCCCTAGTTAAGAGGGAGTGTTAATGTAATTGTAACTTTGGAATATATTCACTTGTATTTTATATTGTCAATATTATTGTATTTTATTTGTACCTCCGATGAATATGTTTATTCCTCCGATCAGGGATGTCATTATTACATTTTGTCATGTAAAGTCATTGAGTCAAATCCTCCTTTGTAAGTCGGGGCATAGATTCCCCTAGATTCAGTTAGATTAGGGTTATTGAGTCCCCTAGAGAAGTCGATCCAGTCAGGTTTAGTTGGGGCCAACCTAGTAAGTGAAAAAGGTCAAATGAAAGTAAAATATAAATAGAGAGCTTAACTCTCTCATTTGAACACACACTCACTCACACAAGTTCGCATAAGTGAGAGAGAGATGACAAGTTCACATAAGAGAAAGAGAGAGGAGCTGCATAAGACCATCTTTGTTTTGGGGTTTTAATTTTGTGATATTGTATTGGTGATGATTCTATCTCTGAGGAAGTTGTAGGGTTTTTTCCTTTATGGTTTCCCCGAGGAAAATCTTTGTGTCTCTTGTGTTATGTTGTGCATGTTATTCTTTCAGTTAAGATCCTATATAATATTGATCAAAAGTAGAAAATCTAACAATTGCAGCATAAGTACTTCACCAAGATGTATTTGAAACCTAAATATCATCAAGTTTATATTAAGGAAGCAGACACTTGGAAGAATATCTTCAAGATGAAGAATGGTCTATATGAGTGATTAGTAATGCCTTTTAGTTTGAGTAATGCATTAGGTACTTTTATGCATTTAATGAATGATGTGTTCTTCCCATTCATAGATTCATTTTCGTATACTTAGAATACATTTTCATCTTTAGATATACTTGGGAGGAGCACATACTACATATGAAACAAGTGCTAGAGACAATAAAGAAACACCATCTACTAACAAACATAAATAAGTGTGAGTTTGCTAAGTAGTCCTTGGTGTAATTGGTGCACGTGGTTGGTGTAGGTGACTTGAAGATTGATCTTGTAAAGAAAGAGGCATCTCTAACTATTCTTATTAACATCATAGAAGTTAGGATTTTTGTGAGAGTTTCCCAATACTTAAGAAAGTTCATAGTACAATTCTCTGTTATGGGAGCACCACTTCATGCTATAACAACGAGTGGTAAAAGTTTCCAATGTAGTAAGAATCAATAAAAATCCTTTGAATAACTAAAGCAAAGGATTAGTCAAGCCTTAGTCCTAACACTACCCAAATTTCCAAAAAAATTTGTAGTAGAAAAAAATGTTAGTATTATGGTACGAGGATAGTATTAATACAAAAGAGGAGGTAGGGGACCAACCTATGATCATTACGAACTATTACACATATAGTACTACATACCCTACATACGACAAGGGACTTAGTGCCTTGGTTCAAGTAATGAAGAAATGTAAACATTATTTATTAGGTAAGGAGACCATCAACCACAATGATCACCAACCTCTACAATACTTGCAAGATCATAGTAATCCATAACAAGCAAGACACTATAAATGGATGGGATTTTTCAACAAATTAATCTAGGATTAAGTATAAGAAGGGTACTAACAACAAGTTGGTTGAGTTTCTGTCCAAGTCATTGGCACAAAAAATCACAACTTTGGGAGGTGTTATACACATGAGTCATTCACCCATGAAGCACATAGAGAGGAGTATGTGGAAGATGAGGACTTCAAGGGGTTGTAGCGAAAACAAGAATAAGTAAATGTTGATTATCATATCCAAGATGGATGACTCTATAATAATGGGAAGCTTTGTGTAAAAAAGGAAGAAAGAGTACATATGATAAGGGAGGCTCACACCTCCACGTTTTTTGGGAATTTTATTATCGAGATATTTTTTGATAACTTACAGAGGTATGTTTATTGGCCCACAATGAAGGAAGAAGTAACCATAATTATTGTATTTTGTACTTTATCTTGTAATATGATTCAATGAATATATAGCTCACTTCTAGTTCCTACAAGGCCATGTAAAAGCATATCCATGGACTTTGTTGGGCGATTATCTAGTATAAGAAGAGCACATGACTTCTTTTATGTGGTATTAGACAAGTTCGATAAGATGTGCATCGATATAGCTTGTAAAAAGACACAATAAGACAAGAAGAAATAACCTTGTCCTTCGAATGGGTTTGGGTGCACTTTGGGATTTCAAGGAATATCATTTCTAATAGAGATATTAGATTTCTTAGTATATTTTGGACATTGTTGTGGGAGAAATTAGATACTAAATTGAAAATATCCATTGCATTCCACCTATATACTAATGGGTATATGAAGGCAGTGAACAAGGATTTAGTTCAACTTTTGGGAAGTTACAATCAAAAGCATCCAAGCACCTAGGATGAAAAATTGGTTTACATTTAGCATTCCTATATTAAGGATGTCCACACTTTCATAAGTAAGTTCCATTTTGAAATTTATTTTGGATATTTTGCATCACACCATTGGATATTGTATATAGGCGATTTAAAGTAGGGGCAACAACCTTAAGTGACACATTGTAGACACAAAAGTGCACAGGAAAGATAAGACAAAAACAATTATAGGTTCATGAGAAGCTAAAGAAGTCTTGAGAGAAATATAAGGCCAGACATGAACAAGACAAGATTGAGAAGAGATTCTAGGTAGGAGATAGAGTTTGGTTGCACCTTAATAAGAAAAGTTTATAGGGACCAGGGAAGAAAATCAAAGCCTCGCGATATAGATATTTCAAAATATTAGAGAAGGTATTAAAAAATGCGTACATACTTAATGTTCCATATTATATCCCCATGTACTTAGAAGTAAATGTAGATAACTTGAAACTCTACAAGCCATCAATATTCAATGAGGATGAATTGGGCCAAGTCTTACCTTCCATTGAAGATTTGGCAGTAGATGCACAATCATAATTACTAGAGGACACAATTTTGTAAGAGAATATTAGAATGAGCAAAAGAGGACAACAAGAACTTTGGCATGTGGGATTAAAGGGCTAGGTACCGACTAAGGGAAAAAGGTACTCCAAAGAGAAAGACGAGGAATTGTTTTCTTGCCTCCTTCAAAACTAAACCTTTTGGAGCCCAAAATCCTCCCAAATTGGGATTGGATGATAAAATGGATCTACATAAGTACCATATGAATTTATTGATACTCTATACTAGGGAGATTAAAATTTACGACATCTTAGAGAAGGTATTGAGTTTTTCTCTTTCAGATTTCATGACATCAACCTCTAATGTGTTTTTGGAGCCCTAAATAATGTTTTTGTACTTATGACATTAGAACATTGTCTTATGCTTTTGCCAAATTTGGTGGAAATTGTTCTTCTCGTGGCGATATTTCCAATAAGCTATCACACACCTAACGTAGTGTTTGTGTGAAAGTTATTCCCTTGATAAAACAATCAAAGATATTTCCACTATAGATACAAGTTGCAACCATGTCAACTCACCATAATTTGAATATGGGAAGTTAGTAATGTGTGGGAATCCACTAGAGACTTCTAGAAGCTTCATGAAGGTTCCAAGAGCATTTTCAAAACCTTAAATATAACAATTCTAGCTATAAAAAACTAGTAGAATGATGGAAAAAGATTCCCTTTTTCAATGGCCACCCACTATTCCATAGTGTAAGTTAGAGTGTGGAGAAGACACTAATAGGGAAGACAAACACAAAAGACATCTATAGATGATTGTTTCAAACCATAGTATCTCATAGCTTCGAACAAATCTTGTATTCCTTTGTTATTAGTATTTTAACCTCCATTTAAAAACAAAAGATGGAGGGAACGATCCTTAACTCCTTGTTGGTTTTCCTACATAAGTTGCAAAGGTAATTTTTTTGTTCCAATGTGTGTGAATTTGTTATGGTTGGTTCAATACCAGCATAGATCCATCTTAAACCTAGATCTATCAAGCACTGAGAGGGATCCAATTTGTTGAGGTTTTTTTTTTTTTTACCTCAAGAAATTTTATCCCTCTCGGTGCTTATAGATCCGGGTTTAAAATGGATCTATGCTAGTTTTTATTTTTTATTTTATGAGCCAACATGGACTTTTTTAATAAATTTTATTTGGTTTAAAATTTTTATTTTATGAGTCGACATGGATTTTTTTAATAACTTTTTATTTGGTTTTAATTTTTAATTTTTAATTTTGGGAGCCATGGATTTTTTAATTACTTTTTATTTGATTTTAATTTTTTAATTGATGAGACGACATGCATTTTTTTAATTACTTTTTATTTTTGGTAACATAATGTTACGTTACGTTAGGTGACAACATCTCCCCCATACTGGGCTGTAGAGCACCTCGCTACTGCTGGTGCAATCAAACCAAGGTCCGCATCGATGCCCAATAAAGAGTTCTAAATCTAAGCATTGGAATATTCAATCCCTGAGAAAGGGAAGGCCTCACCTAAAGCATTGTAACGAGACTAAGGACTATATAGGGCTCACACAACATCGATTTCATGATTGACACTCACTTCAATACACATAATTTCCCTTAAATCTTATGTCAAACATTGTCCATCAAATCACAACTCACATTAATGTACTCAATGACTGACAAACCATCATAACCAATACTATCATCTTACTTAAGTGCAAAACATATATTAGATCAAATAATGTTCATTCATTGAAACAGTTAGAGAATA
Source organism: Larix kaempferi (assembly GCA_027924585.1). Taxonomy (NCBI): domain Eukaryota; kingdom Viridiplantae; phylum Streptophyta; class Pinopsida; order Pinales; family Pinaceae; genus Larix; species Larix kaempferi. The sequence goes on from BSBM01000756.1 coordinate 5,551,830, forward strand.
ACAATAAAGCACATTGTTGCCACACAAAAAGAAGAAAACTAAAATTTTAAATGGGAGCCTCATTTCATTAATATCTAAGATGAACCAATACATTTATTTGAGTGGCTTAGAGCCGCAACCATTGAAAATATATTCTAGAAAACTATATTGCTTCCTTAACCACGAAGTTATTACAAAAATTAATAATCAACAAGCATTTCACTATTAACAACAATTAATAACAACCTTTTTAGGCTTAAGTCTTTACATTATAGAGTTGCGCCTAAGTGCAGGAAGGTTCATTCAAAACCATGCAGATTTATGATCCTTCTTTTAGTATTGGTTTGATGGACTTGTTGTTATCTCCTTTTTTTCTAGGTAGGCATCTTCCCTCTTTTTCATTGTTGGTCACCTGGAATCCTACTTATTGCTCCAGTTCTAGTCTTTCTTCAACTTCAAGGTTCTTTAATGATTTTAATGGTATATACCTTGCATGATGCAACTCTCATATGTTTTGTTTGTTAAGTCCAAGTCACTTTGTCCTTCTTGCTATCGCAACATAATTGTCTTCAAAACTCATAAAAAGGGGCCTGATAAGCCCATACCACACCTATTGACTCACACTTGAGTAAACTCTCACTACCTTTTCCTAAATCAACATCCTCCACAACCTTTCCAAATGAGGGGGCCTACTTTGGGACCACCTCCAAAACTTTTCTTTTGGTTTCAAGGGATTAATCTAATTCCTTGTTGTTCTTACCTGTCAAAATGTTCAAATCCGCAAGGTATACACGTTCTTGGTTTAGGTTTTGTGCCTGTGGTTGTGTCTCCTACACAAAAGACCAACCTATCTCGTAGAATCATTCAACTTCTATAGTGTGTTCTAATGGATGAGTGTGTTTGGTTGAAGTTGTATTAATTGGGATTGGACCCGTCTAATGGATTAGAATAAGTGATCCAGTTCATCATCTTCTCTTTATATCTCCTTCAAATTCTCATCCCTATCCATTGTTCTACTAGTTGTGCAACTTCTTGTTACAATCAATTGCTCCTTTCCTATATTGCCTCAGATTGTTGCTTTCATTTCTTCACAATTTGCATCCAATTTTGGATAACTAAGAGGATTTTTTTACACTGCTCCATCATGACCTATCACTTAGTATTGTAAGATGTAACAAGACCTTTCTCTCTCTTCAGCAGAAAAAGAGTATCAAACGACAATTAATGCAAGTCAAGAAGCCTTGTGGCTTCTAAAGATCCTTTCAAAGTTTGGATTCTAGTAGCATCATACAACAACACTCTCATGTGAAAATTAGAGTTCCATCAATCTCACCAAAGATATAGTTCAACATCAACACATCAAACACATTGAGCTACACATGCACTTCATAAGAAAGCTCATTCATGATCACATTCTTAAAGTGCTATTTTCCTTACATGTGATCAAGTTGCAAATTTTCATAAAATATTTTACAAAAATGAAAATTTCCAAACTAAAATCTATGTAAGGAGTTTACGAAGTTCTCATTAAGGGGCTATAGGATCTAATGTCTCCTTCCTTCTACTATCGTGTCACCTTTTTAAATCCTTCAACCCTATCCAAAGTTGTTCTTAACGGGGTATGTTTGTATATTTAGATATTAGGAGTTAGTTAAGATCAACTTGCTCTAATGTGTCTTTAGGTAAAGTGTGTTTCTTTAGTATGCATTTGTATTTATCTCATTCGATGGTGATGATATGTTCTAAACATATAGTGATCTGGTGGTTCATCTTATCCTTGATACTAATGACTTAACACCCAATTGGCCCATGATCTCTATTTAAAGACCACGGAGGATCATTTGCCAATGATCGATTGTGAGAGATTGCCAATGATGACCTCAAGTGATTGCATTTGTTGGGGGCATAGGCTCTTTCCCTCTTTGAGGATTTTAACCACATAATACGATGGTGTAATGATATTTGGTTTGTTTGTGTAAGTGGTTGTCTTAAGGTGTTTGAACCATTTGGAAATACCATGTTTATCGAACATACGAAACCTATAAAGGCCACCATCTCACAAACCAACCAAGATTCCTAATTCTTCTCCTCTAAGGTGAGTTTTCCTCGAAGCAAGCGATCAAAATCCATGTGCATACCTCATGAAGAACTCACAAAGCTACATAGGTCTCCAACCTCTAAAGTAAGTGTTCCACATAAGCATCAAGTCAAGGAATGACAATACAAAGACAAGCTATCTTTGATGTGTATGTCCATCGTGACACAACTAAGGGTAATTAACACACCATTCACCCCAAATCACATGAAGCACCCCCAAGCATGGTGTATAAACACTTTTAGAGTAACCCAAAAACTAACATGCCTCACTATGTGAGAAATTTGCTTTTGTATCGTTTTTGTATTCCCAACAAGTGTTGTTTCTAAATGTAACACTCAATTCAATTGTTTGCATTCTTATAGTTGGTCTCATATAGGATTTGAACAACAATTATCTTCACTTTTTACTTCTCATTTACCCCAATAAAGCTCTCTTGAACTCTCTTATTGTAGGTGAGCATTCTCTAATGATTTTCATAATTTATTGTAGGTTCAAATTTGTTCAGGGTCATTCAAGCTAGCATGCACCATCATTTCTTCTCCTAGACTAAGGTACAACATCCTAGGCTCTAAGAAATGCTTTTGCCATCAAAATTTCACTTTTTAGTTGTTTGCCGGTGCATGCTGACTTTGAAGGAAGGTTTTCTACATTCATTCTCTTACTATATTTATTGAATTAAAAACTTATTTTGCAAAAGGACTGGTTGTAAGAAGAAATATCAATGAGCTTGTAAATGTATTTCTTGCCGATTTGGTTATCTAACCATGCATATAAATATTGAAGGATTGGGATGATATTAAATATTGAAGAACTGGGTGAAATAAAAGTGGCTTTGAAACCAATTTATGGCATTTTTTTTACCAAATGTATTTATTTACCCATGGGCATACTTCCCTCTTCTTACATTAATCCTTGTTAATGCGAGTTGATTGTGAAAGGAGTGGTTATGAGAAGATATGTGGATGAGCATGTAATATAATTTCCAGATTGAATGATAAAGTTTTAATTGTGCACTTGATAAACATATTGACTGAATAGTTAAAATATATATTAATGTTTAATGCAAATTCCTTTTATATGTATGTTATGGCTAAGGGAAAGAAACTAACACTATTGAAACTAAAGGCTTGGTTAATTGATACCATATTTTCACCCAATATAGCCTTAAAATACCACTAACTACATTTGGGTACAGCTTTTGATGTGATACCAACGTTAGTTTTGTCATTATCACATCGATAGAGGAAACATTCCAATGTTGACCCTATTTCATCTTAAATATGTTGTTATTTAGAGATATCAATTGTTCGTTGACTTTCGATGACAATAGGGCTCCACATGTTAGTTTTCAAAGGTTTTCTTTTCATTGAACATTGGAATTATGATATCCCTTTGTCCAGCTCATGTGTGTATTGTGTCAAAGGGACGTGAAAATATGTTGAAACTTAAGGTCCACTTATTTGGGTTATATATAAATATTAGTATATTGTCGACTCTTTGTCTAACTCATGTCATAAAAACATGGAAATAACATCAGAAATTAAGGCGACTTATTTGGCCTATTACATTACGTTATTGTAACATAAGTGGCGTTGTCAAAATTGTGTCGATAACTCCCCTACCACCGATAGAATCACTGCGTGACATCAAAAGAACATCATAAAAATGTCGAAAAAACATTAAAAAAAAGGTCAAACCTTAGACCTTTTATCTTGAGCTTTTACTACAATGTTGAATAGATGTCACAATTGTATCAAAGATTAGTTGGTCAAAACATTGTGTCATTACTAGTATAGCAAGGTTGTTGATATGATGTTAGAATTGCAACATTGTTGGGTTTTTTCTTACAAAAAATATGCTTCATGATGTAGACTATTGATGACTATCTAAAAGTGGATTTCGGGAAAATTAGATGGGTTTGAGATCTTAAATGGTAAGCAATTTTCTAAATAAATAGATAAATGAAAATTTAATATATTATTTTGTTACTAATAGTAACAAAGATATTAAGGATGGTTGATTTACAAATACATAGAAAATTGTGATCCACGTGGCTACTTTATTTGTTGAATTGCAATTTCTGTCCAGCTTTGAAATTTGGTGGATATGGGTTTTGGCCTATGGCTATGTGAGTGACCGTAGAAGCATTTCAAAAAGAATATTTTTGGTCACACAACTTATTCTGGGATTATTAGACAAGAACAACATGATGTGTTCGGGATGGAAAAATGGCATAAAGGCAACACTAGTGTATTTTAGTATAAAATTTCAAAGAAAATAGTGATGATGGATTTACTTCATCCTACTATGCTTAGTATGTTTGATTCAATCTTAGAGTGGGAGAGAGTTGATCCTGTTTGAAAGAAGAAAGAATATATAATCAAGTACAAATGCCACATATTAAATTGTTTATGTATCAATTATATTAGAATATACCAAATATATTACAATTTCCAAAATAGATTGGAGCTTCTTTTGATCAATATCTTGTTTTTCCATTTCCATTTAGAAGTTTTGGGATGTTTCTACTTCCAAATCAATAAAAAATGGACAAACTTATTTACTAAGAATGGGTACAAAGTTGATCCCTCATAGTAATATCTATTTTTCTTTCATATTAGTATTATGAAGCACACATGACTAATGAAAATATATGATATTGATCATAACATGATCTATTATTAAAGTTAAATATAAATAGTGAATGCATATTAAAGTATTGAGTTAATTCCAAGTATTATGTCATATTTTTTGTAGTTTCAAAACAAGATTTGTCTATTACTAGGCATTACATATAGTGCAACAACTGTTAGAAAAACAGGATCGCAGAGCAATAACAATAAACATAAATGCAAATATAATCACACATACACATTTCAAGAGAGACACCGATATATCGTGGTTCACCCAACTTGGGCTACGTCCACACTAAATTTTTCAGTCCTTATTATTATTACCGTCCAGCAAGGTGAAGGGATACAACCTGCAGCACAGCCGCTACACTTCCTCTTCACTTTCTCACAGTCTCTCTCCTTATCTTAGAGATCTTTACAATGCATAAAACCTAATACATCAACCCTAGCCGTATTACAATGTCTTTCTTTTATAAGGAAAATACAATGGGAAAAATACCACGGGATACCCAAAACTATGGGCCCGCAAAACAGCTGGCGAAAACAACCCTAAATTTTTTTCTCAGGGGGCGTTGTCCCCGAACCCCTAAAAAATGCAGAATGGGTGTACAGTCCTCTGGGCTGCATGGTTAAGACAATATCATCTATGAGACTAGAAGATCTGGTTCCACAACCAACAATCTCCCACTTGGAGACTGATCACAACAACTCCACCGCTGCTGCACTTGCTGGACTTGGACTTGGCAAATTTCTCCTCTTCACCTTCATGCTAGAAGGCCAACTGAAACCGAGCAAGAACTCAATTTCTCTCTAGTCACTACCTTTGTGAACATGTCTGCAGGATTTTGGCTAGTATGTATCTTTTCCAGCTTCAACAGTTCATCTTCCAGAACAGAGCGTATGAAATGGTACTTGAACTATATATGTTTAGTCCTGGAATGGAATACTGAGTTCTTTGCAAGATGAATGGAACTCTGGCTGTCACTATACAACCTGCTATCCTTCTGCTTCTTACCCACTTCCTCCATAAACCTCTGCAACCAAATCATCTCTTTACTAGCGTCTGTAATAGCAACATACTCTGCTTCCGTTGTTGAAAGTGCAACAACCTTCTGCAGTTTCGAAATCCAGCTTACTACTGTTCCACCTACAGTAAACACATACCCTGTGGTGATCCTCCTGCTATCCTTGTCACCTTCCATATCTGCATCAACATATCCATGTAGAACAGTGTCTGAACCTCCAAAACATAATGCCCGAGTGGTAGTACCTCTCAAATACTTGAGAATCCACTGTACTGCCTTCCAATGTTCTTTACCTGGATTATTCATATATCTGCTCACAACTCCCACTGCATGTGCAATATCTGGTCTTGTGCACACCATAGCATACATCAAGCTGCCAACTGCTGATTGATAGGGAATCTTGGACATGTAATCAGTCTCTTCCTGTGTCTTGGGACACATTTCTTTACTTAGACTGAAATGGCTGGCCAAAGGTGTACTTACTGGTTTTGCATTCTGCATTCTGAACCTCTCCAACACCTTTTGTCTGTACTCACGCTGAGACAATGTCAATTTGCGATTTTTCCTATTTCTCGTTATTCTCCTACCAAGGATTTGCTTTGCAGCACCCAAATCCTTCATCGCAAATGAATTAGCTAGCTTCCTTTTGAGTACATTTATATTTTGCATGTTAGACCCTGCAACAAACATGTCATCCACATACAATAACAAGATAATATATCTTTCATTGTCTAGCTTCTTGAAATAAACACAGTGGTCAGAATGACATCTACTATAACCTTGTTCTATCATAAACCTGTCAAATTTTAAATACCACTGCCTTGGAGCTTGCTTCAAGCCATGCAAACTCTTTTTCAACCTGCATACCAAGTTCTCCTTACCTTTGAACTCATACCCTTGTGGCTGCTGCATATATATCTCTTCCTCCAAATCCCCATGGAGAAAGGCTGTTTTTACATCTAACTGTTCAAGATGCAAATATTCTACCGCCACTAGACTTAAGATAGTCCTAATTGAAGTCATCTTAACAATAGGAGAAAATATTTCATCAAAGTCTATACCTTTCTTCTGTGCAAACCCCTTTACAACAAGTCTGGCCTTGTACCGCTTCTTACCTCCTTTGTTAGGAACCTATGTCAACCCTTCTCTTTACTATGTTAGTATATTGTTGTTGGACGCATATGCTTTGTAAGTCGTCTCGTAGTATTTGTCGATCCGTAGTTTATATTAGCCCATAGTATTGGACGCATATGCTTTGTAATTCGTCCCGTAGTATTATATGTCCCATGGTTTTGACTCATAGTATTGGGCATAGACTTAGTATATAAGTGTGTGTTGAGGTCATTGAAGGCACCGTGAAGTTAATTGTATTGAGCTTGCTCAAAGGAGGTTGCCCCCTCGAAGTGGCCCGTGATCAATATAAAAGTGATTCTGAGTTCTGTCATTTATGCTATTTCGCATATTCTTATTAATTAATTGTTGCAGGTGTATCACATCTGGTATCAGATCACTTTCTTGGGCTCGTTGGGTGGAATTTCTGCCAAATTTTTTTTTCACATTTGTTGCAGCTTCGGATTTGGGAATAATCCCTATCCGCTTAACTATGGGAAGTACTTGGGAATAAGCCCTAAAACTCATTGTGAGGAGTACCACAGGAACCCCAAAGTAGCTGGCCCATTGAGAGGACCTGCCAGCGAAAAGGGCAACGACCCCTACCTGATTGACTAGTTCCCACCCGTGAGGTAAACCAAGAGCTGTCGTTTGTGGCAAAGCGGTTATCAGTTTTACCTGAGCCGTGGAGTGAGGGGTACTGTCCCAATACGCAAGCCGTCAGACAGCATTGGTGGCCGAGTGAAACACCTGAACTGTTAGGAAGCTATACATACCCGGGGTCCATATCTATTTTCAGTTGAACTGTTGCTGATCACTTCCGCTCCAGATCAAGCCGTTTCAGATCTATTCTGAAAGTCGTTCCAGATCCAGTCGCCGTTTCAGATCCATCCGTTTTCGATCCCTTCCGCGCCGTTGTTGCCGATCCATTTCTGATGATAAAAAAAAAAGAAAAAAAAAAGAAAAAAAAAAGAAAAGAAAAAGAGTATAAAATTCAGTTTTTTCGCCATATCTCCCTTGTTTTCACTCTGTTTCCCTTGAAATTTTTGGGGAACCCTTGTCATCCCATTCTGCATCTTTCATTCCTGAGGACCCTATCCCCAATTCCCCTTCCCAAAGCCCGAAATCCCACATTTGTCTATTTTTAGGGTTTGCCATAACTTCCTCAGATTTCACCCAATCACCTTCAAATTTTACCACAGAGTTCCTTTCTGAATTCTGCTTCTTTGTCCCTCTCTGCCAAATTTTCTCATTCTATCACCCCTCTTCTGAAATCCCCCTTTTTGCTTTCTTGTCCTTTCGACAGTGTCCAAAATCTAGTCAAACCCCAATTACCCATCAGTTTGTTTCCCCAATCCAAATTTCCCTTTACTAAATTAGCTTCTGTTTTTCTACCCATTCCACCCAAAAAAAAAACAAACAAACCTGGTTATGGTTGTCACTCGTGCAGGAGCACACACCATGGAGGAAGCACTTGCAGCCATCCAAACCAAACTCTAAGATCTAGATGAAAAATTTCTCAGCCTCCATCTTCAGCATTCAGCCATGAACAATACCAGACAGCCAGAATCTTTTGCAGCCACCAGGTTCTCTTCTTCCAGCAATTTTCGTGGGCCGAAGCTTGATTTTCCTCGCTTCAATGGTACTGATTCAACTGGATGGATATATCGAGCAGAACAATATTTCAGTCTGCATAATATTTCTGATGCCCATAAAGTTCCACTTGCATCCTTTCATTTGGAACAGGAAGCCCTTCAATGGTACTGTTGGTACATCAAAGCTCATCTCGAGCCAAACTGGACAGATTTTTGCCAACTCATTTTGCCACGATTTGGTCCTAGTGCTTTTGATGATTTCACAGGAGCACTCACTAAACTTCACCAAATTGGCACAGTGAGAGAGTATCAGACATAATTTGAGAAATTGGCCAATCACACAGAAGGATTGTCTGATGAATTCTACAGGAGTTGTTTTATCAGTGGTCTCAAGGATGAAATCCGCTCAGAGGTCAAAATGTTTTGTCCCAACACAATGATGGAAGTCCTAGGGTTGGCTAAGCTGGCCGAGGACAAGATCGCAGCTCAACAACACTCCAAACCCACCTTTGTTCCCTTCAGAAATGTGGGTTCCCAACGACCTCCCATCACGCCTGCTGCTCAACCAACTCCTATCAAGCATTTGTCTGAAATAGAAATGCAGGCATGCCGAGACAAAGGGTTTTGCTATAATTGTGATGAGAAATTCACTCGGGGACATAGATGTGTTCAACAAAAGCTCTATCTCTTGGATGTGGATTCTCCGCCTGCCTTAGAACTTGGTGAAGAAGCTACATATATAGTAGATAATCAGGTCGACATTCAACACCCACCTGTTGACACCCCATCTCAGGATGACCCACTCGAGATCTCTCTCCATGCTGTAACCAACGTCACCACCCCACAAACAATGCGGGTCAGGGGATACTTCAAGAAGCTCCCTCTTACCATACTCATTGATTCTGGTAGCACTCACAACTTCATTGACCCTCAGATTGCCAAACAGGCTGATTGTTTTGTCCATCCTTGCTCCAACTTTGAAGTCATGGTTGCCAATGGGGGCACCTTGCCTTGCAAGGGGAAGTGTCACCATGTGCGTATCTCTATGGAAGATTATAACCTACGCTCTGACATGTTTGCCTTGTCCTTAGGTGGATGTGATGTGGTTTTGGGCGTTTAATGGTTACGCACACTTGGCCCCATCTTATGGGATTTTGCTGAACTTTGGATGCAGTTTAAAGTCAATGGGGCACAACACAAATTTATGGGCTTACAACCAGGGTCTCTCTGCATCATCAGTTCACATCGCCTGGAAAAAATTCTTAAGAAGAATTCACATGGTGTCATCGCTCAGATCAATTCCATTCAGATGCACCCATCAACAGTCTCCACTACTTCCTTGGATAGATATGCAGGTATCTTTGCTGAACCAATGCGCTTACTGCCATCAAGAGACCTTTCCGGTAAGAATTTAGCCACATCTATCTCTCAGCAGGAAATGATGGCTATTTTGCGTACAGTACAGAAGTGGCAGCCATACCTATTAGGGAATTATTTCTGCATCAAGACTGATCTCCCGAGTCTGGAAAATTTTCTGGAACAATGGGTCTCCTCCCCAACACACCTGAAATGGGTTATCCAACTCATGGGTTATCCCTATGTGATCACTTACAAGAAGGGTAAGGACAATATGGTGGAAGATGCTCCTTCTCACACAATTGATGACCCAGTTTCTCTTACAACTCTTTCTCTGCTTGTTCCAAATTGGTTGCAATATGTTCAACAGGGCTATCTCTTCTATGAACTCCATGCTTCTTCATCAATAGGGCACTCTGGGTTCTGCAAAATGTATGATCGGGAACAATGTAACTTCTTTTGGCAGGGACTAAAAATGACAATTCAACAGATGGTGGCTGACGATGATACTTTCCAAGTCAACAAGGGGGAAACGACACTCCTTTCGGGATTGCTCAAACCCTTGCCCATCCCTACACAGCTTTGGCCAACTATTTCTATGGAGTTCCTAGCAGCGCTCTGGTGGTACAATACCACATCTCAAAGGACACCATATGAAGCAGTCTATGGAAAAACACCACCAGTTCTTCTTCCATACAATCTTAGCAGATCCCTAGTTCAGGAAATTGACTTGGTTCTTCGAAACCGCGATCAGATTCTTCTCATTCTGCAGGACAATTTTCACATGGCCAGAATTCGCCTGAAACAATAAGCCGATCAGCACCGTTCTGAGCGCATTTTCCACGCAGCTGACAGGGTTCTTCTTCATCTACAGCCTTCCAAGCAATCCTCCTTGACACTCCAAAGGTGTCAGTGGCCCGAAATGCAACTCGAGGATGCTACCGTGGAACCACTCCTTCAGATTCTGCGGCAATTTCTCCAACCAAAGCTTTGAGGACAAAGCTTTTTCTAAGGGAGAGGGGATGTTAGGAACCTATGTCAACCCTTCTCTTTACTATGTTAGTATATTGTTGTTGGACGCATATGCTTTGTAAGTCGTCCCGTAGTATTTGTTGATCCGTAGTCTATATTAGCCCATAGTATTGACCCATAGTATTGGACGCATATGCTTTGTAAGTCGTCCCATAGTATTATATGTCCCATGGTTTTGACTCATAGTATTGGGCATAGACTTAGTATATAAGTGTGTGTTGAGGTCATTGAAGGCACCGTGAAGTTAATTGTATTGAGCTTGCTCAAAGGAGGTTGCCCCCTCAAAGTGGCCCGTGATCAATATAAAAGTGATTCTAAGTTCTGTCATTTCTGCTATTTCGCATATTCTTATTAATTAATTGTTGCAGGTGCATCACATCCTTCTTCTTCCTTCAACCTGTAAATCCATTTGTTCTGCAATGCTCTTTTACCAGCATGCAACTGAACCAAATCCCAAGTTTGGTTTCCTACCAATGAGTCCATCTCCTCATTCATGCATTGCTCCCACTTCTTTCTAGTTTCCACCTGCATTGCTTCTTCATAACATTCTGGTTCACCAGAATCAGTCATCAATAAATAATACATTGAAAGAGAGTATCGTTCAGGGAGTCTACTTAACCTGGTAGATCTTCTTACACTTGTAGGAGTTTCAGGTACTTGCTGCTGTTCTTGATTTTATGGCACCTTTGGAACTTCATTTTCTTTAATTTCATCAAGTACTGTGTACTCTGTGTTTTCCTTTTCCTGTTTCTTCCCTGCAACTGATCTTTATACATGACCTTTTCATTGAATATGACATCTCTACTTCTAATGATTTTGTGATTTTCATAATCCCATAAACGATAACCAAAATCATCAACCCCATATCCAGTAAAGGTACATTTCTTGGATTTAGCTTCAAGCTTTGTTCTATTTTCTTTATCAATATGGACAAATGCTTCACAACCAAACGTTCTCAGAAATGAGTAGTTTACCTTTTTATCTGTCCATGCCTCCTATGGAATACCACCATCTAAAGCACTTGAAGGTCCTCTGTTTATTAAATAAACAACAGTATTTACAGCATCCGCCCAAAACTGTAAGGGCAACCCTGCATGCAGTCTCATACACCTTGCACGATCCATGATCGTTCTGTTCATCCTTTCTGACACACCATTTTCTTGTGGTGTTCCTGGGACTGTCTTCTCTCTACGAATCCCATGGTATGAACAATAACTATCAAACTCCTTGCCGCAGTACTCACCTCCATTATCAGATCTGAGACACTTCAACCTTTTTCCTGTCTCATTCTCAAATAAACCCAAGTTTTCCTAGTTGCATCATCAATGAATGTAACATAATAATGAGAGCCACCAAGAGATTGTACCTGAGATGGTCCCCATACATCCGTATGCACAAGCTCTAACTTTTCATTCTTCTTCTATTTCCCAACCCTGAGAAATCTGTCTCTCTTCTGTTTTCCATAAACATAGTTCTCACAGAATTCCAAACTTATCTGCTTCAAATTTGGTAGCAACTTCCTTGAGTGGAGAATCTGCATCCCCTTCTCACTCATGTGGCCAAGCCTATGATGCCACAATGTTGTATCTGTTCCTGTGGAAGCTAAAGAGATAGAATGGTCAGTATTATGAGGACATAAATACAACGTACCTACCCTGTCTCCTTTTGCTATCACCATTGATCCTTTAGTGATCTTCCACCACTTTTCTCCAAATGTAGATAGACAGCCGACATCTCCCAACTACCCTGTTGAGATCAGATTTCTTTTCATAGCAGGAATATGCCTAACATCTTTTAACAACCAGTCAGTTCCATTCTTAACTTTTATCCATACCTTACCCATTCCAACAATTTTACATGGCTCATCATCACCCAATAAAACATGTCCAAAATCGCCAGGAACATACTCATGAAAGTATTTCCTATGGGGTGTAGCATGACATGAAGCTCCTGAATCTACTACCCAATAATCACTAGTATTATCTAATGCAAGAATCAAAGCATCTTGTAACACATCATCTGCTACATTTGCTTCCTGGGTAGTTTCCTTCTGTGCATCTCCTTTCTTCTTTAGAGATCTGCAGTCTTTCTTCAGATGTCATTTCTTTCCACAATTCCAGCACTCTATCTTTCCCAGTCTGGACTTGGATCTGCCCGTTTTAGACTTCCCACGATTACCTTGGCTCTTTCCTCTCTCCTTTTGTCTTCCCCTGGTCTCCATGGTCAATGCATTACCTGATGTCTCACTTGTGCTTTTTCTTCGCATTTCCTCACTAAGAATGACATCAATAACATCATCAAATTTCAAGGTGTTTGAACCAGAGACAGAGTTACTTACAACCATGACCAAACTATTCCATCTTTCTGGCAATGAACACAATATTAGAAGAGCCCTAACCTCATCATCAAAGTTCACGCTTACAAAACTTAGCTGATTTGTAACCGTATTAAACTCATTGAAATGATCAGTAACAGATCCACCTTCAGACATCTTCATATTAAATAAACGCTTCATTAGAAATACCTTGTTGGAGGCCGAGGGTTTTTCATATAGCTTACCCAATGCACTCATCAAACCCTCCGTTGTCGTTTCTTTTAAGATATTGAAAGCCACCGACGAAGCCAGGCTCAGCCGTATTGTTCCCAGAGCCTTTCTGTCAAGAACCTCCCATTCTTCGTCCTTCATAGCCACCGACTGCTTTGCTCTTCCTCCCAACGGTAGGAATAGATCCTTCTGGTACAGATAGTCCTCCATTTGCATCTTCCATAACTGGAAGTTTTGGCCATTAAACTTCTCGACCTTAAACTTTCCTTCTTCTGCCATTGCTCCCACTCGAACCAGAAACCCTAGCTTCCTGCGGGTTTATTTGCCAAATAGACCTTTGGCTCTGATACCAATTGTTAGAAAAACAGGACTGCAGAGCAATAACAATAAACAGAAATGCATATATAATCACACATACACATTTCAAGAGAGACACAGATATATCGTGGTTCACCCAACTTGGGCTACGTCCACACTGAATTTGCCAGTCCTTATTATTATTACCGTCCAGCAAGGTGAAGGGATATAACCTGCAGCACAACTGCTACACTTCCTCTTCACTTTCTCACAGTCTCTTTCCTGATCTTAGAGATCTCTACAATGCATAAAACCTAATACATCAACCCTAGTCGTATTACAATGTCTTTCTTTTATAGGGAAAATACAATGGGAAAAATACCACGGGATACCCAAAACCATGGGCCCGCAAAACAACTGGCGAAAACAGCCCCGAACCCCTAAAAAATGCAGAATAGGTGTACAGTCCTCTGGGGTGCACGGTTAAGACAATATCATCTATGAGACTAGAAGATCTGGCTCCACAACCAACAATAACAAGTCAAGACTTGTAGTTTCAAAACAAGATTTGTCTATTACTAGGCACTACATATAGTGCAACAAGAAGTCAAGAAGCATAAGCTTGTAGAATGCCTTGTATTGATGCCTAATAAATCACATTTGGATACATGTTGGTCCCGTGCTTAATTGATTTGCTTGAACATTAAGAAATGGGAACACCATTGGATTTGATGATCTAGAACTCTTTGATAGGCCATATCGATAGGGCTTTATGCCCATGCACTTTGTTATCTATCTAAGTGGACAAAATCCTAAATATTTAAAGTGAATTAGCAAGGCGAATTTCATTAGAATAATCAGATATCATATATTTACAATAGAGGCTACTTGGACATGTTTAAGTAATGAGCTCTCTGAAGCAACGTGATTATTTTGTGATAACTTCAACATGGGAGTTCCCTTGAAGCAAAAGGAGGGATTGCACTTAGAGGGATTGTAGAAACAAGAGTGTGTCTAGTACCATTTTTAGAGATGTTAATTGCAAATGCTTGTAGATGCTTCTTGTTGCATGTAATGTACCCAAACAAAATTTAGGCACACTGACTCAAAACTGGCAATATTGGACTTATGACTTAAAAAAACATTGGTTCAAACACCACTAGACTAACACTAATTCTTTCAAACATGGATTCAGGGGCATCTATAGACTCCAAACAACTCAAAGATCCACGCACACCACACACTTAACAAGTTTACTTAGAGATTTGCTTCGACAATTTGCACATTTCGAAGTGCATCACACTTGGGATGGCCAAAATGACCAGAGGCAATGGCCCCAGGAATTACGTGGAAACTTCTTTGCTTCTAGTGCAATACTGGAAACAACTAAACAACAATAAGAACATATATTTGGATTCAATAAGACTACGAGAATATCATATGACCATACTTAGACACTAGGTACAACTTCACATGCATCAATTCAAGATTAGGAAAGACTAGCTCATTATTTCATCACAGAAAGGAAGACTAGCTCGAATCTGACAAGTAAGACTATTGGTTTCCAACACTTTCCAAACACACCGAGACCCTCCCAAATTCAACCATAGAGAATTAGATAGTCATTAAAACACCCAAATCAATCTGAAAATATCACTTATAGACTCCAAAATATTTTAAGATAAGTTTTATACTCACAGCCAGATGACTATGCAACCATATGAAACTAAACAACACATAGTTTAACCAATAACTTGATTATATGAACACAATACTGAGAGAAAATAATCGGGTCTTTATTATTAACTGTATATGATAGTAATAACACTGGTTACAACAATATGGGGCTCTTACACAACTCAAAAATCCAGAAATATAATGGCAGAAATACACCGGTGCGCTCCTTTATAGCTGAAACCCTTAGATCTGGTAAAATGGCTGTATCTTGGTCATCCATAAGTCTTTTTGAGTGAAAAAACGTTTTTCCCACTGGAAATGATGCTCTGGATGTAATGGAATAGGTCTTAAATTCCATAAATTCTCATAACTATTCGAACCATAATCTTTTTTTTCGGCCCACCAACACCGGATCCACTGACTGAGTTGATCTGACCACAAAACATAAGCACAAACACAATGGATCTAAAGTGGAGATTTGAGAATATGAATTTGAAGCTCCAAAATGTAAGTCCTTGATCACAACTATGCCACCATTAGATAAAACAAGAGCAAGGCCACACTGTGAATACTGTAAAACCACACAAGAACATTGTTTGAAGGCAAGTGTGCTCTCCACACTGAAAATACTGGAACACCACATTATAAAACTGCTAGAACACTATCAAATATTTAGATTTGCATGAAGCACATAATATACATCTGATCCATGAATCTCCGTAGAGAAATCTATGTGATTTCTCCTCCCACAATGACCCGGAATGAAACACAAATGATAGATCTGGATGATCCCTGCTCAAAGTTGCAAGGGGCACATCTCCCAAGCTAGCAAGGGACGCATCTCCCAAGCTCTGAAAATCTAAGAGATATCCAATATCAGAAATCAAAATAACAAAAAAACCTCCCAACTGGGGTGCTCATCCTTCTTTTATAAACATCAGATAACGTTTCCTTCCTTCTAGAATTTTCTCCAAAAATAATAATAAAATTTGAATAATATGAGAGAATAATCACTAATGACACATTAGCATCCCTTTCTAATGTTATTTGACCAAGTAAAACATTTACCATCCTTGAAATTCAAATTAGAGGTGCTTAGCTTGATTTTTAGGAAAGTTACACTATCATGTGGACCCACTCTATCCTCAAATGCGCCCTCACTGGCTAAAATTAGGTCCTGTAGCTTTTCTAAGATTCCTTCCTTGCTTTCTTGACATACTAATCCTTCTTGAGCCTTATTGCTGTTGCTTGGTTTTTCAACCAAGCATGTGCAATGGTGCACCTATTAACAATGTAATAGCAGTCTTCAAATTGAAAGCAAATACAACTATAAACTAATCTAAGATTAACATGTGCATATAAAAATAAATTTAAAATGATTAACAAAAAGAACAAGAAACGAAATAAAGAATGACTTTTGTATTATAATACCTCAAATGGTGAGGATGTTAGGTGTTGAGCAGCTCCAAGGTTGAGATGCTCCAGGCTCCAATGGTCTCTTCTCCAAGATTGCTAAAATGGTCAAAGAACTCAAGAGAGATTTTGACAACATGAGGATAGGATGGATGATGGATGGAAAGTGAGGAGCCCCTATCACATTTTTATAGTTTTTGGTGATTGGGAATACCATTGTGGTTTTAAGGAAACCAATGGTATTGACCAACATGGTTTAGGTCTCTTTTCCCCCTTTTTTCTTTTTTTGAATATTTTGAATATTTTTATTCTCTTTTAATAATTTTTGGGAATTCTGGACCCTTTTTGAGGAAAAATATATCTTTTGAGGGGGGAAAAGCGTGTATTATGGTCTTTTGGTGACCTTTTGCTGGTTATAGAGGCTCAAATGGTGGAAAAAGTGGACAAATGGGTCATGTGAATAAGGGAATGAGCTAGTGAGCACTTTTTGGGTGTTAACAATTGCAAAAATTTGGAAGCTTCTGTCTTTTCTGCTTTTATGTTGCTTTCCTGCTTTTAGCTGTTTTTTCTCAAATTCCCTGAAGGAAAGAACTCATATGGACTTATCCATTCTCCTATGCGCCCTCTTGAGCCACCTAGACCATTTCCAACTCATTAACCAAATATTAGATAATTAAATATTTGAATTTGTGGACATACATCACCCTTTCATGATTTAATTTAATTATACATGGTAACTGTAGGCCATAATTAGTTATTTTAATCAAATGATTATAAATATTTGGGGACATGACATTGCAATTAAGAGGTTGCACCTAGATTATTTTTGTTCCCTTTTGGTGTTTAATATATATGAGGTTAAGATGGATATATGATAATGTACTTTTTTTAGTGGATGTACAAAGGGTTTGGTTTGGAATTTATATTGAGTTATTTTTTTTGTTAATAAGTAGTTCCTATGAATCCAGTTGTCTTGAAAATGCAAGCAAATTTTCTAATTGAGATCTATTGATTAATACATTGTTAAAATCAAGGTTTACCCCTTACATTAGAGTGATATGCTTTATAACAAGGTTCCTAATTTATGTTGGTACCTTTAACTAGTATTCCTTGATGGAATCCACTAATGAATATTATTTTACATTATGTGGATCATGATATTGCTTATGGAAATGGTATGGAAGGATGTTTCCATATCATCCATGTTCCTAAATACATATTCTCCTTATAACTTGAAATTTATATTGATAATTTTGGATATTCTTGTTTGTATCAATTCCTCTCAAAGGGTTTTTGTTGGTGTATTATTGTTTAATGGTGGGCTAATCTATACCCTAAATTACTTGGGGTTTTTGTTTTTATATCTACAAAATTTTACATATAGCATTTGTGGTCCAAAGCATTGGAGTATTTATCTGTCCTACTTATTTGTGGATTTTTTATTCAAGAAACTAAATAGCATGTATATGTATCTCATATGGACACAATATGTTGCTCTCACAGGAACATGGCGACGTTAGGGTTTATCCTTTCGAGGTGCATTCCATAGTGCTCCTCCGATGGGGACTACCGAGAATGAAGGTCAGGTCCCTAATGATCCACATACGTCGTCTAAGTCACATTTCTAGAGCTCTTCCTCCTTGGGAATATCGACTCCTCAACTCCCTCCACTTGTACAATCTACAGTTCAGAAGTTCTTTCCCCATGCCAGACGTCCAGGCCTTTTAATGAAAAGGTTACACGAACTTCTTTTCACACTGTACATTGTCAGAAAGACAAGACTTCTATTGATCAAGGACCTTGTACAAAGGATGGAAACCTTGAAAGACTTCATCCTCCTACAGACGCTCTATCCCCCTCTGCTGGAACTGACTCTCCACTGGGACGTCTAAGGAAAATTAATGCATCAAGAACACACACAAGAATATTTAGCTCTCGGTGAAGACGTTGAGCTCTCTGAAGCCATACCCATGATAGAACTTGCCTTGGTCGGTAGGTTTGGTAGCAGGAGACACCTTAGCTTACAAAGCTTTAGATAGTGGGTCATTCGGACATGGTCCCCTATCATTGACTATGAACCATGGAATTTCACCCTCACCAACGCATGGTTTGGTGTGGTCTTCAATAAGATTAAACATTCATCTACAATCCTTTTGTAATATCCCGATTTTGACCCCGTTGCATTAAAATTATAAATGATGTAATATCGTTATAAAAATTGTGGCGAGGAGCTCAAGGCCAAGGCCCCACCATTGATTTATCATTTATGTATCGAAATTTAAAAATCGATGCATATGATTTGTGTGCTAGCCATGCATAGTAGAAATTACAAATATCATGTAAATATGTATTTTAATAAAAATACCAACAACTAACTATGCAATGCACCAAGAGTATGGGGGCATGATTTTTTCAAGGAATACGGAGGGAAAATATTCAAACCCTTGACCCAATAGTGTCAAGCCAAGTGTCAGTGAGAGAACCCATATACCATCAACTACCCATTTTGAATTTTGTAACCAATCATTTATTTCTTCTAAGAGTTGGTTGAGGTAGTTAATGATTTTGGGAATGGAGAAGTATGGTTGCCCAATTTCATGTATGGGCAAGCCATCCATTTTGAAAATCACGTTTTTGCTTCCTGGGAAAGAAAGCACCCACGAAATTGCTCCCAAAGCCATTCTCCATACATGTTTTTTGCTCTCTAACGTAGTTTGAGCTTGCTGGGCGTTTTCCTCTATGTTTTTGCTGAGCATTGCCTCATTTTCCATAGCTGGGAAGTCATTTTTGTGTTGCAGAATGACTGGGAGGAAGGGAGTCATGATTTGGGGGTCCATGGAGGCCGTTGTTTCCCTCTGAATGCCCATATACCTGTGGGAAACTTGAATTTATTCCCCAAGGGTCGATTTCCCCTCTCAAAGGTCATTTTTGGTGTGCCACGAATTGGAAGAACCCATGAGAACCCTGTTTTGTAAATTCCATAGTTGAAAACGTTTTTTCCATGCCCAACATTGGTGCCTAGTTGTTAGATGCATAATTTGTTTTGGAGTGAACTTGTATGTGTAAGAAACTAGGAGTGGAGGAGAATTAGAATTGGCTTGATAAACCTAGTGAAGAGTGTAACCTCCCAAAGATGATGTGGCTTTGGATACCTTTCTATGCACACCCTAAAGAGCACTAGAAGGGAAGGTATGGCCCGAGGGATTGTGGAGCAGTAACGGGGATACTTGGCTATGTGGATTGGCTTGGATGAATTGTGAAGTGTTACTTGGCTATGTGTTAGTGGTTGTTCCCTTTTTCCTTGTGGAAATCATGCCCAGCTCAGGGGTGGCAATGTTTTGAGAGATTGATGAGCAAAGTTGGCTCGTGGCTGGGTGGAAAGTTGCAGTTGCAGCCAGTTGCTCGAGACTAGTTCATTTCAAGATAAGTAATCTCTTGAGTTAATTCTGCAATGTCTTTAATTATTGACTATTATGATTATGCTGATGAATGCATGTGAAATGTGTGTGAATATATATTTTATTTCCGTTGTGTTAATTTGAATTATACATCTCCACGCATGTGTTTTTATTTGTATGAATTTGATGAATGAGGTTGATATTTTGAAAAGCCCATATTTTTATTCATGTTCCCTTCTCGGAGTGGGATTGATGGGAGGGGACGTGATACCTTTCTGGCTTTTGGGATTTTGACTCATCGATGCTATGACTTAAAAGATGGGTCACCATTCTTTGATTCCAGAACCGAAAACGAATACAAACAATCTATATGGGTCAAATTCCCAGGCTTACCACTAGAGATTTGGATGGAAAACATATTTAAACACCTAGGTAATGCTCTTGGGAATTTCCTCAAAGCTGATATGGGATTTCAAGAGTCGGGTGTCCTTTCCATAGCCAAAGTTCTGGTTGAACTTGACTTGAGGGACGGTCTGTCAGAAGAAATAGACATCTCTATTCGGGGGAGGATATGGACTCATAGGATTGAATACTACGACATTCCCTTTCGATGCAATGAATGTCATCGATATGTCCACATCACCAACCGATGCAATAGGGGATTTACTAAGAATATTTGGAAGGGAAAACTAAATGATGCTCCAACTAAGGTCCATGCGGATGGTGCCAAAGACCTCTCTAGCTCTCTTGCTTCGAGTCTAGAACGCTAAGACACAGAGGCTTACATGATTGAAGCAACGACTACAGGTAATTCAATGCCTCCCCATTTTCTCCAACTTACTTTTTCGTCAGCTCCTCCGATTTCCCCCACAAACAAGACTTTCCCCATCTTTAAGGCCGACCCATTTGCTCTTCCTCGGGATTGGGAACAACCTATCAACCAAGGCTTACATCTTACTATCCCTTACACTTCATCCATCACATCATACTCTTCTTATTTTTTTGATTCCTCCCCCCCATAGGGTGAATACCGCCATACACCAACCTCCCGAAAATTTTCTCCTCCCCACCACCCATCAACTAGACCAACCCATCTATCACTACTCCGTAGATCTCCCACTCACCTTCTTGCACCCTCCACAATACTCCCTCTCTCCTTGAGACCCCCCTAAAGGCCCTCTGTGAGCATCTATCAAGAAGGGAATCCCGCCCTTCCCCCCCATCCAAGGTCACTTATGGCTACAACCTGATACCCCGAGTATGACCCCCGAAGTTATCAGGTTTGGGACCCATTAGAGGCCTCTCCAAAACCTCACTTTGGCTTCATGGGAGAAGATCTATTTTGGACTCAGCCAGAGTGAAAGAAGTTTATGAGATGAATGCAGGTCGTCAGAGTAGCATTTATGGGTTGCTTAGAGCAGGTAAACCCAGACAAGGGTTGTTGCGATGTTAGTTCTCTCCATTAACATTTGGGGATTAGGGATACCCTCAAAGAAATTATCCCTTAAGCGATTGATAGAGTCATATCAACCGTAGGTCCTATTCATTCAAGAAAGTTTGGCTTCTAGTGATTCTATTATCAACAACCTACAAAGACTCATTCCTGGCTGGGCCTTCATTAACACTAATGCCTCAGGCCGCTCCGGTGGTCTTATTTTAGGTTGTAAATCCTCACATTTTCTTCTTCTGAATAGTTGGGAAATTCCATCGGTCCTTGGAGTGGTCCTTTTTTCTCATGAGATAGGGTTGGCGTACTCATTTGTTAACATCTATGGGCCATACAAGAATAGAGAGGATTTTTGGGACCGGTTTTGTGAGAACAATATAATACAGGTGGAACACCTCATTATTGGAGGTGACATGAATTTTACACTAGGAGAGGATGAAATCTGGGGGAGAACAATTCATCGTGACCCACTTTCAGATTATTTTTACAATCTATTAGCTAATCACTCTTTGCTTGATATTCCTCCCATTCAGTTACGACCTACATGGCAGAATATGAGGAATGGTGAGGACCACATCGTCAAACATTTATACCATTTTCTCATCAACGAGGTCACTCTTCAATCGGTTGCTACAGTCCAATAATGGGTCAGGATTGGAGGCCAATCCGACCACCACCCCATCCTCCTCGAGCTCAACCTATTTGCATTAAGGAAACCACCAAGTCCATTCAAGTTCAATATGTGATGTCTTGAGTCTTCAGATATCAAAGATATGGTGGTCAAAGAATGGTCCCCATTTGACAGGAACCATAGAAGCTCGGTAGCGGTGCAGTTCAATAACAACCTTAAAAAAATTAAAGGATTGGCCATTCCATGGATATCCAATCAGTGGGAAGCGATCACCAAGGAATTAAAGGAAATTGAAGACCAGTTAGAGATTCTCTATGCATCCAATCCTGAGGGATTTACAATAGATAATTATATTTTGGAAGTTAATCAGTTGGAAGAGAGAATGAAGACTATTCTCATGGATGAAGAGGCAACAGAAAGAATTAAAAGCAGAGCACTATGAATTCAAAAGGGTGATGAAAATATAAGGTTTTTTCACAAGTTCATTCAACATAGAAAGAACATAAATTCCATATGGGAATTACATGACGATATGGGCACGTCTCACTCCGGCTTTCAAGCCCTTGCCGATCTTGGGGTTAATCACTTCAAAAAGGTTTATTCCCAGGACCAACAAATCAATCTCCTCCATATGATGAGCTTGGCAGAGGGTTACCCATCCATGGTCAATGAGGTACATGCACAAGATCTACAAATCCTATAACCATTGAGGAACTATGGTTGGATATCTAATCGATGCAACATGAGAAAATCCCAGGGCCTGATGAATGGGCCATCGGATTCTATGAAGTAATTATGGATTTATTTGAGAATCATATCGTGGCAGTTGTGGAGGAATCAAGTTAGAAATGGCTCATTCTAGCAGCTTTTAACACAATCACCTTCATCGCTCTTATTCCGAAAAAAGACAAAGGTTCTTCCTTCGAGGACTATCGACTGATATCATTGTGCAACAAAATATACAAGATCATTTCCAAGGTTATAGCAAACAGGATCCGCGAGATTCTATTTGTAGACATTTCTCAAGAACATCATGCTTTTCTGAAAGGAAGACTTATCCATGATGCCATTGGAACAATGCAAGAAGTAATTCACTCTGCAAAGATCAACGAGTCTCTGATTGCCACTATTAAAATTGATCTTCGGAGGGCTTATGACCAAGTTAATTGGACCTATATATGGTTGATCCTCATACAAATTGGCTTCCCTATACCGATAGTCAACTAGATTATGTCATCAGTATAGACAGTGTCATTTTCCATTCTCATTAATGCTTCAACATCCATATTTTTTAGGCCAAAGAGAGGATTACGTCAAGGGTGCCCCTTGGAACCATTACTTTTCCTTCTCATAGTAGAAATTCTGAGTTGGGATATCCTTAGAGAAAAAAGAACGGGTTCTCTCTATGGATTCAACGAGCACTCCAGAGTGACACATCTCCTCTTTGTTGATGACATCCCGATCTTTTCAGATGGATCATGCTAGGACTTACTGCAGATCAAAAAGCTCTTAGAATTGTTCGAGATTGCTACAGGTATGACAATTAATTCCCATAAATCATCTATCTCAATTATGAATATACAGGATGAGCAAGTTGATTGGATTTTCCAACTCTTTCCTTTTACGGAAGTCAACTCGGCATTGGGACTGCCATACTTGGGATTTATCATAAAACCCAATGATTATGGGATTAAGGATTGGCAATGGATGGTCAGCCAAATTGAAAAGTGCACCCAACTGTGGTGTAATATTTGGTTGTGTAGAGGTGGTAAACTAGTCCTTATTAATTCTATTATGGAATGCCTCCCATTTTACTCGATGACCATTGCACACATCCCAGCATCAACTCTTAAACTTATCTGGAAGATTTGTTGCAATTTTTTATGGAAGCAATATGATAGGTCCTCATCATTCCATTGGGTGGCGTGGGATGAACTTACCTTCCCAAAATATTGGGGCGGTTGGGAAATCAAACACTTACTGAGCTTTGCTACTGCCCTTGCGGCCAAAAGCATCTGGCGGATTATCCATCACAAAAACCTATGGACGACAGTGATCTACTATAAGTACATATATCCCTTGTTGATCAAGGAATGGATCCACAGTCGAAACCCTTCACACAAGAATATATCAAATATGTGGCGTGAATCTCTTCAAGCATATGATCTGGTGGTTGATAGACTCATATGGAAAATCGGGAACGAGACATCTATGCATCTCGGTATTGAGCCATGGATTGGAGGTGAGGAAGTTTTTAACTTCCCTCCACAGATGCTCAATCATTTAAAGGAAAGGGGGTTTTCTAAGAGCTTAAAATCGCTCCCCCTCTACGTGGAATATTTGTAGCTCGGGCAACCAAATCAGGGTCGAGGTTTACTCACTTCCCCAAAATTATGAGTTTCATATTCCCATCATCATATTTCGAAATTGCCTCATCTATCTCCTCATCAACATAATTGAACATTCCAAACAAAAAGTCAAAAAATTCTGCTTTCCTCAGGATAGTTTCCATACCTAGTGGCCAAATATTTGCATCTCTCCATGCATCAGAATACCCTTTGAATTTTTTTACTGTTATCCTATCATCTGTGGACACTTGTGTTTCAACTGCGGTTGCAGAGGAGGATTTCCGCGTTTCAACTTTGCTCGTGGTAGAGGACACCCCTATTTCAAGTTTAGCCATGGTTGTCTAGGTTCGAAGCGGAGGTGAGGTGATGCACGCAGACTGTATTTCAGGCTCACAATTTATTCCCGCAAAGAGTATTTCAGCAACAAAATGCTTTGCTTGAGTGTATTTCCAGGTCATAATTCATGACTTGGGCATGCACTTTTCCCTATGTTGACATCAGGCCTTGTCATCGGAGGGAATTTTATAAATTGGTTGTACTTTGACATAAAAAAGTGCACAAACATAAGATTTCATTTTTTATAAATGGGTTGTACTTTGGAATTTTATAAACTAGTTGTACTTTGACATAAAAAAGTGCATAATTATAAGCTATCACTTTTCAATACTTGGCCATTTTTGCCAAAGGGGAGCATTTTCTGGCATGGTGCAAATTAGGTTGATTGGTCATTTTGGAAGGCCATTATCTTCTTGGAGAATGAATTTTTATCATGAATGAGTCGATGGTCAAGTGCATAAATCATCCACCTGAAATATTATGCTATCCGAATTTTCTTATCCCTCAATGGTGAGAAATTGCGGGCATTTTCTTGAGGCCATTTAGGCCAGTTTTAAGTGCAAAACTATATGAGTGGTTGTTTTGTAGGAAAATAAATGATTTACTAGAGCCTATTTTCCAAGACTGAGACTATATTCAGGTGCATTGGTCATCCACCTATAGTATGGTTCCCTCAGAATAGTTATCTCTCTCTCTATGAGGAAATGGCGGTCATTTTCCCAAAGCCACTTGAGCCATATTTTCAGTACTTAGCCATTTTTGGCAAAGGGGGGGGCATAATTACGGAGGGTGAAAAAAATGTTGATTAGCTGTTTTGGAAGGCCATTATCTTCTTGGCCATAGACCTTTTATCGCGAATGATTCAATGTTCAAGTGTGTAAATCCTCCACCTGAAAGCTTATGTTGTCAGATAAATTTAATCCCTCACTGGTGAGAACTGGAGGGCACTCTCCTACGGCCATTTAGGCCAGTTTTAAGTGCAAAAAAGGTTGAGTGGTTGTTTTGGCAGGGAATTTTTTTCTTCACCAGAGACTTTTTTCCAAGAATGAGACTATATTCAGGTGAATTTGTCATCCACCTACAGGATGGTTCCCTCCAAATAGTTATCTCTCTATCTGTGAGGAAATGGCGATCATTTTCCCAAAGCCACTTGAGCCATATTTTCAGTACTTAGCCATTTGTGCCAATGGAGAGCATTTTCTAGAATGGTGCAAAAGAGGTTGATTGGATGTTTTGGTAGGCCATTATCTTCTTGGCCATATACCTTTTATCGAGAAGGAGTAAATGGTCAAGTGTGTAAATCCTCCACATGAAAGCTTATGTTGTCAAATAAATTTAATCCCTCACTGGTGAGAACTAGTGGGCATTTTCCTAAGTCCATTTAGGCCAGTTTTCAGTGCAAAAAAGGCTGAGTGGTTGTTTTGGCAGGCCAATATATTCTTTACCAGAGACTTTTTTCCAAGACTGAGACTACATTCAAGTGCATTAGTCATCCACCTACAGGATGGTTCCCTCCAAATAGTTATCTCTGTGTGTGTGAGGAAATGGTGGTCATTTTCCCAAATCCACTTGAGCCATATTTTCAGTACTTATCCATTTTTTCCAATGGCGAGCATTTTCTGGAATGGTTGAAAAGAGGTTGATTGGATGTTTTGGCAGGCCATTATCTTCTTGGCCATATACCTTTTATCGAGAAGGAGTAAATGGTCAAGTGTGTAAATCCTCCACCTGAAAGCTTATGTTGTCAGATAAATTTAATCCCTCACTGGTGAGAACTGGTGGGCATTTTCCTAAGGCCATTTAGGCCAGTTTTAAGTGCAAAAAAGACTGAGTGGCTGTTTTGGCAGGCCAATATTTTTTTTACCAGAGACTTTTTTCCAAGACTGAGACTATATTCAGGTGCATTAGTCATCCACCTACAAGATGGTGCCCTTTAAATAGTTATCTCTCTCTTTGTGAGGAAATGGTGGTCATTTTCCCAAAGTCACTTGACCCATATTTTCAGTACTTAGCCATTTTTTCCCATGGCGAGCATTTTCTGGAATGGTGCAAAAGAGGTTGATTGCATGTTTTGGTAGGCCATTATCTTCTTGGCCATAGACCTTTTATCGAGAAGGAGTAAATGGTCAAGTGTGTAAATCCTCCACCTGAAAGCTTATGTTGTCAAATAAATTTAATCCCTCATTGGTGAGAACTAGCGGGAATTTTCCTAAGGCCATTTAGGACAGGTTTATGTGCAAAAAAGGCTGAGTGGTTGTTTTGGCAGGTCAATATTTTCTTCACTAGAGAATTTTTTCCAAGACTGAGACTATATTAAGGTGAATTTTTTATCCACCTACAGGATGGTGCCCTCCAAATAGTTATCTCTCTCTCTGTGAGGAAATGGTGGTCATTTTCCCAAAGCCACTTGAGCCATATTTCCAGTACTTAGCCATTTTTGCCAAAGGGGGGCATAATATGGGAGGGTGAAAAAAAGGTTGATTGGCTATTTTGGCAGGCCATTATATTCTTGGCCATAGACCTTTTATCGTGAATGATTCAATGGTCAAGTGTGTAAATCCTCCATAAGAAAGCTTATGTTGTCAAAACAATTTAATCCCTCACTAGTGAGAACTGGTGGGCATTTTTCTAGGGCCATTTAGGCCAATTTTAAGTGGAAAAAAGGCTGAGTGGATGTTTTGGCAGGCCAATATATTCTTCACCTGAGACGTTTTTCCAAGACTGAGACTATATTCAAGTGAATTTGTCATCCACCTACAGGATGGTGCCTCCAAATAGTTATCTCTCTATCTGTGAGGAAATGTCGGTCATTTTCCCAAAGCCACTTGAGCCATATTTTCAGTACTTAGCCATTTTTTCCCATGGCGAGCATTTTATGGAATGGTGCAAAAG
The DNA here is from genome assembly GCA_027924585.1 of Larix kaempferi. NCBI lineage: Eukaryota > Viridiplantae > Streptophyta > Pinopsida > Pinales > Pinaceae > Larix > Larix kaempferi. Next base: position 5,579,642 of record BSBM01000756.1, read on the forward strand.
AGGTTGATTGGATGTTTTGGAAGGTGATTATCTTCTTGGCCATAGACCTTTTATCGACTAGGAGTAACCTTTTATCGACTAGGAGTAAATGGTGAACTATGTAAATCTTCCACTTGAAAGCTTATGTTGTCAGATAAATTTAATCCCTCACTGGTGAGAACTGGTGGTAATTTTCCTAAGGCCATTTAGGCCAGTTTTAAGTGCAAAAGAGGCCGAGTGGCTTTTTTGGCAGGCCAATATATTCTTTACCAGAGAATTTTTTCCAAGACTAAGACTATATTTAGGTGCATTAGTCATCCACCTATAGGGTGGTGCCCTCCAAATAGTTTTCTCTCTCTCTGTGAGGAAATGGAGGTCATTTTCACAAATCCACTTGAGCCATATTTTCAGTACTTAGCCATTTTTGCCCATGGCGAGCATTTTCTAGAATGGTGCAAAAGAGGTTGATTGGATGTTTTGGCAGGCCATTATCTTCTTGGCCATAGACCTTTTATCGAGAAGGAGTAAATGTTCAAGTGTGTAAATCCTCCACCTGAAAGCTTATGTTGTCAAATAAATTTAATCCCTCATTGGTGAGAACTGGTGGGCATTTTCCTAAGGCCATTTAGGCCAGTTTTAAGTGCAAAAAAGGCTGAGTGGTTGTTTTGGCAGGCCAATATATTCTTGACCAGAGATTTTTTTCCAAGACTGAGACTATATTCAGGTGCATTAGTCATCCACCTACAAGATGGTGCCCTCAGAATAGTTTTCTCTCTCTTTGTGAGGAAATGGCGGTCATTTTCCCAAAGCCACTTGAGCCATATTTTCAGTACTTAACCATTTTTGCCAAAGGGGGGCATAATATGGGAAGGTGCAAAAAATATTGATTGGCTATTTTGGCAGGCCATTATATTCTTGGCCATAGACCTTTTATCGTGAATGATTCAATGGTCAAGTGTGTAAATCCTCCACAAGAAAGCTTATGTTGTCAGAAAAATTTAATCCCTCACTGGTGAGAACTGGTGGGCATTTTCCTAGGGTCATTTAGGCCAGTTTTAAGTGGAAAAAAGGTTGAGTAGATGTTTTGGCAGGTCAATATATTCTTCACCATAGACTTTTTTCCAAGATTGAGACTATATTTAGCTGATTAGTCATCCACCTACAGGATGGTGCCCTCCAAATAGTTATCTCTCTCTCTGTGAGGAAATGGCGGTCATTTTCCCAAAGCCGCTTGAGCCATATTTTTAGTACTTAGCCATTGTTTTCAATGACAATAACTCAACTAAATTCGATGGTATTTGAAAATATGAAAATGTAAAAAAACATAGAAAAATAAAACTTACATTTTCCAATTTGAATCACTCAAACATGCCAAAAATTAAACCCTATTTCAGGGTTGTTTTTCAGTATTTTTACACATTAGCAATTTTTAGGATAAAATTGAAAATATTGAATAGTGTAGTGGTGACTGTTAATACACATGATGTTCAACTCGTATCATTCAATTTGACTATGTAACATTCTTACTAGCACATGAAGAATTTTTTATTTTATTTTTGTGTTAGATTAAATAAAATATAAATTTAGTCCTTGGATAAAAAAGGTAAAACACCACTCATTTTTTCGTCAGAAATAAGCCTATTATATTTCAAGCCGAAATATAGTACATCCTTCAACAAACTGTAAATTTTTCTATCAAAAGACCCCAAGCTTCTTTAGTAGACTGAAAGTCCAAAATGATCAACACATCTAATCCTGGAGCAACTTACTATAGAACCAGAGTGCATGTACATATAAAACAATTTAATGCAAGAAATAAATAATTCATATATACTAAATAATATAATTCACCATACATATTACACTAAACAATATAAAAATTTATTAATGAAAGGAAAAATGTTTACAAATCCAAATGGGGTACACCAATCCTCATCCCTAATCGATAACACTGATGTACATGGTCCCATTGGTGTGAATCCCGTGAAAAGTGTACTTGTACACGAGGTTGTAAGCTATTATACAAATAGTGAAATCTAAATTTTGGTCCCACTCTCCATTTACCAAGAGGATGAGTCTGATCACTTGAGCCTGAAGTTGGCTGATATCTATCAGGAAAGGTTGGCCATGTATAGAAAACTGCCTCCTTAAGATTCTCATAGCTTTCTACGCTGAACTCTAGTGAATTATTCTTCTTTACAATCCTGAATGGTACAGAATGCATTGCAATTAGTTCAAAAGTAACCATGAAACTTTCATATGAACAAGGAATTTCCACATAAGATTCATTGTGTATAATGTGTCGAGACCTTATGTGATTGAAAACTTTGTAGGAAAGAAGATGAATATTGTGACGATGTACTCGATTGGGCTGCAATACTCTGATATATGATGGCAATGCATTGTGTGTTTCATATTCTGTAGGTGCAGCTAATATAGCAGTCACAACTTCATTGTCACCTTTTGTTGCAAGAAGTTGAAAATTGGTGTGCTTATCATCATTCGTAGCAATAAACCGACAAAAAAAAGATTCTCCTTTTCGACTGCTAGTGCCCCACCTCTTAATAGAGCTCACAGTAAATAAAAAATCAACAATGCCTACAACAAAACATAATATAACATTAGATACTATAAATAAATTTTTCATATATGAGTTGAAGAATATATATTAAAAGATACACATGTATACTCACCATAAATTATTTCAGTTGGTATCAACAAAGCTTGTTTTGTGTAAAACACCTCATGTGGATGCAAATTCACACCTTCAGGAATATAGTGTCCTCTACCAAAAACATCTACATGATTTTCAAATATTCTTACCCAACAAAATGTTCCACCAATTGAAACATCTACTAGACAATCCAACACTTCTACATGATATGGAATTTGCAATGACTCATCTTCAGACATTCCAGGAATTTTTTCATAATAAATACGGACATACATGCCTTCCTTTATGGTAAAGTCAAATGGATTTGTGTTGCGCACCAATATACCATCCATTTGAATGAATTTATTTCTACCAATATTCACAAAATGACCATTTTGAGTCAATAGGGGAGTCACATCTGAACAAGATCCCATATAAAACCCTCGCTTATGACTGCAGTGGAATGTTTTTTATGATTTTCATCTAGCCCACTTGAAGATAATTGTGATTTTATTTCAGAAATTGAAGGATGCTGCAACGCAAGCTTGCCACTTTCATTTGCATACACCATTTGAACATGCAGAACATCATCCATAGCATGTATTCATGTGTCATTGGTACTATCGGTGTAAAGAATTAGATCATCACCACAACGATCCAACATTGTGAACTCTACATTTCTTGTATGTGACTGCAGAGTTGAACAACATCGGAGTTGATAAGGTATATCCCTATCATTAGGTTGGTTCTCAACATCATTATCGTTGGATACATCGTCTCTCCAACAATCAGTTTTTGCAACTCTATATAATTTCTGTGACTTTTGTCGTTGTATAGACAATTGTTGCTTCATTTTTTGTCTCTTTTCTCGTTCAACAAGTATTCGAAAAGCTTCTTCCACAACCTCTGGAGGCAATGAATTTCGTTCTTTATGTGGCAACGGATAAGGGTCTGTATTGAACATGATCAAATTTATAAGAAGTAAAATTCTGCAATCGCGACAGGGAGCAAAATGGCCTACACAGGTTACACGTGATCTCTTAATTGGAAAGAAAGAGTGAAAAACCAGAGTATTTACAAATGCATAATATTAATACTACATAAATTCTAACCTTTGGTAAAAACCTTCGATTTATTTTCCCCTTCCAACCAATATTTTAGATTCACATCTAGATGGTCCAAACTGATATTTGCATCAAATAATAAAGGGTGAATTTAATTACTCTACGTATATAGTATTTGATAAATCATTTTATAGGCCGCTTAAATACAAAAATTGTAGGGTAGGAATGTAAATTATTTTAAGCACAAAAAACTGACAAAAATATTCTTACCAGTCGTATCACTACACCATCGATTTTTCTCATAGTATTTCAATGCGGTTCGATTTGGTTTGATCAAATAACTGATGGGTTTAATCAATTTACACTAGTCAATCAACATAAAAAGTAAAAAAAAGTATTGTGAGTCGGTCACTAAACCATGAAATTTTTCATCAGATTTCAATGCAATCAATTTTGGTTTTATCATAGACCTGTTGATGGGTTCGTATATTTTGTTCAAGCAGGGTAAGAATGTAAAAAATTTTAAGCACAAAAAAATGAAAAACAAAAATACTTACCAGTCGTATCACCACACAATCGATTTTTCTTAGAGGATATCAACGTGGTACGATTTGGTTTGATCAGAGAGCTGGTGTATTGATGGTTCGAGCAGGGTTATATCTAAAACAAGGCACAAGTTCGAATATTTTGATCAGGGTAAGATATAAAACAAAATAAGTAATTTTTGTAAGCAATAGAGGGTTCCTATGCAATGCATATTCTGTAAGTAATAGAATGTTCCTCTTTACTTATGATAGGCTCTGAAAAAAAACATCTTCGAAAATATACAACCTAGGGCACAAAAAACTGGAAAAAACATACTCTTACCAATCGATCACGATAGCATAACTTTTCTTTAGATGGTTTCAACACGATCCGGTTTGGTTTGATCATAGACCGAGTGCGTTGACATGCGCATGGATTTTGTTCAAGCAGGGTAGATTCAATACGGACACATATTTGGTTTCATAACATATTTTGGGTTTGGGTAAACCAGATATTTTGGGGCGAATCGAAAAATATGAAATTGGAGGGATTTTTCCATTGATACCTGGTTTCGAAAATTTTGAATTAACCCCACATCGTATCGTGTACCAAAATCCACATTGTTTCTTGTGCAACCAGAAAAAATTTCGGGGGAAATAGGGGTTTGACTAAATACTTCATTAGTGGTGTTAATTAACTTTTAATTAATTTTTAATCAATTTCTTATTTAGGATACATTTTGGGGGTGGTAATATCTTATGGCACATTGTTGCCACACAAAAAGAAGAAAACTAAAATTTTGAATGGGAGCCTCATTTCATTAATATCTAAGATGAACCAATACAGTTACTTGAGTGGCTTAGAGCCGCAACCATTGAAAATACATTCTAGAAAACTATATTGCCTACTTAACCCCGAAGTTATTACAAAAATTAATAATCAACAACTATTTCACTATTAACAACCTTTTTAGGCCTAAGTCTTTACATTATAGAGTTGTGCATAAGGGCAAGAAGGTTCATTCAAAACCATGTAGATTTATGATCCTTGTTTTAGTATTGGTTTGATGGACTTGTTGCTATCTCCTTTTTTTCTAGGTAGGCATCTTCCCTCATTTTCATTCTTGGTCATCTAGAATCCTACCTATTGCTCCAGTTCCAGTCTTTCTTCAACTTCAAGGTTCTTTAATGATTTTAATGGTATCTACCTTGCATGATGCAACTCTCATATGTTTTGTTTGTTAAGTCCATGTCACTTTGTCCTTCTTGCTATCGCAACATAATTTTCTTCAAAAATCATAAAAAGGGGACCAATAAGCCTATACCACACCTATTGACTCATACTTGAGTCAAATCTCACTACATTTTCTTGAGTCAACATCCTCCACAACCTTTCCAAATGACGGGGCCTACTTTGGGACCACCTCCAAAACTTTTCTTTTGGTTTCAAGGGATTGATATAATTCCTTGTTGTTCTTATGTGTTAAAATGTTCAAATCCGCAAGGTATACATGTTCTTGTTTTAGTTTTTGTGCCCGTGGCTGTGTCTCCTACACAAAAGACCAATCTATCTCCTATAATCATGTAGCTTCTATAGTGTGTTCTAATGGATGGGTGTGTCTCGTTGAAGTTGTATTAATTGGGACTGGACCTGTCTAATGGATTAGAATAAGTGATCCAGTTCATCATCTTCTCTATATATCTCCTTCAAATTTTCATCCCTATCCATTGGTTCTAATAGTTGTGCAACTTCTTGTTACAATCAATTGCTCCTTTCCTAGATTGCCTCAGATTGTTGCTTTCATTTCTTCACAATTTGCATCCAATTTTGGATGACTAAGAGGATTTTTTTACACTGCTCCATCATGACCTATCACTTGGTATTGTAAGATGTAACAAGACCTTTCTCTCTCTTCAGCATAAGAAGAGTATCAAACAACAATTAATGCAAGTCAAGAAGCTTTGTGGCTTCTAAAGATCCTTTCAAAGTTTGGATTCTAGTAGCATCATACAACAACACTCTCATGTGAAAATTAGAGTTCCATCAATCTCACCAAAGATATAGTTCAACATCAACATATCAAACACATTGAGCTACGAATGGACTTCATAAGAAAGCTCATTCATGATCACATTCTTAAAGTGCTCTTTTTTCTTACATGTGATCAAGTTGCAAATTTTCATAAAATATTTTACAAAAATGAAAATTTCCAAACTAAAATCTATGTAAGGAGTTTGCGAAGTTCTCATTAAGGGGGTATAGGATCTAATGTCACCTTCCTTCTATTATTGTGTCACCTTTTTAAATCCTCCAATCCTATCCAAAGTTGTTCTTAAGGGGGTATGTTTGTATATTTAGATACTTAGGAGTTAGTTAAGATCGACTTTCTCTAATGTGTCTTTAGGTACAGTGTGTTTCTTTAGTATGCATTTGTATTTATCTCATCTGACGGTGATGATATGTTCTAGACATATAATGATCTAGTGGTTCATCTTATCCTTGATACTAATGACTTAACACCCAATTGGTCCATGATCTCTATTTAAAGACCATGAAGGGTTCGTCATTTGTCAATGATCGATTGTGAGAGATTCATATGTAATTATTTTCCTTTTGCATTAATATATTGCCTCAAGTGATTGCATTCATTGGGGGCACAGGATCTTTCCCTCTTTGAGGATTTTAACCACATAATATGATGGTGTAATGCTATTTGATTTGTTTGTGCAAGTGATTGCCTTAAGGTGTTTGAACCATTTGGAAATACCATGTTTATCGAACACAAGAAACCTATAAAGGCCACCATCTCACAAACCAACCAAGATTCCCAATGCTTCTCCTCTAAGATGAGTTTTCCTTGAAGCAAGCGATCAAACTCCATGTGCATACCTCATGAAGAACTCACGAAGCTACATAGGTCTCCAACCTCTAAATTAAGTGTTCCACATAAGCATCAAGTCAAGGAATGACAATACAAAGACAAGCTATCTCTGATGTGTATGTCCATTGTAACACAACTAAGGGTAATTAACACACCATTCACCCCAAATCACACGAAGCACCCCTAAGCATGGTGTGTAAACACTTTTAGAGTAACCCCAAAAAACTAACATGCCTCACTACGTGAGAAATTTGCTTTTGCATCATTATTCTATTCCCAACAAGTGTTGTTTCTAAATGTAACACTCAGTTCAATTGTTCACATTCTTACAGTTGGTCTCATATAGGATTTGAACAACAATTATCCTCACTTTTTACTTCTCATTTACCCCAATAATGCTCTCTTGAACTCTCTTATTGCAGGCGAGCATTCTATAATGATTTTCATAATTTATTGTAGGTTCAAATTTGTTCAGGGTCATTCAAGCTAGCATGCACCATCATATCTTCTCCTAGACTAAGGTGCAACATCCTAGGCTCTAAGAAATGCTTTTGCCATCAAAATTTCACTTTTTAGTTGTTTGTGGCGCATGCTGACTTTGAAGGAAGGTTGTCTACATTCATGCTCTTACTATAATCATTGAATTAAAAACTTATTTGGCAAAAGGACTGGTTGTAAGAAGAAATATCAATGGGCTTGTAAATGTATTTCTTTCATATTTGGTTATCTAACCATGCATATATACTATGATATTAAATATTGAAGAGCTGGGATGATATTAAATATTGAAGAACTGGGGTGAAATAAAAGTGGCTTTGAAACCAATCAACCTTATGGCATTTTTTTACCAAATGTATTTATTTACCCATGGGCATACTTCCCTCTTCTTACATTAATCCTTGTTAATGAGAGTCGATTTTGAAAGGAGTGGTTATGAGAAGATATGTGGATGAGCATGTGATATGCATGTGCCTTAATTTCCAGATTGAATGATGAAGTTTTAATTGTGCACTTGATAAACATATTGACTGAATAGTTGAATTATATATTAATGTTTAATGCAAATTCCTTTTATATTTAGGTTATGGCTAAGGGAAAGAAACCAACACTATTGAAACTAAAGGCTTAGTTAATTGATACCATATTTTCACCCAATATATCCTTAAAATACCACTAGCTACATTTGGGTTCAACTTTTGATGTGATACCAACGTTAGTTTTGTCATTATCACATCGACAGAGGAAATATTCCAATGTTGACCCTATTTCATCTTAAATATGTTGTTATTTAGAAATATCAATTGTTCGTTGAAATTTCAATGACAATAGGGCTCCGCATGTTAGTTTTCAAAGGTTTTTTTTTGCATTGAACTTGGGAATTATGATATCCCTTTGTCAAGCTTATGTCTGTATTGTGTCAAAGGGATGTGAAAATATGTTGAAACTTAAGGTCCACTTATTTGGATTATATATAAATATTAGTATATTGTCGACTCTTTGTCTAACTCATGTCATAAAAACGTGGAAATAACATCAGAAATTAAGGCGACTTATTTGGCCTATTACATTACGTTATTGTAACATAAGTGGCGTTGTGGCCGGGTGGCTGGGGCGGTCGGCTGTGGCCGTCCCCACCCAGGATCGACCCCGTGACCCTGTCAGATTTGGCGCTCTCGCATATTGAGCTTCCAGTTTCACTACTGTATGAAAAAAAAACATCAGTGGCGTTGTCAAAATTGTGTCGATAACGCCCCTAACACCGATAGAATGTCTGCGTGACATCAAAAGAACATCATATAAATGTCGAAAAAACATAAAAAATGGTCAAACCTTAGACCTTTTCTCTCGACCTTTTACTACAATGTTGGATAGATGTCACAATTGTATCAAATATTAGTTGGTCAAAACATTGTGTCATTACTAGTATAGCAAGGTTCTCGATATGATGTTAGAATTGCAACACTATTGGGCTCTTTCTTTAAAAAATAAATATGCTTCATGGTGTAGACTATTGATGACTATCTAATAGTGGGAAAATTAGATGGGTTTGAGATCTTAAATGGTAAGCAATATCCTAAATAAATAAATAAATAAAAATTTAATACATTATTCTGTTACTAATTTTAAGATAATAACAAAGATCTGAAGGATGGTTGATTTACAAACACATAGAAAATTGTGATCCATGTGGCCACTTTATTTGTTGAATTGCAATTTCTGTCAAGCTTTGAAATTTGGTGGATATGGGTTTGGCCTATGGCTATGTGAGTGATCGTAGAAGCATTTCAAAAAGAATATTTTTTGTCACATAACTTATTATGGGATTATTAGACAAGAACAACATGATGTGACTGGGGTGGAAAATTGGCATGAAGGCAACACTAATGTATTTTAGTATAAAATTTCAAAGAAAATAGTGATGATGGATTTACTTCATCCTACTATGCTTAGTATGTTTCATTCAATCTTAACACTAGAGTGGGAGAGAGTTGATCCTGTTTGAAAGAAGAAAGAATATATAACCAAGTACAAATGCCACATATTAAATTGTTCATGTATCAATTATATGAGAATATACCAAATATATTACAATTTCCAAAATAGATTAGAGCTTCTTTTGATCAATATCTTGTTTTTCCATTTCCAGTTAGAAGTTTTGGGATGTTTATACTTCCAAATCAATAAAAAATGGACACACTTATTTACCAAGAATGGTTACAAGGTTGATCCCTGATAGTAGTATCTATTTTTCTTTTATATTAGTATTATGAAGCACACATGACTAATGAAAATATATGACATTGATCATAAAATGATCTATTATTAAAGTTGAATATAAATAGTGAATGCATATTAAAGTATTGAGTTAATTCCAAGTATTATGTCATATTTTTTGTGGTTTCAAAACAAGATTTGTCTATTACTAGGCACTACATATAGTGCAACAACAAGTCAAGACTTGTAGTTCCAAAACAAGATTTATCTATTACTAGGCACTACATACAGTGCAACAACATGTCAAGAAGCATAAGCTTGTAGAATGACTTGTATTGATTCCTAATAAATCACATTTGGATACATGTTGGTCCTGTGCTTAATTGATTTGCTTGAACATTAAGAAATGGGAACACTATTGGATTTGATGATCTAGAACTCTTTGATAGGCCATATCAATAGGGCTTTATGACCACGCACTTTGTTATCTATCTAAGTGGACAAAATCCTAAATATTTAAAGTGAATTAGCAAGGCGAATTTCATTAGAATAATTAGATATCATACCTTTACAATAGAGGCTACTTGGGCATGTTTAAGTAATGAGCTCCGTGAAGAAACCTGATTATTTTGTGATAACTTCAACATGGGAGACCCCCTTAAGCAAAAAGGAGGGATTGCACTTAGAGGGATTGTAGAAACAAGAGTGTGTCTAGTACCATTTTTAGATATGTTAATTGAAAATGCTTGTAGATGCTTCTTGTCTCATGTAATGTACCCAAACAAAATTTAGGCACACCGACTCAAAACTGGCAATCTTGGACTTATGAATTAAAAAAACATTTGGTTCAAACACCACTGGACTAATACTAATTCTTTCAAACATGGATTCAAGCGAATCTACAGACTCTAAACAACTCAAAGATCCACGCAAGCCACACATTTAACAAGTTTACTTAGATATTTGCTTCGACAATTTGCACATTTTGAAGTGCATCACACTTGGGATGGCCAAAATGACCAGAGGCAATGGCCCCAGGAATTACGTGGAAACTTCTCTGCTTCTAGTGCAATACTGGAAACAACTAGACAATAGTAAGAACATATATTTGGACTCAATAAGACTACAAGAATATCTTATGACCAGACTTAGACACTAGGTACAACTTCACATGCATCAATTCAATATTAGTAACGACTGGCTCATTATTTCATCACAGAAAGGAAGACTAGCTCGAATCTGATTAGTAAGACTATTGGTTTCCAACACTTTCCAAACACACTGAGACCATCCCAAATTCAACCATAGAGAATAATATTGTAATTAAAACACCCAAATCAATCTGAACAAATCACTTATAGACTCCAAAATCTTTTAAGATAAGTTTTATACTCACAGTCAGATGACTATGCAACCATATGAAATTAAACAACACATAGTTTAACCAGTAACTTGAATATATGAACACGATACTAAGAGAAAACAATTGGGTCTTTATTATTAACTGTATATGATAGTAATAACACTGGTTACAACAATATGGGGCTCTTACACAACTCAAAAATCCAGAAATATAATGACAGAAATACATTGGTGCGCTCCTTTACAGCTAAAACCCTTAGATTTGGTAAAATGGCTGTATCTTGGTCATCCATAAGTCTTTTTGAGTGAAACAAAAGGTTTTTCCCACTGGAAATGATGCTCTGGATGTAATGGAATAGGTCTTAAATTCCATAAATTCTCATAACTATTTGAACCAGAAAATGTTTTTCGGCCCACCAACACAGGATCCATTGATTGAGTTGATCTGACCACACAACATAAGCACCAACACACTGGATCTGAAGTGGAGAGTTGAGAATATGAATTTGAAGCTCCAAAATGTAAGTCCCTCATCCAATACTGCGCCACTTGTTACACCTAAAATCTTCCCATCATGAGATTCAGTGTATACTATCACTGTCCCTCCTGTGGACCCAATTCCTGTAAGGGAATATGATGCCAGAATCTGGGGCTTTGCATCATCTCAGCCCATTCAATTCTTTTACACAATTAAAAACAGAGTGTGCAGATGCAAATTAAGCAATTTAAGCACAGCGGAATCAAAACTCATCCACACACACACATTTCATATGCATACAACATATTAAAAATAGTCATCAATTTAAACATTGCAGAAGTAAATGCATAGATAGATAAACACTTATCTTTATGGTGAAATAGCCCCAAACAACTAGCTATATCGTTGCAACGTTCCACCCCACCATACGCTAGTTGTGTTCATCAATCTCTCAACACAATTGCCACCCCCGAGCTGGGCATGATTCTTACAAGGAACAGGGGACATTCAAGCTCACGCATAGCCAAATCAATAGGAACCATCTCAACCCCATCATTCTTTCACACACAACAACTCAAACTGGGCATGGATACACATTTTCAGCAATGGGATTTACAAACACGATGGCCATGGATTTTCCCAAATTGTTGGCACACCAAAAAACAGACTGTGAGAAAGGGCAATTTGATCACATGGAGGAAAACGATCCATCCCACAGATTGTGGGAATTTCAGTGACCAAAACGACCTCCAGGAAACCCCCAAATCGATCCGTTCTCTTCCCCACTGGTAACCAAAGCAAAAATGCCCTTCTCCCAGCTGAGAAACAAGGAAAAACCAGAAAAACATGGCTGGAAAACACCCAGGAAGCTCCAAACTCACGGGAGAGAAAAACTGGTTGATGGGTAATGGCATGGGGAGCAATTCATGGTTGTTTTCTTGCCCAAGAAGAAAAAAACGTTTTTCCATGAAGGGTGGCTTGCCCATACTCGAATTTGGACATCCATACCTCTCCATTCCCAAGGCATTAACTACCTCAACCAAGTCTTGGGAGAAATGAATGATTGGGTACAAAAGTCAACATGGGTAGTTGAGGGTTTGATGGGTTCTCTCCTTGACACTTGGCTTGACTTGATTGACTCAAGGGTTTGAATGTTTTCCCTCCCAATTCCTTGTAAAATCATGCCCCCATCTCTTGTTGCATTACATAGCTAGCTGTGGGTATTTTATTAAAATGCATATTTACAATTCGAATGTGCATGGATAGCACGTAAACCATATGCATCAATAAATCGATGGCGGGGCCTTGGCCTTGAGCTCCTCACCATGATTTTATAACAACATTACATTATTTACATTTTAATACAATGGATTCAAAATCGGGATATTACAATCCCCTCCCCCTTGGAATAACACCGTCCTTGGTGTTCCAACACTTAGGAATATATACCCACTTTACTCATGTCTCAAAATTCACAAAATGTGGTAGGTCTGTCCTGTGTTCATCTCTTTACTTTGAGCTTTCAGGATCAAGTCTTTTGGATTCCACAAGCTGCTCCTGCTGGCTTGATCTTCTAGTTCTGCAGGTGGGCATCGCTCCACAAAAATCCCTTCCGTTATTTATCTTCCAGCTAATCTACAAGTCTGGAATTTCATGGATTCCATCTTCCTTGTTGTTCTAGCAACTATTCGAGGAAGATTATCAGCCAAAACAATTAGCTTTCGGTTTGCTGCCAAGATCAATGTGCACAACTAGCCCACACTTTGCTCACTAGCAACACTTGGCTAGTAACAACTGCAAACAATTTCTTTCAATTTCTTACCCGTGAGATTCATCATGGCAATTCCTGTTAGGACAAGCATAATACAATATTAAAATTAGTCAATTATTTTCCCAATTGACATGGAACGTCCATGCTTTACTCATGAGACTTCCATACTTTTCATGCTTTCCCAACATACACATGAACTCATTCATGTTCATCCTTTCATAGGAAATTTACTATTTCAACATTCACAATTCATTTCAAGCAATTAACACAATCAACTTTCAGTCACAACATGCATTCAACAATTCTCTGTTTCTGAAATGCATCAGTCAAAAGGGAAAGAGAAGAGTAAGAGTTTTCCCCCTCAGAGTCCTTGCTTCCTCCAATGACCAAGGTTTCCAACAAAGAAATAATAGTGTATTAGCTGAGCTGTTAGAAAACTTATACCTGAAATATTCATTATTCCAAGCAAGAAATAAATGAAATTGAATACTTATCTGCATTGTGCATTTCCTTGCTACTTCATAGGTTTCCTTCTCTGCTTTACAAGCCTTGGATCACCTGTGGGGTGGATGCTTGGCCAGCACACATGCTGCTTCCACAACATCATCCGAATAGGCAATGCCAAGCCAGTACGCCGACTGGGTTTATCAGGCATCCCAAAAATCAGTATGCTAAGCCATTACGCCGACTGGGTTTATCAAGCATTTCAAAAATCAGTATGCTAAGCCATTACGCTGACTAGGTTTATCAAGCATTTCAAAAATCAGTATGTTAAGCCAGTACGCTGACTGGGTTTATCAAGCATACAATGACCATCTCCAAGCCAGTTCTCCGACTGGGTTTGTCAGGAAATAACACCCTTCACCAATACCTCCACAACATGCAAATAGCCAATGCCAAGCCAGTGCACCGACTGGGTTTGTCAAGCATCCAACAACCATTCACCACAATATCCACACAACCAATGCCAAGCCAGTACACCGATTGGGTTTATCAGGCATACAACACCCATTGCCAAGCCAGTACATCGACTGGGTTTATCAGGAAATAAGAACAACATAATATGATTACGTGGTTCCCTCCAGGAACTCCATAGGTGACTTACTTGAATGCAGGCTAGCATGGCCCCACAATACCCTACTCACACTACACAAGGATGATGCCCCTTTTCTGTTACACAGCTCCTCGGGTCTATCCATCTCTTCTAGTGTCCTTTAGTGTGAGCGTAGAAATGTCACGTCCCCTCCCATCATAACAGTGCGATGGAGAGGACCGTGATGCTATAACCAGGCATCTAGCCCCCATGAACTTATTGAATAAGCATTCACATAATATAAAAGAACATATGGAAATGTATAATTATAAGAAAAACAAAGCGGAAGTAATATCAATAACACATCTATCATACATTCACGATATTCATCAAATAAATAAATGCAAAGTTAACACAAGAGAGTACTTATCTTATAACAAAGGTAGTCCCAAGCAATTGGCTATGCAACTGCAACGTTCCACCCAACCATAGGCCAGTTGTGATAATCAATATCTCAACACACTGCCACCCCCGAGCTGGGCATGATCTCTACAAGGAATCAGGGAACATCAGACTCACACATAGCCAAGCATACACCAAGATGAGCCAAGCCAATCTACAATTGGGTTTATCAGGCTCCTAGGAAATGGAAAAAAAGACTTGCTAAGCCAGTGAGCTCAAGCACAGAGCCAGGGACAACCTTACAAGATCTATCTAGCTTGACACACACAATACCTACACACCCAGCACAAGGAAGTATTCTTTTCACTGCTGTACAGTCCCTCAAGCCATACCTTCCCCATCTAGTGCTCTCAGGGTGTGCATAGAAGAGTAGACAAAGCCCTCTTGATCTTCTTGAGAGGTTATCTCCCCCACTAGGTTTATCAAGCCCTCTCTGTCCACTACCACTCCAATCTCTTGCTTACAGTCTCCAAATCAAACAGGGATGCAAATAATCAACTAACTACAATGGTTGGACAGGAGAAAAACGTTTGCACAGTGATAAGCATGAAAATGATTCCCTGAGCTCCAGAAAAACGTGGGAAGGCTAAAAATGAACAATGGAGGTTTGGGAAAACCCCAGGAAGCAGAAATCGTTTTTAGGAAGAATTCCCATGGCAATTCTGGGACAAAACGACCTCCATACGGTCCCAAATCGCAGCCCCTTCTTCCCAGCTACTGTCCAAAACCAAAAACGAGTTTCTGGGCAAGGAAAAAGCCTGCGTTTTTGATGAAAAACATGAATGCAACTTCCAGCAGTCTCAATCTGCGTGAGAGGATGAAAGCCCTAGGTGAGGAATGGCTTTGGGCACCATTTCGTGGGTGTTTTCTTGCCCAAGAATCAAAAATACGAATTCCCAGGTTGATGGCTTTCCCATGCACGAAATTGGCTTCCATACCTCTCCATTCCCAAGACATTAACTGCCTCAACCAACTCTTGGAAGAATTAAATGATTGGGTGCATAACCCAAAATGGGTAGTTGGTGGTTTATGGGTTTTCTCATTGACACATGGATTAACACCATTGGCTCAAGGGTTTGAATAATTTTCCTCCCTATTCCTTGTAGAATCATGCCCCCATCTCTTTGTTGTATTGCATAGCTAGTTGTGGGTACTTTCATTAAAATTCGTATTTACATGATGTCTTAATTTACATTGTGCCTATATAGCACAAGAACCATAGGCATCTATTTTTAATTGCCGATACATAAAACGTTAAATCAATGGTGGGGCCTTGGCCTTGAGCTCCTCACCATGATTAAATAACAATATTTACATCATTTACGATTGAATGCAAAAAGGGGGTCAAAATGGGGACGTGACATTCCCCTCCCCTTACATCAGCACTGTCCTCAGTGCTCGTCAAAACTGAACAAAAATGGATATGCCACGCATCCTCCAGCTCCCATGTAGCCTCATCGGGACCGTAGTGCTTCCATTACACCTTTACCTGTCTGATGGCTCGGTTCTGGAGCAATGTTACTTTCTTGTCTAGGATGCGCAATGGATCGGTTTGGAACTCTCCCTCGGGTTCTACCTGGATCACATCCCAATTAATCACATGGTTAGGATCATGTACATATTTCTTAAGTAAAGAGACATGAAAAACATTATGAGCTTTAGTGCTAGCAGGCAATGCAAGTCTATATGCTACTAGCCCTATTCTTTCAAGCACTTCAAATGGCCCACAATATCTAGGTGATAGCTTGGCACAACTCCCAAGCTTCAAGAAACCCTTCCTTGGCCTCACTCTAAGATACACATGATCCCCAACACTGAATTCCCTATGGATCCTATGCTTATCTGCATAGCTTTTGTGTCTATCCCAGGTTACTTTTAAATTTTTCCGGATCTTTGCAACCTCTTGTTCCATTTCCTTAAGCAATTCTGGCCCAAGTACAATTCTGTTCACTGGATTGTCCCAAGTCACCGGTGTCCTACACCTTCTGCTGTACAAAGCCTCATCTGGACTCATTCCCAATGATTCTTGCTGCCCATTAGTATATGCAAACTCTACCAGGTGTAGATAATCCTCCCACTTGGATGGCTTGTCCATTACATAAATGCGAAGCATGTCTTCAAGCACATGATTTACTCTTTCTGTTTTCCCATCTGTTTGAGGATGGTACGCGGTGCTAAAGTTCAACTGTGTACCCAAATCTGCAAAGAGACCTTTCCAAAAATTGGAAGTGAACTTCGTATCCCTGTCAGAAATTATTGCTTTAGGCAACCCATGTAATCTGAAAATTTTCTTCATGAAAATATTTGCAATGGCATCGACTTTGTGTGTGGACTTAACCGGTATGAAATGTGCTGCCTTTGTTAACTTGTCCACCAAAACCATGATGGAATCATGTTGTCTCATAGTCATTGGAAATCCTGTAATAAAATCCATGGAAATTATTTCCCATTTCCATTCTGGAATTGGCACTGGGTGCAATAAACCTACGGGGTGTTGGTGTTCAACCTTTACTTGCTGACATTTCATGCACTTAGAAATGTATTCAGCGATGTCCTTCTTCATGCCTGGCCAGAAATAATATTTTCTTGCTGTAGCAATTGTTTTATGATATCCTGGGTGACCAGAGTATGGAGTTTTATGGATTTCATCCATAACAATCCTCCTCAAATCTGCCATATTGGGGATATAGACTCTATTTTTATAGGTAAGAAGTCCGTCTTCCTCCAAATGATAACCCTCATACTTCTTGCCAAGGTCTTGCTTCTGCAATTTGCCCTTTATATGCTCATACACTTCATCCTCAACCATATGGTTAACAATCTGCTGCCTCAAATCTGGTTGGCAAGTACTAAGTGCTGCCACATGCATTTCATGTACCTTCCTGCTGAGTGCATCAACCACCTTGCTTTCTTTCCCTTTTATGTGTTTGATTTCAAAATCAAATTCACACAAAAATTCCAACCATCTAGCTTTCCTAGGATTTAAAGTTGGCTGATCAAACAAGTATTTCAGACCACAATGGTCTGTCCTTAACTCAAATTTTCTTCCCATTAAGTAATGCCTCCACATCTTTAAAGCATGTCCTATGGCTGCAAGTTCTATATCATGAGTAGCATAGTTCTTCTCATGCTCCTTCAACTTTCTTGACTCATAGCATATCACGTGGTTGTCTTGCATAAGAACTCCTCCAAGTCCTTGATTGCATGCATCGGTACACACCACAAAGTATTTTTCTGGGTTTACAATTTTCAAAATTGGTGCACTTGTAAGAATATTCTTCAACCGTTGAAAACTTTCCTCACATCTTTGTGACCATTCAAACTTTATCCCCTTCTTTTGCAAAGAAGTGATCGGGTTTGCAACCTTGGAGAATTCTTCGATAAACCTCCTGTAGTAACCAGCAAGTCCCATAAAAGATCTCACATCAGTCACATTCCTTGGAGTTGGCCAATTCATAATGGCTTCAATCTTCTCAGGGTCTACAGATATTCCTTCGTTGGAGATGATGTGACCCAAGTAATGAATTCTATCTTTATAAAAGTCACATTTGCTCAACTTTGCATACAGCTTATGCTCCCTTAGTAATTGCATTGTCATTCTCAAATGTTCTTCATGCTCTTCTTCATTCTTAGAATAGATGAGAATGTCGTCTAGGAATACAAGAACAAACTTATCCAAATACTTTCTAAAAACATTATTCATGAGACACATGAAATGTAGCTGGTGCATTTGTGAGACCGAATGGTACCACTACAAACTCATAGTGTCCATACCTCGTTCTAAAGGCTGTCTTATGAATATCTTCTTCTTTGATTCTTACCTGATGGTAACCAAACCTCAAGTCAATCTTTGAAAATACCTTTGCTCCTCTCATTTGGTCAAAAAGGTCATCAATTCGGGGCAATGGGTATTTGTTCTTTACAGTGACTTTGTTCAACTTCCTGTAGTCAATACATAACCTGAGTGTTCCATCTTTCTTTTTCACAAATAGAACAGGTGCTCCCCACGGGGACACACTTGGCCTAATATATTTCTTTTCCAGCAACTCTTGTAATTGCATTTTCAATTCTAGCAATTCCGGTGTACTCATCCTGTAGGGTGTCTTAGACACTGGTGCCACTCCTGGCACAAGTTCAATTGTAAAGTCAATGTCTCTCTTTGGAGGGAGTCCTGGAATCTCCTCAGGAAAAACATCCCTGAATTCTTGCAATACATGATAGTCCTCCAATTTAAGAGTTTCATTCTTTGCTGCCTCTAAAATGTGGGTTGCATACAATTGACATCCCTTCCTACAGAACTTCTTCAGCTGCATGGCTGAAACCTGTCTAATAGAAGTCACCTTTGGAATCCCTTTTACAACCCTCAGGTTTCCTTCTTTGTCCATGCATTCAAATGTCTTATTGTAGCAGTCAAGTTTAACCCGGTGTGCTTCTAACCAATCCATTCCAATGAGAATATCATAGGAACCAAGTGGCAAAATATTCAGATCTGCATAAGTGAATAGCCCATCCATCTCTAATGGACATCTCTCTACTATTTCACTAACTTTTCTCTTGGTTCCAGTGGCTAGTTGAACTAACCATGATTTACTATGCTTTAATTTCTTAAAAGCACAAATCTCAACAATTCTAGGAGTGACATAACTGTGAGTAGATCCAGGATCAATCAAAATAGAAACAGATTGCTTAGCAATCTTACCTTCAACTTCAACCACAGTTGATTGATGATCTTCCTGGAGGTCTTCTATTGCTGCATAGATTCTAGGGATTGTCCTTGCCACTTGACCCACAGTTTCAGCTCCTTGGATGTTGTGAACTTGATTTGGATTCCCATTCCGATGTGGACAGTTCCTAAGCATGTGATCCCCTCCACAACCCCAACATTGAAGTGGTTCTCTTGGTTCCTTTGGATCTCTTGGCTTGTCTCCCATCATCCTAGTTGGATTAGTCACAACTTGTGATGGTTGCCTTTGCTGATTCCGGAATTGAGGAGGCTTGAACCCCTTCTTCCTTTGATCAAACTTTTTCGTTTTTCTTATCCTTCCATGCCTTATGGAATTCTGGTTTGCTTCTGTTTTGATCAAATCAATACTTGGCCTTTCTTATGGCCTCCTCTAGAGTTCGAGGTTCATCGAACTCAATTCTGTCTTTATATGACTGGGGCAGTCCACTTAGGAAACGCTGAATTTTCACCTTATCATCTCGAATGTACCTGACATATCTTAGCAGCTCCAAGAATTTGTTTGCATATTCTTCCATGGTCAATTGTCTCAATTTCAGCTCATGGAACTCTTTGATCTTATCATCATAGTACCTGTCAGAGAGGTACTTCTGCTTGAAGTATTTCTTGAATTGCTTCCACACAATCTTCCTTTCGTTGATCTTCTTCACTTGCCTGGTGTGTTCCCACCATATAGATGCTCTTCCATTCAAGTTGAAGATGGAAACCCTTGCCTTCATATTCCCAGAGTAGTCTTGGACTTGGAAATACTTTCTCATCCCAATAAGCCAAGCTTCAGCTTCTTGACTAGGATTTATCTCTCCATCAAATGTAGGAGGTTTCGCCTTCTTAAATTCCCCATGTGAATTGTTCTTGTAGTGCTTCTTCCTCTTACTCCTGCGGGATGAAGAGATCGAACCCTCAATGGATTCTTCAGAGTCAGATGATTCATTAGAATATATTTCTGGAGTATAGGTCTGATCTGTAGAAACTCTTCTTCAGCTACTAGCCCTCTTACGGGAATTCCTTCTAGAACTACTCCCACCCCTTTCTAGATTTGATGTCTGATGCCCAGAGTTTATTTGCCTTTGGATGTCTGTCAAACTTTGTAGCATGGCTGCATTCAACTGATTTTGTTCTTCCTGAGCTTTAATCATCCTTTCATTATCTTCTCTACAGCTTTGCAATTCCACCCTTAGGCTTCTCATGGTGGCTGCAATACCTGGAGGAGTCTCTTGATTTCTTCTCCCATTAGATTCTGTTTCAGCATTTTCAACATGTATGTTCTCCCCCATGGCATCTGTCTCAGGCTCATAGGGATCCTATGCATCATCCATGATGTTGATTTTCTTGGCCCAACCAAGATCCAAAACTTTCCAACTGTGCTAACTAGAGTGCTGCCCTGATGTAACTGTGATTCTGCAAAATGTGTTCATCAACACAATTGTTAGCTGCATTATAATCTCATAAATTCATAAATTACTTTCATGCCCGTGGGAAAATGTTATATTGACAATTTTTCAAATCATAGAATTTTCTCACAATCAACGACATATGAGGGGGGACGACGGGGGTCAAGGGCAGCGCCCTCGTTTTTTTTTTTTTTTGTAAATCTTTCCATTTCGCGCAATCTGGCGCATAAGTTCCATGGCAATTTTTCCATTTTCGGCACCTGAAAATCTCCTTGAAAAATGGCTGAAATTCCTTGTTTCGGAGCAACTTGTGGAGTTCTTTCACAATTTTGGAAGAGAATTGAAAGTTCCTTCCGCAGTTTTGGAAGAGAATTGAAAACTTCTTCCACAGTTTCGGAAGAGAATTGAAAATTCCTTCCACAGTTTCGGGGCAATTTGCCGAATCCTTCCGCAGTTGCGGGGCGATTTGCCGAATCCTTCAGCAATTGCAAAGCGATTTGCCGAGTCCTTCCGCAGTTGCGGGGCGATTTGTCGAATCCTTCCGCAATTGCGGGGCGATTTGCTGAATCCTTCAGCAATTGTGAGGAGATTTGCCGAATCCTTCCGCAATTGCGAGGCGATTTGCCGAGTCCTTCCACAGTTGCGGGGTGATTTGCCGAATCCTTCCGCAATTGTGGGGCGATTTGTCGAGTCCTTCCGTAAATGCGGGGCGATTTGCCGAATTCTTCCGCGTTGAGGAACAACTTGCGGAATCCTTTCGCAGTTTCGGGCCAACTTGCCGAATTCTTCGGCGTTGCGGAACAACTTGCAGAATCCTTCCGCAGTTTCGGGCCAACTTGCCAAATTCTTCCGCGTTGCGGAACAACTTGCGGAATCCTTCTGCAGTTTCGGGCCAACTTGCCGAATTCTTCCGCGTTGCGGAACAACTTAGGGAATCCTTCCGTAGTTTTGGGCCAACTTGCCATTTTCTTCCGCGTTGTGGCGAAGACTTCCGAGTTCTTCCCGAAATAGACTTAAACAATTTTTTTCAAAAACACTTAAAACAATTTCGGATTCTTCTTTTCTTCTTTCTGTGATGATTGCTGCCCAACAGGAGGTAACCTTACCTCTGCAAACTGTCCAACTTAGCCAGTTTAGGCCCAATGCTGAGACCTGTGGTGATTAGGAAGGGACCTTCCCATGTGACTGTAATCTGATTTGGCCCATAGAGGTCCAATGCTGCAACCAACAGCTCTGATACCATTCTGTCATGTCCCCTCCCATCATAACAGTGCGATGGAGAGGATCGTGATGCTATAACCAGACATCTAGCCCCCATGAACTTATTGAATAAGCATTCACATAATATAAAAGAACATATGGAAATGTATAATTATAAGAAAAACACAGCGAAAGTAATATCAATAACACATCCATCATACATTCACGATATTCATCAAATAAATAAATGCAAAGTTAACACAAGAGAGTACTTATCTTATAACAAAGGTAGTACCAAGCAACTGGCTATGCAACTGCAACGTTCCACCCAACCATAGGCCAGTTGTGATCATCAATATCTCAACACACTGCCACCCCTTAGCTGGGCATGATCTCTACAAGAAATCAGGGAACATCAGACTCACACATAGCCAAGCATACACCAAGATGAGCCAAGCCAATCTACAATTGGGTTTATCAGGCTGCTAGGAAATGGAAAGGAAGAGTTGTTAAGCTAGTGAGTTCAAGCACAGAGCCAGGGATAACCTTACAAGATCTATCTAGCTTGGAACCCACAATACCTACACATCCAGCACAAGGAAGTATTCTTTTCACTGCTGTATAGTCCCTCAAGCCATACCTTCCCCATCTAGTGCTCTCAGGGTGTGCATAGAAGAGTAGCCAAAGCCCTCTTGATCTTCTTGAGAGGTTGTCTCCCCCACTAGGTTTATCAAGCCCTCTCTGTCCACTACCACTCCAATCTCTTGCTTACAGTCTCCAAATCAAATAGGGATGCAGATAATCAGCTAACTACAATGGCTGGACAGGAGAAAAATGTTTGCACAGTGATAAGCATGAAAATGATTCCCTGAGATCCAGAAAAATGTGGGAAGGCTAAAAATGAACAATGGAGGTTTGGGAAAACCCCAGGAAGCAGAAATCATTTTTAGGAAGAATGCCCATGGCAATTTTGGGACAAAACGACCTCCATACGGTCCCAAATCGCAGCCCCTTCTTCCCAGCTACTGTCCAAAACCAAAAACGAGTTTCTGGGCAAGGAAAACCCTGCATTTTTGATGAAAAACATGAATGTAACTTCCAACAGTCTCAATCTGCGTGAGAGGATGAACGCCCTGGGTGAGGAATGGCTTTGGGCACCATTTCGTGGGTGTTTTCTTGCCCAAGAAGCAAAAATACGAATTCCCAGGTTGATGGCTTTCCCATGCACAAAATTGGCTTCCATACCTCTCCATTCCCAAGGCATTAACTGCCTCAACCAACTCTTGGAAGAATTAAATGATTGGGTGCATAACCCAAAATGGGTAGTTGGTGGTTTATGGGTTTTCTCACTGACACATGGATTAACACCATTGGCTCAAGGGTTTGAATAATTTCCCTCCCTATTCCTTGTAGAATCATGCCCCCATCTCTTTGTTGCATTGCATAGCTAGTTGTGGGTATTTTCATTAAAATTCGTATTTACATGATGTCTTAATTTACATTGTGCCTATCTAGCACAAGAACCATAGGAATCTATTTTTAATTGTCGATACATAAAACACTAAATCAATGGTGGGGCCTTGGCCTTGAGCTCCTCACCATGATTAAATAACAATATTTACATCATTTACGATTTAATGCAAAAAGGGGGTCAAAATGGGGACGTGACAAGAAAGGTTACCACTGCCCATATAGTCCTCTCGAGCACCCTTTCTTAACTTTTCCTCTTACGTGCAACACCAGATTGTATCTATGTAAGCTGATAGCACAAGAAGGATAAACAGGTTCATCAACATTGCTGCTCTAAAATTGTAATCATATTTCATAACATTCACTATCAAGTATTGAAACACCAGGAATGCGTCCATTCTGTTAGGGTGTAGTCAATATTGACAACCTTAACATAACCCATCACCCGAAAGGTATGCATCCCTTTCTGATGTGAGTAATGTAGGACCTAATCGTACTCAAGCAATCTGAAATAATAAAACATGATTTGCATATTAAATTTGATAACCAGACATGTATATTCTTAGTTAGGGTTACAAAATACTCATTCGTTTCTTAGATGTATATTTTCTTCATTGGGGAAGAATGGGGGCTCCCTTCTCTGAGTCAACAGTCCTTTGGGTTGCCACCCTAATCTTTTCACGTTCCATAACTCACACATGCCTTCTTGGCATAACTTTACTGTCTCACTCACATGCTTTACCAACATGTAGTTCGGTTGAGACATTATCAATATGGCGTTTCACCCGAAACCCATTTCCAAAGCATGGGATCCTTCCCATCTAGTTTGGCTTCTGCAGGCCATCACACATGGTCTTCCTGCAATGTGTCACCCTAGCACACTTATCAAATAGCCAAACAGTCAACAATTTTTAGCAATAAGCTTCAAATCTGATATAACCAATCATTGTCATTAATAATTAAATTCAATATGAATTTTCAATTCTGTCTGCTACAGAAATTGATTTGCTTAGTAATGAGGCTATCCTTATCTTGTTTGGCTCTCGTAAGTGGTATCACTCTGTCCATTATGGTTTCACCCTTACTACCATACATGAACATCCACCTACAACATGTCCTCCTGACACAATTTATATAAGCCAAACAGTCATTAGCAATTATTATCAAAATTCTCAAATCTAAATTCTACAAATCTGTTTTCCTACAGAAATTAGATTTGCAACCATGAGATCATTCTCATAAATTTAAATCAGACAATTTTTCAGATTTGTTTCATGCATAAGTCACAACCATGAGAACCTTCTCATAACCTTTGGGTTCTGCACATGGTAGATCCCAGTCTTTACTATGGACTTATCCTCATTGCCTTACGTAAGACTTTTCCACCTGAAAATTGAAACTTCAATCCGCCAATCACGTTGTGAGTATCTATGCATATGATCCTTTCATTGCCACAACAGTCACTGAAGTGATCTCAGAATGATAACACTCAATAATTCAAACACCTTCAGTTGTTAACATTTGAAATGCAATGAAATATATACATTTATTGTCACGTCCCCTCCCATCATACCAGTGCAATGGAGAGGATCGTGATGCTAAAACCGGGCATCTAGCTCCATGAACTTATTAAATAAGCATTCACATAATATAAAAGAACATATGGAAATGTATAATTATAAGAAAACACAGCGGAAGTAATTTAAATAACACATCCATCATACATTCACGATATTCATAAAATGAATAAATGCAAAGTTAACACAAGAGAGTACTTATCTTATAACAAAGTAGTCCCAAGCAACTGGCTATGCAACTGCAACGTTCCACCCAACCATAGGCCAGTTGTGCTTATCAACCTCTTGATACAACTGCCACCCCCGAGCTGGGCATGATTTCTACAAGGAATCAGGGAACAACAGACTCACACATAGCCAAGCATACACCAAGATGAGCCAAGCCAATCTCCAATTGGGTTTATCAGGCTGCTAGGAAATGGAAAGGAAGAATTGCTAAGCTAGTGAGCTCAAACACAGAGCTAGGGATACCTCTACAAGATCTATCTAGCTTGGCACCCAAAATGCCTACACACCCCACTCAAGGAAGTATTCCCTTCACCAATGCACAGTCCCTCAGGCCATACCTTCCAATCTAGAGTGTCTAAGGTGTGCATAGAAGAGTAGCCAGCCCTCTTGATCTTCTTGAGAGGTTATTCCCCCCACTAGGTTTATCAAGCCAATTCTGTCCACTACCACTCCAAATCTCTTGCTCACAGATTCAAACCAAAACAAGGATGCACATAACAGCAGAAGTATAAGTGCTGGGCATGAAGAAATGTTTTTACAGTGAGATGCCCAAAGATGGGGTTTCTACCAGCCCAGAAAAACGTGGGAAGACCCAAAAACGAAATGGCAATTGGGGATTCAACACTGGAGAGCAAAAACCGTTTTTAGAAAAACGCCCATGGGTATTTTGGGGCAAAAACGACCTTTATAAACCCCCAAAACGTGACTCCCTTTCTCCCAGCCACTGTGTAACACAAAAACGAGCTCCTAGCTATGGTAAAATGCAGGAAATTGGTAAAAACGTGATGGGAAAAGCCAAGCTAACTCAGACTGCATGAGGGAGGAAAGACTATGGGTTCAGAATGGATTTGGGCACCATTTCGTGGGTGTTTTCTTGCCCAAGAAGCAAAAATACGAATTCCCAGGTTGATGGCTTGCCCATGCACGAAATTGGCTTCCATACCTCTTCATTCCCAAGGCATTAACTGCCTCAACCAATTTCTGGAAGAATTAAATGATTGGGTCCATAACCCAAAATGGGTAGTTGAGGGTTTATGGGTTTTCTCATTGACACATGGATTAACACCATTGGCTCAAGGGTTTGAATAATTTTCCTCCCTATTCCTTGTAGAATCATGCTCCCATCTCTTTGTTGCTTTGCATAGCTAGTTGTGGGTTTTTCATTAAAATTCGTATTTACATGATGTCTTAATTTACATTGTGCCTATCTAGCACAAGAACCATAGGATCTATTTTTTTAATTGCCGATACATAAAACGCTAAATCAATGGTGGGGCCTTGGCCTTGAGCTCATCACCATGATTAAATATTAATATTTACATCATTTATGATTTAATGCGAAGGGGGTCAAAATGGGGACGTGACATTTATATATATGCATAATTATCACAATAAAATTGCAAGACACGGGTACACTGTTCATGCAATTTAAATAAACTGTAAATACTCATTTCTTCACAGCCATATCATTTTTATGCAACTCTATCCTTCCAACAGAGCACTCTGGTAGCCCATCAACATGTCTACCTTCTTCATGCAATCATTCTCCTGCATTCACAACAGCTCATGAAATGGTCTCAGGATTAACAATAGTCCACCATTTCATCTATTATCTAACTGCATTGAAACATATATATGTCACACCCATGCATTCACACAATGCATCTCAACATGTGCACCCACACATATGCATGCACATTCACAACATTTTCATAATCTTTTAATGTGCATTCACTCAATGCATAACCCCCCAATACAACCTTGCATTAATCTATGCATACTATGCACTCCTGCATTATATGGCATAACCATGACTGCCACTCATGGCATGCACTACCACAACAGGACCATAAGTCCTCACTTGCGTTGGTTGTTAAACTCACAATCGACATACAAAAATGGCATGATATAATTTCGTATGAATGCATTGAGATTTCTGAGCAATTATAGGGTGAAAGGATCATTGCCTTCACTTACCCACACCTCACCATACTTGGTAGGTTAACATTCACATTCAGGCACTCAATACCACATGCAAATCAATCAACATGGTTTAAACATAGTTTAAGGGATCTCACCAAATCCTCTTTCAACATTCATGCAATTAAGTACAGTTAACCCTTTCCTGCATGGTTGTTATTAACATCACTTGATGTTACCTTATCAGTTGGCCTCTTACTAAGGCTACTCAGTCCTTTTGCCATGTTGGGATGGGCCCAAGTGGGTTGGAAAAATCTACAAGTATGGAAAAATGCACGTAGCGCGCTGCAGTAGGAGGAAAATGCAATTTTGATAATTGCGCATTGCGTGCTGCGGCAGGAAGAGAAAGCAGTTTTGGTGAAAGCACATTGCGCGCGGCGATAGGCGATGAACAAGTTAAGGTTTTGCGCGTGTTGCGCGATGGAAATGACTATAGCACGGTTGCATAGTAGGGCGATGCGCATGGTAGTGCATGAGCTATCTTTGGTTCAGAACATGGGTAAAGGCCAGACAACGACGTGACCTATTTTGGGTAAGGAACAGGTGGACAACAGATGAAAGCGACTTGTTTGAATGTATGGCGGCATGTAGTTGAGAAGCTAGGCCACGAAGCCGATGGCGATAGATATTCGAAGGAGTGGAAAGGGACATGCCATGATGCAGTATAACCATTTTGAGGACTGTGGCTGTCAGAAGAGCGTGTGAGCCACGAGTGGCCCAGTTGGAGCAGGCTGTCGACAGCGACAGCTAGGATGGCAGTTAGCCACGCCAGTTTTGGAAACCTTAGGGTTTCAGCCTAACGATTGTAAAGACATGACCTACGGGCATGATTTTGTATGGGAAAGGGTTGGGTTTTTGTGGTTGATAGTTGTTGTTGGTTGGACTCTCATTTTTGTGAAGTATTGATTATTGCAGAATCTTAAGCTTAGAATAGCCATTGTAAAGGCTCTGCAGCTGAGTGCGCAGAGACCTATCTAACAGAGAGAAGAGAGTCTGTAGTTGAGTGCGCAGATTAAGAATGGTTGTACCCTTCCCATTAAGAGCAATACTAACAACTGTTCTTGTGGACATAGCCTCCATCCGAGGGGTGAACCACGTTAAATTTTGTGTTGTGTGACCAATGTGTTTTATGATTGTTTAATTGCTTGGTATGAATGTTAAATGCTGGAAACTTCTGTTATGTGATTACTTTTATATGTATTCGCTGCAGGGAATGGGAATAATATGTTAAGTAATGCATGCACAGAGGAATGTTAAGTATTCAACATGTGTGAATCTGTCGATTGGACTGTATGAATATATCTGTTGGTCAAGTAGTGAACATTGAGTTTAAGCGTAGCGTTGGAGCACGCAGTAACGTATGTTGTTAAACCATTCACAATTTACAGATGAGAAATTGAATGAAGTGAAGGCGTAAAGAATGCCCAGTAGAGTGGTTAGAATTGGACACCGTGGCAAGGATGCACAGTCTCATTGATGCGCCAAGTCATTGAAGGTTGCTGCGAGGTAAGCTCTTGATAGCTTACTGTCGTAATGCAAAGGTATCCTGTATATCACAGTCATTGGAGGCGCGAGCGCAGTCACGCGCTGAAGTATCCAACGCAGAACAAAAGGTTCGCTCAGTTATCTACCCACGCAACCCGGAAGGCGTTGCGCTGCTTACTAGCTTTCCGCCCATCACATCACTCAATTGTGGAAACTTGATTCCGCAACCACCCCTTGTAGTTTCGCCTCGGGTGAAACCTCAGGCTACGCGCAGCCTGTTGCTGAAAGGGCCGGTGAATAGGGTTTTTGTTGGTTCCCTGAACCGCGAAGACCTGGGTCTACATTGGAAACCCTAACTTAGTCTAGACAGCCAACAAATGGTTCCGTTGCCCGGCTAAGACTAGTGAAGCGATAGCGTGTTGGAAAGTAATGTGTGAAGAAGAATACCAGTTCCCATTGGGTTCATACAATTGGCATCTTGAACAAAAAGAGATCTGGGATTAGTGTGACAAGATTGAAAGAGACTTTGCAAGAAAAGAGAACAAACACCCGCGCCTATCTGACGTAAGGTGGTTGAAGAGATATTTGTGGAAATATTTTCACGAGATCTTTTGGGCTACGTTTCCAAATGAGCTACACGCGTGGATATCACGACTCAAGAAGACTTGTTTTCAAGGGGGAGTACCTACAGAGTGGACCCCAGAGCTCACAATGCAGCTCAAAGCAATAGACAGCCCATTGTCACGAGCAATCGACTTTTGGGTCAATAGTATACTTGAAGGATTTGTGACCGAGTTTGCTGTCGATACACTGAAATCCTACAGTCAAGCTGAAGCATACTTTTTTGAAGGATTCAGAGGTAATTTTTTGAACAATCTCAGTCTATACATTAAAATGCTTTTAGCTGAGAAAGGAGTTTTAAGGATGCAGTAATAATTTGACATCTGTCATGGTCAATAGCATTTATAGTGATTCTGACAAAGAGACACATATTCTAAGAAGTGGAAAGAAATATAAGTTTAATAAAGAAAAGAATCCCGGAGGACCTATTCTCCACATAGATACTGAACTCCCATGTGATCTTAACAATCAGACCATGCCGCCATCAGCCACTATTCATCCTATCACACCTCAGAACCCACCCGCTGCGAGTGTCGCGCAACCCAATCTGCAGAATTCCAGTATCCCGAATATTCCCTTTGCTTTCTCCGCGCAGACAGCCAGCACTACTCAGAGCAATGCACAACCAGGAAGGAGAATGACAGATAACGATATAAAACTACCGATATTCAAAGGAACGGGTCTAGAAGACCCTGAGCAACACTGGTTTCTATGTGAAGCCGTATGGAGCTTAAAGCAAATCTAGGATGATGCTTTGAAGAGAGCGCATCTCATCACTACCTTTAGAGACCGTGCATTGCATTGGTTTATGAAATATTCTCAGGCATAGCCGAGAACCCTAACAGAAATTCAGGCTGCATTGGTTGCAGAATTTAAGAAGCCAAAGTCAGAATCGCAGTGATAACGGAATTAAAGGAAATCAAACAGAAGCCTACCGAATCGGTCTAGGAATTTGACCAAAAATTTAAAACATTGTTAGACCAAGTTAGTTTCATGATAGCTCCACAACAACACAAGGAATGGTTCATCGCTGCGATGTTGCCTCACATCAGACAACCATTGATGCAGCAGAAGATTGCGTCGCAGGCAGAGGCCTTAGAGATCGCAATGCAGTTAGAAGCTTCACCAATTGGTGAGAGTAGCGCTGGGATGACACAGATTCAGAACCAGCTGACTATGTTGACGCTAGAATTACAGGGTATGAAAAATGGGAAAGAGCAATGATATGAACACAGACGAGAAGTTTGGTGCACCGGATGCAAAGGAGAAGGCCATACCAGAGAACATTGCCCTCTATTTCAGGATTATCTTGACAGTGGCGCACCAAACCCAATCAATATGAACCACAATCAGGCACCGTGGTGTGAAATCTGCAGAACCAGAGGACATAGGTTGAAAGATTGTTACCTAATACATAAATATGTCAGAACACCTAAGAGCCTGTATTGTAATTTCTATAAATCAGTGGGACATGACGAATCCAACTGTCGAGCATATGAGCTCATGAATGAAAGAAAGCGCGACATAGAAGAAATGCGAGGTGCTGAGATGTATCACGTGCAAGAGGAAGCCTATCCAAAACAAGAAAACACCCAATATGATCAAGGGGGATATAGAGGCCGTGGTGGTGGATATCGCGGGAGAGGAAGAAATGCCGGCCCGACGCAAGGAAGAGGCTGTGGCCAGGTAATCTGTTATAATTATGGCTAGCCAGGTCATGTTTCTAGAGATTGTACAAACCCATGCACTACGTGTAATTACTGTAAATCATTTAACCATGTTATTGAAGACTGTCCTGTACTTGAGGTAGAAATGCATAAAAGAAGGGGACAGAACCACCAACTCCCAATATTCAGTTGACTGCAGCAGAGAGTAGAAATGCGGATCCAGGTGTAAACATGGTAATGCGCAACGGCGCTAAGACAGGATGGGACGAAGGCGTAGAAGCTTCGACCTCTGGAACGCGTGACCCTAGACAAAATCCTGAAGAGCCGGTATGGATTAGGAAATCTCCTGGGAAAGCACCAGGTCTAGATTTAAAAAAAAATAAGGGCATATAGTGAGGAAGCATGAGACATGTTCAGGGCACCGCCACCTGGCTTCCCCAGAACACAGTTGTGCAGTGAAGTACCACAAAGAGATAATATGCCAACGGCGCAAGATCAGACGAATGCCGCAATAGACGCAGGGACCTCTGTTGCGCAGTTCTTACGCAGCTGCATGAAATTACTAAAGAGCGCAAATGCTTTCACAGAATTTGAAAAGCTACTAAGCTAGTATGATCCAAACAGTGACAAGGGGGCTGCCAATGGCGCAGTCCATAATATTAGGAGTCCTAAGAGAATAGGAAGGAAAATGAGACTCACTACACAGATTGGGGACTATGAGATGGATGAGATCATTCTTGATCTTGGATCCGAAGTAAATGTCTTGACCAAGCAGACATGGCATTAGATGGGTAAACCTAAGTTACAATGGTCACCTCTACAGTTGAGAATGGCTAACCAAGGGATAGTTATACCTTTGGGAAGATTACCCACCACCATTATTGACATTGATGGAGTGCGTAGCTTTGCCAATTTTGAGGTAATTGAAATCATGGATGACAACCATCCTTATCCCGCACTGCTGGGTATCGATTGGGAAATGACAAACCCTACTAGTATTGATTTAAAAACTATGAAGATGATATTTGAAGGAAATGATATCAGGGTCATCGCGCCATTAGACCCTTCACAGGGCGAGTGGTATGTTGAACCGATTCAAGAGGAATCCAGAGCTCAAGACTTGGACCGTATCTACAATATGACAACCAATACTGTTGACTATATTAATCCAACTGTAGATGGCACACTCAGTTGGCGCTGTGATAGCTCTTGCATTTCAGATTTCGATGCAGGACTAGAAAACTGGCAAAGCAAGTTACATGAAGTATCTGCCAGGAAATGCGCACAGGTCACGAAGTCACTCCGTTGGATTGGGAAAGAGGTAACTCCAATCCCTACCTTTGATGGTTTATCTAATGTGTATTGTTTATCAAAGAATATACTGCAGCAGTTACGGATGAACATCGTGTCGCAACTCTAGACATGGCATTGCACGACATACCTGCCAAATGGTGGGCTATGCATAAGAAGATACTGACAACATGGGATCAGTGTAGAATTAAGACGCAAATTAGGTTTGCTGATAAGGTTACCCTATCTTTTGAAAAATATAACGGACAGACGGATCCAAGAGAGCATATTTAGGTCTATTCAGGAGCATGGAAGGAAATATCACAGACAGAATGGGTACATCTGTTTGTGCACATGTTAGAAGAACCGATTCCAAAGAAATGGTACCTAGACCTAGAGTGGCGCAGAGGCACAGTGGAATGGTCAGGCCTCACTGCGACCTTCTAGTAGGATTTCAGCTTCGAAGACGAGCATCCAAGTATCAATGACGCATTACAGGTCATTAAGGAAAAAATATTCAGTCCAGATAGTACACAAGGGAACATGACACTAGAAGAATTCTTCGGCACAGAATGCATACTAGAGCACCTACAACCTGAATGGGAAGAACAGCTAGAACATGCTCTTGATCTTTATGAAATTGATGGAAAAACCAAGGATACACCAGATAGTGATGAGGAGGACCCACGCAACATACGGATACCTGAGTCAGAGGGATCACGCGAGGTAGAAGGACCTCCACTGGAAATTCCAGACATGAGTGGACCCGTGAAAACAAGGAAAGTGAACATTGGCACCATTGAAGCGCCAAAGTTCGCAGCTATTGGAGATTATTGGGACGAAGATATAGTTGAAGAGGTCATGGGTATATTATAGGAATATAAAGAACTATTCCTGACCAAGTTCACAGAAATGAAAGGTATTTTGGGAGACTTAGGAGCGATGAAAATTCCTCTTAAGCTTGGCGCGAAGCCAGTGAAACAAAGACCATACAAACTGAACCCGCGCTATAAAGAATGAGTTAAGGCAGAATTCGATAAGATGCTCGATACAGGCATCATTGAGCCAGTTGAAGAATTTGAATGGATAAGCCCGATGGTCATCCAGGAAAAGAAAACAAAGGGCGAGATCATAATTTGTGTGGATCTCAGAAAACTGAACGATGCTTCAATGCATGACCCATTCCCTACACCTTTTACAGATGAAGTGCTAGATAATGTTGGAGGGAATGAGGCCTATTATTTTACTGATGGATTCTCTGGTTACCATCAGATTAGGATTGATCGCGCAGATAGGCACAAGACGACTTTTGCTACAGAGTGGGGGTCATTCCAATACACAGTGATGCCCTTTGGTCTGAAGAATGCACCCGCCATATTCTCTAGAGTGGTCGTTGCAGCATTTAAGGATTTTATATATAAGTTTCTAGAAGTTTACTTTGATGATTGGACCATTTTCAGTTTACTGAAGAACCATGCCACGAACCTTAGGATGATGCTGGAAAAGTGTAGACAACACCAGATATCATTAAACTTGAACAAATGTATCTTCTGTGTTCCCTATGGAGTCTTGTTCGGACACATTGTGTGCAAACAGGGCTTAATGGTAGACCCTGCTAAAATCGCAGTCATTGTAAACTTGCCTACACCCAATTCAGTGAAGCAATTGTGCACTACACTGGGGCATACCGGTTACTATAGGAAATTCATAAAAGGGTATGCACAGATAACCGTAGTGATGGAAAAATTGCTAAAGAAAGATGTGCCATTCATTTGGAATGAGAATTGTGAGAAAGGCTTCGACACACTGAAGGAGAAAATGGTCACTGCACCGATCTTAGTTTTCCCATACTGGGAGAAGGCTTTTCACATCCATGTGGATGCATCATGCATAGAATTGGGCATTGTTCTTGCGCAACTAGGAGAGGGAGGCATTGATCATCCCATTGCCTTTTCCAGTAGGAAGTTATCATCCGCTGAGAAGAACTATACTACTACTGAAAGAGAAGGACTCGCGATGGTATATGCGCTACAGAAGTTCAGGTACTACTTGCTTGGTGCACACTTCTCCATGTTCACTGACCATTCTGCTTTGAAATACCTTGTTAATAATCCAGTGTTAGGGGGGCACATATGCAGATGGTTACTACTCTTTCAGGAGTATGATTTTGAGATTATTGTTAAGCCAGGTAGATTGAATTTGGGACCTGATCATCTGTCAAGAATCGAGTCAGGGGAAGAGCCTACGAATTTGGAGGACAATCTGCCTGATGCGCAGTTGTTCGCCATACAAGTTGTAGATGAGTACTACCAGGACATCATCAATTTTTTAACCATTGGATTCGCACCTGCAGAATTCACTACGCAACAAAAGAAGCAACTAGTAGTGCGCGCAACAGACTTTACTATAATTGCAGGCCATCTATACAAATTGGGACCGGACGAAGTACTGCGTAGATGTGTGCTGGAGCATGAAAAACCAGTTATACTAAATGATGCGCACTCAGGAGTCACAGGAGGCCATTATGCAGGAAGAGCTACTGCGCAGAAGATATTACACGCAGGACTATGGTGGCCTACAATTCATAAAGATTCGAAGGAACACTGCCAAAATTGCGATGTCTGTCAGAGGAAAGGGAAGCCATCACAAAGAGATGAAATGCCATTAAATCCACAGCTGACATTGCAGGCCTTTGAGAAATGGGCCATTGATTTTGTGGGTCCTATTAACCCACCAGGCAAAAGAACTAGTGTGAGGTATATCATCACCGCTACCGATTACCTCACCAGATGGGCAGAAGCAAAGCCAATCAAAGACTGTAGCGCAGCTATAGTTGCAGAATTCATATATGAGAATATCCTTACAAATTTTGGATGCCTGAAGATATTGATGAGTGATCAAGGCACTCATTTTCTGAATAAGACCATTGAGGCTTTGACCGAAGAGTTCCACGTCCATCATCAGCGCAGCACGCCTTATCATCCACAGGTGAATGGAACTGTTGAAGCATTTAACAAAGTGTTGGAGAATGCGCTAACAAAGATATGTAATGTCAATCGGGACGATTGGGACATGTGCATCCCATCTGTGCTATGGGCATATAGGACTACCTGCAAGGAACTAATTGGCCATACACCGTTCAGGTTGGCTTATGGACAGGAAGCAATAATGCCAATGGAATACATTATTCCCAGCTTGAGGATCGTAGCATTTACAGGTATGGCCGATCGCGTAGCACTCGAAGAAAGACTCCTACACTTGGTTGGGATAGAGGAAGATCGCTTCGTCGCAGGCTTCCACCAACAAGTCCAGAAAGAACGCGAAAAATCTTGGCATGATCGCCACATCAAGCACAAGACCTTTTAGGTAGGTGATCTAGTCCTCCTGTATTATAGCAAATTCATGAAATTTCCTAGAAAATTTAAGATGCATTGGCTTGGCCCATATACTGTAATGCATGTTACTAACGGTGGCGCAATCCAGTTAGCTACATTAGCAGGAGATACTTTACCAAGTTTGACAAATGGTAGTAGACTAAAGCTTTACCGTGATAGTCCGGCTGTGTAGAATCCTATATGATCAGGTGAAGTGTACCGCGCAACACTGCTGAAGTTGCGCGCGGGCAAAAAAAAAAAAAAGAAGGCAAGAAAAGAGTGGACGCATAGGGCAAGTCTAGAAGCTTGTCGCGCAGAAAAGGTGGACAGGCAATCGCGCAGAAAAGGCGGACCGAAAATTGTGCAGACGGTCACACCCAGTGCGCGTCCTATATTGAACATCCTATTAGCATGCCACCGCATTATAATGGAAACTGTCACCAGGACATCTGTTGGCCATTAACCAAATTAGCGGCTATAGGGCAATTCACACTTTATAGGTGGACAGGACATTTTGAAACCCATTAAAAACTGAAGTGACCAGTTCATACTGGAATACGGATGGCAGGCTAGGCCAGTAACGCGGATTCAACAGATTTGACGAGCTGGCTTGACAGGCAACCGTTTGGCAATTAAGGAAACAATGTTCGCATCACGAGAAGGATCGAATGACAGGCCCAAGAGATACACACGAATTGGCAATCCATATGGCTTTAAGGGCCTCCGGCATTACAGAATGTCACGAAGCATCCCAACAATGGCTATAAATAGACCTCGCTCGGCCACTTAACCATTTTCACGAATTATTTGAACTAGTTGAGAGCCAAGCGACCAGAGTACTGTATGAGCGAACCGGTTGAGTTAGCATATATCTCTCAGTTATTTGAGCAAGCAGTGATTTCGGCAGCAATGACTGCGACGAAACCAGGTCCATCCAGAAGTTCAGCACAACAGGCTGCAGGAAGCAACAAGGGTAAAGAGACAACAACTCCAGAGAAGGGGGCTCCGAAGTGCCATTACAGCAGACAGCTTCGGCTCAAGTTCTGCCATTTTATCCAGTGCCCGACTACATTCCCCCAAGGAAGCTCGATGCCCCACCAGTAAA
This sequence comes from Larix kaempferi, assembly GCA_027924585.1. Lineage (NCBI taxonomy): Eukaryota > Viridiplantae > Streptophyta > Pinopsida > Pinales > Pinaceae > Larix > Larix kaempferi. The sequence continues at coordinate 5,616,694 of BSBM01000756.1, forward strand.
CATAGAAAATAACTTCAAGTATGAAATCCCGCTACCCGATATCTCTACCAGGGTTAAGATTGAGGAGAATCTGATGGGTGGTGGACCAGGCTACAAGTTCGAAGACCAAGACTTATTGGAGAGTATGCTGGTAACGCCCAAAAATTATCTATAGTTTAGACCAGACGCCTATCTCAATTGGGTCAAGGATGCACAGACCGACATCGGCAAGTTGGAAATTCAAGAATGGCTAAGGGCCATCTAGCCATCAGGCTTATTAAATTTACTGCAAATGCCGCACTTTACTAAGAGTGCTGAGTTTTCCGCCATAGTGCACACACTGCTCACTTGTGTGCATGAAGGATTCCTATGGTTGGACACGTGCATCGATATCAGTATCGACCTAGTCCATCAAATCAATTGACTAAACAAGCGAGGAGAGGACCCTGCTAACCTCCTCATCAGGAAGGCACATGATAAAGCCCTTGGCACCGACATAGAAAAAGAGTTCGGTGTAGCGCGTAAGGGACGGGGATTCCCAACAGTCAAAATCAACGACCGCGCTACACAGTTTACGACCCAGTTGCTTGTAGGCAAGCTGTTGCGCAAGTGTAGACCACCTGAGGTACCTGTGGTTGCAATCAAGGCAATCGCTAATGTATTGTGCGGAAAAGCTTACAATTGGTGCCAGTTCCTATTGAACGAGTTTCTGGCAGATGTTTAGGATACCCAAGATAATGGAACACCATTCCATTTTAGCTGGCTGCTAGTGTTGATAGCCCTTGTAGGCTGGAAAGAGCTAGAGAATTACCAAGGAGCTGCCACCTTAGTTGGACAAGGCCGAGGAGCGCGCTTTTCCAATCTATGGGCGAGCCCAAAGGCGTCTAGGCAGCGGTAAACGACTGAAGTATTTTATGGTTACTATCACCAGTTGCACGAAGCAATTATGGCAACACCGCATGTTTCGAAACCACTAGCTGATGAATACACCTGCATCATGAGGTTTCAAGCAAAAAGACACCAAACATTCATTCAACCAAGAGTCGACATAGCGGAGCAGGATTTATGGTATCCAGGATTTTACCGACTGGACAAGGAGGCGATCGATGGAATGATGGAACTATGGGAGCCCAAATGGAAAGTTCCCATTTCACGTGATGATGCTTCTGACTACCAGCATAACGTAGAACCCCTTCGGGATAAGATCGATATCAAAGACACCAATGAAGAAGATACCCAAACGGATCAGGAAGACAAAGAAGAAACAACAACAAAGAAGAGAAAGAAGGGTGGATTACCAGTCGGAACGCCCATTGTGGAAGAAAAGGATGACACACAGAGTCAACATTCCGCTTCATCGATAGTAAAGAGAAAGGCCACTGAAGGGCCCTCCCAAGTACAGGGTTGACGGACAAAAATAAAGGCTGAAAAACCTGAGCTCGGGCTGCAACTACATCCCGATGATTGCGAGACCATTGCAACCAAAGTGCAGGAAGCATGGGAAGAGACTCACACTGAGAAAGAATCCAAGCAAGAAGAAATGCAGTTGACCATAATCCAAGCTATGGAGGAGGTCAAGACATTGGTAGCCTAGATAGGATTGGGGCAACCAAGTTCAACTTCTGACGGGCAGTTAGGGGGACCGAGCACATAGAAAAGACCACTTGTTGCTAAAAGTAAGTATCCGTGCATCTTGAACCTTGAACCGCACTACCTGATCTATCCAAATGAAACGGTTAAGGAAGCAATAAAGACTGGGCACCTCGACCTAAATATTGGGACCCTGCCCTTGGAAGACCTAAACGTGCTGCATAATAGAGTTGCAAAAGAAATTCATGAGAGAGGCCTCGCCTCATACGATAAGTGTGCGTAGTTAACCGAAGACATAAATCAGTTAAGGCAGGAAGCGCATAACACCAAGCAAGAATTGAACGCGGCAAAGGAAAAGGGCCAGAAGCTGAATAAACCATTTCAGCCGTGTGCGCAAACATTGAAGAATGCGAGGAAGAAGATGATATGGAGGAGAAAATAAAGAAAATTGGGGCCAAGGTAGAGTCCCTTACCTTTGAGAAAATAGAAATGGAAACCTCGTATAAAGGGAAAATCGCAGAGCTGGAGGCTAGGCACCCTGTTATTCCACCAGATCAGTGCCCAGCTCCAGTTGAGGACATCAAGGCAACCATGGATGGCATTTTGGTGGAAGTGACAAAATGCCAAGACTTACTTGAGCGCATAACTACAACAGTAACCGGGTTGAACGAGGATCCTATGCTACAGCAGGTAAGGGCAGAAGTAGAACAGAAGCAGCAGCAGATAGATGCTGCAAGTACACAGATGAGGAATGCACCAGCGAGAGAGAAAGTACAGAGATTTAATGAGGTCAAGGACCTGCAGAAAGAATTGGCAACACTAAGGGAGAAAGACGTTGCCACATCGGATAGGCTGCAGCCTATTGAGCAAGAAGGCCTCGAATTAATGCAACAATTCAACGCGAAGTTCGTAGAACTTCAGACGGTAGAAGGAACCATGCAGGAATAGGTGGCTCGAGAGAAGGTCTTGCAGGCTACCCTAGAGACGCTGCAAGGGTTCGAACAGAAAGCCAAGGACATAGTTGCGGAGTTAGAAAGAACTCTGCAAAGATTGACAGTAAAGCTTGGAACGAAGGAAGACGCGGCTCTAGAAGCCGCAAGTGAAAGTGGCTTGGGACGAGCCACAGGTGAGTGTTAGGGGCTTGTTGGGCTGGGCCCAAGTGGGTTGGAAAAATCTACAAGTATGGAAAAACGTGCGTAGCGCGCTGAAGCAGGAGGAAAAGGAAATTTTGATAATTGCGCACTGTGGCAGGAAGAGAAAGCAGTTTTGGTGAAAGCGTAATGCGCGCGACGACAGGAGATGAACAAGTTGAGGTTTTGCGCAAGTCGCGCGATGCCAATGACTATGGCACGGTCGCGCAGTAGGGCGATGTGCATGGTAGTGCGACAGGGACGTGACCTATTTTGGGTAAGGAATAGGTGGACGACAGATGAAAGTGACCTGTTCGAATGTATGGAGGCAAGCAGTTGAGAAGCTAGGCCACGATGCTGATGGAGACAGGCAGGCGAAGGAGTGAAAATGGATAGGCCATGATGCAGTATAACCGTTTTGAGGACTGCGGCTGTCAGAAGAGCATGTGAGCCACGAGTGGCCCAGCTGGAGCAGGTTGTCGACGACGACAACTAGGATGGAAGTTAGCCACGCTAGTTTTGGAAAACTTAGGGTTTTGGCCTAACGATTGTAAAGACATGACCTACGGGCATGATCTATAAATAGGAATGATTTTGTATGGGAAAGGGTTGGGTTTTTGTGGTTGATAGTTGTTGTTGTTGGTTGGAATCTCATTTTTGTGAAGTATTGATTATTGCAGAATCTTAAGCTTAGAATAGCCATTGTAAAGGCTCTGCAGCTGAGTGCACAAAGACCTATCTGAGAGAGAGAAGAGAGTCTGCAGCTGAGTGAGCAGACTAAGAATGGTTGTACCCTTCCCATTAAGAGCAATACTAACAACCGTTCTTGTGGACGTAGCCTCCATCCGGGGGGTGACCACGTTAAATTCTGTGTTGTGTGACCAATGTGTTTTATGATTGTTTAATTGCTTGGTATGAATGTTAAATGCTGGAAACTTCTGTTATGTGATTGCTTTTATATGTATTCGCCGCAGGGAATGGGAATAATATGTTAAGTAATGCATGCGTAGAGGAATGTTAAGTATTCAACATGTATGAATCTGTCGATTGGACTGTATGACTCTATCTGTTGGTCAATTAGTGAACACTGAGTTTAAGTGTAGAATTGGAGCGTGCAGTAACGTATATTGTTAAACCATCCACAATTTATGGATAAGAACTTGAATGAAGTGAAGGCGTAAAGAATGCCCAGTAGAGTGGTTAGAATTGGACACTGTGGCAAGGGCTCGCAATCTCATTGATGCGTCGAGTAATTGAAGGTTGCTGCGAGGTAAGCTCTTGATAGCTTACTGTTGTAACGCAAAGGTATCATGTATCTCACGATCATTGGAGGCGCGAGTGCAGTCGCGTGTTGAAGTATCCGACGCGGAACAGAAGGTTCGCAGTGATCTACCCACGCAACCCGCAAGGCATTGCGCTGCTTACTAGCTTCCCTCCCATTGCATCACTTGGTTGTGGAAACTTGATTCCGCAACCACCCCCTGTAGTTTCACCTTAGGTGAGACCTAAGGCTGTGCGCAGCCTGTTGCCGAAAGGGCCAGTGAATAGGGGTTTTGTTGGTTCCCTGAACCACGAAGAACCTCGGTCTACATTGGAAACATCTAACTCAGTCTAGACAGCCAACAGGCCAACATCATGATCACTGATTTGTTGCACCATTCTCTCTTCATAAGGTTGTTGGTCTCGTACAACAACGTCATCAACTTCTTTAGCCATGCTTTGATTGTATTTTGTTCTACAACCAATGCAGACAAAACTAATTATTAGCAACCACCATAGTTATCTCAAGTGGCTCATTGCATATGTAAAACCTCACTAGTTTACCGATATACAATATCCTATTCATGCACAAACATTTCCACATGCACTGTGCAATGTTTATTAATGTGCTATCTGGTGCATATTCATTTCATCTATGTAATCTCTTGCATTTTCAACATTCTTATGCCATAGTTTATATGCATGACAATTGCATAATTATAAATATGATAGAAAAATAGGGGTTAAGGAATTCTCCCTTTCCAATCCCTCATCGTAGCATGGAATCCCTCTTCCATATCATAGCTGGTCCGGTTTCCTTCCAGTCATGCAATTATAGAAATTGCCCATATTGACAACAATGTTTTTGTCAAAACAAACACTGGCACACTTCTACACCAAATATCTATGATATATGCGGACCTCATTCAAATTTTGGTCATGCATCCCTGTTCTCCTCTGGATAATCTTTCCAACGCCTATCCCCGTGCTCCATTTCGATCCAGAACATGGAATTTACATTCTTTCAAAAACGCAGACTTTGCCCAAATTTCTGCACTTTTACACAACTGCAATTTATTCTGGGAGGCCAACTTCGGCTGCTTGTAGAAGAAAATATAGGAAGAATCATGAAAAATTATCTACTGGGAGAAGGTAGTCCATATAACAAGGGACACTCAACAACCTTCAGATCCTTGTTTTGATGCACCAGTCAACTTCTATAAAATTCGGGGTTTGGCTACTTTTCACTTTTCACTTTTCCCCCAAAATCTCTAAATTTGGCCAAAAAATGGCTATCTCCCAATCTATGCATTTCTGGAAAATCTTCGTCTAATGGAAACTGTTTGTCTTAATGAGAATATGAAATGTCTAGTTCAATAAAATTTTTGATTCCCACATCTAGGGTCACTTTTAGTGTCCACAAGCTTTTCAAAATCCCCAAAAAGTTGCCCGGAACAGTGCTTTTTGGCCTTTTGGTTCACCCTGACTCCACATCCTTTGGATTTTGGCTCCAAGATTCCAAACTTAACACTGTACCAGCTCCATGGCCACGCCATATCAATTTCAGGTCAATCCGAACTTCCGTCAAGCCTCGGGACACTGTCTTACCAAAGTCACTATTCTCCATTTTCTGTCAAATTGGAGCATACTGGGTTCGGGACCCTCTCTGGTTCTTTCATGGCCTTTGTTAATGGCCTCCGAACCCCACAGGAATCATCCCATTCTGATCCCGACTGCTCCTTCTACCCAAAAATCAAGTTTTGGGCTCTATACTTGTTTTTTTTTGCTCCTCCCATCGCTGGTCGTGGCTCAACCTATGCGACCGTCGCTGGTCTTAACCTTAACTTCGTTGCCCTTGGCGCTGGATTTAACCCTAAAATCGCCGTCGCATCGCAGGTTTTAACCTTAAAGTTGTCGCCCGCATCGCAGATTTTAGCCCTAACTTCTGCGACTGTTTCGCCAGTGTCGTTGCCAACCGGCGCTGGTTTTAACCCTAACTTCTGCGCTCGTTGTGGCGGTCTTGGCCTTATCTTCGCCGCCCGCAAGCCTCCGTCGCGCAAATTTTATGGCTAAAATCGCCGCCCGTCGGCGCAGATTTTATGGCTAAAATCGCTGCCCGTCGCATATTTTAACCTTGATTTCACTGCGCGCATCGTAGAAATTAACATTATTTTCGCTCCGCGCGTCGCAGAAATTAACACTAAAATCGCCGTGCACGCGCAGAATTCAACACTAAAATCGACGACATAGTCTTTTCTCCGCGACTGCTTCGGCGCAAAATTTTAACCAAATTTTGGCCGACCTTGGCACAATAGTTATGGTTAAAATCGCTGACAGAGACTTAAGCAAAATTTCCAACACTTAGAAAATTTTTCAATTTTTTTCAAATTTTCAAAAACAACTAGAAAATTTTTCTGAATATTTCCTTCTTTTTTGATGTTTAGTGCTGGACAGGAGGCATACTTACCTCTGCAACTGTAATAGGTAGCCCATGAAGGCCCAATGCTGCAACCAACAGCTCTGATACCACTCTGTCACGGTCCCTCCCGTTGACCCAATTCCTGTAAGGGAATATGATGCTAGTATCTGGGGCTTTGCATCATCTCAGCCCATTCATTCCTTTACACAATTAAAAACAAAGTGTGCAGATGCAAATTAAGCAATTTAAGCACAGTGGAATTAAAACCCATCCACACACACACATTTCATATGCATACAACATATAAAAAACAATCATCAATTTAAACATTGCAGAAGTAAATGCATAAACAGATAAACACTTATCTTTATGGTGAAATGGCCCCAAACAACTAGCTATATCGCTACAACGTTCCACCCAACCATACGCCAGTTGTGTTCATCAATCTCTTAACACAACTTCCACCCCTGAGCTGGGCCTGATTCTTACAAGGAACAGGGGACATTCAAGCTCACGCATAGCCAAAGCAATAGGAACCATCTCAACCCCATCATTCTTTCACACACAACAACTCAAACTGGGCATGGATACACATTTTCAGCAATGGGATTTACAAACATGATGGCCATGGATTTTCCCAAATCGTTGGCACACCAAAAAATGGACTATGAGAAAGGGCAATTCGATCACATGGATGAAAACGATTCATCCCACAGATTGTGGGCAGTCCAATGACCAAAACGACCTCCAGAAAACCCCCAAATCGATCCGTTCTCTTCCCCACTGGTAACCAAAGCAAAAATGCCCTTCTCCCAGCTGAGAAACAAGGAAAAACCAAAAAAACATGGCTGGAAAATGCCCAAGAAGCTCCAAACTCGTGGGAGAGCAAAACTGGTTGATGGGTAATGGCTTGGGGAGCAATTCATGGTTGTTTTCTTGCCCAAGAAGCAAAAAACGTTTTTACATGAAGGGTGGCATGCCCATACTTGAATTTGGATAGCCATACCTCTCCATTCCCAAGGCATTAACTACCTCAACCAACTCTTGGGAGAAATGAATGATTGAGTACAAAAGTCAACATGGGTAGATGAGGGTTTGATGGGTTCTCTCATTGACACTTGGCTTGACTTGATTGACTCAAGGGTTTGAATGTTTTCCCTCCCAATTCCTTGTAAAATCATGCTCCCATCTCTTGTTGCATTACATAGCTAGCTGTGAGTATTTTATTAAAATGCATATTTACAATTCGAATGTGCCTGGCTAGCACGTAAACCATATGCATCAATAAATCGATGGCGGGGCCTTGGCTTTGAGCTCCTCACCACGATTTTATAACAATATTACATTATTTACATTTTAATACAATGGGGTCAAAATCGGGATATTACATATACACCCTTGGAGTTACCTTGATTGAGTGATTGACTTGGAAGGATTTGTACCCATTTGTACTAGGTTTTGAGAGGTTGTCGCAGGTTGCACTCATGCAACATGCGACGTCACAACTTGCTCCATTGTAGGGTGTGACGAAGTCAGTTAAATGGAAAAAATAGCTTCTTCGAGCTTCTTCTCAAAGCTTGCTGACTTGGGACCCTATCCTCGACCTCTTGGAAGAGCTGGCATTTGATTCCTATCATTTTGGAAGGATCTCTTAAACCTCTCCTATCATATCTCAACCTATCCTATCCATACCCTATCCACTTAGTCCTGTTTAAATGAAGCTCAATCCCATCCTAAAGGGAGGAAGTCTATGGTACTCTTATGCTGGTGAAACTAAGCCCAATAGATCTAACACTCTAGCTTGGGGAACATCCACTTCTCTCTAGGAGCTTTGGCATGGCTTGTCGGAAGGAGCTTGCAGCGTTAAGGCAATGGTTGTAATCCTCTTTTCTATTGTATTTCTCCTCTCTTCAATACAGTTAATATAATTGCTTTCCATAAATGTTGTCTCTTTGATGATGTTTAGAGTTTTCCTCCTTAACTGTTAACTTAGATTTGTCATATGAGATATATGCTTTCACTTCTCGCGGTCTGTTACATGTTCAACAGGGTTTATCTACTCGCAATCTGGCAGTGCTGGAGCATTGGATGAACGAAGGAGAAAGGGATCTACAAATCTAAGGTAAACGATGTACTCTTACATTTGTACTTCTATACGATCTAGGAAAGTGTTTTATGTTCTGTCCTATTTGTTCTAGACTTACGTTAAGCTAGGGAGATCAGGCCTTGAGTCCGCTCTTGGTAGATTGTCCGTGAAACAAATCTGGCGACGATACTGGGGAATACATCTTGTTATGTAGTTGTCAATATGAGAGTCATTTTCAGTTGATTGCTTGACACAAGCCTTTTGTTTGTCTTTTTCTTCTTGAGTTGATTTCACTATCAGATATTCATCTTGAAGACTCTGATCTGCTTTCTCTGAGTTTGTACTACTCACTTTCAAACTATTTCAGAGTTCATTTCTTGGGTATTTGATTCATTTTTGAACTTTGATCTCGTCTATCGCACCTGGTTAGTGAAACCAGAGTGACACTGTGTGTTGTTTGATCTCTGTTCTTAGCCTGTTAGTCTGTCGTCGCATCCCTTCCATTGGTCTACTGCGACGCCGTTGCACTTCCCGCACTGGTGAACTGTGACGTCGCATTGTGTACAAGCATAGACTGCGTCGATCTGCCATTTTTTCCATACAGGCACCCCTTCTCCATTTTTGATTTGAGTTTTGGTTTGTGTGCAGACTCCTCTGCATTGTACCTTCTAGGAAGTGACCCTTTTGTCCAATAGTGTTTTGTTTGGCTTGTTTGTATTGGTTTTTGGGTCTTTTGATATTTGGATTCATGTTTGGCCCTTTGAGTCAAAACTAGTGTTTTGCTTGCATTTTTAAGCGAAATGGGTTCTATTTTTGAAAAAAATACCCCCTCATGGCCGGGGGGGGGGGGGCATGAATCGTGCATCCTACAGTCATTTTGACCCATCTCAAGGTTTTGAGATCATTTTTGGCTTGGTGTGATTGGCTTGTTTTAAAGACTTGGAGAGTGTGGGATATCCATGTCTTTTTGAGCCTCTTTTTCTTGGGTTGTGCATCTTGTTTCCTTTACATGCTAAGCTATCTAATGATTATTGGAAAATATTGATTCTTTGTCTCCACTTTAGTTCAAAGAAAAGCTTGATTTTGTCACTCTTTTGCTATATTCACAAGCCTAGAAAACGTAAATATTCTTCTTACTTTATTTTTGATCATTTGATATTCTTGGTCTTACCATCATAAGAAGAAGGAAGGCTTGTTTTAGATTTGTGTGTATTGGAGTTAGATAAGATTGTTAAGTGCTTATCTTTGTCTTGCATTTGATTGGAAACATTTATGGAATCCTTCTTTCCATAGCTTAGATGTGTCTTTTTCAAGTGTAAAAAGATAGGAAATGAGTTATAATTATTGCATTTGGTAGGTTTTGAGCCTTTCTTGAGTGTCTTTGAGTTGTTTGGGTGCTTGCCATTTTTCTTTGGGAATTTCTGAATGATTAGAGTGTTGTAGATGTTCTCTCACTTTTTGTATATAGATATGAAAAGCGTTTAGTTATCAAGTTCCATTTTTGATACATGCATTTGAAAATTGAAAGTACTTCATTATTTTATCTTATACATTGTTAAGATTCGTCGCATCTTTCATTTTCTTTACGCTTTTTAGCTGATTACCGCAGAAAGTTAGAGTTATTGCACTCTAGGAAGGAATTCTTCTTTTCGCTACTACTTAGGTACTTTTGTTTTGAAAGAAAGAAAAATTGTGGAGAACCTGCAACAATTAATTAATAAGAATATGCGAAATAGCATAAATGACAAAACTCAGAATCACTTTTATTGATCGCAGACCACTTCGAGGGGGAAACCTCCTTTGAGCAAGCTCAATACAAATAACTTCACGGTGCCTTCATAGGCCTCAACACACACTTATATACTAAGTATATGCACCAATACTATGGGTCAAAACCATGGGCCAATACAAACTATGGATCAACAATACTACGGGCGACTTACAAAGCATATGCGCCAAACAACAATAACACAAACTATGGATCAACAAATACTACGGTACGAATTACAAAGCATATGCGTCCAACAACAATATACTAAGAAAGTAAAGACATGGGTTCCTAACATCCCCTCCCCCTTAGAAAAAGCTTTGTCCTCAAAGCTTTAGATGTGGAAATTGTTGTTGAATCTGAAGGAGTGGTTCCCATGTAGCATCCTCTGGTTGCATGTCGTGCCACTGAATTAAGACCTCGGTGATAGAGTGAGAGCGAAGATGACAAGTGCGCTTATTGAGGATGGCCTCCAGCTCCAAAATGATGGATCCTTCATTATCCAGTTCGGGTAAAATAGTTTGTCCTCTGATGTTGGTGCCAAGAACTTTCTTCAGACAAGAGGCATGAAATACTGGATGAATGCGGGAAGAAGGAGGAAGTTCCAATTTATAAGCAACGGACCCAATCTTCTGAAGAATCCGATATGGCCCATAGAACTTTGGAGCGAGCTTATGACACACTTTGAGTTTCAGGGAGGATTGCTTGTACGACTGGAGACGAAGAAAAACCATATCACCTACTTGAAAAGTGCACTCATAATGGTGCTGATCGACTTGTTGCTTCATGCGATTTCTTGCCATGTGAATATTGTCCCGCAAAATGCGAATAATCTGATCACGGTTGCGAAGGACTGTGTCAACTGATTGAACTGGTGAACTGCTGGGGGTGTATGGAAGAAGAACTGGCGGTGCTTGACCATAGATTGCTTCATATGGGGTCATTTTAGAGGCAGTGTGGTAAGAGGTATTGTACCACCATTCAGCGAGAGGGAGCCACTTTTCCCACTAATGTTGTTGTTCATAGGTGAAGCAATGAAGATAAGTTTCCAAGCATTTATTGATAATTTCAGTCTGACCATCTGTTTGTGGGTGATACCCTGAACTCATCTTCAGTATGGTGCCAGTGTGGCGAAAGAGTTCTGTCCAAAAATGACTTGTGAAAGTCGCATCACGATCCGAGACAATGGAAGAAGGGATGCCATGAAGACGAAAGATCTGGTCTAGGAAAATTTGTGTGACTGAAGAGGCTGTATAGGGATGGCCGAGAGCACAAAAATGACTATATTTGGAGAGGCGATCAACCACAACCAAAATCACTGTCTTCCCTCCAGACTTAGGGAGCCCTTCAATGAAATCCATAGAAATATCTGTCCAAATCCATGTAGGTATGGGCAAGGGTTCGAGCAATCTAGGAAGGAGTGTTGTTTCACCCTTATTGCACTGGCAGGTATCACATTCAGCCACCATCTATTGAATTGTCCTTTTCATGCCCCGCCAAAAGAAGTTACGTCATGCCCACTCATATGTTTTGAGGAACCCAAAGTGCCCTGTCGATGAGGAAGCATGGAGTTCATAGAAGACAGCCTGTTGAATATCTGTGCTCTTCGGAAGCACCAAACGACCCTTGTATCTCAGGGAACCACCATCCCAAGAGTAATGTGGTACAATAGAAGGGTTGTTGGCCAAGCGTTGGATGATTTGAGATAATGAAGAGTCATTGACAGAGCCCTGTTGAACATATTGCAACCAATTTGGAACAGGCATAGAAATAGTTGAAAGAGACCCTAGGTCATCAAATGTGCAAGAAAGAGCATCCGCCACAATATTGTCCTTACCCTTCTTGTAAGTGATCTCATAGTCATAACCCATGAGTTTGCTAACCCATTTCTGTTGTGCTGGGGAGGATACACGTTGTTCCAGGAAATATTTCAGACTCTAGTGATCAGTCTTGATGCATAAATGATTCCCTAATAGGTATGGGTGCCACTTCTGTACTGCATGCAAAATAGCCATCATTTCCTTCTCATATGTAGAGGCAACTAAATTCTTACTTGAAAGGGCTTTGCTGGTGAACGCAATGGGGTGTTCATCTTGAAGGAGAACAACACCAAGTCCATTTCCGCAAGCATCACTCTCAATAGTGAAGGGCTTGGAAATATCAGGCATAGCTAGAACAGGTGTAGTACACATAGTTTGTTTCAGTTTGTCAAATGCACACTCAGTAGCATGTGTCCATGTAAAAGCATTCTTTTTGAATAGGGAAGTTAATGGAGCTGCAATCTTCCCATAATCCTTGACAAACTTGCGGTAGTAGCCAGTCAACCCCAAAAAACCACGAAGGCTCTTGAGTGTCTGAGGACGCGACCAATTGTTCATGGCAACGATTTTGGTAGGATCCACGCGAACCCCTTCTGCTGAGATAATGTGCCCAAGATACTCGACTTCCTGCTGTCCAAAAACACATTTAGAATGTTTGGCATGGAGATGATGGTCAGAGAAAAGTTTCATTACAAGATCTAGATGTTGGAGATGTTCAGCCTAGGTTTTACTGTAGATGAGGATATCATCCAAAAATACCAGAATGAATTTCCGCAAGTAGGGCCGGAATATTTTATTCATCAAGGCCTGGAATGTGGAAGGAGCATTAGTGAGTCCAAAGGGCATGAACAAAAATTCATAGTGGCCATCATGTGTGCGGAAAGTTGTTTTAGGGATATTATCCTCATGAACCCGAATTTGACGATACCCAGAACGAAGATCCAACTTGGAGAAAAATTGAGCACCATGAAGCTCATCAAGAAGCTCATCAACAATAGGAATTGGAAACTTATCCTTGATAGTGAGGTGATTAAGTGCTCGGAAGTCAATGCAAAGGCACCATGACCCATCTTTTTTGTGGATGAGAAGAACTGGTGAAGAAAAGGAACTAGTGCTTGGGAGAATAATACCTTGCTTTAGTAAGTCCCGAATGAGCATTTCAATCTCTGTTTTTGGTGAAATGGGTAGCGATAGGGCCTCATGTTGGGAGGAATGCTTCCAAGAAGGAGCTGAATCCAATGGTCCTCTGGCCTTGAAGGTGGCAATCCCACTGGTTCAACAAAGACACTAGTATAACGATCTAGAATTTGTTGTAGATTCAAAGGAGTAATGGAGACCGCTGATGGTTGCATCTGAATGGAATGGATCTGAGCGATGACACCATGTGAATTCTTCTTAAGTAGTTTTTCCATGCGATGGGAGTTGATGATGCTGAGAGAACCTGGTTGTAATCCAGTCAATGTGTGTTTTTTTCCATTGGGGGAAAACTGCATCCAAAGTTTGGCAAAATCCCATAATATGGGGCCAAGTGTGCGTAGCCATTGAGCACCCAAAACCACATCACATCCGCTTAAAGTCAAGGGAAACATGTCAGAGCGTAGGTTATAATCTCCCATAGAGATACTCACATTACGACACTTCCCTTTGCAAGGTAAGGTGCCCCTATTAGCAACCATGACTTCAAAGTTGGTGCAAGGATGGATAAAACAATCAGCCTGTTTGGCAACCCGAGGGTCAATGAAATTATGAGTGCTACCAGAATCAATGAGTATTGTAAGAGGAAGCTTCTTGAAGTAACCCCTGACCTGCATGGTTTGGGGGGTGGTGATTCCAGCTAAAGCATGGAGAGATATCTCTGGCTGGTCATCCTGAGACGGAGGGTCAATAGGTGGCTCCAGAATGTCGACCCGAGCATCCATTGTATCTAGAGCTTCTTCACCAATTTCAGAGGCAGGTGGAGAATCCATATCCAAGAGATAGAGCTTTTGTTGAACACATCTATGTCCCCGAGTGAATTTCTCATCACAATTATAACACAACCTTTTTTCTCTGCGTGCCTACATCTCAGTTTTAGACAAATGCTTGATAGGAGTTGGTCGAGGAGTTGGCGGGATGGGAGGTTGTTGAGAACCCATTTTTCGGAAGGGAACAAAAGTGGGTTTGTAGCGCTGTTGGGCTGCAATCTTGTCTTCTGCCAACTTAGCCAACCCCAGGGCTTCCATCATTATGTTGGGACAGAACATTTTGACCTCAGAGCAGATTGCATCCTTTAGACCACTGATAAAACAACTGGGGTAGAAGTCATTAGGCAATCCTTCAGTGTGGTTGGCTAGTTTCTCAAATTCGGTTTGGTACTCTCTCACAGTGCCAATTTGGCGAAGTTTAGTGAGGGCTCCTGTGAAGTCATCAAAAGTACTAGGACCAAATCGTTGCAAAAGGAGATGACAAAAATCTGTCCATTTTGGCTCTTCATGAGCCTTGATGTACCAACGGTACCATTGAAGAGCTTCGTGTTCCAAATGAAAGGATGCCAGTGGAACTTTGTTGACATCAAAAGTATTATGCAGATTGAAATACTGTTCTACATGATAGATCCATCCAGTCAGATCAATACCATTGAAGCGAGGAAAATCAAGCTTCGGACCACGAAAATTGCTGGAAAAAGAGAACCCATTATCTGATGAAGACTCAGACTGTCGTTTGTTGTTCATGGCTGAATGCTCAAGATGGAGGCTGAGAAATTTTTCATCAAGATCCTATAGTTTGGCTTGGATGGCTGAAAGTGCTTCTTCCATGTTTTTTGCTCCTGCGCGGGTGACAACCATAACCAGGAGTTTTTGTTTTTTTGGTTGAGTGGGTATAAAAACAAAAATAGAAACTGTTTTAGTAAAGGAAAATCTGGATTTGGGAAAAAATCAGAAGGGTAATTGGGGTTGACTAGGTTTTGGACACTGTCGAATGGACAGGGAAGCAAAAAAGGAGGATTTAAGAAGCAGGGTGAAAGAATGGGAAAATTTGGCAGAGAGGGACAAAGAAGCAGAATTATAAAAGGAGCTCTGTGGTAAAATTTGAAGGTGATTGGGTGAAATCCGAGGAAGTTATGGCAAACCCAAAAAATAGACAAATGTGGGATTTTAGGCTTTGGGAAGTGGAATTTGGGATAGGGTCCTCAGGAATGAAATATGCAGAATGGGATTACAGGGGTTCCAGGAAAGTTTCAAGGGAAACGGAGTGAAAACAAGGGAGATATGGAGAAAAAACTGAATTTTATACTCTTTTTTATTTTTATTTTTAATTTTATTTAATTTTCAGAATGGAGCTGCTACGGCGCGGAGGGGATCTGAAATAGATAGATCTGCAACGGCGTGGAAGTGATTGGAAACAGAGGGATCTGAAACGGTGCCGAATGGATAAAAAATGACTCGATATGAAATAGATATGAAATGGCTGGATCTGGAATGGATTTCAGAATGGATCTGAAACAGCACGATAGTGATCGACAACAGTTCAGCTGACATTAGATATGGACCCCAGGTATGTGCGGCTTCCTATCGGTTCAAGGGATTCACTCGGCCACCAATGCTGTATGATGGCTTGCGCATTGGGGCAGTACCCCTCAATCCACGACTCAGGTAAAACTGATAACCGCTTTTCCAGAAACGACAGTTCTTGGTTTACCTCACGGGTGGGAACTAGTCAATCAGGTAGGGGTCGTTGCCCTTTTCGCTGGCAGGTCCTCTCAATGGGCCAGCTACTTTGGGGTTCCTGTGGTACTCCTCACAATGAGTTTTAGGGCTTATTCCCAAGTACTTCCCACAGTTAAGAAGATAGGGATTATTCCCAGATCCAAAGCTGCAACAGATGCGAAAAAAATTTGGGCAGAAATTTCACCCAACGAGCTCAAGAAAGTGCTCTGATACCAGATGTGGAGAACCTGCAACAATTAATTAATAAGAATATACAAAATAGTAGAAATGTCAGAACTCAGAATCACTTTTATTGATCACAGGCCACTTCGAGGGGGCAACCTCCTTTGAGCAAGCTTAATACAAATAACTTCCCGGTGCCTTAATAGGCCTCAACACACACTTATATACTAAGTCTAGGCTCCAATAGTATGGGTCAAAACCATGGGCCAATACAAAGTATGGATCAACAATACTACGGGTGACTTAAAAAGCATATGCGCCAAACAACAATAACACAAACTATGGATCAACAAATACTACGGGACGACTTACAAAGCATATGCGTCCAACAACAATATACTAACAAAGTAAAGACATGGTTTCCTAACAAAAATCTCTCCTTACCTTAAGTAGTTTTCATTGAAAAGCAAAGGAAAATGTGCATTATCATGTAGTTGAGGATTGCATTATGTTTACATTTATGTACTCACCTCATGCATCCACCTAACTGTACAAGATAAAATTAACGCTAGCTTAGGTTAAAATCATTTAGTAACTATGTGTAAGTTAGAGACGTGTTCCGACATCGTTAAGCATGGAAGCTGTCGTTATTTTGCCAACACTGTATTCCGGGGGTATTGTAGTCTTCCACGTACTTATCAGTATATAGAGCTCCTTCACATACCCACCAAGTACCATAATCCATACTTGACGTATATCAAAGGGTGTATCACGTACTCGGTAGTATATCGGAAGGTCTCTTGCTGAATGGTTGTGCATTAGACAGCACCACTACAGATTTTAGTTCCCACGTACCTTGCGTATATCGGGAGACACCCTTTGGATTCCTGAAACCAACTGAGTTAACTTTTTGGCCATCTTGGCGGAGCAATACACTGAGAACAACACTCGGGGAGCTACTACGCACGTGCCGTCCAGGTAATCGGGTATGCAGGCAAGGGTACGGTCCCAATCCTCCTTATCGCGTCATATTGTTAGACCCTGCGGTATATCGCGAGTTGCGAAGCCTTGATAATCCTGTAAGGTTCTAGACTTTGAATCCACTCCTATTCACACAGTTTGCTTGTTGCTTTTAGATTTGATTAGTGTTTGATTTGTGTGGTACTTTAGAGAATCTTAGGAAGTTTAGATATGGAAGATTATTCCGGGACTACCAACCAAGAGGCCCCTTTCCGGGGTATGCCATTTGTTATTCCCCCTTGTGGAATTGTTGGTCCTCCCTTTATGGCTACGTTGAGTCTTACTGGATTGACGATAGGATTACCAGTATGGTTATTCTCCAATCCAGTTACACCAAGTGCACCAATTGTGTCGAACCTAGGTCCTTCACCACATGAGCATCAATCTCATGGTGACCCTTCTCCTTCTCCATCGAAAGTTGATTCGGCTTCGATCTCTTCTTCTTCTCCTACTAAAAAATATGATGTTAGTAAGAAAGTGAGTGAGAAGAAGAAGAAGGAATGGAAGATAAAGAAGAAGAAGGATAAGAAAGATACTGAGCATCAACCATCTACCTCTGATGGCACTCATTCTATGAGAACGCCTCGTAAACCCAAGTTCCGTTGCAAACTTTGCAAGGGTGATCACCTTCTGAAGAATTGTACCAGTCTTTCCCGTGTGTCAGAAGTGTGGTCTAAAAACCCCAAATCACTTGTATCGTCAACCTCTAACCATCATGTTGATGACACTCCCTCGACCAGTGACCCGTTGGTGAAGGGTCAGAAGGGTAAAGTACTGTATCCTTGTTTGATATGCAAGGATATGCACCGTACTTTCCTTTGTCCAAACATGGATGAAGCTTCACGGTGGTTGGAAGATATTACTAGTTCACAACAGGTGCTTCCAACAAGCGATAATAAGTTGTCCCTCGACCCCCCGCTGGTTGACCAAGTGATCAATTAGTTTCATCTATAATTGATCCCACTCTTTCTTCCGAGAGTGAAGTGATTGAGTCGCTGTCATCTCCACTCGATCCCACTCTTTCATTGGAGAAATTCCAGACTGAATCAGTCCCCATGACACAATATTCGTCTCATTCTTATCTTCCAAGTGAGAGTGAATTGGAAACCACTGATGTTTTCCTAGTCTGTTCGGAATGTCCTAGGTAGGGGGAGACCCTTTCCATTCCTACAGGACCCCCCCCAAGTACTGAGGTCATTTCCTTTGATTGGAATGGTCTAACAAAATCTCGTATTCCTTCGAGTATTCCTTTTCAAATATCTGTAGGAATTTTCGATAAAGAAATCTTTTGTACGATAGTTGATGAGGGGGCTTCTGTTAGTATTTTATCCTCAACTGCTTGGAAAGCTATAGGTTCCCCTCAACTTGCACCAGTAACTGACCATATTTTGGCTTTTAATAGAAGGCCTACCAGGCCTTTAGGGATTCTCCTGCAGTTACCTGTCGCGTTGAGAGGTAAAACTGTTTATGTTGATGTCATGGTTGTCCAGTGTCCTTTATATTTCAATCTACTCCTTGGACATGATTATGTCTATGCTATGAAATCCGTCGTGTCCACACTCTTTTGAGTGATGTATTTTCCCTACGATGGGAGGATTGTGACCATTGATCAGCTTTCCTACGTGACACCCACTCATCATATGATTCCTAGTCATCAGACTTCCCTGAATGTTCCACATGTTTTAGTGGTTTCTTCCCCCCAAGGATGGGGGGTACGAGCACAGTTTATGTTATGTTTCAAGATCGTTAAAAAATGAAACCAACCACCCTAGCATAGTTTACCTTTGGTTTCAAGCTTGCATAAAAATGAAACCATCCACTCGAGCATAGTTTTATTCCATTTCAAGCTCATTAAAAAATAAGATGGCCCCCCTCGAGCATAGTTTTATTCTATTTTCAAGCTTGTTAAAAAATGAGATAGACCCCTCTAAGCATAGTTTACCTTTGGTTTCAAGCTTGCATAAAAATGAAACCATCCACTTGAGCATAGTTTTATTCCATTTCAAGCTCAATTAAAAATAAGATGGGCCCCCCTCAAGCATAGTTATTGTCTATTTCAAGCTTGTGTAAAAATAAAATAGAACATGTCGTACCGTCAGCAATCATGTTGAGGCAACACTACCATGTTAAGCCGCTAGCAATCATGCTAGGGGAATTTACCAACCTTTGGGCATCATGTTGGGAAGGAACCCGTCAATGGGCCTTAACTTTGAGCAGAGTTTACCTTTGGTTTCAAGCTCGTTAAAAAAAATGAAACCAATAGTTTGAGCACAGATTAGTCTTTGATTCCAAGCTCGTTAAAAAATGGAATAAAACCCTTGAGCATAGTTCCCTTTCTGTGTCAAGCTCTTTAAAAAATGAAACAAGTCTTTTTGAGCAGAGTTCTATTCCCGTGTCAAGCTCGTTAAAAAATGAAACATATCCTTTCCCTTTGAGTCGAGTCTCCTCGTAGACTTAGTACCTAAACCTTCTTTTCACCCGCCTATTCCTTAGGAGAATGAAATGAAGCTTGGGGGCATGTCTTCAACCTATGGAAGTCACGTTGAAGTCAACACGATCACCTCTCCACATCATGTTTGAGCTAAGTCACTTGCTTCTAGCAATCATGCTGGGGGCACCCACCAACCTCTGGATGCCATGTTGGGAAAAAGTTCGCCATTGGGAACATTTTCGAGCATACTTTCATTTTTTAGGTTTCGAGCTCATTAAACCATGAAAATTATCCCGAGCATAGTTCATTTTCTGTTACAAGCTCGTCAAAAAATGAAATAGACATCATGAGCATTCTTCCAACCTATCTTCGAGCTCGTTAAAAACAATAAGATGACATTTGAGCTTACTTTTCACTTTTTTCGTGCTCTGGTTGAAACATGAAAAGTGGTTTGAGCTTACTTTTTACTTTTTTGTGCTCTAGTTGAAACATGAAAAGTGGTTTGAGCTTACTTTTTACTTTTTCGTGCTCTGGTTCAAATATGAAAAAGATTCCGAGTGCTTGAAATTTGATACCATTCTCGTGCTCGTTAAAAATTTGAGTTAAAAAGGTGTGTCTAACGAGTATAGGTTTATCACTTTATCCGGCCTCGCTAGATTATTTACGGAAAATGAACTGTGTCGAGTTTACTTTTTCCTTTGTCGTACTCGGTCATCAACCATGACAAAGTTGTTCATGGAGTCCTTTTAAGATCTTTTCAGACTCCCTAAATAGGAAAAGATTGCCAAGCGAACTTGATGCTTTCACGCTTGTAAAATCATTTGAATGGTCGTCTTTTTGATGATAGTTTACTGCTTTTTTGGACCAGGAAGCACTATTTACAAAAAAGGAATACTCCAACCAACTATGGCTAGAAGAGTTATCTTTCACGTTGTTTTACCCTTTTTTGGGCGAAGAGACTAACTTTACGAAAAAGGACCTTTTGGAGTCTCCTTTAGTTCTTTTCAGACTCTCTAAACATGAAATGACACCGAGTTTTCCTTCTTTGGACTCGTTAAAATTCAAACATCGAAGGGACCATTTTGGGATGAACCCCTCCTTTCCTAGGTTCGTAAAACATTTGGGATTGGAATCATCTATGAGATGAGCTATACCAAGCATCTGGTTACCCTCATCAAGCTCGTCAAAAACACATGAGGCACTCATCAATCATGATGGGGAAAAGGAAGTTTTTATGTTACACACTTTGTTAGTGGCAGTATGTAGTCGTTCTTGAACATGGCAGTCATCTGCATTTGCATACTGTACTTGGGTCATCCGTTTGTCCTCGAGTTTTACCTACTTCCTGAGTCTCCTTACTCCTTTGAGTCATTCAAAGAAATCTTCCCTCATCAGTTGCAGTAGGATTTAGTGTTGTGCTCGTCATGTCAATACTGCCAAGTCATGCCATTCCCATGTTCAAGAATACATCCGTCATTTATCATCTGCAGTTAGTACGCCCGTCACCATGACGGTCTACTCTGAGTCAGTCTTGCATGTTATTGTACCGTCCAATCTACTCTACACATATTTTTTCGTGTTTCATGTCGATTGATGGGGGATTCATCATGGCCCTCCTTCGATGGATTTTTCCTTGTCGACATCAACTCATCATCCAAGGATTGAATCTATAAACCAACCAAGTACCTTGGCCCTGCATGCCTCAATGGCAGGTTACTTCGCTTTCAACATGAGTTTACATTATTGACTCTTGATTGAAAGATTTCATCTTGTGTTCGACTTCAACTCACTCATTCACGCTTGGTGATATGTACTGTGATACATTAGGAATCATTGACATTAATGGTGATCTCCCTCGCGCTTGTTAACGGTTTACATCAATGACCAGTAATCAAGTGGTTTCTACCATGTTCGACGTCAAGACCTTTGTAATCACATGGATAGATTCATATCATTGCGAGTTCAGCTTGAAGACCTTGGGAAGTCATATTTTACCCAGGTTGCGATGGAGTTTGTATTGAGTTATATTATACGGATCCACATTTGTATTGGTCGTGGCTGTGTTATCCTCTCATCATGGATCTACGCTTGTGTCTAGTAGCCATGATTGTGTTCAGTCGGTCATTCCTACCATGGATCTGCAATGTATTGGTCGAAAGCCATGTTGTGAGTCATTTGAAACTGTGTACTCAGAGTCATTTGTATTGCAGCAGCGTCCTTCGTCTGACAAGTCCATTGCCATTCCTTCTATCAAAGCATTTCACCTGTCTATTTTCAAATAGCTTCATGCTTTGGGGGGCATTCTGTTACACCTAAAATCTTCTCATCAGAAGATTCAGTGTATACACCCCTGGAGTTACCTTGATTGAGTGATTGACCTGGAAGGATTTGTACCCATTTGTACTAGGTTTTGAGAGGTCGTCACAGGTTGCACTCATGCAACATGCGACGTCGCAACTTGCTCCATTGTAGGGTGCGACAAAGTCAGTTAAATGGAAAAAATAGCTTCTTCGAGCTTCTTCTCAAAGCTTGCTGACTTGGGACCCTATCCCTGACCTCTTAGAAGAGCTGGAATTCGATTCCTATCATTTTGGAAGGATCCCTTAATCCTCTTGTATCATATCTCAACCTATCCTATCCATACCCTATCCACTTAGTCCTATTTAAATGAAGCTCACTCCCATACTAAAGGGAGGAAGTCTATGGTACTCTTATGCTGGTGAAACTAAGCCCAATAGATCTAACACTCTAGCTTGGGGAACATCCACTTCTCTCTGGGAGCTTTGGCATGGCTTGTCGGAAGGAGCTTGCAGCTTTAAGGAAATGGTTGTAATCCTCTTTTCTATTGTACTTCTCCTCTCTTCAATATAGTTAATATAATTTCTTTCCATAAATGTTGTCTCTTTGATGAGGTTTAGAGTTTTCCTCCTTAACTGTTAACTTAGATCTGTCATATAAGATATATGCTTTCACTTCTTGTGGTCTGTTACATGTTCAATAGGGTTTAGCTTCTCGCAATCTGGCAGTGCTGGAGCATTGGATGAACGAAGGAGAAAGGGATCTACAAATCTAAGGTAAACGATGTACTCTTACATTTGTACTTCTATACGATCTAGGAAAGTGTTTTATGTTTTGTCCTATTTGTTCTAGACTTACGTTAAGCTAGGGAGATCAGGCCTTGAGTCTGCTCTTGGTAGATTGTCCGCGAAACACCACCATTAGAGAAAACAGGAGCAAGCCACACTGTAAATACTGGAAAACCACACAAGAACATTGTTTGAAGGCAAGTGTGCTCTCCACACTGAAAATACTAGCACACCACATTATAAAACTACTAGAACACTATCAGATATTCATATTTGCATGAAGCACATAATATACATCTGATCCATGAATCTTTGTAGAGAAATCAATGTGATTCTCCTCCCTCAATCACCCGAAATGAAACACAAATGATAGATCTGGATGATCCTTGCTCAAAGTTGAAAGGGGCACATCTCCCAAGCTAGCAAGGGACACATCTCCCAAGCTCTGAAAATCTAAGAGATCTCCAATATCAGAAATCAAAATAACAAAAAAAACCTCTCAACTGGGGTGCTCATCCTTCTTTTATAAACATTGGATAACTTTTCCTTCCTTCTAGAATTTTCTCCAAAAATAATAATAAAATTTGAATAATATGAGAGAATAATAACTAATGACACATTAGCATCCCTTTCTAATGTTATTTGACCAAGTAAAACATTTAACATCCTTGAAATTCGAATTAGAGGTGCTTAGCTTGATTTTTAGGAAAGTTACACAATCATGTGGACCCACTCTATCCTCAAATGCACCCTCACTGGCTAAAATTAGGTCCTGTATCTTTTCTAAGATTCCTTCCTTGCTTTCTTGACATACTAATCCTTCTTGAGCCTTATTGCAAAAATTTGGAAGCTTCTGTCTTTTCTGCTTTTATGTTGCTTTCCTTATTTTAGCTTCCTTTCTCAAATTCCCTGAAGGAAAGAACTCATATGGACTTATCCATTCTCCTATGCGCCCTCTTGAGCCACCTAGACCATTTCCAACTCATTAACCAAATATTAGATAATTAAATATTTGAATTTGTGGACCTACATCGCCCTTTCATGATTTAATTTAATTATACATGGTCACTATAGGCCATAATTAATTATTTTAATCAAATGATTAAATTCAAATATTTGGGGACATGACATTGCAATTGGGAGGTTGCACGTAGGTTATTTTTGTTCCCTTTGGTGTTTACTAGATATGAGGTTAAGATGGATCTATGATATTGTACTTTTTTTAGTGGATGTACAAAGGGTTTGGTTTGGAATTTATATTGAGTTATTTGTTTTGTTAATAAGTAGTTTCTATGAATCCAGTTGTCTCGAAAATGCAAGCAAATTTTCTAATTGAGATCTATTACTTAATACATTGTTAAAATCAAGGTTTACCCCTTACATTAGAGTGATATGCTTTATAACAAGGTTCTTGATTTATGTTGGTACCTTTAACTAGTATTCTTTGATGGAATCCACTAATGAATATTATTTTCCATATCATCCATGTTCCTAAATACATATTCTCCTTATAGCTTGAAATTTATATTGATAATTTTGGATATTCTTGTTTGTATCAATTCCTCTCAAAGGGTTTTTGTTGGTGTATTATTGTTTAATGGTGGACTAATATATACCCTAAATTACTTATTGTCCACCATAGAGGAATTGATTATCTGATTATCAGATGAGGTTTCTTGAGATGAAACATAGTTATAACATTTATATGCTTAGGACTAAGAGAAGTTGATATAATTGAGCATTCAATGGTTATGGGAAATTCTTTGAATTCATCATTTGAATTCTTTATTAATTTGAAACAAGATATCTAGAGTATATTTCTTTGTTTATTAATGATAAACCTTATAATAGTCTTGAATTTGTCCCTGAAGAGGGTATAGAAGTAGTAATTGACAGGGTAATGAAGTGAATCCACTACCTTCATTAAAATGTCTTTAAGAATTACTCTAAGAAAAATTTGGCTTACCTACACATCAAAGACGACTATTCCATATTATGCTGAGACGATCCTAGTCATGAAAGTGAAGACAAGTTGCGGTTATTAGTCACTTCAAAAGTTGGAAGGTATGTTTAAATATATGAATACTTTTAGGGACACTATGTAGGGTTTGAATGCACTATTGGTTGGCCCTTGTGAAGTTGGTAAAGGTCCTATTTTCATCATGGCAATCACATCTAGGTGCATGTTGCAACCCTTCTAATATAAATCTTGGTGATCTACGAAAAGTTTGAAACACACTATGTCATCACACACATAGGTTAGAGATTAACATGGTAGACTAACATGTCCATTGAAAACTTAAAAACCAACATAGATCCATTTTAAAGCCGGATATATCAAGCACCAAGAGGAATTTATTTTTTCTTGAGGTGTAAATTCTTAGAATTTTTTTATATGGCAAGATATTTGATCACTCTTGGTTCTTGATATATGTAGGTTTATGATCAAATCAATATATATATATATATATATATATATATATATATATATATATATATATATATATATATATTTGTTTGTTTGTTTAAGACGACATCATTTGCATTTTTATTTATTTATTTATATATATATATATATTTTTATGTACTTATCCAATATGGAGATATATATTAAAAAACAGACATGTTGTTTATAGATGAAGGGCAATATCATTCAACAGATAATAGCAAGGGAAACTGCTTGAAAATGCCAACTAGTTAGACATTTGACAATTCACAAGATAGATAAATAACTATAAAAACAATGTTGTGTTCACTATTGAATTATCTCAGGCCTCGTTCAAAAATGGGGCGTTGGTTAAAGACATTCAACTTCAAATGACCATCATATTATACAGACAACAATTCATTTAGTGATTTGTATATTTTTGACAATTTCTACATTTAATTGATGCAAATGTTATTAGACAATTCTCATATTATTTATGGACATCGTATCATGTATCTAGTGATGTGTTTCAAAAATTGCAGAATATGAAGGAAATATACTTAGAAACATTGAAACCTAATATTTTATTGACTGGGTTGTGTGTGTGTGTTTTTTGTTTGCAGATAATAGAAGATTGGTTACTAGTAAACCATTGATTACTTTCGATTTCAATGGAGTTTTGTTACACGCAGTCCATAAAAAAAATAAATTCGGATTGCAACGAACACCAGATATTGAATCAACCACAAAGTATTATTTTATATGTCCAAGATTTAGGGATTTTTTTGAAAAATGCTTTAGCATATTTGAAGTTGGGGTATGGACATCTACACAACAAAAAAATGTTGACAAGTTTTTGCCAACATTATTACAAAGAACATGATTGCAAAGGGAACAATTTAGAGTAATTTTAACACAAGAATATTGTTCTTGCATAGCCGGAGAGGGTTATCAGGGTGATGGAAATCCTTATGTATTTCTGAAGCCTTTAAACAAAGTTTGGGACATTTTGATCCATGGTTGGGATGCTACAAATACAGTGATTGTAGATGACTCGAAAGAAAAACATGTTTGTAACGAGGAATGAAACTGTATTATAACAAAAACATATACTTGCCAAGATGTCAATGACACATTCTTGTTAAATCGATTATGGCCTTGCTTGCTGTACCTGAATGGCGTGAGTGATGTGAGGCCAACTGTGAATAAAATGAAAATGAAAGTATTTTGTTAAATAATACACTTATGTTTGTTTGTACTATTATGTTCAATTTCACTGTGATTATTAGACTTGTAAAGTGTCGAGTTTGGTTTTCGAAAATGCAAAATCAGAGCTTGAAAGTGCCTAAATCGGTTCTCAAAATTGAAAATTTAAGTATTGGAAGTGTCAAAAGTAGCCTTCCAAAAGGGAAAAATCAGGTTCTAATAGTGCCATTATCATATTTATCATATCGGAAAAGCGCAAAAACCAATTTCAAAAGGGGAGATATCAAAAGAAAAAGTATGCTTTTGGAACCTGGATTTGACACTTTTGGAACCGGATTTGGCACTTTTGAAACTTGGATTTGGCACTTTTGGAAGTAGATTTTGCACTTTAGAAACCTTGATTTTGGGGTTTGGAAAGGTTGTTTTTGGCCCGTCTTCAAAGTGACTTGGACTAGAATATGTCCAAGTTTAATGAATAGGCATTTACGGCACTTGGTCAGTTGATCTTTTAGGTTCACGAGGATCTCCTCGCACTAGTTAAACACAGTGGGAGCCATACACTCTATGGAATATAACATATGGGGCTTGGTGGCCTAATGAGCAGCTTTGATGCCCCCCACTCGCTCGATGGTAAATAGCACATTCCTCAAAGGATGGTCCCATACATTTTTTATGGGGATTTTTCCACCTAAAATTTGCATGCCCAGAGTACATAACTGTGCGATAAGGTCCTCAGTGGACCGGTCACTGCCCCTGGGTTCGGATAATGATACCGGAGCCCCTCACCTAGACAATCCTGTCAAGAAATAGATGTCCTCGACATCTAAAGTGAGGATATGGGCCCCTACTCTGAAGTACTATTGATCTAGATCCCATAACTAAATCAAGTAGTCTAGTAACTGTATATGGGCCCTCATTCCTTGGATGTGGAAGAATTTTAGCAATCCACACCCCCTCAAATCATTGACGGAGTGAGGATCATTTGCGGCTTGTGCATCTTCTAATTCGTGCTCACGCTCTTTCCACTGCACCATTTTGATGGCTAATACCTACATAAACATCAATATAATGAGCAGTAGGTCCTTTCCAATGCTTCAAGTTTTGTTTTTTGGGCCCTATTCTCAACTTTGTGGGTTGAATTGCACCGACGCACTTCACCTTTCCAGACAGGACGTCAATGACGCACTTTTCCCATAGGGAAGGCGTGTCATACCCTTACTAATGTGCTTACTGAAAGGGGAAAGCACGTCACCCAGAGCGTGCAATTTCCCCTCCAAAATTGACTTTTCCATTTTTTTTCTAAACTAATTCGGAAAAATTGCATGGGATAAAACAATTTGCACTAAATATCACTAAAATTGTCCAAAAATATATATAAAATCGTTAGAGATTTTGATTATTTTACAAAAAATGTCGCCAAATATTTTATGGCTGGAAATTTAAGAAATAGTAAGATTCATCAAGGTTTCTACACTTTAAAAAAAATATGGATCCTTAAAATTTACCCTGAACATAAGAAATTTTATCATAGAATTAAATAAATATTTGACAATGCATCATCGTGTTTAGGGATGTCATGTTAGAGATAAGAAGAAAATGAATTCCATGAACAAGAAATACCTAATCAAATGTATGGATTAACAGTGGAGATCTCATTGTGAAATTTTATAAAGTCTAGAGTTGAAATACATCACTTTGTTGCGAATGTTTCAGATATTTTTGAAGGATAAAATCTATGACCTAGATCTCATCATAGGTATTGGATATTTCAACAAAAAAGGAGAAAGGAAAATGTTGCCAATGGAATAAATTTATTCAAGGAATTGGATCTATGATGAATATTGACCCGCGACATTTAAATTTGGAAAAGGGGAAGGAAAGGACATAAAGGAAAAAAATCCATGATGGCTCAAATCAAGCCAACCCACCAAATCAATGGTTGAGATTGGACCACAAGATTATTTTTCACTAATGTTAACAATTATAGCATGGCCTTCACGGATATTATCTACGATGAATCTCTGAGGGCCATGATGACATGGCTAGAAGAGGATGAAATGATAGAATAAAAGGTGTCCACAGGCATGTGATAACTGGCACTCAAATCGCCCCCTGCCGACGACGGAAATTTTTTCGGCGAGGCACAGTTCCACCCCTTCTCGTTATTTTTTTGGAATTTCGACGATCCGGGTTGTCTTAAAATGGGCCAAAATCTTTAGGGGCATAGTTCCACAGTAAATGGGGTGGAACTACAATTCCACTGGTTTTTATAACCAGATCTAGGGAACAAATTGCCGAAAAAGCGGGGCGAATTGAGTTCCAGTTATCCCACGCCGTGTCCACATAGGTTCTAGGTGGAAACTAGTTCTACATTAGCACATCCATGTTTCATGACATGTTAGAAACATGCCACATTAGTCGAATAAAAAGTTGAAAAAAAATATGGAGTCTCTTCCCTAGTTACCCTCCCTTCACCTCAGAGAAGCGATTAACATAGGTAGGTCGAATGAGATTTGCGGTGGTGGTGTTTCCTGATGAGTGGTGGAATTTCCCCATGGTGTGGCGGTGGTCCAGTGGAGTGGTGGTGGTATTGTGTGGTCTCGGTGGTATTTCAAGGTTGCAGTGGCCTTGTGGGTTTTATTTGATAGTTTAAGGTGGGGTGGCATTTTTCCAGCGACGGTGACGACTTCTTGTGCGCGACGGCAGTCCCGAGGCACGATGGTTCTTCCAATGATGCGACAGGATACCTAAGGTGCAAAGGTGGACCTGTATCACAATAGTGGTTTCCAAATATGGTCCCTATGGTGATGGTTTCAGTGTCAAGGGTTTTCTATGACGATTCTTGTCGTTGGTAGCATCCCACTTCCTATGGTGGTTGATAGGAGGATATCTGCCTCTTTGTGAACTTGCAGAGCATTTTCTGGATAGATAACCACTGCTCCATGGTTCCAAGATTGCATTCGAACTTGCTCAATCTAGATGGATTATATCAATGTCACCTTTTTTTTTTCTTCCTCTTTTGAGAATTTTTTTTCTTTGTTTATATGTGCTATGTGAGCAGCCGAATGCACAGTTGCGCAACCCTATTATAGGGAACTAAATGGATATTTGAGATATGCTTATCTGTGCATTTTATATTTGAGGTTTTTTTGAGCTCAATGTAGAACTTTGATGCCCCGTGTAAAGAACTTTGATGCCCTTTAACAGGGGTGTAAAGAACTTTGATGCCCTGTAATAGGATGTAAAGGGTGTTTACGACCCACTTACTCCTTGAGGAGTGCTATCATTGTGCTTATGCACTTGTAAGGTTGTCAGGTTTTTGAAGAATGTCTTCTATTTCTTTTTAATAGAATGCAATATATTTTCAGAGGAAAAAAATGAGCTTTATTAATGATGAAATTTGGATGAAGCAACTTAGTGGAACATTTGATAAAATTCCACAGGGTTTGGACTATAGGCATAGAAACATGGGGAAATCCATTATTCTGAGAGACCATTTGGTGATTTTTGAATCTTTAAAGGGAGGAAAAGTGACCTGAGACATACTGGTAAAAACAATTCTTCCTCGACATTGATA
This sequence comes from Larix kaempferi, assembly GCA_027924585.1. Classification (NCBI taxonomy): domain Eukaryota; kingdom Viridiplantae; phylum Streptophyta; class Pinopsida; order Pinales; family Pinaceae; genus Larix; species Larix kaempferi. The sequence goes on from BSBM01000756.1 coordinate 5,646,363, forward strand.
CTCTCAATGGTTTAAACAACTTTGTTCTTGAGTTGATTTTTTTTCAATTTTTCCCTATTTGAAAAATAATAGTTTTTGCAAAGAAATTCAAGTTTAGAGAAAGTACAAAACAAACAAAGTTGACAATTTGAGATAAAAAATAGTTGGAGCACCAAATAACTAATATACAAATTGCTAAGTACATACAATTAGAATATATATCTATGCCCAATACAAAAGAATTCTACATACAATTAGAATATATATCTATGCCCAATACAAAAGAATTATACTTTTGAATGATTTTTTCCTTTGCATGTGCTAGAAATCCATCTCCAACATTGAATGCAACACTAGAGAAAGTGTAAAAATCAAGCAAAATTAGCAGCTTAAGAGGGTTGTTGATTTTTTCTTGAAGCTCAAAATTTAGCATGGTTATAGTCATTGTAAAGGTAATTCTTAGAAGAATATGATAGAAGAATTGTTTCTAAAATATGTTTTTGGTTAAGAAATATAACATAATAAGGACATTGGGCTTGATTGGACAAAGCATTTATTAAGGTGGATGATTCAAAAAGTATATTCAATTTGGGGAAGAAGGTTTTGGTGATAGTGGAGCATACTAGGTATTAAAATTGAGCAATAAATATTTTATTTACTTTGTAATGGTGTTTGTACCATGGTGTATAGGCACATTCAAATGGGCAAAAGCATGGTAGAGTTGAAAGTTAACTAGAAATGTAAATGATTAGGTCAAGGATAGCTAAGTACTTGGTAATATGGAAACATTTTTATTGAGTAGGTATAACCATGATGAGAAGTATTATGGTAGTGTTTTTTAACAAGGTGGTTAAATCCCTTGAAGGGAGATGGCAAATGTTTCTTACAAATTGATTTTTGGATCAATTATGGTGAAAGAAGGGACTAAGAATGGTTGATGGTTCCTTAACCAAAATGCATGCAATGGATTTACTATAATTAGAATGCACAAAATGGATTGCGGATAAGGGTTTTATAGGTTTTTAATCGTGGTAGTTGGTTTTTGTACACATCAAGGTAATAGTGACAAGTACAAGGAGCATGGAATATAGCAACATATAAATAATGACACTAATATGCATAAAAAGGATATATGCTCATAACCTTCTTGAGATAAGGAAAGGCATTGAAGTAGTGTAGATTGTAAAGGAATGAAAAGGAGGAAATCATAGAAGATCGTATGGTAAAATAAAGTCACTAAGAGAAATAAACATGGATGAAATGATGAGTAAGTCATCAGTTTGGACAAATTATATGTATTCTTAGAACAATTGTACAATATGGACCAACAACTTAAATGTGTACAAGAGATGAGAAGAAAATGAAAAACTTACATTTATTTTCAAGTTTCTAACTAAGAAATAAAGAACTCTATTGAATGGATTCACCATGGTGGACGTAGTAGAAATTGCATAGAATGAACCAATTAAGGAAGAGGAAAAATTTAGAATTGAGAAAATATTAAGTACAACCAAATATGAGATCACGATGCCATATTATTAATACTCAAATTGATAGAATATATTGTAACTAGAAGAAGGTGATTACAACAACAAATAAGTATTGTTGGAAGAAGATCAATATGAAGAATGGTGAGTGCATTCTAAAGTTGCAAATGGGTAACAAATCAAGAAGACCATAAGAATTGCAGTGAAACCCAAATGACAAATATGTGAATGAATATGATGTGAAAAGAGTATACAAGCTTGGTAGTGATTGCAAAATAGAAATGATCTTTAAAGGAAACTAAATAAAGATGAAATGCCACTAAAGACATATGATTTCCATAAAGTATTATTGATTATAGGCTACTAATGGGATGTATGGTAGTAAGAATTTATATGTTGACACTCTTGTTGCACTAGAAATACTTGGCAAGATAGATCACCTAAGGGAATATTTAACATAGAAAGTGATGTCTAAGCTTGAAAGTAGTGACTCCAACAAGGAAGAGGTAACTTAAATGAATATGTTGCAAGAGATCACGTGGCATGTTTTCTATGATTGAGGAGCGTGTGTTCGAATGAGTAGTGAGTTGAAATGTTGTTGTGGTATCCTTGTTAAAGAAAATAAATATCCATCTAAATATTGAGATATAATCGCATATTTATTTTTTTGTACTATAAATATACAAGCTTACATTGTGAAGGTCAGAATTCCTAAGAATGGGCTAATTGTTGCATAAAATTGACTCTAACATGCATGCTTATTGGATTATTAGCATAGTTGCAACCAAATAATGAATACATGATATTATGATTGTAAAAAGGAACACCGAAGATGGTGTTATTCCAAGGGAGGGAGGAATGTAATACTCCTATGATGATATGACCACACTGAGTAAGTATGTGGTAATATTGGTAAGTGATTTACCATTTTTTTAATTTGGATTTAATACAAAATAGTGATAATAATATAATAAAACATGCATATGGAGATATATCTCCGTCGCAGTACCATGGGGGCAATGAACCAATGAGAGTGTAAATAAGTGTGGTAAAAAAGAATATAATATTTATTGGAATGCCAAGTGTCTTTATTCTCACTCCCTTATAACATTTTGAATTACATTCGATATATAGTATTTTTCCAAGCTTTATGGAGAGGCATGTTTTATCCATGCAAACCTGGAATTCACATAAGCCTTGGGATGATAGACTCTCAAATTTAGGAAAACAATTATGTCATCCATTTTATCAAGGACATAAGATGTGTGATATGCTAAAATAATAGAAAAATAAAATGCATGTTAATGCAATATTTACAAGCATGATACCATGAGGAAACCATTGCTAGGTTCATGGGTGATTGTTGACTCAAAGATGAAAATAAGTACAAATAAAATTCCCATGTTCCCAACAATAGATATTTCCAAGTCAAACTACATGGGAGCACTCTAGGGAGGTGGGATAGCCTAAGGGATTTCTTTAGTAGTGAAAGGGATCCCATTCCTTATCTTGTGCAAGGTTGAGGGAAATGAAGAGGCTAGTAAGTGAGATGGTTATTATGGAAATGGGATGGAATGATATTTCCTTCGTTTAGATTTATAGAATTTGGTTGAGTGAGGAGAATACAATCATAGCCATAGATAGTAAATTCATCCTTTTTATTTCATTGACGAACATGGGTGCAACATCTACATGAATTGGTTCCTATGGTTGGAGGAAAAATTCTCCCATGGAGCTATTTCCACAAGTGCATATTATAACATTAAGTAATTTTGTTTATATTGTTATATGTTGATGCTAATTCTTGTGAGTATTGTTGAAAACGAGGAATATGTTCTTATTTGAGGAAGATACTAGCCTGGATATTGGCATTGGATTAGGAATGATATAATGGGCCATCTATCAATTATTATATGTAGATTCTAAAGGTTGTTATGGAAATATTTGTAATGTGGAGGGAATAATAATGCCTCTTATACGTAATTTAATATTCAAATATGCCATATGGATGTAATGTGAATTGTGAGTATTTCAGATGATACAAAAATGATGGAGGATATGTAATTATTTATATGGGAAATTATTGTGTATGCAATTTTTATGTAATTTTCCATGTAAAAGTTATTATTATTCAATGTATGTGCAAAAATTGTGTTTTATGTGTTAAAGTGGATAAATGTGTTGAGATAACTATTGATAAAATGTATTTTGGGCAATGTTATTGCATTGAAAATTTAATTTCCCATAAATTCCATGTATTAATGTGAACTATACTGTAATTTGATGAATAGGTACATGAAATTACCATAGTGCCTATAGGATAGGTAGATGATGTAATTGGTGATGTAGGTGAAGTAGTATATGGGTCAATGGATGGATCAATAATTGTTAGTTAATGGCATAGGTGGTGAAATTGGTGGATTAATGGATGGACCAGTATAAGATGATGCAACTATTAGAGGATATGGAGTAGTGGGTGGTTTAGTGGATTAATTGGTATCTACTGTAATTGGTTGTGTATATGGATCAATATATGAATAGGTAGTTGGTGAAGTTGGTGGAATATGTGGAGGTGGAGGACAGGGAAGAGATTTTTGAGGAGGTGGATAAGGAGAAGGAAGTGGGGGAATAAAGGAAGGAGGTGGATGGGTAGCATCCTTAGAAGATGAAGTAGATGAAGAAGATGGATGAGAATCTATAAGAGCTCACCACTTCATCTTATCCCTTTTCCTTGATTAGGATCGGGTTAAATTGAAAATTTGACATATCGATAAAATTATATCTCAAGGAAGTCTCACATATATCTCTGCAAGTTCAAGTCTCTAAATAATCACTTGAGATCATACTAGGATGACCCCATAGATAGACATCAATGTAGGTAATTGATCCATCACATGCTGATGAAACTTATACTCTAGTCTTCACGACATGCTAGGTTTGTGTACTTGGAGAGGCTCATCAGTCACAACCATTTATGTAGCAGGCTAGGGAGGCCCCTCATAAATATACAAGCTAATATCTACAAAACCGTTCTTATTATCATTTACATGTGCATTAAATAACACAAAAAATATACAATTAAATTAATCAAAAGTTAACAATAAGAGTAATTCTTGAATTTGGTGTATTGACCTAACTAAATAGGCTGTTTGGAAATCCTTTTGAATCAACACCTAGATATGGATATTGTACAATATTTAAGAAGTGATCTTCATCACTAGATAATAGATCCATAACCTTTGAAATCACTAGCCTACAAGGGTAGACTTTGGGGACACATATTCCCCCACATGCACATATGCACATTAATCATTGACTGATGAAGGACCTTATTGAATGTCAATTAACTGATTCAAAACCTCTAAAAAAATAAAGAAAATAGATTTGAATTAAAGAGAAATATATGTATCCCTTCAATCATGATATGACATGGAACCAAAGAAATGCAAATTATCATAAAAGAATGGAAAACCACCTAATCAATCTATGATTATAAAATAAACTATCTACATAATACATAAGCGGAAATAATGCACTACCTATAATAAACATGGTTTTCTTGTGTTGTGATGATATAAACAAGAACCTAACCTCCTCTACTTTGAATTAATGTAATCTAAACTAGCCCCTAGATATCTACAATTCATCAAGGTCAATGATGCCCATATTTACATATATTTACACATATACTAGCTGGATTTCACTTGCAAGGTGAGGAAGTAGATCGGGGGAACTAGGAAAATATTCAACTCTCCTAGATATCATGGTGATATAACGAAATTATCCTTCATGGGTTTGTACCATATATTGGGACCAAACTTGAAGAGATTCCTTACACGATCCCAACAATAAATCAAATACATTAATAAGAATGTGTTCTAAGCATGTGTTCCTCATGAGGGAGTTATCCTCCCCATAAAACCTGTGGAGGCCAACATCCCTCAATAGAAGATGAATTTGAAGTATATTATGATGAAGTAACATTATTCATTTCCCTCTCTTAAGACTCATATGTATGCACAAGGTGGATGGGTCAATGATATGACTATCTTTGATTCACATGCAAATTTCATTTGACAAACATATCTAATAAATAAACAATCTTTACTAAATTACCATTTGTAATATTCATTAAATATTAAACTTGATTTTTTTTTGCATAAAAAATGTGTTAAACTAAGTGGTGCACCCATTTTAACAAAATAAACCATATAAAATGTGCTACAATTTTATGAATGTGATGATACATCTAGTGAGCTACACTTATAATACCAAATTGGTAAAGTTTCTCTTATTAAATAATTCCCATGCCCATAAGTTTTAAAAATATTATTCATTATTTGTGCGGTATAGTTATTAGAGTGTTGGTTTATTAACATCCACCAGAATCCTCGTGCAATAATATTTTCCAGTGCATTCATAACCACAATGCAAGACAAATGAAACAGAGCACTGGCATCAATTGGTTCTGTTATCAAGGGGCACATAGGTCACCATTATCAATTCATTTTTTCCTTTATTAAATAAAAGAGCATATAGGCACTATTTGTCACTGAAATATCATACAATGAATTAATTTATTTATTCACATACATAATCTTATTTGGAACACTTCTAGCGTATACACACATGTGCATTGAGGGAAATTTTAGTACATTAAACATAACTCTATCTTGCACTTAAAATGTAGTGGAACATTGCTTACTAGTACAACCCATAAAATAACTGAACTTAGGTGTGAGCCAAATTGTAAGGCCACATCAATAACAATTTTTTAGTTTTTTTAAATTGTAAAATGTTAAAAATTAAATTAATTAGGAATAAGAATCAATTTACTTGGTCTCTTCCTTACCAAGGATGCATGGTTTCCATGGAAGAAGAAAAGAAAGTTTGGTAACTTTGCAAAATTCCAAAACCATTTTAAATTGTAAAATGTTAAAAATTAAATTAATTAGAGATAAGAATCAATTTACTTGGTCTGTAAAATGTTAAAAATTAAATTAATTAAGGATAAGAATCAATTTACTTGGTCTCTTCTTTACCAAGGATGCATGGTTTCCATAGAAGAAGAAAAGAAAGTTTGGTAACTTTGCAAAATTCCAAAACCAAGGATGCATGGTTGCCATATAGGAAGAAAGAAAAATTTGGAACCTGTGCAAATTCCAAAATGAATGCAAATCCAATGTGGAAGTGAACTAATTGGGAAATGTATTTTGTAGTATCGTGCAATGGGGCGGTTATAGGGGAGGGAGGCCAAAAGTGGTGCGGGGCCACTTTGGACACCTGGGACGCCATGTGGACGCCACTCGACGAGGTCCGGAGGTGCCCAGGTGGCTGCTCCACGTCGTCCCGGGTAGATAGCGCTTTAATGCGCTTTAATACACCTCGGGAACCATGCCAGGTGGCCATTTCCCCGCAGCTACTCCAGACGCATGTGTATTCTTGCTCGGGGACGGAGTGTGAAAATTTGGCCACCCCATTACCTGTCCGCCATGGTGTCGTTGCTGCTCCGATGCCGCCTCCTGCTCCTGTTCGAACTTGCCGCTGCTTGGAGGCTCCGTCGTCGTGTTGTGGTCCGCGTCTGGTTGTTGTTCGAGCATAGGTGTTTGCTGTTCAAGCGGAGGTGTTTGCTGCTATTAACCTAGTTGGAGTTCATGCTGGAGTGGCCCGCCTCCATGGTCGTCACCATGGGTTGGAGAACTATTGTGCTGTTGTTCTTGTGTTCGTGGTCCGTGGCGCAGGTCCCCCGGTGGAAATATCCTGTTCCTGCTTGTTTGCGGGCTGCTCCTGGTGTTGGTGTTCCTGCTTCGTCCTCGGCTCCCGGTTCCTGCTCCGCTCCTGGTTCGTGCTCGGCGGTGGCCATCTATCGAGAAAACGTGGTAGGATTTCGATCCTACCAGCTTCTCTTGCATTGTGTTTTTCAACACAACCACTCTCTCGGTGTGATTTGATTGCTTTCTCTGTCTGTGTTTGGTTTGGTTGGGTCCGGTTGCGTCTGTATTCTTGGTTGAATCCAAACGACGTCGTAGGTTATGGTTTTTGGTTTTTAATGGAGCACTATTATGGTTTTTGGTTTTTAATGGAGCATTTTTATTGTTGAATTCGTTTACGACTGGAACAGTGTTATGGTATTTGGTTTTTAATGGAGCACTGTAATGGTTTTTGTTTTTTAATGGAGCACTGTTGTGGTTTTTAATTCTCAATGGAGCATTGTTATGATTTTTGGTTTTTAATGGAGCACTGTTATGGTTTTTGGGTTTTAATGGAGCACTGGTATGGTTTTGGGGTTTTAATGGAGCACTGCCTTCGTTTCAAGGCTATGGTTTCTAGGGTTTCATGGTTTTGGCTTTAGGATAAGACATTTTGGTTTTTAATGGAGCGTTGTTAATGGAGCACTGTTATGGTAATTGGTTTTTAATGGAGCGTTGTTAATGGAGCACTGTTATGGTAATTGGTTTTTAATGGAGCACTGTTATGGTATTGGGTTTTTAATGGAGCACTATAATGGTTTTTGGTTTTTAATGGAGCACTGTTATGGTATTTGGTTTTTAATGGAGAACTGTAATGGTTTTTTGTTTTTAATGGAGCACTGTTAGGGTATTTTGTTTTTAATGGAGCACTGTTAGGGTATTTGGTTTTTAATGGAGCATTGTTATGGTATTTGGTTTTTAATGGAGCACTGTAATGGTTTTTGGTTTTCAATGGAGCACTGTTAGGGTATTTGGTTTTTAATGGAGCACTGTTATGGTATTTGGTTTTTAATGGAGCACTGTAATGGTTTTTGGTTTTTAATGGAGCACTGTTAAGGTATTTGGTTTTTAATGGAGCACTGTTAGGGTATTTGGTTTTTAATGGAGCACTGTTATGGTATTTGGTTTTTAATGGAGCACTGTTAGGGTTTTTGGTTTTTAATGGAGCACTATTATGGTATTTGGTTTTTAATGGAGCACTGTAATGGTTTTTGGTTTTTAATGGAGCACTATTAGGGTATTTGGTTTTTAATGGAGCACTGTAATGGTTTTTGGTTTTTAATGGAGCACTGTTATGGTATTTGGTTTTTAATGGAGCACTGTAATGGTATTTGGTTTTTAGTGGAGCATTGTTATGGTTTTTGGTTTTTAATGGAGCATTGTAATTGTATTTGGTTTTTAGTGGAGAACTGTTGTGGTTTTTGGTTTTTAATGGAGCACTGTTATGGTCGAAATTGATTATTAATGGCACACTGTTAGGGTCGAAATTTATTATTAATGATTGTATGAATTAGCAATGAATGGTTGTTAATTTGTTAATGGAGTTGATTATAGGATTAGGGTTTGAAGGTTGTGGGAAATTATGACATAAAAAAAAACACCATAACAGTGCTCCATTAAACCCTTCAGTGATTATATTGCTTTCAGTGATTGCTTGAATTTTGAAGGAATGGTTGTTAATTTCTTATTGGAGTTGATTATAGGATTGATGCATGCTTGAGATGCAAGATGATGCTCTCAAATAATTTGGGCATGCCAATTAGATGAATAATTTGGACTGTGAATTGAAGGCATGAAACCTTTTAACAAATTAGGGTTTGCTATGGTTCATTGATTGTTTCAGTGATTGTATGAATTTGCAATTAGGGTTTGGAGGCATGAAACCTTTTAAGAAATTAACAACCATTCATGCTAATTAGGGTTTGCTATGGTTCAGTGACTATTTCAGTGATTGTATGAATTCGCAATGAATGGTTGTTAATTTGTTAATGGAGTTCATTATAGGATTAGGGTTTGATATGGTTTCATTGTTTCATCGGTTGATAACTTAGTATATTTTAAAATTGAGAGAAGGTTCATGGTTATGGAAAATTCAGATATGGTTTAATGGTATGAAGGTTACGGGAAATTTTGACATAAAAAAAACACCATAACAGTGCTCCATTAAACCCTTCAGTGATTATATTGCTTTTAGTGATTGCTTGAATTCTTAAGGAATGGTTGTTAATTTCTTATTGGAATTGATTATAGGATTGATGCATGCTTGAAATGGATTTGGGCATGCCAATTAGATGAATAATTTGGACTGTGAATTGGAGGCATGAAACCTTTTACAATTCTAGTATCCCTTTATTGGATGAATATGTGAAATAAGCATTGATTTCTAATGAGAGTATGAGAGAATATGAAGGAGTATTTGAATGTTGGACATGCATATGTGTTTGTCCCATCTACAGTTAGCCCTCATTTTGTATTTTTCTAGAATTTTGGTTCTCATTTAAAAATTTGTCATTACTCTTCCAGCAGTAATGCAATATGCAACATGGAATTAGTGCTACCACCTGCATTCATTCTTGCTGTGTGCTCTAACCTAAGTAATCTTTAACTGTGTGCTCGGTGGTTGTTTGCAATGCTTACTATCAATCCAGTTCAAGTTGATTTGCATTCAAGTCAGTATTGCATTAAGGAAAAACTTGCATTCAATTTAAATTTTCAATCAGGTTGGTCTACCATCCAATTTAGTTTAACATTCAAATTAGTATGCCAACCAAGAAATCTAGCAATCATTTTTAGTAAGGAATGTATTCCAGTAAATAGACAGAGACATGAAGAAAACAATACTTGACATAAAGGGCATATTCTTGTTCAACATAGTAGCAATTCAAGATTTATACATATGGTTGGTCCATGGTGGGTTGGGACTTTATACATTTACTATGGTTATGCCTAATATATATCGACTGTCAGATTGGAATCAAACAAAAACTTAGGAAACCACCCAAAATTCCTCCTGCAACAAAATCTAGCTTAATCTAGCTATCACATGTGTATGCCAAAGAAAACACATCTTCCATCTGTCAAACGAAAACTTTGGAACCACCCAAAATTCCCCCCAGCAACAAAATATTCCTTTCATATGTGTATGCCAAACACAAAACACCTATCATCCGCCAAACAAAAAACCCTATGCGTGAGGAGGTTGACTGCCTTCATTACCTAAACTAGTTGGGTTAGATACTGATGCTTGACCTGGTTTTGTTGAGCTGCAAACATTTGGTGCGGGCCATGTTGCTCCTTGTAGCCAAGGAGGAATTGAGTAACCATAGTTATGACTTGAGCCTAATTTCCCTGGGTTCACTGGAGGTGTTTGGAAGGCATACATAGTATTTCCCCCTGCCTGGTGGTATTGGGGTATCTGTATGTTAATAAGGTCCTGGAATAATCTTATGTTCTCTGAAAATTGATCCAATGGGTTGTCAACCACCTCTATACTCTCTAGACCATTTGGATTCCTTTGATTTGCCTTTCTTTGCTCCCTTTCCTCCCTTGCCAATTGTTTCCATCGCTCTCTTTCCTCCCTTTGTTTCACTCTTACAAGCCTTTCCTTCCTTCGATTTTCTGCTGCAACAATCTTTGCTTCCTTCTTCTCCTTTTCCAAGGCCTTCTTCTTCTCTTTTAAATCCTGCATCTCCTTTTTCTTGTGCTCAGCCTCAATCAGTAGGGTGATGTAGTCCTCTGATGTTAGTAGTTGTGAGCTCCTGCTTAATCTAAGATGCTCAGCAGTGGGATTAGATAGTTGAGTTGCAACTTTCTCCACTGGCAACTTAAGGAACTGGCCAAGTAGTGGCTCACTTGGTGGGAGTGCCTCATCATCATTTTCTTGGTCCACTGTATCTTCATTTTGTTCAATCTCATCTCCAACACCCCCAAGTGGCACATAATAATGTACAGCTTCATTGTTAAGGACTGCTGGCATCGAAGGCAAGTTAAGGATTTCATCGTTGGTGGGGGTGACAATGTGTCTGTTCATATTTGTCATCGCCTCTGCCAACCACTCGGGTTGTTCTGGCTGGCTTGGAAATGTCAACTCCTTGCTGTTGTTTACCACTGCTTGGTCACCTCCATTCACACTCAAATCGGCAACGTTGTTATGAACAATCCCTTGGCCATCTAATTCTGTTTCTGTCCTTCCAACAACTCCTATATTCTCCCCAACAGGTTCAGTGCCATACTGACTTTCACTTACGTGTTCATTGTCGTCATCCAGTGGTTGGCAATGACCTTGAGAGAGTGATATGATGTTATCTGTAGCATCTACATCCTCTTTCCCCTGAACATCAAAAGCCTGACTACATCCCGTGTCATGTTGAAGAGCATCAGAATTGAAAGGCCATATTCCTGTCTGCCTAAAACCAGCCCTGATATTTGATGCTGTGAGTGCCCTAGCAAAAGCTTTGCTTGCAAGTTCTGCTAATTCGAACCTCTTCACCTCTACCCCCGGGTTCTTTGCCATCCAGGACGCTCTCTCAGACCTGAAGTAACACTTGAAAGGCCCAAACACACTCACATCTAGAGGTTGCAGCCTGTGGGTGGTATGTGCAGGCAGTGTCAACAGATCAATGCCTATCCTGTTTGCCTCCTCAATGGTTTGTATAGAAACGTGGCTGCCATGGCCATCAAAAATCAACAGGTGTTTGTTTTCAGGTGAAACACCGCTAGGGACAGAGGAAGCAAAGTGGCAAAGCCAACTCAAGAATAGTTCTTTTGTCATCCAAGCATGGGGGTGTGCAGCCATGCATGCGCCAGGTTCACAGTTTTAATGTAATTTTTGAGTTGATTCTTTCCCTTGAACAGATAAAAACCTGGAATTGATGCTCCAACTGCGTTGAAACAACAAAGAATAGTTATCCACTCCCTACTTTTTGGTAGAATTTTGGGCACATTCCTGCTCCCTCTCTTGGCAATTACCCGCATGCCACAATTCCTCCCTGCCTGCAATCCAGTCTCGTCACAGTTCCATATATGGTCTCCTCTGTATGAGTGTTTCTCATATGCATCAGAGAGTGTCTGATAGAACTTGGTCACAAATGTAGGGCGTAGATTGAAATCCCTATCCCTGTCAAGCCCCTCTGCTGTGCGTAACACAAGTTCTGGATGCCTTTGTTTAAATCCTCTCCACCATGATTTCCCTGGAAATCCATCTTTGAAGTGGTTTGGCCTCCCTTGACAGATTTTTGCAACAGTGGATTTGAGTTGAACCAACTCCAGACCATGGCCTAGTTGAGCCATCTCTTCACACCAAACCACAACTTCTTCTTCCTCTTCTGCACTCAACACTGTAAGAGGTCCTTTTCGCTTGGTATGGGTCAAGCCATTTATCCAGTAATGGATTGATGTTGGTGGAATCCCATGTTTTTTAGCAGCTGCTCTGATAGAAAAACCATTGAACTCTATATCATCTATGGTAGCCTTCATGTCTTCTTGTGTCCATCCTCTGATGGCACTAATCTTCTTACTAGCAGTTGCACCTTGAACTGTGGTTGATTGTGGAATAACACCTCCAAGATCTGCATCATTTGCCTCTTCAATTGTGGTTGATGGTGGAATAACACCACTACGCTCTGCATCATTTGCCTCTTCATCATCTCTGTGTGCATTGTTATTATCAGCATCATGTGCTATGTCCTCATCGGACGAGGTACATCGTATCTGGGCACCCCTGCCGAGTCTCCTACTTGACCTCCTTGCACGAGTAGTGTTGAATCTTGCCATGACTGCAATCACCCACAGAATTAGAACAAACAGGGCCAAGGACAGGGCTAGGGACAGTGCTCCATTAAAAACCAAAAACCATAATAGTGCTCCCACCCACGGAATTAGAACTAGCTGTGTATCTTCACAGGGATCTGGAATATTAAAATAGTTGTGTTAAAACAAAGTGTTAAAATGACCCTAGGATCTGGAGTATTCAAAAGGATATCTTGATGTGATTTACATGTTCAATGCAGGTTCTTGCATAAAACTAGATATAGTCTGGCTACTTGAAAACATTATTGAAAGACAAGTTTATCTTGAATGCAATACCTGAACTCTGAATGCTGTCTTGAATTAACTCTGCAACTGTGTTTTGCTTGAATGCAATGCCCGGAGTCTGAAATTTGACGCTTGGAAATAGAGGTGAGTTTAACAAGGTCTAGGAATTTCGAATAGCAGAAAAAAATGGAGTTTGTCTGAAGGTTGTAGTGTCTTTATAGCATTTTGGTGTTTGATTTGATTGGCAAGTTTGAGAAGGCATGGATTGCAACTGGCTGGAGTTGGATGAGTGGCTCAAGATTGAGTTGGCCTCGATCCAATGGCCATCAATGGGGCTTTTTCGATCCATGTGCTATTCGAAATGCCTATGGACATGCTTCTGTTTGGTTTTATGGTTGATTTGATGATTTTAATGGAGTTGGCAGCATTAATTGCATTGATTGGGCTACTTTGTTGAACAACAATGCACCTGGAGCTGACACTCATTCTCCATTTATTATGCAGGTGACATTTGATAAATGTGCAGGTGGGATGCCTTGGTGGTTAAGTGATTCTTGATGCTAGTCTGGGTGTACCCTGAAGCTTGTTCGATGGGTTCCATGTGATGGGCAATCCGTCCTTGTAGATTGGGCTTCCTGGGGAGTGATGAGGTCCAATTAGATGTCTGTGTCAGTGCATGTTGGGATTTGGAAGGGACATGATGGATTTGATTTTGGTTCTGTCAGGACTGCTCAGTTGTCAACCTTTTGTCCTATAGTTGACAGCTGTGGGCCTACTGTACATAATGACACTTAATGAACTTAAATAGGAAACTTTTTATATATTTATATAATTATATGTGTTTGACAGTTGGCATTTTCTTGGTCACTTTTTGGGTTGTAACAGTCACCGGTTCTATCACCACTACCGGTTCCCGTTCAACTATAGAACTCTCTCCCCTAATCAATTTTTTTAAATAACTTTTTTACCTACATTGGTATGTGTGGTATTGTACACCGATGCAATTAAATAAATGTGACACACTACAATCGATGTGCAATTAAATATATATGTGACACACTACAATGTTTTCAGAAAAAAAAAAAAATGGGAAATATTTTTTTTAAAATATTTGAATTTTACTTGGTGCATGTATTAAGGTTATGCATATATGCTATTAAGTATATCATCACATGGTAGGGTTACATACCCGTTCTCTTAAATATATTATGTGCACCATCAAGTTTTTTTGAAAAATTATAGTCATAACATGGTGTGCTTGGTTGCACATCAATGTTGTTTAATCTATTTGATACAATGTCAAGCATTTTTTTAACAAATGATAATATTTTTTTTATAGGACATTTAACATACTTTGGTGGATGTGATATGATTATGCATGAATGCAATTCAATATAAATGATGTATTGATACAAAGTTTTTGAATAAATAATCTATAACTTTTGTAAAATATTTTAGAAAATTGTATGGTTATGTACTAATGTGGTTAAATATAAAAGTGTATTTGAAGAATTTTTTAAACAAATGTAGTTAAATATAAATGTCACAATGGATGCGATTTTTTTGAACAAATGACCTTAAAATATTTTAGCTTAGGGTGAAAACGTGAAGTTGGGTAACACTTTTGTGAGAATCGGGTGCGAAAAAATGTAGCGGAGGTTATTCGGCCGAATAATCAATTTTATTCAGTCGAATAAATTTGATTATTAGGTCGAATAAAATTGATTATTCGGCCGAATAAAATTGATTATTCGGCCGAATAAACCATACTTTATTCGGCCGAATAACTAGTTACGGTTCTCCGCTAAAATTAACGGGTACCTCGAAGTGTGTGCGAGGCAGTGCCCGCCGTGAAAAAATCTCCGGCCTTCGGCCGATAATTGTTCGGATGAATAATTATTTTGCATAAAATCCCGGCTGCGGCCATTTTTTTTCATTTTTTCTGCCAGCAGCTTTGGACCCTGCCTGTGGACCCTGCTCCGATTGCGCCCGTGGACCCTGCTTCGACCTCGCCTGTGGATTCTCTCCCGCCTGTGGCTACTGTCGTCGCCACCCTGTCGAATTCGCTACCCGCCACCCTCCATCTCACCATTTGTCTCGCATCTTGCCATCTCGTCACTTGCCATCTCCACATCCGCCATCCACCATCCATTACCCTTTCGACCTCCACTCTCTCTTGAATCTGCCATCCTCCATCTCCACATCTTCCATCTCCACATCTGCCATCCACCATCTTCGCCATCCGCCACCCTTTCGACCTCCGCTCTCTTCGGATCCGCCACCACATACAGCTTTAGCATGGAGTTTACGGGTTCGACGTGGAGGTTACAGCGTCGGCGTGGAGTTGATTTTTGCAGGTCTGTTTTTAGTTTTTGGTTGGTTTAGATTTAGTTTCGGTTTTGGTTTCATTTTTTTTTCTTTTTCTTTTTCTAATTAATTTTGTTGATGTTTGCAGGACAATCTGCTTCATTCAGCAAGTTTGTGTTCGGTTCTGTTGCGGCGTTGGTGTTCGTGTTTGGTTCTAGCTTTCTTTTGTTTGTCGGGTTCAACGAATTGCTGTCTGCGAGTTAGTTTTTGAAAAAAACAGGTACATTCCTAAAACGTCCAGATTGTTAATAGTTAATTAGATTGTATTAATTCATTTAAAAAATTTAAGATAGAGAACAGAGTTCTTGAACTCTGTTCATGAACGAAGTTCTTGGACTCTGTCCATGTTCTTATATAATGTTTATACACTCGTCTTAAGGGTTTATATGGAAATTTAATAATAATTTTATAAATATTTTGAAAAAATAAAAGTAGTTTTGAAATTATATTTGCAAATGGTATTTCCGCTTTATGTATAGGTTTCTCTTTTCGGTTGAAATTTGCACGATTTTGACGCAAGTCACCCTACGGGATACTTTCTTACTTAACAATACACATGACACAAACCATAATGTTCACACAAACAAGATGTAGAACGAAATGCTTGGATTGGCTTATATTACTTCTCTGAAATCGGTTACAATATAAAATAACTGTAAGTAAATAACTAACTACGATCGACCTCAGCCGCTACAACTTAGAAGTAACTGTGGTGTGTTCTCCCTGTGTGTCAGCTTCACCCTCTCTTGGTTCGCCACGGAACTCTGAGCTATGGTTCAATCTCAACTCTCTGCACTTCGACCAGTGTGACTCTTCACAACTCCTTCGGCTCTGCACACTGCTCTCTCAGCTCTTCTTTGAACCGTCCTGCCTTCGGTGTCCCCCTTGTGTCCTTTGAATGAAGGCCTTTTCTCTCTCTTCTACTCTGTGGTGCTGTTTCCAAGATTATTACAATCCCGAGACATGCGTTCCCCTCTGTTCGCCGATCCTGCTAAATCTTGCGAACCTGCACTGTCAGCTTCTAGCCGTGCTGTACAGCTTCTGTCCATGACGTCCTTTGTCATGTCCTTCACCAACTCACAATAAATGTAATAACTTCCTCAGCAACCCCGAACGGCTACTAGGTACAATTCATTGACTTTTCTGGATTTTCGACCTTGCTACAGCAGTTAGTCACATCTCGACTTTCCTGTCGGTTCACCCCTTCTCAATTATACTTGGCTTTTCCAAACCTGTCATGTCGTAGTTCGACCACTTGTCGACTACCTGACACCTTATGCCGCCCATTGCCCGTCGACCATTTCCTGTCGATCCTCGACTTCACGCGACATCCGCTATTCCTTCAGTCGACCACACCCCGACTGTTTCTACTTGACTTGTTGACTTCGACAAGTCAACCTGCTCTCCGCACCAGTGGTCATCGGCACTCTCGCTGGTCGGCTCCCTCTTCAGTCGATCAACTTCGATTGATCTACCTAGGCCCCGATGCTCCTGCATCAGACTCCCCAGGTGAAAAAGAATTCGACTGCTCCGTTAGTCTCCTGAACTCCTCTTCAGAAATCCACTTCGATTCCTACAACTCATCATTTTTCCATCGCACTAAGTATTCTTTCATGTGCGATCTACAGGTATGCCCTACTTCGCATTCATCGATTACTTCTGCGATCCCTTCTTTATGTCGGTCTGGAATCTGTTCTATCCAATCGATACTGTTTCCTTCCTCCTATCTGCTGCTTGACCCTTCTTCAAATTTGTACAGGTCTGAGATGTTGAACGTTGTTGAAATGTTCAAGTCTTCCGGAAATTCCAACACGTATGCGTTGTCTGAAATATTCTTCAAAATCCTGCATGGCCCTATCTTCTTCAACTTCAGCTTGTTGTATGTTCCTGTCGGAAATCGCTGCTTTTGTAAGTAGGCATAGACTAAGTCTCCTTCTTGGAATGATAATAGCCTCTTTTTCTGGTCAGCTCTCAATTTGTAGGCCGCGTTACTCTTCTCGATGCGCTTTCGCACATTTTCATGAACTTCATGCATATGCTCTGCGAATGATTCTGCATCCGTGCTCTTCCTGGTTTCTGTCGGCAATTCGACCAAATCTTCCACTACATATGGACTCCTCCCCTAAACAATCTGGAATGGATTCAATACTGTCGATCGATTCACAGAATTGTTATATGCAAAATCTGCCTATGCCAACACATTTTCCCATTGCTTGGGTCTGTCGGCCGCTAAACATCTCTGAAGGTTTCCCAAACTTCTTTTCACAACCTCGGCCTGTCCGTCTGTCTACGGATGATGTGCCAAGCTAAACTCTAACTTCATGTCAAGTTTCTTCCATAGGGTCCTCCTAAAATTCCCCATGAACTTGGTATCCCGATCCGACATGATACTCTTTGGCAACCCATGTAGTCTGACTATTTCCTTGAAGAATAGTACAACAATCCCTTTGGCATCACTTGTTTTCTTACATGGTATGAAATGTGCCATCTTTGAAAATCTGTCGACTACAACAAATATTGAGTCGTTCCCCTGCTGAGTCCTTGGTAATCCTAACACAAAATCCATGCTAAGATGCTCCCACGGGTTCTCTGGTACTGGAAATGGTGTATACAACCCCGTGTTCTGACTCCTTCCCTTTGCCAACTGGAAAACTTGACATTGTCGAACCCATATTTCGACATCTGTCGACATCCTTGGCCAGAAATAATTTTCATAAACTAGTGCTTTGGTCTTGTCGATCCCAAAGTGTCCTGCTAACCCGCCATTATGAAACTCTTGGATTAGGTTCTCTCTCACTGATCCTCTGGGAATACACAGCTGAGTTCCCCTAAACAGATAACCCTCTTGAATGAAATAACTCATATATGGAGTTCTATAGATGATCCAAGGCTCTCGACAAGCCTTCCATGCCTTCGCAAAATCTTCGTCGGCTTCATACTCTGTCTTTATCGACTCTATCCCTGTTGCCTGAACAGTCGTCGTGCCCAACAACACAACTCTCCTGCTCAACGCGTCGACAATTTTGTTCGACTTGCCCGACCTATGTGACAACACGAACGTATATCTCTGGAGTAGCTCCACCCACTTCATGTGTCTCTGATCCAACTTCGACTGAGTATTCAGATACCTCAGTGCTTGGTGATCTGTGTATAACACAAACTCCTGTGGCAACAAATAATGCCTCCATTTCTTCAATGCTTGTATGATCGCATAGAATTCTTGGTCATAGACCGAATACTTCTGCTTTGGTCCATTCATCTTTTCACTAAAGAATGCAATTGGTCGGCCTTCCTGGCTCAACACTGCTCCAATGGCTGTTCCACTTGCATCACAATTGACCTGGAAAAATTTGTCAAAGTTTGGGAGCGCCAACACTGGGCTCTCAGTGACCTTTTCTTTCAACATGTCGAAAGCTTCCTGGGCCTTATCCGTCCACTTGAACTCGCCCTTCTCATGCATTCTGTTAATGGTGCACAAATCTGACTGAATCCTCAAATGAACTTCTGGTAGAAACTAGCAAGTCCATGGAAACTTCTCACTGCAGTCGTATTTGTCGGTTCCGGCCAATCTACTATTGCCTTCACCTTCTCGGGGTCATTACAAATCCCAAGTACACCAATTCCTTCTTCATGAAGAAACACTTTTGCAGGTTAATCATCAACTTCTTTTCCTGCAATTTCTGTAATACTTGTCGAACGTGCCCCAAATGCTCTGACTTGGTCCTACTGAAAATCAGAATGTCATCTAAATAGACTACGACAAACTTTCCCAAGAATGGTTTCGGCACTTCATTCATCAATCTCATGAATGTACTGGGCGCATTAGTCAATCCGAACGGCATGACTAACCACTCATATAACCCTTCTATTGTTTTGAATGCTATCTTCCATTCATTTCCTTCTCTGACCCTAATCTGGTGATATCCACTCTTCAGGTCTAATTTCGTGAAGTATGTCGCTCCACTCAGGTAATCCATCAAGTCATCCATCCTTGGAAATGGAAATCGATACTTGATCGTGATCCTGTTAATCGCTCTGGAGTCGGTACACATCCTCCATTCTCCGCCTTTCTTCGGTGTCAATACTGCTGGTACTGCACATGGGATCAAACTTTCTCGGATCAATCCCCCGTCCAACAACTCTTGGACCTGTCGTTTGAGCTTCGGTCCCTCTGCTGGACTCATCCCATATGGTGCTTTGTTTGGTAGACTCGACCCTGGAATCAAGTCGATCTGATGGGATATGCTCCTTGTCGGTGGAAATCCCGTCGGTTTCTCATCAGCCATTATGTCCTGAAACTCTTCGAGCAACTCCTCGACGTCGACCAGAATGCTCTCCATGTTGGCTGTTCCATCGATATATGGTCCTTTCAGAATGATTGCGAAACATCCCGACTGCTTTTCCTCCTCTACAAGGAATTCCTTAGCGGTGCTCATCAACACTCACTTTTCCCAAAGATTGCTCTCGTCATCCTTACTGTCGATTGGCTCTCCTCACCTCGACTTAAGAGTCCTTTTCACGCCATTCTTCCACACTGTGACTGTGTTATCTCGACCGTCATAGATCATCTTGTGATCATATTGCCATGGTCTCCCTAACAACAGATGGCATGCATCCATGGGAACTACATCACATAGTACGCTGTCCTTTAATCCTTCAACTCTGAAGTTGATCAGGCACTGATTGGTCACCTTAACATGGTTTCCTTTCTATAACCATGAGATCTTGTAAGGGTGTGGGTGTTCTCGACACTTCAACCCGATCTGGTCGATGACTTCTGTGGACACAAGATTCTCTGTACTCCCACCATCAACTATGGTCTTGCAACGCCATTCTCCGATCCGCACCTTTGTTTGAAAGATCGCCTTCTGTTGTGCTGGTTCTATTGTCTCATGTTGATCTTCCTGGATCAAAGCTCTCTGAACCGTCAGATTCCGGTTCTTCTTTTTCTCACCTCCACTGCTATCTGATGCCGACTCTTCCCTCTTGTCGACTTGCTCATCCTTTTGACGTCTGGGTCTCGACTCTTCTGCATCATGTAGGTTTTCTGGACATTCATATGCCTTGTGCCCCATTCCTCGGCATTTGTAATAGATTATGGATGGTTTGTTAGCTCCTTTCTTATTGGATGGACCATTTCGACCATACGCGCCTCGACCACGGTTCTCACGACCATCGCGTCGGTTTTCTTGCACTCTTTCTTTCATCGATCTCCCTTCTGTGCGTCGACTATCTTCGACACCTTCTTTCTTGTAGCCGCTACCTTGACCTTTCACAGATATAGTCTTTCCACCTCAACCAGTCATCCAGCCTTTGGTCACTGCAGACTTTCTCACCAGTTTCTCTTCCGCCTTCAGAGCTAACTGATAGGCTTCTCCGACTGCTTTGAATCTCGACATGCTGAGTTCATCCTGAACAACATATTTCAAGCCGTTTACATATCTGGCGACAGCTTCTTCTCCTTCATCAGTTTGTCCTGACCAAATCGACAATCGGTAGAACTCCTCCGTGTACTCCTTCACGGTCATCTCTTTTTGTCGAAAGTTTTGTAGCTTTCGGAACAAGAAAATCACATAGTCGTTTGGCAAGAACTTCCCTTTTAACTTGGCAACCATCCTATCCCAAGATTTGATTTTCTCCTTGCCTTTCTTGAGTCTATCAGCCTGTACATTGTCCGACCACAACGAGGCATGACCCTTCAACCTTATACATCCAGTCTTAACCCGTTTAGGATCCTCGATCTACTCTACGTCGAAGTATTTCTCCATCTCTCTGAACCAGTTGATCAAGTCTTCTGGGTCCAGGCTTCCCGAGTACGTATGCACATCTATCTTCGCCCGAACTCTCATTTCTGTCAGAAGCTTGATGAGTTTTTCCTCTGGTTCTTCTGCTGTGGCTTCCCAAGCTTCCACTTCCTCGACTTCCTCGTCGTTGTGGTCTAGCGCTTCAGGAATGCAACCACGCCTCTAGTTTTCTTTGATCGCTGCGACTTTATTTTTCAAAGTTTGCATCATTCAGACGCATTTGTCGAACATCTCACGATCCACTGTGACGACTGCTGTGCCACGCACTCTTCGTCCTTGGACATTAACGCCTCTATGATCCATTTTCAACCTCTGCTAAAAATTCTCACACTTTTTGGTCCTGATACCAACTGACGCAAGTCAGGTTGGTATGGTCGTCTTCTTCTCCAATCGGATTCGCTTCCGGGCTCTGATACCAAATTGACGCAAGTCACCCAACTGGATACTTTCTTGCTTAACAATACACATGACACAAACCACAATGTTCACACAAACAAGATGTAGAACGAAATGCCTGGATTGGCTTATATTACTTCTCTAAAATCGATTACAATATAAAATAACTGTAAGCAAATAACTAACTACGATCGGCCTTAGCCGTTACAACTTAGAAGTAACCGTGGTGTGTTCTCCCTGTGTGTCGACCTCACCCTCTCCTGGTTCGCCACGGAACTCTGAGCTATCGTTCGATCTCAACTCTCTGCACTTCAGCTGGTGTGACTCTTCACAACTCCTTTAGCTCTGCACACTGCTCTCTCGGCTCTTCTCTGAACCGTCCTGCCCTCGGTGTCCCCTTTGTGTCCTTTGACTGAAGGCCTTTTCTCTCTCTTCTACTCTGTGGTGCTGTTTCCAAGATTATTACAATCCCGAGACACACATTCTCCTCTGTTCGCCGATCCTGCTAAATCCTGTGAACCTGCACTGTCAGCTTCTAGCCATGCTGTACAGCTTCTATCCATGACGTCCTTTGTCATGTCCTTCACCAACTCGCAATAACTATAATAACTTCCTCAGCAACCCCAAACGGCTACTAGGTACAGTTCATTGACTTTTCTGGCTTTTTGACCCTGCTACAGCAGTTAGTCACATCTCGACTTTCCTGTCAGTTCACCCCTTCTCAATTATACTTGGCTTTTCCAAACCTGTCGTGTCGTAGTTCAACCACTTGTCGACGACCTGACACCTTATGCCGCCCATCGCCCATCGACCATTTCCTGTCGATCCTTGACTTCACGTGACATCCGCTATTCCTTCAGTCGGCCGCACCCGACTGTTTCTGCTTGACTTGTTGACTTCAACAAGTCAACCTGCTCTCCGCACCAGTGGTCATCGGCACTCTCGCTGGTCGGCTCCCTCTTCAGTCGATCAACTTCGACTGATCTACCTAGGCCCCGATGCTCCTGCATCAGATTTGGATAGAGTTCATGAACTCTATCCATGTGGGCGGATTTCATGAACTCTGTCCACATGGATAGAGTTTATGAACTGTCATGATCCTTTAAATGCACCATTGAAAAGCTCATAATTACAACAAACCACATAGATTTATTTTTGTTATTTTTTTAATAGGCAATTTAATGATAGTTTTGTTATGTTATGGTGATTGTAATGTGTCGTGAAACGCAGTTTAATTCATTTTCATTTAATTGCAAGCTCATTTGAAAGCATTAGAATATAATATTTAGCCTCAAGTTAGAAACCCATGGGAAATATTACCTTTTGTGTATATACATTCATTGTCTTGTCGTTTCCACATGGGCAGAGTTCATGAACTCTGCCCACATGGACAGAGTTCATGAACTCTTCCCATCATGAACTCTGCTTTATCTGCTATCATTTTTCAGAGATGACTACCTTACCCTTAATTAATCTGTTATCATTTTTCACAGTGATAATAGTAATATTTACATTTCATGCTCAGATTACCCATATAAGGATCATAGTGTAATATGGACACAAAGTAAGCACTAATGTGAACAACTTTTAGTACAACTATAACACCATATATTACGTATACAGTTGAACCAATGCGATTAGTAGTAAGATTAGTTCATATAAGGATAATTAAGAGTTGACAGTTAATATATCAATAAGACTCTGTAATTCACAGTTCGTTAACTATCACAACTTCTATAGCTTGCAATGTACTCTGCTTTAATGGGATTCAGACTGGTTAAGTACTGGTTTTGATATGAGTAAGCCTTGAGCTATCATATATTAAGGTAATTCTTAATCCTTTTTGTAATCATAATAGTCTTTATTAGAGGTCTAATTTATGAGCTATTAAAGTCAATATAACAATTAAACT
This sequence comes from Larix kaempferi, assembly GCA_027924585.1. Taxonomy (NCBI): domain Eukaryota; kingdom Viridiplantae; phylum Streptophyta; class Pinopsida; order Pinales; family Pinaceae; genus Larix; species Larix kaempferi. The sequence continues at coordinate 5,670,091 of BSBM01000756.1, forward strand.
TAGTTTTCTAAATTATTCCAATGAGCCAAAAAAACCACAAAACAAAGTAGTGGGGTTTGACGAATTGTTGTCTGCGAGTTTGTCAAAAAATAGGCATGTTTTTAAAAAGTCTAGATTGTCAATTTTAGCGTATTAGATAGTCAATTTTAGCGCAGAATTAGCTAGTTGTACATCAATTGATTACAGTTGTTAGATAGTTGTAATTTGCACTATTTGGATAGAGTTCATTAAATCTGTCCATGTGGACATAGTTCATGAACTTTGTCCATGTGGACAGAGTTCATAGATCAATATATTAACCTAAATTTCCAACATATCAAAGACAATTGTATTGTACACATTATTTATGTATTTAGGGAATCTTTATTAAGAGGTATTGATATCAAAACATGATAGAATTATGCCACAGATATATGGAAACATGAGACTCACTAATAATTTTTCCACATTAACAGTGATCCAATGATATTAGTCCACCTAGCATTGAGTTCACACTAAGTTGACACTAATCCAACTCCTTTGAGTTCAAGATATAGAATTGAGTTGGGATACCAAATTATATTTAATACGATAATTTATATTTTAAAAAACAAATTAACATTATATTCTAGAGTTAATGAACTAAATCTCAAGAATTAAGAAACTAATAGGGGGAAAATGACGGTCTTGAGTTTTTGCTAGGAAATGGTGACCACTCATTGTATTATGTTTTCTTTTGTTTGCAACATGGCAAACTTGGGAAACATAATACCATGAATGGTCACCGTTGCTAGGCTGAACACTTGTAACCTTCACTTAATATTTAACCATATTGGTTCCATTCATTTAAAACATAAAAAACACTTAAAAGATTGGCACATTAATTCCTCATACATCCAACAATATTAATTATACTCATTTTAAAAACTATTAGATGATATTAGGTATATTTAGGTCCTTATTAAAGAACTTAGTTTCTTTAGCAGCTAGGTCTTAGAAAATGTAGAATTAACATGTATTTAATTTGTATATGTTTTGAGTTGATAGTTGTGTAAGTGTAGATATCATATCAAATGGAAAGAGACCAGTCTTCGGGGCGAAAGCGTAGGAGGTCATCACATTCTTCGGGAGTTGGTGCCCCATTTGACAATCGAAGATTGTCAACTTCACCTCGTGATTCAAGTTTATTGTACAGTTCACATTCAGTCGATCATCGACGAGGCGATAGGAGTATAGATGGTTCCCCTTCATCTTCTGTGGGAGAACGTCAATCTCGACCTTCTGTTGGTATGAACATCAATCTTATAATACATGCATAAATTGTATTTTTGTGTGTACGTAGTTTGTACATGTTCACACATAACTTTGTTTGTATTTGAAGCAGAGAGGGAGGAAGATCGAGCAAGGGAGACAACCATGGGTGCAGGGCAAGGTCACCAAGAGGTTCGTCATCCTACACAAGGTGACGAAGGTCGAGCCAGGATGCAATTTGTTGAACTAGCTGAGGGTTGTACACCCATATCAACTTATCCATCTGATTTATCTATGGAGCTTCCATGGGAAAGTGATCTTGCACACACGACCCTTGAAAGTTGTAAATCTCACTATGACAAGCTGCCACATGATATTTCTTCTTTGGATCTCCTTCCAGAGAACAAACAAAATATAGAGATGGTTTTCGGATCATTACAAAAATTCATTGAGGAATATGAGGATCTTGGACCAACAACAGATTGTTTTGCTGACTTGATGTGCAAAAGAAGGGCCCAAGTGATGGGTCCAGATAAGTGGGATGTTGTGAAGGAGAGAGTGACCAAAGAACATGCCATGGGAATGTTTAACTTCAAAGAGGGCCTAAAGCAAAAAGCATTGAAAGTGCAATATTTTAAGCACCCTCATCTTGCACATCATTTATATGATCGGTTCCTTGCAGCCTATGGTCAGTTGCCATGGAATGATGAGGTTTCTAATTATTTTGCCAGATTTTTTTATGCCGAGTTTTTTTGGGGTATGAAGCCAGACTATACTGATATTCATTCCGACTTTTACGGAGTTGGAAGGGGGCGAATATATGATATAAAAGGTGCTCTTAGATATCCCACTACTCTTCGACCTCCACCTCAGATATCTTGCCCACCTAGGCTTGTGACTTAGAAATTGGAGATGGAGCCGACATCAAAACTCGGGACAACTGCAAGGCATGCTGTTGCTGAAGGTTTAACTTCAGCATTTTTAGGAGTTGATGCGGGATTGAGTCAAGAGCGGGCTTGAGCCACTATTCGGCAGAATTTTGTTTACAAACCTAACGATGAGTTAGATGGAATGAACATTGAATATCTCAAGGCTTATGCTAAGGTTTGTCGTGATATAGCTTCGGATGTCTTGTCCAATGACACATCGAGTTTAGGAGAGGTTTGTATACTTTCAATCTATTTATTTATTTTATTCATTTTGAATTGAACTTTTGGTTACATTATATCTATGTATGATATTATGTCTGTTTTGATGTACATAGTAATAAACACATTACGTAAATGTTTATTGGTTGCAGTTTTCTAGAATGATGAATGAACATAATTTTCGAATCTCCACTAGTGAAAATGTTGAAAATGTAAAAGAGCATCTTGGAGAGGTATATTTATTATTTACATATTTATATTTATGTTTGAAAGATATTTTATCATTTTTTTGATTTTAATTTAACTATGTATGTTATTGTTAATTTGACTTATCCATGCAGGTTTCTTTAGAATCGATTTTTTTTGATGATTTACCATCTATTGTGAGCTAATGATTTTAATTTTGTTTTGTTTCGGTTTTAAGTTAATTACTTAATTTTAGTTGTTTTTGCTTGCACTATGTTTTATTTATTAACAAAATTTAAATTTTAGGGAAGAGAACATATGGTAATTGGCAGTCAAGATGTAGGTTACTTGATGCATGTGGATATTGGCACAGAGATAATTTTGTTCATAATTGAACTATTATTTGATATATAAGTTTAATATTTTAATTTTTTGAATTTAGTTTAAAATAATTTAAATAATTTATGAGATTCATAAATTGCTTTTATATATGTTGCAGCTTGGGTCTTTTCCATCTCTTGTAGGCAAAGGGAAGACTCCAGAGGAGGGGTCTCTTCGACCTATTCGAGGCAAAGGGAAGAGTCCAGTGGATGATAGTGGTGGACTTCCATTGAGAGAATGAGGTAATTGAATTGTTCTTTAATATATAAGTTTAATATTTTAATTTTTTGAATTTAGTTTAAAATTGTTTAAATAATTTATGATATTCATAATATGCTTTTATACATGTTGCAGGCTGGGTTGAGTCCAAGGGGAGGCCCTAGTGGAGGATAGTGGTGGACTTCTTCCTTTTTTGTTGATATATAGATTGTAGTTGTTTTGGACATGGAGGAGATTTATTTTTGGATTATACATATGTACATTGAACTCACATGTTCATGAACGTTTTTTGAGGATTATATACATGTACATTGAACTTAAATATATTCTGTATTTGCTTTAAATGATCTATTTTTTTTGGTTAATTATTTAGCATATTTGGTGTGATAAATGTTTATAATATGTTTTTGCATGTTTATGAATGTATGTATTATTAAATTTATGTATGTATGTAGATGTAAAATTTATAGGAATGTTAATGATAGGAATGCTAGGAAGGTTAAGAATGGATGTTTGGAAGTTTTGATAGGTACAATTTAAAGTTAGGAAAGGTTAAGAATGAATGTTAGGAAATGTTGAATGTTAAAAATGAATGTTGAGAATGAATGTTATGGTAAGAATGAATGTTAGGAAAGTGTTGAATCCTAAGAATGAATGTTGTAAAGTTAGGAAATGTTAAGAATAAATGTTAGGAAATATTGAATGTTGAGAATGAATATTATGATAAGAATGAATGTTAGGAAAGTGTTGAATCCTAACAATGAATGTTAAGGAAGTTTTGATAGGTGCAATCTAAAGTTATGAATGATAAGAATGAATGTTAGGAAGTATTGAATGTTAAGAATGAATATTAGGAAGTGTTGATAGGTGTAATCTAAAGTAAGGAGTAAGGAAGGTTAATCATGATTTTTTATAGGAATGAATCTTAGAAATTTTAAGAATGAATGAATGTAATCTAAGTTTTTATAGGAATTTTAAGAATGAATGAATGTTAAGTTTTTATAGGAATTTTAAGAATGAATGAATGTTAGGAATGTTAGGAATCTTAGGAAGCTTTGAATGTTAGGAAGTAATGAATGTTAGGAAGTTACGATAGAAATAAGAATGTTAGGAAGTTTTGATAGGAATGTTAGGAATATATTAAGAATGAATGTTAGGAAGTTTTGATAGGTGCAATTTAATGTTAGGAATGTTAAGAAAGAATGTTTGTTTGATATATAGAATCTTTGTTTCAACATAAAAGTTGAATTTCATATAAATGATAAATTGAAATTTGTATAAATGATTCATATTTTCAATTTTTAACTAATGATTCATATTTTCAATGTTTAGGTACATTTTATGCGGCTGAAATCATTGTAAATGGGGATTTAACGATTTTTTTGTTTTTTAATCATAAGCAAAGATTGCAGGATTGTGAAGTTTATGCTAAATTAGAGCAATGATTTTAGACAATAATTTGATGAATTTTCATCGATTTGTTGTAATTAATTATTGCTATAATTTAGCATAAGCTTCACAATCCTGGAATCATTGCTTGTGATTAAAAATCAAATGATCGTTATCTCCATTTGTCACGATTTCAGTTATGTGAACTTACACAAGTGATATTTTAAAAAACTCATGGATTATGTATTTATATGGATTGTTTAGCCCACCATAAAACTAATAATGGATCAACCCATTTTATGGATCAAGAATAATAATTTCCCATTTATTCAGTATATTAGAGAAGCATGAAATGGATTAGATGAAATCTAGCAGGTTTCTCAGTGATTCTTCACTTACATACTTCAATGAAAAGTAAAGATTCGGGGCGGAGTGTGGGGACAACCACATCCGTTATCTCATCCCTTAAGTGGTCTAATAGACATATGGGGACCCGAATAAAATACTTTGCACAAAATTTAAGACAAAATTACACATTAAAGTTTTCATTACCAAATAATTTTTGAATTCATTTCAGCATACTAAAATACGATCATTTAAACATTCTAGTTCCCATTTAAGATCATAGGCATAGTTGAAAGAAAAAAATATATTGTACACAACATTTGACATGGACATGGACAAAAACATAGATTGATTAATTTTTGATATAGTTAAAAACATCTCAATGGAATGTCGTCCTCAATTATCCATTTATGGTCATATTTGGACAGTTTCCATTTTTTAGTTGTCAATTGTTTTTTCGATGGAACTTGAACCAATTTTATTCGAGATGCACATACTAAATGACTAGATTGACAACATATAACATTAGGTTCATAATCCTGAAAGTAGACATAATTTTCAGTCATATGGGTCTGCTGAAAAAAATAGTCCTTTAAAATGATGGATCCTCTCTCGTATGTATATCTGTTGTCATTATATTCTTCCAATAACTTCATCTTTCCTTCAGTGCATCGCATCAAGTAATACTTCACATTTTCGTTGTTGCCTATAGGTGCAATCACAGCGAAAACATCCCACGTGCAAATTACAATTGACGTTAGGGTTTTTAAATCAATTAAATTGACTGATATACATGTATAAGGTGATGGACAAGAATGAATAATTGACAAAACAGTTGTAAAATCGTTACCTTCTCTAACAAGATCTGAAATTCTGTCGCCATCAGATGATATTCCTATTTCTTCTGATTCTAATTCTTCTACGCTTGCTAGTGGCATTTTTCCTTTATGATTAATCTCTGTGTGTTTCCAATGTTTTACGTAGTTGTTCGTTATGTTTTCACAAACTTCTGTAGATTCAACATTTTCAGTGCAAATATGACAAAAGCATGATTGCTTTCTACTGTCAAATGCATACATGTTTTGGAAGGCTTTTGTTTGAATATAGTGAAAATATCTAGTCCCATGTATGGTGCTAGCGTTGTATGGTATTGATCTATTTATATCTTGGACCCCAACAAGCCAAAAAAACCTACACAAATGACAACTTTTGATGTTAGTGTACATATTCTTAAATGTTAGTGTACATTTTTTTAAATTGACAATTAATATAAATTTAAAAAATCATGTACATACCTGCACACATCTTTTGATTGTTGATTATAATCATGGCTTAGATGTAATTTACAATATTGGACAACCTCTGCAGCTGAATGAAATCGTGCAGAAGAATGGTTCATTTCCCATCTTCGAAGTGCTCTTTTTACACATGCTCCTGCACCATCATGTTCACCTTTTCCATGTCCAGTTTCAAAGAAATTTCAGCGATGTTTAATGTTCAATGCTTTATGAAGTCAACATAACCAATAAAATGATCGCGAAGATTTAAATTGCCCCTCACATCCATCCGACCATATCCAATGTTCATTGAATTTAACCTCACTTTCTTTTAGTGAATTGTAGAAAATACTTTCAATACAATGTTGAACAAAATGTGTATCGTGTGTACGATCATCGCTGATATAAAAGTGATATTCTTTAATCACATCTCGGTTTTCACACATGCTTTCAATGCCATCAACATCCTGTTGAGAATGTCTATATAGAACATGGACAAATATCGAAACTTGGTCAGAATGATAGTATTTACTTTGTATCTCTTTTTGTGCAGCAAATGTGTAGTTTTCTGCAAAATCAACCACTGACAAAATTGTTCCTGGTGGAAAAATTTCATGAGATTGTTTGAATTGAAGGTCTTGCCATCGTGCTCTATGTGAATGCTTAGTGTATTTATAAATTTCACTTTGAAATTTCTTGAGAAAATTTGTCACAAATATTTTATCTTCTCGCAAATCAATTCTTTTGGAATGTGCATCACTAGAACTTGTAGCATAACCGATGTATCCATATCTTCTCCAATCAACGGTTACATTTGACAGCGAGTGATCATTATCGATAGGATATTTATTGTGGAATAAGACCATATTTCCACAACGATGACAATGTTTTCCATTGACACATTTCTTGTTATAAAATACTTCATCGTGATCTCTCTCACATAGAGTTTGAGATATGAATTCACGTACTGTGGGTGGAGGTGGTAAATTCGTCCAAATCATTTTACCAAATTCAAGAAACGTGTCATAATATAATTGAAATTGCACATGATAACGACAACAACATGTGTCACGTATAGTAATAGGTCTAGCATACCATGGTTTTTGTTGCACAAATGTAGTGATTGACACATTAATTCCATGATGATCTTCCTTGAATTTATTGAACAATTGTACTTGTGTCATATCCATGATATGTTTTGGACTGCTTTCATATACCCCTCATGATACTCTGTCATATCACATCCCTTGAATTTGGTGAAATTCGAGCATGTTCCAACCAATATTCTGGTACAATATCTTTAACACCTACTCCCATTCTATCTTTGTAAGGCTGTCTACAAATAATTGCCCAATAGGCAAGTTCATCATTTTCATCTATTTGCATTCTGAATTTGCTATGTTTGTATAATGTCTTTTTTGAGATTCTAACTGCTTTTGCCAGTTGTGTTATCAAACGTTTTTTGTCTAGTACTAGCTGAAACAATTGCTATCTGAATTGCTCTATGTGCAGCACTAGTATCTTTCTTCCTGGATTTTCCAATTTTTTTTATTGCATCACCTATATTTTCTATCACATTATGTTTCAATTTCGACTCTTTGGTTGTCTTATGAATACCCAATAATGACGTAGCATCTTCTAACTTCTTGGTCACTAATAAACATCTCAAAATTTGTGCTTGTCCTATTATTGAATAATTCTTTAGAACATCATCATAAAATTTTTGAGCACGATATCGTGCAGCATGTATGGGTATTTTTTTCCATATTTGTTGCAATCAACGTCTTCTAACATTTAGTCATCAATGGTGAAAGTACCTATACATCAAGTTAAATTTAATTTAACATATATCAAAAAATACAATTCATTATAAAAAATGAATTTGGAAAATACATGATATATACATACCAGTTCCAATTTCTGGATCTTGAACTTGATCTTCAATATTGACTTCATCGACATTAGCATGTAAATCACTATTTACATCTTCAACAATGGTCTCTTCAACTTCAATTTGTTCTTCTTGTACTCTATTTTCAATTTCCATTTCATCAACATTGTCATGTAAATTTGTATTTATATCTTCAATAATTGTCGCTTGCATTTTTGCAAACCTTGTTTTTTTGGCATGATATTTGAGTTTTTTTTTTCTCTATTCTCATCATCATCATCACGTTTACGATCATGTTTTATTTGATGGTTTCTCTTACTGCTCATGATTGTTTAATCTATAGATGATAAATTAAAGAATCATCACTTTATAGTAAAAAATCAAAATTAAGAATTAAAAACAGTTACGAAATTTATAAACACATGAACTGAAATTTACTTCACCTTATCAAAATCTTGTAAGAGTCTTTTGAAGAAAAACTCTTGGAAAGAAATTGCTTTTGAAAATACCTCTTGAAAAGAAATCTCATTTGAAAAAAACCTTCTTTGAAATAAATAAGAACTTCTTGACAATAAATTACCTTTGAAAAAACCCATTGGAAAAGAATAAGAACACCTTCTAAAGAAATCTTCTTTGTAAAATACCTAGGAAAAAAACTTTATTTGAAAAAGCCACTTGGAAAACTACTTGGAAAAAAAAACTCATTTGCAAAAAATATTTTGGAATAAAAAACTCATTTGCAAAAATATTTTGGAAAAAAAATTCTTTGAAAAAACCCTTGCAAAGAAATAACTTTTTTGCAAAAATAACTTGGGAGAACAACTCTTTGAAAAAACTCATTTCAAATAAATAAGAAGGAAAAATACATCTCCTTTGCAAAACATTTTTTGAAAAAACCACTTGGAAAAATACTTTGTAAAAAAAATCTCCTTTGTAAAAATATCTAGGAAAAAATATACTTTGAAAAAACCCCTTGCAAAGAAATAACTCATTTGCAAAAATATATTGGGAAAATAACTCTTTGAAAAACCCCCTTTCAAAGAAATAAGAAGGAAAAATACAACTCCTTTGCAAAAATAACTTGGAATAAAAACTTCTTTGCAAAAATATTTTGAAAAAAAAACACCTTGAAAAAAATCCATTGCAAAGAAATAAGAAGTGTAAAAATACCTTGGAATATAAACTCCTTTGTAAAAATGCCTTAGAAAAAAACTCTTTGAATGTACCTCTTGGAAAGAAATAGGAAGAAAACTACCTTGTAAAAAAACTCATTTTGCAAAAGAAATCTCATTTGAAAAACCTTTCAAAAATATTTTGACCAGAAATATGCGAAATTAAAATTTACAAAAATAATGAATGTCTTTAGTTTATTTATACAAGTATAGACAAAGTAGTTTTTTTTTTTTTTTTGATGATGAATTTTTTTTTACGTTTGGTTATTTGGCCGAATAACCTTTGTTGAAAATAATGGCTCCGTTACGGAAAAATGTTATTCGGCCGAGAATAACCTCTGAAACCTGGAAACTTCATGTTTCTGCACAGTTTCCAGGTTTCTCCATTTTCGGAAGGTAAAAACAATCTCTTACACTACAAAGTGATTGTCGGACTTGATACCATTAGTTTCGTCATTGAATCTACTTTCAGAATATATTGATTTTGTTGTGTATAGGTGAGATCTGATATTTTTAATTTTTTTTTCTTAACATGTGTCGAGTTTGGTTTCATCTCTTTCAAAATGTGGTGAAATGAAAAATCCATAGCTTTAAAAATACACCACCAAAAAAATTGAAAAAAATATGGTGCAGTTAATTGGCGTGTCTACTTCAAAAGGGTATTCGTATATTTTTTAGTTTTATATTCAGTTGAGAGAAAAGTTTTGCGACAAAAAACATGTTGAAAATCGACAAAGTTTCCCCATTGATCGAATGTAGTATATTGTGTGTAGATTGTCGTAGCATATTTTGTTTTTGCAAAAAAATAAGTTTAACAATGATTTTACGTTTGCGACAAAACATGACTATTTTGTAGTCCTTTCATTTTATAAGAACACACTGTCAAATATTTTCCAAATCGACATATCAAATTTCAATAAAAAAAATTGAAAAAATTATGAATAGAAAACTAACATAATTCTCTAAAAGTTTTTTTTTAGTGAAAAGTGAAATTCCAAACAAAAATATCACTTTTATTCGCCCAAAATTGAAAAAATGAAAAAATCAGATTTATTTTCTTACACAATAACATGGTTAAACATGAAATGTTCCATATTTTTATAAAATATTTTAACTTACTTTTGTGTAAATAACATGGTTAAACATTGATAGAGTTAAATATAAATGATGCCTTGGTAAAAAAAATGAAAAAATGTTGTTAATTTAATTTGATTCTAAATATATTAACCAAACAAAATTCTTCAAGTTGAATTTTATGTTTTAAATATACTAAAATTAAATAAAAAAAAAAAATACTTCACCTAAATTAAAAAAGAAAGCAAGAAAAGACACATGGTTATAGAAAATATCTTCTCATGATGAAAATATGTGTTTATCTAATTGAATGAATAATTACACACTTCATATATTTAAGTTTGGATGATATAGATGGATAAAAAATCTTCTCATGAAAATATGTGTTTATCTAATTGAATGAATAATTACATACTTCATATATTTAAGTTTGGATGATATAGATGGATATTTCATTAAGTAAATATAATTTTGGGATGAATTTTTTTTTTAAGCGTGGAAATAACAAAGTTAGATATTAGATTGATAATCTGACTAAATGAATCATTAATGCTATATAAATAATTACCTATCAACAAAAAAATTAATAAATTTAATTTTATTATATTTTAAATATTTTTATAAATATACAACTTTTTATTTCTTTTAACTATACCTATCATAAAACATTAATTTAATATGTAATTTTAATATCTTTATAATATAAATACCAAAAACTAACAATTAATTTTAGTATCTTGGTAAGATTAAATCTTTATAAGTAATGTTGTCAATTTAAATGTTCAATATATACCAAGAAACAAATCTTATAACTAAATTTACAATAAAAATAAAAAAAACATATATATTATTAATAAAATAAATCTTATAACTAAATTTACAATAAAAATTTAAAAAAAAATACTATTAATAAATATAAATGACATATTTATATTTTAATAATTATATTTATTTAACATTTAAAATATAAAAAAATATCCAAGTCATGGAATTAAATTAGAGTAGATGAAATAAAATCCATGTAATCCCACTAACCAGCTATATATCCTTGACATAAAAAAATATTTATACATATAAAAAAATATTTATATATAAAATCTTCACAACAATATTATAAAAATTAAATAATAGACCATTGACATGTATATGTACTAAATTCTTCAAAACAATGTTATAAGAGTCACGAGGGTACTCTCTTCTACTTGGATATTGCATTGTTATCCATTTATAAAATTAAAAAGTGAAAAAAATAAATAAAAAAATATAATAACTTGGCGCATATATGAATAAATTGGAGGCTGTTCTAACTTCAAAACAACCTACAAGCTAATATTAATTTGTGTAGCATCTCTTTGTTCGCCAGCCAATACCATAAATGAGATCACAATTAATTAGATATAATATATTATTAGGGTAGGAGTTTGGTAAAAATTTTACCCGTTAAAAATGACGGTTTCAACTGTTTTCTTCATTTTTCTGATAATTAATATGAAAGATACTTCATTTCGCTGATAATTAATATGAAATATAAGTCATAATATTTAATGGGCAAAATGGCTATGACGAACATTGCCAAATTCCAACCCTAATACATATCCACAGAAAAATAGAATGAATGAAGAGAATTACCGATCCAAACAAAAAGGATATAATATTTCTTTCAAACAAACAAAATTCAAAAAATTATTTAAAGATGTAATATTCCTTTCAAACAAACAAAATTCTTCAAAATTTATTTATTTATGTTAATAGAGATAAGGATCCAGTGACATGAAATTCAAGAGAGCGATGGTGGTGGTGGAGGACAGAGGAGATCGTCATGAATGGATCTAGTACGAGTACCCTCTGGTGGGGCCGGACCCTTCTCAAGCTGATCACCCTCTGGAGAACTATAACGTTGAAATATAGTTGCAGCAGTTGAAGGTGGTGGGCGAGTAGAGGAACCCTCTATTTCTTCATAACGAACAGTAGTTGGAGCAATTGAAGGCGCAGTCGATGATTATGCTTCAACTATGACCATTAACATTAAAATACAACATGCCGGTATCGCCGCCATTAGTATTTTATGAACCATCTCTGCTGTGTGATACAGTTTCTGGTTTTTGATGAAGATCATTCTTCTATTTATAATGCTTCTGGAGATATTCATGCCTAAATTTTACAGGCTTCTCTCGAAATTATCGTCGAAAGTTTCAATAATTTGAAGAATGAGGAGAATGAGCATTGGACCTTTCTCATAGTTTAATAATTTGAGGGAGGAGAAGAAGCACTTTCTCTTTCTTGAGATTGACTAATTAAAGGGATACAGATAAGAAGAATCGTCTCTTTGTGGAGATTTATTTATTCGAGGGATGAGAAGAAAGGGCACATGTTGTCTCCCAAGAGTTAGTAATCCAAAGGATGAAGAGAAGGAAACCCTAATCTTTCCACATTTGGGTAATTCGAGGGAGGAGAAGTAGCATCGAATATTTCCCACACTTTAGTAATTCAAGCGAGGAGGATAAAGCACACCATCCCTTTTTCACAATTTTGTCATTGGTGTGAGGAGAAGGAGAATTGGCCCCTTCTAAAAAAAATCATTCAATTGAGTATGAGAATGAGAAGATACCCCTTCTCACACCTTATCAATTGAAGGGATAGAGAGAAGAAGCATGCTCCTTTTCTTACACTTTTGTAAATTGAGGTAGAAGGAGAAGGAGCATCAACTCTTTCTCACACCCTAGTAATTTGAAGGATGAAGAGAAGGATCAGGAACTCTTTCTCAAGGTTTGGTAATTTGAGGAAGTAGGAGAAGGAGCACTAGCTCTTTCTCACACTTTAATAATTCAAGGAGAAGGAGAGAGAGAAATGACCCATGCTTGCATTTTTGTGATTTTTCATGATAAGGAGAATTGGCCCTTTCTTACAGTTTTGTCATTCAAGTGAGTAGGAGAAAAGGTCCATTCTCACAACTTATCAAGGGATAAATAGAAAGAGCATGCTCATTTTCTCGCAGATTTGTACATTGAGGTAGAAGGAGCATTGGTCATTTCTCATAATTTAGGAATTTGAAGAATGAGGAGAAGGAGCATTGGCCATTTCTCATAGTTTAATAATTTTACAAAGGAGGAGAAGGAACACCGACACTTTCTCAATGCTTATTAATTCAAGGGGGGAGGAGGAGGAGCGTCACCTGGTTTTCAAGCCCTAGTAATTCGAGGGATGATGGGAATGTGCACATGATGGTTCTAAATATTTAGTAATCCAAAGGATGAAGAAAAGGACAATCTAATCTTCCCATACTTGGGTATTCGAGGGAGGAGGAGAAGAAGCATTGGCTCTTTCTCACACCTCAGTAATTCAAGTGAGGAGGAGAAAGAGTGCAACACTTTTTCACACATTTCTCATTGGAGCAAGGATAAGGAGCATTGGCCCTTTTTGACACTTTTGTCTTTTGATTAAGTAGGAGAATGAGCACTTACCCCTTCTTAAACCTCATGAATTCGATAAATGGAGAGAATGATCATGGTCCTTTTCTTACACTTTTTTAAATTGAGGTAGATGGAGACGGAGCATTGTTCCTTTCTCACACTTTGGTAATTTGAAGGATGAGGAGAAGGAACATTGGACTCTTTCACAAGATTTATTATTTCAAGGGAGGAGGAGAAGGATCATGAAATCCTTTTCATGGCTTCATAATTTTAGGGAGGAGGAGAAGGCGCATTGGCTCTTTCTCACACATTATAAATTCAAGGAGAAGGAGAAAAAGAGTTGACCTTTTCTCGTCACTATAATAAAAAATTTGTGAGGATGGGCTAGTGCTCCTCCACCTCCCTCAAATTACAAAAGTGTGAAAAATGGGCCATGATCTTTTTCCTACTTAATCCAATTTATAATGTGTGAGAACGTCTCAATTTTCCTTCTACACCTCACTTAAATGGTTGTAGTGTGAGAAAAAAATGGTACTCCTTCTCCTCATGTCTCAAATTAGTAATGTCTGAGAAAATACAACCTCTCCTTCTTGTCCTCAATCCTTTTACAAGCCTATGACAAGCCTTTAATGATCGTTGCCAAAGCCACTTATGGTGACACCCAACAAAATATCGTTGGCATAAGTAGATTTGGCGATGATCATTAAAGGAATATTGCCATAAGTGGATTTGGTCACTAAAACAATGATGTGCCTTTTAAGGTTGTCATAAATTAATGTTTCAAAAAAACATTAGTGACTCTCTTTCTAAGCCTGTCATCATTTCCTGTTTTTGTAATTGAATTTGCTGATAGTCCCCCAATGCCCATTGCCAAAAACTTCGTTGACCATCACCAAAAATATTGACCTAATGATGATAGTCACTGACTATCATTGAATATATTTACTATCACATACCCAAACTCTAGACATTTTATGTTATGCATAAAACATTATGTTTTATTTTTACTATAAATTTTTATGACTATTGACCAAGTGGGGTCATGAATGACCGTAATTAATTACTTTGAATATTTTATTATAAATAAATAAAAGTGGAGACAAACATCCAAAGGAGACTGTTGAATGAGTGTTCACTGACCCACTAGGAGGAATGGACTCGGGTGGAGAGCAAACTGACACTTGGTAGCATCCTCAACTCACTTCTAACTGTTGTAGGGGGAAACTTCCCTACTTTTATGGTCATGTTCCCCAAGAAAGTGGAACTGAGCAGGTGGCTCATTTACTGAAATAAACTGATCAAAAGACCTAGGCATGCTACTTATCTACCCATCCAATTCAGCAGGAGGCTGTTCATTCTTGCCTTGTGATAATTTCTGAGCACAAGAGATTTGATGAGGGGAAAGTTAGAAGTGATTGAGTGAACTAAGATTGCATTTTGAACTAGTGCAGCCACATTGTTGAGTTCAATATTGCTAAAAGAAGGAAGTACTACTACTGAGTTGTAAGAGAATTTATTCCATTACTCCACACAGCATCTTCGTCTCGGTGGTTCAGTGAACAGGCTCGGGGGTCCTAAGGCAAGTAACTTGGCTGTCTTCAGGAGTTGGTTGGGTGGAATGGGCTCCTTTGGCTATTTGTTTCTTCTACAGTTATCAGGTTCATTTGTGTTATCTTATTTATTGCTGTCAAGTTAATACTAGAAGCATGATTACTTATGTTATCAGTTGTTGAATTAACTCTTAAGTATTATGTACTGGAAATGAATGATTTATTTCTGCAAATTATCTTTCTGAAAAATCACACATCTGTTAGGTTTAATGTTTTCGAAGATGTATGAATTATTTATGAATAATAGAATAAAATATCTTCCCTGCATTTTTCCACACATTGTTTATAAATGACGTACTCTAGTATAGGGAAGATAGAGTTAAAATAGATTTGAAATTGTGGTACTATAAATAGATTTCAAAGTGTGGAATGTATAAACAAATCTATTTTATTTCAGTATAAACACATTGTTCCTTTCAGATAATTGCTAACTAGGAAACTTAAATATTTATACATTTAGTATAGTCACAAAAAAACCAACATATGCATTCAAATGATCTCATACATTAACATTTATATTCTGTCTATAGTAATACATTATCAAAATCAAATAAATTTACTTTCTAAGTATTGTATCTCGTTTTTTTTCCATTTTAGTATTTCGCATAAATATTCTCATATTGCATTGTACTTTTCAAGAAAACCTCTATAAGTTAAAACAATAACTTAAAGCTTCAAACACCGAATTCATAGTGCTAATTTTAACCAAAACAAAGTTTAGTATCACAGCAGAGGAATAATAATTTCATATTATCTTTAGACAAACATATGCTTGGGCATTTTACCCTCGACAGAGTCACAACCAGCTTACGGTTCGGGTTGTTAACAAAATCGGAGTAGTTTAAACATAGTATCGGGCTTAGCCCTTATTTCATTTTCACACAGACTCAACATTAACCTGGAGATGTCGACCGCATACTGTTGGTTGTGTATCAACTTTCCTTTTGCAAAACCAAAAATCGACTTAAAAATTGCCATTTAATTACACTTCGAAATAATCGAAAACAGATCCGAGACGAAGGTAAAAAATCTCAAACAACAATTTAAAACATTATAGTTTTCCACAGACATTCTTCAAAAACATTTTCGAATTAAGTCGAATTTTAACACAGAATTTTCATTTTATTGACAACGTTAAAATAAGTCCTTGAACTTAAAATTCCAAACAGTAAACTGTAACAGTAACCGAAACAAAACATTTTGAAATGATGCGAGCTACAGCTCAAGGGGAAAAGCCCTCATAAACAAAAGCCTTACGGCTTCAAAGTTTGACATTACAACCAACTGAACAAACCAAAACACATATTTCATTTAAATTGGAAACATTTTATTCCAAGGAAATCATTAAAATTGAGTTTTTTAGTTATTTTGGGATTCTAGATCCACTATTTAATTCCAAATTTAATGAAACATGTGTTCCAAGCCTTACGCCTTTGAATCTTGGTGAAAACACAAACAAAAAAAACCATTCGTAACTGTTGGAAAACCCTTGGAGGATGTCACTGAGGCTTACTGTATATCAAAGTATCCCCTTTTCTTTACAGGCGAACCTCAACACCTTGTTCTAGAAGCAAAACCTGACAAACAATGCATTTGAACGTAGGGTTAAAACTGGAACCAAACATTTAAACAAAAAAATCTTGGTCAAAACAATTTGATAAAAAGAAATAAAGAAAACACGAATGTAAGTCAGTACATTACCTGATTTTTTTATATATACTGGCTTCTTCCATGCATACTGTATGTGCCCGGAGCACTGCATCAAAGCTCCAACAAGAAGCCCAAAACCCGGATCATTTGCAAATTGCCGAAGCACTCTGAACACTCAACTGATGCAAATGCTCATAAATTTAACCGATGGGTTCCACAATGTTTCACCCATAAAAACTACAAAATGAAAACACTGCAAACCATCGAAATACCAGCTAAAACCCTACTATCCACCGGTCGCAGTATCAAAACCCGATGGTATTACATTTCACTATTAGCCCTGTACATCTCACTCTCTTTTACAACACTCTCTTGAATAGTTGCAGGTAGTTGGTCACGCCATCGAAACCCTGGCAGGCAGAAGCAAAATATAGTTATAAGCCCTGAGAACCGGAGAGCCTGTCGGCCTCCTTCCCCACTCTCTCATGCAAATGAATGCTACAGACACAATCTCGACAGTGGTATACTTTGGAAAGTTAGGTTTATCCCAAAGCCCGAGGACACCACAAGATCAACGACAAAGATCCAGTCACCAAGGCACATAGTGCTATGACCACCAACTGCATTAAATTGCAATAAACACCAAAGACACCAACGTCGAGTTGACTTGCTAACATAGCGATCCAGCTAGGACTCTACTATACCAAGCCATGCACATCTCAGCGAGTTTACTCTACCCAGTTAACGGTCACCACCTT
The DNA here is from genome assembly GCA_027924585.1 of Larix kaempferi. Classification (NCBI taxonomy): domain Eukaryota; kingdom Viridiplantae; phylum Streptophyta; class Pinopsida; order Pinales; family Pinaceae; genus Larix; species Larix kaempferi. Next base: position 5,687,831 of record BSBM01000756.1, read on the forward strand.
ACCTCCTTTTTTATTCTCGTAATGTTTGCCACAAGAGCAGCCACCAAGAAATCCACTACGATAGCATTTATGGAAACATTAATATCACAGCTTTTGGTTCGAGTGCTTGCCAACACATACCCCATCACGAAGTCATTACATTGTTATATGCTAGTGGTAAGTTAGGGTTAGGGTAGGTAATTCATGATATTATATACATCGTATTATGAATTAAGTCCACGCCTATAAGATCATACTTTTAACCTATTGCATATAGTTTCATGCATTATAGTTTATGCATATAATTTCCATACCTTCGGTTAGGTTATTATATATATCGTTCATACATATAGTTTCGTGCAATTGGTTTATTTTGTATAGTTTATACATTTGATCACTACATATAGTCTATGCATATAAGTGTAAAATTTATGTAGCACATTTATATCTAGGGTAATTAAAATGTATTACAAATGCATTCTCTATGGTTTGGAGAAAATATAGATAATGTAATACTTTGATTATCCCATAGTCCGGCTAATGGTATGTATTGGAAATATATGTACATCGTTATAGTTTCCAATAGAGTAGGTTGTTAATTGAATTGAAATAGTTAAACAATTAATTCTATAGCTAAACAACATATACAGAGTTAACTGAGCCAATGCCATTAAATACCTGAGAAGTTGTAGAGCAGATAATTACTCTAAAAACATTCATGCTTAAATCTTAGAAACCAACTCTGTACAACAAGTAATATATGGATACGCTTCATGCTTCAATTGAAAAATTCTATCTTACCTGCACTTTGCAAATAGAATTCAGGAGCGTTAGCTAAGTAAGCCTCGGGGCTATTCAAGGACCCCTTCATTACATTAAGACAAGCAGTTAGTATCTAGAATCAATTTTACAACTAGAACAAAAGTGACGATAGGTAAACAAAAAAGTGAGTACATATTGTAAGCTTTTGAAATATTTAACATCCTGACGTTGTTGATGAAATTGATGTTACGACATTTTAAGACAGTTATTAAGTTAACAGCTGTTACAATTTTGCTATGATTCATAAGTAATCTAAACTTTTAATCATCAACAACAGATTATAGAAGTTGTTATCATTAAGTCACTTTGGTTAATATCTAGTTTTGTTTAAGGTTATCATTTTAATACTTCTGCACAACGAACACACGCAGTTAATGCTACTTGAAAAATTTTAAATTTTAGTGAAATTTAGGGGATGTTACATGTGGTATTAGAGCGCAAGTTCAAATACTAGGCCTAAAGTGGCTCATTCGCGCAAATGAAAATTTATAATAGAATTACAAATTACTGATTTAATTTATTTTGTTACCAGTTTTAGCATTTTATAAATTGAGTCTACATGTATGGAAGGACAAACGGAGTCGGCTGAGGACAGGTCCCTTAATAACTAACATAATAATAATAATGAACAAGGACACATTAATGCAGAAAATCTATTTGTTGAATTGAATGATAATTCATCTGAATTATTAATGATAGTGAAAGATTTAAAAATTGAGATAAAAACTGTTAAGGAAGAAAACGAACAGATTCTGAAAGCTCAAGAGGAGCTGAATCAAATCCTGCTGGATAATTTTCATAAAAATGATCAAGATAAGAAAACAGAAAATAATGTTGAATCTGGAACTATGTCCTACCAACGTAATGATAAAAAGGTAAAATTGACTAATTATGACAACAGTTCATCTTCTGAAGTTGATGCAAGGGCATACAGGAAAAAGCATAAGTACAGGCCCTACAAAGAAATTTTTAGCGAGTTTAAAAAGATCAAACCACCAACTTTTAACGGAGAAACGGAAAAGTGCGAGACAGCTGAAGCATGGTTGTCCGGTATGAATAAGTATTTCCAGATTTATAATTACTCAAGTCATTTAAAAACTAAAATGGAAATTTATAACTTAACTGGAAAAGCAAACATCTGGTGGCAAGATCTGAAACGAGTTAAAGGTTTAAAAGAGAAAAGTGTAAATTGGAGTAATTTTAAGAAATATTTTAAAAGAAAATTTCTGTCAGAACAGTATTATGAGGAACGAGCTAAAGAGTTTTATGAGTTAAAACTAGGTTCCATGGATATGAGAGAGTTGTGCAACAAGTTTCTTAATTTATTAAGGTATGTGCCTTATTTCGTTGAAGAAAAGCCTAAGGTACAGAGGTTTCTGAGCTGCTTGCCTGCTCACATAAAAGACAGGATTGAATATGATAGTTCTTGAACTCTTAAAGAGGCCATGAGAAAGGCGAACATCTATTATGAATAGAATAAGAGAAGAGAAGGCATACCAAGCTGGAAAGCAAAAAGGCCTAACAACTTTGAGCAAAGGAAGAAGCAATTTTCGTTTAATTGTAATTTTGGGAATAATAATTCACATAATTACTCTAACAGAAAATTTCCAGGAAATAATGCAACAAGTAATACACAGTCAAAATTTACAACTGCAAGGAACAGTGATCCACCTAAGAATTTTGTTAAAAATAATGAACAGAAAGAACCTATTAAATTTTGGGACTGTCAGGGACCTCACTATGCGTCAAACTGTCCACTCAGAAAGAAGGCTGTCAACAACATCCATACTATACAGGAGGAGGCTACTGTTGGTGACTTAGCAAGAGAGATGCCCAGGATAAATGCAACTTTGGAGAACAGACAAGCTGATCATCAAACTTCCATGGTGGAAGTGGAAGGTATGCTGAAAAATAAACCTATTTCTATTTTGATTGATCCAGGTGCAAGTCTTAGCTATATTTCACCTGATTTAGTTAAATGTCGCAATTTGAAAGTAGATAAGTTTGATAAATCATGGTTGGTTCAATTAGCTACTGGCACGAAAAGAAAGGTGACTGATTATGTAAAAGAATGTGAATTAATGATGAATCAGTTTAGGACTCATGTTAAGTTGAATGTGTTACCTTTAGGTTCTTATGACGTTCTGATTGTAATGGATTGGTTAGAAAAGCATAGAGTTGTATTAAATTGCTTTGAAAAGACTTTTACTTGTTTGAATGATGCATTTAAAACTGTAATGGTAAAAGGGATTCCTAGAAAGATAGCTGTTGGGAAAATTTCTGCATTACAAGTTAAGAAAGCTGTTAGAAAAGGGTGTAAGCTGGTTGCGGTAAATGTAATTAATAATAAACAGTCCACTAATGAAGATAAGTTAAAGCTGGAAGATATACCCATTCTTAAGGAATTTTCTGATGTATTCCCGGAAGAAATTCCAGGACTACCTCCGAAAATGGAACTCGATTTCACCATTGAGTTAGTACCAGGAGCGGTACCCAACTCAAAGACTCCTTACAGAATGAATATTCTAGAGCTTAATGAACTTAAGTAACAGCTTAAAGAATTGATTGATAAAAACTATATAAGACTCAGTGTGTCTCCATGGGGAGCATCTGTAATTTTTGTTAAAAAGAAAGACGGAACTATGCGTTTATGCATAGACTACCATCAGTTAAATAAGATGACTATAAAGAACAAATATGCCCCACATTGATGATCTGTTTGATCAACTACGCGGTGCAATGATATTCTATAAAATAGATTTAAGGTCGGGGTACCACCAAGTTAGAATTAAAGATGAGGACATCTTTAAGACTGCGTTTAGGACTCGCTATGGACACTACAAGTTCATGGTTATGCCCTTTGGGCTGACCAACGCTCCAGCAGTATTCATGTGTCTAATGAACAACGTATTACATAAGTACTTGGATAAATTTGTAGTGGTTTTTATCGATGACATTCTAATTTATTCTAAGACGAAAGAAGAGCATGGCGAACATGTAAAGATAATTTTACAATTGTTAAGGGAACACCAACTTTACGGTAAGTTCAGCAAATGTGATTTTTATAAAGATAAAATACAGTACCTAGGGCATGTGATATCCAAGGATGGAATTGTAGACCTAGACAAGATAAAAGCAATTAATGAATGGCCTGCCCCGAAAGACGTAACTGGTGTGCGATCTTTTATGGGAGTTACAGGTTACTATCGTAAGTTTATCGAGGAATTTTCAAGAATAGCAAATCCTATAACATCTTTACAAAAGAAAGGTAAGAAATTTGTTTGGGATAAAAAATGTGAAGAAAGCTTTAAAAAACTAAAAGAATTATTAACAACAACACCTATTTTAAAAATTGTTGATCCCTACAAAGATTTCATAGTATGCACGGATGCATGCAATGAGGGACTTGGTGGGGTCTTAACACAAGAAGGTCACACTATTGCATATGAGTCTAGGAAGTTAAAGATTCATGAAAAGAACTATGCAACTTACGACTTATAATTGGCTGCTGTAATACATGCATTAAAAATGTGGCGACATCATTTAATTGGAAGAAAATTTATTTTAATGAATGATAATAAAGGATTAAAATATTTGTTGGATCAACTGAATCTGAACGCAAGGCAAGCTAGGTGGCTAGCTTTCCTTAGCGAATACGATTTCGAGATTCAACACATTAAAGGAAAGGAAAACAAGGTTGCTGATGCCTGAAGCAGAAATGCTAGGCTGAATTTTGTTTTAGCAATCAGTACTTATAAAACTGATCTGGAAAATCAGATTAAGGAAATAATTGGAATGGATGAAAAATATCAGAATTTACTTAATAAAATTGCTGAAGATAATGCTGAAAATTCTATAGCAGATTTCAGAATTGATGAAAGAGGGTTACTGCTGTATAAAACAAACTTTATGTGCCTAATGTTGCTGAAATTAAGTTGCTGATTTTAAATGAATTGCATAAAAGTCCATACTCAGCAAACCCTTGTTACCAGAAGATGATAACTATGTTGAGAAAAGATTATTTTTGGCCATGTATGAAAAGTGAAGTAGCTGAATATATTGCTAGGTGTATAGAGTGTCAGCAAGTAAAGGTTGAACACAGACACCCAGCTGGATTATTGCAGCCACTACCTATTACAGATTGGAAGTGGGACATAATTAGTATTGATTTTATTACTGGTTTACCTAAAAATCAGAAACAAAATAGTTCCATAATGCTGGTTGTGGATAAGCTCAGCAAAGCAGCCCACTTCATACCTGTTAAGACAACTTACAAAGCTGCTAACATTGCTGAAATTTCTATGAAGTAGATTTTTTGTTTGCATGGTATTCCGAAAGTTATAATTTCTGATAGAGACTCGAAGTTTACAGGAAATTTATGGAAATCTTTATTTAAAGGTTTAGATACTACTTTAAATTCTAGTACATCATTTCACCCACAAACAGATGGGTAGATTGAAAGAGTTAATCAAATTCTTGGACATGTTAAGATTGTATGTTAAAGATCAGCCAAGTAAATGGGAGGATTATTTACATCTTGCTGAATTTGCTTATAATAACCATTACCAAGCTTTAGCAAAGCTTAGTCCCTTTGAAATTTTATATGGAAGAAAGTGTAATACTCCTATTTCTTGGAGTAATCCAGTTGATAGGTTAATGCTAGAACCTGATTTGTTAAGAGAAATGGAACTAACCATGAAATAGGTTCAAGGCAATTTGAAAATTGCACAAGATAGACAGAAAAGTCATGCAGATCTAAAAAGAACTTAGAAAGAGTTTCAGGTTGGTCAACATGTGTTCCTCAAGGTAAAACCTAAGAAGAGTTCCCTAAGATTGGGAAGCTGTGCTAAACTAGCACCAAGGTATTGTGGACCTTCTGAAATCTTGTCCAGGGTAGGATCAGTGGCATATCAATTGGCATTGCCATCGAATCTTAAAGTACATAATGTATTTCACATCTCTCTTTTGAAAAAGTATGTGCATGATGCTACTCATGTGATAAATTGGAATGATGTACAGGTGGAACCAGAAGGAGATTTTCTGGTGGAATCAGACTGTATCCTCGACAAGAGGAAAATTTTGCTTCGTAATCGTACCATTGGACAGGTTAAGGTGTAATGCAAGCACCTTAGTCTGGACGAAGCAACTTGGGAATTAAAAAGTAGTATGCAGGTGGCATATCCAATGCTGTTCCAGGAGGAACAAGAGGATGATGAATAAAGTAACATTGAGGACGATGTTGAACTTAAGAGGGGGTGTTTGTCACATACCCAAACTCTAGACATTTTATGTTATGTAGAAAACATTATGTTTTATTTTTATTGTAAATTTTTATGACTATTGACTAAGTGGGGTCATGGATTAATGTAATTAATTACTTTGAATATTTTATTATAAATAAATAAAAGTGGAGACAAACATCCAAAGGAGACTGTTGAATGAGTGTTCACTGAACCACTAGGAGGAATGGACTGGGGTGGAGAGCAAACTGACACTTGGTAGCATCCTCAACTCACTTCTAACTGTTGCATGGGGCAACTTCCCTAATTTTATGGTCATGTTCCCCAAGAAAGAGGAACTAAGCAGGTGGCCCATTTACTGAAATAAACTGACCAAAAGACCTAGGCATGCTACTTATCTACCCATCGAATTCAATAGGAGGCTGTTCATTCTTACCTTGTGATAATTTCTGAGCATAAGAGATTTGATGAGGGGAATGTTAGAAGTGATTGAGTAAAATAAGACTGCATTCTGAACTAGTTTAGCCACATTGCTGAGTTCAATATTGCTAAAAGCAGGAAGTACTACTGTTGAGTGCTATTGCTGAGTTGCAAGGGAATTTATTCCATTACTCCACACAACATCTTCGTCCTGGTGGTTTAGTGAACAGGCTCGAGGGTCCTAAGGCAAGTAAATTGGCTGTCTTCAGGAGTTGGTGAGTGGAGCGGGCTCCTTTGGTTGTTTGTTTCTTCTACAGTTATCAGGTTCATTTGTGTTATTTATTGCTGTCAAGTTAATACTAGAAGCCTGATTGCTTATGTTATCAGCTGTTGAATTAAGTCTTAAGTATTATGTACTGGAAATGAATGATTTATTTCTGCAAATTATCTTCCTGAAAAATCACACATCTGTTAGGTTTAATGTTTTCGAAGATGTATGAATTATTTCTGAATAATAGAATAAAATCTCTTCCCCGCATTTTTCCACACATTGTTTATAAATCCCGTACTCTAGTATAGGGAAGATAGAGTTAAAATAGATTTGAAATTGTAGTACTGTAAATAGATTTCAAAGTGTGGAATGTATAAACAAATCTATTTTATTTCAGTATAAACACATTGTTCCTTTCATATAATTGCTAACTAGGAAACTTAAATATTTATACATTTACTATAGTCACAGAAAAACCAACATATGCATTCGAATGATCTCATACATTAACGTTTATATTTTGTCTATAGTAATACATTATCAAAATCAAATAAATTTACTTTCTAAGTATTGTATCTCGTCTCTTTTTCCATTTTAGTATTTCGCATAAATATTCTCATATTGAATTGTACTTTTCAAGAAAGCCTCTATAAGTTAAAACAATAACTTAAAGCTTCAAACAAAAAGTTTAGTATCACAGTAGAGGAATAATAATTTCATATTATCTTTAGATAAACATATGCTTGCGCATTTTACCCTCGACAGAGTCACAACCAACTTACGGTTCGGGTTGTTAACAAAACCGGAGTAGTTTAAACATAGTATCGAGCTTAGCCCTTATTTCATTTTCACACAGACTCAACATTATCCTAGAGATGTCGACCGCATACTGTTGGTTGTGTATCAACTTTCCTTTTGCAAAATGAAAAATCGACTTAAAAATTGCCATTTAATTACACTTCGAAATAATCGAAAACAGAGCCGAGATGAAGGTCAAAAACCTCAAACAACAATTTAAAACATTATAGTTTTCCACATACATTCTTCAAAAACATTTTTGAATTAAGTCAAAATTTAACACATAATTTTTATTTTATTGACAACGTTCAAATAAGTCCTTGAACTTAAAACTCCAAACAGTAAACTGTAATAGTAACTGAAACAAAACATTTTGAAATGATGCGAGCTACAACTCAAGGGGCAAAGCCCTCATAAACAAAAGCCTTACGAATTCAAATTTTGACATTACAACCAACTGAACAAACCAAGCCTTACGCCTTTGAACCTTGGCGAAAACACAAACAAGCAAAACCATTCGTAATTGTTGGAAAACCCTTGGAGGACGTCACCGAGGCTTACCGTATATCAAAGTATCCCTTTTTCTTTATAGGCGAACCTCAACACCTTTTTCCAGAAGCAAAACCTGACAAACAATGCATTTGAACGTAGGGTTAAAACTGGAACCAAACATTTAAACAAAAAAATCTTGGTCAAAACAACTTGATAAAAAGAAATGAAGAAAACGCGAATGTAAGTCAGTACATTACCTGATTTTTTTTATATATACCAGCTTCTTCCACGCATACTGTATGTGCCCGGAGCACTGCATCGAAACTCCAACAAGAATCCCAAAACGCGGATCATTTTCAAATTGCCGAAGCACTCTGAACACTCAACTAATGCAAATGCTCATAAAGTTAACCGATGGGTTCCACATTGTTTCACCCATAAAAACTACAAATTGAAAACACTGCAAACCATCGAAACACCAACTAAAACCCTACTATCCACTAGTCACAGTATCAAAACCCGATGGTATTACATTTCAGTATTAACCCTGTACATCTCCCTCTCTTTTACAACACTCTCTTAACTAGTTGTAGGTAGTTGGTCATGCCATCAAAACCCTAGTAGGTAGAAGCAAAATATAGTTACAAACCCTGAGAACCGAAGAGCCTGTCAGCCTCCTTCCCCACTCTCTCATGCAAATGAATGCTACAGACACAATGTCGATGGTGGTATACTTTGGAAAGTTAGGATTTATCCCAAAGCCCGAGGACACGACAAGATCAATGGAGAAGATCCAGCCACCAAGGCACACAATGCTACAACCACCAACTGCATTAAATTGCAATAAAAACCAAAGACACCAACGTCGAATTGACCTGCTAACATAGCGGTCCATCTAGGACTCTACTATACCAAGCCATGCATAGCTCGGCGAGTTTACTCTACCCAGTTAATGGTCACCACCTTACCTCCTTTGTTATTCTCGTAATGTTTTCCACGAGAGAAGCCACCAAGAAATCCACTACGACAACATTTATGGAAACATTAATATCACAACTTTTGGTTCGAGTGCTTGCCAACACATACCCCATCACGAAGTCATTACATTGTTATATGCTAGTGGTAAGTTAGGGTTAGGGTAGGTAATTCATGGTATTATATACATCGTATTATGAATTAAGTCCATGCCTATAGCATCATACTTTTAACCTATTGCATATAGTTTCATGCATTATAGTTTATGCATATAGTTTTCATACCTTCGGTTAGGCGATTATATATATCGTTCATACATATAGTTTCGTGCAATTGGTTTATTTGTATAGTTTATACATTTGATCACTGCATATAGTCTATGCATATAAGTGTAAAATTTATGTAGCATATTTATATCTAGGGTAATTGAAATGTATTACAAATGCATTCTCTATAGTTTGGAGAAAATATAGATAATGTAATACTTTGATTATCCCATAGTCCGGCTAACAGTATGTATTGGAAATATATGTACATCGTTATAGTTTCCAATAGAGTAGGTTGTTAATTGAATTGAAACAGTTAAACAATTAATTCTATAGATAAACAACATATACAGAGTTAACTGAGCCAATGACATTAAATACTTGAGAAGTTGCAGAGCAGATAATTACTCTAAAAACATTCATGCTTAAATCTTAGAAACTAACTCTGTACAACAAGTAATATATGGATACGCCTCATGCTTCAATTGAAAAATTCTGTCTTACCTGCACTCTGCAAATAGAATTCAAGAGCATTAGCTAGCGATAGCTAAGTAAGCCTTGGGGCTATTCAAGGACCCCTTCATTACATTAAGACAAGCAGTTAGTCTCTAGAATCAATTTTACAACTAGAACAAAAGTGATGATAGGTAAACGAAAAAGTGGGTACATATTGTAAGCTTTTGAAATATTTAACATCCTGACATTGTTGACGAAATTGATGTTACGACATTTTAAGACAGTTATTAAGTTAACAGCTGTTGCAATTTTGCTATGATTCATAAGTAATCTAAACTTTCAATCATCAATGACATATTATAGAAGTTGTTATCATTAAGTCACTTTGGTTAATATCTAGTTTTGTTTAAGGTTATCATTTTAATACTTCTGCACAACAATCACAAGCAATTAATGCTACTTGAAAATTTTTAAATTTTAGTGAAATTTAGGTGATGTTACATTTACCATCACTAAAGATCTTGAACTTCACCCTTAAATGAAAGGCCTAACCCCAAATGAAGTAACATATACTACCATGATTAATGGACGTTGTAAAGGAAGCAAATTTGTCATTGCTCTTGCATAAGGAGAACATATGAAATAAAATGGTTGTGAACCAAATATTCATGCTTACAATGCTTTGATGAATGGATTTTGAAAGGAAAATTAGGTATCTAAGGCAGAAAAAATTGTTTGAAAACTTTCTAGAGGGGAGCTTAGTTCCCATTGTGCTTAGTTACATAGACCCAATTGATGGATTTTGCAAAGCAGGTGCAGTGGATCATGCATTTAGAGTCCTTGATGAAATGGTGTGTTGGGGTTGTGAGCCAAATATTCACACCTATATATAATGCACTATTTCAAGTCCTTTGCAAATAAGGGAAGTTAGAGGAAGCATAATGACTTCTTGAAAAAATAGAGGAAAAAAGATTGAAAGATGATCAAGTGACGTATAACTCTCATATTGATAGAAATATCAAATTAGATAGAGTTGATCATGCTTTTGATATTATGAGAAAGATTATAAGGAATGAATTCCATCCTCATTATCAAACTTACAGTGTACTTATGATGGAATTCTTCGTGAAAGTAAGATGTGGGAGGTAAAATTGATTGCTTCCAAAGAGTCAATTAGTGATTCATATCTTGAAGAAATACTCTCAATATTGATATTACTTTGAGTCTTTTGGGAAGAATGGTAGAAAAGGATTTCCATCCTACTATAGATACTTATAGTGAACCAATAGTTGGACTATGCAAGGAGGCATGCAATTGCATGAGGTGGACCAATTGGTAAAAATAATGTTACTGAGAGGCTTGATTCCTCATAAAGAAATATACAACTCTCTTACTATGGGGTATTGCAAACATGAAAAATATGAGCATGCCCTAGATCTTTTACATTTAATGCATGAAAATGGATTTGAACCTACTATATCGATATATAATGCAATAATTCCAGGCCTATATAGAGATGTTAAAATAGAATAAGCAAACAGATTGTTTGATAGTGCTATTTCTAGCTTTTTTAGTCTAGATGAAATTAATTGGACCATACTTACTGATGGATTTTACAAACAATGTGAATTTGATGCATGTATGAAACTGCTCCACAAGATGGAGGAGAAAGGATGTGAACCTAGTGTTCAAACATATTCTGCATTAATCAAAGAAATTCTTGAAGAAGATAAACCATTGGAAGCAAAATCACATGCAAAATAATATTATGGGGAACGGATATTTTGTTATGGAAGAAGCTCTTTTGTGTTGATTTTGTCAAAATTTTAATGATATTTTGTGAAAGAAAAAGGTGCATTGATGAGACAATTCAGTTGTTATGGGATGCAGGGTTGTTTATCCAAAAACATACATCTATAAAATGCATTATCAAATTGTTGCCAAGAAATATAATATTAAGAGGGAAGTACATAGGTAGGAAAACTGGCAAAAGACACTTGCAGTAGGTGATAATAAGAAAAATCCTGCTACCTCCCTTATCACGTCTGATAAGAAAGATAGGAAGATGCTCAATGCAGTTCAAGTTGGGCTTAAACTGCATAGTTCATTATCAACATCTAGATCCAACAATATGAGGTCTGTGCTAAAGATAAAGAATCATACAAACCATTTTGAGGACCTCTTGAGGTATGATGTTTTTGGTGCAGCGCCTACAAGCCATTTTGAGAACCATTTAGTTGAAGATAATAAAGAGATATTTTAAAAGTTCATTAGAGTGAAAGCAATATTCATAATGATGGGATAACATTATCATTTTTTCTTCTTATCTTGAAGAAAATGGGACACAATCACCATATACCATGTGTGAAAAGCAGTTTGGTAAAGCATGGAAAAATGAATTAGAGTTTCAAGGTTACTTCCTGAAAGTGATCTCCTAGATAAGATAAAAATGGTGACAAATAATAGTGTTAGCAAATTCGAATCTTTTAAACATGGAAACACTCAAGTCAACATTTAGATTTCAAATTGTAAAGAAATTTCGAAGGGTGAAAAATATTTTGAAAATATTAATGAAAACTCTATTCCTATTGACAAAGATCATGTGATTTCTACTTTTGTGACTAAAGACATTGGACTTACGGTAGTTCCAAAAAATTTACATTAGAATTCCATTATGAAGAAGAAAATAAAGCTATTAAAGAAATATAATTCAGGGTTATCAACACTACCATAGAGATCTAATGATCAAATAAAGATAAAAAATTTCATTGAAGAAGAAAATGTTCTTGAATTATTATAAGGAGTATATCATTATCAGGAGTAGATTATTATCAGGAGTAAGACATAAATCAAGGAAATGAAACATAAAATTAACTTTGATGAACTTTTGCATTTGGTAAAAAGGAGAAAACATTCTTGAATTATTATAAGGAGTATATCATTATCAGGAGTAGATTATTATCAGGAGCAAGACATAAATCAAGGAAATGAAACATAAAATTAACTTTGATGAACATTTGCATTTGGTAAAAAGGGAAAGAATTGAAGTTGAAGATGAAACCAATAAAAAAGTAGAAGGCTTGAATAAAGAAGGAATAATAAATGCTGTTAAAAATAATGGAGAAAATATGGCTGCATATAATGCTTTGTGTTAAATGAATGCCATTTGAGAACTAATAACATCTCAATCTCTATTAGTCTTGAAATTGAAGGAGATTTTCCACAAGGGAATACGTCTTCAATTTTCATGGAAAGGCATTTGTGTTTTCCACCACAGTTTGATAAATATTGTTTGAGAAGCAGGGCCTACCAAGTGATGAGGATTCCCTTACTCCCTCTAAATGATATCACCAAGCTCGGGAAGCTATGTCTGCAAGTGTTGTAGAGTTTGTATCTACTTTAGTGGAACCAATGACAACTAGTGTGACTAGACAGGATGTTGCATACAATATTTCTATAGATGATAAACCTTACACTAAATGATTTGACAATGACAAGACTCATCAGTTAAGGGAAATGAAAAATTTGTCAAAGTAGGCACAATGATTAAAAAATAAGCAACATAAACAAGAGGTAGCAAGAAATCCATGGTGTATTCAGATTCATATCAATCCTTTATGATATTTTCTTCAGAACTTGCAAAATGGGTAGAGGAGAAGTAGATGGATCCATAGTTTGAAGATTCAACATCTTATAACCACATGGATAAATGGAAGATTGTAGATAAGGATGAGAGGAGTGCACATGCTAAAATGTGTACTAAATCATCGTTGAATAATCATAAAGTGGAAGAACAAAAGCTACACAACGTGACTACACCAGTGCTGCCTTCTCCAAAGAAGAAATATGGCTCAAATTTTGATTCAAGACAAGCTAATTCAATTAGCACACATCCAATAAAGTATTATGTTATAGAAAAGGGTGAGGCTGACCAATATGAAAATAGGTTGAAGAGTATAAGGGTGAATAAATCTTGTGTGACCCTAGCCAACAAAAATAGTAGAGGCCTTAAGAAAGATCATGGTCAGTCTTTCTCATAGAAGATTAATGAAGGGCACTTAGCTAAGTATTTGGTTGTTCTCAAGCATGCACAAGTTTAACCTATAATATATAGCAATGAACCTTCAAAAACAGGTGATAGGTTCTTTAAAATTTAAGGTGAAGATAAATGGTACCACATCAATGGAATTGGATGGTGTATCACAATCTATAGATTTGCACTTGGAAAAATAAAACAAGCTTAGACAAGTGTATGGTGCTGCGGGAAGTAAAATTTATAACTATATTAGACAACTATGAAGTATCTTGTAGCAACTGCATAGGCGAAGCCTCCTAACCCAAGCTCAAGATGAATCTTGACAACAGAGTGGTTTAATTTCCATCGAGATCAAGAAACACTCAAGTTGAATATGGATGAACCAACAAGAAATGATTTTGAATTTGATAAGAATTTTGAGGGATTTTTATTAATGGTTTATGATAAAAGAAAGCTTGTAAGTTCTCATGGAAAAGGGGAGATATCACCTATTCTCGAGAGCTAGAAAATGAGGCAATTGTTGTTTGTGGAGGTACATCCGAAATGTGTAGTAATAGTATGAAACCAAGTATAGGAGTTCATTATTCTTCATAGATTATGTGAAGAATTAAATTGGTTATGATTTTGGAGACACTTCCAAACTGAGTAGTAATAGTATGCAATAATTGAATATGAAACTACTTGGTGTAAACATTAAAGGGATTCAAAACTAAACTCTATGATTTTGGAAATGACATTTGTAGTAATTTTAGAGTTAAACACAGTTACACCTCATGATGGCATTCACAATTACATGGAATCAAAGTTAAATATTGATAGTTATAGTGTCGATACTCTTGGAGAAAGCATTGATAGTTTGTATCTAGAATACCATCGATCTTCTTGAATGCATGCACCCTATTCCTTTGAATATGAATTAGTATTAGATGAAATCAATTCTGTACTGCATTAATGCCATCCTTCGATTCCATGAATGTAGAGCCCCATTTTGTCATTGATTTTTTACATTGATTGTGACATTGTTATTTGAGGGCATTTGGTTGTGAATGACCCGATTAGGTGTGGATTCAAACCTAGATTCTATGCCGTCTTATTATTTTAGGGAATTTGGTTTCGAATGACCTAACCATGTGTGGAACTAGTATGTAATTATTAAAGACAATTGGTTGGAAACTGTCTATTGTGCTGATGATGATCAGTTTATGTGATTATGTTATGATTTCAATAGTGATCAAAATTCGATGTGATTTTGATATGATTTCGATAGTGATCAAAAGTTTATGTGAATAATGAAATAATTTCGATAGTGATCAAATGTATATGTAAAAAATGAAATGATTCCGATGGTGATCGAATGTTTAAATTTGCATATGATTATGTTTAACATGTACTCTAATGTGTTTTCAAGTGTGACCAGAAAGATAGGTACATGTGACACATGGTTGTGTCGATATCCCACGGACTTTGGATTGAGTTGGGTGTCCATGATAGGTTATGTGAATATGATTTATAATTGTATATTATGATTTTTCTTTAATAGATTTTATAAGTGTGGTGTTTCACATACAAGTGTTGGATTGTGATTGCCAATTGGTCCACATCAGGTAACAAAGATGAATTAAGATATGATGTAAGACTAAAATTTTCCACATAATGAGTTGGGAAAGAGCGAGAGAGTCTCTTTCTTATTAGATGCATGTTTCCACGAGGGTAGGACACATATTTGGTCACTCGTGAGGAACTTATTGGATGGCACACAATGAGGACATAAACTTATTCTCTAGCAACCACTAGTCCCTCAGCAGGGTCAATTGAACTAAGCTAATGAGGTCTCAGTCATCATACCAAATCCCCACCATGGGAATGTTGATGTATATGTAATTTCGGAATGTGTTTCATATATGTATATTGTACTCCTATAGAGATGGTATTATTCCTCTATACGGAAGTGTTTGTATTCCTATAGAGATGTTATTATTCCTCTATACGGAAGTGTCGTCATTTATATTGTAAGTGTCGTAACTTATACTTGATGGGTTATTAGACCACCTTGTTGGGGTTGGCCCTGTATAAGTCATGTGGGTCGAAGGGTTATTAGACCACCCTATTGGGGGTTGGCCATGTGGGTCAAAGGGTTATTAGACCACCCTATTGGGTGTCGGCCCAGTCAACATTATGTTATGTGGTTAAGTTAAGGCCGACCTAGTAAAGGTTATTAGGCAAGTCAATTCAAGTATAAATAGAGTGCGGGAGGCACTCTATTTCATCATTCTATTCTCTCACACACTCTCGAGAGAGTGGCTCGCTTGTGGAGCAGGAGAAGCTGCTTCTAGGAGATGTCTATCTCTTATGCTTGGGTTGTATCATTGCTCTATCTATCTTTGAAAAAGTTATTGGGTTTTTTCACCTTTATGGTTTTCCCCAAGTAAACTCCGTGTCTCTTGTGTGTTTGCATTATTGTGTCCATGATTGATATGCTGTACATGTTGTTCTCTTAGTTAATATCATAGATAATATTGAAGTAAATTCTGAAAAATAACATGGTATCAGAGCCAGCCTGAAAGAAGGCATGGTATGGCATGTATGACACTTGTTGCACTTGCGAAGCTAGGGCTTGATATAGCAAAAACCAGTCATTGTATAACTTTCACTATACATACATTTCGGCAAGGTTTCAGGGTCTAAAAATCATACAGGGAGAAGCTAAGATCCTCATGTACCTTGTTTCCAAAGGAAAACTTCTAATTCATTGTACTTTGTGTTTTATGATCTGTACAATCTAGGGTTTCTACCTCTTCCAGATCTGAGTCATAAACAGGTGACCTAGGAAAAAAGGTCATAACTTGGGCTAGGAAGCTCCAAATGAAATTTCGTAAAAAGTGACATGTAGTGCATGGACTTTAATTTATCAGGTAACTTTTTTAGAGGAAAAAATGGAGCCAGTGACATGTGGAATGCCGTACAAGTTCGCTCTCCTATTTTATCCCATAAACATGTCACGTTGCAACACTTGGCATAACTCTCTCTTAGAGAATCCATTTGAGGTCAGACCTATGGGGTTGGAAAGATGACAGGTCAGAATATCACAGGAAAATTGTTTAGATCATGTGGATCGAAAATTTCGGAGTTACACCAGAAACAATAAGGTACATATTTATGTTAAAACATAATAATTTTTGAGCACCTTCATTCATGGCTTCCAGAATTTAGGGTTTCGGAGAAAGTTGGAATTTTTGTAATCGGAGACTACGGTTGAATGCTACTCATCAAAATCAAAATTTAGAGACTAAGATCAGAATTTTTGGTTGGGCAGAAGGTTGGGCTTGATCAGACCCTAGTTCGGGACTTTGATTGGAAAAGTGGAAAATTAGGGCTTCTGCAAAAATGGGAATTTTTGAAATCTGTGACCACGGCTGGAAGCTCCTCAGAAAACTAGAAGCTTAGAGCTTTGGATCGAACCTTTTGTTTGGGCAGAAGGGTGGGCTTTATCAAACCCTATTTCGGGGTCATGTCTACTGAATCCAGAAGTTTCAAAGGCAAATTTGAGGGGTGAAACTTTGCAGTTTTCAAATTCTGAGTATACCAGCTTGATCAGCTCATCAAGGTGCATATTTATATCCTTTCAAAAGTTTGAAATTAAAATTTTGAATTTTTAGGGTTTCTCTGACAAACCCTTATCCAGCTCCAGATCCAGTTCCTGCAAATCAAGTGGATTGGGTTAATCCTAGAAGAGAATGGATTGGTCACCTGCATAAGTGAAGAAGTTCCTGTTTCAGAGGGAGATGAGGCTAAGGCCTTACATAAGAAGATTACAAGCAATCTAGACAGGTATGACTCATCCAGGTATGTTTTGAGATTTGTTCATGATTAAGTTTATGGTATGCTTGTCTTCATGTTATTACAGTTAGCACAATCTTGATTAAATTTAGACTTGTCGTATCACCTTAATAAAATTATGAATGCATGATAGAAGATATTCATTGATTAGGGTGTTGACACTTATGATTGTACTAATGCATTATGGTGTTGTATGAGGTTTCCGCTAACATGAAAGGTACACCAAGAAAGACAAATCATGTTCTAGTTCAAGAACATATGATCATGATGACATGAGGACAAAGATTCATCCATTGTCATGAATCACTTAGAAGATCTATTTGCGAGGTATGTATAACTTGGTTCTATATTGGTTAACCTATGAGATATGCAGGTTACTAGCACAAGTCATTGAAGAGAACAAGAAGACATCATGTGGGTATGTTAGACATAACTAGCTAACATACCAATCCAGGTATGTTTTTCCTATATCAAGTTAGAATCCTACCTTGTGTTAAGATCCCTTATATAAGTATACTTGGTATGATTGGTTATGTTTATTCATAAAGTTAGAAATGTAAGTAATCAAGGGTTTATGCATTTTATGTCTCTTATCTTGATTGATGATTTAACTAACCAGAAGAGTCCTATGATCAAATAAGAATATGCATGAGTAAAAGAAGACTTCCCTGAAACCTTGAATATTAATGTTTATTATCTCTGTTTGAAATGATCATGACTATACATGTTTAAGATTATTGTGTTTTGATAGTATTAAGATTATACTAATGAATGTATGATTACGTATGAGACCTTGAGGATAACACAATGATGATACTAATAAGCATGCATAGTGATTAAGGATGGATATAAGTTCAAGGATAGGTAATCCAGGAAGCAAAGATCAAGAGGGAGCACACTCTAGTTGTTCCTGCAAGGAAGCAAAGATCAAGAGGGAGCACACTCCAGTTGTTCCTGCAAGGAAGCAAAGATCAAGAAGGAGCACACTTCAGTAGTTTCTGCAAGGATGTAGATATTCAAAGGGAGTTGACCACTTCTCACAATCCACATCAGAATGGAGTTGCAAAAAAGAAGCAAAGACTGAGAGGGAGTCAACCCAACAAACAAACAAAGATAAGTATTTGAATTATCATTCCTTGCATATTTTATTGTTTAAATAATACTGTTCAATAATGTATATACTCATGTTCCTAGAATTAGGTTGTGTATTATGCATATTAGAATAGTTGCATTGATGAACAGTATACTACTAATATACATGGGTAAGTGACCTATGGCACTATACAACATTCCATTGCTACTTATCTAGAATGAAACCTCTTTGCTGACATGTTGGGAGTTGTGCACACTCTTAACAATGTTCTGGTAGAGATTGGAAGGCATCTAGAAAGTTACGGGATATGGATAAATGTTGAATTGAAGCATTGGCTAAGATAATTGCATGACTGTATGACATATTTCTTTATGTGTAAGAATTTGTTTTGAAAACTATGAGATGTTTTCTAATCATGAAATTTAACTTGTTGTGTAGGAAAGATCATATACCATCACCTACAAAAGAAGGACTACAACATTTGTTCAGCAACAAATTTATTTATTGAAAATATTGAAGTTCCCAGGATCTGGGGAGAATGCCATGATCGAGGAGTACCATTCGATCATGAAGATGTTTGGGATGCAGTCCCAAGACCTAAAGGGGAGTCTGTAGTGACTTCCAAGAGGATCTACAAGATCAAGCATGCTGTAGGTGGTAGCATAGAGACTTTTGCTCCTGTAGCTAGATACACTTCCGTACTTGCTCTGGCTGTAGTGATGAAATGGAAGATACACCAGATGGATTTCAAGACAACTTTCTTGAATGGTGTAGTTGAAGAAAAAGTGTATGTGGAGCAGCCACT
The DNA here is from genome assembly GCA_027924585.1 of Larix kaempferi. Classification (NCBI taxonomy): domain Eukaryota; kingdom Viridiplantae; phylum Streptophyta; class Pinopsida; order Pinales; family Pinaceae; genus Larix; species Larix kaempferi. Next base: position 5,707,321 of record BSBM01000756.1, read on the forward strand.
TGGTTCTGAGACACAAGACAGGGATTCATATATGTGCAGAACTTGGTATGGTAGGATAGACAGCTTTCTATCCAGTTTGGGCTTTACCAAGAGTAAAGTAGATTCCAACCTTTACTACAAGGTTGAGGAAGGCAATCCAGTGATACTACTTTTGTATATGGATGACCTGTTTATTAAAGGTGAAGATAGATTGATTGCCGACATGCAGCAGAAGCTTGCTGCCGAGTTCGAGATGAAGAACTTGTGGATGATGCACTATTTTCTAGGTATGGAGGTGTGGCAGAGTGCAGATGGAATCTTCCTTGGACAAGGGAAGTATGTAGTAGATATCCTGAAGAGGTTCGGGATGATGGACTGCAAGGCCATGGCCACACCCATGGCATCAAACCTGAAGCTTCTGTGTGATGCTTCATCTGAGCTAGTTGATATCACTATCTATTGTTAGATGATTGGGTCCTTGATGTACCTGATGAACACGAGACCAAATATTTGCTTTGCGGTGAACACATTGATCCAGTTCCTTACGGATCCGAGGAGTGTTCACCTAGTTGCTGTAAAGCATATTCTGAGGTACCTGAAGGGTACAGTTGATTATGGGCTCAAGTATGATGCAAATCAAAAGTTTAACCTACAGGGTTATGTTGATTCAGATTGGGTAGGCAGTGCTGCAGATAGGAAGAGAACTTCTGGGTGGTGCTTCAGTATGGGATTAGGTGTGATCTCTTGGTTTAGCAGGAAGCAGTCATGTGTAGCACTGAGTACAGCCAAAGCAGAGTATGTTGCAGCTTGTTCGGCTAGTTGTGAGGCAGTATGGCTTCAGAAGCTACTGTCTGAGTTATTTGATCTACTACTGGAGGCTACTGGTATATTTTGTGACAACCAGAGTTGTGTGAAGCTGTCTAAGAACCCGGTGTTCCACGACAGGTCGAAACACATAGAGATCAAATATCACTATATTAGGGATATGGTGCAGAGAGGAGCAGTGAAGCTCCTGTATGTTGCGATAGATGAGCAGATTGAAGATGTATTGACGAAGCCACTAGCCAGAGTGAAGTTCGAGTACTTCAGAGAGAGGCTTGGTGTTCTTCAAATTGATGACACTTCGAGGAAGAAGTGATGGAGACATTTGCTGTAGCCATTCCTAGCATGGTGGAAGGGGGATCCTTCACATGGCTATGGATGTAAGTGCTGGATGATGAGCATCAGGACGATGCTCCAGTTACTGCTTTGTATATGCATCAGGATGATGCTGGATATGATCAGTTGGATCATTTATATGTATATGTATGTACGCATCATGTTGGATGCTGGATATGATCAATTGTATCATTTATATGTATTTGTATATGCATGATGTTGGATGCTTGGACCTTGTATCTGTATATGTATCAGGTGGATACTGTGTATGATCAGGTAGATCATGTATGTTGATATATATCAGGTGGATACATTGTGTGGATCATGTATCTATGTATGTATCAGGTGGATACATTGTATGATCAGGTGGATCATGTATGGTGATATGTATCAGGTAGATACTTGGTATGCATCACGTAGATGCATTGTATGATCAAGATGATCATGGATGACAAGCTTCAGGATGTTGCTCCAGATGACTTGCATCAGGACGATGCAGTGATGATGATCAGGATGATCATGTGTACATCATGATGATGTATGGTGAGTATTAAATTGATACTCTGTGGCCGTGGATAGGTTGTGCAAAGGAAATCCTAGATTTGTTTTAGGTCACATCCAGTATGAAAAAGGACTGGCACTATGTATCACATGTAAGACTTGGGAGATCCGATGGGTTGGGCTGTGTACCCGTAATAAGTCCTGGGATGCTCTTTCGAGGGTTTGTGATAGTGGGCCACATGTAAGACCTGGGAGATCTGATAGGTTGGGCTACGTGCCCATAATAAGTCTTGGGATGCTTTTTCGAGGGTTTGTGGTGGGCTGCTACATGTAAGACCTAGGAGATCCGATAGGTTGGGCTGTGTGCCCGTAATAAGTCCCGGGATGCTCTTTCGAGGGTTTGTAGCAGAGGTCACATGTAATTAGTCCTGGAGATCTTGTTGGTTGTGCTTAGGCACATAAATGTTCCTGGGATGTTCTTTAGAGTTATTGTCAGTTGTGCTATGCACATAAACGTTCCTGGGACACTCTTTTAAGGTTTTGTGACAGTCACATGTAATAAGTCCTGGAGATCTGGACAGGATGAAAAAGGACTCAAATGCTCTTTAGGGTTCTTGCTAGTCAAGAGACTCTTTTAAGTTTTGTGGTGCATGTAATAAGTCTTGAGGATTCCACAGTATGGCCAGTGATGATGAAGACCTGCAGGTGGTGGGCCTACATCCAGTATGAAAAAGGAATGGCTCTGTAGAACTTCCTATGACGAGTAGATTCAGAGATTGATTGAGATAGCAACAGTAGTGACGATGACGATGACTCGATGACGATTATCCAGTGACGATGATCCAGAGAAGAAGACTTGTGCTTGAAGACCTGTGTCAAGAAATACCTTCCTAGTTAAGAGGCAGTGTTGATGTATATGTAACTTTGGAATGTATTTCATATATGTATATTGTACTCCTATAGAGATGGTATTATTCCTCTATACAGAAGTGTTTGTATTCCTATAGAGATGTTATTATTCCTCTATACGGAAGTGTTTGTATTCCTATAGAGATGTTATTATTCCTCTATACGGAAGTGTCGTCATTTATATTGTAAGTGTTGTAACTTATACTTGATGGGTTACTAGACCACCTTGTTGGGGTCGGCCTTGTATAAGTCATGTGGGTCGAAGGGTTATTAGACCACCCTATTGGGGGTCAGCCATGTGGGTCAAAGGGTTATTAGACCACCCTATTGGGTGTCGGCCCAGTCAGCATTATGTTAAAGTTAAGGCCGACCTAGTAAAGGTTATTAGGCAAGTCAAGTCAAGTATAAATAGAGTTCGAGAGGCACTCTATTTCATCATTCTATTCTCTCACACACTCTCGGGAGAGTGGCGCACTTGTGGAGGAGGAGAAGCTGCTACTAGGAAATGTCTATCTCTTATGCTTGGGTTGTATCATTGCTTTATCTATCTTTGAGGAAGTTATTGGGGTTTTTCACCTTTATGGTTTTCCCCAAGTAAACTCTGTGTCTCTTGTGTGCTTGCATTATTGTGTCCATGATTGATATGTTGTAGATATGCTGTACATGTTGTTCTCTAAGTTAAGATCCTAGATCAGATTGAAGTAAATTCTGAAAAACTAATAGGGAAGAGTATCTGAATGGCACGTAGAGCATGAAACCCTTGATATCCCCATTGCAATGAGAATGTGATAGTTAATTAAAAATATTAAGTGGGTGAATATTTGAAGGGCATGCGCAAAGCATGGAACCCTTGATATTCCCACCGCAAATATAAATCAACCATTAAATAAAATTATTAATGGGGGGGGGAATAAAAGTACTCTAAAAAAAGATTAAAAATATTCTAGTGAATTATTGTGTGAAAAGAAATCCACAATTAATTATGAAATTTGTGAATAAAGAAAAGTGAGAAAATACAATTAGTAAACTGAAAATTAAAAAGATTGAAGAAATATTTAAATGAGGAAATCATGGAAACTCAACTAAAGTAAATATTAGTTAAAAATAAAACAATTAGAAAATATGAGAGAACTGAGACTGGGAGGGTGATTATTAAAATAAAAGAAATGAAATTATTCGAAAAAAAATGCATGGTGATGCATGGAATTTTTGAAAATTTATAAAAAGACGGAAAGAGCATGAGGATCTTATCTCTTTTACCCTAGTGTTGGATGGCAGAGGATCTATTGTACTTTTGAGGTTTCTTTTGGAAGGTGTGGTTCACCATGGTAGTCTAGATACCAAGGTTATTGCTAGATTTTCATATTGGTTAGCCCCATTGTGGCTTGGGGATCCTTGGGGAAGAAAGGTACCCATTGGGTATGATAGGGTGGTTTCCGATGGACTCTTGGTGATTGGAAGTTGAGTGAGGGAGCATGAAGTGGATCTTTATAAACTACTTCAACCTCCAGTGACTTCACAAGATATCAAGTTGGTACATTGATGTTTCCTATATATTCTATTTCATTTCGATTGGTTAATGATTATTATGTTGTTGTATATTGTTAGATATTTTGACATATTTAAGATGTATTGCAGATATATACTTTCAATATGAAAAAAAAAATTATGCTACTTAAAATTCAAATCTATGTTTATGAATAGATGCATGTTGTTAGTAGGTTTCGCATGGTCCCCAAGAGGGGGCCTACAATGAATTCACTGCTAATTTTTTAAACTCCCTCATACTTCCTTGTTTGATGGTGATAATAATTATGCCCTGTAGCTTAAAACATCTAGTCTATATAAGGATATTGTTAACAACATGATTCATAACTATCAAGCATTAAAGTAATTTCTACACTCAAACTTAAATTCTATGTAAATAAGAAATGACTAAGAAGTACAATCCAATATACCTTATGGATTTTTAGGACTTAGGTCTTTGGCAAGGTGTGGGTTTGTCAAGACCGTAATGGATTTTGATGAGGATAATTATCATCAAAATAGATAAGTAACAAACAAAAACAATATCAATTTTGGATCCCATCGTTCACCCCTGCTAAAATCATTGCATGTCCATATGCAATTCTCATTCCCGCTCAAGAAATCCCAAATGCAATGTTGTCCAATTATATGACACACATACATCCTCATACGCAATACCAACATCAATGGGCGTCTCATCAAGAGAATCCCCCCCTCATATTAGACCTCTTAGACAAAATTCAAAGGTGCCTCACAAAGCCATTATTCTGATGACTACCATGAAAAACAATATTGTGTACAATTTGACATCAAGATTGAGGGTATCCATAAAGGCTCCCTAAGGCCATACACCGAATAGAAAATAGAAAATGAGGGTTCATGCATACTAGATAAATTGATTACATCACCAATAATTATGAAACATATACAATCAACATACATACTCTAACTTATTATACCGTAACTCCTCCTCATGTGTAATTTATCCTTCTACATTGTTTTTCATCTACGTTATGCATTTTCCGTTTTTCATGAAAAACTTCTCTCTATATCTATCTTTATGATAATCCAATCAATCCATAAATTATTTATAATTTCCTTATATACTATCTTTCATTGAAAAAAATCTTACTACTTAAAACATATAAGTTATAAAATATCATAAACCGGGTGGTTGAAAGAGAGGTGCAAAGAGAGAAACAATACCTTCTTTATGATATAACATAATACCCACTTTATTGTTAAATGTACATCATCAAGAGACATTCTCCAAACCAATATTGTGTAGCAAATATTGATTGCCGCATATAAAGGTGATCACTTTGATTGCCTTCGGTGTAAAGGTTATTCCTCCCGTATAGAGGTACTTGATCAAAGTAATGATGTTGTAAAGTCTTGTTGGACAAGACTCCGGAATTGTGTGTCAAGTCATGATTATCATGTGAACCTTCCGTATATAGGTATCCATGAGATGTACCTCCCGTATAGAGGTGGACCTTCCGTATAAAGGTCATGATTTACTTGTTAAAAGAATTTAATGTTGCGTGATGTATTATTAACCATGATCACCAGATTGCTATTAAGTCTCCTTTAGAGATTGATCACCTCTAAAGTGAATTACTTTAGCATACAATCATTTGGTCCAAAATAATATAATATGATCAAAACATCCAATAATTATTCCTAGTATAATGTAATGTGATGGATAATTAAAGTTAGCACTTATTGACCATGCAGTAAATGATAAATAAATAAAAGATAAATCATAGAGATCAAGAGAATTCGAAATTTCCCATGCAGGCACTTCAACTAATTAAATATAACTCGAATTGTTAAAGCTTTAGTTATAAAGCTTCAGCTAAGTATCAATGCTTCAGTTAAAGCATCAGTTACATATATGCCTCAGTTAAATATATGCCTCAGTTAACTAAAGAACTCATAGTGGTCACTTCAAGTAAATCAATCAACATGATTTCAGTTAACTAAGTGTTAAATAAGAAGGACTAGTTAACTAAAGTGTTTTCACTCTAGTTAAAATAAAAGACGACACTTTATTTAAAGAGAGTTAACTAAGTGACAACAAAGAATATCTAGTTAACTAAGTGTTATTTCATGATGACACTTATGTTAAACTAAAATATGACACGTGAGTTGTGACACTTGCATGTCAACACTTAAGTTAGCCACCTAACTAAGAATTTGGGAAATATTTCAGTTAAGAGGTGAGTTCATCCGAAGTGACAACTCAGTGAGATAAAGCACTGCATGAGAAGTGGGGTGCACCTCTGCATGCAATATTAATACCTCTAGTTTGAGGGTGAGTTCATCCTGAAGTTAGAAGTTAAAAATAGAAGAGAAGAATGTATAAATATGTTATACGGGATTGATGAATCTAATGTGAAGCGAATTCTCTTCTCCATTGAAGGAAATGTGCTTCTCTTTGTGCAGGGTATTGTTCATGCTGGGCATACATCTGATTGATATCTCTTCTCTATTGATTTTGTATCTTCATCAAGTGTTTGGTGATATCTTATTTTCTGAAAGCAATCTGCTATGTTGTAAAAGAAATCATTCTCTGCTATCCTTTATATTATACTGAGAAGAATTGCTGGCGTTTTTGTTCTCATAATTTTGAGGATTTTCCCAGGGTATATCTTGTGTTATGGTTGTATGAATTTCATGGATGGAATTGTCGCATTGCATCAAGTCTTTACATCTAAAAGAATTAAAGATCAATTCTCAACCAAATTTAAACATGATATTAGAGCTCAGGGCTTGAAGGAGCTTATTTTTACATGCCAGCTAGAGCCTACATAGATCCTAAGAAGTTGAGCACAAGATTTGAAGACTATGCAACAGTATCTGTATGACCAAAAGATCGTCTTGAGGGCACCTCAAACTTAACCACTTGGAAGGAGAGGATTCTCAACATCCTATAGGAACATGAATTTGATGGATATGTATCCAATGTGGTGGAGGATCCGACATCTAATGTAGGGCACATCAACTTCAAGAAGAATCAAGCTAAGTCCAAACGAATCATCTATGATTCGGTAAAAGATAACTTGATGCCCATGATCACACCGCTGGAGACTGCAAAAGAATGTTATGATACATTGACTAATCTATATGAGAAGAAGGCCCTGAGTATAAAGAAGGCATTGAAGAATAAGCTTCGAAACTTAAAGATGGAGACAAATGATACAGTGGCCTCCTTCTTCTCCAAGATATCTCATGTAAGATATCAACTTGCTAGTATTGGAGTAGTGGTGGATGAAGATGATCTTCTCCAAACTGCTATTGTTGCTCTCCCATCCTCGTGGGAGACATTCTTGGCTACAGTAAACGACCGAGAGGTACAAACTAACTTCAAAAGGTTGTGGCATGATTTCCTCCAAGAGGAGGGGCAAAACTAGATCAAGTCAGTGTGCTTCAAATAAGAAAACCGCACCCTCATGGAAATAATGAAGAAAGGAAAGAAACCCTTCTTCCAAAAGAATTTCTCTCATCCAAAGAAGAAGGAGTTCAATAAAGGATTTGAAAAGTCACAAGATAGAGGCTTCAAATATTGCAACAAGAAAGGCCATTTATCAAGAGATTGCAGAGAAAAGCGAAAAGGAAAGTTTCATGCTTCTACCACCATAGAAGATGAAATCACTCAAAAGAATGCATCTGAAGAAAAGGATACAAGAAGGGAGTATTATCTTGTATCATCGCTTTCGGGATCCGTTATCACAAACATAGACATGTGGTTGATTGACAGTGGTGCATCCAAACATATGACTGGTTACAAGAGTGCCATCACCGATATAAAGGAGAAAGAATTCAAATGCATGGTAGAATTGGGGGACAAATCAACTTATTCAATCCAAGGAGTTGGATCCACCTCATTCCAGCTGAGCACTGGTGATATTATACATATGGAGGACATTCTATATGTTCCAAGCTTGAAGAAGAACCTCTTTTCAGTTTCGGTTCTTGAAGACAAAGGCTTCTGAGTTATCTTCATGGATAACAAAGCACTTTTATGGCCGAAGAAAAAAATCTTAGAATCTGTTGTTGTGATTGGAGTTCTAGAGGGAGGAATCTACAAGGTACTCAGGAAGTACATTCAAGCTATGATTCACCACACTATCAATCCATGCGATCTATGGCACCGAAGGCTTGGACACCTGCACTACAAAGTGCTACTAAGACTTCAAAAGATGGTAAAAGGCATTCCTATATTTGATTTCGAGCATGATAGTGTATGTTTGGGTTGTGCACTTGGGAAGAATGTTAAGAAAAGTTTTTCTAGCAGTACTACTAAATCTAAAGGTATTTTATATTTAATACATTCTGATGTATGTGGTCCCATGTCATTCCCCTCCCTGAGTGGCTTCTTATATTATGTACTGTTCACAGATTATTTTTCTAGGAAGTCATGGATTTATTTCATGAAGGATAAAAGTGAAACTCTTAGCATATTTAAAGAGTTTAAAGCCCTAGTTGAAAGTTAGAAAGAAAAGCACATCCGTGCATTAAGGTCTGATAATGGAGGTGAATTTGATTCACATGCATTTAATGAGATATGTAGTGATGCATGAATATGTAGACAATTAACAGTACCATACAAGCCTCAACAAAATGGGGTTTCCGAGAGGAAGAATAGAACCATATGTGAGGCTGCAAAATCCATGATGCATGATCAATATATGTCTACCTTTTTATGAGAAGAAACCACCCGTACAACTGTGTACATCCAGAATAGAATCTCGCATGACATTCTAGATGAGAAGACACCAGAAGAAGTGTTTACCAGTGAGAATCTAAACATATCACACTTGAGGATCTTAGAGAGCCCAATATACATTCATGTTCCGAAAGAAAAGAGAACAAAGATGGAGCCTTCTGGAAAGAAAGGCACCTCTGTGGGTTATAGCAAGTCATCCAAAGCATACCAAATATATGTAACTACTGAGAGACACATTGAAGTCGGCCGAGATGTTACCTTCCATGAGGAAGCCGCTTTCAAAAGATCGAAAAAGATTCAATGTGATTAAGAGATGGAGGATCCCGAGTTTGATTCCCCCCCTTCATATTTTGAGAGGGAGAAACAGGAAGATGCCTAAGATTCACTAGCTCTTGAAGAACCAGTAGAACTGGTTGAGAGGTAAATTGATGAAACTCCCGCTAAAATAATATTTGCTTGGTGCCAAGACATATTACAAAATGCAGAGAAACATGGAGCACCAGTAGGCTCATCCAGAGAGCGCAAGCAACTTGACATATATTCAAGGTATGTTGCACTAATGAGTCACATCAATGATTCACAACCATCTTCACATGAAGAAGATGCAAGGAAGCAAGTTTGTAAAGATGCAATGACAGAAGAGTACAACTCTATAATGAAGAATGATGTTTGGGAGGTTGATCCCATACCTGATGGGAAGTCCATTGTCACTTCCAGATGGCTTTACAAGATAAAGCATGCTGCAGATGGTAGCGTTGAGAAGTATAAAGCCAGATTCATTGCTAGAGTTTTCTCTTAGAAAGAAGGCATTGATTATGATGATACCTTTACCCCCGTGGCAAGGTACATCACAATCTGAGCAATGATTGCACTTGCATCTGTTCTAGGATGGAAACTTCACTAGATGGATGTGAAGACAACCTTCCTCAATGGTGAGGTTGAGGAAGAGGTTTATATTCAGCAGCCTAAAGGATTTGTGGTGCATGGGAAGGAGTACCATGTTTCCAAGCTAAAGAAAGCTCTATATGGGATTAAACAATCCCCTAGGGTTTGGTACTCCATAATTGATAGCTATCTTTAGAAACTGGGTTTTTGTAAGAGTGAAGCTGATCCAAGTTTGTACTTCAAAGTAGTGAAGAACCAACCATTGATATTAGTTTTGTATGTTGACGATTTGTTTCTAATTGGAGAGGAACATCTGATTGCTTGGTGCAAGAGGGAGATCACCTTAGAGTTCGAGATGAAAGACTTAGGTCTAATGCACTACTTTCTTGGCCTTGAGATCTAACAAAGAAAAGATGAAATTTTTCTATCTCAAGGGAAGTACACTGTGGATATATTGTGCAGGTCGGGCATGTTAGATTCTAAATCTATGACTACAATGATGGTTTCCAACCTGAGGAAACTTCATGAGTCAGGATCTAGATTAGATCCAGTAGGTCCCACTTTGTATAGACAGCTTATAGGCTCTCTAATATTGTACTTGATACATTCGAGGCCTGATATATGTTATACTGTGAGCATTCTAAGTCAATTTATGTCTGATCTGAGACACATACAATTGATAGATACTAAGCATGTGCTTAGGTACCTTCGAGGTAAAATTTCATATGGACTCAGATATGCCTCCAGTGGAGGACTTATGTTACTTGGTTATATATACTCAGACTGGGGAGGAGGCATTGTGGATCGTAAGAGTACATTTGAATACTGTTATAGCCTAGGATCAACTATGATATCTTGGTCCAGCAGGAAGCAACGCTCAAGAGCCCATAGCACTATCGAAGTAGAATACATAGTTGCTAGTGTTTCCTGCTGAGAAGAAGTGTGGCTCAAAAAGGTACTTGCAGGGTTGTTCGGTGAAAAGATTGAGCCTACAGTTATTAGGTGTGACATTCAGAGTTGCATCAAGATTTATGAAAACCCAGTGTTTCATGACAAGTCGAATCACATTGAAATTAAGTATCACTTCATCAGAGACATGGTCCAGAAAGGTACAGTGAAACTTCAGTACATTGCTACTGATGAGCAGATTCCAGATGTGTTAACAAAGCCTATGTCAGTGACAAAGTTCAGGTACTTCCGAGACAAGCTTGGTATGCCAGATAATGCCTCTCTCACTGAGAGGGAGTGTTAAATATACAACATCAGGAGACATTCTCCAAACCAATATTGTGTATCCAATATTGATCCTCCTGTATAGAGGTGAACACTTTGATTTCCTTTCGTGTAAAGGTTATTCCTACCACGTATAGAGGTACTTGATCAAAGTAATGGTGTTGTAAATTCTTGTTGGACAAGACTCCGGAATTGTGTGTCAAGTCATGATTATCATGTGAACCTTCTGTATAAAGGTATCCATGAGATGGACCTTCCGTATAAAGGTCATGCTTTATTTGTTAAAATCATTTAATGTTGTGTGTGGTATTATTAACCATGATCACCATATTGCTATTAAGTCTTCTTTAGATATTGATCGCCTTTAAAGTGAATTACTTTAGCATATGATCATTTGGTTCGGAATAATATAATATGATCATATAATCCGATAATTTTTCATATTATAATGTAATGTGATGGATAATTAAAGTTAGCACATATTGAACATGCAGTAAAAGATAAAGAAATAAAAGATAAAGCATAGAGATCAATAAAATTCAAAATTTTCCATGCAGACACTTCAACTAATTAAAGAGAACTCTAATGGTTAAAGCTTCAGTTAAGTATCAATGCTTTCATTAAAGCATCGGTTAAATATATGCCTCAGTTAACTAAAGAAATCATAGTGGTCACTTCAAGTAAATAAATCAACATGATTTCAGTTAACTAAGTGTTAAATAAGAAGGACTAGTTAACTAAAGTGTTTTCACTTTAGTTAAACTAAAATACGACACTTCAGTTAAAGAGAGTTAACTAAGTGGGAAATCTTTCATTTAAGAGGCGAGTTCATCCTAAGTGACAGCTCAGTGAGATAAAGCACTGCATGAGAAGTAGGGACACACCTCTACATGCAAGATTAATACATCCAGTTTGAGGGCAAGTTCATCCTGAAGTTAGAAGTTAAAAATAGAAGAGAAGAATGTATATATATGTATATACAGGATTGATGAATCTAATGTGAAGCGAATTCTCTTCTCCATTGAAGGAAAGGAGCTTCTCTTTGTGCATAGTATTGTTCGTTCTTGTTATTGTTGTGCTGGGCACACATTTGATTGATCTCTCTTCTATATTGCTTATGTATCTTCATCAAGAGTATTTGGTGATATCTTATCTTCCGAAAGCAATATGCTATGTTGTAAAAGAAAGCATTCTCTGCTATCCATTATATTATATTGAGAAGAATTGTTGGGGTTTTTGTTCTCATAATTTTGAGGATTTTCCCCAAGGTATATCTTTTTTTATGGTTGTATGAATTTCATGGATTGAATTGTCTCATTGCTTCAAGTCTATGCATCTAAAAGAATTAAAGATCAAAGAGCTCAACCAAATTTCAACATTTATGAGGTCTTAATCTTGGAATAGGTTTTATGACTATGGAAAGTCTTATCCCTCTATCTAATGTGTTGCACTTGTCTATAATATCCCTTCTTCATTTTTTCTTTTGGAATTTATTCAACATGTATTTATTGGTCTATCTAGAATGATTTTACCATATTCACCTTCCCACTCACTACCCACACTCCTAATCTTAGTGGATAAAGGTTTAAGTGCCATGTAACTCTTTAACATCTACTAGAGTCAGTGGAGAAGGTGCCCATGGGAAATGATACATCCACTATCATTATATCCAAACCCAATTCTGATCCAAATTCATACTCCATATCACACTTCGCATTTTCTTTGTGCATATTTTTTTAACGACTTCTATAAATCCTCTTGAACCACCTACTCCACCTCCTCTTGTTCTTGACACCATAAGTACCCTTCCACATTCCATGCCCAAATTTTTATGTGAACCTCCTCTCATTTTCACACCTACTTTTTCACCAAAGCACATCCAAAGGGATGGAAATCATCAATAATTTGTTGGGGACCTTATCAATGTGATACACTAAACCAAAAATGATGCCCATTCTATGCAAATATTTTTGCAAATCCCAATAACACATATGTTTGCAATGTCGATTTGGTGGAAAAATTTTCTATATTGAATGACACAGATCATACCACATATGCTCCACTTATTTGATGTATGTGGTTTATCTATATTGGTAACTCTCTATCAAGTTGTGTATTTGATGCACTAATGAATTCCATGCTTCTATTCTAGGATGACACCACAGTAGCGAGAAATTTTTATTTTTATGTTATCAAGAAGGTTCAACTCCTTATGGCCATTTTTCCACCATAAATGGGTGTTATGTTGGAAAATAAGTGAAGCCCTATTCTTTTTTTGCCACCACATTTATATCGACCAACTCCCTCAAGTTTTGGTGGAAGCATGCTTTCCCAATTTGGTTAGCTTCTCCATTGTTTCTTAATTATTACATAATATAATTATAATGGATGCAAACGAAAATGATTTAATATTCGATCAGGGAATTATCGCAATGTGGTTGGAGGGAAAAAAAATTATTCCATGTGTTGAAATAAAATATGCACTTGGCTTAATTCTTAGTGAGTTTGGGATTGACAATAATGACTATCTCATCAGTTTGAGTAACATATGCAAACCATTTCTCATGTATGTTGTGCACTATGACACATGCATACAATCAATAAGGGACTGTAGTAATCAAATCACCAAACTTATGTTTGGTATCTCTAAACTTCCAGATAAATATTTTGTTCCAACCTATTTTGGGTTCAACGTAGTGCAAATGCTCCCATTGGCCAACAACAATATGTTTGATAGCCAATGTTTTGCACTAGTGGTATTGGCATGTGATCCTTCATTCCAATTTATGCAATTTCATCTAGTGTCCATAAATTTTATTGATATTTCTTCTAATATAGTAACCTAAAGTCAAATTTAGGGCAGAAATACTTTGATTAATAACAAGGAAAATACCACTATCTCTATTTGAATTTTCCCTCTATTTGAATTTTTTTCTCTATCTTTATTTTAATTTTCCCTCTATCTCATGCAATCCAATTCCCTTTATTTCACTTTCCCAAATGAGAATTAATCTTCCTAGCTCTAGGAACTAGGTAGGAAAAGTCACCAAGTGAAACCAAAAGTCCTTGTGGTGAGGACAATTGGTGACCTAGGTGAAGAATGATGTGAGAATGTGTAAGAAACCCATTATACCCTCAGTCATCTGGTAGGGGTAAGGGGTATAATTTTTTTTTCTCTCTAACACAATATTAAATTCTATTCACAACAAAAGGAGAAACCCTCAAGGTCTCGTACAATACAATTATTGTTTATGCAACAAGGCACTAGTCTTATTGGTGATACATCTTTTCATCCTCGTCAAACTATTTTAATATAACCAAACATACTACCATTAGGAATATGAGGAGAATTTGATACTCTTGTGAGGATTCGAATTCACCTCAATTCATGGCTTAGTTTGCATTGGAACCATCTCCCGATAAGGATCAGTGGCCACCGATGGTGAATAGATAGACAACTACGGTAGAAATGGGCATAACTGAACCATTTGGGAACCAAAATAGGGGAGGAGACTCCAAGGGGGCGCATGACTAGCTGTCAGTGGTCAAGGAGGGCGCTCCTTCACTCAGAAGCATTGAACTAGGAGCTATAGTCAGTTAACTGAGCAATCAAGGGGACAAGGTTCCCTAAATCATGGAACCGAATGATAGATCTCCTAAATATGTGCATGAGGGTGCATTGTAACTCTAGTGATGGAAACAAGGCACACTAAGTGGCTAGGAGGGATAATGATGGCCCAAAAAATCTCTAGGGGGGGCAAAACAGGGACTAGGTGCTAGGAGAATCCACTGTTGATGCATGGATGCATGGAGTGTTGCATGGAATGCATGCATGAAAGGCATGCAAAACCAAGATATGATGGTGAGAATATTCCAACATGATTATCCCTCCCAACATCTTCCTACCCTCTTTACAACTATATGAATTTGTACATTAAGAGGGTTGTCCTCATATGGAGCATAGGATTCACACCTTGTTAAAATTAGAAGAAGAAAGGGAAAAGGCTAGACATAAGATCTACCAACATCAACAACTTGTCAAATGTTGGTTTGATGAGAAGTCTTCTTTTGATAAAAATTTTCAAATAGGAGAGCATGTGCTCAAATGGGATAAATCCCATGAAGACAAGGGTGAGCATACCAAATTCCAACATGTGTGGCTTGGGCCATTTGTTATCAATGAACAACTTGGTCCTAGCACTTTTCGGTTGCAAACACTGGAAGGACAATATGAAACTTATCCAAGGAATGCATGAATCCTGAAAAATCCTTTCTCCTAGTCTATCTGGCTAAGAATGTATATAGTTTTCTTTATTTTTGTTTTTAGTTTTTGTTTCTTTTTTAGTCTAGTGTGAATTTTGTTATTTTTAGCTTTATTTAAGTTTGATTTTCTCAATTTTCCTTGTTAATAATGGTGTCTACTTTAAATTTATTATGGTTTTATCTTAATTCTCTTATCAAATCATTTGGATTCATTTATCTAAGAGGCATCTTAATTGAAATGTTATTTTGTGATTTGTTCATTGGTGACATGCTTCCCTAAGCTTTGATAAATATAGTATTGAACAATGAATGTGTATTTGACTGAGTAATATTTTTTATCATTATCCAAAGATTAAAAATGCTATATAATTTTAAACATGGGGTATTGAATTTGCTTTTAAGTAATGACCTAAAAGGGGATAAGTGGAATTGATGAAGGCAGTTATCAATAGGCTCTTTACATCATCCCTTACTCTTAAGGAGTTTTATCTTTGATTCCCCATATGTTATCTAATTTCAATTGAGACTAGCTTTATTATCTATGGTATCAACTCCTCTTATTATGTTTATGTGGGATTAGAGCACTCAGGTAAAATTGGATAAACAAAAGAGAACCCTACCGAGGCTATGGAAGCCCGTTGGCATTAGTGGTAATATCTATGGCATTAGGGGTTTAAATTTTAAAATAACCAATGTATATATAATTATATGTATTATAAACCACATACTATTCATGCTTTTAAGAAGCTTCCGTGTCTACTCCCCCACCAGTGGATATAAAAGATGCTTGTACTATACTATATTATATAATTAATTGTAAGGGATCAAAGAAGCTAAATTGGGTTAAAAGGAAACCCTATCGAGGCTATGGATGCCTATTGGCAGCAGTAGCAATGCTTGTGACATTAAAGCTAAAACTAAAGACTGGTTGAATATGTTTATGTTTATTCCATTCGAAGGTTCTTCTTGATAAAGCTTGTCCTCTAAAAAATCTGATTGTTCAATAATTCTAAATTTTAGTTTATGGATATTGGATGAATCTCTTTTAAATACCTTTGCAATTCAATGGTTTAGAAATCATATGGATGAACTAGGTGAAACTATTAATCATAGTATAAAATCAACTACATTGTAAGAATATCCCAAACCAAAATTCTTGAGGAAAATGAGTTTACTTTTTTATTTTTTCTAGACATAATTGCTTCTCCCCAATAAATCATGATTTCTTGTAGACACAACAGATCCCATTTTTTTTAATCTTTGAAAACAATGGGACCCCTATTTTCTTTCAAACTTTATAATTATTTGTTTGATGTTTATTTCTTTAAGTGATTTTGAAATTATCTTCACTTAGATGCAATTTTGCTTCTTAAATTTATATTTTAAAAGGTTAATTTTTATATTGATGGTTTCGGGTATCTTTTTTGATGTTCCTGATGTTTTAGTGTAATTTTGGATATCTTATGTTGGACGTCAGATATCAAGAATACTATTTTTATTAATCTAAGTTTTTGTTGTTCCGACTTCGATTCTATATGATATTGCCTCATGCCCAACTATGATTCCCTACATTGACTTGGTCAAATGGGTGATTGATCTTGTAGATATGTCCTCCAGTACCATTTGGGATTCGAACTAGTCCATGTTCACTATTGGTAAAGTAGAAACCTTTGTTCGTATATATGCCTTGAAGACCTCTCAGTAGTTTCTAACACAAGAACTAGTAGCTCCATATGAGAAAAAGTTTGATTTGGTGAACAGATGGTGGTTTGACCAAGATAGTTTCCTCATGAAACCCAATAGGTTGTACCCCATTCAACACTTGAAGGAACCTATTAAATTGTTGTCTTCTATGTTCTTCCAATTCTATGGATCATAAAACTACATGCAGTTCATATTGGAGTGGGAACCCTTGGTCCACCACATTACTACTCATGGCCAGGTATTTAATTGGGGCCATATATTTTTAGTTAATTTAAAGGATGTCATAGCATTAGTTAAGAATTACTCTACAACTAAGAAGCCCAAATTCCATAGGCCAACATACTTATTTTATGTAATGAGTGCATCTTTTACATTCCCACTCATGAATTGGCATTAGATGGTCCAAGTACCACCAATTCATATTTGTTGTGCCATGTTATGGGAGGATAACTACAAAGATCACATATATGATATATGTGAGAATTTCTTGAGCACTGCATACCTCATTAGCTTCAAGACTAATGCACCAAGACTTTCAGAAGAGGCAAGACAAATAATAGCTATCATGGGGGATTGGTATTGTGGATAATTCTTCACTTACATTAGAATATGGGGACA
Source organism: Larix kaempferi (assembly GCA_027924585.1). NCBI lineage: Eukaryota > Viridiplantae > Streptophyta > Pinopsida > Pinales > Pinaceae > Larix > Larix kaempferi. The sequence continues at coordinate 5,724,830 of BSBM01000756.1, forward strand.
CAAATCACTTCATTTTCTCCCCAAATTTGTCTTGGATAGAATGGCTCTTGAAGAAATACCATATCAATTGTTGTGGATGGAATTCACAACAGGAGTAGAAATCTGAAAACGAAGACTTGGACTAAGTTTCCACTGTACATAGGTCACTTGGTCATTCAACCCCCCCCCCCCCCCCCCCCCCCATGCACACTTGATGGTTGTCAGGTTGCAAGAGTTGAAATTGGGCATGGGGTGAAAATAATGCATGATCCACAACATTTTGGGGAAAATCACTTTTCTACAGCTCAAATTAATTCTTATTATACCCATGAAACAGAGCCCAATGATTCACTTTATCAAGGAATGTTAATTTTTTAAGAGGTTTTGAGTAACTGAATGGCCCAAGAGAAAGAGTTTTGATCCATGAAACACATAAAACACAAAAAGTAATGGTTATGGAAGAAATGAATAGGGATTTTGCATTTTTGGAACATGCAAAGAAAGCAGAGACAAAAATAAACAATAAAGTTATGGTTGCAAGCTCAACAAAGTCTAAGGATCATGTACAACATTTTCCAGAACAGGCACAACAAAGTACCAATAAACCTTTGGAACCTATTGAGACTTTATCCAATCTCATGCAAAAGGAAAAGACTCTTAAAGGTAAATCATCAAAAAATTCTAATCCTCATGTTCTTATTGGTTCTTCCTTTGAGATAATTTCTAATGTAGAAATTAAAATTCAAAAGATCTTAGTCACCACAGTACATACACCTTCCTCCACTAAGTCCTCTATTCAAATTATTGACCTATACTTGGAAAAGCTTGAAGAGGTTTTTCCTTGCACTCAAATTACTCAAGAAAATATATATTTATTACTTCCATCTACCTCACGTACCCATTTAGATTGTTTTCCTATTGATTCTCAATAGAGGTTTCCCTAGGTTAATGGTCAAATCATTGAAGCTTTTGATAATGAACATACTTAGAATCCTATAAGTAATCCCCTTACTTCTCCATCTACCCACAATCAGTATTCATCTGATCTTCTTAAACCATTTCAATTTCAAACTCAGGCTTCCCATGATATTTTACAGAGCCCTTCTATCTTACAATAGCCTAAAACTATGGAAGATACTAGTGATTCTCTAAGAAAAGATACCACTATTTTAACTTCCTAATAAAAAATGCAATCCCTTCTTCTCAAACTTCTCATTCTCAACTAGAAAGTTCATCTAATCCTGCTTTTACACTTGTTCAAACTAATCCTTATATTCCTAATGTGTCTCTTCAAGCCTTATCTACGGTTTCCATCCAACCTATGTCCATTTTATCATCAATCAGCCTTTTGATGTCATCCTCCCAGGACACAATCAATTTTGAAGAAGTTGTAGTAGTCTCTTGGGAGATTACTTCTTTAGCAAGAAACAAAAAGCAGTGATGAATAAAAGGTGTCAAAAGAGAAAGGGAATACGATTATGTTAGTGGTCACCTTGACTACCATATTGTTTGGAAGCAAGCATCCATGGATGTGCAAAGGGAAGCTTCAAAGATAACAATTGCTATGGGAGCATTTAATGGTGCCAATTATCACACCATTTGAACTTTAAATAAGATGATAGATTATGAGAAGGACAAACTAGTTTCTTCTCTTGAAGTAAAGAAAATATCTTTACATTCTGATTTTGCAAAGAAACTGGATCACATAAAGGATTAACACCAGAATGAGCTAGAGGAATTTCATAAACAACTTGATATGGTCTTGAAGCAAAAGAGAATAGTAGAAAATATTGTCATGAAGTGAGAAATTGAAATAAGAGACATGGAAGAAGAACATCAAAAACTAAAAACAAATTCATATTCTCCTTCATCTTAACAAATTCAAAGTAGAGGCTATTTCTCTTAATAATGAATTCAGGAACTTAGCTCATAAATCTTTCTTTTTTGGGTTAAATGATATTCAGGATGATTTCTTTGCTTTGGAGCATTTGTCTGATTTGTTAAATGAAAATTTGGAGAATAAGAAGATAGCCCATAAATCTTTTGAGAAGTTTCCTGATTGGAAATATTATATTAAAAATGCTCCAAAATATATCCCTTAGCTAGATCTGATGAAGCTTAAATGGGTTAATGTTTCCATAAATTATTGGGATATTGTGTGTGTTGATACTGCTAGCTTGATCGAAAAGGGTCAGAATATATGTGGTCGGTTTTGGTCTTGAATATATTATGGAGAACCTTGGTATTCAAGTCTTTGCTGAGTTGGTTGATGTAGTTCTAGCCAAATTAAAATTTTCCGATGTGGATCAGCAACGAGATGAATCAACATAACAAATTTGGACCCTTAGTCAACTTGATCTCCCAACTATGAGATCATTTATTTCATATACAACTTGCAATAAGGCATCGCTGGATAATTGGCACAAGTTTGAGCATAAAGAAGTTCATTCCTATATTTACAGGGCTCAACTTAAATTGGAGCACACAACATATAAAGATGTAACTGGAATGTTGGATGTATGTGACAAGTGGAAGGACATTTTTTCCAATCCTAGCCATAGTAGTTAGATCATCCTAGGTTTTAGGATATCATATACCCATTTTGTGGATATGTCTTATCTACTTTCATCTATTTATTGTTTATGGTTGCAAGGCCTCGAGAGGCCAGTCTTTGGGAACATGCATTAGGAAAATACATTATGTATATGATACTTGTAGTGAGCTCTTTGAGTTATGTTGAAGGAACCTTGTAATCTTTTGGGATCCAATTAATGGAGTTTGGAAGCTTTATGCAATCCCGGTGTCAACCTCATGAGGAAACTGAATGTGTTTTATGTTTCATTCATGATGCTTAAATTCTCATTTTCCATTCTGTTTTAAATGATGTATCTCTAGAATATTAATCATAGCAGAATTTATTTATCCAGGTATGAACAAGGTTCTGATGTCTTCTCAACTACTCCTCATTGTATGATCTTCTGATTTGTTAATTTCTAAGGATTTATTAACCTGTTTACAATTAGTAGGATAGTTGTAATTTTGGAATGTGTTTCAAGATGTTAGTTACCTTCAATCCTTTTGAATCAACAGCCTATTAAAGAAGAGTGTGCTTAATCAATGATCTATTGTTGGAACTATTCAACCTTACCTTTTAATATTTTTTAAGTTGATCTTGGATGTGTTCATGATTAATTTTAATATGTTCAATTCTTTTCCATAAATTGTTGGAGGTGTTTACAACCTTTAACTCTTTTAAGTTTTACAATTATCTGATTTAAACAGGTATTCATATTCATTGTTAGACTAGGTTAGATAGGGTACATATTAATTGAGTAGTTAGGATCTCACTTAGCTTTAGGAAAACACAACCTAAGTCTCCTTTTTAGGAGCACCCTTTATATTGACAATGAGGCCAATCAAACCCGTTGAAAATAATCACACCAAACCACTTAGGATCTAATAAACCATCGAATCAGATTGTTTCCCTTATATTGAAAGTCCATGCCATTAATGCTCATCAACATAGGGTTACCCACTGGTGCTCTCAAATTTATTAGATGCACATCAATTTTATTGAAAAAATTATAGGTCTAGCAAGGTGTGCAAAGTTGCACATCAATGTTGTTTAATCTATTTGACACAATGACAAGCATTTTTTTGAACAAACGACAATAACTTTTTTTATAAAATATTTAACATACTTTGGTGCACTTGGTATGATTATGCATCTATGCAATTAAATATAAATGGTGCATTGACACATTTTTTTTGAATAAATAGTCCATATTTTTTGTAAAAAATTTAACCTACTGAAAATTGTAGCACCGATGTGATGAATTATCAATGGTGAAATATGAAGAATTTTCTGACCAAATGGTCTATATTTTTTTATAAAATATTTTAACTTCAATAGAATGCTATAGTTATCAATTAGTGTATAAATGGAACATGGTGAGAATTTTGTGAATAAATCACTCATATTTTTTATAAAATATTTTAATTTACTTTGGTGTAGATTGTATGGTTACACATTGGTATGGTTAAATATGAAATAGTACATATTTTTATAAAATATTATAGCCTACTTTTGTGTGAATAACATGGTAGGGTTAAATATGGATGGTGCATTGATAATAAAATAAAAATAAAAATGGTTTATAGTGCTTGTAGTAGGGTTAGATAAATATTTACATCCATTCCTTTATGTGCCTTTATGTTTCAAACATATTAAAAATAAATAAATAAATAAATGACTACCCACCTTTGTTGAAGATAAAGAAGGGAGAAGTGATTCCATAAAAACATACTATAATTGGTGTAATAGAAGCAAAAATATACCTCCTCTCGAGCCCAATGAATAATTAGTCTTCCAAGCTATGAATATGGTTTTTTTTTAAAGAAAATTGGTTTTCATACAAGGTATGGACTTTATGCTATGTGTTTATATGTAATTCAAGTATTTGTGTTTGGATTATATAAGCCCAAATTTTACTTTGAAGTGAATTAAGTAGATATAACTTTGGGACAATTTTTTCCAAAAGAGGTATGTGGAAATACCATGAATAGGTTTAGATATTATATTGATAATTTGAGACACATATGATGTTGATTAAAAACATAAATATGCATGATCCATTATTGCATTAAACATACTATGGTTATGTATATACATCATGATATGATTTGATATAATGAGGTATATATTAGTTATATGATTAGCCATCATATGGCAATGAATAATAATACATTTGATCTGATTTCTGTTATAAAATGAGTGAGAAATTTACAAGATATGCATTCCATGGGCCTAAAGGGCTAGTTCAATAAAAGATATCATGGGATCTCACATCCATGAAAGGAAAATACCCACATAAGAAACATCTAATGAGATAGGGACAAAATCAATCATTGATGCTATACCAACAATTAGCTAACTTCTTAGCAATCAAGTGGACTGCCAAATTCCATGTATCTATGGAAGTAGGAAGCTAGGTAACCAATAGGTGGTACAAATGATTATACAAAATATTTCACTCACTCAGACACACAGGAAATGATGTGGCTATGGGTGTTGCATCATAGGGAATTTGTAAATCTTAACTTAAAATCATGTATAATAAGGATGGTCAAATGCATATTAGCTAAGAGTAATATTTACAAATGATAATTACATAAGTAAATTTCTTATGATAGTAATACTAAGTACAATGATATGTGTATTTTTAGGAAATATTATCCTACTAAAATTGAATTTATATGCATTATTAAATAAGTGAGTGAAAATAATTATCATCAAAGTAAAATACATAAACCTAAATAAATATAAATTAAGTTAGATATATCTTCATTCATTAAATAATTATAAATAATTATGTAATTGATTAAAGTGGCAAGGATAATTAAAATAAATCTATATTTAAAAAAATAAGATATATATTTATATTCATATTTATAATTTTTATAAAATGAAAATATTTATTTATTTATGATCAAAATATTATTAAGAAAAAATAATCTACAACAAAAAATAATAAATTGAAATTCTATTATATTTTAAATATTTTTAGAAATATAAATAATTTTTTTTTGCTATATTTATAATAAGATACACTAAATCAATCAACATGTACATTTTGATATCTTGAAAATATTAAATCATACAAAATATTAAAAAATAATAATTAAATAACTTTTTTTTTAGTTCAATTAATTTTAATTTTTTAATCAATCAATTTTAATTTTTCAATCAATCAACTTTCCTTATTAATTAAATTTGACAATCAATCAACTTTCAATATTAATTAAATTTAAATATTGTTTATCCAAGCTTTTATAAAAAAATTGAAACATACCATGTTAATATAAATAACATACTTAATTAAAAAATAAGATATTGAACATTTATATACACAAAATTCTGTAAAGCTTACATGAAGAGCCTACTAAGAATTATAATAGGATGAATGGCACTATCTGTTTGAATGTTAGCATTGTTATCGATTTATTAAAAAACAAAAATGCGTTCCTGCTATGAGAATTTACTCCTATGAATATGAAAAGGCCACACTAACATGGTTATGCTACTTTCAAAAAGTGAAAAAATTAATAAAATAATATATTAACTTTGGCATGTATGAATAATCTGGAGGTTGTTCCACTTCCAACTTAAGAACATCTGCAAGTTAATATGAGTTATTCTAGCATCACTATGTTGACTAATACCATAATTGAGATCAAAATTAATTAGATTTATGAATAGTGTCGAACGACAGACCGAATAAAGACAAACCGATCCACAACAAAAACAAAAAAATATAATATTTATTTATGTCAATCAAACAAAATTATTTCAAAGCTTATCTAAGTAAAAATAGATATGAAAAATTATTTCAAAGCTTATCTAAGTAAAAATAGATATGAAAAATTATTTCAAAGCTTATCTAAGTAAAAATAGATATGAAGATCGATTGACATTAGATTCAGGAGAGCGATGGTGGTGGTGGGTGACAGAGGGGATCGTTGTGAATGCAATGAGAAGGACCCTCTGGTGGAATCGGACCCTTTTCAAGCTCACCCTTTGGAGAACTATAGGGTGATGGGGGAATAGAAGAACCCACAGGTGCAACCGGACCCTCTGAAGGTGCTGGGGGAGTAGAAGAACCAATTGGTGGAACCGGACCGTCTGAAGGTGCTGGGGGAGTAGAAGAACCCACTGGTGGAACCGGACCCTCTGTTGGCACACCTGCTAGAGAACCCTTTTCAAGCTCACCCAGTGGGTAACTATAAGGTGAGGGTGCTGGGGGAGTAGAAGAACCCACTGATGGAACCGGACCCTCTGAAGGTACTGGGGGAGTAGAAGAACCCACTGGTGAAACCGGACCCTCTGAAGGCACTGGGGGAGTAGAAGAACCCACTGGTGGAACCGGACCCTCTACTGGCACACCTGCCAGAGAACCTTTTTCTTCATAACGAACAGTAGTTGGTGCAGTCCATGGTGATGCTTCAACTAAGGCCATTAACATTAAAATACAACATGCAGGTGTCGCGGTCATTAGCAGTCTATGAGCCATCTCTGCTGTTGTAGATGTGTGATACAATTTCTGGTATTTAATGAAGATCATTCTTCTATTTATAATGCTTCTGGAGATATTCATGCCTAAACTTTCCAGGCTTGTATGGAAATTCCTGTAGTAAGTTACTAAGAATAATAAACTTGCTAATCTGAATGCAATTTTGCATAAGATTTGTGACTGGATTTTCAGGTTTCTCTCTCAGTTACCAAGCATAGTAAACTTCAGAGTTGCAGTGCAAATCTGATCGGCCTGAGCCTTCATTCAATATAAATTTATGACTAGAGTTTCCACGATTCTCTCAATCTCTGCTGCCGTTACTAAGCATAGAAAACTTCAAAGTTGCACTGTAAACCAAGTTGGCAATATTTCTCATGCCATTCAAAGTTGCACTGCAAATCCAGTTGGCAATATTTCTCATGCCATTTTATTGCATGAGAATTATTGACCAGACTTTGCAGGCTTTTAATGACCAGACTTTGCAGGCTTCTCTCCATGGCCTTAGTTTGCATTGAAGATGGCTGACGTTTTTAGGTTTTGTTCTCATCATTATCGCAGAGAGCAATTTTTCCTGAAATTCTAATTTTAGTTTAATAATATTGTGTTTCTCATCATTAATAAGATTGTGTTTTCCGTGGTGGTAAGATGCGTCAAAGTTGGTAAACATATGTTTATTTATTAAAATTGATACAGGATTAATTGATACATCATTAATTTAAATTCACAACTAAAATTTAAAAAAATATATTAAATTTCAAACATAAATATAACTAATAAATAGATTCATATTAAACATTATAATTTGAGATTAAATAAATATTAAGTTTAATAACTTTATATCTATTATTTTTTTTTATGACGTGCAAGATAGGATTCATATTTCAAGTGTAATTTTTTTTGATGTGTAAATATTAAGATAAAAAAAATTACATCTCAAGAAATTTGATCCTTCTCTATTCTTAATAGATCCAAGTTTAAAATGGATCTATAGTGGTTTTAATTTTTTTTATTATGAGCCGACATGAATTTTTTTAATTGTTTTTTATTTATTTATTTATGTTAAGTACATGACAAACTTGACAACATCTCCCCCATACTTGGTTGTAAGCACCTCTCTACTCTCAGTGCATTAATAAATAGCAATTTGAGACACTTCATATTCTCTCTTGGAATTGTTGTGGCTTTCCATAGAGTAAGGGTCCCATGTTAAGTTGGATCCCAAGTGAACTTGATATTATATTGGTTGTTGAAACTTGGGGTTTTTCTCCAATATGGAGTAAGAGATCTTGACATAGAGATATCAAAGACATAACTTGTTACATAAAGAAGGACATTTTCCCTCATATTAGGCTTCACAAAAGGGATCCTTTGAATCAATCAGTACATGTGGATGAAAATTTCACACATCAATGCTAAGAAAATTCATACAACAATATGATATTTCACGCCTGTTAATTCTACCTTTCATAAGAGCACAATGTAGATACAAATTGTCCTTACAATGGCTTGGAATGATAATTCCACCCTATGAAATTAAGGTGATATTCGCTTCCTATGAGACTTTAATGCTAAAATATAAACTAATCAAGCTATTCTCTTAAGCAATGATTCTAACCCCAATCCTCTATGGCTACATGGGGCCTCGATTTAGCTAGTAGATACAAAAGAAACTTTGAAGACCTAGTTGAGATTTGTTTTTGGTACCGAGCTTATCAAGCTTTGTAATTCTCCATATCTAATAATTTTTTATGGTCTTATGAAGTGGCGTAAATCCAATCACTTGACTTGTATCCAAGGTTTAGATAGTAGTGCTATTGATTATGTGATATATGATATCACCATATGCAACCAAAGAGTAAATTTTGACATCCATCTCTAACCATAACCATAGATCTTTAACTCTAAATCTAAACTTTGATAGGAACATAAGCCCCATAACAAAGAATAATAATAACCAAAAACACTGGATCTACGCTAAAAATAAAATTGCTAAATTTTTAAGGGACTTAAATAATGAATTAAAGATACTATTAACTATGGATAATATTGAAGGAATTTATCGTAATTTTACCACAACCCTTTCTGTTTATATTAACAAGTTCTTTATCATGGTGTCATGTAAAAACATAATTCAAAATTTTATGTGGTCATGTTGATTCATCCATTGTATGTGTTATAGTAAATAAATATGAAAAGGAGATAATTTTCAATCTAGTACAAATTTAAAGTGGGTGGTGTATTTTGTTTCAAATGATTTTTTATTGTCCAATTTTACAATCTCAGTATTTCTCAAAAAAAATAGTAGGGACCTTGCTTCTACAGAATAGCAATTTTTCTTGTTACTCATAGTTCTTCGAATTTAACCCATTGGCCAATACACTTTTGGGGTTTTAAATTGTATGAAAACCTCTAGACTAGCTTGGAAAAATATTTAAAATTAGATAAAGATCTGATTAAGCTTGATCATTTTACATATGCATGTCTATCTGTGGAGATCAACATTAGTTAGGGATTACTAGATAATATTACACTCAAAAGAAAGGGATCCAAATGGACACATGAATTGGATTATGAAAACATAGCATTTTGGTGTTGAATTTGTCAAGAAGCATGACATTTGTAAGATTAATGTCCTCAAACAAAAGCTTATTCTAAAAGGAAAAAATGTCATAAACTAAATATCAGAGGATGAGAATCATTTGAGCAACCACTATCAAATGACAAAGAAGATTACACTGTGGGAATCCGAGTATAGATTTAGAGAATGCCTAGAAGGGTAGGCGGAGGAATCGCCACTCTCTATGGTGAAGAGAGAAAAAGACACCCTACAACAAAACCCTATGATTATCATATATTTTTCTCACATTAACATTTTTAGTGATTTTTTTATAGTTTGTAAGAAAAAAACAACGTTATTTCATGAGTCAACACTAAAATTGGTGAAAACGTTGACACTACTAGCATCTACTTTAACACTAGGAATAACTTAATTTTTAGCATCGACTATTGCTTTCATTTTAGAGCCAAGTTTAGCTTCCTTTTTAGCACCTATTCTAGCTAAATCAACATTAATAGATTCATTTTTAGCGTTAGGAATAACTTTCCTTTTAGAGCCAAGTTTAGCTTCAATTTTAGCATGTACTTTAGCTTCCTTTTTAGTGTCAATTTTAACTTCCTTTCTAGCACCAACTTTAACTTCATTTTTATCTTCAACTTTAGCATTGAGTTTTCTGAGTAACCAAATAAAATCAAAGGAAGCCTTTAAAACAAAAAATTAAGAAATATTAAGAGCTAAAAACAAACCACTTGTCTCGGTTCTCATGAATGTGAGAAAATTTCTATTATTTTAATTATAATCTCTTATTTTCCCTCAATAGCTACTCTTTCATTATTTTCTCATTTTCCCTCTTTCTCTCTTTGCCTCTCCTCCCGTCTTATTTTTCCCAAGAAGGTTTTCATCCTCATGGAGGCTTGGGTTTTAGTTTGATAGATGAATGGATTCTCCCAATAGGAATGTGTAATAAGACTCCCTTCCCTTCTCCTCTTTTGTTCCTCTTTTACTTCACTTTTCCTTTATTGATTTACTCATTTTTATTGTGTTTTATTATTGTATGATTAAGGCTTCATGCATGGAGGCTTAAGTTTCATGGAAGAATCCGCATAGAGAAGGTAATTAATTTTCCCTTCGTGTCTCCTTCTTCCTTCATATTTTACTTTATTTTCATTTTATTGATTTCTTTATTTTTATTTTATTGATTTGATAATGTTTATTGTTCTTTTGTTGTTACAAATTTAATGTTTCATAATTGGAATCTAGGGTTTGATGACAGAATCTCCGTGGGGAATGTAGTGGCTTCTCCTTTCCCTTCTTCCCCTCCCTTCCTCTTTTAATTTGTTTCTCATTTATTGACTCATTAATGTTTATTGTTGTTTTGTTATTGCAGGTATAATTGAGAAAGAAGTTAAACATGACAATTTTGAGGTTCTTATTAATGCACAAATATAGGTCATGGTTGTGGACTAAGGAAGAACCTTATATTCTTATAAGGAGAGTTAGGTTCAAATCCTAGCACCCATATTTATCCATTACTTGGTTTCCCTTTGTATTAAATGTTGATATTTATCTAAGGTCTGCATTATTCACTTGTTTGCATGCATATGTTGGGCAAGTTTCAGTTTAGATATGCATTTTTAATGGTTTTTTTTGCAACATAGCTCAAGTATAGATCTTTACTTTTGAAAAATGATCTAGGTTAAAATACCAACATTCCTTTATCATCTTCCTTTTGTTTCATTTTTTATTGTTTTCTTATTCTATTCCTGTAAACTCTAATTTACACAAGCTTAGTCTAGTTCGAGCTCCAATCTACAATTTTGATACTAGATTTTTGTGGGAATGTAGCTCAAGTAGAGATTTTATCTTTTGGAAAATAATATGGGTTCAAATCAAATAATTTTTTAACCACTTTTTCATTATTTTTAAATTTTTCTTTTTGTAAATATTAATTTACATACAATTGATGTTAAACCTAGTGCCAAATAGGATGTTAATCCTAGAGATAAAGAGGAACCTAAAGCCAACATTAAAAAGGAAGCTAAACTTGGCATTAAAAAAGAAGCTAAAGTTTGTGATAAAAAGGAAGATTATAAACTTGGTCCTATTTTGACATGTCATTTAAAAGCTAAATTTTGCATATGGTACTAGTTGTGCTAAATTGGAAAACAAATAACAATAAAATTCGACATTAAACTAGGCACAAATGGGCTATTTTGCTATAGTGACAAGTATATGTTGATAGTTGTAGCTATAAATGAAACCTCCTTAGGGAAGACCAACAAATTTCATGAAAGTGACAATCCAGATCCATAAGGAGTCGATACACCATCATTTCTCATATGAATTCTTATATGATTTTGATCACTATTATTCATTCTGAAACATTCTCTATGAGAGTGGCATGAAATTGAAAAAGGGGCTAAGGAATTTTTTCAATGAGACAAATTAGTATATGAGATATTTATGACCAAACTTTGCAAGTTTCTCTCCATGGCCTTAGTAGCATGCAATGCATTTTCAAATTATTAATTTGCATTGAATATGGCTAACATTTTAAGGTTTGGTTATCACTAGAATATTATTAAGTATTTTTTCTTGAAATTAAAATTTTAGTTTAATGAGATTATTTTTTCGGGGTTTAGATTTTCTCTCTACCATCTTGGTGGGTGAGATGTGTGACGTCTATAACATATTTCCACTTAAAAAGTGATTAATATAAAAATATAATGTAAATTAACAATATATATATATAATTTTCCAAACATAAATACAGTTAATAAATAGATTCATATTAAAATCTATAACCCGATATATGCATAGATGGGGTGTTAGAGAGGAAAGCGTAGTGTTAGTCTCACGGTTCATTTCAGAATACATGGATAAATGGAAGTGGAATTAACGAATGAAGGCTAGATATGTACAAGAAGTGACTAATAACATCAAATTTCTTGCATCTAGGGAATCTTGGAACATACTAAAGCTTCTAAATGAAGAATTTCAACATTTTGTACACATCTGTAAAGTAAACTCAGGGAATGAAATTAAATGCAGTTAAATTTAGCATACACAATACAAGTAGGCAAATCACGAAGACCTTGCATCGTACATGAGAAATATTTAAAAGGTATTACATAGGCATACAATGATCTTTCAATTCTGAAACTTCATGACTATCAATGATCTCAAAATGAGACAAAAAATTGCATCAATCTTTCTATTAATCTTGCAAATATTTACAGAGAAGACAAAATGAAATAAAAATGGATTCACTCAAGAGAGGAAAAACATCGAGTCTCTGAAATATAGCCGTGTCTTTAATCTCCTACAACATCAGAATTACAAAGCTAAGACTGCAACTCGACTCTACAGAAATTACCAAGAGAACCTCTCCACTAAAATTGTGAGCCTTTTAGAATGGCTTACCCTCTCCCTTATGTAGAGTTTGGAAGTAACCTTATTTAGTTTCTTACATTTTAACAGAAAAGTAAATTAAAGCCAAATTTACTTTTTACAAAGACAATTTTACAAGTCTTCTTTCCGAGCAAATAATACTAATCTTAACATTTAATTTCTTTTGATGGGGTTCTTCTTCACCCTCCCTCTCATATAGAACTTTGTTTTCCCAGAAGGTTGTCCTATAGGCCCCACTTGAGGGATACCAACCTAATCATTTGGTGCATCATATGAATGTTGAAAGGATTTGCAGGTGGCATAAATGAGATAGGAGGTGGCTGACTTGCGAATGCACTAGATCCCTGAGTTGTTGATTGACCAAAATGTATCCCTGTTGCTTGATTGGATGATTGTACCTGTGGTTGAGTAGCTGCTGATCTAGGGGCCAAGACATGTTTGGTGTATTGGACCACTGTTTGCCATTCCTTTCCAAAAGGAATTATGTAATTCTTTAGATTTTCTAAAGAAACTTCAACATTGGTGGGTTTCTCATATGAAATGGGCCCCAACCTTTTGACAATATTCCTCAAGCCTATCCAAATTTCAAAAAAACTCTTTAGCCTATCAAATTATTGCTTTCCTTCTATATCTCCTTCAAGTGACTATGAGGGGAGCTCATCCTTCTTTTGTTGAATATGTTCTTGATAAGTTTCTCTAGGATAAGCATCATCATTTCCATCCCATGGAGAAGGCATTCCCAATTTTAATACATCTTTGAAGAGTGATTTAAAGGAAACTATGTCATCTTTCAACTCTTTAACATTATCTCTCATCCTTGAGACATAAGTTTGTTTCGTAATCATAGACCTGAAAATATTAATTATTTGAGTCATGTCGGTTATTCCCTTTCCAGCTAGATTCCTCTTGGTTTTGTTGTTTGGATAGCCTATGACCACTGCAGCATGCTTTGGAATATCTCCTAATTGCCTTTAAACTGAATTTATTTATTCCATAGCCTGAGTAGACTGATCTAACTCATCCTAGATAACTTTGAAATATTCCCACTTGCTTTTGAACCAATATTCAATCTTCTCCAAAACAATTTGAGTAATTATTCTTAACGATTTTTCTCCCTGAACATCTATTTGGAGAGAAGTTACTTGACTTTTTAGGTATCCTACTTCTATCTACAATCCTGGGATTTCCTCCTCTTTCTTGTTGACTTCATTTTTTAATTCAAGGACTCTATTATCATTGTTTTCTAGCTCCCTTTTTTCTTCATCCATCCTGGAACCTAAGTCATTGTCTTCTTAATAGGTTTAGGACTGGATCTCAAATATGCTTAGTCCTCTTCCATTGCATCCACATAAATCGTGTCTAGGGGATTGACTTGAGGATCACCTGTAACTTATGCTGTTGCAGGATGAATTTCAGCTACTCTTGGAGTGGGATGACTCTCCATTCATGTAACCTTTGGGTTTAGCAATGTTGATTGACTTGTTGTATGAATTAAGGAAATTTCAGCATTATTTCTCCCCTCAGTAGAAATCTTAGCAGCTAGAAACTTCAAATTTTCAATCCGCCAATGCAGATCATCTATCTTCCTCCTCCTATATTTAGACAATTGTTGAAATTCTATCATACTAGCATAGATTTTCTCCTTCTCTTCTTTCATTTACTTCAATTCTTCGAAATGCACTGGTTTAGTGGTAGGCATTTTTAGCTTCTTCTTCAGGGTAGCTATCTCATTGTCCTTCTTGGATATTAGTGACTTGAATTGGGTGTCATCAGATGGATTTTCTTCCAAGGATACTAGATTTGATTCCAAATAATTGATGGTGATCTGCTTATCCCTGCCGTAGTCCATTTTTCCATCTTGTATAACTTCTCAAATTTCTCTAGTACCAAGCTCAATTTTCTTTCTTCCTTTTCATATTTTATAATTTCTGTGCACATCATGTCACTCGTCTATTTATAAAAATCCATCTTGTCTAGCTTGATAAACTCTTTGAAATTGACAATATGCTCCTCTGATATCCAATCATTGAGTTTCATTGGCCTGGGTACCTTGGGTTCCAAAACAAAAAACCTCAAGGCATCCCGTTGGTGGTCTACCACTGAAATTAACCTCTTATCTATGGTTGGGATGTCTTGTCTCAATTATTTTATCATTTTAATTCCCCTTTCTCTAATATTTATGTATCCAGTCTGTAGGTATGTTTTTATAGGGACTAGTTCTATAGATGAGGAACCTTGGACTTTATGAGGAACAATGAACTCTATGGAAGGATATCTTGCATATTGTATTGGAGGCTTCCTTGCATATTGTATTAGAGGCTTGCTAGGGAGATCTGGTTTGCTGATCAGTTATGTGATTTCACTGGGAATCTCTATGGATTCTGCTCCAAACTCTACCAAATATTGTGCATCTTCCTCGGTCCCTAATCTGGCTCTTTTTGGGTCAGAACCTTGTTGATCTATATCTATGTCCATATCCTGGGGCTCTTCAGTTGTCCTTTTCTCTCCAAATAGTTGTTGTTGTTTTTTCTCTTCTTCAAAGCATTTTATAGCTTCCTCGACCTCTTCCCAAGTCTCCTTGTTTGCTATTCTTTCCCATAGAGGCTTAGGTGCACATACATATACATAATTCTTATTCTCTACCCTCTGCTTGGAAATCACTTGGTGAGGGTCATATGAAGCCTTTTCTTCCTTTGGGAGGTTCAATTGACTAAGATATTCTTATATGTACTAAAAATCATCTATCCCTCTAATAATGAGAGGTCCTACTTCTTGTGGAAAATGGAAAGTACCATGTTGTCTAAAATGATTAAAATGAAAATCATATGAAGCCATCTTCTTCCTTACAAATTCCATGGAAAATATCCTGGGTGTAAGGAAAGTAAGGAACTTGTATGGCTCTCCTTCAAAAGAATATACCTTGATAACAGTGTGGTCTTCAAATACAAACCAATCTCCAACTTGGATATCTGATGTGAACTGTAGATGTTTCTTGAGGTAAGGCAACATCCTAGGAGGAGAAACATCATGTATCAAACTGTAATCCAGACTCATGACTTTGTCTGTGAACTCAGAGAAATTTGAATTATATTCTCTTATCAACACCAAGTCAATCCATTCATCAATTGGTTTTTGCATCCCTTTATCATTTGTGGTTTTAATTCCAAAATGCTTGAAACTATTGAAATTTTCATAGAAGAAGAGGAAAAATAGGTAATAAGGAAATTTGAAATATTCTATAGCTCGGAACTCCTCTAGTTGTTCATGGATCTTTTCATCCAGAAAGGTGCAAAGATCAAAACGAGGTGGGCTATTGTCGGGCTCTATAGTTAGTTTCAATAGGACTCCCAAAATGACTTCATCTACTATTTTATCATCTTCCAGGCCAATAATAGTGAAAATGATTGAAATGGCCTTTCTAGAGTCCTCAAAGAAGACAGTTGTAGAATATGGGGGAGGGATGGTTGGTATAGCCATCCCAGGTTCTAGGTGTTTGGATAGGAAGAAGTGACAATTGAGTGGACTGAGGCCATTAAAAGATGTGGCTAAGAATTTCTCATTGAAACTGTAAGGGGCCAAAGACTCAGGCATGCAAAACAGATTTTTTAGGGCTTTAGGGGTGATGAAGAACATGTTTTTGGTTGAATACGATGACAAGACTTCTCTGGTTGAGGGGGAATAGTTCTTTGAGCACCATGTAATGAATTCCGGAAAGAGAATTGACCCAGGGAAAATATAGCGGCTAAATTAGAACTCTAGAGGTTAAGTTTATCCTGGTCATTGAAGGAAAGCTCTCTGGCTTCTTTGAGGGTCTCGACCAAATATGAGTTGTAATTGATGGTGTCAAAAATATCTGCTTCATGGTCATAAACGTGCTCTTCCCCAGATAAGCGAGGGTTTGGGAGCATGAATTTGGACTTAGGTTCCATCTTTATTTGGTTTACAGTGTTAGGGAATCCAGGTGTTCAATCGAGGCTAGGTTAGGTTTTCTGCAAACTAGGGCACAAGAAAACTGATAGAAGGAAGTCATATTATAGTAACTGACATGACTATAAGTGGAAGACAAATAGCTGCTTGATATGTGGAGGATGACCTGGATCAAAATATGTTGATCTGGACCAGTACCGTTCGTGCCATGCTGACCTGGTGAGTTGGTTGTTGTAGGAGCATGCTCTTTTGGGTTTAAAATAATAAAATAATGGATCTAGGGTAAAAACTCTTTTTATTCTGAAAGAAAATACACTTTACACGTTAGATGACGGGGTGGAGGGAAAGAGAGACAGGTGGGTCGGCATGTGCCAGATGGCAGGTGTGTAGTAGATGAATGAAAAAAGGGGTGATGGGACAAATTAGATAGATGGAAAGCGAGGAACTGACCATGAGGTGGCAGGTCAACGAAATGTGCTGATTTGTGGGACACTTATTCTTCAGATTCGAGCGTATACCACTTTAGTTTCCCAGAATGGTAACGCGTCGATGTAGAGCGGACTTGAGAAACTGATTTCAAGCGCGCACGACTTGTAACTACAAGGCACATGTCCAGAGTGGTTTTAGGTACAACACACGCCTGAGCTCACTTTTTGGTGGATGTAACTTATCAGTGCGCGATCAATCAGAGCCGTTGATCAATGGGTGGGGAAGTTGCACATTCGCTACTTTTAGTTAACTTCGATTCTTTTTATGAGCACGCTTGATCTTAGAGTCATCAATATTGTTCTGGATCCGATGGTTGGGTGTTATTACGCTTTATACCTCTTCTGTTGTCTTCTGGTTCCCATCCATATGGCATATATGCATACTCTTCCGAATTTTGTCAAGATATTTTACTCCTTCAAGGATAAAAATTCCCAAAACTTTATGTGCTCGCGCCCTGCATGGACAAACTCTTTCCAAGAAAACATTGGGTATTGATAATAGCATTTAGTGCAGGGTTGTGTCTACACTAGTTCAACTATTTTACTAAGAAATGGTGAGTTTCCACGTCAGCAAATGAAAGGATTATCACAAGTTTCTAAAGATCTATATTCATTCATCAAAACTCATTAAGATCTAAAGCCACATGAAAATTAAATTCATACATGATAAGCAAAATTCAAACTCATAGATGGTAGAAACTTGAATCCATTCATATTAGAACAATGAATAAATACATCCTTACCATGGACCTAGGTGTGAATCCCTCCTCCATTACCATGACCTTCCCTTCCTTCACCCTAGCTTTTGAAGAATTTGAGCTCTTTCTCCTCCTTCAGAATCTCTCCAGCATGTCTTTGCTCTTCCTTTGTGTGTTTTTACCATGCCCCAAAGCCTTTCTTATATAGCATTGGGAAATGGGCCTTAGGTTTCTCTTTTAAGTGTGGGATAATCCCCTTTCATGATTTTAGATCATTTTCACTTAAAAACCCATTTTTCCATAGTTTTTAGGCTTTTTTACACAACTTAGCATACTTTAAGCACATTTAATGCACTTTAATGCATTCATCTTCACTTTTTGATTGGTGTAGCTTAGTTTTGGACCTTTTGTGAGTGGTTCAATCACTGAACTTGATCTCCTTAGGTTTTTACCGTCTTCACCTAATCCTTCCATTTATGGGAGAAGTGATTAGATCTGAGAGGACTTGTCTCTGAATGTACTTGTGTTATGTCTTCATGTTGCGGGCGCATAGTAAAATGTGCTTCTTACGTCACATGACTAAGGGTTTTAATTTGATTGTTAACAGATGCCCCCTAATGTGTGAGGTCCAAAGCAAAGCTAAGGGCCGAAATACATTACTGAAATTTATACTTTGTATACTGATACTCTTTATCGTTCAAAGCAAGGACGGAGGAAGGAAAACTCACCGGCATAGGATTGAGGATCACACTTGCAAAACATAGAAATTTCTCAAATATATAATATCTTCCTGAGGTGGGCATACCCATGCTCAGCAGTAAATAAGCATGGCCACAAACAATACACAGTGGATCCATGTCAAAAGCAAATTTTTCTGAAATGTAAACATGCACTTTGATGAGTGCGAGAACAAAGTCTTTTTTGGACTTCTGACATGGCAGTCTAATCTTGTGTAGCTCGGGAAGTGCATCGATGATTGATACAACTTTTTTTCCCAAGGTCTTCAATACAAATCGATGATAGTACAAGTTTATATCATACAAATAAGTGATCTGATGTCGAGCATAATAAAACACTATCTGATTACTGGTCATTGATGTATACCGTTAACAGATGCGAAGAGACCCACTGATAATGATGATGGACTCTAAGGTACTGAGTACAAACTAACAAATAAGAATAAATGTTCTGAAGTCGAACACTTGTAGAATCAAACAATCAGGGGTCATTGATGTATATCCACTGTCATTTGCAAGGAAACCTGCCACTAATGACTGCAAGATCCAAGGTACTCTTGGGTTTCTAGATCCATGTCCTAGATGATGATTTGATGTCGATATGAATAGATCCATCGGAAGGAGGGAATTAATGCATCCCACATCAACTGATACAAAACAAAGATCAATAGTCTGATATAATTTGGTAGAACTGCAAGATCCAACACTGTATATTGACACAAGGAAGGCTGACATGATTGGTCAGGAATATTTGAGTAATGGCCAACTCGGTTTGGACTTCCCTTGAACACATAACACGACGCAAAATGGACACCTGACAACATAGGACTTTGAGTAACCGAACTTAATGAAATCCGCTAATGCTAGATGCATTAACGAAAGCTCCATTGGTGACGGGAAGGATAACCCATCGATGGAGATCTGTTCAAAATATTGGTACAGTTTCCTAAGGCAAATGCAGATGGTGTACTGACAGTGGATACAATATTATGTGCCGTGTTCAAGGGAGACAAGGATTGACTGTTGTTGTTTTCTTCAGAGTTTATAATATGAAGTGATTCAAGTCTCTCCCTTTTTGGATTTTTATGTTTTCCATTTTTTTTTAACCTTTTTAATTTATTAGCTTGAAAAAGAATAAAGCATGATATAATACATTAGAGGACATGAGTGTCTCAAGGGCATGCACCTGAATGTCAAGGGAATGGGTCTGACCAAGGAAAAGATCTGTATTGCAAACAAGGGCTGAGCTAGTTATGTACACTGTTACAAATGTTTCCTCCATGGGTATGGGTCAAATATACAGAAGCAATGGTTTATAAGCATCTTGTAATAGAAAGTGTATGCAAAGGCAAATAAGAAGCATAAGCAATAAGCAATGAAGCAGTTTACATAGATGTTCAATTGGATATTTAAACACAAGCTTATGTAAAATGACAAAAAATTGGGATCCCATCAGGATATGGTCAGAAATGTATGAAAGAGAGATATGTAGTCTCAAACTCCAAGTCATGATGGGACTAATAGGGCTCCCGAGCCTATAAGACTAACTCAGCATGGGCACCAAAATGGAAATGGGGTGCTGACTAGGGTGTCCCATGTTCGGTAGGCTCTTCTATCAGAATGGTGGAAAATACAGATATGAAGGGCTGACCCACCAGTTTCCAACAAGTTCGACCCTATGGTAAGTTTGGGTTGCAAAAGGTTCAAATGCATCTTCACAAAGGGATGGCCTAAACCTATATGCAAGTTTCCAAGTATACCAGAGAAGATCAAGGAACATGCAGATCATGCTCCTATACTTGGGTAGATTTATATCAAGTATGCTCCCAGTGGCCCCACAAAATATGTCCTTAGGTGGGTACAACCGAATGTTTACAACTTCAGGGATATATTGATTTGATGATAAAATGTAATCCAATAAGTCATGTGAGCTGGGAGATCTCATAGCCCAAATGGGCCAAGTAAATAGATCATATTCCTCCATCAAGGGAAGATTTTGATCCGAATCTGCCGACGTTATTTGAGTAGCTTGGTTTGAAACTTCTATGACAGATAGGGGTGATCCAAATGCTTGCCAACAATTAAATGACATTACGCAAGTTGAGGTCCTTTCATCTACTATGGTTAGATAGATGTTCTTACCATGATTCGTTACTTTAATTTGAAAAGCAACTTCGGAAGGGATCCTACATATTGAATGGTTTATGTCTAATGTGATCAAAGTCTCATCGGATGGATCAATAGCACCAATGGTAGATAATAGTTCCTTTCTTTGCGCAGAATGATATTGCAATACCTCCAAGGCCGACATGGCACATGGTACTTGAGCTAGGTCCTCAAGAACATTACCATTCTGAGCAGCTCGCGTGTTAGGATTATGCATTGTTCTACGTAGAACACCTTTGGGGGGGTGTGGTACTAAGTCTATGGCTGGTTTCTCAATGTAGAGATAACCATTTGGCTGTGATTCTCATTGATCTGATGTACTAGGAGAGACATCGTAAGAATCAAGTCTTGTTTGAATGTTCATCTCAGGATCACACATGAAGACATTGGCATTAGGATAATTGCCCCCCTGTGGGGGGTTGGATGGTTGCCCCCTTGTAGGGGTACCGATGTCAAAATAGTGGGTTGTTGTTTCCCGCCACATTGAAGCATAGTTGGTGCATCTTCATTCCCAGAGTTATCATCTCGCTTACTCTTGTACTTCTTCTTCTTTCCTCTAAGGTATATGGATGAGACTATGAGGATGTTAGAATTGTTGGAAGGATTGGCAGGTTCCTGCATTTCCTGGCTAGCTGTGGGTTGCGAATTTTGAATAGAAACTTGTCCCCGATGTGGGGTAATCTGTTCAAGATGGTTGAAGGAATCCGTCATACCATTGACATGAGGTTCATGTGGTAGCCTAGCTGGATCAAACGCAGGTCTTGCAGGTTGGTTCCAAAAAGATTGGTTATTTTCTAGAACCTGACCACTCCATGGAGGAATGGGTTTAATGGTTGGATTGCCCCCTTTCGAGGTTAGGCCTATAAAGGGTTGGTTTCTTTCTAGAACCTGACCACTCCATTGATGTGTTTTTTGGGTTTGAAAATCATTCCAAGAGGGGTTACCTCCTTGCGGAGGTTGCATCCAAAAGGATTGGTTATTTGGTGGAACATTACCACTCCATGGCTGGTTGGGATTCATGGGTGGATTTCCCCCTTGCAGGGGTATGTTCCATTGAGATTGGTTACTTGGTGGAACATTACCACTCCATTGCTAGTTTCCTTGGTTTGGATATGCGTTCCAAGGTTGATTGCCTCCTTGCGGAGATGGCATCCAAAAATATTGGTTACTTCCTGAATGTTTTCCATTCCATGGTGGAATGGGATGGATGGATGGATTGATCCCTTGTGGAGGTAGGCCCCAAAAAGATTGGTTACTTTCCAGAATCTGACCAAACCATTGATTGTTTCCTTATCTTAGATAAGCGTTCCAAGGTTGATTTCCTCCTTGCGAAGGTGGGCCCCAAGAAGATTGGATACTCCTTGAAACCTCCCCACTCCATTGCAGAATGGGGTTGATAGGTGGATTTTCGCTAGGATTTGTGCTAGGATAAGTCGGAGGATAGCCCCTCGAGGCATTTCCACTATTATGAGGAGCATAACCCCAATTGGCATAAATGTTCCATGGTTCATTGCTTCCGCTAGGAATATTACCATTCCATGGTGAAGGGTTGTCCCCAGAAGTAGAATTTGGACAAGTGTTAGGCATACCAAGAGGATTCTGGTTTACTCCTTGTGTGTTTTGACCTTGATTAGCCGAACCATATGGAAAACCAATGTTTGGTAAGGCATACCCTTCAGCAGGGATTCCTGTAGACGAAGTGGATGTACTTCCGGGATTGAAACCCGAAACTGTACTACCTAGCACTGAAGTGTTGGTTGAACTTGTGCTACTAACATGTATACTAACTGTTGGGATTGATTTAAAGGCAAAATTGGAAGTATGGATACCTCCAACAATTGTTTGATGTTGCGATGATGTAGTCCCGTGTGATCTTGATGAAGCTTTAGGGTCACTTTGTTGAATTGTGCATGTTATTCAAACTTTCAAAAGAGGTTTGATATCACCCAGTGACTCACGGACAGTAAGTATAACTAGTTCTGAAAGACTCATCAAAGGAGGAATTACATGAGCATGTGTGTGATGTTTCCATGTTTCAATTTCAACTAGAGTAAGATTATCAACTATGTCTGTATTCAGTTCGTGATGTGACGATGAATTTTCAATGTTGATTTGATGTTGTTCTTCTTGAGTAATGTTAATTGAGTTTACAATCAGTTATGTTTCCAAGTCATTAGGATATGGTTTTTGTATCTGTCTCTGCAATGTAGCAGGGCCTTCAATGTCTGGTGACTCACCTCGCTGCCACCGTGACTGGCGGATCGGGAGAGTAGCCACTTCTAAGAAGTTGATAAAAGGATGTTTATAAAAAAAATCTTTTAAATCAAACAATCCTAAGGCAGTCTAGACTCAAAAAACAAAAAGTTTCCACACAGTAAAAATTCCCTAGATATTTCAAGCAAGCAAACTTACTCTTCCAAAGAACCGAAGCTCAGTGAAAAGATGGATTAGAGGGCCTTCCGAAACTAGTAGTTGCTGAGGGATATCAAGCCTCAAACAATTGCTAGCAGCGAAGGTATGAGAAACAATTACAATAAAATTTAATCGCCAGGGGTGCAAACGTTGGTTCCTGACCAATCACCCTCCCAAGGAGTAAAAGTTCCAAAGTTTGTCTCAGGTATTGCAAGTGTTTCCCACTCACAATAGCCTATGTGATATCCTAGGAATAGCCACTAAAGTTACCACTTCGCAATCGACGGTCAGGCGAAACAGTTGTAAGTCGAGGACAACTCTCATAACCAGAAACTCTAGAAACAATGATGTCACCCCGAGGACTTGTCACTGAATATAGAATCCCTTCGATAAGCTGATGTCCCTCTAAATACGCAAAAGGGGGGAACCACCATTTACTTATCTAGATTGACCTCGTGCTTGACGCATGTTTCAGAAGCGCTTTCTCGACAAGCGTTTTTTGCTACTAATGTATTTACTCTCTTTAATCAATGCTAGTTTCAAAGTTTTGCAGCCCATGAGTGTTAACTCTCCAAACCTAATCTAGGGCACTAACCTAAACTTGTTGGTGATATGAAAATCAAAATTTTGTCAATTTTAGATTAAGCGCCAATTTTAGGGTAGTTTGCTTAGTTTCAGGAGTGGACGTGAAATTGGTGGTGTTTTGACTTGAAAACAAAATGAACCACACAATGCAAGATGCTCACTATGCTATCTTTCAGTTCGATGAATATGCTAACTTAAGGAAGAGTTAGAGGTTCATGAGCTTCTTTCAGACATGCAAAGTTTCTAGTAGATTTCTTATGTTCATGCACAGTTTTTCAGAAATATGGATAATAATTGATGTTAATGACCAATGTGACCCAAACAGATATCTCAAGTAAAATTGAATCTAATTCTATTCCATGGGGAATCTTTGTTTCTCATTCACAAGATCGCCATAAGGCCTAAGTGAAGAGGATACGCAGAGCTCTTTGGAATGCTTATGAATTAAATTCTAGACTGTTACACTTGAGATCCACTTTCTCATTCACAAGATCGCTCGAAAGCCCAAGTGAAGAGGATACGGTGGCTCGAAAAACTATTTGCAAAAATTAAATCTACTCTGTTACACGTGAGATCCACTTTCTCATTCACAAGGTTTCCATAAGGTGCGAGTGAAGAGGATACGGTGGCTCTATATACGATGCTTTGAAAAAAACAACTCCTAAACTATTACAAGCAAGATACACTTTCTCATTCACAAGATCATCATAAGATGCGAGTGAAGAGGATACGGTGCCTCATACATGATATATCTCAAGAAAACTGGACTCTAAGGGTGCAAGTCTCTCTAATCATGCATGCAAATTAAGAAGAAAATTCTGACTCCGAAACAAAATGTAACTAAATGAAAGTTTATTTCTGTTTTTTAGGAAGAAATTGTCTTCAATTTGTCTCACAAGGTGACGTTCAAGGTTTGTTCTTCAAATGCAAATATGTGTGAATGGCGCCTTCAAAGTCATACAAATCCAAACATATCTCAATTTATCCAAACTTTTCAAGCTTTGTAAAAATTTGCAAATTTTTTTCCTTTTTAATCCAAAATTAAAGATTTGAAAAACTTCAAAAATTTTGCAAATTTTTTTCCTTTATAATCTAATTAAAGATTTAAAAAAGCTTCAAAAATTTTGCAAAAAATTGTTTTTCTTTTTGAATCCAAAATTAAATACTTGAACTAAAAAATGCAAACTTTTGCAAAAATTTTTGGAATGCGTTTTAACCCAAATAGACAAAACTTGTTGCAAAGAACTTTTCAATTCTTTTTTAATCTCAATATAAAAATTTGATTTCAAAGCATACAAAACTTTGGCAAAGGTTTTTTGAAACTGAATTTTTGAAACAATTTCAAATTGGTTGTTTTGGAATTGGATTTCTTTGTTGTTTTGGCACTCACGTTTGATGTATTCAAAGTTCAATTTTAACATGGTTTCAAAAAGGTACCAAAATGCATTCACTAAAACTCAATACTAAAAACCAAAGCCTGCAATCATTTAAAAAATTCAGTTTGGAAATGGAGAGGTTTGCACCATACAACATTAAATGAAAAACGCCCGCATCAATTACCATACTATGCAAAGAAATGAAAATGCATACAACTTCTTCAAACGAAAACGCTTTAGCCAAACCACTTTCACAAAAAACCTATTCAACATATTTTTGGCATTTTATGTAGCATACTAAACCAGCATTCAATGAAATTCAGCTTTGGAAAGTCTGTCTTCTCAATAGTGTTTTATGTAGGAAATAAACCGGCATTCAACAGACTAGAAATTCACCTACAACCACACAACGTTGTTGAGTGTAACGCTGTCTGTACCAGTTCAACACTGGACCAAGAGTACCACGAATTCGCATAACTATTTTAGTCAGGCGTTCAAGGTAAATCGTGGCAGAGGTTCTTTGCCAAACGATATTCTCATTCACCACATACTAACGCGTCTAGACCTCAGATTCGCAGTGAGATGCTCTATATTGTCCAAGAGTTGGATGCTCCTCCACACAAATCTTCCTTCTCTGCGTTTAACGCCCTATGCTATTTTGGGCGACCGTGGTTATGAACAGCTTGGTGCCAAATCTGTAGTGGAGAATGCCATTTCCAATTTACTACTCCATCACGTTGGTGATCTCCATGCCTTTCACCTTGAAAATGGATCAAGATCCTCCTGGAATTTTACAGAATTCGCTACCAATTTCACCACTTTCCAGACAATTTCCATGGATTCAACTTCCTAAGTCAATGTGTCCTCTGTCAAATTATGTCAAGTCGCGATTCCTTGGCTTCTTTGATAAATTCTTGCCCAGTTCTGAAGCATCTCACACTTTTGAAGGTTGTTGATATGAGTCAATCTCTCACCATACTTGGTCCTCAACTCCTTACCTTGTCGATAAAAATATTATTCAATCGTGGTGTTCTGAGAATCAACTGCCCTAAACTATTGTGAATTTCATTAAAGGCATTGCTTGCAAATGTGATAATTGACACAATCCCGTTGCATGAGTTTTCCAATAAAATTGTAAAAGCTACGATGGAAAGCAATGGCGATCTTACAAGCTTGGAACTGGGGATAGCTCAACCTCAGTTTATAAAGGGATCGTTCAAGTTTTCACAGATCTACGATCTCAAATGTAGGGATCGTTCAAGTTTTCACGCAAAAGTTCAATTGCTAGACAGAGTCTAACATGTAGGATTCCAGATTCACGCAGAGCTGAAAGGGATCCTTCACATTGATGAACACATAGATGTGCACTTCTTTAACGCAGGATTTTCATTAATACACAGAGTGCTAGCAACACGCAGAAGTTCCAAGGCTTAAGCACATACACATAGATATTTCACAAACACAAGGGATTCACGCTGAGTTTTCAGGGTTCAAGACTGATATTAACGCAGACCTTTAAAGTTTTAATGCATAAATTAATGTTGAGTTTCAAATTAATGCAGAGTTTCAAATTAAGCTGCTAAAATTTGACTCTGAGATATTTCACATTAACGCAGAGTTTATAGATGTAACACGTAGGGTTTGAGTAGTTTTACAACACGCAGCACAGGGGCAGAGTTTTAAACTTGAAATAGAGCTTACACGCTGAATTTGTAAAATTGGTTGAAGATCCACGCAGGGTTTTCATAGCTGTGAAAAAATTAAAGAAAAACATGCAGAGTGCTAGCTTAAAACTCCAGAAATTTGAAATTCCTCAAACTCATCATTCAAGAAACCCAACATTCAAAAGGCTCAAAATGAAAGAAACTCAGATCTGAGTGTAATGTGAGGTGATTTTATGAATTAAAGGCATGGCTAGGCTAGTTTTAAGCTTTTTAAGCTGGATCTTAGGGTCTTGTAAAGATCTTTAAGCTCAAAATGAGTAGATCTAAAGGATGGAGATCACCAAAAATGAAGAAAATCATGAGATATCAAGAAATTTCAAGCTGTATGGTCGCCAATATGATAACAACATTTAGTACAGGGTTGTGTCTACACTAGTTCAACTATTTTACTAAGAAATGGTGAGTTTCCACATTAGCAAATGAAAGGATTATCACAAGTTTCTAAAGATCTATATTCATTCATCAAAACTCATTAAGATCTAAAGCCACATGAAAATTAAATTCATACATGATAAGAAAAATTCAAACTCATAGATGGTAGAAACTTGAATCCATTCATATTAGAACAATGAAGAAATACATCCTTACCATGGACCTAGGTGTGAATCCCTCCTCCATTGCCATGAGCTTCCCTTCCTTCACCCTTGCTTTTGAAGAATTTGAGCTCTTTCTCCTCCTTCAGAATCTCTCCAACATGTCTTTGCTCTTCCTTTGTGTGTCTTTACCATGCCCCA
Organism: Larix kaempferi; assembly: GCA_027924585.1. Lineage (NCBI taxonomy): Eukaryota > Viridiplantae > Streptophyta > Pinopsida > Pinales > Pinaceae > Larix > Larix kaempferi. Next base: position 5,752,694 of record BSBM01000756.1, read on the forward strand.
AAGCCTTTCTTATATAGCATTGGGAAATGGGCCTTAGGTTTCTCTTTTGAGTGTGGGATAATCCCCTTTCATGATTTTAGATCATTTTCACTTAAAAACCCATTTTTCCATAGTTTTTAGGCTTTTTTACACAACTTAGCATACTTTAAGCACATTTAATGCATTCATCTTCACTTTTTGATTGGTGTAGCTTAGTTTTGGACCTTTTGTGAGCGGTTCAATCACTGAACTTGATCTCCTTAGGTTTTTACTGTCTTCACCTAATCCTTCCATTTATGGGAGAAGTGATTAGATCAGAGAGGACTTGTCTCTGAATGTACTTGTGTTCTGTCTTCATGTTGCAGGCGCATAGTAAAATGTGCTTCTTCCGTCACATGAATAAGTGTGTTAATTTGATTGTTAATAGGTACGAATAGGTAGTAAATAGGATGTCCACCACAATAACTACATGTGATGACACATCCTCTAAATAAATACACCACTCATGTGCATGATTAGGGGAAGGTCAAGTCGAATGACTAGAATTCCTCCCCTCTATCACTTGAAAATGGTGTAGATAGAGATGACAATGAAGGAGGATCTATGAATTCAATTTAGGGAAGTGATGGTTTCGATTTGAGCTAGGCTCTACTACGCAGAGGTAGTAGAGGGGTGGACGTCCATAATGGTGCAATTTGAGGGAAAAGGAAATGATAATATATGCACTTTCTTCTCCATTATAGGTTTTATTCTTTCGAGTTGTGATCTGATAAGTCCCATGTGCTTCTCCATTGCTTTAGAACCCATAGTTTCAAAAGGAACCTTGTTTTTCTTTTTTTAGTCCGCTTGCTTTGTTTCATCTTATTTTGGGATCCATCAACTCCATTATTCTCTCCCTTAACCCCATGAATTCAGTGACATCTTTCTCCATGGTGGGTAGGGGTTGAGGCAGGAAGCTAATGTGGAGAACTAGCAATAGAGTGCAAACTAGGGATCAGGGGGAGGATAAGGAACCTAAGGAGATATACTATCAAGATACCCCTCCATAGATTGGAGCTCAATTAGCCAATGCATAATAGTGGTCCAATGAGGAACAACATTATACTAGACCATAGGAAATTGAAGAGGAAATGATTCATTGGGTTATTGATTCAGAAAACACCAAAACTAGAGATAAAAAATATTATAGGACACTAGCTCTGCATTGTACTACAAAGTCTTTGTTGTGAAAAGTCTTTTTAGACAACAAAGAAGAGAATAATAAACTTTTGTTGCAGATGGGCAAACTAAATGCCAAGGTGAACTTCCTAATCAAGGGCACCACTTAAAAGGATTACGAAGCTATTGTTCATGTTCCAAATCTAGAGGTTCCCTTCCTTCATATGTGTGACGATGATATGGACAAGTAGTTTTTTTCTACTTCATTACTCTAATTTTTTCTCCTATCATTATAGTTATGCATAGGGATTCTTAGTTTTTACTAGTAATATTTACAGAAAAACAAAACTTTTATGATGAAACTAATAATTTATTGTTTTACTTGTCCTCTAGTTTCCCTTGGGGAAGACAAGTTCATTTTATAATGTAAGTACATGTTCAGTTTAATACAAAAACCTAACTTAAAAAAATCTATAACTTGATATTGAATAAATACATTTATATTTAATTTTAGAACAAGATATTGAGTAGTTTTCCATATCAATCCCCATATGTTGTCTCAATATAATATTTTACAAAACTTAGAATAAAGTAATGATAATAATGTTGGAATCTCATTGATACTCTTTTTTTTTGTATTCAATGAATTTGTAATCTAGGGAATTTGTTGGAGATGCCTAGGTCGACCTTCCGACTAGGTCCTCCATCCGACCAATTATAATATATGTTGGCGACTTGTGTCAACCCATAACATGTTGGGTCAGTTAGTTGAACCGATGGGTAGTTAGTTATGTAGCTATCTGTTAATTGTATAAATAGGCTGGTGAGACACTCTACATGATAATCTTAGATTGTTTGGATATTTGTTTCTCTTTTGCATATCTTGCTAAATAATAAAGAGCTTGTTGCTTCACATCCCTTATCTTGTTATTGTATCTGTATCTTTGTGATTGCTTGTATATAATATTATAACATGTATCATTGGTAACCATGCGACCCCCATGACTACAACATTGGTTCTGTTTCCGGTGATGCATGCATAAGATGAAAGAGAGCATGATCAAATGACATCAGAGCAGGAAATCAAGGATTGGTGGAAGAGGAAGATAAAAAATTACCTACAAAACTATGCCAGAAGAAACAAGCTGACCATTTTTCAAGCAAGAGAAAATTTCTTTTCGAAGATGCATGAGAAATTTGTAGAGTCTATTTCGCTCGCGCTAAAGAAGCTTCTGGATGAAAAGACAACCAGATGAAAAAGAGCGCTAGTTAATTCAAACGTTGATCAACGGAGACCGTAGAAATATTTCAGAATGGTGTGAGAAAATTATTGAAGAGTTCTGTGAAGAGTCTTCCATCGAAGAGCGAGTGTCCGTCGAAAACGTGAGGAAAAGGTCTTACACTGACCTTACCGACCATTTTTTGTGCTCCTTACCGAAACTCCTATTTAAATTCTTGATCGACAAAGGTGCAAGACATATTGTCGAGATGCGACCCCTGTTGTCACCACCGCTTCCGAACTCGAATTGGGAAGAAAAAGAATGAAAGTGGGAAATATTTGTACAAGAACGAGAATGGGAATATTTCCTGAACAAGTGAAGCACTGTGCTTCCATAGTTTCCTAAAAGAACTTTGGGACACCATTGGGGTGTAGCCAAAACAAATTCCTAATGGAGTAGATGCATGATGAAAGTCAACAGATGAAAATATGACATGACCAGTAGTGAAAATTCCTAAAAATTAGACAAAAATAGAACAATGAGCCATAAAAGCACCCCAAACATCCAAAATATTGAACGGGAAAAGCGACGAAAGTGGCATGAAGAATTGAGGGAGCATGCTAGCATGCTCTAGAAAAAATGAAAGTCGGGCGTAGTGACAGATGCATTAGGAAATCCGCTAGAGTTGAGTCGATTTTGACAAGAAGAGGGCATTGATGAAGATTTGTCTCCGATGGAGGAATATTTGTGGATCGAGCATGCAAGAGCTCTCCAAGTGAACATACCCGACACTATAACACTGCATTCCCCGCTGCAACTAACTCAGAGTGCTCAAGTACAAAATATTGTCGAAGAATATTTAGGAATTCATGCTGGCTAGTCAGGCATTTGGAGCCGACGAAGCAATGAAGGTGATGAATTCGACAGATTATTGATTCATCATCCGGAAGGAGGGAACTAGGTCACTTTTCAACCCGAATTCTCAAACATAAGTTTTCATCTACTCTACTCAGATCGTACGGAAGTGCCCCCCCTGCCACTTCTAGCATTAAGTGATTCGTTGAGTTCTTCGAAAAATCTGAGGAGAAGAAAATTCAGATTGAGAAAAACTTTACTTGGATTTCGACATAAGCGATTGAAGGACGCTGACATCCGATAACCATCGAAGAACTGACCAAATTTCAATACTATGTCATTGAAAGTGAAGAACAAGCTCTAACACTTGTCAATACCCTTTTAGAAATAGTACCTGTCGAAGTTATTCAATAAAGTAATTATGTCGTCGGAGGTAACCCACCATCGCCACCAGTAAATTTAGAGGTCGAAGTTGTAGCAGACATGGTGCACACAACAACACATCTTCCTTTATACAAAGGCGATGAAGATCCTAGAAGACATTGGTTTGTATGCGAATCGATATGGGAAGCTAACACCCTTACCAATGAAGACCGAAATATGGCACAATTTGTTGGCTCCTTGCGGAAAAGAGATTTAACCCAGTATATGACATTCAATGAAAAAACACGTAATGCAACAAAGGCTCAAATCAAATAGAAGTTCCTATCCTTCTTTAAAATGATGGATTCAAAGTACATGGCTGCTAAAAAGTTGAATACTATAGTGCAGAATCCGACAGAGATGGTGAGGGAGTATGACAAGAGATTTAAATATCTACTGAGCTAGGTCGACTACGACATCGAAGAAAAATTGTTGATCTAATGGTTCGTAGCTGGCCTAATAAGGAAGATCAAAGTTCACGTTCGTTGGCATAACACCACCACATATGAAGATGCTTTGTTGAAGGCGTTGCAAATATAAATGGATGATGACTACCCCATAGCCCCTATCAACAGAGATATTAAAGACAACTAGAAAGCATGGAGAAATCCATCCAAGAAATCAAGCTCCGAGGAACAGAACTCTGGTGCACAAAATGCTCCATAGCTGGGCATACAAAAGGCTATTTTCCTCAAAAGAATCAACAGCAAGACGTTCGGCTTGTACAGACAAAGAGCTTCTGCGACATTTGTCAAGGATACGACTTGCATGCTATAAAGGACTTACCATATAACATGAAAAATAAACAAGCCTCATGGTGTTCTATATGTTAAGTTAATTTGCATTCCATAACAGAATGTCATTTGAACTTAATGAATAAAAAAAATTATCACACAGTATACCTAAGAATCCACCACAGTTACCGAAGTCTTGCGTAATTGGTATACTTACTATGGAAAAGTGTTTGAAGAAATGCAATGGACGAGAGAGTTGCTCGACACACTTCATCAGCAACGACATAATTCTGACGACATACTCACTGCAACCGTCGATGAACAAATTATCATGGAGAACGAAAATCTCGCAAAGTGGGAGAAACATGAATAAAATTGGATCAGTCAAGCACATGTTAGCCTCAACAAACTTAAAAAGATCCATCCACACCTCCACATACTTCTTTCCACCGCAGATGGAAAAATGAAATTATTGGGCCATGACATGATCAATATACAGGATAAATCCATGCAAGACAAAATGGAAAGCTTTTCGGGCCTAACTTCTTTGACCATCGACATCCAGAATGCATTACACGCCTGGGAGGACTTCCAGCATCAGCTATTAGTATCCGCAGAGGCCATTGTCGAAGTTTGCGTCCAACAACAAGCACCAATCAGCTCCAGTCGGCCACAACAGTAGCAACAAAATTTACTACTCACAGTTAAATTACATCTCCTCATTTCTTCAGGATGGAGAAATATTTTGTGGTAGGGAAGATATTGGAGAATCCTAGGTCGACCTGCTGACTAGGTCCTCCATCCGACCAATTATAATATATGTCAACGACTTGTGTCGACCCATAACATGTCGGGTCGGTTAGTTGAACCAACGGGTAGTTAGTTATGTAATTGTCTGTTAATTGTATAAATAGGATAGTGAGCTGCTCTACATGATAATCTTTGTATCTCTTCTGCATATCTGGATGAATAATAAAGAGCTTGTTGCTTTGTCTCCCTTATCTTGTTATTGTATTTGTATCTTTGTGATTGCTTACATATAATATTATAACATGTATCATTGGTAACCATGCGACCCTCGTGACTACAACAACATTACACATAGAGTAAGTAGAGTAGGCAGTGTTAGAAATTTTCGATCACTTTACCCATCAATTTACCTTTTATTTTTTTTAAAGTTTTGGGTTTTTATATTACCTGCCTCAAATATTTTTTTCTAAAATTATACCCTTCAAAAACGAAGTATTATTAAAATAATTACCCTTTAATAATCAAGTTTTGTTAAAAATTTTGAAAATAAAAACCATATTTAATTTCTTAATATTTATATATTAAAATTTAAAATATAATTATTAATAAATACTACATTCATATTCATGTTTTATACAATTAATAAATTAATATTCTAAATCAAGTTATATACAACTACGACTTCAAAAGTAAATATCAATAAACATTACAAGCTTAAAAACAATTATTATATTTCACACAATTCATATTGAAAAAAAACAGATATCACGTAATTTATTTTACTTGTAAAATTCATAACATAAAATGGAAATATATAATTTAATATTTATCAAATATCATACATTCTCTTTTCTTTTTCATTATGCCCAATCTCATAAACTCATTGCCACTGCAGTGCACTCAGATATGTGTTAATGACATGCATCAATGCATCGAAGGTGTTTATTGATAACTTTGTTATTGTAATATGTTTGATCATGTTTTGCTTTGAAAACTCCCACTCACATGCAATAGTGTCTATTATTATGACAAGTAGTGCTTGACATAATTTTAACATATGCACATGTTTAAAATGTCAATCTTATGTTTTAAAAGTTAATTTCCAAGAATCTTTTTTGGAGAATATTTCCCAATTTAAATGAAACATATCAATAAATTCAAGCCCATTTTTGTGTATTAATCTCTTTAATATAGAGATCACAAGGATAATGTCAAGCACTAATTATCCTTGCTACATTAAAAACATATAAAAAACATAGATATGGGAATATTGAAATAAAGTTTTCAACCAATGTATAAACATAATTTCTTATAAATTGTATATGCAACTTTATACAAAGACATTAATGCAAGTTTTTACTAGTTGTGAGATTTTTCCATCTTGGATTGAATATACAATAAAACATGTCTATGAGTAATTACCTCTATCAACATTTTCAAGGAATCCATTTTTAGAAACTTTTAAAAATTTAGAAAAATGAACAACACCTTCTGCAAAAGAATTTGACGTGAAAAAAAATATTTAAAGAATATTTAATTTATATAATCAATATTTATTATAAAAAATGTGGCATTCACAATATTTTTTATAATTTTTGTTTAGTTTATTGAACTCCATGGAAACATCAACAAGCATATCCAAACAAAATTGAAAAGAGAAAACCATTGCCTTTTGATACCATGAGAAAATCTATTAGATGAATATCTTTTAAAAAATACTTACATTAGTATTTCACATTCTAAATTTATTTGTTTATGTACTTATTGGATTATTTTGTTCTTGAGTATGTATCTATTACTTTGTTACTCATTGCAATTTTGATTAGAGTTTTATTTCTCAATGTATTACTTTGGTAGCTGAACTATCACAATCCCAATCTTTTAAGGATTTGATGACATAGATTTGATTTCCAAATCAAAATATACTCATTTACTACTGCGTTTTTTAAGGAGTTGGTCTTTTAAGGATTTAATGACATAGATTTGATTTCCAAATCCAAATATACTCATTTACTATTGTGTTTTTTAAGGAGTTGGTTGTAGATTCAAATCACAAACTATTTCACTGGATTTAATATTAACATAATGATATTTCTCGTTTTTCTATTAGAATAAACTTGTAGTGCTATTTCATCTTCTTGTGTTTTAAAATTCAAACCCTTAATGCTTCTATTTTGTATTTAACATTAATATGTAAAAATCTCTTTTAGAAAATATTTGAAGTGTTTATTTCCATTCTCTACTTCGATCTTCAATATTTTTAGTGTTTTATAACAAGGTCAATGGTTTTATGTAACACCTAAACTTTAACTAAATTTAATCAAACTAAAAACCATATCCTACCCCCCCCAAAAAAAATATTTAATATTTATCAATATAAAAAATCAAATTGTAATAGGAAACTGGGAATAATGGAAAAGATGCATACCTATAACCACAAGAATGTTTTTTAGGTGTACTTATTGGTTGATGTATATAGAGTAGACATCTAGTAGAACAACCATGAAAACTATAGGTGGGGGACCATTCTCCTCCCAACCAACCTCCCAGTCATAGACTAAGATCCCTCACTCAAGAATACAAAGCCATAAACACTCTCATCAACATAATACTCCCTCAACCTCCAAAAATCCCATCTCCTTCTAGGCCCCAAGAACTAGTGAGGAGGAGAAAGAAGGAAAGTCCCTTCCCCCCTTTTAATATTTCTCAAGATCCCCCCAAAAAATGGACACATGTCCACATGTCCACCAGCAAACATCCCCTTCAATGACTTTAATATTTAGATAAATAAATAATATTAGTTATTTTATTCCACTTTCCCAATAACCCCCTCTTATATTTAATTAAGGATTAGTTTAACTTAATTTATGAAGTTATGCAACTTTGTGTTTTCGTGAATCCCCATGTCTTTATTACCATACTATCATTATAGCTATATGAACCCACACAATCTAATAATGTTGTTCATGGGTGGGACCCACTCGTTGGCCATCATGAATGTGTCATGCACATACACTATAACCCGGATGGTATGCCCCCCTAAACATAATGAAAATATGTGGCGTAGAGGTGTTACATACTCCCCCTCTTCAAGTAACTTCATCCTAAAGTTATCATGACAGGTTTCCTAATCCTAGTACTTTTGCTTCCTCCCTTACACACCATAGTCCACAAAATCATTTAATAGACTTCGAAAATTGAACTTTGACATCATCAATATCTCCCCCAGTATCAATTGAAAAATGATAAGTATTGGGACCTATAAATCAACAATGTCAATATACCCCCCCTAAAACTGGAATATGGTAATCTTATTTTCTTTAAGCAGAGTATAGAGGTTCGATCTTTAACTCAAAAAATTACGTGAATTCGGCCCCAGTCATGCCCTGAATCATAAAAAACTGAAGCAAAATATTCATGGCCATCTACTATTGAAACATCTCCATTAATGTATGCATGTACTAGTTTATGAATCCAACAACAATACCACTCCAACGACTTGGCATCCAAAGTCTAGCACCAAGTACCAAACCATAAAAAATACTTTTTTTTTAATCTAAATATTTGGTCACATCTGACACCTTTTTGAAAGGCGATTTTTTTTCTCACAAAAATGGAATGAATAAAGATCGAAACATTGTAATTCATGATGGCCAATATCATGATAGTGTTGGCACTATAGAGATACACCTTCTAATTTATCAAGCGCATCATCCTCATCCTCATGAACGACATCATCATCATCCTTATCCTTTTGTTCCTCATCATGATCCTCAATTTCTAATACTTTATGCAACTTATCATCAATAATATCCCTCTACAAATAAACATCAAGAAATCCAACACTCACAAACATCATAGGTTTGGAGTAATAATGAATATGAAAGAATTCAAACTTTGTCCTGTCATATACTAAGCCTAATTTGTTCATTTTGAATTCCAACTTTTCCCAAAATCTGATTACATTATCTTGATTTTCAAATTTATCCTTATCTACCTTAGTGTCTTCATCTAAGGTATTTTTTGTTACCTTAGTATATTCATCAAATTTCACTATTTGATTGTAGTGGTATCATTCTCAATTTCCTCTTGTTCACTTTCAACAATAGTTAATCCAAATAATAGATTATGTTGAAGAAGTATGGGTTAATAATGTTGCTGTCGAAGAAGTTGCAATTCATGATTTAACAACTTGTTATGAGTTTTGAGATTATCAATATTTTTATGCATAAATTGTAGACAAGTGGTCACATCATTAATTGAATGTTTTCTTATTGGAATAGTTGTTCCTTATATACTATTGATTAAAGTGTGTAGAAGAATGAAAAAGTATTCAATATTCACCACCATTGTGATCCAAATAAGTGCTTCAAGTTCCCAAAATAATGTGTCACAAAATTGCAAGTGTCCCAAATAAAAAACACTAGAATCCTTTGATCCCCTAATTCAATTTTGGGCTAGATCAAGACTCAATGATGTCAAAGACAGACTCCAAAGTGACAAGTATGCAAAATGACATGAAATAAAAAACTTCATAAGGTATTTTGGAGCTTCACCCTGAAGTAAGGTTTCTAAATACTCAGATACAACGATGGATTCATAGATGTCAATCAACCTTCCGAAATGATAACAATCACAAAATTGTGAAAGGATTCAATGTCTTCAAGTATAAATCATGTTGTTACGTTGCTTCCCTCCTTAAGAGTAGGTGTTCAATTCATATGCTTCCCTTCTTGGCCTCATATTTCTTTATGTAAATGGTCTTGTTTGTGGGGTGGAGGAATACAAGAAAACCTGCAATAAAATCATAAGAGACCAATAATAACCATAGTGCGTGCACACATTTCTAAAAACCCTTATTCAATTTCAACATTAGAAAAAAGCAGTTTTATTCATTTTTGGATCCTCCCAAAACATAAACCTCTCATACCTTTGAAACATCTTATAAAACATTTAAACAATAGCTTAACATTTTCATCTTATACTTCCTTTAAAAACCTTATAACTCCAATATATACATAAGCATTCATGTCCTCGCGTCTCTCAAAAACAACTTAAAACCTAGCAATCATAATAATATATATATATATATATAGCCGCTGTTATTTGTGCAACCTATGCGAGGAAACTACACCACATCTGTTCCTTCAGTGCCAATTCACCAAGGAGGTTTGGAACATTACTTCTCGCATCTTAAAAACTCCTCTCCACTAGACCGGCAACTCTATTGACGATGCATGGAGGAGTTGGACTAATAATGTAGCACTGAAAAATTTCAAAGCTCTCCCTCCGGTGGTGAACTGGGGAATTTGGCTCACGCGCAACAGTGGATTGTTTAAAGAAAAACTGGGAACTCTGGCTCAAGTGGCAATAAACAGTTGTGGGATCTTTCTTGCCCTCCGGCGGGTTCGGTAGCCATCCGCTCCCTGTATTATTCTACCTGTTGATATTAACAGATCCCAGCCTTGGGGCTTCTTCGATGGGGCCTGTCAAAATGACTATTGTGGGGGAGGGGCTGTTCTATACATCTCCCCTGTACATTTTTATGTGATGGCCTTCGGCTTCGGAAGAGGAACCAACAATTGGGCTGAGATACTTAGCCTCAAGCTGCTGATTTCTTATGCTATGGAACTTTCATTACTAAATTTGAACGTCTTTGGGGACTCATTGAATGTGGTTAATTGGGTTAATGGCACATATCTCTGCAACAACCGGAGGATTGCCTCTGTTTTGGATCAAATTCAGAATGCCACTCTCACACTGGCTACTTTTACTTGCAGGCACATCTACCGTGAGAACAATGCTGAGGCGGATGCGGCCTCCAAGGAGGGACTCACCCTGGGGGATAGCATTTGGAAGATTGCTAAATATTTAAATGGGAATGTGCAGGTCTTCTATCACCGACCATTTATTGAATGAACGGGACTTTGAGTCCATGGCACCGGATTCAGTCACTGGTGTTATTCTCTTGTGGAGACTGAATTGAACTTTTTGCTACTTTAGCTGTTTTTGTATATTGAATAGAACACTCTGGAATCAACATTATCTGTTTATACGGCACCGATGAAGTATATCCTTCGAGTTTTGTAATAGATGTTACTGCTCACACAGTGAGAACATCATAGTTTATTTTTGGGGAACATTACAGGGTAACTGACTCTGCAGTACTATACTCCACTCTAGATGAGTGGGATGATCAATGTAATTTCGTACTCCTTGGATGAAATGAAATTACGCTTTTTTTTCGGGGAAAATATATATATATATATATATACCCCAAGAAAAATTATATCCCCTTTTAAAAACATTGCAATAGGATTTTAATTACATTTCCTCAATCATAAAGAACCAAAAAAAAACACCCTGGGGTGCACACTTGTGTTCCTTTCGTTTCACAAGATAAGACCACCCTTTTCAAACATAAATCTTAAAATTTGATATCGGCTCCAATGTTTTTGAAATAATTCAACCTTCACTTTAGGTAGAAATCCATGTATCATCTTTCAAGTCATGAATAATGCTTATAAAACCTATTTAGTGCCTTGTTCATTATAAAATCCTTCGGAGATGTGGAAAATGACTAGAAACAATCATATATGTCAACATTGTTATAATGTTCTCTTTCATATTCCAATGAAAACATATCAGGGCATTTGGTATGCTCATTCTTTTCCTTGGACGACCTCACCATATCCAAGAATCCCAACTTTTTTCACTGCCACATAAGAATATTTGTTGTTAAAAGGTTCTATGCTGGAAAACTTCAAACAAGGAAAATTTTAAGAACCCCCCTAAATTTCTATGTATAATAATTGGGTGAATCACCATGATATATATGAAAATACGAAGGCTATTTTATCAATGGTGTATTACATATATAAAAAAATTTGGCGAATCTTTCATTGAATTATATAATCTTGTAAAATCATGGCAAATCTTTCACTAAATTATAAAACCTTCTAAAATATTTGTGAATCTTGCACGAAATTATAAAACCTTGTGAAGTCTTGGGATGTTTTAGCAAGTTTCTCCTTGGAAATTCATGCCCCTTTGCATGCCAAAATATGAGGCTATGAATGAAGTCCCAACCCCAGGCATGATTCCCCAAACACCCACAAAAATGTTAATGTTGCATTGTTGATTGCAAGCTTCACAATCCCCATGTTTCTTGGAGAAACTGTGTATCTGAGGTGATAGGATTTAGAACTCTCCTAGATGCAAATGGGTCAATATAAGAATGAATAGTAAATATCAACTGCTCTTCTCATGTGGACATTAAGAAACTTGCAAAACGTGATCCAACCCATAACATATGGATGCCTGTAACTCTAACTTCGATTTCCATGATCAATATAAGGTGAAAGATCCCCTAACAACTATTACTTCTGGAAATCGGGGGCGAATGGGAGTTTCCTAGCTATTTTTGTGGGCGAATAGAGGTTTAAATCCATTTTTAGAGGGGCGAAATTGTTTTATCTTGGATCCCCTCTTTAATTTGATGGGCCTAACCTCATATTCATTAAAAATAAATAAATAAAATGTGGGATAATCATACCTAATGGGTGTTTAATAAAAAAAATCCCATTAAAAATCTAAAACCCCTAAATTTAGCCCATGGGCTAAGATTAGCCCCTAAAATTTTCTATGACTTCAAAACCATTATTTTATCACTCAATCGATTTTGCTGCTCTGCACATAAATTGATTTTATGTCAAAAAACTTCAAAACCATATATTGATTGATTGATTGTGTTATATACTTATTTCTTAAATATTTTTCTAGAAATTTTGAACACTAAGATTTCCTTCTTTAATGTTTAAGTAACCATCACAACATAACACTCCATCATCATCATAACACTCCATCAACAATACACTCTGCCTTTAATTCAATCACAAGGACTTTTAGATCATCAACACTTTATTACCAATTGAGGAAAAATAAATTATTAAATAAAGACCAACATATGAAAATATACAAATCATAAAATATGTTTTATAAAAATACAAATTACAATGCATACTATGAAATCTGATTTTTGTTTCTAATTCATTAAAATATTATTTATATTAAAATAACTATTAAGGTTAACAAATAACCAAATGCACAAAAAAATATATCATTATGAAAAGGTAAATAAACAAAAATCTTGTTTCTAGGGTCATCAACATAAAACAAAATAAAAACAACAAAAAATCTAGGGTTTGCAACAACATAAAAACAAAAGAGAACAAACACTAGAGGTAGAGCTTGTAATGTTGAAAGTCAATTTGAAATCATCATATTCTTTGAAATAAATAAATTTTAATACAAAGAGGGAAAATTCTAAGCAAAATTCTCATATTTTTTAAACATCTTGAAGGAAATTTTGTGGAGATTAATAGAATGAAGTTACATACTTGAATGGTTTCCTTTGTAGAATTTTTTTTATAACAGAAATAGTTGAAGAGTTTTGATTATATATAAAACATAAGTTACAGAGAAATTAGGTAGGATTGCTCCCAAAGAAGGATAACATCCACCACACCTTGTTCATCCTTCGCAAGATTGTAACTATTATGGAATTTTCCTAGTCTATGGAGGCTATAGATACTTACATATTGTCTAAGAAGAAAAATGCAGAAACAAAACATGACTAACTTCCTTTCTATCCAAAAATAAGCTATTAACTAGAGCTTTGTACATACCAAAACCATGTTCTAGACATTCAGAAGGTTCAGGCCTCTGTTCATGATACTAGCCTTTAAAAAACAAGAAAAAAACAAAGGGAAGAGCATAACATAACCAAAACAGAGTGTAGCCAGCAGCCACAATGCTAGGGGTGAGGACATGTGTCCAGGAAAACGCCTTCAGAGTCTGCACTCCCATCCTTTACTGAGCTGGAGACGGCTTGAATTCCAGTTTTGACCATTTCATTCTTTAACTTGTCCAACTTCCTTCCAAATTCTGCGTTTTTGTTGTTCACAGCCTCAAGATGTGCTTCCTTTTGAACCTTGTGGGGATAGTGTACCCAGAGCTTCTTCAAGGTTTCCAACCTTCTCAACAATTCTTTTGCTTTGATTTTTGACCTCTATGTGTGTAGCTTGGGCCAGAGAGAAGAGTCGGATTAGGGCCTTTTTTAGCTCTAAATTCTTGTTTATGACCAAACGGATTTGATTTTCCAGCTCCTTTATGTGGTTCATGATTTCCCCAAATTCATACTTGGTGCCATGCCTTTGACCGGAGCCAAGAATCCGCTCCTCATTCCCAAATTGACCATAATGACAAAGACCAAGCACATGGGAGCTACAATGTTCTTCGTCGTGCGAAACTCCATTAACACCTTCAGTAATCGGTTGAACCCAGCTGTGAGCTCCATAGGGACTTCTAATTGGTTTTCTGCAACACAGACAATTCGCATGAATCTCTAAACCATTCTAAATTGAAGACCCATAGATAAATTGCTCCATGACTATGTAATAACCCCAGCACCAAGCAGAGAGAGTGCAAATGAGGTTGAGACGAGAGCTCCCAGAGCCAACTTATCGAAACCAAATTGAGCGAGTGCAAATGAGGGAAAGATTAATCCCTCCAAGGTTTAAAGGATCCTCTATTCTATGCATGCAGGCCATCTGGTAGGGGTGTGGGTTTGTCCTGGGGCATTTAAGAGTAGAGCGTGCGAGGATCCATAGGAGATCCGAAGGGCGGGGATAAAGAGTGTGAAAGTTTCCCAAGAAACCCATGAGCATGTAAAATGATCCAAGGAAATCTCAAAGAAAAGAAAGACCAATATTTCTAGGGGATGGGGAATCGGTGTTAGGGGATCCAAATTATTTCATGATTGATATGGTCACACTCTAGTACTCCACAACTTATCCCAACACCTTTGTTGGCCATGATATCCGCCGGCTTGTTTAGGCCTCTAAAAACATGAAAAAAGTTGACGACTTTGAATTCTTTCGCAATGATTTTTAGAAGATAGTGCATCTTAGTGGAGGAATTCTTCTAGTTCTTTACTATATTTCTTGCTTCTCTTGTGACAATTAGTGAGTCACCTATAACCACCATTTCCTCAATTCCCAGGGGTCTATCAAGCTCCAAACCTTTAATTAAGGTGAGACATTCCATGCCATTATTAGTCTTTCTCCCGATGTCCCAAGCGTACTCTCTATGCTTGTTCCTCTTGGAGTAAAAAATAACTCCACCCGCACATGCCAGCCCTGGTCCTTTGCAGAATTATATATGACACAAATTGACTCTTAAAAAACCTTGTTCCTCAAAAGAATCTATTTAATCCACTTACTTGGAAAATATCTCTTGCACAAGTCTCCCCTAAAATTTGGCATAATAATGGATTGGGATTTAGGGTTTTGTTTGAATCACTTTTACAAAAATGAAATTCCTACTCTTTTTTCATACATGTATCATATTCAAGTGAATTAGTGTGATATATTACCATACATTATCTTAGTAATAGTTTTCAATAATAATGGAAGTGGAAATCTATGTAATTAGTGCTTTGCGGAGGTTTTATCATAAGTATTTCTCTAATATGCATGAAAATATAGCACATTGGACCTTCTATAGGGAACAAGTGTGAAAATATAAATTAGATCCATTGTTTATTTTGAAAATACTTTGAAAGGTATGTTTGGAGCTAGAATGCTACATGTTTCCTCGACTTTTTTTTAAGAATATAAACACATATTTATTGTGATTATGGCTAAAATGTAGAGAGGGGGATTATAATATCAAATAGTTGATTCTTCAAGTTTTTTAATCCATATCATTCCAGGTTCACTAAATTCTCCCTCGTCATTTGTAGTAAGTATCAATTTTAATTACATGTTGATTATTTGAATCGGTTTATGTTACATTAACATATGCATTTGAATAATTGTGCATTGAATTTTATAGGATCCTTATTTAGGAGTGTGTCAAAATGCAAAGGATATTCCACCAATACAAAAATGCCATAAAATATTATCCGATACAAGATACCATAGGCATATGGTAGATAAAAATGAAGAGTGGCCACTTTACCTTACCAATTGTAATGTTCCATATAGAATACATCCTAGACAATGGTACTTCACCATGAAATGGATCTCTTTTATGACACCCCAATAGTGCGTGGATTTTGAAAAAGCAAAGAATTGAATCTAAACCCTTGACACGCCACTCTCTCCCATTATGTAAATGACTGACTACCCAAAGTTGATGATTTGATACCTCCCGCTATGGTCAAGGAGTCAATAAGCAATATAGAAAAACATAGGAATAATTTCACATGCTCCTTGTTTTAAAAGTTGAAAGCTTAATCTATTATGTTTTTCCTAAAATTAACCAACTAGTCTCCTTGGATGAGGCAATAGAGAGTTATAACAAGTCAAAGTATGATATGGATACTACCCAAAACATCTACACTAGGAAATCCAAAAATGTTGTATGAGCCAAGAGAAACAATGTCCAAGTACACACCATGGTGAATTCAATTGCTGGAGGGTAATGGTGACTTCACTTTTCCTATCCATTTGCAAAGTAAATACCAATTGTTGCCCCTATAGTATATATAATTCTAACTTTTGTAGTAATATTGTGTTATTATGTAAATAAGTGCTATGCACTATATAATGGTTAGCTCGTTAATGTTAGTAAATAGATGAGTTAAAAGACAGTTGGTAAGAGACATAACTGTCTCATTTTTGTATAAAGATGCAAGACATGGAACTAATTTAGGTTGATGTTAGTTCTCATTTTGAGTATATGTCTATGGTTTATGATGTAATGTCTTATGATTATGAATGAAACTGTGAAATCACTATTATAGTTTTTTTTGTGTCTAAATGAGTTACTGGAAATGAGTATGTAAATGTGTATGATTCTATATTTATGAATGTTGAATGGGTATGTTCAATCTATGCAATTCCCTTTCCTATTTTCAGTCTTTGCTATCCTTGTGAGCATCTCAGGTGAGACTGTATCCTTTCAAGATGATGGAAATGATGATGCTCATAGGGTTATTGTTGGTAACTTAATTTAGAACATTGGGTCTGAATTTGAGCCAATAATTGATTCCAAGATAGGTAGAATTGAATATCGTGTGGAGGATCCCAAAATTATTTATTTGGGATCAATAAAGGTTAGATGAATTGAAAAGCCTAGATAACAAGTGGAAAAGGGAAATAGATTTTTGTTTTGTAGGGTGAAATAAGGATACATTATTGAGTTTTCTATAGAATACCATGAAGCCTTTGATTGTGTGAAAGAGAAATTTGAGACAAGAAATAGAAAGAGATTGTTATCAAAGATCCCCATTTGGATAAATGTGTTATTTGTAGAAAAAGAAATATGTGTATGGATCCCGACAGGATGGAGGAGTAAATCCCTTCGTGGATTGGAGGGATGAGGGGAAAAAGATGTGAGGAATTATGAGATAAAGAAGTAGAAAGATAGAAAATATGGACCTGGATGAGCAAAAATGGAGAAGATATTAATGGTACAAAAGAATAAGAGTGCCGAGGGAAGTTGTATGGAAAGTTAGATTTGATAGAATAAGAGAGGGTAGTGAAGACATTGCAGAGAGTAGCATGGAGGTGAACATAAAGAGGAACTTTCTAGAGGGGCAAGATGAATAGGGCACATTGCTAGTCGAGGGAAACATAGAAGGTGAGGAAAAGGAAGAAGAATGACCAGTGAAGAGGTGCATCACAAAAGAGGCCACATCAGAGGAAGATGTGTAATAACGAGGAGTTAATGTTGAGGAAATACAATGGTGAAGCTACCAGCATAGATCCATCTTAAACTCAGATCTATTAAGCACCAAGAGGGATCCAATTTCTTGAGGTGTAATTTTTTTTATCTTAAATTTGTAATTACTTTTTTATTTTTGATAAGGTATGAGCCGATATGGAAACGTTACATTACATAATGTGACAAACGCGACAAACGTGACATCTCCCCTATACTGGGTTGTAAGCACCCTCGCTACGCTTGGTGCAATTTTTGATAAGGTATGAGCCGACATGGAAACGTTACATTATGTAACGTGACTAACATGACAAATGCGACAAATGCGACAAATGTGACAAATGTGACAAACGCGACAAACGCGACAACATCTCCCCTATACTGGGTTTTAAGCACCTCGCTACGCTCGGTGCAATGAAAGAGAGTTGGAAGGAAGTGATCAATAATCTCAACACAGTGAGATAGTGGAAAGTTCATCTGAGAATGAAGAAATAGAAGATGAGGATATTGTAGGATTGAGACAATTTTTTGACCAAATGGAGATTGAGGATTCATCTGGATCTAGGAGAGAGGAGCATGATGAAATCATGTTATATAATTCCCCCCTTGAACCACCTTCCTAGTGTGCATTTCCAAATGCAATCAAAAACTCAGTACAAAGTGACATTATATTTATTTTACAACAGAGACTAGAGGAATGAAGGAGGATTAAGGATATATAGAGAGGTGGAAAAGTGATAAGAAGATTGAATATGGCAGGAACAACGATAGATTTGTTGTTGAGGATTCCAGTTTTTCATGGAACTGGAAAAGATGATGCAGATAAACACTAGTTTACTTGCGAAGCAGTGTGGGAAGTAAAGTAAATGTCAAATGAAGCAGAGAAAGTAGTGCAGATGGAGACTACTTTGCGCGACTATGCACTCACGTGGTATATGAAGTATAATATGAATGCTACATCGGGAGCTATGAGGACACTGGATGAGATTAAGAAGGATATGTTGAAGGAGTTTCAAAAGCCAAATTCAGAGTTGAAGTGTATTACTGAAATCGAGGAAATTAAGCAGCAACCAATAGAGACAGTCTAGGACTATGACCAAAGATTCATGATTTTTCTAAATAGGTTTTCTTTTCAAATCTAAGATGTGCAACATAGGGAATAGTTCATTACAGGATTGCTTCCTCATATACGGGTCCTAATAAATCAACAAAAGGTTCTCACATAGTTTGATGCATTAGTAATTGCAATGTGGTTGAGATTATGCTAGGCAGTGAATCTTTCATAGGAATGACACATGTGCAATCTTATCTAGTGACATGAGTGCAAAGTTGAAATAAATATCCAAGGGGAAAGAAGTATGGGAAAATGTGTGGTGTACACTCTTCCACATGGAAGGACACCTCTGTAATGAGTGCCCTATGTTGGGTTCTTATAGAATGACTGGTGCCCTGAATCCTTTCCCAACAGTACATCAGTGGACTGGTGCAAGATATGTAAGAAATGGGGTCATTCCCCTCCACAATGTCACATGATACAAAAATATCAAACCAATACCATACTCCCTTTTGTGAATTATGCAAATTAGCGGGGAAAGATGTAAATGAATGTCACACATTACAATTGATGAAGGAGCATTGTTGGCGTGCAATTTTTAGGAAATGGATTAGGCGCCAAACAACACAATTTTCAACAAGAGGCACACCAAGGAAACCAACACATATGTATCCCACAATGTGTGTCAAAGTTAATCCATGTGTGACAGTTTTGCATGCCAACAAGACTGCGCATGGACTAATTGCTAGAAGGGGAACATGAGCATATTTATAGGCATCTTTTGCAATGGGTTGGGTTCACTTGTAGTCATATCTAGTATGATTCTATGTTACAAACAATATGTTGTTTTTTTATGTATTGATGTACACATGAGAATCATGAAGTTGTTGAGTTGAATGCGAAGTTTCTTGATATGTCCAACTGAAGCTACATAATGTACCCATTTTTTGCTCAATGATGAATATAACGTTTCTTCCCTATCATTCTAATATTTTCTTTATGGTGATGAATTGTGAAGAATGAATGAGGTTTAATGAAAGGTGAATGTTAAACTATTCATTGTCTTGCATTCATGAGTAAGTAGATGAATGAGTAGGTAAATGAAGAGTGAAACCCCATCCTCCTTTAGGCTCCCCATATCAGGGTCCTTGTGATTCTTGTGTGCATATCGAGTGAGTCCTTATCTTTTTTTTAAGGCATTGAAAATGATGGAGGCTATAGGGTACTTGTTGCTGGAGCTTGTTGAACCATGGGTCTTACTGACACTAGCCAACAATTGGTTCCATTGTTGGGACCAACATTGGGACTATAGAGGACAGATGAAGAGATGAGGTAGAAACCTACCAATGCTAAGATCAAGGAATAGTTGGAAATCAAATAGGACGAGTTCGCATAAAAGGATACTAGATGCCTATTGAATGATCGACAGTGATGGAAATAAATTTATATATATATATATTGATCTACATGAAATCTTATTTTGTGAAGTTCCTTGTTTATTGTAGGAATGGGTGAAATTACAATTTGAGATCAATGGTATAGGTGGGATCATGATATCAATAAAAATACTGTATCTAGTAAGACAAGATCTCAGTAAGAATATTGTATCTACAACCTTTAACTTTTAATTTTTCAACCTAGAGATCTGTACAAACTTATGAGGGTTCTGCAAAATATATGCAACTACAAAAGGAAATGAAATATGTCTAGTAGTATGAACTCCCAATTTAATCAAGAAGAAAAACATAATTTATCTTTTACACAAAATCAAATCATAAATAAATTCTAACTATTGGTTGCGAGAGTATAAAATTTGACTATCTTACTTGGCACCTTGTTCCATGCACATTAGTCAAACATGTAGAGGCTAGTATTGACCAAGTCAAGGTAATGAAATATTATTTGTGAAAGAACGGACATGTTCAACTCTAAATTGTAAATAAGAAAGTAGATTTGTGATAATCATGTGCACAGATAACTAAAAAAAACATTCTGGCAGTAAATGTAGTAACTTCTACAAAATGTAGTAAATCTACAGTATCTACTCTATTTTTTGCAAAATTAACTAAAAATGATATAAAAGATGAAACTATTCTAATGAAAAAAGGTTCTTGTACTTCCCTTGGATAGGACCTTAAACAAGGTTACCACAAGAATGAGGAACTACTTAGATGTATGCAGAAGCAAGTACTTAATCCCTTCAAATGTAGAAAATTGTTACATGTAGAAAACATGTTTAAATTGTGCATGTCAAAGCTGTATGTGATAGCATCCTAAGTTGGCTTGTCCAAATTGTTTAAATAAATGGAACTCCTTAATCTAATCAATTGAAATATTTAGTCTAACTCAAAGAAAAGTCACTTTATCATGCACTATGTTGATCAATAACACACAGTAAATAGTAACACGCAGTAAGGCATAGTGGACCGAGTCATGCTAGTATGACACATGGATGCTAACGGATATCATCCACAATATTCTCACTTGATCTTCCTCAAAAATTCATAAACCATGATATGTCTACACCAAGGGTGGATTGTTGCACTAAACAAGGGGTTAGCTGCATTGAACTCGAACTAGCTTCTTGGGTCACGATCTCACTATACTGATAAGGATCTCTTCAAAACATGCCAAATGAACCCGTTGTTATAAAGAGTCACTGTTGCAATCAATACATAGGTCCCATAACCATTTTAGATATAAAAAGGAAGAATTCATCAAATAAATAAATAATTGAAATCAAATTATAATCCTAACTAAAATGCACACTACATACATCAACCTGATTCCACAGTATCCTCTTTTATTGATCTAAGTGCTGAAATAACAAGGAAACAAGTAGATTTTCTTACCAAAAATAGGGAGCCATAATCTCCCCCCAACTTATTCAATTGCACATCCCTGTGCAATAAGGGAATGAGACCTCATTTTTTTGTGGATGTATCATCTTTTTTTTCTCTAAGATCCCAAGCCAAACTTTTTGTCTTTTTCCCCATGTTGGATGGTACCCTTTGTCTTTTTCTATATGCTCCTATCTTGTTTTCTCTTCCTCTTCACTCCATTCTTTATTGGTGTCGAGCAGGAGGAGTGGAGGAATAAGCTTTAAACCATTCCATTCCAATCCCATCTTTTCCAAAGTACATATATATAAAGAGGATCTGAGCAGGGCTCTCTCCAAGTTGGATGGATAATGGATCTCAAGATGCTATAGTCTGGAGGGATATATTTCCACTTGATTTCATTACACTTGATTATTCTGTCTTTTCGTTCTCCTAATGATTCCTCTCTAAAATGTGCTATGGAAGATGCTTGATTCTATTTTAATACTAGAGTCAACTAAATATCTTTCCCTAACAACTGGTGAGAGGTGATGGTAGTTTTGGGATTGGGAGCATATTCCCTTATCAACGGTTGTGAGTTCTTCTCGGTTTCATAATATAGGGCCACCTCTGTATCCCTCTGTTGGCTCGATATAATCTTTTAGTAGCTCGCAACTCCCTCTTTCTACTATCTTTGGGGCTGATCCGGGTTCTGCGAGGTTCTTCTATCTTTAGTCCAACAAAATCCCCTTCACTGGACCTTTCAGCATCAATCTGCAAATAGGCTGAAGTCTCACCCGAAGCGAAGATGGGTGGCTACAAAATCATGTTTCTGTAACCTGGTGATGCATGGTTATGCTATGTGAGGTAAAGATGCACAGTTCTCTCAACATCTACTTCACAGGTCACTCTTCAACGTCTATCTGAACAATTGCATTTCTTGACAACCTACAGGCTTGGATGATTTATTGTGACTGTGCGGTTACTCATAACTATGTATTAACCATAATATAACAATGCAACTAACTGTGTACTTCACTACTCTAACATTATAGACTCGGTTGAATTACTATTAGTTCGTCAACTGCGCAACTCTGATTCTTATTAGGAACTACACAATTAGCATATTCAACACAAATGCAGAATGTTTATGTACGTAGGTTCTTACACTTAACATATTCAGTCACATAGGTTCAACACTTAACATATTATTTACATCATCCATACAAGTGAAAATACATATAAAAGCATGAACATACATAACATGAATTAACTCAAACACAATCACACAACACTGATATTTATGTGGTTCACCCCCTGTATGGAAGTTACGTCCAAGGGAACTGTTGTTTCTATTAATGGGAAGGGTTAATAGTTCCAGTCCGCACACTCAGCTGTGGACTCTTCTCTTACAATAGGTCTTTGCGCACACAGCTGCAGAGCCTTTATCTCTCACAGATCTCTTAACACAGATCTTACAATGAGTTCTTCAATGTCTATTTTTTCCTAACAAGATCTAACCTATATGATCTTGCCTTCTTATATCTAACCCTTCCCTTTGCAAAATTTCCCTTTTTATAGATTTTGCCCGAAGGTCACATCTTTACAATAACTATGGGTCGAAACCCCATAGTACTCTTAACCCCAAAATGCCACGGTTCTCCTATTGACCATGCTTCGCCATAACTTCGCAGCTACTTCGCTGGAGCTCTGTTGTCCTTAGTCATCCTTTGCGCCGCTTCTTGGCTCTAACACCCTTCTAACAGGCGTTGGCTCTGATTGCACGGTGCTACCACTGACATTGTGTGCCCTTTGCACTTCTCGTCTCATCAACGCTGTTCCCATAGCTGTCAGGCCCCAGCTTCTTCCTTAACTGCTCCAACTACCCTTATTGTCCTTTGTCCTCCTGCTTTAACTAAGGGAGCAGGCCCCTTTCCGCCATCTTCGCGCTGCTCCATACCCTTTTCTCGGGAATTGCGGAGTCGCTTCTCCCAAAATAGGTCAGTACTAGGCCTCACTGAGTTCGTGCTCCTGCCTCAAAACTACTATGCTTGAGCTATGCTTCGACAAAAGTGGCCTATCCACATGGTTCGGGAAGTGCATCTATCCTCACTCCTCCTTGTACTTCTTCATACCTTTCTATAAACCTGAAATTTTTTTTTTATCCTTCTATTCAAGATCTAGGTCATCCTTATCCCATCTCACGTTGTTGGGTAATCTAGTGGCCCTGCTGAGATGTCCTCATTGAGCTCAATCAAAACCCCCTTCACCAAGGTTTGGCATGTGTTCTCATCCACCTTTCTTATATTTTTGGAAAATTCCTCTGTTATTCCATTGTTGTGTCCATCGATCCTTTGAAAATATTGAGTCCACCCTACATCTTGGAAATACTCAACATCCTTTGGGTTTCAAAACAACTTTGAGTGGTTCATGGGTTGTCTTCTTACGAAACCACTTGCCATATTTTCTGTGATTTTTCTCTGTGTTCCAACTAGAGGGATTCCAATTGATAGTTCTAGTATACCCTCTAGTAAAGGAGAGGAGGGAAAGAAGGAATCAAAATGCCAGAGAAAAAAAATTGATAACATAGCTTGTGGAATACTTATATGATCACTACTCTTTTTTTCCCTTTGTTGTTGTGGTCACTAACATGAGGAGTGTATTCATAGATGTGCTTGTTTGTTCTTCATATTGTTAAGGACAAGTGATTGGATAGTTTTTCATGCTATATCCATTTCCTCTCATCTAATTATATCTCTTGATCCTTCCATCATTCATGTTCATGTAGATTGTCATCATTCATGCCAACTGTCCCATCAAATTTCCCCATTTTTGCTCATGATTAATTTTCTAACTTAAGTTTGACTGACCATTGTTAGATCCTTTGTATTTTGCATGCGATTTCAAACCTTTAGATTCAATCCTTTGTATGCATGCATACAGATGTATTTGGAAAACAAATTTTTGTATGTGGAAAATTAAAAATTTTCAATTTGAATTTTATCCTCCCCCCAACTTAATCATCAATGTCCTCATTCGGTTTGATTTAAGATTGCATGAATTTTGGTTTTGGAAAACATGATATTGCAAATTAAATACTTAAATGGGGAGCCTTACCTTTAGATAACTTACTGATTGAGTGGAATATGATGTTGTGGATCTTGTGCAGTTTATCTTTAGTTCATATCAGAAGCATATTTTAATTGACGAGTTTGTAGAATGTGGTCTGGATGTAGAAAGTGGTATTTAGGTTGTAGAAATAATGTAGCTATATTTTTCTAGGTGAGTAGTCTGCTTCTTCAATGGTTGATACTTCGATGCTTTATTTTAGTTTGCACTTGTGATGGTGAGGATTAAATCCATTTCTTGTTTTTGCAGGGTGTGATTTATGTTGTGAAATTGCTACAAGGATGATCTGCACTCAAAAATTTATTAGAGGAATATAAGTAACCAATCAATTTTCATACATTTTTATTTTATTTTTTCTCTATTTTTTTAACTCTATAGACTAGTAGACTATCTCATTTAAATTTTTCAATCTTCGAACCCATCTCAAATGCCTCCACAAAATTCTTCATATGAGAATTTTTATTATTCTTTTTTTTTTCTATACACTGGAAGTATGCCTCATTGAGGTTTTAAATCTACCAACCTATCTCAGATGCTTCTACTTAAGTTTTCATCTAAGAATTATTCTTTCTTTCTTTTTTATTTATTATTATTTGCTTATCTTTTTAAAGCAGAGATGGGGCATTGCTACCCTATATCAGATTTAGTTCTTTTTCTTTCAATGTTATAATGAACCTTTTCTTAGTTTCTTTTTGCAAAGCTTCTTTTTGTGTCCATTGACTAGCATCATGAATTGATATTCATCTATTTTTCTTATTTTGACTGATCCATTGTCATATTTAATGTCAATTTGATATGGTCCTAGCCATCTTGTCCTCGGATTTCCTTTAAAATCTTTAAACCTTGAATCATAGAGTAGAGCCTAGTCTCCTTTGAAATATTTTGTTTTCATGTACTTGTCATGCCGTGATTTTATTTAATTTTGTATCAGATATGTGTGATGTAGGGATTTCTTCTTGAGCTCATCCAATTGGCTGAGCTGTATGAGTCTTTCATTCTAAGCTACTGATAATTCCATGATGTTAACATTCACTATTATTCTCAATGTTTATAGTTCAAACTCAATAGGTAGCATGATCCTTTTTCCGTAGACCAATTCATAGGTTGTGATACATGTAGTGGTATTCCATGTGGTGTTGTATGCCCATGCTACTTCATGAAGTATGTTTTCCTAGTCCCTTCTATGAATCTGGATTGTCTTGCTCAATATATTTTATATCTCTCTATTGGTCACTTCCACTTGGCCATTTTCCTATGGGTGATAGGGGTTAATTGTCTATGTTCATTACCTTATTTTGTTTCAGGAGATCTTCTATCAGATTTTGAGGTCAATTGAGCTCCTCTGTCAGTGACAAGTTCTCTTGGTACTGCAAACCTAGTGAAAATTTATTTAGTCAAGAATTTTGCTACTGATTCTTCATTAGCTAATATTAATGCCTTAACCTCCACCCATTTTTTCAAGTAGTCATTACAAACCAATATATGGTGTTTCATATTTTATGGAGGGCTAATAGGTCTGATGAAATCCAATCTCCATTTTTCAAAGGTCTCTACTGTCACTTGAGGGTGAAGAAGAATTCCATCCCTCTTTGTTGGTTTTCCTGTTCTCTGAAATTCATCACACCTTGAAAAATAATTTGTTGCATATTTGTGCAGTGTTGGCCAATAGTATCCCATCTGTAAAAATTTGTATGTTGTCCTTTTAGTTTCATAGTGTCCACCACAAGGTTCATCATCGCATGCATGAAAAATGTCTTGGACTTCATCTTCTTGGATGCATCTTCTCTAGCCCTTGCTTAAACAAGTACCCTTGGAACCATGAGAATGTGACACGTTTCCTCACTATGTTGCAACGTTCTTTGTAAGTGAAATCTTGAGTACACCTTCCTTTTGAAATGTTGAGTAAACCTCCTAATGTTTTTGAAATAATTCAAACCTTCACTTTAGGTAGAAACCCATGATAGCACCTTTCAAGTCATGAATAGTTCTTCTATAACATATTTAGTGACATAGCAATTATAAAATCCTTTGCATATGTGGAAAATGACTAGAAACAAGCATATACCTCAACATTGTTATAGTGTTCTCTTTCCTTTAGTGAAAACATTATCAGGGCATGTGGTATGCTTGTTCTTTCCTTAGATGACCACACCATATCCAACAATCCGAATGTTTATCACTTCCACATAAGAATCTTTGTTGTTGAAAGATTTTAGGTCAAGCAAATTCAAAACCATAATTTTATCACTCAATTCCCTGATCTTACTGCTCTGCATATCAAATCACACAAATATAAAACAGTTCAAGATTTCAAATAGGATCCTGGTCATAAAAGCATCATTGATTTCTTAGTTTCGTTTTGTTTACAAATCAATTAGAAGAAATATGAGGATTGACATGCAATTGCCTCCAAAAACATTGCTGGAAATCACATAATGTTGATTGTTCCTCATAACCAAGTATGTAGATTTGTTTCATAATGGGGGCATATTTTGATTACACCCTTATTTTAATTCAACCATAGGGGCATTATATCATAAATGCTTTAATACCAATTGAATAAAGTAACAAATTATGAAATAAAGACCTCTTAAAGAATTCTAGGGTTACCACGTGTGTATTATATAGTAATATGCATTAGTGTGCACTATATTGATATATGCATTAGTGCATATATATTACCGTGAAACCTGATTTTTGTTTCCGATCCATTAAAATATTATTTACATCAAAGTAACTATTAAAGCCAACAAATAAAAAATTCCACAAAAATAAGGTAAAGAAACTAAAATCTTGTTTCTAGGGTCATCAACATAAAACAAAAGAAAAGCAACAAAAAAGATAGGGTTATAAAAAATTCCACAAAAATAAGGTAAAGAAACTAAAATATTGTTTCTAGGGTCATCAACATAAAACAAAAGAAAAGCAACAAAAAAGATAGGGTTTGCAGTAACATAAAACAAAACGATTGCAATGTTGAAAATGAGTTTGAAATTATTCAATACAAAGAGGGAAAATTATTAACAAAATTCTTGGATTTTTTAAATATCTCCAAGAAAATTTTGTTGAGATCAATGGAATGAAGTTATATGAAAGTTCTCTTTTGTAAAATAATATGATACACATTGAACCTTTACAAAATTTTCTCATCAAAATAATCTATTCAATCTAAACTTATTTGGAAAATATCTTTGGCACAAGTCTCTTTAATTTTTGGCATAATAATGGATTAGGATTGAGGGTTTTGTTTGAATCATTTTTACAAAATTGAAATTCCTACTCTTTTTTCATATGGGTATCATATTTAAGTATATTAGTGTGCTATGTTACCATAAATTATCTTAGTAATAGTTTTTGACAAAAATGGAGGTGGAAATTTATGTAATTAATGCTTTATGGACCATCTATTCTAACTAAAGGGAATGAGTGTGCAAATATAAATTAGATCCATTGTTTATTTTTATTTTTGTATCTGGGGAATCAGCAACTGGAGTTGGGCTGGTACTCGCGTGACACGGGGTCCAGGGATCCAATCTCGCTACCACTATACCCCTAGGAGAGTACGCATGCCTCATTGTGCACCCTCAAGGTTGCAATGATGTTTAAACCAACGACGTGCTTAACGGCCCATACGCCTTAACAAGCGCACGGTTTCCAACTGGTCTACACCCCGGGGGCGATCCATTGTTTATTTTAAAAATACCTTGAAATGTATGTTTGGAGCTAGAATGCTACATGCTTCCTAAACTTTTTTTAAGAATATAAACACATATTTATTGATATTATGACTCAAAGGTAGACAAGGTGATTATAATATCAAATAGTTGATTCTTCATGTTTGTTAATCCATATTGTTCCAGGTTCACTAAATTCTCCCTTGTCATTTGTAGTAACTCTAGATTTTAATTACATTTTGATTCTTTGATTGAGTTCATGTTACATTAACATATGCATTTGAATAATTTTGCATTGAATTTTATAGGAACCTAATTTAGGAGTTTGAACGAAAGCAAAGGATATTCCACCAATACTAAAATTCCATAAGATATTATCCAATGCAAGATACCATAGAAAGATCGTAGATAAAAATGTAGAGTGGTCACTTTACCCTTCCAACTATAACATTCCATAAACTAGAAGACATACTAGGGAAAAGGTGCTTCACCATGAAATGGATCTCTTTTATGACACCCCAATAGTATGTGGCTATTGAAAAAATAAAGAATTGAAGCTAAATCCTTGACAATCCACTCTCTCCCATTATGCTAATGATGGA
This sequence comes from Larix kaempferi, assembly GCA_027924585.1. Classification (NCBI taxonomy): domain Eukaryota; kingdom Viridiplantae; phylum Streptophyta; class Pinopsida; order Pinales; family Pinaceae; genus Larix; species Larix kaempferi. The sequence goes on from BSBM01000756.1 coordinate 5,781,820, forward strand.
TTACCCAAAGTTGATGATTTGTTACCTCCCACTATGGTCAAGGATTCAATAAGCAATATAGAAAAGACAAATAGGAATAATTTCATATACTCCTTTTTTTTAAAGTTGAAAGCTAAATGTATTGTGTTTTGTCTAAAATTAACCAACCAATATATTTTGGATGAGTCAAGAGAGAGGTATATCTAGTCAAAGTATGATATGAATGTAAATACCATTCTCACTAATTATGGGTTAAACTTGTTTGCGAGAATTATACTTTAGAATTATGATTTTTCTTATACTACTAAACTACACATGAATGTAACCACAACTGTAAATAATATTTACAAGTATAATTAGCAAATAATTTCTATAACAATTACCAATTTACAAGTGAACCATGAAAGCAAAATCAAGAATTGACAGGATAAGGAAAAAAACATACTTGGGCTACCATTTTGGTGTTACCAATGTACTGTAGAAGCAAGAGGGTTGACCGTATATGACATAAAGGAGGTAAGCCACATGTGGGGGACCACTCTCCTCCCATCCAACCCCCTAGTCATGAATTGAGAACCTGCAATCCCTTATGCAACAATACTAAGTTACATAATCATTCCTCATAAGAATCCTACCCTCAACCTCCAAACCCCCATTTCTTCTTCCCCAAAACCTCCAACCCATCCAGAGATCCCTTATGATAGAATCCCATCCCCCACCAGCTTTTAAGCTTCCTCATCTCTCCTTAGATGGACGCATGTCCACATGCAAAAATACCCATGCAAAATTCCGATAATTACTAATTAGCCCACAATTTAATTATTTAATTATTTTTCCTTAATAACCCAATATTTAATCTAAGTAATGATTAAATTATTTAATGTGTTAAGTTATGCACTAATGTTCTCATGAATTCGCATGTACTTATTAATAATTTTAATATAGACATATGAACCTACATAATCGAATACTATTGTGTAGGGACATGAACCACTCGTGTGGCCATCACGATTGTTTCCCACACCTACACTATAAACTAGGTATGCCCCATACTAGCACTAATGCATAATGTGACAAAGGGGTGTTAAATAATCTTCTCCTTAAAGGGACTTCATCTTAGAGTTATTGCTACAATATTCCTAACCATAGGAATTCTTCTTCCTCCCTTATAGAACCTCACCTTGAGAATCATACCATTCAAGCAACCTCCGTAACCCTCCATGCCAATAATTTTGATGGTCCCGCTCACTATGGCATAGGCCCTCTACTGTAACCTATCCATGGATGATATAGTAGGCATCGGAAGTCTACAAAAGTGGTTTCTATGCTAAGCCCGATAAGCCACTCTCTGACTTTCAGTATTTATTATGACCTCATCAACATTAGTTGGAATCTGGGTCTCATTTGGTCACCCAACTTCAATTAGTTACATAGGTATTTGGTTAGAAATACACTACTCCATTTTCTCCCAAACATCTTGAAAGGATGGCCCTAAAATCCTCCCTATACTCCATAATGAAACCATCTCCAGGCATCAAAATTCCTTCTCAATATACCTACCCTACGACAAAGATTCATCATGACATGGAATTCCGATGAAAATACCAATGGCATAGTATTGATGAGTGAGTTGGTCCCTAGTGCATAAGGTGTTACTTGCAACCAATCTTCCTCATGGTTATGGGCCCCCATTATATCATAGAAGGAACTAACCTTAATGGTACTGGAGTGAAATAGTTGTAATAAAACTTCCACTTATAACATTTGGACAATCCATGATCATTCACTGTAATATCATCAATAACTATCTCAAATTTCAAGAATCTATAGGTCATTATCACATACTATCATGAACATAATCATCTATGATACTACATGCCACCAATTCATATAATGAGAGATCGTGAAATAAGGCTCGATGCCATTATATCATATCATAAAACCATTATGAAACAAAACATGTACCACATGTTATTAAGTCACATCATGATTATATTATATCATTATCATGAACATCAAGAAACACATGCTACCACAAGCTACCATGAAAAAATGGCATCATCATAATGACTAGAATCTCCTTACACTACTTAACATTATTTATTTTTTCATAAATACTAATTATTCACATGTGAAACCATATGTTATTTGGAATAGATTCACACAAACACCACCTGTTATATTAAGCACATCCTACGTTCATAGGAGTAACATGAACCGAATGAGAGAAGAGTGCAAACATTGCTACTAGATATATTATCTCAAAAACATAATGTATGAAAATGCAACCACATTCACCACCTTATCTATCATGAAATATTGAGATTGTTTAGCATTGAATTGGTACTTAGAATGTGGTATTAGGGACACATAGGTAGGGAGGCTATCGATATAATGGAATTTCAAATTAATTTGGGTTAGACCACGTCCAATACTTTAACACTATCGATCAAATTAATCTTGGAGATAGAAAACATATTGAAATTTTTTTATCTATTATCTTCTAGAAATTAAGAGTCACAACTGAGGTGGTGAGGTGTAGGAGGAATACTATATAGTGAGATTTAAGTGGAATGTTGTACCTCATTTTTAATTATGGCTATTTCATAATTTAGGTATCTAATTTTCTGAACATGAGCTCAAGGTCAAGGGCCCATTATGAGTATGTACAATTTAATACAAAGAGAAAAATATTAAACAATGTTATCTATATTAGACAATGCCCTAGATGTATAAATGAATAATTCTTAATCAAATCTAATCACAGCTTCCACACAAGAAATGAGTTGTAGTATTTACAATTTGACAACTAGGATTGTATCATGTTCTCTAATCCAAGAGTTGTATTGATATCCATGAAATCAATCATTCTTGAGAATCTACATTGTTATTCCCAAAAAACACTACACCTCGGTCATCATCTCAATACAAGCATGCCATTGTAAGACTGGCCAGTATGTAAATAGACACCCTTAGTGGGGAAGTGTGTGAAGATTTGATCAATTTTGTATTAACAAAAAAAATAGAAAAATATCCCTAAAACATTTGTGAATACCTTATAAGTGTATGTACAAGTGTAGCTAGTCTTAAGAAATCCAATTAAAAAGTATGTATGAACACTTGTGGAGACCACATAAGCATACGTACAAGCGTGCCTAGTCTGGAAAAATGGGTGATAAATAAATATTGAAGGATTTCACTTTATGGGGATCAATATTCGTACCCATGAGAGTGTAACTCTTAGTGAACTGGCTTATATCCATTCTCGAGAGAATAGGAGATTGAGAGAAGATTGATACTGGATTCTGTTCTAAAACCATGTGTGGAAGGAATTTTACTACTTGAAACTATGTAAACTATGTATGACATAGTAACATGTTAAATAATAATTGTGGTAGTAGTGTTTCCTTATAAATTTTCTTTAATTGTCAACTCTCTTGATGTAGCAGAAGGTTCAAGGGATTGAATACTAAATTAGTTTCCACTGTAGTTTCCTTATTTTCATGTGAACCAACAATTTGTGGAAAATTGTTCCATTTCCATATCGCTCTTGTCAAATTGAAAATTTGGTTGGAGCATGGTATTCAAAAAAAGAATACCCAAGGTTGGGAAATGAATTGTCTACCAACGATTGGTTTTTTCACATGAATGGATGAGTATTTATAGATCCTTTGTGTTGTTCTCTTTGGGTTAATGAATACGTGTTTCTTTCTGTCTCTAATTTTTAAGCATATATTTTTTGTGCTTGAATATTGGTTGGTTTGATGGCCCATAATTTCCTAATGAACTAAAGAACCTCTAAATAAACCATACAATCCTTGTAACCAGCTAGTTGTAGGAAAGGGTTGGAATAGAAGGAGGGATAGATGAAAGCTCTTTTATGAAGTGATATCTAGTATCAATGTGCTTGCTTTTCTGGTGAAAAACATGGTTCTTGGATAGAGCGATTGCTGAGTTGTTGTCACAATAAACTGTGGTTGGTCCTTCTTGTTTTGGTTGAAGACCTTCTAAAACTCTGCGTAACCAGACTGCTTCACATGCTGCTGATATTGCTGCTACATAGCTACTTGGCTTGAATCTGTTGCATTTCTTTGTTCTCTGAAAGAGACAGAACAACCCTCGAAATATCGGAGAGCAGGGGAGAGCCTTTGGGAAAACCTGTGCAAAAGTCCTGATCGTTTCGAGCAGGGGAGAGCCTTTGGGAAAACCTGTGCAAAAGTCCTGATCATGAGATACTAGCCATGTAAGAAGTGAAATTGGAGTTTAGCTAAATTATGGAGGATTTGAAGGAACTTACAAAGCCGAGGCCTCCAGTCCTATAGATTGGTCCAACCATTGTATAGTTGCATTGTGAAGCTAGAAAAATGCGGATATAAGGAATCTCGTCGAAAATGGCAGCAAGGCCTCCATTCTTTGGGCCGTTGGAGAGAGCCTCTCCGGCTTCCTCTAGTGTTGAATATGCCGTCAGATTTGTAAAGCCATGCTCCTGCTGCAGGTATTGTTCTACAAAAGATCCATTCTGGTACCCTACCGGCTCTCCACTGGCCGATTCAATATCTTTAATAGTAGGGTTCAATTTCTGCACTGTGAGAATAGACGTAAAGCTGTCTGTATAGCTGGATGTTAAAATTAGAACTACAAATAGCCAGATTACAAGCACCAATTGAGACAAACCGCTCACTAATTTCTCCCCTGTAGTACCGTAAATAGGTAAGGAGAGAAAATTTCTTATAAATTAGCCATGTAAATGGTGACATTCTGCTTTTTCATTTTTCAAACAAGAAGACAAAACAAAGCATTTCAAGTGGAAGGAGAATCGCTTACGGTGTTCAGAAAACCAGCGTGGAGAACGAAAAGCTGAAACAACAGGCCGAATGAAAAAGCAGAAAAATCAGGTTATTGGAGACTTTAAACACTACAAACGTAAATAAAAAAGTGCATAGATACCATGATACTATTGAGAGTAAAATACCAGAGACAATATTAGATACTATTGAGAGTAAAATACCAGAGTAGAGTCACCACGTGGTATTTGGGTTTTCCTCTTAACTCGGGATTGACCCTGTGCTCGAATAGCCATATTACAAATACTGTAAATATGAAAAATTCCCATGTTGTGCACCACATGTCTGGCGTGAACGGAACGCCCAAGCGTTGTTAGCTTCATCTTCCTTGACAGAACTACCATTACTAGACCAGATTCCGTGAATGGTTGTGTGAAATCGACATATTTACTTCGATTTGCGAATAGTATCGCCCACAACTGCATCAAATTTCTGCCAAGCAAACTAAAAATCAGTATTGGTAGGAGTTGAATTCTTTCTAATCAAAGAATTAAAAATCTAATAATTCAACGGACTATAAAAGGTACCTTGAGATAAACTTGATAGACAAGGTCATTATAGGAGTGTGAATGGCTCTTAAGGCAGTGCATAATCCAGTCGATTCACAACCGCCTCAAATACATCTATGCAGAAACCAGTGACGTTGCCTCGGTTACGGCTATGGTCAAATGCTACTGTGACAAATTCAGTGAATCCATGTTTTACCGGAACTCCAATTTTCAATCTCTTACCACTAGTTAGTTGTTCCCAACCAACAGGGTCTTATGTAGATCCAACCAACAGGGTCTTATGTAGATCCACTTGGAAAAATGACAGTTTTAAGTTTGTCCATTGTATTATCGCTGCTGGACAGCGATGATGCAACTGAGGGAAGTTGTTTGGAGAGATAAGTTTCATTATTCCAATACCCAATTACACGGTAGCCATTACCCACCAGATTCGCTATCTCATAAGTAGAACCCACAATTTCTCCATCGTCTAGCTGAACAAGCCCGCTTACACAGCTAAAGTGTGTCTTGAAGAGCCCTGTCAATAACTGCGGTCCCTCCGAGAGAACTTTAATTGTGTAAAACTTGGCGAAGAACTTGTAGGCTTCATGAAATGAAACCTTGTGTTTCCTAAATTCCCAATTGCCCGAGCTATCTTATAGACTGCATCGTATGCAAATGAACCATATTCCCAATTGCCCGAGCTATCATATAGACTGCATCGTATGCAAATGAACCATAGACATTTAGCTCTGCCTTTTCTTCCTTGGTAAACCTAAAACACTCCGGCTATAAGGATCTTACAAAACCATCTTTGAGCCTTCTAAACTTGCAACTTCAAACAAACCATAGAAGCTTGCATCTAGACAGAAGTTGGTGAAGCCCCGGGCTCAAAAGCTTGGTTTTCTTCCTCGTAAAGCTCTCACCTAGGGAAGCCCAGTGCCCCACATCAAACACAACAGATACAAAGTATATTTAATATTTTAATCAAATTGCAGCCTTGTTAATGTGTCAATTTCTATGGTTAGGTAAAGTTGACAATTCACTAAAGAAAAAATATTTTTATATGTAAAAGTATAGTTAAAGTAAGTTGTATTTTTTTTTTTTTTTAAATTTTTTTAATCCTTGCCAATAATAATATTAGTTTAATCAATGACTTTGGTCCAATAAAACTTCAACAAGTATTAATATATTTTATTAAATAATTACAATTAAATAAAATAATTAAATTAACATTATAGATTTCAAATGTGTTCAAAGTATTTGTACAAATTAATGGAGAAAAGTTGAACATATACATATAGTCTACGACAGGGACTAACAAATACCCTAGATGGTAACAATTACACTTCATGGTTTTGGAAATATAACATAGTAGCTTGGGTTTTCATTCATGTTAACACATAATGGCAAACAACAGATAGAAAGTCAGTGTATAAATTACTTTCGACATCATTAGAGTTCATTAGAGTTCATTCAATGGCTAAGAATATTGGAACATGAAAGAACACAAATCCTCTAGTGCTATTTGATTAAGTACATGTCCAAACGAGCAAATTTTACTACACATATTACATCTAGTTAGGCCCCTTCATGTAATCCATTCATAGGTTGGAAAAAAAAAGTAAAAGCTCATCCAATTTAGAATTGTGTGCTCATCAAATTTCTGTTATTGCATCCTATCAAATTATTCCAAAAACGGAATAGAGAATCCATAACTTAAATAAACAAGAGCTGTAAGCAACAATGTCCATGACATTAGCTTACAACATAGATGTATGGACATGCAAATGAGAATTGCATACACATGCAAATGAGGAAGCTCACTAATGTAATACGTACAAAAATGGTTATTGCCATGTCCATAAATATGTCTAGCTGTCTCTGTAGTATACATGAATTGGAAAGCTAATTAGTAGAAATATGCCATTGCAAGAACATGGAGCTAGGAAATCTTATTGAACTCCCAAGTTAGAGTGAGAATGTGGGTTCCTAATAAGCATGAAATTACATTTGCGCCCTAGGATTCCCAGCTCAAAATCAAGAAAAAAAAATCTATATTGTAGTTTGTAGAAAAATCAATCCTGAATAGCAAAAAAGTTGTATCAAAATGCTTGAACTTGACTTGTAGGACTAGTTCACCATCCAAGTAGCAAAAGCTTTAAAAGAGCCATTCTTATATAAATCCTATTATTTGCTTGGCAAAAGTATGCAGCTCTTGGAACAATATCAACATCAACCATTATCTACATAAAGCACCTCGTGAGAATGTTACTTGTATTTCAATAGAAAAAGAAAAAGGGATTTCAATTGTCCCAAGCTTCAATATTATAAAGGAGTATAACAAAGTTGTCCAGGATTTACGAATCTATAGAGCATTTTACGTCTTTCACCCTAGCTTATGCTAAGCAATAACTGAAATAGTTTTTCTCATATCCTTGCCAAAGTCAAACAACAGACATAAAGCTTAATTGTCTTCTAGAAACTTCGCATTCCACTATGTTATGGACCATGGTGATTTGACGAACAACCAAAAAAATGAAAAATATTGCTTGGGAATGCCAAAGAGGGTAATGGAATTCCTAACATGGTGCACGTAATTGTTACTAGAGATCCTTGGCATATTTTCCAATTAGCTTGAGCAAGTTTTATTTGTCACATAGATGATGTTTTAGAGAGCCTATCTTCATTTTGACAACATCCGACCCCACAAAGTAGATCTTCACGTTGTTCTACTTGGAAACAAAATATGCAAGTGATCTGACTATCCGACCATTTGCAAGATCTCCAACAAGGGCAACTTTTATGTCATCCAAATGCCCAGTTTCTCTTTGAATTGTATACATGTCCAGAAATACCTGTATATCACACAGAAATGAGCACTAGACACTGAATATATAAAATGCATCTCTATGGAAATCATATTTAGGTTATCACTATAAAAACTACACCATGATAATCATGTCCAATAACTGTTAATGTGTTCAGGAAAAAAAATAAGCATCTCACAAACAATCCCATTGCCCTATAAATTATTCAAATCACATAATAAAATTAATCATTTTAGATAACAAAGAATGCTTCCGACTTAATCAACCTCACGATTTGAGGGAATGCTGACAACTACTACTTAATCTTATTGAGTTACCTTTCCAAGTTTGAAATAATTATATAATGGTGTGCCACAGACTAAAAAAAATACAATCAAGGTTTATAGAAAAAGGTAAATAAAACGAAAAAATGTAGATTTCATAGAGATGCATCTCTAGTGGTGTGTGTACGTTAGTAGAGTTGCCAAAGAATTTGGATAGCATATGTTAAGATTATGAAATTAAAAATTTATAGGAGACTGCAAAGAACTCATATGAAAAAGTGAAAAAGTGAACAGATTTCAAGACAAAAGCATCGCTCAGATTGTAGAATTGCTTAGATCACATTACTGCAAATTTTGGCTACAACCAATTGTTGGAAGGAAATATAACACCGGAAACAAAACAATTTACAATAAAGGGCTATATAAAATTTCTATCCATGGAATAATCTTTACAATTACGAGGCCAATTACAAATGCTATGGTTATGTATTAGTATGGTTATGTATTAGTGTAGGTAAATATAAATGGAGATGAGAATTTTGTGAATAAATGACTTATTTTTTATAAAATATTTTAATTTACTTTGGTGCAAATTGTATAGTTACACTTTTGTATGGTTAAAAATGAAATGGTCTATATTTTTATAAATATTTTAGCCTACTTATATGTGAGTATCATGGTAGAGTTAATTATAGATGGTAGAGTTAATTATAGATGGTGCATTGATAATAAAAAAATTTAAAAATGATTGATATATGGGCATGTGCAAGTTAATGAGGGTCACTTTTGGCGCTTTAGATGCAATAAAAAAATGAAAAATCAGGCATCCCTTATCTTACTTGGTTTTTTTGACATTCTTACACAAGATATCTTGCATCGAGTAACGAGTAAAAAAGATGAAATGTAGGGAATTGAGTCATGTTTCCAAATATATAAGTTTTAAGTATTTAAAATTTACATAACTATATCAAATTTCATATTTTCTAATAGTCACTTTTTATATTTTTGGCAAATGATAAGGTATATGTTTTTGTGGGTGCAGCCTTTCAATGCCTAAATGATGGTATCGGGATACAAAAATTGGTAGAAATATATAGACCCCATAGCACTAGTGCAGTGCTATTATTCCAAAATTAAATGTTTAATTTTTTTTTTTTTGAATTATGTAAGTGATCAAACCTCGAGAGCGATACGTCAAATGTGGGTGCAGCCTTTGAAGGTCTTAATGCAGTTATTTCGACTTGCATTTTTTATAGCATGTCGAGGTCGGTGTCTTCTAGTGCAACATACAATTTTTTTTTTAAATGGTTGTGAAATGAAAAAGTTACGGAATAAACCCTAACAGTATGTTTTTTGACCAAGAAACAAGAAAATTAGGAAATAAATAAAAAATTCTATCTATGCCTAAAATTTCGTCAATAATGGTCATGTATGTCATGTTGTAGAGAGCGGTGAAAAACATGCATATTTAGGTGCAGAATTGCACCTAAAGGGTCTCTCAACTTCGTGCACAAACCCATATATATTTTTAAATATGTTAACCTAGCTTGGTACTTGTAATAGGGTTGGATAAGTATTTATAGTGATGCATTTATTGCCTTTATGTTTTAAACATAAAAAAAATAAAATAAAAGATTACCCATCTTTGTTGAAAATAAAGAAGGGAAAAGTATGTTTGGATGTTATACGTATAGATTTCACCATATTGTTTAAGTATATATACTTTTGAGATGATTTTTTCCTAAAACCGCATGTGGAAATATCATGAATAGGTTTAGATATTAAATTGATACTTTGAGATATATAATATTGGCATGATCTATTATTGCATTAAACATACTATGGTTATGTATGTACATCATGATAAGATTTGATACAATGAGGTATACATTAGTTATATGATTGACCATAGTATGTTTATTGCATTAAACATACTATGGTTATGTATGTACATCATGATAAGATTTGATACAATGAGGTATACATTAGTTATATGATTGACCATAAGATGGTAATGAATAATTAATTTACATTTGATGACTGATGATTTCTATTATGAAATGAGTAAGGAATTTACAAGATAAGCATTACATGGCTTTAGATGGCTAGTTCAATAAAATATATCATGGAAGCCCGCACCATGAAAGGAAGATATCCATATATAACAAACATCTAATGCCATAGTGATAAAATCAATTATTGAAGTTATACCAAAAGTTAGCTAACCTCTTACCAATCAAGTGGATTACCAATGTCTATGTATCTAGGAAAATAAGAAGTTAGCTAACTAATAGGCGGTACAAATGATTATACTAAATATCTCTCACTCACGCACACAATGGTGTACACAAAACTAAAGTCCCAATGGGAAGAACTTGCATTTCAAATGGTGTGTTCATATTCATGATTATAGGTGTTGCATAGTAAGGAATTTCTGAATCTTAACTTAAAATCATGTATAACATAAGGTGATAGTTAATTACATATTAGTGAAGTGTGAGATTTACTCATGATAATTTACACAAATAGATATTTCATATGCATGGTACTACTAAGTATAATAATATGTGTATGATAAATGAAAAATAACACTAAAATATCAAACCTACAATAATATGTGAATGATAAATGAAAAATAACACTAAAATATCAAACCTAATAATATATGCACTATAAATAAAAAATAACACTAAAATATCAAACCTAATAATGTGAACATGATAAATGGAAAATAACACTAAAATATGAAACCTAAATAAGATATATGTTCATGTTTATAGGTATTTGTTTATTTATAATAGAAAATATCATTAAATTAGAAAATAATAATATACAACCAGTAAATAATAAATTGAAATTTTACTATTTTTAAAATATTATTATAAATATGAAATGTATATTTTTATTTTCCCATAAAACACACTAATTTAACATGTAATTTTGATATCTTTATAACATTGAATCATGAAAAGTATATTAATACTTTCATATTTTAATAGTTGTTTATATAAATGACATAACATGTTTATATAAATAAAAGATATACTTCAATAAATATTTATGCCAAACAAAGAAAATTCTTCAAAGTTTATTTAAGTCAATGGAGATGAAGATCTCTTGACATGAGATTTAAAAGAGCGATGGTGGTGGTGGTTGACAGAGCGGATCGTTATGAATGCAATGAGAAGGACCCGCTGGTGGAATCGGACCCTTTTCAAGAACTATAAGGTGGTGGGGGAATAGAAGAACCCACAGGTGCACCCGGGCCCTCTGAAGGTGCTGGGGGAGTAGAAGAACCCACTGATGGAACTGGACCCTCTGAAGGTGCTGGGGGCGTAGAAGAACCCACTGGTGGAACCGGACCCTCTGAAGGTGTTGGGGGAGTAGAAGAACCCACTGGTGGAACCGGACCCTCTGTTGGCTCACCTGCTAGAGAACCCTTTTCAAGCTCACCCAGTGGATAACTATAAGGTGAGGGTGTTGGGGGAGTAGAAGAACCCACTGGTGGAACCGGACCATCTGAAGGTGCTGGGGGAGTAGAAGAACCCACTGGTGAAGCCGGACCCTCTGAAGGTGTTGGGGGAGTAGAAGAACCCACTGGTGAAGCCGGACCCTCTGAAGGTGCTGGGGGAGTAGAAGAACCCACTGGTGGAACCGGACCCTCTGTTGGCACAGCTTCTAGAGAACCCTTTTCTTCATAACGAACAGTAGTTGGAGCAATAGAAGGTGCAGTCGATGATGATGCTTCAATTTTGACCATTAACATTAAAATACAACATGCAAATGTCGCCACCATTAGCATTTTATGAGCCATCTCTGCTGTTGGAGCTGTGTGATACAATTTCTGCTATTTGATGAAGATCACTTCTCTATTTATAATGTTTCTGGACATATTCATTCCTAAATTTTCCAGGCTTCTCTCGCAGTTCCTGTAGTAAGTTACTAAGAATAATAAATTTGCAAGTCTGAATGCAATTTTGCATGAGATTTTGTGACAAGATTTTAGGGTTTCTCTCTCAGTTACCGCTGTTATTAAGCATAGTAAACTTCAGAGTTGCGGTGCAAATCTTTTTCGCCCCTGTTTTTTCATTCAATAAGTATTTCCACGATGTTTTCAATCTCTGCTGCTGTTAGTAAGCACAGAAAGCTTCTAAGTTGCACTGCAAATCTAGTTGGCAAGATTTCTCATGCCATTTTGCAAGAGAAATTAATGACCAGATTTTGGAGGCGTCTGTCCATGGCCTCAGTCGCACACTATTCTTTTTGGTTGGGTGAGATGTGTGATAGGCATGCAACTATGTGAATTTAAAAATTAGTTAATAAAAAATATAATGTAAATTTACAAAAAAATTATATATAATAATTTTTTCAAACATAAATATAATTATTTGTATTAATAAATAGATTTATATTAAAGGGTTAAGGTTATGGAGATGGAGCTGGAGCTGTTCCTAGGGTTTCATGATTTTACTGCAGGAATCTCTGATTATGACAGTTGATCTGATGAATTGGTGACCTTCGGCGACTTGGAGTCCAGCTGATTCGATGAATCAGCCTAGTACCAGCCAAGGGAAAAAAGTGGGAAGTTTTTGCATTAGTCGGAGGTTACTATTCTTCATTTCAGCTAGATTTTTCGGGGTTCCTGCAGTACGGGTTGCTTTTTACTATTTTGGTGCAAAGTTATGATCTGGGATCTACTCCATTTATAGATTAGCAGAAGATTGTGACTAATTTGGGGGTCTTTTCCCCTTTTGTGGGGTAGCTACTATTTTTGCCCTTTGTGACAGTTGTCCTGGCCTTTTATTCTGGTGACCGATAGCTGCAGGTCGTTCTTTGTTGGGGGTCTAGATGTCCTCGTTGGGGGATACAATCCAAATCTCAAACCCTCATCTGTCGGCAGATCGCTCCGGTCCGGGTGTACGGCCTGACTATGCCAATGGCATTGAAACTCATGGGGGTCGCCTTCGGGGTGTGAAGCAAAACACCGGCGACTGTTGAAGACAATAAAATCCCGAAATGAGATTTGCAGGTTTGACATCGACGCTGACTATAATCTTGACAGGATTCGAATACTGGCTGAGCGAGCGTTGGTTGGCCGTTTTGAGTATACTTCGGGCACCAAGATGGAAATCTCGGAATGGGTTAATAGGGTTTGGGTTCGTCTCACTGGTTTGGCTCCCCGCATTAATTTGCTGCCAAACCGCTGGATACTGTTCACTTTTACGGAGGCGGCTCACCTCGACTTGATTCTGTCAAATTTTTGGGAATTTAAGAGGGGATCCTTGTTTATTAAGCGTTGGCACTTAAATTTTGATCCTGTCAAAGAAATTCAGACCCTGCGCCATCTGTGGATGATCATACCTGGCCTTCCCATAGAAATATGGACTGAGGATGTGTTAAAAGGCATTGCAAATTCGGTTGGACGATTTGTCCGTTTTGACAAACAAAATCTCTTTGGGATGGACCGTCGTTATGCCAAAGTGATGGTAGAAATAGACTTGAAGGGTGGCTTGCCAGCAGAAGTTTTAATTACTTGGGGTTCTAGGGTTTGGCATCAAGTTTTGGATTTCTATAAGATCCCTTTTAGATGTTTCCTTTGCCGAAAGACTGGACATGTTAAAGCTTCGTGCCCATCATTTCGTGATTGCTCTCAGAGTTCTTTGGAATTCTCGTCGCCCGGGAAAGACCTGCAAATTTCTGCATTTCAAAAAGCTGGTAAGTTTTTAAAAGACCCCTCTTTAAATTTCCCGGATTTGTCAAACGAAGAACTGGCTTTCATTGAATCTTCTGAACATATATTATCAAGTCGTATTTCAAAAAGGGAAGTCCACTTACGGCGTGATATAGTGACTGGGCTACCTGTTTCTAAAATGGCAATTTGTTCTTCTGATTTCAATGTGAGTCGTAAGATTTTTGACGACATGGATCCTGAAACAATGAAATTGGGGCTTTCGGTATCGTCTCCTATTGTGGATTCATTGTCGAACCCTAACCCTGACAGTGCATTGTTAGAAATTCGTCCGAGTAAACAACACATTATGGATTCATTGTCGAACCCTAACCCTGACAGTGCATTGTTAGAAAATTGTCCGGGAAAACAACACACAGGGTCCATTGAAGCAATTCCTGTATCTTCTGGGGACTCACAATGTGAACCTCGTCAAAATGTGGGTCATATTTCGTGGGGAGATAAGGGAGTTAACCCATCTAATAATGTTTCCAATCCTTTGGATTTGAATATTTTAGCCAATAGTGGCTATCTCATGTCGACTTATGGGGAGGAATTCCCTCCTCTACTGGCTTACACTAAGAATCCTAGCAGTGGGTCTGATGCCAACCCTATACTTTCCCTGAACTGTCAAAATGTTACCATAAGAAGAGGCAAGAAGAAAAAATCTGACTCAATCATTCCTGATCCTTACACACCTATTTCTAGGAGGTTGGAGGAAGCTGAAAAGATAGAAAAGACTGAACCCCTGGGGCTTAGAGCAGTGACCCCCACTAGGAATGTTTCTTGATGTCTTTGCTGTCATTAAATGTTAGGGGATTGGGCAAGGTGTCTCGGGCCCAGGCCTTGTCCAATCTGATTAAAGATACTGGCCCTGCAATCTTATTTCTTCAGGAGACTATGTGTGAGGACAAATTAGCTATCCACAAGCTTTGTAATATTCTTCCGGATTGGGAGGTTTCTGCTATTAGCTCATGTGGACACTCGGGGGGTCTTGCTGTAGCTTGGAATCCAAATTTTTTTGATCTTAATGCCTTTTTTACCCCTTGGGGTATCTTATTAAAAGGATCTATTTGTAGTTGTCAGAAATCTATTTCCTTGCTCAATTGTTATGCCCCTTACAGAGATAGACAAAAATTCTGGACAACTTTGAGAGGTTCGGGGCTTATGGATTTACCTGATTTAATCATTGCAGGCGATTTAAATTTCACTTATCAAGCATCTGAAATATGGGGCATCTCCGCTAGGATGGATGATTTGGGGGATTTTTTCTTAAGTCTTCTCTTGGAGAATAATCTTGTTGATGTTCTGCCACATAAACTATCCCCCACATGGTCTAATGGTAGATTTGGTGGAGAAGGTGTCCACAAACGCCTTGATAGATTCCTAGTTAAGTCGACCCTGTTGGCATATTTTCCGAAGCACAGGTCTTGGGTACACTCTGTTAAATTTTCGGACCACTGGCCCATTGTTCTACAGATGGAGCAATTTGATCATTTACAGCTATCACCCTTCAAATTCAATGCAACGTGGCTTGATGATGATTCTTTCTACCACATGGTTAGAAATTTCTGGGTAAGATGTGAGGTATTTGAATCAAATCCTGTACTGAACTTCTGTTACAAACTGAAAAAATTAAAAGAGATTGTTGTAAAATGGATCAGAGAAAAGAAGCTGGCAGATAAAATTGAACTTCATCAGTTAGAATCTCAACTACAAGATGCCATTGCTGCAAATATCAACAATTCCCTTTCTGTGGAAGCATTTGAGATTATGAAGAAGCTGGAGTTGAAAAAAGAAGAGTTAATACTGCAGGAAGAAAAAGCATGGAGATTAAAGAGTCGTGCCATCTGGATTTCACTTGGTGATAAAAACACTAAGTTCTTCCATTCCTTTGCATATGCTAGGCGGAGGTCTAAGTATATTTGGGAAATACTTGATGACAACGGGATTCAGTGCTCTGGTATTGACAATCTTAAATCTGAAGCTTATTCATTTTTTGATGCTATTTACGCTGATCCTGGGGATTACTGCTTAAATGATCAGATTGAAGTGGCATCTCTATACCCTCGGTTTTTTGATGAGCAAGAAGCTGAATACATACAAAGAGAGGTCACAAAGGATGAAATAGAGCAGACATTAAATTTTTTTGCAAAAGATAAAGCCCCTGGGCTGGATGGATGGCCAGTGGAGCTCTATCTACATTTCTTTGAGTTGATGGGTGATGAATTACTGGAGTTAGTCAATTTCTCCATGACAAATGGTTACATCCCAGGTGGTCTCAATTCCACGTTTGTTACCCTCATACCAAAGAAAGACAAGCCTGCATCTTTCGGTGACTTTCGTCCTATTGCTCTTTGCAACTTGTTATACAAGATTATTTCAAAAATTATTGCAGACAGATTGAAGAAGGCCCTTTCTGCTCACATCTCTGAGGAGCAATTCGGCTTTTTAGAGGGTAGACAGATCCATGATGCAATCGACATCACTCAAGAATTGATTCACAGCATCAAGATACATAAAAGGAAAGCTATGTTGCTTAAGATGGATTTAGTCAAAGCATATGACAGGGCTAATTGGTCATTCATCAGATTGATCCTCATCAGGATTGGTTTGCCCTCTTTAATCATTAAGTGGATTATGGCTTGCATTAGATCCATGAATATATCGGTTTTGGTGAATGGTAGTCCTATTGAATTTTTCAGCTGTTCCAGGGGATTAAGACAAGGTTGCCCCTAATCCCCTCTCCTGTTCATTTTGATAATGGATGGTTTCAGCAGATTGGTTAATAAGGCATTGTTGGGTGGAAAAATCAAGGGTATCAAATTCACAAAAGATTGTGTTTTTACTCATTTAATGTTTGCAGATGATGTTCTTGTGGGTGGTATTGACTCCGTGGAAGAATGGATGATGTACAAAAACATAAT
This sequence comes from Larix kaempferi, assembly GCA_027924585.1. Lineage (NCBI taxonomy): Eukaryota > Viridiplantae > Streptophyta > Pinopsida > Pinales > Pinaceae > Larix > Larix kaempferi. The sequence goes on from BSBM01000756.1 coordinate 5,798,880, forward strand.
TCATACATTCAGCAAAGCTACAGGCATGTTAGTCAGTGCAGCCAAATCCAGTTTTTTTCATCATTCTCTTTTAGAAGAACAGATAAGAGACATTCGATCTGTCATGCCATATAATTGTTCCTCCTTTGATCAGGGCTTTAAATATCTGGGTTACGTCCTTAAGCCAAACAATTATCTGATTCGGGATTGGCATTGGCTATTGAAAAAAATTGAGGATAGAATTGCACAGTGGTCCTATAGGCTTTTATCAATCAGTGGAAAGCTTATTCTGGTGCAGTCGGTGCTATCTAGCATCCCTGTATATTGGTTTTCATTGTTGGAAGTTCCAACTTCCATCATCAAAACCATTAAGAGATACTTCTTCAATTTTCTGTGGAATGGGACAACAAACAGTGGAAAAATCCCTATGGTAGCCGCTGATGCTCTTGCAAGACCATACAAATTTGGCGGTTGGGGAATAAAAGACTTGGAGGTTTTTAATATTGCTCTCAGGTTAAAAAGTTTTTGGCGTGGCATTTATGGCAAATCCCTCTGGTCTAGAATTATTCATATAAAATGCATAAAGACAGATGTCAATACTTGGATTCGAAATCCAAAAATGGCAAGCTGGAATTTCTCACCTATTTGGAGGGGGTTTATGAAAATTTTCCACTGGATTAAAAATGACCTTTTTTGGCAGGTTGGTTCCGGATCTCAGATCCGGGTTGGGGTTGACCCTATTATCGGTTTTGAACATGAGCATTTTCTTCCTCCTATTATTCCACAGTATTTACAAATCATAGGATTGTCCACATTAAACAAGATACATCATCAGAATTATGGCAATGCTGAAAGTTCGAAGTGGTTCTCGGCTCAAGAGATAGGACTATCTGGGTATCTTGCTCGAGTTTGGGAAAACTATACAAATAATTTGAATTCAGCCGGTGTCCAGTTGTGCAACTCTGATGACAAACTGGTTTGGGGTGGAAACGCAGAAACTGGCACTGTTACGGCAAGAACTGCATACAAAAGAATTATACAGCATAAGTTCATCTTCCCGCCGGACTGGTGGTATTTAAAGATTTGGCAGTGGCACATTCCAGTTAAATTAAAATGTTTCTCTTGGTTAATTCTACAAGATAAGTTAAAGACTTGGGACAATCTTTGCAAGCGAGGTTGGTGAGGCCCGAGTTATTGTGTGCTATGTAAAGATGATGCTGAATCTCGACTGCACCTATTTGTTCAGTGTTCATTCTCTCGCAAAGTCTGGGAAGTGATATCTATAAATTTAAATATTACTCAATGCTGGGCAATTGGGGATTTCAATATGTGTTTTTTAAATTGGTACAGACACTGCAAGAAGTACCTTTATCTGGCTGTATGCATTCCATGGGAAATTTGGCATGTTAGAAATTGTGCTATCTTTCGAAACTCTCCACCTGATTACATCCATTGTAGCTTGACTGCCCTCAAAATGTACAATTCTTGCAAGGTGGATGAGTTGATGCTGAAAACAGACAGAGTTAGTATTTTTAATCTCAAAGTGGATCGACCTGTCCTGTTCTTTGATGGAGCTTCACAAGCAGGTATTTGTGCTATAGGAGGTGTTATTTATCTGAATGATTCACATTTTTTTACTATCAAGCTCAATTGTGGAAAGGGATCAAATATGAAGGCATAATTAATTGCACTTTGGTGTGTATTAAAGGTAGCCAACATCTTTGGGTTGACTAATATAAAGGTATATGGTGACTCTCGGGTCACCATCAAATGGGCAGAGGGTAAATTCAAGCTCAATGTTTTAAATCTGAGGCACTGGGCCTCCAGAACGCTATTTGAAATCACTAAACAACAGAACATCATATTTGAGCATATCTATCGTGAACATAACTGTATGGCGGACAAGCTATCCAAACAAGCTCTTGATGGATGTGAAGGACACTTGATCTAGGAGGAATGGTGTGAGGGCAGTATCCTGGATTGTGGATCTATTTATTTCTACGACTGATCTGTTGATGGAATATCTGTCTCTCTTTGTATTTGCTGTTTCAGAAGGGTTTATACTTTGGATGTAATAAGCATTATGCTTGGTAAAGTTATTTGGGGATGTTCTTTTTTGATATTTCCTGTAGGGGTAAATTTCATACCATGTATTGTCAGAACTTTGTAGACAACATCTTTGGTCTTTTCCGAAGGATCCATCTAATTGGATCAGGAACTCATTTTGTACTATTTGATTCAGTTTTGAATATCAATAGTAGCTTTTTTTCTCTGGGAAATAGATTTATATTAAACTCTAAAACTTAGTGTCAAGTTTTACTAGTGTTATTGGTTTCCACGGATTTTTTCTAAAATTGTATCCTTAAAAAAAATTTAATTAAAAGATTTGAAATTAAAAATCAATTTTTATTCCTTAATATATATATATATTCTAGATTAATATTATATACAATGGGAATAGCCACTAATAATTAAGCTCCAAGATATGCCCTCCTGAGTTCGGAACTCGTTAACTTAGAATTCAATCTATTGTTGTGATTGGAGACTTCTTATTGATAGTTTCACAAGCCAGATATCACACTTATTCTATGAATAAATTCACTCGTCGACTACAAATGAGATTATCACGGCGTCTTCACCAATTCATTAAAGTTCAGTTCTTCCATGTCCATCATGAAAATAATAAGCAAGGAGATATACTAAGCTAATGTTGCTAATAAGCAAGGAGATATACTAAGCTAATAAGCCCATGTCTGTCGTGAAAATAATAATCTAATGTTGCTTCCCATCTCCCTTTTGGGCATATTATGGTCAATGGTTATCCTCCAACACTTTGTTGGTTACCTTAACCCCTTTAATGTGTTACAAGTGCTTCATTAACACTTAGTGTAGATGGGAGTTTCGAAATTTGAGGAGGACGTCATGCTTATCATGTCATATGGATAGATTCGTGTGCATTGATTTTGAGGAGGTGGAGCTCATTAAATTTCTTCAGGATTGCCAAGTAGCTGGTACTGTGAATGCTTATGGGTTTGTACCTCTCCCAGTGTGTGGTAATACACATCCTTACCTTGCCTCACTCCTTCATTATCCTCGTCCAATTTGTTCCAAGAGGAGGTTGCCCTGTTATTGTTTTCGATTGCTACTATAGATTGTATGGAGTTTGGATGGCCACCCCTGCTCCTCAATGGATTGGCTTTCTGATGGTGATTGTAGTTTTTGGGAGGAAATTCTTCTCCAAGTTGTTTTTTTTATTTCTTTCTCGCAATATCTAGTGTGAGAGCGGGGCCTTGAGTCGTGAAGTTATTTTGGTCATTGCAGATCAAGTTGGTAACTTTGAGGACTTCTCTGGTTTTCTTGCAATGGTGAGGAAAAGAATTAAGCTTGTAAATCTATGTATTTTACATATAAAACAATGTTCCTTTTTATAATTATCTCGTTGAGAACTTCATAGTCCAAGCGATTCCCCAGTTTACAATGCAAATTGAGGAGCTATTGTGGGAGATTAAAAAATGCTCTAGTGACCAATTAAGATAATATCACTGATATTCTTATTCAGTTGAATTGGATGAACTTGAAGATTGATCATCTAGTGGATGATGTACGCCAACTTTTTGACAAAGGTCATGAGACCCGTTTGGTGGAAGTTGAAAGTGGATTGCCTCATCTCTTAACTTTTACATCATCTTTGGATGGTTGCATAGATGAAGTGGAGGACAATAATTAGAATATTTGTGCTCAACTACAGGAAATTACATATATGGTTGAAAAAATGGAGGATATGGAGCAACTGGTGCAGCAGAATGTAATGCAGACTTCATGTTTGGATGTTCATCTGGAGTCCGTTGAGGATAAAGTATAGGATGAGATAGCATAAATATAAAAACTTCAGGGGAATATGGGCAGATATGCACATCTACTGGGAGTGTAGCAGTGACGCAATATGGATTATATCGGTCACAGGGAATCTAAAGGTTTTGAAGTTCGTCAACGCACTCCAATTGTCAATATATCAAGCTCACCTGGATTTAAAGATGTTGAGGAGGAACTTGTAGGAAATATTGAATATTTTTCTCATGATTAAGTGTGAATGTTGCACAAAATCTCTTTTAAAATTTGATTTAAATGCTCTCTCTTTTTTTGCATTTTTCTCTAGGACAGTTTAGAAGAATTTACAATAGTCTGAATGTAATTAGACACATCAAAGTATTGGTTTTATTCTGGATTAATGTAATTAGAGTAATTATCAATCTCAATTAATTGTTTCTGTTAAAAAAAATGTTCTATACAACTATAACATAAAAACTAAATTAATGTTATATACAACTATAACTTTAATTGTAAATGTGAATTAACATAATAAAATTAAAAATAATTATTATATTTCACACAAATCATATAAAAAATTACAAATATATATCACATCATTTATTTTATTTTATTTGTAAAATCCATAATATAAAATGGAATAAATATGTAATTTGATATTTATCAAATATTATAATTTTTTACAAATCCATAGTAAAAAATGGAATAAATATATAATTTAATATTTATCAAATATCATAGTTTTTTTTCAAGTATGTCAAATCTCATAAACTCATTACCATTCATTTTAGATATGTTTCACATGTTATTACAAATTTTATTGCAGTGAACAATTGTGTTCTTGTGATATTATTGTTTACATTTTGCTCTGAAAACACTCATTCACATGCACCAATGCTTGCTTGATGTTATGATAAGTAGTGCTGGCCATAATTTTAAATTATTTAGATGCTTAAAATATCAATATTTTGTTTTAGAAAATATTTCTTCATTTATATCAATAAATTTACATAATTCTCTTTCACTCATTCACAAAATCCAATTTATGTTGTCACATTCATTTCAAATTTTATGGCGCATGTGAGAGAAAAAGTCTTTCAAGCCAAATTTTTATATTAATCTCTCTCATATAAAGATCACTTGGATAAATAAAAGGAATAAATATCCTTAGTATATTAAAATGATAATGATAAAGATATGAGAATTTTGAAATGAAGTTGTCAATTAAATATAATTCCTTGTAAATTGTATGCAACATTATTGGAACACATTAATGCAAGGTTCTGCAAGTTGTGAAATTTGTTCTTTTTGTGTTTAATATACAATAAATCACGTGTATGAATAATTCCCTCTATATCAACATTTTCAAGGAAGATATTTTTAGAAACCTAAAAAAATTAAAAAAAATGAAATACCCCTTTTCAAAATAATTTGACTTGCAAAATAATTAAAAACACAATGATGTAGGGGCATTAAGGTATAGAACCAGAAGTCACAGATACACAACATGAAGGCTTGGAGGACAGTTGACGACCTCCAAGAACAGGGGCGACATTCGACGGGAGGTGATGCAGTCACTAAGATTCTGAACAAGTGTGGTCAACAGCAGGCGAGACGATGGAAGTGGTGGAAGGTGATGCCGATCAAATGGAGAAGAAGTCGTGGATCAACGACGATGATGAGTATGATTGCCGACTAAGACAGTTGGAGTCCTGAGGAAACGAGATATTAGAGTAGTTGGAGCAGTTGCAGAAGCAGTTATGTTGGTGGTTGCAGAATGCTAGGTGGAGAAACCTGATGAAGAAGGCCACGTGATGTATTTAATGTAGTATGGCTATGCCGGGAAGCAAATGAAGCTTATGGAGGACGAGCCGAGTGGAGGCCATGAGTATAAATATCAGTTCATGCAATGAGAGAATGGCGGGCTATTTCGAGCTTTTTGGGACAGAGACTTTCAAAGAGACTTGAGGACGTAGAATTTGCTCACCCCTATGTGTGTGTATCACAAGTATTTTAACGATCAATGTTAATTCCGACTGATATGAGTACATATTCATGTTGTAATTTACCTCTGTAGGAGATTTCACCATTTAATTGAAAATCATAATTCTTGGCAAGATTGTCTGTGTGTGTATTTCCAATGAGCAACTATGAAAAGCAGACCAACCCATGGCCTACCTGCATCACACAACTTCACAATGCAGAGTTTTGCCTTTCAATTGGATTGGACCTCTGATACCAGTTGTATTATACACTATTTTGTGTTGAACTTGTCCCTTAAATCATATTATAGTGTTATTTTCTAATCATCACCTCCACTATATAAGCAACGCGCCACCTTCTTTCACGTATCTATTGCTGATGGATTTTGATCGGGAAGGTAACAATAATATAAAGACATCTAAGATTTTGCATTCTTAACTTCTTTCATAACTTCTCCACTATTTTTTAATGTGTCCTGTGACTTAATAAAGGCATCTATGTGCATGTTTGAATGCTTTCTAATGAATGTGTGCTCAAATTCACAAGAATTTCACCAATATAATCCGAATCTTTTCCCCCTGGACTAAGAGATCAGACTTCGATCTTTACAACCTTGGTAACTTTGACATTTGCAACCTTGGCAACTTTGACATGATGATTCATATTTAGATCGATTCCTTTAGGCGTAAGACCATATTTCAAGTATTGTGTAGGACCTTTCAAGCGAAATAGATGTCACAAAATCAGCGTTAGCTCTTGCAAGCTTAGCCATTAGCTTCAAGATTCTCATGTAACTCTATAGTTTTGACATTCATCGAAACTTTCTCTAACATATTCATCTCTGCCATCATCTGCAGCACTTTCACCATTATCCAGTGAAGTCGGCTGTGTATTTTAAACTTTTTTGGAATGATTTCACACCAACTATGATACACTTATATCTATCTCCATAGATCCTTGACTAGGCTACGTTTATGCAGAATTTCAATTTACACAAGAAACATTTTAAAACTTGTCAAAACTCTCTTGCTTCTGCTCAAACCTTTACATTTTAGTGCATAGGACAAATCCTACATTGGTTTCAATTTTTAAACATAATATATTTTGCATATGCACGGTGTTCAAATATTCATCATATAGAACGCGGGCTTCACTGTATATAACTTTCATGGAACTTGATGTGTGGGCGCTTGATTTAACTACATAAAATATAAAGATTCCATATTGACGGTGAGCGTGTTATATTTATTGTTTATATATGCTTTACTTTTTCGTATCTTCCAATTCGTGAAATACACACTAAGCTTGTGGACACAAATGGATCGATTGTGCCTTTGTGGAAAAGGGATATGGGAGTGGGGGTTTGGTTAGTGACATGATGGTTTATTTACAGAGTAAATTAGGATAAAGGCCAAATGAAATCCACCTTTTTATTTTTTTTAAATATTTGAAAGCTTCATTTGAAAAGGTAAGGTGGTGTACTTCAGCAATGAACATTTTTTTCAAATAATGGGATTGAATTTTAAAAAAAATATTTTCAAGTGATATATATAATATCATTACCAATATGCACAAAGGTCATGGATATAATAAAAAATGGATAGGTATTAATGAAAGGGATTAATATGTTAGATAATTAAGAAGGGAAAGCTAAAGCATGGTAGCTTATTAATCATTAAACAAATTTGGAGATTCCATATCAACTTCATCAAATGATTCTACGAGGCATATTACTCATGTAATATCTGAAGCAACTTGTAATTTTCCATCAATATATTACCATGTGCAACTTTGAATAACAAACCATCGGTCTTTATCCATCAAAAATTCATTTTGTTAAGGATCTAAAATCTCTCTAACGATGGAAATCTAAGGTCATTGTCTCAATCTAGCTAGATACATAGGCTAGGTTTGAGTGCTTACTCATTAATGATAAGAAAGGAAACACATGAATATTATGTAGTTTTGTATTGGAGGGGAAACGTGGAAACACTTTTCCAGCTAATACCATTGATGACTGGAAATGCAATCAACACTCCTTATGTCTGTGTGCACTCTGAAGCGTTATGTTATTTTGTGAAGTTGTCGATGCACCAAAATTGTGGTTGTTGTGCCTTTGGTGTATTTAGGTTCGAGAGTCTCTTAGTTATCTCTGTTATCTAATGATGCACTTGTTCTATTTCACCAGTTGATGACGAAGCTTCCACTCCTCATCCCATTTCCATTGAGTTTGGATATTTTTCCATAGCTTCAATCTTCATTGCTTGCTCTAGAGCAATCTTGGGAGATTCTATTACTTGTTGCGATTTAAGGGTATCTTCCTTAGAGGTAGTATTCCTTGAATGAACCATTACTTGTGTTAAGCCTCGTGTAATGGGTACGTTATCTTTGTTAATACATCTACGAATCTCTATGCCTATGCCCATGCAGATTCTCTAGGTATTTAGCGTATTTCTCTTAGTTCTGCAACACCTTGCTTTTCAAATTTTGGTCATACAAATTCATCTAAAAATAGATTCTTGGTTTCCGCCAAGGTAGGTGCTGTGTGTTTGGGACTCGCCTTTCAACCAGTCTCATTTACCACTACAATCATGTTCTATGGAGGGTTGTCAGAAATTCCACCAACTTGGATGTTGCAGAGGATTCCCCTGCCATTGGTGTGGCCGGAGTACTTACTAAAACAAACCCTTGTGCTCACGGTTGTGAAATAAAATTACTACTACTTGCATGAGAACTATTGTTGCTTCCTCTTACTAGTGAATTGCTCTAGGAGCTATTACTACTACTATTCATCTAACTATACCAAGGTAATTGTAAAACAATATTTTGAGATTTTTTTACAAAATTTTGCAAGGGCACATGGGGGTGAGTCAAGGGAGTGCTAGCTTCACTGCTTTCAATTTCTTGTTCAATGAGGGGTTCACTTTCTAGAGTACCTTTATTTTCTGCAGATCATGTTAGTTCTTGATGATATTCTCTTGCATTCAAGGCCGAGTTTGGTGTATCATAAATCACTTCATTACATGGAAATTGGTTTTCATGATCCTTCCTCCCAGCTTCCTTTTACTAGGTTGTCTATCACATCCATCCCCTGCTCTCTCAATTTGGCTCTAGTCAGTTCCTCTCTCTACTCCATCTGATGTAACTCCTCTAGGTTATATTTACTACTTTCCCCATTCTTTATGCTTTCTTCCAGTTGAATGTAACACCCCTGGTTTGAAACTCCTAGTATAATGATGGCCATTTTTTATGAATGTCTTCAAGGATGAACATATTGTATTTTGTAAATATTAATACTAAAAAATTCCACAACTAGCTGTGCTGAGGCAGTACGCTGAAAAGATCAGGGACTTGTGTATTCACCAGAGACAGTAAGGGGATTAGATGTCTTAGGTGGGATACCATGTTATGACCCTGTTAAATATTTAAGTCCCTAAAGTTTATCCTAAGTCATAATCCCATTTAAATAACTTTATATTATTAAAATCATACTTATTATTTAATTATGATTAAGTGGGATTTTGGATGGTTTATACGTTTATATAAAATTATAAATAATAATAATAAAAAATGGGCTGAGAGAGAGAGCCCACGTGATTCGAAATTGCATGTCTGAACTTATGCATGCAAGGGGAAAGTAATTTGGGACCATTCTGCGTGGGGGAAGAAGAATATTGAATTCAGAGAAAATTTTCCATGCCTAGGTGTGTCAGAGAGAATAGGGGAGATAATTATTATCCAAGAAAGAAAACTGATATGAATCCATTAACTTGTGATCCAAATTGCTGATAAATTTCTGCTGCAATTCTGTCCATTTCGTCTCTGGTCATTCCAGTGAAGTGGAAAATGGTGTATGCAACTGATTTGGTGGATTTCTGACACAGATGGTAGTGATGTGTTTCACTGTTGTGTAGTCGGAAGGAAATAAAGGAGGTTAAGTGCACTGTTTGGCATGTTATTGGTATTCAATCCAATTTTCTTGATTTCTAAGTGTAAATTCTGAAAAATGTCTGGGAATTGGTGAAAAGTATGTCTGGTGAATGCACAAGTATTATCTCAGGGGTGGTGTTCTGATGAGAGATTAAGGAGAAAAATTACCCATGGTTGGTTGGAGCGTGGAAGTCACTCAACCAGTTGCCCGATCCAGGTGTTCAATAGATAAGTTTAATTCATGAGAATGGTGTTATTAACTTTCAATAATAATTCATGATAAAAATTTGCCATGGTTTTTTGTTTAAATTTATGGGTTCATAATTGAAATGTTTGTTCAAATTATGTTGAAGAGTACAGTGGTGGAAAATTATTATGAATGGATAAATAAGTAGGCATTCCATTCATTTTGATTTTTTCTCTTTTTCTTAATGTGGCTCAATATTTGCAAATAGATATTTTTTCATTGCAAAATCTTGTGTTAAATTGCTAATTTTAATGTGTAGTAATGTTCTTATTGCGCAGATCCTAAGTTAAATTAAATGTTTTACGGCGCAATTCTAAATATTTATACAAATACTTCATAAAGGTTTAAATTCTTACTTTTCATATAGTTGGAAGAAAATAATTCCTAAATGTTCAAATGTTATGTTTGACCATGTGTTAAACTTCTTGTAGTTTTTGCTTTGTGTGGTATGTTGTCTATTTTTAAAACCACAGGTGGTTTTATTTTCCTTATTTATATTCACTATGTGTTAAGACATGATTATTATGCCTTGCCACAAATATAAGTTGAATTTAAAAACCATGGGCCAATTATAAGTGGAATAATTAGTATTCATTGTCTTAATTGAAAATACAATACTTAAGGATTGTTTATATATATAAATTTAGTTTTCTTATGTTCCATTGGTGTGGATGAAACTGCACAATTCATTCTAGGCATTGGAGGATGGTAAATGTTTTTCCTATTTTATTTACTGAAACCCCACTTTGCACTTCTTAGGACAATTCTTGTCGGTTCTTACTTGGCATTAAGCTTAAAAAGGATTATGTTGAAATAATATTTTCCTTTGTTTTAATAAAGTGGAAAAAAAATAACTTAAGAAATCTCTAAGTAAGAAATTATATTTACCTTGTTCCACTTATGAAATCATATTGGGAAATTTCTATTACCAAGTTCATATATGACACAGTTCATCTATGTCACAGTTTTTCTGTCATAGTTCATTTATGTCATAGTTCACCTTTGTCATAGTTCATCTCCGTCGCAGTTCATCTCCGTCGCAGTTCATCTCCGTCGCAGCTCATCTCTGTCATAGTTCGTTTCCGTCGCAGTTCTTCTCTATGACACAACTTTTGTGTCACATCTCTTGTGTCTTAACTTGACATAAATATTCCAAAGAAATTTTAAATGGATACGTCAAAGGTAATTAAATATTTCCTAAGGGTTAAATGAAAGGTTCGACATAATTATTTAAGAATTTTTAAATGATATATTTATTTATGTCGAAGGTAATTTTTGTTTAATAAATAAAATATAAACATATTCCATATGATAACCTTCTCGAAGATATATTTATGTCTAAGGTATTTATTTATGTAGAAGATAATTTTGTTTAATAATCATAATATCAACATATTCCATATGCTAAAGATCATATATTGTGCTTAGTTTTGGATGGTTTGGAGGTTTTAAAAACCACCGCCTAAATTAGTTTATTTGAAAGTAGAAACAATGTTTATGTCAAAGCTTATATTTAGCTTTATTAATATTCCTTGCATGAATAGTATTAATGTTTGAAAACCTATTGAATTTCCTAGACTAAAAAAAATAGTAATTATTATCATAAATAATTTAGGAGAACCATAGTGCGTAGCTCCTATGTCACGGTTCTTACTATGCAAGTTTTACTGTGCAGGTAGTTTTTACTGCATAGGTCTTGCTATGCATTGTTAAAAGAAATTATGGGTCTTATGGATCAAGTTGAAGCTTCCACTAATTACTTGTATATATTTTATGCATTCAAATTCATTTGTTATGCATTTGTTATAGGATTGCATATAAGAAATATGCATGTAGCTAATGAGCATATATATATTTTATTTTTATTTTTTTAAAATTGTGTATTAAGTCTAGTGTGACATTGAGTGTGTTAGAAATTGGTATCCAAGTTGAGGCTACAACTCTCGAACCTTAGGGTGATTTGTTTGTTTTCTGGAAGAAAGCGTATGCATAAATGTATCTATTGTATTATTGAATAAGCTAATTAATAGTTCATGTAGATCAAAGGGTAGTCGAGGTTACAACTCTCGTATCATTGAGTTACAAAGTAAAGGCAAACCATGTATGGTTATCTTGCATGGTAAAGGATGGATTAACTTAGTTTCCATCTTGTTAATCTTGGCAAGTCAAAATGTTTGAATAATATGAGAACTTCAAGAAAAAATTGAAGTTTAAGAACATTTATGTATTATGCTTCTAGATAGAAATATAAATTTTGAGTATTGAAATTATGAAAGAAGCTTTTGCAGGTAGAGACCAAATAGGAGTTTGGCACCTTACAGGAATGTTATGTACATTCTCATCTTATTAAATTATATATATATTATAATAATTCATGTTTGTGCACTTAACTGTATGAAAGAAATTTAATTGCAAATGTAAGATTATTTGTCACCTCAAGAGTGTGAATCTCTAGATCTATCTACAACTGGCAAGATAATTTTCTCAAGTGAGAAATTGTTGCTTAATGTTGTATGTCTCTGATTAACAATTTGACAATGATTGTATAAGGAATTTATTCTTAAAGCGGAAATTCTATCAGATTTAGTTGTTGAATAAAGTCTCTAGTGGACCCTTTTCTTGGGTCGCTCGTTGTGAGGGAACTTTACCTTATTGTTCCTTGGTTAAATCCCATTGATTATTGTGCATGGCCACTATTTTGAAAGATTTCTCTGGTTTTCCTTGTGACCACATTCTTGAAACAATTAATTGTTTTCTAGTGGATGTTGGTTGCTATTGTCAAAACCAGAGCTAATGGCGAATTGTGTGTGCACCAACCTAGGTGGAGTTCTTGAGCATTTCAAATAGTGGTGTGTATCACTGTTGTGTTGCTAGAAAGAAACCAGGGAAATGAATTGCACTATTTGGCATGAACCTGGTTGTAGACAATCCCTTGACATGTTGAGTAGCATGTGTCTCTTGTAGTTATCTTTCTTCATAGATAGATAGCCTAGAACAACATGGTATGAATAGGTTTCATAACTTGTGGGGTCATATTAATTGCTTGGTAATTGCATTTAAATTTATAAAAAGGATTATTGATTTGCCTGTTTGGGGCAAGTTGGCCTAGTCTTAATTTTTATGAGCATTATTTGTATTTCTTGTACTCCTATGTTCCCTCAAGTCTCCAAATGGTAGTAGGGATGGGGACATGTCAAATGATTTTCAATGATTAGTTAAATGCTTCAATGCTTGATAGCCAGTTGGTGTGTGTATTTGGTATTCTTAAATCATGTTGATGCATGAGTATGTTAAGCATGTTGATGCTTATATATATTATTGTATGTTGTAGCCAGATCAAATGTAAGCTGGATGATCATGGATATTTATCCTAATCAATTGTGGTCAAGGTGTATGAATATGAATACCAGGTGATTGATTGGTTGCATTTGTTATTGAATTTTGAAATTTATTTCCTAAAGTGAATGATTCAACAACATAGTTACTCATAAGTAGTTTATTCTTGTGATCCATTTTAGAGTAAGGCTAGATTTGCATGGTGGGTCCAACGGGTGTTGGAAAATGCATAAGTTGTATATGCATGAACCTTAAATTATCCTATTAAAGAATTATTTTCATGGGATTATGCTTAGTTAGAATAATCCTTCTTGTTGAGGATGAGTGCATATTAGTATATGCATTCATAGTGGTATCTCTAGCTAAATCCTCTGGTTTGCTATGTATGGGTTATCGAAATGTACGTTGAATGTTGAATAGTGTATGTCTATTTGACAAGGTGTTCTTGTCATGTTGAGTCTTTGGTGACTCTTTGTGTCCCGTGTCTTAGTATTTGATGATAGTATGTGACTTGTGTTTGCCTTATGTTGGAATCCTTGGTGACTAATTGAAACTTATGCTTGGTTTGTGTTTAATTTTGACGGTAGATGGCCACATTAGATAGCTAGATAAATTATTTGGATGGGCCTATGCCTACTTCCATATATGCAAGAATGGTTTATGTTGATACAATAGTGGAATGTTGTTATTTAATAACAATTAGTATGATTGCATAATTATATATTTGAATGCAATATTAAATATACAAAAGACTCTGAAACAATAGTAAGTGTTTGAATTATGTTGAAGGTTTTCTTAGTAAGAATGGTGCACTCACATGTTTTAGTGCAGGTCTGAATGCTATAGTTCTTGTTCATCGAGTTGTGTGAGCTATAAATGAATTGTTAATACTTTTATGCTTATGCCAACTTATGAAAAGTTAAAACTAAGAATATGTTGCTAACTAAGATAAGTTGTTAGCTGATTATAGATTGTTAACTGTTGTTATCTAGTAAAGTTTTTAATTGGCTATAACTTGTTACTGGTAGTTAACCGAAGTTATCTGATGTGATTAATTTGTATGTATCTAATGCTATTATATGTAAGTGATGTAGAAAATGAAACTGCAAAACTAAAATTTTGAATGCAGAGAAAGAGATTGCAATATTAAATTTCTCTAGGGTCATCCAAGACGTTCTTCATCATGTTTGATTGAAGAATGTGGAACAAATAAAAAAATTCAAAAACAAACCTCATGCCTTGAGGAAGAAGGAATATATATTTACCCTAACCTCGATTTAATATTGAAAAAAATTCTTATACAAGATAATATTCAGAAATGTTTTTTACCTTGAAATGATACTTAAGGTACAAGTCCAACTGACATGGCACACACCTGAAAGGAATGGACGCATTCTTGGTGTTGTGTTGTGTCATGATTTTCGACATTGATTACACCCCAAAGGAATGGACTCATTCCTGGTGTTTCAATGTTGAGAAGTAAATTTAACATAATAATATGTTTTTAGTTTTATGATAATACATTTTGATAAATGTATGATATTGATGAGCTTGGATGGCCATTTTGTGTTTATTAAATATACATGCAAGTTGGTTCTTGCATATTGAAGAATATAAGTGAAGTGAAGTAAGGAAGTAAAGCTAAAGACAAAGATTGATCAAGCCTAGTATGATTTATAATCACTTTGCAGATGACCAGAGATTGGGTGATATTTCATTGCACAAACCGAAAAGCACCGGGCAGTGTTGTGTGTGGCAATGTAATGTGAACCCCAAACTAGGTGAACCTGATTAAGGAAGTTTGGGAAGTCTTTCTATGCACACACAGAAAGACACTAGAGGGTGTTTTGTGTGGCGATGTAATGTGGACCTGAAACTAGCAATGTTGCTTTGAGAATATGATTTCCTCAAAGTCAAAAAAAGAGAAAGATATCAAGGAGCCAAGGAATCCATGGGCATGGTGGATCTCCAGCTTGAAATAAAGCTAAGAGAGGAAAACTCTAACTCTTTTCTCTTTTCATTTATGTTTTACTTTCTGGAAAAATAAGTTTTGAAATGCATGTTACAATTGAATTGTTGTATTTATTTTGTTTTGATAAATAATGCATGCTGAAATTGATAAACTTATGTGAAGGAAATTTTTGATGATTGAAGTCATCTATATGCATGAAGTATATGCAAGTGCAAGTGCATAATAGCATTATGTGAAGAAATGGAAACATTAATGGTTAATTTTAATACATATGTTCATGTTTAGTTCAATGGAATCCATGTGGATGGATTTCACATATGCAGGTGGAGCACTTACATTCTATAGATAAGAGTCCAAGGAGCATAAAATCCATGAATGTGGGACTCTAGATTGGATCAGATAAAGAGGGGGAACTCTTACTCTTCTCTTTTTGCTTATGTTATTACTTTCTAGAAAGAAAAAGTTGGTGAAATGCAAGTTACATCTGAAAATTTGCAGTGTTTATGTTTATTTGAAATAGACAATGAATGCTGAAATAGTTACTTTTTTGTAAAAGAAATGAAGATGAATGGATTCATCTATATGCATATGCTGAGTTAATCATAAAATGCATGAAATCATTTTGAGCAAAGAAAGATATAGTTGATCTTTCATAAAAGGATAGCATGATTTTTAATATGTTGGATTAATGAATACATGATGATTGAATTTCACTGGAAAAAACTTTAGTTGGAAGTTGGTTGGTGTTGTCTCAAAAGTTAAAGTGGAGTGGCACAAGCTCTTGATGTCATCAACAGAAACAACATGATGAAGTATGTCAGATTTTGGTGAACCCGATTCATCTTTGAAGAAACAGCTTGAAAGCTAAAATGCTAGGACAAACCTGCATATTTTTGAATATTTGATGTATGTAAACATTGTATAAATGTCTGTAAGCATTAGAACAACGAGGACAACATAAAATTTAAGGGGGGGGGAATGTAACACCCCTGGTTTGAAACCCCTATTCTAATCATGGCCATTGTTTATGAATGCTTGCAAGGATGAACATATTCTATTTTGTAAATATTAATACTAAAAAACTCCACAACTGGTTGTGCTCAGGTAGTACACTGAAAAGATTGGTGACTTTTGTATTCACCAGAGACAATAATGGGGTTATATGTCTTAGGTGGGAGACCGTGTTATGAACCTATTAAATATTTAAGTCACTAAAGTTTATCCTAAGCCATAATCCCATTTAAATGACTATATATTATTAAAATCATAATTATTATTTAATTATGATTAAGTGGGATTTGAGGTGTTTTATATATAATAATAATAATAATAATAATAATAATAAATGGGTTGAGAGAGAGATCCCACATGATTCCAAATTGCATGCTTGAACTTATGCATGCAAGGGGAAAGTAATTTGGGACCATTTTTTATGGGGGAAGAAGAAGATTGAATTCGAAGAAAATTTTCCATGCCTGGGTGTGTCGGAGGGAATGGGGAGATAATTATTATCCAAGAACGAAAAATGACATGAATCCCTGAACTTGTGATCCAAATTGTTGATAGATTCCAGCTATAATTCTATCCATTTTGTCTCTGGTCATTCCAGTGAAGTGGAAAATCGTGTATGCAGCTGCTTGGTGGATTTATCAACACAGATGGTAGTGATGTGTTTCACTATTGTGCCGTCAAAAGGAAATAAAGGAGGTTAAGTGCAATGTTTGGCATGGAATTGGTATTCAATCCAATTTTCCTGATTTCCAAGTGTAAATTTTGAAAAAAGTATGGGAATTGGTGAGAAGTCTGTCTAGTGAATGCACAAGTCTTAGCTCAGAGGTGGTGTTCTGCTGAGATATTAAAGAGAAGAATTACCTATGGTTGGGTGGAGTGTGGAATCCACACATCCATTTTCCTGATTCAATTGTTTAACAAATA
Source organism: Larix kaempferi (assembly GCA_027924585.1). Lineage (NCBI taxonomy): Eukaryota > Viridiplantae > Streptophyta > Pinopsida > Pinales > Pinaceae > Larix > Larix kaempferi. Next base: position 5,816,090 of record BSBM01000756.1, read on the forward strand.
ATTTTAATTCATGATAATGGTGTTATTAACTTCCAATAATAATCCATGATAAAAAATTTCCATGGTTTTCTATTTAAATATTTGAGTTCATAATTGAAATGTTTATTCAAATTATGTCGAAGAGTACAATGCTGGAAATTATTATGAATGGATAAATACATAGGAAGTCCATTCAGTTTGACTTTTTTTCTTTTTCTTAATGTGGCTCAATATTTTCAAATAGATAATTTTTCATTGCAAAAGCTTGTGTTAAATTGCTAGTTTTATAGTGTAGTTATGTGAAATGTTTTATCATGCATTTATAATGAGTTAAATGAAATATTTATATAAATACTTCATAAAGGTTTAAATTCTTACTTTTCATATAGTTGGAAGAAAATAATTTCTAAATGTTCAAATGTTATGTTTGAAACGAGCACCAGATAAGTTTTTACTATGTAGTAAATGTTCATGTCCTATTTTATCTTAATAGGTAAGTTTAAAAAAAAACATGTGCTGAAATTGCTTGTATTTTTTGCTTTGTATGGTATGTTGTCTATTTTTAAAACCATGGGTAGTTTTGTTTGCCTTATTTATATCCCCTATGTGTTAATACATGATTATTATGCCTTGTATTGAATATAAGTTGAATTTAAAAACCATGGGCCAATTATGAGTGGAATAATTATTATTCCTTTTCTTAATTGAAAATAAAATACTTAAGGATTGTTTATAAATATAACTTTATTTTTCCTATGTTCCATTGGTGTGGATCAAATTGCACAATTCATTCTATGCATTGGAATGAATGGTAAAAAAATTCCTATTTTATTTACAGAAGCCCCACTTTGCACTTCTTAGGAGAATTCTTATCGTGCGGTTCTTACTTGGAAGTAAGCTTAAAAATGATTATGTCGAAATAATATTTTCCTTTGTTTTAATAAAGTGGAAAAAAAATAACTTCAAGAATGTTTGAGTAAGAAACTATATTTACCTTGTTCCATTTATGAAATCATATTGGTCAATTTCTATGGAAGTTCCTAATGTGAAGCATATATGTCACAGTTTAGCTCTGTCACAGTTGTTCCATCACAATTCATCTCTGTCATAGTTCACCTCTATCACATTTCATATCTATCACAGTTTACCTCTCTCATAGTTCATCTCCATCACAGTTCATTTATGTCACAGTTCATCTTCGTCACAGTTTCTTTCCGTCGCAGTTCATCTCCATCGCAGTTCATCTCTATGACACAAATTTTTTGTCACGTCTCTTGTGTCTTAGCTTGACATAAATATTTCAAAGAAATTTTAAACGGATATGTTGAGGGTAATTAATTGGAATAAATATTTCCCAAGGGTTAAATGAAAGGTTCGACATAATTATTTAAGAAGTTTTAAATAATATATTTATTTATGTAGAAGGTCATTTTTGCTTAATAAATAAAATATAGTCATATTATATATTTATTTATGTAGAAGGTCATTTTTGCTTAATAAATAAAATATAGTCATATTACATATGATAACCTTGTCGAAGATACATTTATGTCAAAGGTATTTATTTATGTCAAAGATAATGGGTCTTATGGATCAAGTTGAATATTTCGTTAATTACTTGTATATATTTTAAGCATTCAAATGCATTTTTTATTCATTTGTTATAGGATTTGCATATAAGAAATATGTATGTAGCTAATGAGCATATATATATATTTTATTATTTTTAAAAAATTGTGTATTAAGTCCAATGTGACATTGGGTGTGTTACATTGAACGCTTCTCCTTCATGTTTCTATTAACTTGTATTTCAACAATTTTTATTTAATCATTTCTCTTTGTTATGCTCACTCAGCCTTGGATTTAGCACTATCAATCCCCTGAATTGATTATAGATCTACCTTTCGCAATGTAGCAGCAAGACCTCGATTTTTCCCCTTGGGCACGAGTGGTTTGCTCCTTACTTCTAATCTATTTTAGAGGTAGGATCCCAAATTCCACTAACCATGTCCTGATCCACAAGGGAACTTATTTCAGTAGTCTTCCGTGAGCTCCTATCTTGATTTCATCTTCAGTTTTCAATGTAAATTGCTTGTTTTTAGATACAAACTTCAAAATATATCCAAACAAAGTGCTTTCTACCCAAAAATAAACATCCCTAGTTAGAAGTGAGTCTAGCTTATTCAAATGAATTAGATCTCTTAAAGTCCACACCACAATTTTCCTTTGTCTATTGTGATACTCAAGTGCTTCAGTGATTTACCGCAACCAATTTGCTAGATTTACTAGAAGCTCAACCCACAACATTTTGTACTGATCTAGAAGAGGTCCTCCATAGAAAATGTATTATCTAAACTTTGTTACTTCCCACCCTCATAGTTCAGCTTCTTAGGATGTGAAATTGTCAAACTTCTTTTCCCAATAGTCATAAATCTGAATTGTTATCACTAAGCCATACAGTTATCTGGGTCTTGTTTAAGAAGTAGGTCCTTGAAACAGATTCATTTGTTGGTGCAAAATGGAGACCGGGTTTCTTGCGCATGTGCCAACAAAAGGGCCCCATTGTTGTCTAGTGTGTTGGCATTTTTAATCCCCTTAAAAGGGAACATATCACCTAAATCACATCCAATATTGGTGTATTTTTGCAAGAACAAACACTACAACCCCATTCGTTATATCACAAATATACTTGAGTAGATTCACCATTCATCCATTGAACCAATATAAAATAGAAAAATCACAAAGACAAGTGCAGAGACAAGTGCAATAACATCACATAGACATATTCAATACAAAAATTTATATGGGGGCCAACAATCTCTTCCATCATATTAACATATCTTCATTACAGTGGAAATATCATGGCCTCAAGCCTTGCATTCATCGTGGAAATACCCGTCGTGGGCTACAAAAGAACCCAAAAACCCCATTACAAAACCCATAACATAGATCAGGATATCTCTTTCTACAACTAGCTCTTATGATGGTCATATATCCTTATCTCGGATACTTTCTTTTGGGATCCTATCCGCCTTCTCTTCCTTTTCTTCTTCATCTTCCACTTCCTTTTATACTTACACACTGGGTCCAAAACAAGTCCAAGACGGTTGTAGTTGGTGCATCTCTTCCACAACTTTTTGGTACTTTCCGCTAGTTTTGCTACTTCGAGTACATGCTTCCTTTGAATAACCTTTTTTCGCTTCCTTCTTGGTCCACTTCAAAATGAAGAAGCCAACCATTTTTTCTAAATAAACAACCTAAAATTTGCCAATTCATCCAATGTATGATTGTATTTGAATGGATATAAGACAATAGGATTCAAGCCATCAAAATGTAAGCAAATGGGGACATGATCCAAAATGTTAACACTAGCTAGATAAGACTTGTAATGAATCATACAAGGAAGGATATTCTACGCCAATAGGAAATTGTTGAGCATTTTTGAAACTCCTTTTAAGACCAACCTCTCGTTCCTCCAAGTCGGAGCCATAGGAGAGGGCTCAATGTCTACAAGGTTTGCTTCCTCAAAAATATTCTTAAACCAACCATCCAAATGATAAAAATGTGGATTGGATCCCCACACTTACGTAATGTCCAAGAATAGGTTGATATATCCTCTGAGGATCAAGGAGGGAGAGCTCAATATCCCATAAGCGACTACCCCCTTCCATAAAACCTATATCTCGGAATAGGGACTGTATACATTAAGCTCCTTGAATTATTAAATAAAATCACCATAGGAACCCTCCAAAAGAATGTCCGCATAGGTCAGGAAGGGTCGAATCCTTATAAATTTAGGATTCTCGTCCAACAATAGCCCTCCTAAAACGCCCCAACCATTAGTTAAGGTACATTCCCATCCATGTAATAGCTTAATAAAAATATCTCTCACCTTGGTCCCCATGACCATGGTCTCTTGGATCATTATGGTATCAGGTTTCTCTAAGTAAAAAATTCTCTTAAGGGAAAGATATTTCATTCCCCCCCCATCCACCCAATGTTAAAATAAATAATGTTCATTAAGAATATTTGAGCAAAGGATTTGGTTCTCTAAGGGTCCTTGAAGGAGAGTTATGAACCACAAAAGATGATCCTAAAGACTCCAAGCCACCATTAACAACAGACAACAAGTGAATGGAAATAGAAAAACCACAATCAACTAAACCCCCTTAATATCCACTTTGATGCATTTCATGTTCTTATTTCAAATGGTTATAATATATTTACAATCCACAAATATATTACCCGGATTTTGTCCTCCCACCAAATCAACCGAAAAAATCATCATAAGGGTATTGCTTAAGAATTCTTTGAAGATGGGATTTTTCGAAAGAGTCTCTTGAGAGCCAAGGCAAGACCTACCTAGAAGAGCCCCAACATCTAAGAGTACAACCTTCTGAGGTATGATCCAAGGAGAGGAGAATCCCCTCTCATCCCTATAAGTTTTCCATATCAAAGAAAGGTCACTTCTTTCCCCCAGGTATCTTCCCATCACCCCTAAGTTCCCTGAAGAAAAATGCTTAGCATCAGTTAATGAAGAAAAACCTTCCATTGAGTTCAAAGATGATGAGCCACCTTCCTTCTCCAACACAAAAGGAACACCACTAGTATATACAACACTCGTAACACAATCCCCAATCAGCAAGGTTCAAGAATCAACAACCAACCCTCTCGATTCAACGACTTCTAAGAAGTATATCTCTTTAGCCTTTAAAGAATAGTAGAAATACAGAAATAGGGACTTAAGCATACTAGAGAATGAATTCGATACTTGAGGAGAAGAAGCCACAAGAGTTCTGGAAATCACCTAAGGATCACCACCCGCCAGGGAAGGATTTGATCCCTAATAATTCGACTCTACCAAATCCAAAGGAGATGATCAACACTATGGATACATCCTCTAAACTATTTATTTCTGACTGAGGTATTCCTTTTGAAGGTGTCCAATTTCATGGCATTTATGAAATCTAAAGGGAAACCTCCAAAAATCAATCAACTATGAAATAACCTTATCACCCAAACGAATAAACACCTTGGTCGACAAAGTATTTGATAGGTCTATCTCCACCAAGACCCAAGATACCCAGCTCTTATCTAGCTGATGAAGTGACGAGTCATTAAAGAAAATAATTTTACCCACTAAATTCACCAAATCGACAATCACCCATTGAGACTAGAGCTCTATAGGAAGGCCTGGTAGGAGTAACCAAACTTACCTTCCATGGAACCTCTCTTTGAATGGGTTAAATTCCAAAGTCCATCACATCAACAATATAAAATCCTTATCCTTAATCTAAGAGCATCCCATAACATTCAACAAGTGTTCCTCTTCCAAGAATTGGAATTAAAACCATTTTTTGATGAGAATGTTGATTTGTGGACAGTACTATTGGGCCTAGTGTTTTGGAGGTACCATTTTTGGTGAAAGTAGTTTTGGTGTGGACAAAGGAAAAACGGAATTGGTTCGGTGAATTGGTCAACTTCGACGAAGTGTCCAAGATTTTGGGAAAAATGATTATGTTGAACAAGTCAAATGGTCGGAGTTGAGTTAGTTAGTTAGAAAGGGTGCACATTGTAATAAGGAGTTGGTTATTAAGTTAGTAAGTTATTGGATTAGTGGGAGCATGGAAAGCTAAGTGTGACCTATAAATATGTAATAAGAGAATATTTTTGGGTTGGTTCAAGTTGGTAATGGAGGGTTATTAGTTTTTTTTACTGTCAATTTGATGTTGTAAGGGCATATTTTGAGTTTGTAATGAAGCATTATGCCGTATCTGTCAGAGTTATTTTGGAGAATCCAAGTCGTTGATATGCAGGCAGTGTGCACAGATACCTTGTATGTAATGAAGAAGAAGTCTTAATTGAAGTGATTATTCGACTGCGACTCATAATAAAGACAAGTGCCTCCGTGGTTTTTCCCAGGATGGGTTTCCATGTTAAACATGGTGTCTTTATGTGTTGTGATGTGTGATGTGTGATGTGATATTTGATATGTGTTTCTTTCCTTTGTCTGAATGCTTAAATGAATGCATGATCAAGATAATTATAAGTAATATGAATGCATAATATAATTTAAGTTATGCCACTATGGTAATGTCATGGGTTCTCTCAAAGTGATGAATGTGTCAAAGCTTTGATTCTATCAATGCTCTATATTAGTCAATTTTATTGGGTTGTATGATAAATGAGTTGTATGTTGAGCTATTCCCCTTTCATACTGCGGAAATTGGGTTCTTGCAGTATCCATAGGAACTTTGGGTGAGACTTCATCTTCTTTGCAGGTGTTTCCGAAAGGGATTGAACTCCCTTTTGGGCTAGTATCTGTGGTAGTGACTAGTGTTTGTTGGTATGTTGTTGAATGTTTGAACCCTGGTCGAAGTAAAAGTGCACCAACAAATGGTTACATTTCCTGGAACTGGATTTTCCTGAAGGGTGAATGTTGTGGCATCTAACTAAACCAAAGATCCAGGATTGGGTAGATCAAGAGTTGAAATAATTCACAAAGTAACATAACAACCATCCACGGTTGGACGATGAAGGTTGGTTAGACAAGTACATTTTTACTAATATTCATGAGGTCTTCTTTGGTGAGTTCCCTATGATATTTCCTGAATGGTTAGTAAGGATAACTGAGCATAATACAAATTTCCAAGGTGGTGAGCCTCGATGTTGGATGCCAACGTTGATACATTGATTGAAAGGCATGGATAATAATATTTCGAGTGCAGTAGATTATTGGATGGATAGTGTAGTGGAGGGGTACATTACTGAATTTGCTATTGAAACTATTAAGTCATATAGTGCAGAAAAATGTGATTTCTTTAAAGGTCCACATGGTAAGTACATCAAGTCATTGAACCTGTCGATCAAGAAGCTAATTTGTGAAAAGAGTGTGATGAAAATGGAATCTGACGAGTAATAGAATGATTGTGTGCAGTGGGCATGGATATGGTATGGAGGAAGGGCTGGACTGATAAATGGGATGAGCTGAAATGATAAGGGGAGAAAACATTGAACTAGATGAAGATTGTGTATTTCTGTGGAGTGGGAGACGGTTTCAGTCGAACAAGAGGAGGAGAACTATGACAAGAAAGAATGGTTGTAGTGCGATTGAAAGAAGAGACTACGAGCCAGTACCACAACTCGATGAGGATTATAGTGATAGGGAAGATGATTACCAACTCATTTTTGAGAATGAATAAGGATATGCAGAACCATTCCAGTCCTAAGGCTGTGACATACCCATGACCCCACGTACATCCCAGGAGACTGAGGTAAGACTTAGTAATTCTTCTCATTTCTTTCAATCTAGTCAGGCTAGCTGCAATAATTGGAATAATACTTCGACTAGTGGGAAGGATCCAAGTAGTAGTCCATTAGTAGTGAATCATCCAAGACCCCAGAGGCCCAGAATGGTTGGGTATGACATGAAGTTGCCTATTTTTAATGGGAATGGATTTGAAGATCTAGAACAACACTGGTCTTTATGCAATGCAGTTTAGACTGTAAATCAAGTACAAGATGACAACATCAAGTTAGCACAGTTGATCACGACCTTTAAGGGTCATGCCTAAGACTAGCTTATGAAATTTTATGAAGTTACTGGAACTCAACCTGCGAAGACCTTAGCAGAGGTCAAGGAGGTATTGAATACTGAATTCAAGAAGCCAAATTCTAAATCTCATTGCATTACCAAATTGAACCAGATCAACCAAGCATCGAGTAAGTCCGTTTGGGACTTTGATCAACGATTTAAAACTGTAATGGCTCGTGAAAGCTTTCCAATGAATGATTTACGACATAAGGAATGGTTCATCACTACGTTAATACCCCATATTGGAGTCCCACTCATGTAACAAAATATTTTGATGCAAACAAAATCCTTGGAGTTGTCCATGAAGTTAGAAGCATCACCTATCGGAGAGACTGGAGTTGGTATGGCTCAAATCCAGTTGCAGTTAGCAACCTTGTCTATTCAGATTCAAGATATCAAGAAAGGTAAAGAAAACTGAGAAGATGTTTGGTGCACTAGATGCAAGGAGGATGGACATTCTAAAGATCAATGTACAATGTTTCATGATTATCTCAATGTTGGTAATCTGAGTCCATTAAATCATGTTGTATGGTGTACAATTTGTTAGGCTAAAGGACATCGACTGGAAGAATGCTACTTGTTACAGAAGATGGTGAGTACTCCTCATAATTTATGGTGGAAGTTTTGTCACTATTTTAGACATGATGAGAAAAATTATCGAGCATATCATTTTCTCACTAAGCACACTGCAGACACATTTCTTATGAAGGGAGAAGGTCAATCTCAAAGAAATGATGCGCAATTCAATCAACCACAAGGTGGATTTAGAGGCCGTGGACGAGGAGGATTTGTTCTGGGTAGAGGACAAGTCATATGTTATAATTGTGGTATACCCCTACATTATGCTCGAGAGTGTCTGTATCCTGCCACAAATTGCATGTATTATAGAGCACTAGATTATACCATTGAATACTGTCTGAAACTTATAGCTAAATGGTAGAAAAAGCAGAACTAGATCCATAATAATAATCAAAATGTACAGAATATTTCAGTGGAACCACAATCGAATCATCCTACTATCATTGTAGTAATAAGAGGTAGAGCTATGACAAGCGGAGATAAGAACAATTGTAATAATTAGATAGATCCGAGAGTGAGACTAGTAGCTCAGAAGCCACCATAGTTTGATGTTTAGAAGGAAAAGGGAATATTATTTGAAGATCATAACGAAATTATGAAGGATCCATCAATATCCTCTCCGCCACCCATTGTCGAAGAAGGACCTATATATGACATGCCATCTCATTTTGATAGGTCTGCACTAAAGAAGAATCTAGGAAAGGTAAGTGCTCTCCATTCTTTCCTAAAAATTTGTTTAGATTTGGTTAAAGATGAGAATACACTAAGGTAGTTGAAAAATTTAATTGGGGATTTTGAGGAATAAGTGAGACCCAAAAGGGTTGTCAATCATGTTTAGAAAAGGATCAAGATTGGTTGAGAGCTATGACTTAAAGTGCGGATTGGTGACTATGACATGTATTTTGTTATTTTAGATTTGTGTTCAGATGTGAACATCGTGACCAAACAGACATGGGAAAATATGGGTAAGCCGAAGTTAGTATAGTCTCCTATTCAGTTACGGTTGGCCAATCAACATAAATTTATACCATTTAGTAGAATGGTTGGGGTCCTTGTCGAAGTGGAGGGACTGCAAAAATTTGCAAACCTCGAAGTGATAGAAATTGTCGATGACACTAATCCATATCCTACATTGTTGTGGATTGATTGGGAAATTCAAAATCAAAACATTATAAACTTTAAAAAGAGAATAGTAACATTTGAGAATGAAGAGATTAGATTTGTCACACCTCTAGATCCATTGGAAGGACAAAGGTATGTCGAACTAGTCAAAGGATATTATGATGCTAAAGATATAGAAAACATATATAATGTATCCTCCAAGATAAATGACTATATCAATCCTACAACAGATGGCATGCTCATTTGGTTAATTCTTTTTCATTTGATTATGGCGAAGCTCTAGAGAACTAGCAGAACAAGTTACATGAAGTATCAATGCAAAGGTCTGCACGTGTGACAAAATCACTACATTGAGTTGGAACATAGCTATGTAATCTTCCTACTTGCGAAGGTTTGACTAATGTGGAAAATTTTATTGATGAGTTTGAAGATAGAGTACTTGAACAATAGTTTTTATTAGCACTGGAGGTTTCTCTAAAAGCCACTCCAGTGAGATGGTGGGATAAGCATAATCAAACTATAACTGGTTGGTCATAGTTTTAAATATATCTACAAATTTGTCTTGGTGAAGGAATTCCCTATATTGGTGAGAAATATATTGGTTTTACCAGCCTTGAGTACATATGTTCATTCATATGCTAGACACTATACCAAGGAATTGGTATACGTCACTGGAACACCGACAAGGAATTGCGGATTGGGACATTATGACATTGTGCTTCAAATAGAAATTCAACTATGAGGATGAAAGTCCTACAATAGGTGTGGATTTGCATATTATCAAGAAATTTGTTTTTCAAGAACTTATGGGACTAGTGTCTAATTTTTAGTAGTGGACTGCGATAGTGGACAAAATGATGGAGTGTTACAAAAAAACTAAAGGAAGTCGTGACCTAAAGGGACCTAATATTACATCTAACAAATTTCTAAATCCGTTGAAGATCAACCTGGTAAATATAGGCTCTCCTGAAAAAATCCAAATTTTGTAAATATAGGAGACTACTGGGATGATGAAACGGTGGGAAAAATTACTAACATGTTGCATGAATTTCAAGACTTGATTCCTACTAATTTTTTAGAAATGAAGGTATTGCTGGCGACTTAGGTGAAATGAAAATCCCACTGAAATGTGGCACAAATCCAATTAAGAAAAGGTCGTATAGATTGAATCCACTATATAAGGAAAAATTCATAGTAGAGCTCGACAGAATGCTTGATGCAGGTATCATTGAGCCTGTTGAAGAATTAGAATGGATCAGCCCTATGGTAGTCCAATGCAAGAAGACTAGGGAGATTAGGATTTGTGTCCACTTGCATAAGTTAAAATATGCTTGTCTACATGATCCTTTTCCAACTCCTTTTATAGACAAAATGCTTGAGACGTTGGTGGGAAGGAATCCTACTCTTTCACAGATGGATTTTTCTGGGTGTCATCCAATCAAGATTGCTAAGGAGGATTGACATAAAACAACATTTGCGAAAAAATGGGGCTGCTTCCAGTACACAGTAATTGCAGCAACCGTATCCGGTTGGACTCTTAATACAACCGTATTCGGTGTAATATGCTAGCCCGTATCTGGGTTAAGCTAGCTTATATCCAAGTCTGTATCCAGGTCTAGGGAGGAAGGTGTTCCATCTTCAAATAAACAGATGTATAAATATATAATAATTAATGGATGATAAAATACAATGGATATGGCTTCCTTAAATATGGTTGGGCCATCCACTATTGAAGAGACATTCCTTTTCATAACTATAATAATAATTAATTACTATTACTAATAGTTTATAACCTTTTTATTTACTAATTTATTGTTGTAACATTGCCTTTCCCTTGGGAAAGCTTTGTCCTCAAAGCTGAGTTTTCTCATGACATCTTTTATTCTGGCTCTATGTCTCACTAATGACTTGAGAGATGCGATTTTGATTACGACCATTGCCTCCTTTTGATTATTTTGTCTTGGTATTTGCATTAAGTATGAACTTGGTGAAGTTTTGTTCACGCTTTTTCTACTTGTGTGATTCCTTCTTTTAACTATGTTTGTCGTCAATTGAACATGCTCAACATACATTATGACCTTAACTATTTTTGTTTTGTTATTCCCAACACATTTTGTGTCAGCTCCTTTGAACGGGCTCTTTGTGCTTATAATGCTCATAGGAACACCGGTCTTATCTTGTGTCTGATAGATATTATAGTTGCTTTCCTTGATGTTCCTTATAGAATTTCTTGTGTTGGCATATGTCCTTTGTGCATTTGTTATTGTGATATTATTGTCAATGCATTGATCATTGTTATTGTTAGTAACATCGGCTTGTCTCTTATCACAATCTTGGTGAGGATCATCCTTTTTCTTGTCAAATATTTCGTTGTCATTTTCTTCATTACTATGGTATGTTATATATTTGTCTTGCACAATATATTTATTGATGCTATTACTCTCATTGGAAATGACATAATAGTCTACTATATTTTCACCTTTTACATTAGCTTGGGTGGTTTGTTCTACCCTATTTTCACATCCATCTTCATTTTCTTTAAACGTTTCGTTAATAGATTTCTTTATTTCATCTATATCCTTAAGGATTTTCTCAAGGAGATCTATGAATTCGTCACTATAAGATGCCATGGATGTTTGAACAAGGGACTTGGCCTCAGAGATAAGAAGTTATTATTATATTTAATAATATATATATATATATATATATATTATAATATTATTATTTTAAACAATATTAAAAGTAATACTAATTATTATTATTAATATTTGAAAATTTTGAAATATTATAATGTATTATTATAATATTATAATTTTTGTTTGTGTGGAATTAGGGTTTATGGCGTGGACAATAGCCACTGAAATGCTGGTGTGTGAAGTAGTGTGGGGTGAAAGAGGAGCTCGATGGAGGGTGGAGGAAGAGAGTGTGGGGAAGAAGACGGCTGCGAGGAGATGGGCACGTGGGAGATGATGGAGCTGGGCTACGAGAAGCTGTGGTTGTCGGTCGCTAGGTGCAGAGGAGTTGGCAGGCGTGGTGTATGGTTGCCGGAGGGAGTGGAGCGTGAAGTAGGGAGATGCAACAATGTGGGAAGGTTTAGCATGGCGGTAGATGGGTGGAGTGTGGGAAGTGAGGAGATGAGCAGGGTTTGACGTGGGAAAGATAGGCAGTATGGATGGCAGCTGGAAGAGGAGCGGATGGCGGCTGGAAGAGGAGGGCATGCAACAGTGTGGTTGTGAGTGATAGAGGGTGGCTTATGTGTGAAGGAGATGGCGGGAATGGTGGAAGGGAAGAGGGGCATGTGCAGGTGGTTGTGGAGCGGGTTGGCCATGGTGGTTGTGGAAGTTGGGTGTTGCACAAGGGAGGGCTGCGGGGGGTGGCAGCTGTGGGATATTGGGTGAGATGTGGGTGCTGTGGAGGAGGTATGGGTGTAGCGGCGTTGGAAAGGATGGAGGGAGGTGGGAAGGATACAGATATGGGGTGATGGTGGACGAGAAATAGCGTGGGAGAGGTTTGCGTTGGAGTTGGGAGGACGAGGGAGGAGAGACGACGTGGCAAGAGGAAGCGAGCAGGGAGATGTTTGTGCAGGGCAGAGTGTGGACGCAGTGGTGGGGAGATGTGAGGATGGGGGAGGAGTGAAGAGCGCGGAAGGACGGGGGATGTGATGCACAGAGGAGAGAGGTGAGTGGTGATGGGTGTGGAAAGGTGTGGCAACGTGGATGGGAAGCATGGGGGAGAAGGGGTGTGTAGAAAACTGAGCCAAACGCGTCTCTGATACCAAATGCAGCAACCGTATCCAATTGGACTCTTAATACAACCATATCCGGTGTAATATGCCAGCCTGTATCCGGGTTAAGCTAGCTTGTATCCAGGTCTGTATCAAGGTATAGGGAGGAAGATGTTCCATCTTCAAATAAACAGATGTATAAATATATAATAATTAATGGATGATAAAACACAGTGGATATGGCCGCCTTAAATATGGCTGGGCCATCCACTATTGAAGAGACATTCCCCTTCATAACAATAATAATAATTAATTACTATTACTAATATTTTATAACCTATTTATTTACTAATTTATTGTTGTAACAGTAATGCCTTTTCTCCTAAAGAATGCCCTTGCAACTTTCTCACGTGTAGTTGTTGCTGCATTTAAGGAATTCATTCATAAGTTTCTAGAAGTGTATTCTGATGACTGGAAAATATACGAGTTGCTCAAGAATCATATTGAAAATTTAAGGTTGATGTTAGAACGTTGTAGACAGTATCAAATCTCTTTGAATTTGAAGAAATGCATATTCTGTGCTCCGTTTGGCATATTATTGGGACATGTATTTTGCAAGCAAGGCTTGTTAGTGGATCCTACAAATATTTCTATTATAATTGATCTTCCTCCACCTACTTTAGTTCGACAATTGATGACAACTCTCGGTCAGATAGGATATCACAGGAAAATTATCAAATTCTATGCTCAAATTATAGCGCCAATGGAAAAATTACTCAAGAATTAAGGATGCAAAGTTTCACTGGAATGAATACTGCCAGCAGAGTCTTGACACGTTGAAGGAGAAAATGGTTACAACACCTATTCTAGTCTTTCCTAACTGGGAAAAATAATTTCATGTTCATGTCGATGCTTCATCTGTCGCTCTAGATCTGGTGCTCGCTTAGCTAGGTGAGGGTTTTATCGACTATCCTATTGCATTTTGCAGCAAGAAATTGTCTAGTGCAGATAGAAATTATACTATGACAGAAAGGGAAGGACTTGCCACGGTGTATGCTTTACAGAAGTTTAGGCATTACTTTTTAGGAGGTCATTTTAAGATGTTTACAGACCACTCTGATTTGAAGTACCTAGTCAAGGAGCTAGTGTTGGGGGGGAGGATCTATCAATGGTTATTGTTGTTTCAACAATATGATTTTGAGATAATTTTCAATCGTAAAAGGTTGAATGCGGGTCTCGACCATCTGTCGAGGTTGAAAATAGGTGAAGAACCGAATAGCTTAGAATATAATCTCCCAGATGCACAGATCTTTTCCGTTAGAACGATCAGTGACAAATTTCAATATATTGTGACATTTTTTTTCCACAGGAGTAGCACCCGAAGGATACACGACTGCCCATAAGAAGTAGTTGTTTTTCAAATCTATAGACTACCAGTTGATAGCCAGTCAATTGTATAAGTTAGGACCAAATGAAGTATTGTGTTGTTGTGTTGTGGAGCACGAGAGACCAATCATATTAATTGAATCCCAAGATGGAGTGGCACGTGGTCATTATACAAGAAAATCCACAACATAAAATATTTTAAGAGCAAGATTGTTGGTGTCCATTTTTGCCACCATTTTTTATCAATAAACATGCTCGAATTGGCGTATTTTCACTATTTTGTTATGATAATTCATTCTCCTTGCTATTCAGGCCATCAATCAGACCCAGGTATGAACGTATTTGCATATGACATGAATCTTGGTTGAATATCATCATTTTTATGGTTTATTGACAATTATCTCACATTTCTAGACGTGTTTGGCATTTAGTTTTTGATCTACAGGTTGTGGTCGTCATTTGGACCTTCATTTAGCCACACGTTCACACCAAAGACTCCCAGTTGCATTCGAACCACCGTTCAGCCCTCCATTCGCACTTGCGGAATCGATGGTTGAGATATTTCGGGGCATTAAAGACAAAAACAGTGATGTGGGTTCTGTTGGGGACGTGTCCCTCATGGTTGTGAGCCTCCATTCTAGAAGATCCACTCTCTTGTCCACTTGGATCAACACCTCATCACCTTCCCACATCAAGGATAACCAATGCACAACTGCTTGTGTCAAGGAAGATCAACGTCCGTGGACTCAGGCAGATGGTCTGTGCGCTGTCGTGAACTGTCATGCAGCCATTTTGTAGCCATTAAGATCTCTATTTTTAGAGAGGTCGACCTCCTCTCTTATTGTAAAATATTATATAAAGACGTTTCATGTGGAGAGACGCAGCATCGTAGCACAAATAGACAGTAGCAGTAATTTTTATAGAGACATTGTGTAATTTTTCTTCAGTTAATGGAAGTTCCAGATTTTAGCTGTTGATGTTCTGTTGTTGGTGAATAACTTGAGCTAAGCTTCAATCCCTGATTGTTGAGAAGGGCCCCTCAACAACTAGAGGTTTGTTGTATATTCTGTATTTCTTTCCTGCAAGTAGATAGTTTATTTCGCAATACATGTATTTAATTTGATTTCCTGTAGACACTGTTTTATTTCCTGTAACTTATATCCCACTGTTAATTTAATTTACACTCTTAGAAGTAAAAGTGACCGGTCATGCATAGTTCTTAGTTGCTTTTAGTTTTGTCATTTTCAATTAGATAGAGTTAACTAGTTAATGTTTCAGAGCTTGGATTATAGTTAGATACAATTCTGCTAATTTTTCCTGTAGCTGTAGATTAATTCCATTTACATCTGAACCTTGTTTTATCATGCAATAGACATAGTTGTTTCCTTAGATAATGATTATTTTAGATGGATTTTTGTTACTTCAACTTCTAGACAATCTATTTACTGCTTTCTTTGCACTGTAGGTTCATATGCATCAACCAGCTGGCATTAAGATCATTTAATTTGATTATTTCCTTATTTTCTATCGTTTTCTTCCATCTGGTCTGTCTTTCAGACTGCCATCCAGATCGTCATACGGACTTTAATATTTTCTGCATTGTTTTTATGCTTGTTTAGAATCCAGTTTCTTAGGTTTTCGAACTGTAATATTTCTTGTAATTGATTAGCATTCTTAGATGTAATTAGGACCTCGTTCTACACTACATAGAGTTTTAATTAATTTTCATACTCATTTTTAGTTCTCGTTCCATTTTCTTAACTTTGCATAGTTGCTTCTCAACTTATGTCTTTTATGTCTGATTTATTAATTTTTTACTGTTCTAAATTTATCAGTTTCATTCCTAGTTTAGTTTACTTTATTCATGTTAAGATTGATTTTGGATTGAATTTAGTAATTTCATTCTTCAAAGCACATTAGTTTTGATAGTTTCTTAGTTCAAGGATAGGATTTGCTTCTCTCATTCACATAGTTAATAAATATGTACATAGAATAGGATCTGATTCAGAAATAAAATATCTTTATCAAATTTTCTACTGCTTCTAAATCAAATTCATTCTCGAGTAAATATCTTTATCAAGTTTTCTACTTGCTTCTAAATCAAATTCATTTTCATGTAAATATCTTTATTAAGTTTTCTACTTGCCTCTAGATTACATTTGTTCCATGTCATTTGCTTATGGATAAAGAATAGACCACAATGTTTAAAGTTAGTTGTAATTGGACACTCTATAGTTTGCATTTATTTGTAGAAGTTAAAATATATTTGCTTCCATTTTGTTTCCTTGTCACATTTGAAATTCATTTTGATACATTCTCTCCCATTCCTATTACATTTGATACATTTCCTTAGAATCCCCAAGGAGAATGGAATTAGGTAGTTTAGTTTGATCTTGAGTTGAATGCACAAATAGTTTTGAATTCATTAAGTAGTTTGTAGTTTTGCTTTAAGTTGATATAATTTCTTGTTTCCATAGTTAGTTGTCAATCGAATAATTTCATAGATGGGTTTCTAAACTTATTTATAGTTGTTTTCTAATTCATAGACTAGAGTTTGAATTATTAATCAGTAGTTTCCATTTTCATCAAAGTAGTTCTGCTTTTGATCAAGTCTTATTCCTAGAATAATATTCGTTGTCTTTATCTTTTCAGTTATCGTTCATAGAATAGAGTAGTATAGATTGATACTATTCTGGTCTATTGGTTTAGTTAGGTTTAATCAGTTCAATAGTTGTATTTTTTAAGTTTGACTCGGGTTTTTTCATTTTGAAAGATCTTTCGATCTTTTCATTATTAAACATTTCCAAGGTCTACCGATCCGAAGCCTTAGGTACCATTCTACCTCAACATATAATGTGCCACAACTCTAAGATTACCAACCCTAGTCGATAATTAAATATTTGGTGATTCCTTTAGACAGTAAATACACCCAACATTTTGGCACCGTTGCCGGGGAGTTGTAGATAGGTGGAATTCAGTTGTAGATAGGTAGAATTTTCTCTTAAAAACTTAGTGATAGATTGAATTTTTCTTTTTTTAGAAATAGGCTGGTGGCGGGTCAGCGGTAAGACGAGAGGTAAGAACCTGTGCATCTGTTATAACAGGCATCCCCAAAACCCAACAATAGTAGTAATGCAATTAGAATTTGTTTCAGTTGTAGTTTTGTTTTCATGAATAGGTCTAGAGAATCAAAAGATAGATATATTAAAACTAGCCTTCCTAATAAAATCCTTACTAAATTCCTACTAACCTATACGGGGGGCATGCCACCCCAACTAGTAACTCAACATAAAGGTGTAAGAAGACACCTAAAGGGGATAGTCCTACTTGGAAAGATAAGGAAATCCTTTCTGGAAATCATTTAGGGGAAACCATAGAGACATCAGAAAATTATGTTCATAAAGAAATTCCACTTGAAGAACCCCAAGCTCATATTGAGACTGAACTTAGACAAGAGGAAACTAAAAAGGATAAAACTTCAGAATCTCTCAACCCTCTATTAGTTCAAAAACCCAAAGACACTACCTTATCAATAGTAGGTAGTCCAAACTTAATAGACTTTGTTGATCCTGCACAAGTGGATGCTCTTTTTGAAAATTCCGTGAACATAGTTATTTCACAGATAGAGACAACAACTGTAGGACCTTCAAAACTGGACTCCCACATAGCTGATAATTCTTCTCCTAAAAAGAGGAATATTTTCCCTGAAACAGAGCATTGGGACATCCCATATTCACCAAGAAAAGAACCACCTAGGTATTCTCTCTTTGGCAATCGAGTCTTCATGGAGGATGAAAATGAAGATTATGCACGACAGGAGGAAGAAGAGGGAGAGGTTAGTGTCAAGCACTCTATATGCAGATAAATTGTTACCAATACACACAGAGCATATGAAATTTATTGTCAACCCGAGAAAGCCTTTTTATTTCAAAGGATAAGTGCACAGTATATGCTTAAACACCAAACCATTAGAAGTGAATACTTTTTTCTTCTATCATCCATGTTCATCCCCAAAAATCTATGCAATCCCAATTGCCTTCTAACTGTTATACTTAAATTCCTCTCTATCATGCATCAATAAGAAATAGTATCATATCTAATCAACAATTGCAGAAAAGAAATATCATTCGTATTCTAGAACAATCACTTGTCTGATCTAATCAACCTGGAAATCATAAAGCATAAACTGAACATTAATCTAGAAATCCAATTGCAAAAGATTGAATCAACTGTTCTAAGAAATTGAATTGCAGAATGGAAATCAATCAACACACAACAGGAAAGATAAATTGTAAGGGCTCATGGGATCACGACTTAGCTGTAAGATGAACACGGCTGTGTATAACAGCAATTGAAATGCATAAAGCAAACCTTACTCAGTCGACTGTTATTCTACACCATTCACCAATCTCACAGAAATATAATCTTTTACTGAAAATCCACACAATAAATATTGTTGCTGCGTACAAAAGGAAAGAACAAAGCATCACACAACAATGAATTCAGAATCCTATTTTAACTCAGCAATCTTTGTGGAAGACGGGCCCAGCCTTCACACAAAGATGCTGGCTGAACAACACAACTCTTTAGCTCAGAAGTAACCCCTTATATTAACAGAAGAATGAGTACACAGTTTTGCTCAGCTGCTAATACAACAAATTAATTATCTGCTGTTCAACCCCTGGGTCGAGGCAACTCCCCATATTTATACATACAAATCGTAACGTCTAATCCTATAATTGGGAAGCCATGAAGATCTCTGATCTTCAGGAGCCCTAAATAACTAGCTGTTACAATGCGTGGCAGAACAGAAACATCCAAATATGAGAAAGTTATTAATTGACCCAAGAGTGGCGGTCCTTCCAGCTCACAGCTAGACTCGAGCAGCAACATACTTAAGATAGCGAATTCTGTTACAGCTGCCCTGTCACAGCTGTGCTTTGATTGATGATTCGAGCCCCAAGGATCCCTCTACAAGAAACGAACATCCCTTCCTTCATGACTTGTTCCGCCCCGATCTTCCTGCAGTCCATTTGTCTCAACTACCTTCATAAATCGCAACATGTTAGCACAATTTGAGAGATGCACAACTTTAATTATCACAATCATAAGCATTAATAAAATAAAACAATGATCAGCCATACCTTGGTAATTTGGGGAATAAGGTAAGGACAATAGGTCTGATTGCCATGATAAGTGGTGTAGGACAGGGGCAGGAAAGATGATTAATGATGACTAAAAAGGGCCAATTCTGGGCTCAACATCTCCCCCCAACTACCCTGTTGCATGTCCTCATGCAACAACCTGCATTATTTACAATCTGAATCCTGTACTGAGCTCTATCCATGGAGAGAGAAAGAATTGTAGGAAACCCAGGTACATTATCTGTCTTTTGAACAGCCTCTGTGAGTCAATGTTCCCCTTCCTCTGCTAATTGCTGGTATCTGGAAATGCAGTTAATGTAGTGGGAATCTTCCTGCAGTCTCATTATGCTGTGCCTGAGAGCTTAGAGGGCCATCCTTAATCTGAATCTACATCAATAACATTCTTAGGAGGGAGAAGCACTGATTCTTGTGGGGCAGTGTCTTCTAGCACCTCTAAGTTTAATAAAAGTGTTGATGGTTCTTGTGTAACAGCAACATCCTTTAGGCTCTCTTCAGCAGCTACCATCATTGCTTTTAGAGACACTGGTTCTTGTGTAACAGTGTCTTCCTTGTCCCTCTGCTGCTGAGATTGGATTTCCTTCTCATTGTGCAGCTCATCCTCCAAAATTTTGGTGTCACCTGAGCATGGTGTCTGTACCTGTTCATCTTCTCCCAACTATGTATCGGGAATGAAATCCAATCCAGGTTTATCTTTTAAATGAAATTCAGGAGCTCCTGTTGCAGCTTCCAAGGATGTTGGTTCTTGTGTAGCAACATCCTGGCTTGCCTCTTCATCTTCCTGTTGTTGCAATTCTTCTCCTAGGAGCTCTGTGTCATGGGAGCCTTCTGGGGTTACAACCCAGAGTTCATCATTGAATTCCAGAGTGTCCTCTGTTCTGGGTTCTTCTCCCACCTGTTCGGCTGATTGGACAAGTAAATTCAGGGTTGCTGGTTCTTGTGTTACAGCATCCTGTTCCAGTTTATCACTGTCCCGCCTTTGAGCCTCTTCTTCCAAAATTTCTGTGTCCTGGGAGCATTCTGGGGTCACAGTATGGAATTCTTCATTGGCCTCTAGAGTGACCTCCATTCCAAGTTCTTCTCCCATCTGATCTATGATTTCTGTATCATGGGAACACTCTGGGGTTTCACTATATTCCTTTATAAGCTCCAGAGCGTCCCCCATCCCATGTTCTTCTCCTACCTGTTCCATCATTTCTGCATCGTGGGAAGTGACAGCTTCAGCAAGGATGTTTAAAAGTGCTGGTTCTTGTGTGGCAGCACCTTCTTTTTCCACTGCTTCCCCCACTGTGGCCACAGGCTGTTGTGTTGAATAAGTGTTAAGTAGAATTTTATGGCCTGCTTCCTTAAAGATTTCTCCATAGGTAGGGTAGAGTATTCGTTCATCCTCCTCCCTAGCTCCAGCAGAATCTAATTCCTCCACTTGGTCTGTAGCCTCTATCAGTGTGTACATTTTTCTTTCACCCTGCTTTCTGCAGGTTTCCTTCCAAGTTTCCAACTCCCTTCTAAGTACTTGGAGGTCCTCTTTCAGCATTGCATTCTCATACAGAAGTCCTTCAATTCCAGGTTCTTCCTCCACTGGCCTTTGTGGAGCATCCATCGGTCTTGGTGCAAGGATTGGGGGCTCAACCTGTGTCTCTAAGGTTGCCATCTTTTCCTAGCTGCCTCTGCTGCTGTGGCAGATCGAGTTCGTTTCTTTATGATTGGTGCTATTAGGTCAAATTCATTGGTGGCTCTCTTTCTCTTCTTCTGTGGCATTTTCTTTTGTGATTTTTCCTTTTGTGGTGTTTCCTCCTGTGGAGCTGGGATATAGGGAACCAAAACTGAGGTCGAAGGAATATTTCTTTGCCCCTCATGCTGTTCTTCTTCAATCACAGCTCCTCCTCCTACCCACTCAGGTGAAGACTCAATTGTTACCAGCTCAATGTCTTCTTCCATTGCCCTAGCTCTGTCATCTTCAGGTTCCATTGTCGCAGCATTTGATGCTGCTCCAATTTCACCTTCTGCTGTCGGAGCTATCCTGTTATCTAGGTTTTCCACAAAGGTTTCATCTACACTGTCACCTAATGGCTCTGTTTGTGCTTCCCCTTGCTCTCCTTCAAATACAGTGTCATCCCCCACTGGTTCTGCTTGTGCTGGAGATTCATCTCCCCCGAATGGCTTTGATTGTGCCCCTGGTTGTTCTTCCTCTAATATAGTTTCCCCCCCATATGGCCCAGCTTGTGCCCCCAGTTGTTGTTCTTCTACTGTGGTTTCACCCACCCCGAATGGTCCTGCCTGTGCCCCCGATTGCTGTTCTTCTCCCATTTCATCCCTCCCCCCAACTTCACTGGAGGAACTCCGGTCCTCCTGTTGTGGTGGAACCTGTAATTGCTGTAATGGGATGACCCTCAAGGGAACAGGTTGTTGTGGTCGGGTTATAAATTGTTCCCAAGTTATATTATGTTGGGCAAGGGTTCTTACAATAATTAATTTGATAAGGCCATGGTGGGTGAGAGAGGAAAGTGGGTGCTTCGCAGACTGAACAAATGTCGCCATATGACGCAAGTCGTGCAGTAAATAAAATGGAATGTTCAATAAAATGCCATGGCGGAGATCAGAAAGCAAAGGAATTTCAGAGTTATACACAGTTTGATATCTACCTTCACAAGTAATGTATTTCTTGAGGAAGACAGCAACTTGGTCCCATGGCCGCGGCAGTGAGTTCAGTGTAATCCCTCTCCTGGATGCTTCAACTTGCTCCCCTGGAAGTAAAAATTCTTCTCGTGCAACCATTGCAGGGACTCGTCGGTTAAACCATGGTTTTCTCACCATCGGGATGGCTATAACCTCGGATATAATGATCTCGGAGACGTCTATACACAGCCCCCACACCGTGGAGTGAGTTTTGGTAAGATTCAAGGCAAATTGCAGGGCCGCGTCCCGATCGAATCCGTCCAATCGCTCAAAGAATTCGAGCCAGCCAGCAGCTTGAAAAATGGCAAGAACTTGAAGATTTCGCCTGAGTTCCCGGGTATTGAAAGGTTCATGGCGAACTGGAATCCCCATGGTCCTGGCTGCAAGCTGATACTGCTATTCCACATATTACAGGATCCCAGAATGGAAGTTGCAGCATAGAGGATGCACGAATCGTTGAGCAGATACGTTGAGCGAATGAGCAAATTTGGAAAGTTGAGCACAGAAAAGCGTTTGAAATTTCCATGCCGAATTGGGGAAGGTGGCAGTTATTAGTGTTATGTCGTACGAGGGAAAGGTTTAATCAGGTATAAATGGTGGTACGAGTGAAGGTACGACTAATATCGTTTAAATGATATCAATGCTTAATCACGTGATAAATGAAATCCATACCTCATAAAACTGTGCGTCGGAAAGCTACGGAAAATGGTGGAGCATGCAGTTGGTGACGTCACGGAGCCAAGATTGTGCACAGTCAGACGTGTGATCATGATGACTCAGATAAGGTAATAATTTCTTCCGCCGGTGAAATACAAACCATCGCGTCCTCGAGGTTGGAATGATGAGTTCGCCGGCACGACTGAGGTGAATCAACACCATGATTAGCAGGTTTGAAACAATTCTTTTGTTAACACGGGAGTTATGAATGCAAGTTGCCAAAAAAATGATAGCATGGCCGACGAAATAGATGTTGCAGTCGCCAAAAAAAAAAAAAAAATGTTGCAGCCGGCGGGAAAGGAGTTGCAGCCACCGGAAAAGAATTCACGGCAGTCGGAAAAAGGATTTACGGTATCGGGGAAAATTACGGCTGTCACGGAAAAGTTTTACAGCGGCGGAAAAAAATTACAGCTGGCGGGAAAAATTTTACGACTGTGGGAAATATGTTGCAGCCACTGTGACATGATGTTGCAGCTACGAGAAAATGGTTGCGGCTGCTGGAAAATAATTCACGTCCGTCAAAAAAAATTCACAGCTGCCGGGAAAAATATTTTACCAGTCGACGGAAAATGATAACACAGCCGCTGGGAAATTATGTTGCAGCCACTGTGACATGATGTTGCAGCCGCTGGAAAGAAATGGCAGCTGCCGGGAATGATTCACAGTCGTCGGAAAAAGGATTAACGGCTGCTGGGAAGAATGATTTACGGTCAACGAAAAATGATAACGCAGATGTTGGGAAATGATGTGGCAGTGGCTGGTAAATGAGGTGGCAGCCGCTGGGAAATGAGGTGGCAGCTGCGGGAAAAAGATGTTGCAGCTATCGATGTTGCAGCCGCCGATGTTGCAGCTGCCGATGTTGCAGCTGCCAGAAAGGATTGACGGCAGGCGGGAAAAAGGTATTATGGATGCTGGGAAATGAGGTGGCAGCTGCGGGAAAATGAGGTGGCAGTTGCGGAAAAAGATGTTGCAGCTGCCGATGTTGCAGCCGCCGATGTTGCGGTTGCCAGAAAGGATTGACGGAAGGCAGGAAAAAGGTATTACAGCTGTTGGGAAATGAGGTGGCAGCTGCGGGAAAATGAGGTGGTAGCTGCGGAAAAAGATGTTGCAGCCGTCGATGTTACAGCCAACGATGTTGCAGCTGCCAGAAAGGATTGATGGCAGGTGGGAAAATGGATTTGCCACTACTGGGAAATGATAACGTGGTTGCCGGAAAAGATATACAGCTGCAAGAAAAGATGTTGCAGCTGCCGAAAAATATGTCGCAGCTGCCGTATTTTTTTTTTTTAGCAAGGACGACACAGGGAGATCTTCGCTTGACGGGCCCAAACTGGTCGTTCTCCTGGCACTTCCCTGAAAATTTTTAGAAAATGACAGCAAACGAAAAGATCAAATGCAAAGAGGAAAAAACAACAACAATTATACGCTACAGCAGGAAATTATTTATGTACAGCAAATACGATTTTCAGTTTTAAGGATTTGCAAAGGCAGAGAAAAATTCCTGCTCCGGTGCCAACTGATAATCTGGATCGGCAGCAATTTGTGAAACGAATGCATCTTTCGAGATGGGCTTACGATACAGTCGCAGTCTGTGGCCGTTAGAAGTAATGGTATACGGTTTTCATCAATGGTCACCAGGCGAACAGTGCCGTTGTCAAATACCCTGTCGACCAAATATGGACCCAGCCATCTTGTACGTAATTTTCCTTTAAAATCCTTCTTGAATATGGAGTCGTATAATAGTGCCCAATCTCCTTCATGGAAGATTTTATTTTTGATGAATCGGTCATGCCAGTTGGATCTCTGTTGCTGGAGCAGCACAGTCTGGTCTACTGCAGCTAACCGTTTCTCATCTAGTTCATTTAATTGATTCAATCTTCTCTTCTGGGCTTCTGTTACATCTAGATTCATTTCGGTGGCTGTTTTCAGGGTCTTGATCTCAAATTCAATTGGAAAGATGGCACTCTTTCCATACACCAGATCATAAGGAGAAAACCCTGTGGTGTTGCGCCAAGTTGTGCGATATGCCCACAGTGCTTCTGGAAGCCTGTCAGCCCAATCCTTTCGATGGATTTTAACTATTTTAGTAAGGATTGCTTCAAGAACTTTATTAGTACTTTCCACCTGACCATTGGCCTGGGGGTGGTAAGGTGAAGCTATCCTATGCTGCACATGATACTTCCGGAGCAAGGACTCAAATTGGTGTGAGATGAATTGCGGTCCCCCATCAGTGACTACTTCCTTTGGTACCCCAAAGCGGGTAAACATTTCACTGTACAGAAAATCAATCACCGCCTGGTCATTAGCCTTAGCCAAAGCTACAGCTTCTACCCACTTGGTCATGTAATCTGTACACACCAGAATGTAAACCTTCTGTTTGGAAGGAGGGCTGATAGGGCCAACAAAATCCAATGCCCATCTGTCAAATGGTTCTAGTACCACTTGGGGTTGTAAAGGCATCTGATCTATTTTATTAGGTTGGCCCATCCTTTGGCAGCTGTCACAAGACTGAACATATCTTTTAGCATCCCTGAACAGTGTCGGCCAATAGTAGCCCATCCGCAACGCTTTATGCCTTGTTCTTTTGTCTGCAAAGTGTCCTCCACAAGGTTCATCATGATAGGCCTTCAGTATATGAAAGATCTCATCTTCCCTTACACATCTTCTAATCTCAAGATCGGGTCCTGTGTAAAAGAGATGGCCATTGAGCCAACAATACCTGGCACTTTGCTGGATGATTTTTCTCTTCTCTCGTTTAGACATATGTGGCGGGAGCTTTCCTGCAACCAAATAATTAGCAACGTCTGCATACTAGGGTGAATGAGCTGAGAGTGCGAATAAATGTTCATCTGGGAAAGAATCCTCAACAGGCGAACTGTCATCATTGTTAATAAATCGTGATAAAAAATCAGCAACAACATTTTCTTTTCCAGGTTTATCTATAATGGTAATATCAAATTCCTGTAATAATAAAAGCCACCTGGTTACTCTGGCATTGGTGACAGATTTGTTCATCAAATACTTAATGGCAGAGTGGTCAGTGTGCACAAATGTAGGATACCCAGTAATGTAATGCCGAAACTTATTAATAGAATAAACAATAGCAAGGAATTCTTTTTCAGTAACAGTATAATTAAGTTCAGTAGGGGCTAAGTTTTTACTAACATAATAGATGGCATAAGGTACTTGACCATCCTGCTATCCTAATACTGCTCCAATGGCAGTATCAGAAGCATCTGAAGAAATGTGAAAAGGTATGGTCCAATTAGGTCCCCTTAGGATAGGGGCTGTGGACAACTTATCTTTAAGCTTATCAAATGCTGTTTGGCATGCTTCACTCCACACAAACTGTGCGTCCTTCATTAAGAATGAAAACAAAGGGGAAGCAAGTTTGGAGAAGTTTTCTATAAACCTCCAATAATATCCAGCGTGTCCCAGAAAACTTCGCACTTCTTTCTGCGTTGAAGGAGCAGGTATATTTTTTATCACCTTAATTTTTGAAGGATCCACCTGAATGCCATCGGTAGAGATGAAATGTCCTAATACCACCCCCTCACTCATCATCATATGGCATTTTTCAGTGCTTAATGAGAGGCGAGCTTGTTCACAGCAAATTAAAACCTTCTTTAAATTTTCTAGTGCTTCCTCAAAGTCCTTGCCATAGGGAGTAAAATCATCCATAAAGACTTCCATACTATCATTAACCAATTCAGAGAATATGCCAATTACAGCTCTTTGGAACGTTGCTGGTGCATTACATAAACCAAAGGGAAGCACGCTGTAGGCAAATGTTCCCCAGGGGCAGGTGAAGGTGGTCTTATCCTGGTCCTCAGGAGCAATCTGAATTTGGTTGTACCCGCTGAACCCATCCAAGAAGGAGAAGAACTTCTTTCCTGATAGGGTATCAAGTACTTGGTCAATAAAAGGCAGAGGAAAATGATCCTTTTGTGTGGCTTTGTTCAGCTTCCTATAATCAACATAGACTCTCCATTTACCATTTTTCTTGGGAACAATTACAAGTGGCGAAACCCACTCACTATCTGAAATAGGGTAGATAAAGCCTGCTTCCAAAAGTTTCTGGATTTCCTCCTTCACTATATCCCTCAGATTTGGGTTCATGCGTCGTTGGGGTTGACATACAGGCCGGGAGTCGTTTTTAATGTAAATATGATGAGTGCACAAATTAGAAGGGATACCCTTCATGTCTGTATACTCCCAGGCGAATGCCCCCTTACATTCCTTCAAGAGACTGATTAGGCGCATCTGTTCTTCTGAGGAGAGTCCAGGGTTGATGTTCAAAGTTCTTCCCAGCTCTACCTCAATAGGAATGCTTTTTGAATTTTTCAAAACTGGGATTATGTTTGTATCACCAACCAATGTTTCCTCCGTAAGATTTTCTTGTTCTTCCTTACCAAGGGTAATGTTCAGGATTTGATAGACTTTTTTATCCACTGAAGCAGGTTCGCTAATGAAATTGCTGATGGCATCGTCTTCTGTTTCATTTTTAAAAGTTAAGGCCTTCCCTATTGTTAATAGTGGCTGAACATCCTCCTCCTCTTCCTGTTCTATCCAAAGGGAAGTTTCAGCTTCTAGACTCGGTCGTGCTGGAGGATACAGGGTGAGGTTTTTGGTTTCCATACCATCAGATATAGTCATGGACCCAGATCGACAGCTGATGCAAGCATCAGCTGTGGCCAACCAAGGCCTCCCCAGGATCAATGGATGTCCTCCCAGCTGTGATTTTGGTTGCAATATCAAAAAGTCAGCAGGGTATTCCCACGAATCCACTGAGATGACAAGGTCGTCCAGAATCCCTTAGGGTCTAATGGTGGATCTGTCTGCCAATTCTAGAATGGTAGGGGTCGGCCTAAAATTAGTGTGTCCCAGTTTCTTTACAGTCTCAATTGTTATGACATTGATCGCTGCTCCTAAGTCAACTAGCATGTTGGGTATCTGCATTTGTCCTATATGTACAGTGACAGTAGGATTGCCAGGGTCGTCATACTTGGTCACAGGGATTTTTCCTGTTATTAAAGCAGATAAATTCCCTATGACGTGAACAGTGGGAGGATCTCTAGGTTTCCTCCCTGGTTTCTTAGTGCACAGGTCCTGAACTATTTTAGCATAAATAGGCACGTCTTGAAGGGCTTGAAGAAGGGGGATTTTAACATAAAGATTCTTCAACTCTCCTAGGAGGT
Source organism: Larix kaempferi (assembly GCA_027924585.1). Classification (NCBI taxonomy): domain Eukaryota; kingdom Viridiplantae; phylum Streptophyta; class Pinopsida; order Pinales; family Pinaceae; genus Larix; species Larix kaempferi. The sequence continues at coordinate 5,844,227 of BSBM01000756.1, forward strand.
TGAACTGAGGTTGCCCCCCTATTTTTGGTAGCATTAGTCTCTCAGGGTATGGTGGTTGCCTTACCAACTGGGTAGGCTGTGTATTATCTGATTTCTCATTTAATGTTTCAGCCGTCCCATCTAAGGGATGCCCAGCACCTTCAGTGATAGGAACCGGATCAGATGGATGCCGTGAACTCTCTCCCTTTTCATGTACAGAAGATGGAATATCTTCTGTAATTACAGGTTCTATTATCTTCCCAAATTGTAGACGAATATCATTACAAGGTACAGGGGAAAGAGAGTAGGCCGGCATATTGACAGTCTCCAATTGATGGACTGTTTTATTATTTGGGTTAGGATTGGGTTGGGCAGGCAGCTGAGGCCGTATTGGTATACTAGGAACAGGATTATTCTGCAGCTGCAGCTGCGACTGCTGAGGTGGGTATTGAGGATATTGAGGAAATTGAGGATATGGAGGAGAATATGATGACTGTTGAGGTGGAGGTGGTTGAGGAAACTGGTTCCCAAGATGGAAGTTTCTCCATCCAGGAGACCATGACGTAGGTTGATGTGGTGGCTGTGCCCAAGGACTCCATGAGTTATAATTTTGCATTGCAGGTTGAGAAGGATTCCACTGAGCATAATTTTTCATGTTATTCAAAAATGGAAACGAGTCCGGAGGCATACCTTGATTTTGAGGCTGCCAAGGTTTCTTCTGCGCAATGAAATAAGCTGATTCTACTTCTGGAGTTGATGCCTGCAGGACAACCTTCACTTGAGGAAGTGTGGGACATTCCTTCATGTCATGGTTCAGCTCACACAACTGACATACTTGTATTTTGTCAAGAGGGCATTCCTTCAGTGGATGATTCTTTCTACATCTGGGACAGAACACACCTAGTGTGAGATCCTCCACTGCCTATTTCTGTTTGGCCTTCAGGACATCAATCTCCGAAGAGATGGAGCTCATCATTTCTGTTTTAAAATTTTCAAGGAGATTGCCTATTTCTGCACGTGTAGCTCCTCCATTAGATGACTTCTGAGTTTTGTCGAAGACATCACGTTCCAGCTTGTCTCGTTTATCTCGCTTATTATTCCTGGAAGATCCCCTGGAGTATCTCTTACATAATTCCACAATCGTCTCAAAAGGCTCTTTGGAGATATCTCCCTTTCCTAACAAATTTAACATGTCTAAACAGTCATCCCTGATCCCTCGAAGTAAGATTATCTTGAGCACATCCAGCCCCATGTTCGTCTGCCCAGCTCTCTGCACATTGTACAGCAGCCTTTCTACAAAATCCTCCAGACTTTCATCCTCCTTCTGCACCATCTTGAATAATTCCTCTCTTTTGTCCCTGGTGTTGCAATATTCTTGATATTTTTCCAGGAACACTTGCTTCATCTTATTCCAATTAGCAACAGTTGCTCCCCCAAGGCTCATGAACCATCATAATGCATTGTCCTTCAGGGTGGCAGGAAAAAGTTTCAGCTTTTGGGCATCTGTGACGTAATCATAGCTGCAACAGAGGATATCAAATTCAAAAAGGAATTCGTCTGGATCTTCTGCCGCCATGCCATGGAAGCTAGGCAACACTGATGGTGAGATGTTCTTCATAGGAGCTGTCCCTTCTAGCTGCTGAATTGGAAATTGTAATGTAGCCGTAGTTCCTTCTGGAAGGGAGTGATTTTCATGATGGTATTCTACCATTGCCTCTTCCTCTTCGTTCTCATGTCTGTTATCCATCTTTTCTTCTTTATCCTCTGTTGTAACAGCTGCGTATTCTTCAGTTGTAGCAGCTGCATATTCTTCAATTGTAGCAGCTGCGTATTCTTCAGTTGTGACAGCTGCATCAGCTACTCCTTCCTTAGCAGGGGTGTATGAGGGAGTCACAGCTGCTCTTGTATTCTCCACCGTGGACGTTGGCATTCCAGAACCGACAGGGTTTTGTTTGATAGGAGTTTCTTGATGACGAGCCCTGGTGGATGAATCAGTTCTGTCAACAAGATCGTCGATGAATGTTCTTCTGCCCAATTGTTGTCCTCGACCATGACCCGAACCACCTGCGCTATTAGTAATTTGTGGGGTTTTGGGAGTTGGGAGGTGATCGCGTTTTACCCTCCTTGTATTCATGCGAACCAAATCATTTCAGCAAAGAATTAATTATCATATGCAACTAATGATCAATGTTTAATTTTTATCCTTCCCCGGCAACGGCGCCAAAATGTCAAGCACTCTATATGCAGATAAATTGTTACCAATACACACAGAGCATATGAAATTTATTGTCAACCCGAGAAAGTCTTTTTATTTCAAAGGATAAGTGCACAGTATATGCTTAAACACCAAACCATTAGAAGTGAATACTTTTATCTTCTATCATCCATGTTCATCCCCAAAATCTATGCAATCCCAATTGCCTTCTAACTGCTATACTTCAATTCCTCTCTATCATGCATCAATAAGAAATAGTATCAGATCTAATCAACAATTGTAGAAAAGAAATCTCATTCGTATTCTAGAACAATCACTTGTCTGATCTAATCAACCTGGAAATCATAAAGCATAAACTGAACATTAATCTAGAAATCCAATTGCAAAAGATTGAATCAACTGTTCTAAGAAATTGAATTGCAGAATGGAAATCAATCAACACACAACAGGAAAGATAAATTGTAAGGGCTCATGGGATCACGACTTAGCTGTAAGATGAACACGGCTGTGTATAACAGCAATTGAAACGCATAAAGCAAACCTTACTCAGTCGACTGTTATTCTACACCATTCACCAATCTCACAGAAATATAATCTTTTACTGAAAATCCACACAATAAATATTGCTGCTGCGTACAAAAGGAAAGAACAAATCATCACGCAACAATGAATTCAGAATCCTATTTTAACTCAGCAATCTCTGTGGAAGACGGTCCCAGCCTTCACACAGAGACGCTGGCTGAACAACACAACTCTTTAGCTCAGAAGTAACCCCTTATATTAACAGAAGAATGAGTACACAGTTTTGCTCAGCTGCTAATACAACAAATTAATTGTCTGATGTTCAACCCCTGGGTCGAGGCAACTCCCCATATTTATACATACAAATCGTAACGTCTAATCCTATAATTGGGAAGCCATGAAGATCTATGATCTTCAAGCGCCCTAAATAACTAGCTGTTACAATGCGTGGCAGAACAGAAACATCCAAATATGAGAAAGTTATTAATTGACCCAAGAGTGGCGGTCCTTCCAGCTCACAGCTAGACTCGAGCAGCAACATACTTAAGATAGCGAATTCTGTTACAACTTCCCTGTCACAGCTGTGCTTTGATTGATGATTCGAGCCCCAAGGATCCCTCTACAAGCAACGAACATCCCTTCCTTCATGACTTGTTCAACCCCGATCTTCCTGCAGTCCATTTGTCTCAACTACCTTCATAAATCGCAACATGTTAGCACAATTTGAGAGATGCACAGCTTTAATTATCACAATCATAAGCATTAATAAAATAAAACAATGATCAGCCATACCTTGGTAATTTGGGGAATAAGGTAAGGACAATAGGTCTGATTGCCATGATAAGTGGTGTAGGACAGGGGCAGGAAAGATGATTAATGATGACTAAAAAGGGCCAATTCTGGGCTCAACAGTTAGAACTGAAGGTACTTTTGGGTTCCCTATCCTAGACATTGCACAAGATGTAACCATGAAAAATATTCCTCCCTCCTCACTACCGACCTTTTATGGGAAGAGTAGTGAGGATCCGGATACATTCTTATTCGAATTTGACATTTTGAGTAGGAGCTATAATTATTTGCAAGATGGCCAAAAGCTAAAACTTTTTCCTGCCACATTAAAAGATTCTGCTCTTCGATGGTTTGTGGGATTAGGAGAATCTAGTATTAGAACTTGGGAAGACATGAAGAATGCATTTCTACGGAAATATCAGGATTACTGTAAACCTAAGGACTCTTCCAATGATATTTTCAAAATACAACAACTTGAAGATGAGAACCTAGAAGACTATCTCGAAATATTTAACTATGTGTTACATAAATCCAAATATAGTGATCTTCGAGAAGATGCAGTAAGACCACTCTTCCTCGATGGAATGTCAGAAGAATTCTTAGAAAACCTTAATCTCATGGCAACAGGAGACATCTCTCATAAGTCGTTTGCACAGATTTGTGAGCTATGTAGGAATTACTCTAGGAGCAGAGGGAAAAGTGGAAGACACTTTCGAGAATCTTATGCTAGGAAGCTAAAAGGAAACACATCTGGTCCTGGTTGAGTTACAAGGGTAGAGTTTGGAAACCTATTGGAAAATTTCAAAACAGATATCTTAGGAGCCATGGGTTCTCAATTAGATGCATTACAAGCTGAAAAGAGATAGGATGAAGAGCATGCAACAATGAGTGTTTTCTATCCTAGGTGTAGAACTAAAAGTCCCCAACGAGAATGCCCATTTAATAATGTTTCAGTTTGTCACCTTTGTATAGAAGAACATCCAACTGATAATTGTCCATCATTGCCTGGGTTGCAAGCTGTATATAAGAGTGAAAAATTTGGTGAAACATCTAGGAGGCCTTGGCAACCTGGAGATCAATCATCATACCAGGATCCATCATCACAATTTCCACTCTATTACTATCCTTATCAACGTCCTCAACAGTGGAACACTTCAGGTTGAAAAAATTTGGTGAAACATCTAGAAAGCCTTGGCAACCTAGAGATCAATCATCATACCAGGATCCATCATCACAATTTCCACTCTATTACTATCCTTATCCACCTCCTCAATAGTGGAACACTTCAGGTTGGCAAAATTGGCCACCTCAGTATCCTCCCCAAAATGCTCAACAACAACAATGGCCACACAGATGGAGAGGACAAGCTTATGCTCAACCACATCTTCCTATGAATAACTATCCTTACCCACCTAATATCCAGCAACTCTTGCCTGGATTTGTACCTCCTTCACTACCCCCTTTCACAAATCAACCTCACCACTTCCAGAATATGAATCCTCCAAGGCCCACAATATTACCTGCACAACCGATACCAAATCCTAACAACAAGCCAGCTCAAGATCTTAATAGCATTAGGTTTCTACCTCTTCCATCATATGCCATTTCGACCGCACCAGTGCATGAGATTCAACTACGGTCTAGAAGAGTTTTGCAAGATCAGCCCAAGTCATCAATTGTTATCCGAGAAGAGAATGAAGAAGAAAACATACCTAGTGAAGTTTTGAATGATGCCATTCTTGAAGATGTGGTTATTCCTAAATATTCAACACACAACCATCCTCATAAAGAAGTAATTACAGGAGAAAAGTCACCCCCATATCTAGAGCGTCTAGTAATAGAAAAACCTGTAACTTATCCATAGTACGATATCATTAACGAATTGAAAAATATTTGTATCAAGATCCCTTTATTACAAGCCATTAAAGATATACCAATCTATAGTAAAGTGATAAATGAACTCTGTATTAAAAGACCAGGTAAGAAACAAAAAGACCCTCCGACGATTCATGTCATAGGTGAAATGTCAAATTACATAGCAAACCAACCTAAAATTCCAAAGTATACAAATCCAGGAAATCCTGTGGTGACTGTTATCATTAATGACAATGCCATAGGAAACACACTTATTGATTTAGGAGCTTCTATTAACCTAATGACTACCACAGTTTTAGAAACTCTCCATTTAGGCTGGTTCCTCCTCCCTACCCCAACAATGCTAGAATTAGCAGATCGCACTATGGTACAACCTGCTGGGATCTTATATTATATCATTGTATCAGTAGCTTCATTGGAATATCCCATGGACTTTATGGTCATAGAATCAAAAGACCCTTCTAAAAGTCACCCCATTATTCTGGGAAGACCCTAGTTGGCCACTACTAATGCATTTATAGGATGTAGGGATGGAGAGATGATTATATCTGATGGGTTATCTACAAGAAAACTAGCTTTATACCCACTAGCATAGCCAGTAACTGAAAATATGTTTTGGTTAAACTGTCCTTTTGGGGATGAGAACTTGGAAGAACTTTCCCTTGTTAGTGATTTCTCCTGGGCACTTCAAGAACAAAATACCGAGAATGTGTTGAACCAATTTATCTCTTCCACAACATGTATAGACTTTCCTCAGTCTTTTTCCCAACTGTTACATCGTAATCTTCCACCCTATGAGCATCAACATTATTTGGCCTGTAGGATCCATTTCAGTGACTCAGATCCACTTATATCCTTCAGACACTATTTTGCCCTATTTTTATTCCTACCCGCATGTTGCATCATTATAGCATGCATACCCGCGAGTTGCATCACTATAGCCCGCGGGTATCAAGTAAAATGGTAAAAATCACTATTTATTACTTTTTACTCCCAAAAAGCAGTCATTGGGTGACCTTTGGCTCTCCATCTGCCCTTGTAATGCCTCGATGTGTCCTTTCACCTACCTTTGAGAGGACTATATATTGAGCACATATGGCTTATGGATGGGAGGAGAAAGAAGAGCAAGAGAACTCTAGTGGATTTTTTCCCTATCTTGAGTCTACATTCATTGATCCTTGTAGTTGTGAACCCTTTATGTTCACCTTCCAAACTCCTATCTAGTTTGAGTTTTCCATTCATGGAGGATTGAAGTGGTGGAGGCACAAGTGGATTGATCCAGATCTTGGTTTAGATTGGTTGTCGGTAAGAGGTCGTATCACTTTGTACTTCTTCTTGTTTATTAATATAAATATTCATATTCTCGTCTATTAATGTTGTAAATGTTGTTTATCTTACATTGGGTTGCATTTACTTGTTATACCATGGGCCATTGCTATTGATGATGTTAATGCCATTTATATATTATATGTACTTGTTGTATATTGGCTGTCAAGACTAATTTGCAGATTCAAATGCATGGATTGAAAAGCTCCAACGGGGATCTACATCAAACGTTTGGATTGAGGTTGGTTATCTTCTTCCTTATCTTAGCATTGTCATTTATATAACATAGTTCTAGGAATTGAGTTGATTTCTAGTAGTCATCTGTCCGTTGTGATACACCCCAACCCATAGTGAGTTTTCTCCAATACAGAAACAACGACTCCGCTGGGAGGATAGTTCTGGGAGACTAACTTTACGAAAAAGGACTTCCCTTTTATATCATGTTGTGATTGCATTGCATCATCTTGCTTGCCGCTTGAGCCTTGTGCTAGCTCCCGCTTACTTAGTTGTTAGCCTGGTGCCTGAGCACTTTTCCCTGTCGAGCCCTGCAGAGCTTATATATTTTCCCTTCATAATTTGATCACCTTTTGACCCTGAGGGAACCCCCCCGAGTGTCCACATCCTGCATGCACTTCCTTGCATTGATCATAGGTATGTTCCACTGCTTGGAACTAGTCTGCTCGCTATTTGACACTCATTCCCTCACTTGTTGTACTATAAGCAATTTTATTCTTTTTCAAGCTTTTCCCAAATATGAAAAAGACCAAAAAAATCAAATATTCCGAAAAGCCGGACGGGATTATGGTTACTACTTTTTGTTGGAAGCTGTTATGTCGCCTTTGAACAGAGCATTCATTCCACTCCGTACATTATGAGTCGGGACTATAATTGGACCTTAGGAGCTGCACTTGTTTCTCAGTTCTCTCCACTGATTGGTTAAGCTTCCAGTCGTTATGGAGCCCTCTGTAATGCCTCCTGCATTGCACAGTTTATGTCAAGTATGTGTTTCCTGAGTCTATCCATCTGCTCATGCTCTTGTTCAAAGGAAGTCCTGAACCAGTGTCAGCCACTCCTCAGATCTCTTGACTATTTCATGTCGGCCATCCTTATTGAGTCAGTCTGTTTCACCTGAATTCTTCCAAATCTTTCAGCATAGCTGGTACCTCATGCTAGTTGATGGGGGATGCCTTAATGCCCTCCTTCCAGCGAGTCTCATTCCGTCGACTTCAACCCATTTATTCCGGGACTTGAGGCTTAGAGTTTGGTTGAGTAACTTGAGGCTTGTAGTCATTAGTGGCAGGTTCTCTCACCATCGATAGTTTTGGGAATACATCAATGTCCCCTGATTGATGGATTCATCCTAGTGTTCGACTTCAACTCATTTATTCACACTTCGATGATTGTACTCTGTGCCTTGATCTCCATTTTCATTATTGGTGGGTTATCTCACATTTGTTAATGGTATACATCATTGACCAGTAATTAGACGATGTCTCATCAGGTTCGAACCCAGCTCCTTTTATTCACTTGATGGGACTTACACCGTTGAAGACTTGTGTAGAAGACCCCAGGCGATAGTGGCATTCAGTATGCTACTTATGACTTTGACTTTACATCCGAGATATCACCTCTCAGATATCAACAGTTTGTACCTCCAGTTTGCACCAGTTTTTCCTTTTCAGCAGGAGACCATATCTTACTATAGAGAGATCATGGCTATGAACACTTATGACATGTATTCACTATGTACTGCCTATTCATGGCCATTATATCAGATTGTTGTATTACCGACATGTATTCAGGGATACTATTGTATTATGATGAGTGAGTTGCTCTTTCCACTTGTATCTCCATCACTCCACTTCTGAGTTTTATAATGTATTTCGGCCATCGTAGCATCAGTCTCTAACCTCACACATTAGGGGGCATCTGTTACAACGTAATCTTCCACTCTATGAGCATCAGCATTCTTTGGCCCATAGGATCCATTTCACTGAATCAGATTCACTTATATCATTCAGAGATACTATTTTGCCCTATTTTTATTCCTACCCGCATGTTGCATCATTATAGCATGAGTACCCGCGAGTTGCATCACTATAGCCCGCAGGTATCAAGTAAAATGGTAAAAATCACTATTTATTACTTTTTACTCCCAAAAAGCAGTCATTGGGTGACCTTTGGCTCTCCATCTTCCTGAGTAACGCCTCGATGTGTCCTTTCACCTACCTCTGAGAGGACTATATATTGAGCACATATGGCTTATGGACGGGAGGAGAAAGAAGAGCAAGAGAACTCTAGTGGATTTTTGCCCTATCTTGAGTCTACACTCATTGATCTTTGTAGTTGTGAACCCTTTATGTTCACCTTCCAAACTCCTACCTAGTTTGATTTTGCCATTTATGGAGGATTGAAGTGGTGGAGGCACAAGTGGATTGATCCAGATCTTGGTTCAGATTGGTTTCCGGCAAGAGGTCGTATCACTTTGTACTTATTCTTGTTTATTAATAGAAATACTCATATTCTCGTCCATTAATGTTGTAAATGTTGTTTATCTTACATTGGGTTGCATTTACTTGTTATATCATGGGCCATTGCTATTGATGATGTTAATGCCATTTATATATTATATGTACTTGTTGTATATTGGCTGTCAAGACTAATTTGCAGATTCAAGTGCATGGATTGAAAAGCTCCAACAGGGATCTACATCAAATGTTAGGATCGAGGTTGGTTATCTTCTTCATTATCTTAGTAATGTCATTTATATAGCATAGTTATGGGAATTGAGTTGATTTCTGGTAGTCATCTGTCTGTTGTGGTACACCCCAAGCCATAGTGAGTTTTCTTCAATACAGAAATGGAGACTCCGCTAGGGAAAACATCCATCTTGGGGATTTTTTGAGCATTAGTCCATAATTAGAGTTGTTGTTTGTCGAAGCTCTGTGTCACTTATCTGCCGTTGAGATACACTATAGAAAACTTGTTTTTTCTGAGCCTTTGGACTCTCTGTTTTCCATTTTACCTTTCCTCACCCGTGGGCTAGCTTAGCTCTGCCCACGTACACCCGCCTCTGTTTACTCTACTGCTCACGAGTACCCACAGGTATTCCTTCGACAATAGCATACAACTCTGGCTTTTGTTGGTTTATGACCTTTGGTTGTTGCTGGGTTGGTTTTGGTTGATCCTGAGTCTTTGTTAGCCTGTTTCTTGACTATTCCATGCCTTGGTTGTGACCAAAACTCTTCGTTTCTCTTGGTTGATCCTTGTTGGTTTTTTACCCATCTTTCGATTTTGCCTTGTTGGTTTTTTCCTTTTGAGCTCATTCCTTTGGCTTAGTCTTACTGTTTGGTATCTTCCTGGTTGTCTTAGTGATCTCCTTGGCATATCAGTGACTAGATAGTAGGATTTTTCTTGCATTTTTCATTTCTATATATTGAAAAATACAAAAAAATATACATAGTTGTTGCATTTTCCTTTTGTTTATAAGAGAAAATACAATTTTTTTTTTTGCTTTTATGTATTGCATCTTGCATTGAGTGCTTTTTGCCTTCATTTAGATTCTGATTGTGCATTGAAAGAAATATAAAAGATTGCATATTTATTTCAGAATCGTTGGTTTGATTGTGCATATTAGGGGCATTGTTTTCATTGGATAGATGAGTCTAGGATTTGACGATTTTGCATACCATTGAGTCTTACACATCACTAGTTTCACGATCATATCCCTTGAGTAATCACAGCCATTAAAATTAACGCTTAATCTTAAAATTGATTAGACTGATTTTATTTATAGGGTACACCAACTAGCATAGGTTTAGAGTCTTGGAATAGATCATTGTGAGTTAACAATCCAAGACTACTAGACGAAACATTAGGTGTCTGACCAGGGAGTGGAGGAATCCATGGTATAGATCGGTGTTCTCAGGAAGCTCTACTCAAGCCAGAGTTAAGCACGAGGTCATGGGAGGTTGGTTGAAGGGATATCCCTCTGATACCGGCTGAACATGGGAGATATTTCTAGGATTTGTTCGTATCTGGGGACCCTTGTGAGAGTTGACCCTCATTGAGTTTCGGGCTCAGCTACCCTGGCCATACGACGGATCCCACCTGTGACTGTCCCCCTGATCATTGGTTATATTGTGGTGACCATAGTTGCCTTACCTAGGTATCGCACAGGGTACTTGCAGTGGTTATACTTTTTGTATCCTGAGTCAGATAGGGATTGGACAACACAGTTGTGTTTGTGCAGTGGAATTGACCCTATACACGCAGTGAAGCCTAGGTGTCTCTATAACTGATTATGTTACCTCTGGATATAGTTTGGGAGTCTCAAGCCTCTCCTAGGAGAGACGTATCGGCTCTAGTGTCAGGAGCTCATTTAGCCACTCTGTTTGTTTTCTCTTGGCTGTAGTTTCTCTAGGTGTGTGCTTTTGATTTACTGTTTTTGATCGATAGTTGGCCTTTAGGGGACGTTTTGATTATATATTCTCTCTGGAGATATCGTGATGCGGAGCCCTACTCTCCGCCGGTCCCGTCGAAGGTTTCACGCCATGTTTCTAGAGGACGCCGGAGGGATCCCTTTGAGTCTTCGGATTCTTACGAGACTTACGTTCAAGACGTCATGACTGCTACACATTCTGATACTGAGGAAAAACCTTCGACTCCATCGGGTAGAGTTGACCACACTTCCAATCCCCATACTCCTCGTGAGGAGTGGAGAGATGATACACCTGAGACTCAACCTGGTTCTATTTGGCCTAATCCACTTGAACGAGATCCGTTTGATCCTTCGAATCTAGATAATTATCTTTACGGAATGCCAACCTTACCCGAGGACGAAGAACAGGATGACACGTTCATTCCTTCGTTTCCACACAACTATAGACACGGGATGCAAGAGTTACATGATGACACTAGCCCTACGATCAACTTAACAGGATGCTCTTTTGGTATGCCTAGTCATAATATTGTCGAACCTTCCACTACGTTTGGTAGTCACACTGGCACTAGTCATGGTGTTAGCCATACTATACCCACTGGGGGCACTACCCTTGCTGGGGGCACTACATTGTCCACCCAAACACATAGTATGGGGATTGGTCATGTTTCTCCTAATAATGCTAATGTTGGAAGACGACCACCTCCTAGGATTTCCCAACCTAATAGAAATGTTGTTCGAAACACGACTCGCCATCCACCACCTAATACACATGCCGCTACTTGTCAACCCAGGACTACTTTTACGGATGATACTGTTCCTCCCAAACACGGGGGTGGACACATACCGCATAATTTTGCATCCACTACCGTCACTAGTAATGCTAATGTAGGGGGTGGGAATATCTCCTATCCACATGGACATCACGCCACCATCCGTGCTACTAGTCACACCAATATTGGAGTTGGGAATACTTCTCATGCTTCTGGTCACCATGCGATTACTCAAGCTAATCCTAATGCTGGGGGTGTGAACATACCATACCATTATGGTCATTACAACATGATTCTCGCTATGAATAGTACATACGTGCCCCATACTCATGGTGGCAACCCTTACTACAGCACAGTCGGTGCTGGCCACCAGTATAACCCACCACCCCAATATGGTGCCCAAAACACGCATATACCTGCTTACTCTCAAATGGGTCAGGCAGGAGGAGGTTATCAATCCTATCAGCATGGGAAAGCTTATGGTCCGTCAGGTCCTCATTATCAGCAGTTTAATCCTCATGGTCAAGCTTTTGGTCCATCTTACAACACGATTCCGTTTAAGCAAACTTTTATGTGGGCTTTTAATCAAGCTTTCCAGCCTCAGCTCCTGTTCCTTGCACGCTTGAATCTTTTGGATCTTTCGAAGCTCATGAATGATCCGGTGTGTCATGACCCTACTTGGCCCCCGGTCCCTACAAAGCTCCCTTCGGACATTCCAAAGTTTGAGGGGAAAGGTGGTGAGGACCCGGGAGATCATGTCATGATGTTTCACCTTTGGTGCTCCTCCAACTCTTTGAATCACGATTCCATTAGATTACGACTATTTCAAAACACCCTCATGGGGGCATCCACGAAGTGGTATGTGGAGTTTCCTAGAAACACCTATAGGGGATTCAATGAGATCGCTTTGGTTTTCTTAGATAATTTCTAGTTGCCAGTTCGCTATGATACTGGCACTGAAATTTTATCTACCTTCCATCAGAATAAGGCCACATATATTTCTGACCATGTTCAAGAGTGGCATCGGCAGAAGAGGTTAGTGAAAGCCAACATTCCTCCATAGTTCCTGTTGGAATGGTTCCTCAAGTCTCTACTCCCATACATTGCTAAGGATGTTTCGAAGTCCGACATTGTGACTGAGGAACAAGCTATCTTGAAAGTCTAGTAGTTAGACTTATTATACTCTTAGCCTGGCATTTTGTATGACATCATCCCTGACACATTGTGTACAAATCATGAGCCCATGTCAGTTCCTGGACCGCATGCCGATGGAATCGTTGGATCTGAAAGCACTCGCCCTATAGATTTGGTAGCTAATAAAATGCAGAATTTGTCGCTAAACCAGTCTACTCCCGGACAGGTTCACACCTTGTCCACTTCCACCCCATCGTCCGATGTACATAGTGTGAAAACGACAAACCAGTAAGGTAACTAGCAACCTGGTGGTAAGAAAAAGGGGATAAATAATCGTAAGGGTGGAAACAATGGGAATAACAATAGCAATCGAAATACCCCCCGTAAGGAAAATTCCAACCCTCCTCGGGAAGGCGGAAATGCTGGTGAGGATTGTAAACCTAGGCGTAAGGTGAAGTTTCCTTGCAAGCTTTGTGGGGAAGACCACCTTACTCACTTATGTCCTCGTATTGAAGAAGCATCAAAGCACTTGGCATAGAGCCCAGCTGTGTTGAAGGATCCCCTACCTCATCACCAAAACATGGCTTTGCATGCTCCCACCACCGGTTATGGACCTAATGAGACGGCAACGTCTTATTCCAATACTAGTGGTTATGGATGTGTGAACATGGTTCAGTCAGAGGTTACTGTTGCCACTCGTCAACGCGATTATGATGCACCACAACCCAATTTGGGGAGTGAGCCTCCCCCTCCTCCTGACAATTCCTTGCATATCGAGAAGCCCCCTATTATGCCACGGATACCGAAAGGTGTTCTTAAGTGCTCTACACATAATCCTAATGCTCGAGCCGCCCACAACTACTCCATCATAGAAGATTTGGGCCAAACTCCGTGTGCCATGTTGGCTCTTGAAATTTTGCAAGCCTGTCCTTCTCAGAAGCATGCTCTTTTGAGTGCATTAGGAGTTCAGGATGGGGGAAGTCCCACTGTTATCAAGTTCAATACTACTGATGTCCAACCTCGCTTACCCTACCACGTGGCTTTTCAAATCCAGGTGGTTTGCCTTCAGAGTTTTGTCAAACGTACTATGGTTGACGAAGGTGCTTCTGCATCAATAATGTCATTAGCTTGTTTGAAAGCTCTTGGCTCTCCTCCTCTACTCACGTCTAGAACCATGCTCACTGCATTCGATGATCGTTCATTTAAGCCGCATGGAATTATCCCTTCCCTTGTTGTCTCCTTGGGAGGTAAGTCTGTGCCTATTGAAGTCGAGGTGGTTGATCCGCCCATCGACTACAACCTTTTACTGGGACAGAATTGGATGTATGCCATGAAAGATGTCGCGTCTATTGTATTCAGAGTTATCTACTTTCCTCACGAAGGCAAGATTGTGACCATCGATCAGCTAGATTTTGTTAACTCCTCTTCCACAGCATCCATGGGATCCATAGTCCCGTAGGTTACTCATTCTCAGCCGGCAACTGGGAACATGGTTGTTGGAATGTATCCTTCATTGATGGGATCTTTCGACCTCCCTACACCAATATCCTTCATAGGAACCATCTCCGATGATGCTCCTTCCTCGTTGAATCATGTACTTTTCCGGACATCATACTTTAGTGATCCATGGGATCCACCTTCCACGAGTTCCCCGTCTGGAGACGTTTCGCACATTGGGATGGATATGCCCTTGTCTGTAGTCAATATTGCTCATCATGTTCAACCAGCCATTGCAGATTCGAATCTCTCTTCTTCATGGATAGTAGAGAAAGATCCTGTTATGATGCCCGTGTGTGCACTCGACCTATCTTGTTCACATCATTTCCTCGACGGTATTTTACCTTCAGATGAATTTTTTATTGAGGCCATGAGTGGTGATGACAAGCCGTGGGGGGATCTTTATCATAGATCTCATTCCCCTCCTACCCTTGATCTTATTGAACAAGATGAGTCTAGAATACAATCTACCATACATTTTGATCCAGGCATAGCTTTGTCTAGCCTCGATTTGACATTAAAGTCTTATTTCCCTAGTGACAAGTCTTTAGACTCTCCTATAGATCCACAAATCAGTGATCCTGATGAGTTTGATTATACTTCTAGAATTTCCAACTCTTGTGATGATGAATTTGCCACTGTAGATTCCTTCACATCCTTCAGCTTTGCTCTTCATTTTGAAGATGATCATTTTGATCCCCCAGGTATTGGTACTATGGCACCTTTAGTGGTTAGCTCTACCTACGTTATGTCTGAGGTTAACAATAGTGAAGTTGAAAATGTTTCTACCACAGTGACTTGTATCAGATTTTTCTTTACATATGTTTTAGAGACGATCTTGGTACTTATGTTTCTTGGAGATAGGATTTTTAGCTGGACTTATACTTGTTTACTAGTCGTTTTCGACATTTGCTTCGTTCACAGTAGGCATATTTGGAACCTTGCATATAGGTTTAGGCCTCCCCATTGTTATGATGCATTTGAACCTTGTGCCATCCGAATTTGCAGACACCCCCTGAGTGTCCTTATCTTGCTCATGTTCCTTGCATTATGCATAGCTTTGTCCCATGCGCTTGGAACTAGTCTCACATGTCCCTGACACTCGTATGATTTCATTACGAGCATTCTTTCATATCTCCTTTGAGCTCATTAAAAATAGTAAGGAGGTCATGAGTTTACTTTTTCGGGCTCGTTAAACCTTTACGGAAAAGATTTTTATAAAGTCTTTTTTAAGCCATAGTTGATTTCACGCCGTGTTGCTAGAGGATGCCGGAGGGCTCCCTCTGAGTCTTTGGATTCTTACGAGACTTATGTTCAAGACGTCATGACTGCTACACATTCCAATACTGAGGAAAAACCTTCAACTCCATTGGGTAGAGTTGACCACACTTTCGATCCCCATACTCCTCGTGAGGAGTGGGGAGGTGATCCACCTGAGACTCAACCTGGTTCTATTTGGCCTAATCCACTTGAACAAGATCCGTTTGATCCTTCGAATCTAGATAATTATCTTTACGGAATTCCAACCTTACCCGAGGATGAAGAATAGGACGAAACGTTCATTCCTTCATTTCCACGCAGTTATAGACACGAGATGCCAGAGTTACATGATGACACTGGCCCTACGATCAACCCGACAACACTCTCTTTTGGTATTCCTAGTCATAATATTGTCGAACCTTCCACTACGTTTGGTAGTCACGCTGGCACTAGTCATGGTGTTAGCCATACTATACCCACTGGGGGCACTACGTTGTCCACCCACACACATAGTATGGGGACTAGTCATGTTCCTCCTAATAATGCTAATGTTGGAAGACAACCACCTCCTAGGATTGCCCAACCTAATAGGAATGTTGTTCGAAACACGCCCTGCCATCCACCACCTAATACACGTGCCGCTACTCGTCAACCCAGGACTACTCTTACGGATGATACTGTTCCTCCCAACCACGGGGGTGGACACATACCGCATACTTTTGCATCCACTACCACCACTAGTAATGCTAATGTAGGGGGTGGGAATATCTCCTATCCACATGGACATCACGCCACCATCCTTGCTACTAGTCACACCAATATTGGAGTTGGGAATACTTCTCATGCTTCTGGTCACCACACGACTGCTCAAGCTAATCCTAATGTTAGGGGTGGGGACATACCATACCATTATGGTCATTACAACATGGTTCCCGCTATGAATAGTACATGCATGCCCCATACTCATGGTGGAAACCCTTACTATAGCACAATCGGTGCTGGCCACCAGTATAACCCACCACCCCAATATGGTTCCCAAAACAGGCATATCCCTGCTTACTCTCAAATGGGTCAGGCAGGAGGAGGTTATCAATCCTATGGCCATGGGAAAGCTTATGGTCTGTCAGGTCCTCATTATCAGCAGTTTAATCCTCATGGTCAAGCTTTTGGTCCATCTTACAACAAGATTTCGTTTCACCAACCTTTTATGGGGGCTTTTAATCAAGCATTCTAGCCTCAGCTTCTGTTCCTTGCACGCTTGAATCTTCCGTATCTTTCAAAGCTCACGAATGATTCGATGTGTCATGACCCTACTTGGCCCCGGGTCCCTACCAATCTCCCATCGGACATTCCAAAGTTTGAGGGGAAAGGTGGTGAGGTCCCGGGAGATCATGTTACGACATTTCACCTTTGGTGTTCCTCCAAATCTTTGAATCATGATTCCAATAGATTACAACTATTTCAACGCACCCTCACGGGGGTAGCCATGAAGTGGTATGTGGAGTTGCCTGGAAACACCTATAGGGGATTCAATGAGATCACTTTGGTTTTCTTAGATCATTTCCAGTTGCCAGTTCGCTATGATAGTGGCACTGAACTTTTATCTACCTTCCGTTGGAATAAGGCCACACATATTTTTGACCACATTCAAGAGTGGCGTCGGCGGAAGAGGTTAGTGAAAGCCAACATTCCTCCAGATTTCCTGCTGGAATGGTTCCTCAAGTCTCTACTCCCATACATTGCTAAGGATGTTTCGATGTCCAACATTGTGACTGAGGAACAAGCTATCTTGAAAGTCCAGTAGTTAGACTTATTATACTCTCAGTCTAGCATTTTGTATGACATCATCCCTGACGCACCGCATACACGTCATGAGCCCATGTCAGTTCCTGGATCGCATGCCGATGGCATCGTTAGATCTACAAGCACTCACCCTGTAGATTTGGTAGCTAATCAAATGTAGAATTTGTCGCTAAACCAGTCTACTCCTAGACAGGTTCACACCTTGTCCACTTCCACCCCATCATCTGATGTACACAGTGTGCAAACGACAAACTATTCAGGTAACCAGCAACCTGGTGGTAAGAAAAGGGGAGAAATAATCATAAGGGTTGAAACAATGGGAATAACAATAGCAATCGCAATACCCCTCGTAAGGAAAATGCCAACCCTCGTCGGGAAGGCGGAAATGCTGGTGAGGATCGTAAACCTAGGTGTAAGGTGAAGTTTCCTTGCAAGCTTTGTGGGGAAGACCACCTTACTCACTTATGTCCTCGTATTGAAGAAGCATCGAAGCACTTGGCACAGAGCCTAGCTGTGTTGAAGGATCCCCTACCTCATCACCAAAACATGGCTTCTCATGCTCCCACCACCAGTTATGGACCTAATGAGATGGCAATGTCTTCTTCCAATACTAGTGGTTATGGATGTGTGAACATGGTTCAGTCAGAGGTTAGTGTTTCCACTCGTCAACGCGATTATGATGCACCACAACCCAATTTGGGGAGTGAGCCTCCCCCTCCTCCTGACAATTCCTTGCATATCGAGAAGCCCTCTATTATGCTGCAGATACCGAAAGGTGTTCTTAAGCGCTCTACGCATAATCCTAATGCTCGAGCCGCCCACAACTACTCCATCGTAGAAGATTTGGGCCAAACTTCGTGTGCCATGTCGGCTCTTGAATTTTTGCAAGCCTGTCCTTCTCAGAAGCATGCTCTTTTGAGTGCGTTAGGATTTCAGGATGGGGGAAGTCCCACAGTTATCAAGTTCAATACTACTGATGTCCAACCTCACTCACCCTACCACGTGGCTTTTCAAATCCAGGTGGTTTCCCTTCAGAGTTTTGTCAAACGTACTATGGTTGATGAAGGTGCTTCTGCGTCAGTAATGTCGTTAGCTTGTTTGAAATCTCTTGGCTCTCCTCCCCTACTCGCGTCTAGAACCACGCTCACTACATTCGATGGTCGTTCATTTAAGCCGCATGGACCTTCCCTTGTTGTCTCCTTGGGAGGTAAGTCTGTGCCTATTGAATTCGAGGTGGTTGATGCGCCCATCGACTACAACCTTTTACTGGGACGGAATTGGATGTATGCCATGAAAGTTGTCTTGTCTACTATATTCAGAGTTATCTACTTTCCTCACGAAGGCAAGATTGTGACCATTGATCAGCTAGATTTTGTTAAGTCCTCTTCCACAGCATCCATGGGATCCATAGTCTCGCAGGTTACTCATTCTCAACCGGCAACTGGGAACATGGGTGTTGGAATGTATCCTTCATTGATGGGATCTTTCGACCTCCCTGCACCAATCTCCTTCATAGGAACCATCTCCGATGATGCTCCTTCCTCATTGAATCATGTAATTTTCCGGACATCATACTTTAGTGATTCGTGGGATCCACCTTCCACGAGTTCCCTGTCTAGAGATGTTTCGCACATTGGGATGGATGTGCCCTTGTTTGCATTCAAGATTGCTCATCATGTTCAACCAGCCATTGCAGATTCGAATCTCTCTTCTTTATGGACAGTAGAGGAAGACCCTGTTATGTTTCCCACATGTGCAGTCGACCTATCTTGTTCACATCATTTCCTCGATGGTATTTTACCTTCAGATGAAGTTTTTATTGAGGCCACGAGTGGTGATGACAAGCCATGGGGGGATATTTATCATAGATCTCATTCCCCTCCTACCCTTGATCTTATTGAACAAGATGAGTCTAGAATATAGTCTACCATACATTTTGATCTAGGCATAGTTTTGTCTAGCCCCGGTTTGACATTAAAGTCTTATTTCCCTAGTGACGAGTCTTTAGACTCTCCTATAGATCTGCAAATTGGTGATCCTGATGAGTTCGATTCTACTTCTAGAATTTCCAACTCCTGTGATGATGAATTTTCCACTGCAGATTCCTTCACATCCTTCAGCTTTTCTCTTCATTTTGAAGATGATCATTTTGATCCCTCAGGTATTGGTACTATGGCACCTTCAGTGGTTAGCTCTACCTGCGTTATGTCTGAGGTTAACAATAGTGAAGTTGAAAATGTTTCTACCGTAGTGACTTGTATCAGATTTTTCTTTACATACGTTTTAGAGATGATCTTGGTACTTATGTTTCTTGGAGACAGGATTTTTAGCTGGACTTATACTCGTTTACTAGTCCTTTTCGACATTTGGTTCGTTCATGGTAGGCATATTCGGAACCTTGCATATAGGTTTAGGCCTCCCCATTGTTATGATGCATTTGAACCTTGTGCCATCCGAATTCGCAGACACCCCCTGAGTGTCCTTATCTTGATGATGTTCCTTGCATTATGCATAGCTTTGTCCCATGCGCTTGGAACTAGTCTCGCATGTCCCTGACACTCGTCTGATCTCATTACGAACATTCTTTCATATCTCCTTTGAGCTCGTTAAAAACAATAAGGAGGTCACGAGTTTACTTTTTCAGGCTCGTTAAACCTTTACGGAAAAGATTTTTATAAAGTCTTTTTTAAGCCCTTCTTAGACTTTTTCAAAATCAAACAAGATTGCCGAGTATACTTATTATTTCAGACTCGTTAAAGGATTTGAAGCGACATCCACTTAGGAATAAGTTTACCCCTTTTCCGAACCTTTGTGGATTAATTACGAAAAAGGTATACTCTAGTCATACGTGACTAGAAGAGTTCTTCTCTCATTGTTTTACACTTTTTCGGGTGAGGAGACTAACTTTACAAAAAAGGACTTCCCTTTTATATCATGTTGTGATTGCATTGCATCATCATGCTTGCCGCTTAAGCCTTGTGTCGGCTCCCGCTTACTCAATTGTTAGCCTGGTGCGTGAGCACTTTTCCCTGTCGAGCCGTGCAGAGCTTATATATTTTCCCTTCACAATTTGATCACCATTTGACCTTGAGGGAACCCCCCCCCGCCCCCCCCAAGTGTCCACATCCTGCATGCACTTCCTTGCATTGATCATAGGTATGTTCCACTGCTTGGAACTAGTCTGCTCGCTATTTGACACTCGTTCCCTCACTTGTTGTACTATAAGCAATTTTTTTTTTCAAGATTTTCCCATATATAAAAAAGACCAAAAAAATCAAATATTCCAAAAGCCGAACGGGATTATGTTTACTACTTTTTGTTGGCAGCTGTTATGTCACCTTTGAATAGAGCATTCATTCCACTCCGTACATTATGAGTCGGGACTATAATTGGACCTTACGAGCTGTACCTGTTTCTCAGTTCTCTCCACCGATTGGTTAAGCTTCCAGTCATTATGGAGCCCTCTGTAATGCCTTCTGCATTGCACAGTTTATGTCAAGTCTATGCTGCCTGAGTCTATCCATCTACTCATGCTCTTGTTCAAAGGAATTCCTGAACCCGTGTCAGCCACTCCTCAGATCTCTTGACTATTGCATGTCGGCCTTCCTTATTGAGTCAGTCCGTTTCACCTGAGTTCTTCCAAATATTTCATCATAGCTGGTACCTTGTGCTGGTTGATGGGGGATGCCTTAATTCCCTCCTTCTAGTGAGTCTCGTTCCGTTGACTTCAACCCATTTATTCCAGGACTTGAGGCTTAGACTTCGGTTGAGTACCTTGAGGCTTACGGTCATTAGTGGCAGGTTCTCTTGCCATTGACTGTTTTGGGAATACATCAATGTCCCCTGATCGATGGATTCATCCTAGTGTTTGACTTCAACTCATTTATTCACACTCCGATGATTGTACTCTGTGCCTTGATGCCCATTTTCATTATTGGTGGGTTATCTCGCGTCTGTTAATGGTATACATCATTGACCGGTAATTAGACAATGTCTCATTAGGTTCGACCCCAACTCCTTTATTTACCTGATGGGACTTGCACCATCGAAGACTTGTGTAGAAGACCCCAGGCGATTGTGGCATTCAGTGTGATACATATGACTTTGACTTTACATCTGGGATACCACCTCTCAGATATCGGCAGTTTGTACCTCTAGTTTGCACCAATTGTTTCCTTTTCAGCAGGAGACCATATCTTACTGTAGAGGGATCATGGCTATGATCACTTATGACATGTATCCATTATATACTGCCTATTCATTGCCATTGTATCAGATTGTTGTACTATACCGGCATGTATTCAGAGATACTATTGGATTATGACAAGTGAGCTGCTCTTTCCACTTGTGTCTCCATCACTCCACTTCTGAGTTTTATAATGTATTTCGACCATCATAGCATCAGTCTCTGACCTCACACATTAGGGGGCATCTGTTACATCGTAATCTTCCACCCTATGAGCATTAGCATTATTTGGCCTGTAGGATCCATGTCAGTGACTCAGATCCACTTATATCCTTCAGACACTATTTTGCTCTATTTTTATTCCTACCCGCATGTTGCATCATTATAGCATGCATACCTGCAAGTTGCATCACTATAGCCCGCGGGTATCAAGTAAAATGGTAAAAATCACTATTTATTACTTTTTACTCCCAAAAAGCGGTCATTGGGTGACCTTTTGCTCTCCATCTGCTCGAGTAACACCTCGATGTGTCCTTTCACCTACCTTTGAGAGGACTATATATTGAGCACATATGGCTTATGGACGGGAGGAGAAAGAAGAGCAAGAGAACTCTAGTGGATTTTTTCCCTATCTTGAGTCTACACTCATTGATCCTTGTAATTGTGAACCCTTTATGTTCACCTTCCAAACTCCTATCTAGTTTGAGTTTTCCATTCATGGAGGATTGAAGTGGTGGAGGCACAAGTGGATTGATCCAGATCTTGGTTCAGATTGGTTGTCCGCAAGAGGTCGTATCACTTTGTACTTCTTCTTGTTTATTAATAGAAATACTCATATTCTCGTCCACTAATGTTGTAAATGTTGTTTATCTTACATTGGGTTGCATTTACTTGTTATACCATGGGCCATTGCTATTGATTATGTTAATGTCATTTATATATTATCTGTACTTGTTGTATATTGGCTGTCAAGACTAGTTTGTAGATTCAAGTGCATGGATTGAAAAGCTCCAATGGGGATCTACATCAAACGTTTGGATCGAGGTTGGTTATCTTCTTCCTTATCTTAGCATTGTCATTTATATAGCATAGTTTTGGGAATTGAGTTGATTTCTGGTAGTCATCTGTTTGTTGTAGTACACCCCAAGCCATAGTGAGTTTTCTCCAATACACCAACTTGACCAGATCTTTGGAGACGAATTCCAAGAAAACACGAGCCTCTCAAAATTTACAAGTACACCCTGTGTCTTCGCAGTCGAAGAACATCTAGGATCCTATACCATACCTTGCGAGGTTAGTTCCAAAAAATTTCTACATATAAATGCAGGTTTAGATGAGAGTCAGCAAAAACAATTACTAAAAGTTCTCAAGAGTCAAACTGGAGCATTTGCATGGGAATACACTGATATGAAGGGTATACACCCAGATACATGTATTCACCACATTTACACAGATTCAAACATACCTCCTGTCAGGCAGCCCCAGAGAAGAATGAATCCATCCCTAAAGGATATAGTCAAAGATGAATTGCAAAAACTCCTTAATGTTGGTTTCATTTACCTAATTTATAACAGTAAATGGGTGTCTCCTCTGGTAGTAGTTCCAAAGAAAGTTACAGGGAAATGGCATATCTTTGTTGACTTTCGAGAATTGAACAAGGCCACTCTTAAGGACTACTTCCCTTTACCTTTCATTGACCAGGTGTTAGATACCTTGTCAGGAAAATAATACTTTTCTTTCCTTGATGGGTATAGTGGATACAACCAAATATTAATAGCACTTGAGGATCAAGACAAGACAACCTTTACTTGTTCTTGGGGGACATATGCCTATGTAATGCACCTACCACTTTCCAATGTGCAGTCTTAGGAATCTTTGCTGACCTTATACATGACTGTGTAGAAGTTTATATGGATGATTTTATAGTTTATGGTAATACCTTCCAATAAGCCCTTGATAACCTCGAAACAGTTCTTATTCGGTGCTAAGGAATGAACTTATCCCTTAGTAATGAAAAATGTAAGATGTTAATAACCGAGGGCATAGTTCTGGGACATCATGTCTCTCTTCAAGGTATCAAGTTGGATCCTTCCAAGATAGAAATAATTGTTAATATTCCTCCTCCAAAAACTCCAAAGGAAGTAAGAAGATTTCTCGGCCATGCAGGCTATTATAGACGTTTTATTGAAAACTTCACTAAGATAGCTACACCTATGTTCAAACTACTCATGAAAGATATAGAGTTTCAATGGAATGAACCTTGTCAACATGCCTTTGAAACTTTGAAGGAAAAGCTGTCAGTGGCACCAATACTTAGGGGCCCCAATTGGTCCCTTCCCTTTCATATATCCACTGATGCTTCCAACATAGCTATAGGGGCAGTCTTAGGTCAAAAAGAGGGACAAACATCACATACCATCTATTTTGCTAGTAAAAATTTGACCCCTACAGAAATGAAATACACTGTTACTGAAAAAGAGTTTCTGGCAGTAGTCTATGCCATCAAGAAGTTTCATCATTATATCACAGGATATGAATTTTTTGTACACACTGACCACTCCGCCATTAGATTTTTAATGAATAAACCAATCACTAATGGCAAGGTGACTCAGTGGCTTCTTTTGTTACAAGAATTTAACATTACTGTTGTCAATCGTCCCGGTCGAGAGAATGTGGTAGCAGATTTTCTCTCTCGAATTCAAATTGACGATATTGCTTGTCCTACTGATGATAGCTTTCCAGATGAACATTTGTTTGCTGTGTCTATTCGAACCCCTTGGTTTGCATACATAGCCAATTATTTAGCAATTGGAAAGTTACCAAACCATCTCTCCCCACCCGAGAAACGTAGGATCATAGTCCAAAGTTCTAATTATTCTTGGGTTGATAATAATTTTTTTCGTACTGGTCCTAATCTTATTATTAGACGATGTGCACGAGAGGATGAGATGGCAGAGATCCTTCATGCTTGTCATGGTGGACCTTGTGGCGGGCATTTTTCTGACAAGAGAACAACATACAAAGTGTTGCACTCTGGATATTATTGGCCGAGAATTTTTAAAGATGCTGCCAAGTATGTCAAGGGACGTGATAGTTGTCAAAGAATGGGTAGACCTACACCATCCGATGAGATGCCCTTACATCCCTAGGTTATGATTGAGCCTTTTATAAAATGGGATCTAGATTTCGTAGGGCCAATTTCCCCTATGTCTCGCAAGAAGAAGTACATCCTAGTATGTATAGACTATGTTACCAAGCGAGTAGAAGCTAAAGCCTTATTCTGAGCCACAAAGAAATATGTGGTAGAGTTTATATATGAAGAAATATTTACCCGATTCGGTGTACCTAGGAAATTGTAACCGATCAAGGATCTCAGTTCACCTCCAAGTTGATTAAAGAGCTTACTGACAAATATGGTATTAGACATTGTAAATCTTCACCATATCAACCCCAAGCCAATGGTCAGGTAGAGTCTACCAATAAAGTATTAGAATCCATCCTTACTAAGACCATCCAGTTACACCACAAAGACTGGGTAGATAGGCTTCTAGAACCCTTGTGGTATTATAGAATATCTTGGAGGAATACCACTGACCACACACCTTATGAACTTGTTTATGGTAAACAAGTTATTTTACCCATTGAATTTCAAGTCAAAACCTTTCGTATGGCTGCACAATTAGGGATGGATCTGGAAGAAGCACATAGACAACGAATCCTGCAGATAAATGAAATAGACGAGATTAGACAAGATGATGTTCAATGTACAATTTTAATACAAAACCAATGCAAAAGTGGCATGATAAATACATCAAACAAAAACAATTCAAAACTGGAGATTGGGTATTACTTTTTTATTCAAGGTACAAAAACTTTAAAGGTAAATTAACTACTCATTGGATGGGTCCATATGAAATTGTTACAGCTTTTGATAATGGATCTGTTAAGATTAAGACAATTGATGATTTGCAAATTTCCTTTGTTGTAAATGGACATAGACTTAGACTTTGTCATCAACCAATATCTAAACAAGATTTTGTGCAGAATACCTTACAACAGAAGGAGATGGAGCTGGTAGAAGAGGAAGTCATTCCTCCTTCTCCTGGTTCTTCAATTATTTTTGGTTATCGTCATCTGTATATATATCTATATATATCTATATATATATATATTAAATAAATAAGATTCATTTCTAACAGTTGATTGCATTTATACAGGAAATTCACTTGTATGATCAGCTTATGGAATTTTGTCAATTAAAACAAGAAGACTCTTTTTCCTTTCCCTAATTCTGATAAATTTCATATGACTTTTCTATTGTACATATGTTGTTGTTTTGAATAAATTTGAATCATCTAACAAGTGGTTTTAAAGTTTGATTACAAGAACCTTATCTCTATAATCAACTCATGCAATATTATCTGAAAAGGGAAGTGCTCTGAAAAAAACTCATAATGCATCCTAACTCCTTCTCTTTCGATTATTGTTGAAAATTGAAAATTTATAGCGAAAAGTTAAAGTGTTCTTTATATCATTTCTAACCACTTTCTTCTATGATTATATATATGGTATTTGATTCAGAGATGCACATTTCTAATTTATCATTAGAACAGTTGCTTAAGACCTACTTTAATCATCATGATTTTTAAACCTATGTATTACTAGTTCATCCTAGACTCATTATCAAAACTTGTCTCTTAAGCATTCTATAAAAAGGTAGCCCAAGAGTAAGTGATATTTTCTACTTGTGGGAAGCATTACTGATCTTTTATGAAGAACATAGATTGAGAGGTCAAGGGACAACTTTAGGTTATTATCTTTTGACATGATCTATAATCCAGGCCATTATAAATACAAGCCATTATAAATAAGGTTTGCTTTGAAAATTTGAATTATGTGTTTAGCAAGCTTAGCACACTCTAATGCCAACCGAATTTCTCATACTAAAAATCATTATACAAAGCAAACCCATCGGGGTACTGAACAGGCTCACTGGCAATGGGTCCATGCTAAATAAAATCTTAAACAAGGAAGCTCAGTAAATGCAAGTAAACCCATCGGGGTACTGAACAAGATCGCTGGCAGCGGGGCTATGCTTGCATGGTACCAAGATAAACCTGTTGTGGTACTGAACAGGCCGGCTGGCAGCGGGGCAATATCGGGTAAAAGAGGTTTGGTTAATGCATCACTATGCACATGGCTCATCTAAAAAACCTGAGTATAAAAATACATGTTTAGGAAAAATTATTTATACTGTCATTAGAGAATGGTTGTAAGTTGGACTTGGACCCTGTCATCTAATTCAAACAATACCTAGGATATGATTATCCTAGAAATGGGACCCATAACTATAGAAATCTCACAAACTCTAGGGTGAACCTTATCTATATTCTTTGGATGACAAGAGATCTTTAAAATGAGTCATGGATGATTGGTTTTCCTATGGCATTCTTCGTATCAATTGTACTATCATTATTGATATGGTCTTCCTAAGCACTATTTTTTTTTTTATAAATGTACATATCTTAATCATCTCCATTTATTAGTTAGTATTTATTTCTTTTTCTTACAAAAAAAAAATAACATCATTTCAGAGCTATTGGCTAAACTATTAATTGAAAATATTTGAATATTAATAAGTTTTTCTTTGATGGCTTGAGGACACGCCATATTTTTGGTTTGGGAGAGGTTCAGAACTGTTTTTACTTTCTGATTATTTATAAAAATTTCATTTATCTCTGACAAAATGATAGGTGTTTTCAAGATAATGCAAGTAGCAAAAGATTGTTATGATCCATGATAAATAAAGAGGAGCGCGACTAAAAGCTTCAGAAAAGCAGGCTTACATCATCCTCTTGTGTGCTGACTGCCCCAGAAAAATTCTCTGCATAATCAGTAGCACTCAGATCCAACAAAGCACATTTTTGTACAGAAGGTCCATATGAAGGATCGATTGAAGGGTCCAATGACGATCCGAATGAAGGGACGAATGAGGCAAATGAACGACAATCTGAATGAAGTGTCGAATGAAGTACCAAATGAAATCATAGCTTATAACAACACGATTAAGTGTGTTAAGGGATCTAATTTTTGAATTCTGCTGGTAAAATCTAATTGACTAATCATACCAGGGATCAATGAAATATCATCTCCGCATTTGACCTCATTCCTTTGTTCATTTCGGCTTCATCAAATGAATCGGTTAATCATGCATGATTGCGATTTTCAGAATCATTTTATGGCTATCATATGGTTTTAATTTTTCATTAAGATATATGCATGCGATCTGTCATCGTATTAATTAAAGTCATCATATTCTTTTATGCTACTTATGCTTAATATCTCATGATGAAAATTACATTCAACCTGTCCAAAGTTTACTTTGGACATGGTTGAATATATCATAACCATATGAATTCACCAATGCACGCATTTTCATGATGGCACACGATTCAATATTTTTTCATGATAGCATGATCGTTCGAGTGTGCTAAATCTCTGCTTATGATCATTTAACCATTCGAATGGATCATGATTTAAACCAACCCCTATGTGAATTCTGCTTCATTTTGCTTGCCCTTATCTTTCCAGAGTCTATCAAGCCACATCTCTTGCAATTTCTTGCATACCCTGTATCCATTTGCATCCCCCGACCTCGCTTAGCAATGCCAATCCATTACGATCCTGTCATCTACCATGACTTGCTCCGCATTCCTGAATTCAAGGTGTGCCATGAAGTGTTTCTTCGAGTGGCCCAAGCAAATAGGGATACCAAGTCTGTATGATTTAGTGAGGGTGCCTCAGGAGAAATGCACCTTGTTCACTCATCCTCTCCTAAGCTTGTCCACGAGGACACAACTACGAAACCCCTATTCTTTTCACCAATACCCACAAAGTCAAGAAAGGCCAATCGTGACCAGTCTGTCGACCAGACCATCGTCCAGTCTATCAATCAGTCTATCATTCAGCCAATGCATTCAGACAGTCTTGATGACCAGACGGAGGATCCTGCCCTTGAATCACCCCTTCTTGCGTTAGCCAATATATCTGGTTGTTTGCTTGAAAATCCTGTCTTGGAACCTGCCCCTGCACACATTGAGGATAAGGCTATTGAGGAACACACTACATTTGCTGATCCCGAGCCATTTCTAAAGGGTTTGCGCCCTCAAAAAGACCCTGAGTCTTTTGTAGAAGCATCTACTCCACTCCATCAGACTGTGGACAGATTAACCCAAGACATAGCACAGTTAAAAATCCAAAATGAGAAGTATGTCGAGATAATCTCTGGGATTCATGAATAAAACAAAGAATTATGCTTACAAGTGAAAAGCATTGAATATTTAAACGATGCCAAAATAGCTTCCAACATTTCTCTCCGGTTGAAGCATGATGCTTTGAAGGATCCGTTCAAGAAGCTTAGGGATAAATCCACTTCCTCTTCCAAGTCCAAGGTAGCTGCTACCACAACTCAGCCTTCTTCCTAATTTATTCTCTGCTTGCTCAGTGGGACTTGGCATATCTCTGGTTTGGGGAATGTTGGTGTCCATTTTTGTCACCATTTTTTATCAATAAACATGCTCTGATTGGCGTATTTTCACTATTTTGTTATGATAAATCATTCTCCTTTCCATTCAGACCGTTAATCAGAACCAGGTATGAACGTATTTGCATATGACATTAATCTTGGTTGAATACCATCATTTTTATGGTTTATTGACAATTATGTCACATTTCTAGATGTGTTTGGCATTTAGTTTTTGATCTACAGGTTGTGGTCATCATTCAGACCTTCATTCAGTCGCACATTCACGTCGAAGACACCCATCTGCATTCGAACCACCGTTCAACCATCCATTCATACCCGCAGAATCGTTGGTTTAGATATTTCGAGGCATTAAAGACAAAAAACGGTGATGTGGGTTCTGTTGGGGACGTGTCCCTCATGGTTCGTGAGCCTCCATTCTAGAAGATCCGCTCTCCTATCCACTTGGATTGACACCACATCACCTACCCACGTCAAGGATAACCAACGAATAGCTGCTCGCGTCAAGGAAGATCAACGCCCGTGGACTCAAGTAGACGGCCTGTGCGTTGTCGTGAACTATCATACAGCCGTTTTGTAGCGATTAAGATCTCTATTTTTAGAGAGGTTGACCACTAAAGGGTCGACCTCCTCTCTTATTGTAAAATATTATATAAAGACATTTCCTGTGGATAAACGCCGCATCGTAGCACACATAGACGATAGCAGTAATTTTTATAGAGACGCTGTGTAATTTTTCTTCAGTTAATGGAAGTTCTAGATTTTAGCTGTTTATGATATGTCATTGGTGAATAACTTGAGCTAAGATTCAATCCCTGATTGCTGAGAAGGGCCCCTCAACAACTAGAGGTTTTGTGTATATTCTATATTTCTTTCCTGCAAGTAGATAGTTTATTATGTATTTAATTTGATTTCCTGTAGACACTGTTTTATTTCCTATAACTTATATCCTGCTGTTAATTTAATTTACACTCTTAGAGATTAAAGTGACCGGTCATGCATAGTTCTTAGTTGCTTTCAGTGTTGTCATTTGCAATTAGATAGAGTTAACTAGTTAATGTTTCAGAGTTTGGTTTATAGTTAGATACAGTTCTGCTAATTTTTTCTGTAGCTGTAGATTAGTTCCATTTACATCTCAACCTTGTTTTATCATGCAATAGACATAGTTGTTTCCTTAGATAATGATTAGTATAGACGGCTTTTTGTTATTTCAGCTTTTAGACAGTCTATTTATTGCTTTCTTTGCACTGTAGGTTCATATGCATCAACCAACTGGCATTAAGATCATTCAATCTGCTTCTCTCCTTAGTTTTGATCATTTTCTTCCATCTTGACTGTCATCCGGATTGTCATACGAACTTTAATATTTTCTGCATTGTTTTTATGCTCATTTAGAATCTAGTTTCTCAAGTTTTCGAACTGTAATATTTCTTGTAATTGATTAGAATTTTTAGATGTAATTAGGACCTCGTTCTGCACTACATAGAGTTTTAATTAAGTTTCATACTCATTTTTAGATCTCGTTCCATTTTCTTAACTTCGCTTAGTTGCTTCTCAAATTATGTCTTTTATGTCTGATTTATTAATATTTTACTGTTCTATAATTTATCAGTTTCATTCCTAGTTTAGTTTACTTTATTCATGTTAAGATTGATTTCAGATTGAACTTAGTAATTTCATTTTCCAAAGCACATTAGTTTTGATAGTTTCTTAGTTCAAGCATAGGATTTGCTTCTCTCATTCACATAGTTAATAAAGACGTCCATAGAATAGGATCTGATTCAGAAATAAAATATCTTTATCAATTTTTCTACTTGCTTCTAAATCAAATTCATTCTCAAGTAAATATATTTATCAAGTTTTCTACTTTTTAAATCAAATTCATTTTCAAGTAAATATCTTTATTGAGTTTTCTACTTGCTTCTAGATTACATTTGTTCCATGTCATTTTCTTATGGATAAAGAATAGACCACAATGTTTAAAGTTAGTTGTAATTGGACACTCTTTAGTTTGCATTTATTCGTAGAAGTTAAAATAGATTTGCTTCCATTTTGTTTCCTTGTCACATTTGAAACTCATTTTGATACATTCTCTCTCGTTCCTATTACATTTGATACATTTCCCCAGAATCCCCAAGGAGAATGGAATTAGGTAGTTTAGTTTGATCTTGATTTGAATGCACGAATAGTTTTGAATTCATTAAGTAGTTTGTAGTTTTGTTTTAAGTTGATATAATTTCTTGTTTTCATAGTTAGTTGTCAATCGAATCATTTCATAGATAGGTTTCTAAACTTATTTATAGTTGTTTTCTAATTCCTAGACTAGAGTTTGAATTATTAATCAGTAGTTTCCATTTTCATCAAAGTAGTTCTGCTTTTGATCAAGTCTTGTTCCTAGAATAATATTCGTTGTCTTTATCTTTTCAGTTATCGTTCATAGAATAGAGTAGTATAGATTGATACTATTTTGGTCTATTGGTTTAGTTAGGTTTAATCAGTTCAGTAGTTGTATTTTTGAAGTTTGACTCGGTTTTTTCATTTTGAAAGATATTTCGATCTTTTCATTATTAAACATTTCCAAGGTCTGCCGAGCCAAAGCCATAGGTACCATTCTACCTCAGCATATATTGTGCCACAACTCTAACATTATCAGCCCTGGTCGATAATTAAATATTTGGTGATTCCTTAAGACAGTAAATATACCCAACAAGGATTATGGTGGCTAAAACTTCATAGTGATTCTAAAGAATATTGTCATAATTGCGATGTATGTCAAAGAGTTGGGAAACCCTCCAGGAGAGACGAAATACCATTGGTTCCTCAGGTTACGTTGCAGGATTTTGACAAGTGGGCGATTGATTTTGTGGGACATGTTAACCCACTAGGGAAAAGGACTGGTGCAAGGTACATTATTAATGTGACAGATGATCTTACATGATGGCTTGAAGCTGCACTAGTATGAGATTGCACTGCTATGACCACTGCAATTTTTTTTGGAAATTTTCATCACCAGGTTTAGATGTCCTTGGGTTGAGGTGCTCTAGTACGAGGTTGAGTGTGTATCATAGTTCATCAGGGGTAATCATACTTCCATCCAGTCGGAAGACACTCAGGTTGTCGAGGAAAGAAAAACCCACGTTACTGTAGAGTTGGTCGAAACTGTCACCCAAAAGAAAGATGAAGTCGAGCAGTTGGTCGAGGTAAGCATGAGTGTATTCCAGAAGTTTCAGACAAAGCTACAAGAACCTATCTCACAACCTTGAAGTGGCTCGGGACAAGCCACATGTGAGTGTTGGGGGCCTATTGGGACTAGTGTTTTGGAGGTACCATTTTTGGTTAAATAAATTTTGGTGTGGAAAAAAACAAGATTGAAGTGGTTCAGTGAAGTAGTCAACTCCGATGAAGCATCCAAGAATTAGGGGAAAATGGTTATGTTGAACAAGTCAAATGGTTGGAGTTGAGTGAGTTAGTTATAAAGGTTCCACAATGTAAAATTGATTTGGTTAGTAAGTTAGTAAGTTAGTGGGTTAGTGGGAGCGGGGCAAGCTAAGTATGCCCTATAAATATGTAATAAGGGAAGGGTTTTGGGTTGGTTCGAGTTAGTTATGGAGTGTTACTAGTTTTTGCTACGGTCAAGTCGATGTTGTAAGAGAATATTTTGAGTCTATAATGAAGCATTATTCCATATCTGTCGGATTTATTTTGGAGAAGTCGAGCCATTGATCTGCATGCTGTGTGCGCAAATCCCTTTTATGTCATGAAGAAACTATATGTAAGTCTTAACTGAAGTGCTTATTTGATTACGGCTCATAATAAAGACAAAATATTCCTTGGTTTTTCCTAGGATGGCTTTCCATGTTAAACATGGTGTCTTTATGTGTTGTGATGTGTGTTGCGATATGTGATATGTGTTTCTTTCCTCTGTCTGAATGCTTAAATGAATGCATGATCAAGATAATTATAAGTAATATGAATGCAAAATATAATTTAAGTTATGTCATTATGGCGATGTCATTGGTTCTGTCGAAGTGATGAATGTGTCGAAGCTCTGATTCCGTCGATGTTCTAGATTAGTCGATGTTATTGGGTTATATGATAAATGAGTTGTACGTCGACCTATTCCCCTTTCGTACTGCAGAAATATGGTTCCTGCAGTCTCCATAGGTACTTTGAGTGATTGAGACTTCATCTGCTCTACAGATGTTTTCTAAAAGGATTGAACTCCCTTTTGGGCCGGTATCTGTGGTAGTGGTGTTTGTTGGTTTATTGTTGAATGTTTGAACACTGGTCTAAGTAAAAGTGTACCAACAAGTACCCTAAGATCAACTTCCAAGTATCGGAGTTCCAACTAAGCTTTTCCAATCTATTCATAGACATGTACACGAGGCATCCTATCAAATCCCTCTTAGAAATATTATCCACCCTACCAAGTTTGACAACCTTCCCCAGCGTCATCAAAACCTTCTCAAAATTAGCAAGAAGAGCATCTTACAACATTGTAGTTTTTTCTTTTGTGCCAAAAACCCTAGGGTTTCTTCTTCACAAACCATTGTAGGGTTCTTTCTGAAGGTCAAAATTATTTTCTAGAACATGGATAGAGTCATGTGATTCTGGGAGGGAAATAAGAGACACATGCTTCTTACTAGAACCATTCATCGAAATTCCTAAATTTTCCACATGCAAGAATTCAACCCCAAAATCCTTTTCCAACACCACCTCTTTACACAAGGATGTCAATATCCATGCATGGGATTCATCATACAACAACTGGTATTCCTCATCCAATTTTATAATACCCACTTTTTCCCACTCCAGATCATCATGCTCCTAGAAAATACCCACTGGGATATCCATATCATAAACAAGGAGCTCCTCAATTTTAAGAGATGTAACATCCCCAATATCTTCTTACGATTCTTTTTATTATTGTCTTTTGATACCATGAGAGAATACATTAGATGAATATGTTTAAAGAAACGATTAGAGTGTTATTTCACAAGCTACATTTATTTGGTGATATGTATTTATTGTATTATTTTGTTGTTGAGTATGTATCGATTACTTTGTTACACATTGAAAAATTGATTAGAATTCCAATTATAAACGTATTATTTTGGTAGTGAACTATCACAGTGTCAATCTTTTGAATGTATTAAATTAATTCTATATAAAACTATAACTTCACATGTAAATTTAAATAAACATCATAAACTTAAACATAGTTATCATATTTCACACAATTCATATAGAAAAATACAATTATCACATAATTTATTTATTTATAAAATCCATAATATAAATGAAATAAATATGTAATTTGATATCTATCAAATATCATAAATTCTCTTTCTTTATTTTATTTTTCTTTTTTTATCTCTTCAGTATGTCAAATCTCATAAACTCATTACCATTTCATTTTATATATATTTCAAATGTTAACCCACTTGATAATTTTCTTCTTGTGATATTATTGATCACATTTTGCATTAAAAACACGCATTCACATGAAACAAGGCTTGCTTGTTGTTAAGAAAAGTAGTGCTTACCATAATTTAACTTAACTTATTTGGATGCTTAAAATGTCAATATTTTATTTTAAAAAATAGCTTCCAATAATCCTTTATGGAAAATCTTTCTCCATTTAAATGAAGCATATCAATAAATTCATATAATTCTTTTTCACTGTCACATACCCACCCATTCAACCAATGCGAGGCAGGGTATATGATGCTAAATTCAGGGCTTTCACAAGATCTCAGCCCATTAGTTAGATTCATATAAATAAAATATGAATGTGCAGATGTAAAACAAATCAATTATGCATAGCGGAATTAAAAACAACATCCACACACGCTTCATGCTCATCCAACATATCAAAATAATCATTAATTAAACATTTGCAGAAGTAAATACATAGACATAAAAACACTTATCTTCATCTTGCAACTGCCCCAAGCAACTAGCTATGTCGTTGCAACGTTCCACCCAACCATAGGCTCTTCGACAGCTTATACTGAGTCCGTCCGAAGGCCACCCCGGAGCTGGGCATGATTCTCACAAGGAAAGGGAACATTCCAGCTCACACACAGTCTAATAACCATTTCATCTCAGCCAAGCTAGTTCAACTGGGTTTATCAGGCTACACTTGAACAATGGGTGCTTGTTCTCAAGCTCAAGCCAGAACAATGGATTACCCATTACCCATACCCCAACATGCTCTTTATTCTCACAGCAAAACGATCATTGACAAGGTTACACATTTACAACAGAGGTATTCACAAAACAGGGTCCACATTGGCTCTCCCAACTCGTGGTTCACCCAAACGAACTGTAGAATTTCGATTTCAACCCCAGGGAGCAAAAACGATTTCTCTCCACTGGTTAGGATCATTTCCAATCACCTAAACGACCTCTAGGAAGACTCACTAACGTTCTGTTTTCTTCCCCACTAGTAATCAATACAAAAACGCCCCTTCCCAGGTAAGAAGATGAAGGGAAAAACCAGAAAACCATGGAGGAAAACGCCCAGGCAGCTAGAGCTGTGTGAGGGAGAAAGACTGATGGTTGCATCCTGGCTTAGGGAGCAATTTCGTGGCTCTATTCTTGCCCAAGGAGACCAACATGATTTTCCATGAAGGGTGGCTTGCCCATACCCGATTTTGGACAGCCATACCTCCCCATTCCCAAGGCATTAACTTCCCCAACCAACTCTTGGGAGAAATCAATGGTTGGGTACAAAAGTCAACATGGGTAGTTGAGGGTTTGATGGGTTCTCTCATTGACACTTGGCTTGACTCTATTGGTTCAAGGGTTTGAATGTTTTCCCTCCCAATTCCTTGTGAAATCATGCTCCCATCTCTTTGTTGCATTGCATAGCTAGTTGTGGGTATTTTTATTAAAATGCATATTACATGATGTTGAAATTCCAATGTGCCTGGCTAGCATGCAAAGCATATGCATCAATAAATCGATGGTGGGGCCTTGGACTTGAGCTCCTCATCGTGATTTCATAACAATATTACATCAATTACATTTGAATGTAATGGGGTCGATAATGGGGACGTTACATTCCCCTCCCCTTGGAATAACACCGTCTTCGGTGTTCCAATACTTTAGATTGTATACCCACTTTACATATGTCCAACAATTCACAACTGGTGGCAGGTCTGTCCTGCAATTCGTCTCTTTACTTTTACCTTTCATGATCAAGTCCTTTGGTTTCCTCAAGCTGCTCCTGCTAGCTTTGGTCTTCCAGCTCTGCAGGTGGGCATTGCTCCAGAGCAATCCCTTTCCGTTATTCACCTTCCAGCTGATCTTCAAGTCTGGAATTTCATGGATTCCATCTTTCTTGTTGTCCCGGCAACTATCTGTGAGACTTATCATGGCAATTCCTGTTAGGACAAGCATAACATAATAATAGGGTTAGTCAATTATTTTCCTAATTGACTTGGAACGTCCATGCTTTACTCATGAGACTTCCACACATTTCATGCTTTCCCACACACACATGAACTCATTCATGTTCATCCTTTCACAAGAAAATAACTATTTCAGCATTCACAATTCATTTAAAGCAATGAAACACAATTTGTTTTCATTTATGACATGCACTCAACAATCCTTTGTTTCTAAGATGCATCAGTCAAAAGAAAGAGAAGAGTAAGAGTTTTCCCCCTCTTAGTCTTGTTCCAATCCGGAGCCACACCATCACTGGTGGTTCTATGCTCCTTGGCCTCTTTCACTTCAATGTGAATGCTTGACTTGCCCTTTCTTGGCTATGACACTTTAGTGTCTAAGGTCTGTCTTAATGGCTTTCAATTAGGGAACCCTTCCCTGTTGTTGCTTACAGAACCTGTGGTTGCTAGGACACACACAGTTCCACTAGCACCATCTTTCATTACCGCTCGTACTGAGCTCTCTTTAGGATGGTCACATGTCCACATGCATCCTCCAAACGCTTTCATAGTCCTTGCTTCTAGCAATACCTACACTCAAACATTGAGTCAATTCCCATGTTTAGTGTATTTTCATAGGGTTTATCTCCAAATGAGAATTTAAGGAATCATAATTAAATTATATACACATGTATATTCATAAGCAAGAGTTGCAAGATAACCAAATACTTATCTTTATTGGATGTCTTCACTTTATCCCACAAAATCCTTCTTCGCTTTCCAAGCATTGGATTTCTCGTGGATACAACAATGAAGGTTGGGCCAGAACGCAGGCTACTCCAAAACCATTCGAACAGGCAATGGCAGGCCAGTACGCTAACTGATTTTATCAATTGTTTAAGGGAATGTTTGGCCAGCACGCCGGCTGCTCCACAACATCAAGTGGTTAATGCCCAACTAGTCACTCTCTGGACTTATCAAGGACTTTATAGCGTTCAACCAGCTACTCCCTGAATTTCTTAATAATTTATATCGCCCACTCATTTACTCTCTGGATTTACCAACAATTTATATCGCCCACTCATTTACTCTCTGGATTTACCAGCAATTTATAGTCTTTCAGGGTCTTGCCTTCCTGCAATGACCAAGGTTTCCAACAAAGAAACAATAGTGTATCAGCTTAGCTGTTAGAAGACTTATACCTAAAATCTTCATCATTCCAAACAAGACATAAATGAAAATGAATACTTATCTGTATTGTGTGTTTCCCCTCTGGTCCACAGGCTCCTGCTTCGCTTTGCAAGCCTTGGGATCACCTATGGACTTGGATATAGTTAATTCTTAACCAGTACGCCTCCCCATCGGCTGGATTTACCAAGCATTTGGTGGTGCCCAACCAGTCCCATACCTGGTTGGCCCTCTCCAGTGCCGAGCCAGCACATTCGTCTGGGTCATTGACCAATGGAAGGATACTGCGCCACCTGACTAATATAGGTCAAGGCTCTACTATGGAGCTATAGGTATCTCAGGGTTTTCAGTCAGTCCTCGGCACCCGCCCTCCCACTGTTGACCCAATAGAGATTTCATGCCTTGACCAATGTCACCACCATTCCTTGCACCGTAACCGTTCACACACATCAACTCTTCATTCATACAAGGATGCATGGGGGGTTCACTAGTGAGGCAATATCATATCACGTCCATTCATATTAGGGGTTTGAATACTCTTAAAAACCTCAAAAATATATTGCCCCGTATTAAGGGGTCAAGGGTTTTTTTTAATTAGACATGGTAATATAAATATTGGGGGTTATTTTGTTTAGGTGGGCTAAGGAATAACCTCCAAATTTTGGGATGGATTCATACCTCCAAATCATAGGCTCAATTCATACCCACCTAAAACTTAAGGACCCTTCATTTTTATTTGATATTGCTTATGATCCTAAGTTTTGATAATAGTGTACCAATGATAATATCTCTGGAAGTCTCTTTGGATTACTGGCCTTGAGAAATACTCATTTAATACCTCATTTAGGCTTGGTTTGAATTGATGTTATATTATTTTTCATCTTTAAGTTAAGATATGTAGCTAATTGGGAGTTCCAGAGTTGAACAATTGTATTGTACTTGTTGTAGGAATTTGAGTAAAAGATCTAACTCTTCATTTTTTAGGTTGGGGTTTAGGTGAGTATTGAGATTCAATCAAACCGTGCTCCATGGAAACCAAGAAAAGTGAGATCAATATTTCTTGGCTCACTAGAGCCAAGAAAATTTAGATCAATCTTTCTTGAGTAATTATTTCATTCAACTTTTTGTATTCTTCTTTAAAATTTTCACATTGCCAGTTAGGAATAGTTGAACTAGATTGAGTTATATTTGGCACATTCATAATTTTTATTTTAATTCTTATATTCAATGCATCCCTCTTAAAATATTATTGGAACTGGCATGAACATAGATGAACATAATTTTAATTTTAATTTTTATTCTTATATTCACATTGCCAGTTAGGAATAGTTGAACTAGATTGAGTTATATTTGGCACATTCATAATTTTTATTTTAATTCTTATATTCAATGCATCCCTCTTAAAATATTATTGGAACTGGCATGAACATAGATGAAAGTCTAAATCCTTATTTACATACCCTATATGCTATTGTTACCATGAAATGATATCATATAAGTTTCACCATCTGTGTATCTTTATAAC
Organism: Larix kaempferi; assembly: GCA_027924585.1. Lineage (NCBI taxonomy): Eukaryota > Viridiplantae > Streptophyta > Pinopsida > Pinales > Pinaceae > Larix > Larix kaempferi. Next base: position 5,883,677 of record BSBM01000756.1, read on the forward strand.
TATTGCATGCTTGAAACATAACAATGGAGATTTTTCCCTCTCCTGTAAAGATTCTAAAAAAAATATAACTCAAGAAAAGGTAATTAAATATTTTTAATTCCCTTGATTGCAAGAATAAATGTAGAGGAAATGGAGGGAATTCATTGGATTTTGTGAATGACCCAAATCCAAGCTATGCACATGATCATATGGTGTTATTGGAAAGTAAGAGTAATTTTGCTATGTTCATTTGGGTTCAAACATAAATGATGTTTGTTTTTATAGGAAGGTAGGGGAATCCATCCACGCAAGGGTTTCAATTTTGCATTTTTATGTCGAGTTTAATTTATTAAGCATAAGCTTATATAAAACATGAGCTCTCTATGGCTATACTTATATTTAAATGATATAAAATTGGTAGATTGGCAGGCTGTAGTGTGGAACATCTACAATTCTCATATTTTCTAAGCATTGTACTAGCTATTGGACTATCATCCTTTTACATTCTTTGTTATGTTGATCTCTTGCCTAGGTTTCCTTTTACACATTTTTCCTTCCCAGTACTATTTTGTTGGGTATTCCACTATCCAATGCTACAAATTGATCAGTCACCCCTGCAAACCTTGTGGGATCATTATTAACATTATACTATTATTTTATTTAGCATTGCAGCAACCGTATCCTCTTGGATGCTTAATAGTCGAATCCGACTCTCATGTTAAATGATAAATATGAATAATATATTAGATAGATGATTACAATGGTTGATAACCCGCCTATTAAATAAGGCTTGGGCATTGTGAATGAAAGGTCATGCCCTTTCATTCTTACGTATAATTAATTATGTTTATTATTAATTATTTACTTGTATGTTCATAGCATTGCCACTCTCTTAGAAAGGCTTTGTCCTCAAAGCCTTATAATGTTGTCGCATCGTTTCTTGTGACGTCATGGCTGACGAAACATGTCGATACGAACTGCTAAGTGTAGAGCATAACTTCTGATATGTAGATGGGTCAATCCATACCAAATTGATTTGTTGTTGACTGCTGGGATTCCCTACTAATCTGTCGTTAGGAGCTTTGATCACATTAGTACCATTATCTTTTGACATTTCCCACTTTTTAGAATATTGGTTTTTATGGTTGGGGTGTCGATAGGGAATTTTCACAATGTCATTTTCTTTTACTAGTGTCGTCCTTTGAGCATTGATCTGAGCTGGAAGTTTTATTTTCGTCTCTTGAGGTTTTAAGGTTTCGTTATGTATATTTTCCAACTTGTTTTATAACTGCCTGTTATCATTTTGAAACTTCTTAACCAATTCGACTTGTGATTTTCTGTCATCTTCAGACTTCTTAAGTTGTTCCTTAAGATATTTATTATGACTTCTGATACAACTATTTTCTTCTTGCTTGTCTAGAAGTTTCCCTTCAATGTCGTCCATAGATTGTTCTATCTTCCAGCTATTTTTCAACTTCTTAATTTTTGTGACTAGTATCTTGTTATGATTTCTTAGTCTGAAAATTTCTTCAGCATTGTTGGATAATGCTTTATTACTCTTTGCGATCTCTGACTTGTGTGTCTTTTTAGAGTCGTCATTTTGTTGTTGAAGAACTTTTATTTGTTGTCGACATTGGCCGAACTCTAATTCTTGACTTTCTAATTTATGTCGTATCTGCATTAGTTCTTCATCTTTGTCGCTAATGATTTTGTTCAAGCGTATTATTTCTGCTTCGTAATTATTTATTTCCTTTTTTATATCTTGATTTCCTAATCTCTGATTGAATTAATTTTCGGCTTTTAATTCATCAATTTGCGCATACAATTTTTCTATACGCCTTTCCTGGTCAGAGATTTTTATTTCATTGCACCTTTATTGTAATTCAATTCTTATTTCTAAACTGTTATTTATGTCAAGCAATTCTTCATTGTCTTTTTGATAACGTTTTAACTTGGCTTCTAATTTCTCTATTTGTAGTCACAAACCAACTTCCATGGTCTCAACTTCTTTGAAGATAGATAGTATTCGACTTTTTCGATGATAGAAGGTCTTTGATTTTGTCTGCTCTGATGATAGATAGCGTCAATTCTTTTGATGAAGGAGTCTTCCTTTGACTTATTCAATTTTCTCTTCTCTAACGAGCAGTGCTCTTCTTTGACCTTTTTCGATTTGGTCTTCGACTTCTTTTGACAAGGGAGTCTTCTTTGTCTTTCCTTTGTCTTTTTTTTTTGGTTGTGTTCTTTTTTTTCTCTTTTTTTTTATTTTGTTTTCTTTGATTTTTCTCTTTGTATTAGGTTAAATAACCTTTTTTTTCTTTTTTCCAAAAATAAAAATTATTTTAATAAAATAATTATTATTATTATTTATTTTTTTATTTTTTTTACTTTTGACTCTTCGATAATAAATAATCTTATTTTCAACTTGATTTTTTCTTCTTTTTTTTTCCAGATAATAATAATTATTAATTATTTAATTAATAATAATATTATCAATGCTTCCATAAACTATATATATAGTATTTTTTTCACTAATTAAGATATTTAAACAATATAATAATAATATTATAATGTTTAATATTTAATTCAAAAAAAAAAATATTAGGGTTTCGATGGCCGATGGCGGGAGGGAGTGCAGGGCGGAGCGGAATGGAAGGTTGTAGGGATGCATGCAGGAGGGGGCAAGCTGGTAGGCGGAAGGGAGTGCGGGGTGGACGAGGTGGAAGGAGGTGCGGTGGGGGAAGGAATGGAGTGTGGGAAGAGGAGGGAGGTTTTGGGAGCAGCGTGGAGGGGATTAGGGAGAAACCGCATTGGAGGAACGTGGAGTGGGGCATTGGTGGAGTGGCAGGAGGTTGCGCAGGAGATGAAGAGGGGAGGCGTGAGTAGTAGTGAGGGAGAGAAAGGGGAGAAGGAGCAAATCAGAAAGGTGGAGAGCCGAGAGGGGATCGCAACAGGGAGGAGTGAAGGCGATGGAGTGGAGGCAATGGGGGTCGGCGCAACAAAATAGTGGGATGAGCAGTGTGGAGGGGCACGCAACTGTTGAGAGGGAGCGTAGCTGCTGAGAGGGTATGAGCAGCGTGGGGAGATGACATAGGGTGATGGAGTGGGGTTATCGTGGAGGGGTCACGGCTGGAGCAGGAGCAGTGTGGAAACTGGTGCAAGCGGTGGCAATGGGGATCGAGGCAGCGGTTGGGGATGCAGTGTGGTGCTGGTAGATGGTGTGGAAGAGGAGATGGGGGTTGGCGTTGGTAAGATGCAGTGTTGAGGGAGGGGAAAGAGGTGTGACGGTGTAGAGTGGATGATTTGAGCACAGGTGGAGCAGAAGAGTAGGTTGGGGAGTGAGCTGGGATCTGTGGAGATTTGTAGAGAATGCACAGTCTTTCCTTTGAAATTTTTTTATTTTCCTTGTGGCATCCGGCGGACTGTTCTTCAACAAAAGTTGAAAGTCTGAAATTTATAGGTCAAAAACCTAAGTCTGGTCAAGGACCAAGCTTGGAGAAAGTCCCACTTATTTGGCAAAATGCCCGTACCAATAGAATGCCTAAGAATGGGCTCTGATACCAAATGCAGCAACCGTATCCCGTTGGATGCTTAATAGTCGAATCCGACTCTCATGTTAAATGATAAATATGAATAATATATTAGATAGATGATTACAATGGTTGATAACCCGTCTATTAAATAAGGCTTGGGCATTGTGAATGAAAGGTCATGCCCTTTCATTCTTACGTATAATTAATTATGTTTATTATTAATTATTTACTTTTATGTTCATAGCAAGCATCATGTTTGATTATACTAAGATGTGTTAGGGATTTTATTTGTTACAACTTGGTAATGATATCAAGGGGGTATTAAAAATGGGTTGATAAAAATGGATACATACAATATGTGGTGAAACTAGGGGTTTTCTTAATTGGAAAGGCATATTGGGAGGGGGTTTCAACAATAAAATTTTAGGAGGAATTTTCAAATATTTAGTGAAATTAGGGAGATTATTTAATATAATGCGAACGATCGTGCTATGTAACAAGTTAACTGAGTGAACCCCCTGTGCAAGGATTCCACTCCTTCTCTTGTGAAAAATGGTGGTTCCTTTTAGGAACTTTATAGGTGACTTTCTTGACTGCAGGTTAACATGACCCCTACTCACACAAGGATGATACCTTCTTTTATTACACAGCTCTTCGGGCCTTTCCATCCCTTCTGGTAATATTTCACGTGAGCATAAAAAGGTTGCCAATTCCCATACAGTCTCCTTGCGTACCCTTCTTCACTTTTCCCTGTAATGTGCAGTATCAATCTGCATCTGTGTGACAACACAAGAAGGATAAGCAATCTCATCAGTATTGCTATTCAATTCTTAACCACATTTCATATCATTCACTACCAAGTATTGAAACACCAGGAATGCGTCCATTCCCTTAGGGTGTAGTCAATATTGAAAACCCTATCATGACCCAGTACCATAAAAGGTGTGCACCCCCTTTCCGATGTGCGCCATGTAGGCCCTAATCATACTTAAGCAGTCTGCAATGCTATAAATAAGATAGAGCATGCTCTGCATATTAACCCTAATAATTTAAACATGAATGTTCTTGTCTAGGGTCACAGAATACTCATTCATTTTGCAGATGTGTCTCACATGCCTTCTTGGCATAGCTTTACCGTTTCACTTTCGTGTTTTACCGACGTGCGGTTTGGCTGAGACATTATCAATGGCATTTCACCCGAAACCCATTTCCAAAGCATGGGATCCTTCCCATCTAGTTTGGCTTCTGCAGGCCATCACACATGACCTTCCTGCAATGTGTCATCCTGGCACACTTTATCAAATAGCCAAACAATCAGCAACATTTAGCAATAAGCTTCAAACATGATTGTTCCATAACCAATCAATAGCATTAATAATTAAATTCAATATGAGTTTACAATTCTGTCTCCTACAGAAATTGATTTGCTTAGCAATGAGTCTCTCCTCATATTGTTTGTCTCTTGTAAGTGGTATCACTCTGCCCATTATGGTTTCACCCTTGCTACCATACCTGAACATCCACCTACAGCATGTCCTCCTGACACAATTCTATATAAGCCAAACAATCATTAGCAATTATAAGCAAATTCTCAAATCTGAAATTTGTAACTCTGTTTTCCTACAGAAATTAGATTTGCAACTATTTAAACCAGACAATTTTCAGATTCGTTTCATGCATAAATTTACAACCATGAGGACCTTCTCATAACCTTTGGCTTTGCACATGGTAGATCCCGGTCTTTACTATGGACTTATCCTCATTGCCATACGCAAGACTTTTCTACCTGAAAACTGAAACTTCAATCAGTCAAACACGTTGTGAGTATCCATGCACATAATTATTCATTGTCATAACACTCACTGAAGTGATCTCAGAATTGTAATACTCAATAATTCAAACACCTTTAGCTGTTTAACATTTGAAATGCAATGAAATATATATACATTTCTATATATGCATCATTATCACAATAGAATTTCAAGACACAGTCACACTATCCATGCAACTTAAATAAATCGTATATACTCATTATTTCACAGTCATATCATTCATACAACTCTATCCTTCCACAGAGAATTCTAGCAGCCCATCGATCATGATTTGGCTCTTCATGTACTTACTATTCTGCATTACCATAATCAAGACCACCAGTCCTCACTTGCTTTGGTTATTAGGCACATAACCAACATACAAATGGCATGATATAAATTCATATGAATGCATTGAGATTTCTAAACAGTCATAGGGTGTAAGGATCATTTCCTTCACTTACCCACACCTCACCAAGCTTGGTAGGTTAACAGTCCCAATCGGTATTCAATATCACATGCAACTAACTCAACATAGCTCAAACATGGTTGAAGAGATCTTACCAAATCCTCTTTCAATCATTCATGCAATTTGGCACCAATAATCATTACCTGCATGGTTACCATTAACATCGCCTGATGTTACCTGGTCAGTTGGCCTCTTACCAAGGTTGCTCAGTCCTTTTGCCAACTTATAGATTTGTTTCACCATCCTTTCTGCATAAGGTTGTTGTCTTCATGCAACAACATCCTTAGCACATTTAGCCATGCTCTTTGTTATCTTTGGTCCTACAACCAATACCAACATCAATAGTGATTATCAATCACAATATTCTCCATTAGGGGTTCATTGCATATGCAGACTTCATTATTCTACCAATATGCAATATCCCATTTAGGCACAAGCATTTCCATATTCACTATGCAATGTTTGTTAAGATGCCATCTACTGCATATACATCTAGGTAATCCCTTACATTTTAACATTTTTATGCCATGTGACAATTTCATAATTATAAGTATGATAACAAATAGGGGTTTAAAGAATTCTTCCCTTTTTGATCCCTCATCGTAACATGGAATTCCTCTTCCATATCATGCAATTGTAGAGATTGCCCATTTTGACAACAAAATTTGTTTGTCAAAACAGCCGCTGGCACTCTTCTGCACTAAATATCTGTGATATATGTAGACCTCATTCAAATTCTGGTCATGCATCATTGTTCCCTACTGGACAAGCTTTCCAATTCCTGTCTTCATGCTCCATTCCAACCTCGGGTGCGGGAACTGCATCTCTTCAAAAATGACAACTCTCACTCCAATTCTGCACGTTTTACATAGTTGCATTTTCGTCCAGAATGACAACTTTAGCCACCTGCGGAAGAAAATCTATGAGGAATCACAAAAACTTATCTATCGGGCGAAGTTATTCCATATAAAAAGGAACACTCAGCAATTCACGGATTTCAATTCCGATGCACCATTCATCTTCTATGAATTTTTGGGTTTTACTACTTCTCACTTTTCACATTTTTCCAAAATTCCAAATTTTGGGCCAAAAATGGCTATCTCCCAAACGGTGCATTTCTGGGAAATCTTCGTCTAATGGAAACTGTCCGTCTTAATGAGAATATGAAATGTCTAGTTTAGTAAAATTTCTGATTCCCACATCTAGGGTCACTTTTACTGTACATCAGCTTTTCAAAATCCCGAAAAAGTGGCCCGGAACAGTGCTTTTTGGCCTTCTTGCTCACCCCGACCTCACATCCTTTGGAGTTTGGCTTCAAGATTCTGAACTTAACATCGTGCCTGCTTCATTACTGCCTCATATCAATTTTAGCTCAAACCGACCTTCTGTCAAGCCTCGGGACTCCATCCTTCAAAAGTCACTATTATCCATTTTCTGTCAAATCGGAGTGTAATGGGCTCGAGGTCTTCACTGGTTCTTTCATGGCCTTCATCAATGGCCTCCAAGCCCCACAGGAATCATCCCATTTTGAGCCCGGATGCTCCCTCTATCCCAACTTTTTTTTTTTTTTCGCTTTGCCCGCTTTTATTGCGGAACGGTTCGCTGAACGCTCCCACAATTGCGGAGCCATTCGGCGAACGCTACCGCAGTTGCGGAGCCATTCGGCGAACGCTCCTGCAGTTGCGGAGCCATTCGGCGAATTCTCCCGCAATTGCGGAGCCATTCGGCAAATTCTCCCGTTGCGGAGCGATTCGGCGAATGCTCCCGCACTTGCGGAACCATTCACGGAATGCTTCCGCTGTTTTGGAAGACTTTCCCGAATTCTTCCGCGGTTTCGGAACCGTTCGCGAAATCCTTCCGTAGTTTCGGAAGACATTCCCAAACTCTTCCGCGATTTCGGAACCGTTCGCGGAATCCTTCCGCAGTTTCGGAAGACATTCCCAAACTCTTCCGCGATTTTGGAACCGTTCGCAGAATCCTTCCACAGTTTCGGAAGACATTCCCGAACTCTTCCGCGATTTTGAAACCATTCGCAGAATCCTTCCGCAGTTTCGGAAGACATTCCCGAACTCTTCCGCGATTTCGGAACCGTTTGCGGAATCCTTCCATAGTTTCGGAAGACATTCCCGAACTCTTCCACGATGCGGAACCGTTCGCGGAATCCTTCCGCAGTTTCGGAAGAAATCATAGAAACTTAGAGAAATTTTGAAATTGAAAATATTTGAAAATTTTTCTTTTCTTAACTATTAGTGCTGAGCAGGAAGCATACTTACCTCTGCGCCTATGATAGGTAGCCCCATAAAGGCCCAATGCTGTAACCAGCAGCTCTGATACCAACTGTCACGTACCCACCCATTCAACCAATGCGAGGCAGGGTACATGATGCCAAATTCAGGGCTTTCACAAGATCTCATCCCATTAGTTAGATTCATATAAATAAAATATGAATGTGCAGATGTAAAACAAATCAATTATGCACAACGAAATTAAAAACAACATCCACACACGCTTCATGCTCATCCAACATATCAAAATAATCATTAATTAAACATTTGCAGAAGTAAATACATAGACATAAAAGCACTTATCTTCATCTTGCAACTGCCCCAAGCAACTAGCTATGTCGCTGCAACGTTCCACCCAGCCATAGGCTCTTCGACAGCTTATATTGAGTCCGTCCAAAGGCCACCCCCGAGCTGGGCATGATTCTCACAAGGAAAGGGAACATTCCAGCTCACACGCAGTCTAATAACCATTTCATCTCAGCCAAGCTAGTTCAACTGGGTTTATCAGGCTACACTTAAACAATGGGTGCTTGTTCTCAAGCTCAAGCCAGAACAATGGATTACCCATTACCCATACCCCAACATGCTCTTTCTTCTCACAGCAAAACGATCATTGACAAGGTTACACATTTACAACAGAGATATTCACAAAACAGGGTCCACATTGGCTCTCCCAACTCGTGGTTCACCCAAACGAACTGTAGAATTTTGATTTCAACCCCAGGGAGTAAAACCGATTTCTCTCCACTGGTTAGGATCATTTCCAATCACCTAAACGACCTCCAGGAAGACTCACTAACGTTCTGTTTTCTTCCCCACTAGTAATCAATACAAAAACACCCCTTCCCAGGTAAGAAGATGAAGGGAAAAACCAGAAAACCATGGAGGAAAACGCCCAGGCAGCTAGAGCTGTGTGAGGGAGCAAGACTGATGGTTGCATCCTGGCTTAGGGAGCAATTTCATGGCTCTATTCTTTCCCAAGGAGACCAACATGATTTTCCATGAAGGGTGGCTTTCCCATACCCGATTTTGGACAGCCATACCTCCCCATTCCCAAGGCATTAACTTCCCCAACCAACTCTTGGGAGAAATCAATGGTTGGATACAAAAGTCAACATGGGTAGTTCAGGGTTTGATGGGTTCTCTCATTGACACTTGGCTTGACTCTATTGGTTCAAGGGTTTGAATGTTTTCCCTCCCAATTCCTTGTGAAATCATGCCCCCATCGCTTTGTTGCATTACATAGCTAGTTGTGGGTATTTTTATTAAAATGCATATTACATGATGTTTAAATTCCAATGTGCCTGGCTAGCACGCAAAGCATATGCATCAATAAATCGATGGCGGGGCCTTGGCCTTGAGCTCCTCACCATGATTTCATAACAATATTACATCAATTACATTTGAATGTAATGGGGTCGATAATGGGGACGTTACATTCACAAAATGCAGTTTATCTGGTCACATTCATTTCAAATTTTATGGTGTAGATAAGAAAAAAAGTCTTTCAAGCCATTAGTTTCTCTCATATAATGATCATAAGGATAAAGACAAAGAATAAATATCCTTAGTATATTAAACCGAAAAAAATATGGGGATTTCGAAATGAAGTTTTCAACTAAACATAATTTCTTATAAAGGTATGCAACTTTATTGTAACACATTGATACAAAATCCTACTACAATATGGAATTATGACCCAAAATCTGACGAGAAAATTCCTCGACATCCGACGAAAAGGACTGTGTCGTCGGATTTCACCTTCAAAATTACGAAATTTTATTAAATTGATAGAATGGTTAGTCGGATATCCCACGACAGTTGGATATTCGACAACCATTGTCGGATATTCGACAACCGTTGCCAGAAATCCGACGATGCTCAAGTTGTCGGATATCTGACATGTATTTTATAACGCTAGCTATGCTGAAGTGGTCGGATATCCGACATGAATTTCATAACGGTAACTATATTTAAGGCGTTGGAGATCTGAAGACCATTTATATTATAAAATCTATAAATTTCGAAACATTCCGACATGATTGCTATACAAGCATCGGTTTGCATAAATTATTTTATTCTTCGGCGGACTTTTTTCCGTAAAAGAATACATCATTATTTCTATTTTTTTTGTGATTAAAAATAGCGAAGAGTGGAGCTTTATTTTCTAAGATCGATAATATTCATTCAATCTCTTTATGAGAAAATGTCAAATAGCAATATTCCTGATCCAGACGAACAAAATCGACAATTGCTGACTAGATTGTGGGATGGACTAAAAAGAAAGGGTGATGGGAAATGCTATTGTCCATGTATTCAATGTAGAGGATTTAAGAGGAGAAGAATAAATATCACACCAACAATAAAACATTGTAGGGAACATGGACATGCTGAGAGGGGACATGAATATCGTCCATTTGTAAGTTTTGCATTATATATGTTTTTCTATTGACTGCTTTTGTAAATGTATGTATTTTTTTAATAGTTCTTATATTAACTTTTATCTATTGATGGTTTCATGTAATTATAAAGGAAATACATCCTATGGCATATCATCCAGAGGAAGTTCTTTCAAAACAAGTCCCAGAGAAACATGGACCTATGAATAATGGAGAACAAGTTAATGATCATATTGAAGAAGATGATCATACCGATAACATAGTTGAAGATGATGGTACAAATAATTTGATCCATGATTCATTTAATGTTAGAATGGATTATTATTATGATGATGATCATAATTTTGATGATATTCATGATTTACCTCTTCTTACGAAGGCATACGAACCCCTTTATGAGGGATCCAACACAAATATTCTCTCCGCTATATTGTTGATAATGAACTTGAAGGTTATGAATGGTATTTCAAACATATCAGTCACATGAATGTTAAGGTATGTAATATATTCCATCACATAATATATATGATCGCGCTAAAGGTTATCATCGTTTGCCTAGTAATTTTATTGTTAATTCATAAGTCAAATTAATACGGATGAAATGTGTTTCATTAATAATATTTATATATTATATTAACAAGATTTTTATTTTAATTTGTTTTAGCTTGATAGCTGAATTTTTGTTACCACCGTCAAATATTTTACCTCACACATATCAAGATTTATCTGCCATCATGAAATAAATTGGAATGCAGTATGAAGCAATTCATGCATGCCCCGATGACCATGTTATATATTATAATCAGCATGAATTTGCAATAGAATGTCCAGAATGTCATATCAGTATATATCGAATAGATCAAGTAACAAAAAAGGTGCCTCGCAAGGTTCTTCATTATATTCCCATTATTCCACGTTTTCAACGATTGCTCAGGTGCAAAAACATAGCGCAATTTATGGATTACCATGCACAGAACATAAGTCAAGATTAAATTATTCGAATGCTTGCAGATGGGTATGCATATAGAGATATGGAGGAAAAATGGACTCACTTTAAAGAAGAACCTCGTAATATTAAGATTTCTTTGGCAGCAGATGGTGTCAATCCATTTGTAGAGATGAGATCCATTTACTCGGTGTGGCCTACTTTTGTTATCAACAATAACATTCCTCCATGGTTGTCAATAAAGAGGGAGCACATAATGTTTTCGACGATTGTTCCAGGTATATTGTGTCTACAACTTTTTTTTTAATGTAGTGGCATCTCATTTGTCATATTTTGTTGCATAATCATGTCATATATATATTCTATTTTTATCTTGTGCAATATGGTTTATATATCTAAATGGTACTCATAATTATATATTTTATATGTTGAAATCAATCAGGTAAGTACCAAGTTAAAGATATAAATGTATATATCGAACCTCTTATTGATGAGCTACTAAAGTTATGGAATGGCATCACAATGTATGACGTATCTAGACCAATACGACAAAGGCAATTTCAATTCCATGCAATGCTTGTATGGACAATACATGATGCCCCAGAGTTAACCCATTTTTGCGGTTTACAATTATAAGTTCCACTTTATTTGCATTTAATTTTATGAACTAGTTAATATACTAAGCACACATGTTTTTATAAATAATCCATTCATTTTGTATATAATTATATTGACATAGATATTTCATCTCTTTATGTAGGTCTTCAGACAAAGGTAAAATTTGCATGTCCAGTTTGTAGTCCTAAGATCAAATTTCATCATTCAAAAAGCTTAGGAAAGGAGGTGTTTGATGAGTATAGGAACTTCCTCTCTAAGAATCACAGGTATCGAACTACTGAAAAAAATCTATTCAATGGCAAGCAAGAGATTGCATTAAAACCGCAGAGAATGACACCTCACCTATGGAAGTTGCAATATAATAGAAATCGTCAAGACACATATGAATCATCATATATGAAATGTTATGTATTTTTTTTATTGTGTGTTGTTTACTGTAATTGACATTGATTTCTGTAATTTATTTATAAACTACGATTCATTATGGTCATTGTGATCATGAAGGAATTAATGGGCTTCCACTTGGAATGAAAATTTATCCTAGACAATTCAGTAGGTTTCCCTACTATGAACACCTACAAATTTCTCATTTGTTTGATACAATGCATATCTGAAATAATGTGAATGAAACATTATGGCGAATATTGGATGGAAGGAGTGAGAAAGAAAAAATTGTCAAATTTGCAAAGACATTCAAGAAGGCAACCATGCAATGAAAGACGTCATTCAATTTCATAGCAACGGAGACCAAATTAATATAAACTCACTTCCATGGATGTTAATTGAGAAGCAAAGTAATGTTGCAAAAGAAGTCATCTGAAAAATTAAATTTCCCACCGGATTTTGTGCGAACATGAAGAATATCATAACAAAGAAAGGTGATTTTGTAGGGGTGAAAACACATGATTGGCATGCCTTCATGGAGGTAATTATTATGGTATGCATATAATTATTGCTTTTTTCTATTCCAATGAATATTGTTGGTATTTTGTTTGTCTACTCTTTGTTTAAAAAATGAACCGATTTGTATATTGTTACAGTATGTTCTACCTCTCTCTCTCTCAGACAACTTCGACAACAATGTCAAACAAGTTATATATGATCTCGTGAAATACATGAGGTAAGTAGAAATTTTTTGCATGCGCTTAGTGTTTGTTTAATTCATCGTAGAACTTATATTTGATTTTTGTGCACTAATTCATGTTATGTAATATAATGTTTGTTTTGTTAAATCTCGCGATTGGGTTTCGTCACTTGTAGATGGTTGTCATCTAAAGAAATCCATAAAGAATATATAAAGTATTGGAGGAGATAAATTCCTTGTCTCATGTATGAAATGCAGAAGCATCTACCTTCGGCATTTTTCAATGCACAAGAACACTACCTCATACACCAAGTTGAGGAGATTGAATTGTGTGGACCTGTGCACTCAAGTCCATGTGGATGGTTGAGAGGTACTTTAAATTTATGAAGGGTTTGGTTAGACAACGAGCACATGCTGAGGGTTCTATGATGGAGGGATATATGGTATACCAAAACATGTTGTATATTAGTGAATATCTTCCTAAATTAGCGTCAAATATCAATTTACGTCGCATTTGTGATCTGGATTCCAATAACAATTTCGAAGGGGAGTACCCAAAGGGGAAAGATAGATCGAGGAAGGTGAAAGGTAATATAACACATTTGACTATTGATTTTTGTGTATATATATCATACATATTCTATTTTTATATTCAATATATTGCATCAATTAAGAGTGTATACTTTGTTAAGTGAATATACAT